>OV049924.1:94025990-96425990 GCA_920104205.1 Eupeodes latifasciatus | reverse complement strand
TTGCTTTATTTTGAAATTTAAATTGTCTTGATTTAAGAAGCTATCAAGAAAGCGACATTTCCAATTAATCAAGAACTGGGTGTACCTATTTATTATAAGATCATTATCAATTTTCCACAAAGTTTAAAATTAAAACGACTGTACTGTAAGTGTTTTAATTGGAGCATATTCCTTACACTTTCATCATTTTATAGGTACATTTCAAGGGAAGGCGGTAATGCTTGACTTGACGTTCCATCCACATCCACATCCACAGCTATGTAACAAAACTGTAAATTTAATTAAGCACATAATCCATTAGAGTCTCTTACACATAAGTACATATGTAGAATTCCTTTTGCGTGGCACGAGACATGAAGGAAGGTATACATAATATGCAAGAAGCAAGAGAGATGAGCTTGAGCTTAAATAGCAGCAGCAGCAGCAGCTTTTACGTGTGGTATAGACGGATAGATTTCTGTGTTGCCTCATTAATTGCGTAAAGTACAATATCCCATCATATGTATATGAAGCATAAAGAGGTAGGTTAGAATCCTGAATGAGAAGAAGCAACCAGGATGATGGTTCCCTGATTTCAGAACACATCATATAATCTCCCTTAAAGTAGTCCTATATATTATATATGCGCCTCATTTCATTCGCACTTGAAGTCGACTCTTTTCGACAGGAGGAAATGCGTCAAAGTAATTTCATTAACTAATTTGCATATATGTGATTAATGTGGAACAAATCCTTGATGGAAAAATCGCTGGTAAAGCCACGCCGCGCCGCAACCGCCCGTCTGAACCCGCATCATCATCCTCACAGAAGCTTTAACCAAGTCACCTGGTGCTGGTGTGGAGTAGGCCATCACCACACCACACCATACACTGAAAAAATTAAAACAAAAGCCTACACAGAGACCAAGGTGTGACTTAAATTTAATTTGTGTTGGCATCTTTTCTTATGTGACACAGTTGTGACCCGGTTGACATGATGGTGCGACGCACGGTACGGCCGGCAGAGGCGGCACAAGTAAGGCACACAAAAACATACAAATTCGAAAGTTAAAAGCCCATCAAAGTCATATCGCATACAAAAGATTTAGGTGGCACATTGCATGTCACTTAGTAGTTAGTCCAAAAGAGAGTCCTAGTCCTTGTTGGGGAAAATTCCACAAATAAAATTTGTGACACTTTGCACACACACACGATATATGTACACAATATGAAAATTTAAACCGGAAGCCATGATTTGTTTTTGCTGGCGAGATGAGGCGGACTCGACGGGTGCGGATTGAAGACTTGTATGTTGGTGGTGTTAAACTTAGAGTTTCATTTTGGGCTCTAATAAATCTTTCCCACAGAGATAACCAACTTTATATACAGTAGACTAGTTGATGGTAACGGCAGCGCGGCGCGGCGGCGCGGCGTTGCGGTGCCGACAAGAAGAGGCACTAGCACCAGCACCAGCAGCTCTATACCTCTCCAGCAGCAAAGAATGCCTCTGCTTCTGTATAGGCTAGGTTAGGCACTCTAGGCACAGGAAGCTACATCCATATGTATGTATGTATATACGAAGCGGATTAACTGCCATTCTACTGTAAGCTCTGTGGTCGGTCTCACTGGGCATGGAACACAATCCTTGTACCACATCGAGGCTTACAACTTGCCGAGATGTGTTTTATATACATACTCGTACACTCGACTCGTATATACATACATATATTTCAGCACTCGACTCAGATTTGGATAGTTTAGTTGCCCAAACATAGGCGATATGGAAGACGGATGGAAGAAATCTCCATCTCTGATGACCTATGACTGCTGCTGTTACTATTTTTCCGGAGAAATCAAGGGTCAGCTCGTGGTCTTTGGTAACGAACCAGGAAGCTTACTATACCAATGTGCTTATGCTCTCTGATGCCTGTTTTGTGCCTTGTGTTTAAGTCCCTGAGCAGCAGTGAGTATTGTCTATCTCCCTCCTATTAGATTTATTATTTTAGAAGAAAAAAGGAAAACGACTAACTTTGGTATGGTCATAGTCCATAGATAAGATGTAGGCATTTTTGTGGTGGTAATTTGATTCTTTGTGATGCCTTGGAGTTGCAGAATCATCATCAGCAGGAGCAGCAAAGTGATGCGTCTTTCACGACCAACAGAAGACCGATGACGATTACCATGGCCATGACGACGAGACGACACGCGACGACGACGATGAAGACCAAGTTGTTATTCTATGGCTTTTGTCGATTGAGTTTCTGCTTTTTTGGTGAAAGAATAAGGAACTGATGGCACACAGTGGCCCACATACAGTTTTAACAGTGACTATGTTACATTACAAAATTATAAGGTAAAGTGTAATTTCTGACATTTTAAACTTAACTATTTTGACACTTCCGTAATTTAACATTCTTCTTTTTAATAATGTTTAAATATGCATTTTTTCTGTTGATGGCAAAAAAGCCATCTTGTGTCACATTCGTAACAATCACTTATATATCTTTAAAAGTTTAAATAATATTCATTCCAATTTTGTACTTGACTTTTTTATAACGTAATTCATTTAAAGTAAGATGTTGACACATACGTAACAATAACTTGTCTAATGTGAAAGAATCTCTATACCTATTTTTAAAAAGATTTTTCATTTGAATTCAAACTTATAAACTTTACGTATGTCACAAGTGTAACAAGTATGATATTTGATTGATTTAAAACACATACATACTAAGTATGTTATCACATCCGTAACATTTACATACACGTGATAATTTCAACTATGAGAGTAACAATTTTAATTAACTGTGACACACATCTTCCATACATCACTATATTATTTATTAGAACTAAATGTTCGACTTTATTAGAACTAAATTTTCGATAGGAAAGGTAAATTTGATTACTGATCCTATAGACATACTTTAGCGATGTGAAGTGTAATTTAATGAATTGCTAAACGACCAGCTCCTAACCTGAAGAAGTGGAGGCTCCATCACTTCCAGAAGAAGATCATATTATGATTCGGCCACCAAGCATAGGATAAGTCGAGAAAAGCATGAAAAATGCTCAAATAAAACAAAGCCGTGCTGTTCCAACATGGTGGGCCAGTTTTATATCGAGCAATAAACGAAATTAGTACCCGTAGCGTGATGGTTAGTGCGTTGGACTGTCATGCAAGGGGTCTTGGGTTCAAACCCTGCCTGTGCCATCTAACTTTTTTCACGGGTACTGCCTCTTGCGAGGAATTGACAAATTCTCCAAGAGTAATTCTTGTCATGAAAAGTGCTTTCTCAATTTAGCCGTTCGGATTCGGCATATAAACTGTAGGTCCCTTCCATCTCTGACAACATTACTCGCACACAGGGATGGTTGAGAGTTGTAAGTCACTAGGCCCTGGTTCTCCATGGACTGTTGCGCCACCTAATTTATTTTATTTTTAATAAACGAAATTATAGCGCAAGCATGAGAGCATAAAGAAATCCCAGAAGACTGGCGAAAAGTTACCCCCTACAAAAGAAAGGACATGGCTCAACGTGCAGCAATTATAGAAGTATCAAGTTGTTGAGTACCACCAAAAATATACTCTCATACATCTTACAAGAACGCTAAAACTATCATAGGACAATAAAAGTGTTGCTTCATCTCAAGCAAATTAACAACCGATCAGATTTTTACCCTAAAGCAGGCAATGGAAAAATGTCTACATTTTAATATTCCAATTTATCACCAATTTATATATAGACTTTGTAGTACCAGCGGCATGATGGTTAGTGAGTTGGACTGTCATGCGAGAGGTCTTGGGTTCGATCCCATGCCATCTAAAGTTTTTTTTCACAGGTACTGCCCCTTGCTAGAAATTGAAAAATTCTCCAAGAGTAATTTTTGTCATGAAAAGTGCTTTCTCAAATTAGCCTTTCGGATTCGGCTTTAAAACTGCAGGTCCACTCCATTCCTGACAAAATTACTCGCACACAGGAATGGTTGAGAGTTGTAAGTCACTAGGCCCTAGTTTCCAACGCCAACCACTCTACGATAGCATAGCCAAAGGAGAACTATACAAAGCCTTGAGAGAATTCGGCATCCCAAAAAAATTGATTCTACTACGAGTTTACTCCAAGAAGTAACAGGCCTGATGTACATATGTATGTGGCGGTTGTTGTTTGAAAGAATGACTATGGTAGAGAGTACCAACTTTTTAAAGCTTAAGTTTTTAGTGAATTTGTAAACATGGACCAATTTGTTCATCGTTGTGTGATACAATACTGTCATTTCAAAACCCTCAGTCGAACCAATATCAAAGTGGAGCTGGAAAAGTCTCTTCTCCTTCGTTTACAACAATAAAATATTTTGTGGCAGAGTTTAAACGAGGTCGTATGAGCTGCCAAGACGAACATCGCAGTGGTCGACCAAATAAAGTGATCACGCTAGAAATTTTGGAGAAAATGCACAAAACGGTATTGGGTGACCGTGCGTCGACTGAAAGTGCACTAGCTAGCAGACATGGTAGGCATTTCAAGAAGTGCTGTACATCGCATATTGACAAAAAATTTGGACATGGGAAAGCTGTGCGAAAGATGGGTGCGGCCATTACTCACAATGGAAAAAAGCAGCGTCGTGAGAATGTTTTAATCGACTGTTTGTCGAAGTTTCACAAAAATAAAGCTGAGTTTTTGCGTCAATTCATAACCATGGATGAAACATAGGAGCCTCACCTCACACCTTAGACGAAGGAAAAGTCAAAACAATGGACTGAAAGGGGTGAATCGGCTTCCCAGAAGGTGAAAAAAGTTCCATCTGCAGGCAAGGTCATGGCGGGTATTTGTGATGCGCGTGAGATAATTTTCATTAATTATCTTCAGAAGAGAAAAACAATCAACGACGAGTATTCTGCGAACTTATTGCAGCGTTTGAGTGACGAAATCGTGAAAAAACGGCCGCATTTTGCTAGAAATAAAGTTTTGTTTTATAAAGACAGTGCACCAATTCACTTATCGGTTATCGCGATGGCCAAATTGAATTAGTTAAAGCTCTAATTGCTTTCTCACGCACAGTATACGTCAGATTTAGCCACCTTGGATTATTTTCGGTTTCCAAATTAAAAAAAAAAAAATGGCTCTGTGGTAAAAGATATGCCAACAATGAAGAGGTGAAGTCTGCGGTTGATGGCTAGTTTGAGGAGCTCAACGTTTCTTAATATAGTAAACATTGTATCGAAGCTATTGAACATCGCTGGAAAAAGTTTATAGAGCTTTTTCTCAAAATTTTCTGTCTGGTTATGCTAAAAATCATGCTTTGTCACGATTGGAACATTATTTGAGTAGAGCCGTAATAATCTCAAACAACAGTGTGAGCCTTACTTTTCATTAAAATTTGAAACAATTCTCTTTATGCATTAAAAATAAAATGCACGACTGCTGAATGCATAAATGCCATTTGATTTGTCAAAAAACGTCCATTTTTCAATTTTTTGTTTGAAAATCGTTACACCGGTTTTATTTAAATTAATTTTTTTATATATAGGTACCAATTATATACCCTTTTTCGAGATATCGGATTTTGAAAAAAAATCAATATTTTTTCAAAAATCCAAAAAAATTTATACATACATTTTTGATCATCAAACATTGAAATCGGTTCATTAGTTCTTGAGAATCATAAAAACAAAATTACGGTTCTATGAGCGGAGCAATACAAACATTTTTTAGCTAAAAGAAGCCAAGTTAAGAAAAAAAAAATATTAGAGAAAATTTAATACTAATCAAAAAATTAAGACAGTATTGATATGGGGTAATTTTTTTTCGGATGCAAAAGCAAATAGTGCGCTTATGGCGGAGGGAAATTTTGTTGTCGAGAATAGAAATTTAGTCTGGACAAATCATCATCAAATATATTATTTCGTAAGCATGTCTCCCTTTTTCGGCTCTCATACCATGAAAATTTTTCGTAGACTATGCGAATTGTATTTTATTGAATATTAATTTATAATTTATTGAAAAAACTTAACATTTTATTATAATAAAAATATGAAATACTCGGAAAATATTATGTTAAGGGAAATGGTTTGTGTATTTGAATGAAATTATCGAATACACACCATTTTTTGTCGGTAAGCTAGTTTGCAGGTATTTCCTTTGTATACACAAAGGCGCTATTCATCCCAAGACACAACTCATCCTAGGACAACTCATCCTAGGACAACTCATCCCGGAAATGAAAAATACTTGTAAGCATACTTAACGAAAACAATTGCTTGTGTATTCAACTAGTTCGTTTAAAGCTTTATCTTTTGGATAGTTTTATTTTAATTTCATGTTAGAAGACCCAGGATGGAAAATAAATTATCTAAAGATAAGAAAGAGGAAGAACATGTACATATGTTTAAATTGTAAAGCGATCGCTTATTGGTTCTTTAGTTAGGTAGGTGTCTAAAACGAATAAAGAATAGTTCATTGGCGTGCTCAGCTTTATGCAGATAGATAGATAAAGACATGTTTATCATGATAATGAAGGAATGTTATTGGTAGGTAGAAGGTACTTACTACAATCCAATCACATTTCTTCCTTCCTACAAGTTTTCAGAGCGAAAATGGAGTTATTACGTTCAGTTTATTTCTTTCGTTAAAGTTAAAAAAAAACAAGCATATACAAATAGGTACAAGAAATTGCTATTCATGTGTTGTTTACAGTCAGGCTCTTTGGATTTTAGTTATTAAGTTACACGCGTGCGTTTTGGATTTTATTTAACACGTAAGCAGTAGTTGTAGAGGTTGTACGTAATACCTATTGTAGGTATAATGTGCATACGTGATTCTAATAGAAAATACATACATATTCTTTCTGGCCCGTTTCTTTAACTTGTATTAAATATTTATTCTTTTATATTATTATTATAAGCTTTTATTGCCTTATCATCTTAAATACATTTAAATACATCTATAGATACAATTTTTAAATTTTTTTAATTAGAATTTTTAAAAATTATTTGATAGAATGATACAAGTTACAAATATAGAATTATTAATTAGATAATGAAAAAGTAAGATAATTGATATTTAAAAGTTTGGTTATTTATTTTTCAATTTTTATTATTAGTTTTTGGCGTAAGCCTCCCCAAAGCGGCCCATAGATTTCGATTTTTCGCCTCACTGTACCAATTTTCTTTTATTTGGCAAAGATCGTCGCTCCATCTCTTGTTCGGTCGGCCTGTTCGTCTCTTGATTTCCGGTCTCCATTTTGTTGCCAACTTTTTTTTTTATTTTTTATAATTAGCGAACACTAAAAGGGTTTTGTATACCTTTAATATGCCAAAGACACAGTGTGAGCATTAGGAAAAGAGGGAAGGGTTGGATAGGAGGTGTCGGTGTACATTGATTTTAAATTTCTGAACATTGCAATGACAGGGAAAGATAGAGCGTGGCAAGGCGTTCCACATTCGCGTAGTACGGCTAAAAAAAAGAATCTCTGTACTTCATAGTACGGCCGAAGTTGGGCTCAAGGGTAAACTGATGGGCATTCCTAGAAGCGCGGGTATTACGGTTAAATTGTTTAAGGGGAGGAATGCAACTGGCTATTTCACTAGAGCAAAGTCCGTTAAAATAACGGTAAAAAAGGGTGAGGCAAGAAACCTTGCGTCGATGTTCGAGTGACGTAAACGAGTTGATGATGTTAATGTCACCAATCATTTTAAAAGCTCTTTTTTGAATACTGTCCAAGAGGCTTAAATAAGTTACTGGAGCACCAGCCCAGAGATGAGAGTTATATTCAAGTTTCGGACGTACATATATAGGTTTTGTAGATTGTAGCCAGATCAGACGGAGAGAAAAATTTCTTGCAACGTCTCAAAAAACCTAGACATCTTGCGGCATTTTTGGCAACATCGCGTATGTGAGTCTGGAAACGAATTTGTAGTCTTGAAATATGTCCTGCCCAACTCCATTTTTGTCTTTTGGTTCCATCTATCACGTCAATTATTCGAGTACTGTTTCGGATGTCTTCATTTCTTATCCTTTCTCTGGGTCTTATTCTGAGGATTTTTCTTTCCATTTTTGATTGACAGATCCCTAGCTGGTCAAGAGATTTCGTAGTCAAACTCAGGGTTTGTAGTCCATAAGTAATCACCGGCAAAATAGCGGAGTCGAAGAGATATTTTCGTGTTTCTACACTTTGGTCCAGTTCTAAAATCTGTTTGAGGCTCCAGAATTGTTTCCAGCTGTTTGTGATGCGTCTGTTGATTTCTTTTTTCTCTTGGTCCTTAAAAGATTTTAGTTGTCCCAAGTATATGTAGTCCTCTATGTATTCTATTTTTTTATGGTCCAGAATTATATCTTCTCTGATGTGGTTTGTCATCACTTTTGTTTTTGACTTGTTGATTTGTAGTCCATAGTTCTTGCACAAGCTAGTAAGTTCTGTTGTCATTTCTTGTAAATGTTTAGCTTTTGTATCGGGTGATTTTTTAAGAGCTTGAGAACTTTTTTAAAAAAAAAAACGCATAAAATTTGCAAAATCTCATCGATTCTTTATTTGAAACGTTAGATTGGTCCATGACATTTACTTTTTGAAGATAATTTCATTTAAATGTTGACCGCGGCTGCGTCTTAGGTGGCCCATTCGGAAAGTCCAATTTTGGGTAACTTTTTCGAGCATTTCGGCCGGAATAGCCCGAATTTCTTCGGAAATGTTGTCTTCCAAAGCTGGAATAGTTGCTGGCTTATTTGTGTAGACTTTAGACTTGACGTAGCCCCACAAAAAATAGTCTAAAGGCGTCAAATCGCATGATCTTGGTGGCCAACTTACCGGTCCATTCCTTGAGATGAATTGTTCTCCGAAGTTTTCCCTCAAAATGGCCATAGAATCGCGAGCTGTGTGGCATGTAGCGCCATCTTGTTGAAACCACATGTCAACCAAGTTCAGTTCTTCCATTTTTGGCAACAAAAAGTTTGTTAGCATTGAACGATAGCGATCGCCATTCACCGTAACGTTGCGTCCAACAGCATCTTTGAAAAAATACGGTCCAATGATTCCACCAGCGTACAAACCACACCAAACAGTGCATTTTTCGGGATGCATGGGCAGTTCTTGAACGGCTTCTGGTTGCTCTTCACTCCAAATGCGGCAATTTTGCTTATTTACGTAGCCATTCAACTAGAAATGAGCCTCATCGCTGAACAAAATTTGTCGATAAAAAATTTCGAACCGAACACTGATTTTGGTAATAAAATTCAATGATTTGCAAGCGTTGCTCGTTAGTAAGTCTATTCATGATGAAATGTCAAAGCATACTGAGCATCTTTCTCTTTGACACCATGTCTGAAATCCCGCGTGATCTGTCAAATACTAATGCATGAAAATCCTAACCTCAAAAAAATCACCCATTACATTAAAATCAAACATTATATTTATAAATTGACAGTGGTAAAAACATAGTGTTACAACAAATTCAATACATCTTTCTTAATATCTAATCTATTTTTATTAAAATCAATTACGAACTCAAATTCGTTAAAAGCAATAGAAGCAGTTATTGGACTATGAAATGGAACATGTAAAAAATTAGCATTTCTAGGACGCAAATTCCGAGATGGAACATACATATTAAAATGAGACAACAAAAATGAACAATTTATCTTAGAGTTGAGCACATCGTAAGCAAAGAGTACTGAATACAATTTTCTTCTAGAGATACAAAAAGAGTTTTTAAAGTATATAAGGACCTTCGAATGACTTAGAAGTTCTTGAAATTAATCCCAACATGGCGTTAGCTTTTGAAATAACATTATCAATTTGGAGAGAAAAATTTATATTTGAGTCAAAAATCACACCAAGATCCTTTTGATTTGTTAACCTCATTAGGAATTGATTCTCAATTTTGTAATCAAAACATATCGGATCCTTTATTTTAGAAAACGTAACAATACTACACTTTTTTACATTAAAATTTAAACCATTTATGAAACACCACTTGGTAATATTATCAATATCCAATTGAATTTTACTAGCATCTGATAAAGAACTTACAGAACTAAAAATCTTGAGATCATTAGCATATAAAAGACATACAGAACTTTTAATACAATTCGGTAAATCATTTATAAATAAAATGAAAAGGAGTGGACCAAGATGACTACCTTGTGGTACACCGGAAAAAGATTCAAGTGAAAGCCAAGCAATTCAAGTTTTTTTCAAAAGAACATTATGTTGTACCCGATCAACGCCTTGGAAAAATCGGTGTAGATTACATCCATTTGAGTACGATTTTCTAAACAACTAAGACAGTAATTTGTAAAAATTGCTAAATTTGTTGCAGTAGACCTACCACTCATAAAGCCATGCTGATGCTGGGAAATATGGTTTTGAACTAAACTATAAATTTTAATTTTAACAATTGCTTCAAATAATTTGGGGATTAGCTGAAGCTTAGCAATAGGTCTATAATTTTCCACAAATGCTTTAGATCCAGATTTATGCAAAGGAGTTATCAGAGAATGTTTCCATGTACCTATCTAAAAATACTCCTTGTTTCAAGGACAAATTAAAAATAAAACAAAGTGGGGTTTTAAGATTATATTTACAAAATTTCAAAACTAAAGGTGGAATATTGTCCGGTGCGGCAGAGAAACTGTTATCAAGCGACTATAAAGCATTTAATACATCAACTGTCCATAAAAAAAAGGTCACCAACATTAATGTTAGAACGGTGAAATTTTTCGTCACATGAGTAACATAAGCTTTCACTAAAAGTAACAATTCAACACTGATGTGATGAATGTCCCCTTTATAATTTAACTAGCAAACCCGGCGAACTCCGTTTCGCCACCAGATGGCTTCGTTTTTTGTAACATTTCGTTTGGGGATTAAAAGATGAAGATAAATTATTTTTTTTTTGTTTTATATTTTAAAAGGAAACATTTTATTTCATTTCACAACAGAAATGACTTAATTTCGATTACAAAAATGAAGTGTAATTTAGTTGAACTTCTCTAAGTAAAAAATGAAAGTGAATCCAAAGTAAATACTGAATCGAAGCGTTATACTTGTCCGCAAATTATCCGTTTCATTGAAGTGCTCTTTGGTGAACCACATTTTTTATTTTTGGTCTGACGGTAACACAAACAAAGCGGATGGTGTCCCAACTCAAGAACACGCAACGTATAACTGTCCATGTGAAAACAATGATTTTCTAAATTTATCCCGCAAACACTAAGCGATTGGCCTTGCGACTTGCTAATTGTCATTGCGAACGAAAGGCGAACCGGAAAATGCAATCGTTTGAAGTCAAACGAAAGATCAGTCGGAATCATTGATATTCGAGGAATACATACATTTTTACATGCGTACTTTCCGTTAATAATGGTTGCCTCAATCAAATTCGGCATAAGTCTTTTCACCGCAAGTCGAGTACCGTTGCAAAGTCGCGGTGGATTCAAATTACGCAATATCATAATAACTGAACCAAATTTGGGTTGCAAGTTATGTGGTGGAAATCCTGGTAACTCCAGAGAGTTCAAAAACTCCGTTGGACAATGAGCTTGCATTGCATCAACAATTTTCCCATTGCACTGGATCGGGAAATATTGTGATTAAATTGAGTGGCAACTTAAGTGCAGAATGTGCAGTACGACAGCCATCTAGAATAGTTGCCGCAATTCCAGATGATGCTAACGCGAAAGCTATGTCACATCTTGATCGATTAGTGGCCAAAATCAATGAAATGACAAATGTTTTCGCTGTTCCTCCAGGTGCGTCCAGGAAGAATAGACCACCAGTATTATTGTCCACCGCTTGCATTAATGTTTCGTATACTTGGTTTTGCTGTTCATTCGACAACGGCACATTATTTCGAACGAATTCCTGCAATGTATCAACATTGTATTGCAGCTCTCGATTTAATTCTTGGTTCAATGCATCGTGCATCGATCGATTTGGCGCAGTCATTCCTATTTCAACCAGTAGCTTGTTTGCAATAGTCAAGCATTGATCCTCAATCAGGATCATTCCTTCATTGTAGATTTCATCGGTTAATTGCATGTCTGGATTATTCGTTCGAATGCGCAAGCGATGTAAGATATCTTCACATATGTCGTCTTTGTATTTGTTCCATAACTACATTGGGTGTGAAGGGAAACATGTGGTGATGATAATTGCGAACAGCGTTCGTAGTTGGTACGAATTTGATGAAACAACTGAATCCGCAAGTGTTAAATCCCAATGAGAATCGTTCTCCAGCAAACCCAATAGTTGACATGTTTCTCGATATGTTTGGCATTGGTGGCAATTCACAGTTAACAAATGCGCAAATGATTTTGGTCCTCGTACATTTACCAACAGCAGTCGCAAATAAAAACATTCATCATTTCTAGGATGAACAGTGTGCATGCAACCTAGCGCATCCGTGGAAAAGACCTGTGGCCAATCTGAAACTGGGGTTCCTTGTTTGCGACGTTGAAATTTCTTTGTTGATTGATTCCAAGTGTAATACTTCGCTATAATATGCTTCGAATGGATCTGATTCACACATTGCAAAGTAGCTAGTCAATGTTGTCGATGGTGGTCTCTCAGCTCGTTATGCAGCATTAGCCTCTGCCTCAGTGAAGTGAAACTCTTTGTCCATTTTCCAAATGCACTGCTAAATGTTCAACTGTGTGTGAACTGTGTGAATGTGAAATGACAATAATCGCTATAGTACTTCATTAGTACTGAAGTATCTGCCCATTTAGAAGTTGCTGATTTCGTCATTCGCATTTTCCGACGCAATACCAAATACAGCTATGGCGCTGCCTTTTGTGACGTACTTGCACAAATATTTGACTGATTTTGCTCTCAACGTTCGCATGTGTTTTGAAAATTCGTAATAGCAGCGGGCAATATGGTACAATGAATTCATTTCCGATCTCAATCTCTTGAGTTTGAACTTTAACTTTGATAGTTTGACCATTATCTTCTTTTGAACGCCGACGATAAATTGGATATCCATCGTTTCCTGTGACTCGTTCAGCAACTAATGGTCGCAGATATCGTTTTTTGCACTTTCAATCAGCCATGGAAGGCGAAAATGGATTTAATGCACCACAGGGTCCATGCACCATCTGTGTCGTCATAATGTCGTGTAGATGGGGATCAGTGACTGGATCAGGAATTTCAGTTGATATGATCTCATCCACTTCATTTGAATGTAATTTGTTCAGTAACCAAATTAGGATATGAGCATGCGGTAGTCCACGCTTCTGCCATTCCATCGAGTACATATAACAGCGTGTGTGAACAAAAACTCGATACTTAGTATGCACATCCATCATAACCTTGAGTTTTTGCTGAAATACTCTGGCGATTTTGTCATGGCGATCTAGCGGTTTTAAGCCCGGGTCCAACCCACATTCAATTTCTGTAAGCTTTGGTTTAGAATATAGGGCCCTTGAAACGTCAACAAATTTAAAAAATTTCAATTCCACAAATCAGATCTTTTACAATAGCGTTCTATGGAAAGCTAAACGGAGTTCACCGCTTTTCTGTTGAAATTTTTCCTGACTTTTGTCTGCTATAAACCTCACGGAGCTCAAGACCTTTCCAACGAATGCAAAAACGTGGAAATCGGTTCGTGCGACTTATTTTTATATAGTAGATTGACTCATTATTGCTTATGTTTCAATAATATTTTGTCACAACCGTAACATTTTTCTTGTCATATCCGTCACAAATTTTAAGATTTTTTTTTTTCTAATTAAGAAGGGGTAAAAAAAGGTTAAAGAAATCACTTGTATAAGTGTCACAAACGTAACAAAGAAGATTCGCTCACCGAACCTAAACAAATTGTTCTATTTCTATTAGCATTTGGATCCACAGTCATCGTCGTGGTATAGGTTACCTTAAAAACCAAGTTAGAGCTCTTTGTCTCCTATCTCACTTTTCTTATACTCTCATAGTTGGATAGGTACATAGTTCAAAAGCAATACATTTTGTTGGCCATTCATCAGGACGGATTTCGCTTCTGTAAATGCAGCATTCCGGTTTGATAAATGGCACGATAGATGCTCTTAGTGACTATATACATAGTACATAATATATATGTATAGGCGGAATGTTAGTACATTGCAAGTCACATCATATGCAAGGTGGGCGCTATTTTGAGCGTGTGGGAACAGCCTCTGTTATCACATTGGATGTCACATTTCTTCTGCATGTGAATTAATTACTTACAACAAAAACAGTAAAGAGATTAGAGATGGAGACACTGAAACAGCGCCGCCGCCCGCCGCTACCGGACGCTGATGCTGTGCAGTGGTGAGAAGATGTCGTGTTGTTGGCTTGTTAGCCAGCCTGCTTGCCTTTATTGCTGCAATCACTCGTGTTTGTCGCGAATCTAAATCCTACATACTATACTCGTATAAATATAAATGTACAACACACTAAACCCGGATCCTTAGTGGTTCTTTTACGGCTTATAAGCCTGCTGAGTATAGTAAACGTCATAGTCAGCTTCAGGCTTCAGTCTACGTCGACGATGTCGACTGCAGGGAATATGGAGAATATGAGAAATAATGTAATTCCAAGGCTGGAACATGGATTTCCTATGGTTTTAGCGACGACGACGACGACGGATGTTGGAGGAGTCGTGAATCTGCATAATTGTCAATTTGTCGGACTCTTGGACTATGATAACGATATGATGGCAGTGCCGAAGGTGGAGGTGGAAGTTGAAGTGGCCAAGTCGACCAAGGAGCTTCTGCTTCTACCCAAGAGTCCCTCTCTCATGATTCTATATGTACCCCTGCATCCATCACATTCCTTTATTTATATAGTAATAGATCTTATTGAAACTATGCGAGGCCTTTGCCTTTTGATGTTTATGAGAGTATCAAGCGTCGTATACCATCATCTATCAGCAGAGAGACAACGAAGCGGGCTCTTTGGAAAACTAAGATGAGGCATTAGTCACAAAAAGCGCATCGAATTGTATCGCGTTTCTTTTGTATAAAACACGCACGCTAACTACTCTCTATAACCCAACCGACACCGACCGAACCGGGCCAGGATGAATAGGGCTGTAAATCTTCGTGATACATGTGTGAAAACGTTCTCTCTTATCTGTCTTGCTCTTTCTACGTCGTCGTCGTCATCGTCATCGTCGTCGTCAATTGAACAATGCACAACTCTGACCGACCTTTATTGTGTGTGCGTCGTGCGATGCGATGTTGTCCAAAAATTTTCTTAAATCTTTTGTCCTGAAACACGATGCGCGTTCTAATCCGATTAGGTCTACTTTATACCCCAGCCTTTAGAATCCAAAAGGCCGGAAACTCGTTTACAACCATGATGCTTCACCATACAAATACACACTATTTCACAAAAGGAAACGATTAAACGTGAATATGCTGTAAATTATAATTTGTCTCATTTGATCTAACTGTGCCTCAGCTATAAGAACAACAGGGAACCTATAGTAGTGTAGTGTTCCATCGTTCGCCAATCCATCCCATTAGACAAAAACGTAAACGTTCTCTGTGATGTGGATTTAAAATTCAAGAGTGAACTACTTTGGCCAATTTGTTGGTAGAGCAAAATAGCAGCATCGCACGTCAACGTCACACTAATTCGTGACATTTGTGGAAACAGTCTTGATAGCTTTGGGATCAATTTCAACGAGTATCCTGTTTACTGTTTATTTGTTGTACTCACGGCATAGCATGGCATACCACCATCTACCATCAGAGAAGAGCGAGTGTAACTATATTGTATAAGCTTTGCCTTAGCCATCGTGGCATGAAGTAGGACGACGCATTTGTTCCTGTTGCAGGATTAAATTACAAATAAATCCTTTACCTTCAATCTTTGTACTTATGTATATAGGACGAAAACGAGGACGCAGGACGCAAAGGACGAAATTATAACCAAACCAAGACCATATCTATGTAGCTCTAGCTTATGCTGAAGTAAGATAGAAAATATATAGAGACCTTCATCGTCATGGTTGACGTCCTTGTTCGTCCTCATCGTCATCGTCATCGTTGTTCGTCGTTTTCGTTCTTCCAAAGTCTTAATGTAAATAAATGGTTTTTCATATTTTCTCGTCTATAGATACTTTCGTACCTAAAACACGCACTCTTTTCCCATATATGTATATGTACTGTACACTTCATCTAAATATAAGTATAGATACATCTTTTCTAAATCGAAAGGCGAAAGGATTTAGCAAAATAAAAATGAAACCTAACGAAACGAAAGGAGAAGGCAACCAGGGTAAAATTGTTATCGAAGTGAAGGTAAATATGAGCAAATCCCTTGATTCAGTTGCGATTTCCAAACTACTTTTAAGGATTTCCTTTACAGTTTGACTGTTCCCTTTTTTTTATGTGTGTTCTATAAATGTCTATGGAGTATGGAGTTGCCTCTCTTCTTTGCTGTTCTGTTAAATTGCTGTGTGAATGAAGATGACGATGATATCCTTTGAAATTGCAAAATCCTTGTATGGCATACGATTCGTTTTTTCTTTCCTTATTTCGATGTTACTTTTTAGCTGCAAATTCTAAGGGAAAGTATTTTTATTTTATATTGACTATTTCCTTATATATAGGTATGTTTGTATGTATGTGCAAACATATATACATTGATAGGGGGATATCAATGGTACTTTAAACGGTCATGTGCCATGAGACTTTGTGTGTAGATTTAAGTATTTATAGGTATATGAATGTATGTTATCAAAGATGTCGAACACTTTAAACTTTACTATAGGTACATATAATAGAGAATCCCAAAGCTTTGACCAACAGGCTTATTGTAAGTCTTTGGGCGATTTGAAGATTCTGAAGTTCAGATGGATTGTGTTGGTGAACTTTTTACTTATACATATATTGAAGTTAATAAAAGGAATGTTTGGTCATATATTAACCAGTGTTTTAACAGTAAAAAAAAGTCATGTTAGTTTTGATAAATTTTTTTCAAGTTTGAAGTATTTATATACAGGGTGCGGCAGAGAAGACTGCCGACGAGTTTAATGAGGTCATTAGCCTTATGTGATAAGATAAGAGTAGGCCTTAATAAGTGGTATATTTTGAATTGTACGGTAATGCCGTTTTTATTCGTAATCATGGTCTGGACAGTTTCGTCGTGCGTGCATATTACGAAAATAATCATTCTGTGATCGCTACACAAAGGGCTGTTCTGTTCCTTCTGCAAACACTATCAAATTGTAGATACGGAATTTGGAAGAAACTGAAAGTACACTAAGTAGACTTGTACACGAAGCACCCAGAACGGTAAGAACCCCCGAAAATGTGCAGTTGGTTAGAGAGTAAATTGAGCAGTCACCAAGACGCTCAGCCCGGAAACACGCGGTAGCTTTGGGAATCTCAGATCGTTCTTTGAGGAAAATTCTTCACGAAGATTTATCATTCCATCCAGACATTTTCAGACATTGCCCACATACCATAGAAGAAATTAAACAGAAAATCACCCCGGAAATCGAAGTCATACCAGTCGAAATGTGCCGAAAATCACGTGAACGCTTCAGAGATCGTGTATCAATACTGACGGCCGCCACCTTGGAGATATAATTTTCAAAAAATAGTTTTAAAAAATAGGATTGAATACTGATTAAAATAAAAAAAAAATGTTTTCTCTAAGTTTTACTGTTCGTTATTTAGGTATAGCCCATCAAAACTCGTCAGTCGGCTCTGCCGCACCCTGTATAAAGGGTGATTTTTAAAAAGCTATAGGAAAGTTTTTTCAAAAAAACACACTTAAAATTCAGAAAAATGCATGAAATCTTTATTTGCATCCATAGTACGGTCCATATAATTTAATGTTTAAACATTATTTCATACAAATGTTGACATTGACTGCGCCTCAAATGGTCCATCCGCTTAGTCCACTTTTGGCATACTCTTTCGGCCGGTATCTCACGAATAAATGCTTTAATGTTGCCTTCCAATGCGTCAATTGAAGCGAGCTTGTCTGTATCGATATGAGGTTTAACATAGCCGCACAAGAAATGGTCTAAAGGCGTTAAATCGCACGATCTAGGCGGCCAATTGACCGGTCCCAAACGTGAAATAAAATGTTCATCGAACTCGCCTCTCAATAAGTCCATTGTTGCGCGTGCTGTGTGGGCATGTGGCACCGTCTTGTTGAAAACACATGTCATTCAAGTCGAGCTCTTGCATTTTGGGCAAAAAAAAGTTGGATATTATCTCACAGTAGCGCTCACCATTCACAGTTACATTAAGATTCGCATCATGTTTGAATCAGTATGGTCCAATGATACCACCAGCCCATAAACCGCACCAAACTGTGACTTTTTGTGGACGCATTGGTAGTTCTTGCAATGCTTACTTACTTACTTACTTAAGGTGGCGCTACAGTCCGGGCGGACCTGGGCCTCAACCAACATGCGTCTCCAGCCAGCTCGGTCCAAAGCTAGCTGTCTCCAGTTTCACACGCCAAGTTGGTTGAGGTCTTCAACCACCTGCGTGTGCCACCTGAGTCGCGGTCTTCTTCTTCTGCGCCGCCCCTCGGTATTGGATTCGAAGACCTTCCTGGCTGTAGCGTTGTTGTCCATTCGCTCTACATGACCCTAGATGGCTGGGTCATGCCGTTGGACTTTAATTCTGTTAACTAGGTCAGTGTCGCTGTACAGCCCGTACAGTTCGTCGTTATATCTTCTCCTCCATTCTCCATCTATGCGTACGGGAGCAAAAATCACCAGAAGAATTTTTCTCTCGAAGCATTCTAAGACGCTCTCATCTTTCTTTGACAGGTTCCAGGCCTCAGCGCCATAAATGAGAACCGCGATGATGAGTGTCTTATAGATGGTTGGTTTAGATGCTCGAGAGAGGACTTTACTACTCAATTGCCTTCTAAGTCCAAAGAAGCAGCGATTTGCAAGAGTTATTCTTCGTTTGATTTCAGCGCTGGTGTCGTTATCTGAGTTTATAGCGGTGTCTAGGTAAAGTCATAGCTGTCCTTGGTGACGTTTTGTCCAAGACGTCGTTGTTCAATGTCCTTTTTTGATGACAGCATATACTTGCTCTTGCCCTCATTGACCACTAAACCCATCTTCTTCGCTTCCGTCGCAATGCTCAAAAACGCTCCACTGACATCACGCTTTGATCTTCCAATTATGTCAATATTATCTGAGTATCCAAGTAATTAGATGGAACTTTGGAAGATTGTGCCTCTCGTATTGACGGTTGAGTTTTGCGCAATTCTTTCCAGAACGATATTGAAGAATTCCCATGACAGTTCATCGCCTTGTCTAAAACCTTTTTTGACATCAAATGCATCGGTGAGATCTTTTCCGACCTGACCTTGATAGAGCAGCGTGCATTCTCCATCGTCATTCTGCACAAACGGATAAGTTTGACAGGGATGCCAAAACTAGACATTGCCCTGTAGAGCTCTTCCCTATGGATGCTGTCATACGCGGCTTTAAAATCGATAAAGAGATGGTGGGTATCGATTTGAAGCTCCTGGGTTTTTCCCAAGATCTGCCGTAGTGTGAATATTATGGACTTTCCTGGTCTGAAGCCACACTGATAAGGACCTATCAGGTTGTTGACGAATGGCTTCAGAAATTCACATAACATGGCAGAGAGGATCTTATATGCAATGTCCCGGAGACACATGCCTCTGTAGTTGGCGCAATTTGGAGGGTCTCCTTTCTTATGTATTGGACACACTATGCTGAGATTCCAGTCCACTCATCGGGCATGCTTTCTTCCGACCATATTTTGCAGATGAGTTGGTGCATGATCCCTACCAAGACATCGCCTGCTGCTTTGAATAGTTCGGCAGCGATGACGTCAGCCCCAGCAGCTTTGTTTGACTTCAGTTTAGATTTAGATATCTTAACTTCGTCGAGGTCGGGTAGGCGGAATTGTTGATCTGCGTCGCCTAGGTTGAGTGGTTCTATCTCCCTTACAGCAGAATTCGGTTTGTCATCGCCGTTATATAATTTGGAGAAGTGGTCTTTCCATATTCTCAACATAGACTGCGGTTCTACTACGATGTTCCCCTGATCGTCCTTACAGGCTTCAGTTCGTGGCTGGTACGCTTGGGAAGTTTTTTTTAAACTTTTGGTAAAATTTACGAACCTCATTCTTGTTGTGACATCTCTCTATCTTCTCAAACGCGAATTAAGTTCTTTTATTGATTGAAACACTTTTTAAAAAAAGGTAAAGCAACTTGTTTTATTGATGTACCAGATTCAACTGACTTATTCTATATAATAATTTTGGCAAGAAGCTTATGCCGATCGAATGCATTTGCCAATGTCAGCAATTGTATCGTTTCTTGGAACTCTAACGAGTCCAGACGATTGGCAAATGCATTTTATTTTGTTGTGTCATGGTATTTGCAACACCTGTGGGAACATCCGTTGTGTGTTCCCCTGGGTGTGCTGACATCGACATAACTTCTCCCTCCTTTAGATTAGAACTCTCCTGAGTTACATACAATGTATTTTTTAATTTATTGAATTTAAAACAAATGTAAGCAAAAATAGTTATAAACAATATGACAGTTAATATACCAATGCATAAATTGAACAAAATATGGTTTTTATGATTATATTTTAATTCATTAATATTTTCCATGTTTTCAATTTGTTTCATTACAATTTCATTGAAATTTAATTGGTTTTTTGTTAAATTGAGATTCTTTTCGTAAGGTATGGGAAATCTTTGTTCAAATATTTCTCTTTTACTGGTGTATAAATTATTTTCTATTTTTAATTGACAATCATTAAAATTCAATAAGTAGTTTCCGTTAAGTTTTGTGACTCTTTCGTCACAAGTACTTGTAAGATTTAAGTTTTTAACATTTTTCAACAATATTAATCCATTTTCTATTTCGATAATTTTCATTTGTTCATTCTTTGTTTTAATGCAATTATTTGTATACAAACATAAATTAGATTTTTTCAAATTCTTCAAATCAATATTTTCTTTATATGTATAAATAGTTTCATTAATTTTTACTATTTCTGCGTCATCTAATATTAGTTCTTCAAAATTTATATTTGTTATAGAAGTAACAAAATATTTTCTTGTTGCAATTATTTCATTAGGAATTTTAATTACAAATACAATTTTTTTATTTTCATAAAGAGCTGTTGCCAATTTTATGTTTTTTAGTTTTTCAAAATGTATATCATAAGTTATTATTTCTTTTTTACTTAAAATGTTGTTTCCCATAATACCTGTTCGACTAGATGCGATATTGTTTTGTATATGTTCAATATTATCTTTTATTATTCCGATTTTTAGTAATGATTTTAAATACAAAAGTTTACTATTAATTTTAACAGTTTCTTTTCTTATGTTCGCAAATTCGTTTAAAATTTTAGATCTATCTTTCTCTATTGTTTGTTTCAAAGTTAAAAAGGTTTGGTTAAAATTATTATTTATAAGTATGTATTTGTTTATTTATTTGGTTTATAGCGTTATGGTTCTTTTCGTCAATAGTTTTTAAATGTTGTTCAATATTCTGTCGGTCCTCGTCATCCATGGTTCCATATAGAAATTTTAAACCTGTTCCTATTATATTTATTAACCCTCTTTTACTTCTATGAGGAATGATTGTGTTTAACTTAAATTTTAAAGATTCTAATTCATTAACTAAAACTTCTTTTGCATCTTTATCTATCGGAATGTTAAAAATGTTTTCTTCTAAATTAGAGATAATGATTTGGATTTCGTTTGGATTAATGATATGCAATATTATATTATATGATTTTACGAATTCGGTGTTTCCCAATTTAATTTCTGTGAATCCACTGTTTGTTTCAATTTTGTCTATCATTAAGGTTGCATCAATTACTTTAGTTACCATCAGGAGGAATATCAATATCCATTTTATCTGTAAATTTTAAAGGTCTCTTAATATTTGAAGGATGTACGTTGTGCAATTTAAGTTTTCTATACCTAGGTTCTTCCTTATGCCTAAGGGCCTTATAATTCTTAACTAATCCTTCCTCTCTTTCCTCATTATATTCTTCTCTGTTTCTGTTAAATTTATCAATAACCTTGTCTTTTATACTTTGCATGTTAGTTTTAACTTTTTCTTTATCTACTCTATACATTCTGAAATATCAATTGGTTTGAATTTTGTTGTTGAATGTATTGAGTTATTATACCATCCTACACATTTATATATTTTTTCTTTCGTTGTTAGTTCTGATTTTTCTGTTGTAAATACTCTCAATTTCTCACTTATGGTATTGTGAAGTCTCTCTATATCCGCATTTCCTGTGTGGTTGTTCGGCTTAGTGTAGTGTACTTCAATATTTTCTTGTCTTAGAAAGTCCTTAACATTAATGCTTTGAAATTCATTATCTAAAACTATTTTATTAGGTTTACCTCTAATAGAAAAGTATAGTCTTAATACTTCTTTTATAGTTATACTATTTCTGTCTTGTAAGTGAAATATAATACAGTGTTTAGAGAACTTGTCTAAAAAAGTCAAAAAGTTGTTTTTGGAGTTAGTGTAAATATCTGCATGTACAATTTGATTAATATCGCTTGGTGTTTCTGTGTGATTAAATTTCGGTTTTATTGGTTTTCTATCGTACTTTACCTGGTTGCATGTCTCACAATTATTGATGTATTTTTGAATGAGTTCTTTTAAGTTTTTAAAATATATAAGTTTCTTCAGACCTGCATAATTTTCATTTATGCCAGTATGACCCGTTTCATACTTATGATATCTCGCTATTTGTCTATAAGTATCTTCTTCGCTTTTCATATTTTGAGCGTAATATGCACATTTGTAAAACTTGATTTTTCTTGTATCGAATAATTCGATTAACTTAAGTTGAACCAAGTTATACTCGTGTTCAGTTAGTTCTGAGTAAATACCTATTTTACCTTTTCTCTTAATGAATCTTCTGAATATATCTAAAAGTCTTTCTTCCCGGATGTCCTCAGAGTTGATGTAAACAATTCTCTTATTGTTTAGTATTTCTATTTCTTTTGTTTTATTGTTTGTTAGAATAATTTGTGTATAGAATCTATTAACTACAGTGTCTAATATAGCAAAATGATCGTTCTGTTCCTCTTCCTGTGAGTGAATTGTGTTATTATCTGTACTCATATTATCAATTTCAAAATTTAAATTTGTATGGGGGGTTATTTCTCCCTCCTTTTGTGTGAGCGTCTCGATCACATTTATTTCTCCTGTTTCACTATTGATACGACTAAGAAAATCTGCAGCATTGTTCTGTTTTCCTTTTATGTAGTCTATGTTAATATTGTATTCTCCTAGTTTTAGTAACCATCGTTGAAGACGAGGATTTATGTCTTTGCCCTTGTGTTTTGATTGCAGCCATTTGAGAGGTTGGTGATCTGTCAATAGGTCAAAAGATCTACCATATATATATGGCCTGAAATAGTTCACGGACCAAACTATTGCTAGTAGTTCCTTTTCAGTGACAGAGTAGCTTCGCTCGTGTTTATTTAATGTGCGGCTTGCATAGCACACTGGGTGTCCTTCTTGTGTTAGTACGGATCCGATAGCAAAGTCGCTTGCATCAGTCGTAAGTTGAAATTTTTTGTTAAAGTCCGGATACCTTAGGATTGGTGAATCCGTCAGTATTATTTTTAATTTTTCAAACGAACTTATATAATTTGAATCATTCAGATTTATTCTGGTATTCTTTTTGAGATATCTAGTCATAGGTTCCGCAATTTTGGCGTAATCCCTTATGAACTTTCTAAAGTAACCAGTTATGCCTAGGAATGACTTTATTTGTTTTGTAGTTTCCGGTAGTTGAAGTTTTTGAATGGCTTCGATTTTTTTATTATTTGGTTTTACACCTTCAGTCGTTAAGACATGTCCCAGATATTCCGTTTCTTTAGCAAAAAAGTTACATTTATTTATTTGGATTTTCAGATTATGTTCTCTTAGTTTATCTAAAACTTTTTGTACGCTGATTATATGTTCTTTAAGGGATGAACTAAAAATTAAGATATCGTCTAAATAGACTACTCAAATTTGATTAATGTGTTCTCTAAGTACAGAGTTAATAAGCCTTTGGAAAGTTGCTGGTGCATTTTTGAGTCCAAAAGGCATTCTCGTGAACTCATAATGCCCGAGAGGAGTCGAAAAAGCTGTTTTCTTTCTATCCTCTTCTCTAACTAAAACTTGATGGAATCCTTTCGCAAGGTCTAACGTCGTAAAATATTGTGACCTTCCTAATTTGTCTAATATAGTTTCTATATTAGGAATAGGAAACTTGTCATCGATCGTTGCTTCGTTTAGCTTCCTATAGTCAACAACTATTCTCCATTTCTCCTGTCCAGAATTATCTAGCTTTTTGGGTACAACCCATAAAGGACTGTTATATGGAGAGTTGCTTTCTTTAATAATTCCCTGTGACAACATTTCCTTAATTTGTTTGTTAATTTCCTGTTCATGTATTTGTGGATATCTATATATTTTCGAGTAAATTGGTCTATCTGTTGTAGTAACGATTTCGTGTTTAATTTCATGAGTACAAGTTAGCTTTTGCCCCTCGTGAAAAAACAAATCTCTATTTTTCTTAAGAATTTTCTCTAACGATTCTCTTTCTTCTATGTTTAAGTGATCACCAAGAAGACTCGGTAGTACATCTTGATCTTCTTTGATAGGCTCTAAATTGTGCACTTCGTTATACGTATATGGACAAGCACTTAAAAATTTAATTTTATTACCAAGTATTTCTATGTATTCATCTTCAAGATTAATTTTGGCCTGTAAAGGTTTTAATAAATTTTGCCCTATAATGCCGTCAAATTCTTTCTCACTAAAGGAAGTAAGCTTCCAACACATTCTAGCTTTCTCTTCAAACTCTTTTGCAAGTTCTGTTATGATTTCAGTGTCTATAGACGTTCTTCCATTAAGTGTATTAAAAACAATATTTTTTTTTTTAAAGGGATTCGTTTATAATTTTGCAGTTTTGTTTTGTCAAGGAGTGTAGTAGTAGACCCTGTATCAATCAAACATTTTAGCCTATTTTCTCCAATCGTTAATTCTACTATCGGTAAATCCGATCTGGAGGCGGTGAGTGAAAATTTACTTCTTCTTTTGCTTGTTGGACATGGTCGCATTCCATTGGTGTGTGATTGTTATTATATTGTCGCTGATTATTATTATTATTATTATAACCGTTGTTATTATAGTTGTTACCATTATTATTATTATTGTTATTGGAATTATTTTTAAATTGACCTGAACTATTCCTATTTTGATTAAAAGGATTCTTATATTGTCCTGAGTAATTTCTGTTTTGGTTTCTATACTGCCCTGAATTATTATAATTATTATTATTGTTATTTCTAAATTGACCTGAGTTGTTGTTATAATTTCTATGGAGGCGGAACAAAACAGCATACTTAAAGGAGCTTATAAAAAGGTTGATGCTTCAAATGCATTTGATAAACAATTAGCACATCTCGACCTGTGACGTCAGTGGTCTAAAGTAGTGGAGTGCGTAGTGCACACGACTTCTAAGACTGAGCAAATCTGATATGCGTGGGTTCGAATCCTATGTTGTGCATAAAGTTTTTCAAATAAAATTGGATTAAAGCTCAGCACCACAAAAAAGGAGACTGATGAGTGCAAAAGTGGCAAAGCACGAAATAGCTATATCTCCAGCCAAAACAATGAGTGGTAGCACCTTTAAGTTGTTGTTGTTGTTCAAAAACATTCTATAATTTCTATGGTTATTGTCATGTCTGTGTCTAGTCTGGTCATTTTGGTTACTAGTCTCTCGGTTAAAATTGTTATTATTATAATTTTTGCTGTTCTTATTTTGTCTATTGTATTTATTTTTATTTATTTGAATCAATTTTATCTAGAATTTATCTAGAATTTCTTTAAGGTTATAAAAATAATCACTTACATTGTTATTTCTTAAGCTAAGAGCTTGATGGTGTAGACTGTAATAGGTATCCCTCACTCCGAAGTTTCTTATTAGTTCTGCCTTAATATTATCCCATGTTGGATTTGGTCCTAATGTCCTGATCGCTTGTAATGCTGGTCCCTGGATTTTGTTGATGATATTCCTTTGAAGGATGTACTGTTCCAGTGCAGTACCGACGAAATGTGGTAAGAATATTTCCACTTCTCTTATAAAAGGTGTCAGGGAGTATTGTGAACTTCCCCAAAATTCTTTAATTTTAGAGGATTCTTTTATTAGTTCCGCCACTGTTATCGCCATTGGAGGTTGAGTTGGATCGATATATGTTGGTACATTTTCATTGTCCACCATGATTATTAAAACTGTTTTTTTTCACAAAAGTTTGTTTCACTTTAGAATACAATAGCCTTTTTTTTTTAAAAATAAACGGGTTTTAGTATACCGCGGTGACCCGAAACTAATTTAAAGTAATCGGTAAGTCACTTTGAGCTATTTTAATATTCTTTTATACGATATTCCAATCTTTGGATTTGGAATCCTACCGACTGCGCCAATTAAGTTCTTTTATTGATTGAAACACTTTTTAAAAAAAAGGTAAAGCAACTTGTTTTATTGATGTACAAGATTCAACTGACTTATTCTATATAATAATTTTGGCAAGAAGCTTATGCCGATCGAATGCATTTGCCAATGTCAGCAATTGTATCGTTTCTTGGAACTCTAACGAGTCCAGACGATTGGCAAATGCATTTTATTTTGTTGTGTCATGGTATTTGCAACACCTGTGGGAACATCCGTTGTGTGTTCCCCTGGGTGTGCTGACATCGAAATAACTCGCGCGTTTCTCATGCCCTCTTTTTTTTTCATCTAAGAAGTCGGTTTTCCTCTCTACTCTTCTGCTCGTAGAGCTCGCGAGCAGCTCTGGTCCATCTGTACAGCGCCGTTTTGTAAGCCTGTTGTTTCGTTGCGTGCGCTTGCCGGCATTCGTCGTCAAACCAGGGGTTTCGCTGAGGTGGCCGTGTGAAACCTAGCACTTCAGAGGCGGCATCTCTGATGGCTGCAAGGCATTGTTGCCACTGGTTTTCAATGCTTAATGCAGGCAGCATAGGACTTCTTAAGAGGTTATTAAGAGACTCGATAGGAAAAGGACATGGCAGTCTCTTGCGATTGTAGCCGTCTAACGTCGAAACTTCGCACAATACTTCCTTGTTTTGGCTTGGATCGGGATACCCGTGACCCGATTTTAGTATAGACGACAAGAGTACGATAACTGAGGCGAAAAGATATTATAACGGATTTTTTAAAAAAAGTTAAAAACAAGCATATTTACTATGGGAGCGGGTCTATCTGCCCCCGTTTAGGCAGGAGAGGTAATTTAAAAAAAATAGTTAAAAAATAACGGTAATACTTACTATTAAGTTTTATACATTTATTTAAAGCCAACATTTTGTTCTATTAGCCAGTTTTTAAATCAAATCAAAACTGTGTAGTTTTTGAAAAAAAAAATTGAGTAAAAAAAGTTAAAAAAAGGTTTAAAGTGTAATTTTTCAATACTTCAAGATTATTATTGTTTTTATTTTAGAATTTATTGCTCTTATTTGTTTTTGACCAAAAACTGAAAACTAGATGATTTTATGTTTTTTAGTTTTTGAAAAAATTGAAAATAACCAAAAGTACTATTTTAATTTAGATAGTTATTATTTTTTTGCTTGAGTGGTCTTATTTTGATAGTAATAATGGTAGGTGCGAGTTTGGGTGCATGCAACAGTGGGAGATACAAGGTAGAGTGGGTGCATGATGTAGCGCATGAAAAGTTTCTTTTGCATTTAAATAAGTTGGATTTACGAAAAATTAATTTACCCTAGGTGTATCTTAATCCATATTCGATTATTACTATCAAAATAAGGTTACGTAAATACTCAAGCAAGGAAAAAGTAATTTAATTAAAATATTTTCTTTTTGGCAATTTTCAATTTTCTTAAGAACTAGAAGACATAAAATCATCTAGTGTTCAGTTCTTAATCAAAAACAAATATGTAGGAGCAATGAATTCTTAAAAAACAATAGTAGATAATCTGAAAGTTTTGAAAAATTACACTTTAATCCTTTTTTAGCTTTTTTTTGCACACATTTTTTTTTCAAAAACTACACATAGTTTTGACTTGATTTAAAAACAAGCTTATAGACAAACGTTTTGGCTTTAAAAAAATGTATAAAACTTAAGTTGTAAGTATTATCAATATTTTTTAATTATTTTTTTCCATTTAACGTACATATTTTTTTAAATTGCCCCTACCGCCTAAAAGGGGGGAGATAGACCACCCAACCCCTCCCATAGTAAAAAAAAATGCTTGTTTTTAACTGTTCTATACAAATCCGTCATTGACCTTTGTCGCCTTAAATTTATTTTTATTTCCAAAAACTGACAAATTGAAAGACCTTGAGTATGTTTAGTGTAAGAAAATGGCACGGTGAGAAACATTTAAAAATTATTAAATTAAGATTTCGGAATGGTATAACTTTTTGAAATAACTCTTGTTATACCTATTAGTAATGGGTTTATGCTTAGTAAAATAATAAAATTCGTGACATTGTTCCATTAACTAATCGGTTGTGGGTTTATTTTCAGTCAGTGCTTTAGAAATGTTTTACAAAAACTTGATAAATTCTCCTTGTCATTAAAATCTGCTTCTCAAATATGTCGTTCGGATTTGACATTTTTTATTTAAAAATTCTAAAGTCCCTTTAAATCCATTTTAAAAAACGTACAATTTATGAAATTATTAAATTACTAAACTCTTGCAACTTTTTGTAAAGTACAAAATTTTTAAAATGTGTTCATAATTATATTTGACGGCGCAAGACGTCACACAGCTCGTGTCACAATTGATTTATTGAAGAAACTTTGTGTAACTGCAAAGTGTCACGTTACAGACCCTTGAATCCGTCTCTAAAATCGTTTAACACCGCTTAATTGAACACTTGCCGCGGTATTGCCGATATACGGCCAAAAATTTGAAAAAGTCATTGATAATTGGACTTACAGATAAAACTGAGCCTAAGCCAGCGGTGATGGTCATATTACTAGAATTACATTACATTACAGTAGTACCCGTAGCGTGATGGTTAGTGCGTTGGACTGTCATGCAAGGGGTCTTGGGTTCAATCCCAGCCTGTGCCACCTAACTTTTTTTCACGGGTACTGCCTCTTGCGAGGAATTGACAAATCCTCCAAGAGTAATTCTTGTCATGAAAAGTGCTTTCTCAAATTAGCCGTTCGGATTCGGCATATAAACTGTAGGTCCCTTCCATCTCTGATAACATTACTCGCACACAGGAATGGTTGAGAGTTGTAAGTCACTAGGCCCTGGTTCTTCATGGACTGTTGCGCCACCTAATTTATTTTTTTTTTACATTACATTACATTTCACACTACTCAGCACATAAATGTACAGAGTAGAGAACACAGCACTTTGAGCGACTAGACTATATAAGGTGATAACAACACAAGACATTAATACAAGACAGAAGGACAGAGGAGAAAGAACAACATACAAATGTATGTTAAGATACCGTTACATCAACAAAAACTGTGATTTAAGGGTCGTTAGAGTAATTGGTCCGTACTTTTTTTAAACGATTCTGGCCAGAACGTTATAGTCAATGGGGACCGCTATAGATCCATGATTAATAACTTTTTCGTTCATAAATTGAACAACCGTGGAATCTTTGGAATGAAATAAATTTCACGTCAAATTAAAAAATCGTCTTTGTTTTATTCCATTTCAAAGTTCCTTATTTTATTTTGTGTGGTTTTTAAAAATAGAAAAAATAAAATCAGGCTGGGATGCGACCCCCACTCACTTGTTCTCATCCGTCTACCGATTTGTGTTGCTTAAAAGGTTTGCAGGTTTTCGTGTTTTGTTAAAAAAAATTGTCAGTTGTTTTAAAAAATTTTAAAATTACCAACAATATTTTGCATAAATGATGAAATAGTTTGATTTCAAAATCTATTTGTGTTAACGAGATTTTTAATCGAAAACAAATTTTTACCAATTTTAGTAGCATTTGCGTACTATTTTTTGTAGATTTTAATTTTTTATGAAAAAACTTACTGTTGAATTCTTATAAAAAAAATTACTGAATGTTGAAAACAATATTTTCTGTGAGATAAAATTAGTTTTGAGTCCATATATTTTTAATTTTTGAAAAGATATTTGAGTCGAAAGTAAATTCTTGACAACTTTTAGTAATGTTTTATTTTTCGTAAAAAACTACTGTCTTTCGATTTTTTTTTTCAAAATTTTACCAGATTTCAAAAACGTTATTCTTCATTGCATACAATTATTTTTGAGATAAAATCATTTTTTGTTCGTAAAATATTCGAGGTGACAATTATTTTTGTCCAGTTTTTTTTTGTTTGATTTATTTAAAAAAACCGATAATAAGATTTGTTTCCAAAAATATATTTGTTTGGTATCACGTTACAATTTATGCCTAATATAAAATTTATTTCAAGTCGCTAGCGTTATTGGTTCATGAGATATTTTGGGTTTACCAAAATAGTCACCTTTTTTAAAATTAAAAAAATAAATTAGGTGGCGCCACAGTCAGTTGAGAATTAGGGCCTAGTGACTTACATCTGTCACTGTCAACCATTCCTTTGTGCGAGTACTGTTGTCAGCGATGGAGGGGACCTACAGTTTTAAGCCAAATCCGAACGGCTAATTTGAGAAAGCACTTTTCATGACAAGGATTATTTTTGAACGATTTGTCAATTCCTCGCAAGAGGCAGTACCCGTGAAAAAATCTTTAGATGGCACAGGCAGGGATTGAACCCAAGACCTCTGGTATGACAGTCCAGCGCACTTTTTTTTTCTTTTCTTTTTAAAATTCATTTTTATTCATTAATTCTTAAAACTATCTTAAAGCTAGACAAAAATTCATTAAACTAGCCTAGTTAACCATAACTTACAACTAACTTATTGGTCCCATACGGACACTCTAAGTTAAACAATAATACTTAATTCTAATGCCTTATTTCGGCCCTAAGATCTATGTATGTTACTGTTATTCATTTTATTTATTTTTTATTTATTAGAAAATTGAAAAAAAAAACTAATTTCAATATCTTTTTTCATTTTTACTTAAAAACTACTTAAAATTAGGTCCTTAAAATAAAACTTAAACTAACTTAAACTACCTATTGTACCTGTAAACTACTTTAAATTAGAACAACCACAGCAGCAAATCTAACTATCTAACATTTTTTGTTTTTATTATTTGTTGTCCTTTTTGTTTTATTCCATGTTTTTTTTTAATTTTATTTTTACTTAACTTTTTTTTGTTTTTTTTTTGTACCTACTTTTTTTTTGTGCCACCATGCCTATTCTACTTAAAACTAAACCCTTAAACTATAAAACAAGTATGTAAACCGGCCAAGGCTTAAAACCCCATCCCGACTACCCACTATCAAGTGCAGATTGAAGCCACCAAAACTGGTTCTCCTGCTTCACCCTATCAGTTCGGTCCCGTTCGGACACAGCCCTACTGAACCGAAGAAGCTCTGCTCCGTCTTGTGCCATGACGTCCCGACTGCACAGGAGTCGCCTATCCACGGTTCGTCGTCTGACGTGGTAGATTAGCGGAACTGCCAATCTATCCTGTATCAGACCGCATGTATCTAAAAAGAGGAATGCTTCTGGTGGAATAAAGCCGCTCAAGCGTCCACTCTCAAAATACTCGTCGTTCGGATAGAACGCCCCGAAAATTAAATTGTTGGTTGAATACATAGCTCTTGCAATGTGACCTCGAACAAATTTTTATCACGAAATTGTCAATTCTGTTGATTCGAGATTCGGCTGTTCGATATAAGCCGGTACAGCATCGTAAACACTGCCGCTCGAACACCCGAAACTTCTCCATCTGGGAAGGGGCAACGTTGAACCACACAGGACAACCATAAATTATCATCGGCCGTATGAGGGCCATGTAGCAAATTACCTTCACTCTGGGGTCAAGCCGACTGCTAAAAAACAACCCTTTCGACAGAGCGAAGGCTCCTCTCGCCCTGGTCAGAAAAGCATTTATATGTCTGTCGAAATATAAATACTGATCTAACCAGATACCTAGGTACTTCACTACACTTTTGCTCGCTAATGGCTAATCAACGGTGACTATCTTGCGCCAATTCTTGCACGTATTCCTCGTGGCCCCAGCCAACGGAGTCCGGAGTCGTAGCAATATCGCTGAATCTTTTCGAAATCACGCTGCGAGAGAATTCTAATAACTTCAGCCTTTCGGGCCGTTCTGAACGCAATTAAATCGTCGGCGTACGCAATTGCCTTTGTAAGACTACATATCAGACCGCTCTGGTGTAAATGCTGAAGAGAATCGGCGAATTCACCGCTCCCTGTTGAAGACCATTTTTAATTAAGAATGTTGTGGTAGAAGTTACATTGCCACTTTTGACGACAAACTTTCTACCGTTAAGCATATCATAAAGTATATACAACAATGGCTTGCTTATACCAAGCCTGCTCAGTTTTAGATAAAGACCCTCTAACCATACGGTGTCAAAGGCCTTTCGAAATCAACCAGAACACCACCTGTGCATTGTTGTTTTGATTTATTCCATTGGATATCAGAAACGAGTTTAGACGCAGCATGAATTGTATCATGACCCGCCTTGAACCCGTACTGTTTATCCGGAATTATTTTGTTGTTCGCAGCCCACTTAGTCAGAGCCCTATTGATGATCTTTTCGAAAACTTTGCTGATGCTCGGAAGAAGACTTATCGACCGAAGATTTGACGGGTTGGAGTTGTCCTTTCCCTTTTTAGGAAGAGGATGGATCACAGCGGTCTTCTAATGCACTGGATAATATGCATTATTTAGTGCATTATTGAAGAGTGTTGTGTAAATGTCAATTGCCTCCATCGGTAAATGTCTTAGTACAACGTTGGATATACCATCGACACCTGCTGAATTTTTATTTTTTATTGAGTTGAAGATGAGCTAAAGCTCAACTTTCGTCACTAACAACGGACTTTCTATCCCGTTTGCTCGGCGATTATGGCATTTGCCAAGGAATCGTCATCGAACCGCATGGAACCGAAGCTTTATCAGTGACTAGGCCGTTGCCTTACTAGAATTATATTTAAATTATACCTAATGCCAGAATACTAGGTATCAAAATAAAGTAGATTTCATGACAATTTAAAAAAATCGTCTCTATTTTATTTTATTTATTTGTTTGCCTCTAAAGAACACCATATAATTCAATACATATGAGTATAAATATTTGTAACTATTTACAAATCGTAAAAATATTATAAATGAACTCCCACAATAGTTAAATTATTACTAGACCTAGATTAGGGACCTTAGGTATACCACAACTGACTCTATTTACCATCTTATCATAAAAAGTCAAAACCTTTCTAATCAATATCATATTCACTTTAAACACTTTTGTTGATAGTTAGTTACCTGTCATAGTATTTATTTTTATGGCTTGTATTTCCTGACATTTGCTGTCTGTCGATAAGATATAAAAAGATTACTGCGGCGATAAGTTCTAATGCGTTGTGCATAATAATTCCTCACCATTTTTGTAACCAATTTTAAAAATTAGTTCAAAACCATTTGCAGAGGAGTTTACAAGAATTACAAAAAGCTACCTTAGAAAAGTCAAACTAAGAAAATAAGATGCCTCCTCACGGTCCTCCTTGTGGTGGCCCTCCACCACATCATCATCAGCATCATCATCACAATAGACCAAGGATTCAAATTTCAATAGTTCCAAATTTTCGACGTCGTCCACCGCCTCCACCACCACCGCCAGCACAAGTAGTTGTAGTGACTAATCCAGGTCCACCACCACCTCCACCATATGGCAATGGATATCCTCCACAATATGCCCAAATTCATCATCATCATCACCATCATCCTCCACCACCACCACCTCCCAGATGGTGATTAAAAGTTGTGTGTTATTTTTTTGTTTGTTAAATTGATACAATAACAATTAAATCAAATTAATTTTTTAAAATTATTCCTGAATTCAAATGAGTGCGTATTTGCATAAATTCAATGATTAATTGATTGAAATAATAAAAAAATCTATTGTGGTTCATAGTTCCTATGTCAATTAAATTTTTATGTATAGACTAAATCGTTCTTAATATCTAGTTTTTTGACTATTAACAACCCTTTTTAGGACTCCCACCATTTTGAAATAAAAAGAAATTCTTAATAACAATATCCCAACGGGAAATTACCAGTGAAAAAAACGTTTATAAACATACGTATTTTGTAACAAGCTATTTTATGAGAACCTACGGTCCCAGCGTCAGCTTCCAACTTACTTACAAAGTCTGTGTGTGCCTCTTAGTGAGAAATAGAGCCACGACTAATCCTACGTGCCTTTGTGTGCAGTTTCCGGCGATGTGCTTGAGTTCCCTCCAGTTATTCCCCAATTTCGACGATTCCACTTCGGTGTGCCGACTCTTTAACTTCTTGAGTAAATAGATTTCATTGCCCTGCAATTCAGTCATTACCTTGTCGAAGCATGTGCCCAATCCACTGTCACTTCGGCTTGCCTATAAAAGTGAGCCGTTTTTCTATATAGTTCTTCGTTGAATATATATTTTTGGACGAACAAAAAACCGTAACATGTTTCGTAAAGACACAGATAAAGAGTATTGGTCCTAAATGACTACCCTAGGGAACTCCTGATTTTTCAATGAAAGGGTTGGAGAAAGAATTTCTGAATATAAATTCATAAGACCTACTTTGAAAATAAAAAGAAATCCTTATGTTAAACTGAGAAACCCAATTGCCTTCAGTTTAAATGTGATGATATCATGTGAAAGTTGGTCAAAAGCTTTAGAATAATCAGTGTCGAGTTCTAAGGTATTTGTGAATTTATGCGAAATTGCAAGTCAATTATTAACTGTCGATCGTTTTCGCATTCTTGCAGTTAAGATATAAACAATACAAGCTTTGAAAATATAAGACTTTTTAACGACTGTTGTAATAAATGCCTTCTTCATAATGGTTGAGCTGAGAGTTAGTGCAAATATTCGAAAAAGATGAAATGAGCATACTTTGAACACATCTAACTCACAACTTACTGGTGTGAGAATTGGCTGACGGGAAATCCCGTGGTTGTGATACCACATGGTTCTTAAGATCTACTTAACTTGTTGAACCAGTTAAAGCTAGCTATAAAGCGTTTGAGACAATAGATGTGGAATTTCTTAGATCACTAGGATCCTTGTAGTAAAAGTCTCCAAAGTGAAGTCTTTGTCTTTGTGACAGGATAGGACAAGCACATCAAGTTGAGACACTGTATCCATTCTTCTTCATCCATGCAATAATCGTTTGCTGGAGCTGCAACTCGAAAAGCATTTATACCCATTAAGCAGTGTCCTGTTAGGAGCTAACGTGCAATCTACCAACCGAAATGAGTTGCTAACTACAAGTGGTTGTATATTAGACCATTTGTGGTTTTCTTTCTTTATGGTATCATGCTTTAGCATAAGTTAAAAAGTAGCTAGGAGTATACCGACGCACGTTGGATTTGTTGCCCAACAAAGATAAAGTCTGGAATGTCTCTATGACTCGGCACCCAAACAAGGTGAATGTTGAACTGCTCCGTGATCTCCAAAAGAGATGATTGCCAGTTTCATACTAATTAGAGTGTTTCTTGAGACAGAGTCCAATGATTTTATAGCAACTTGATTATCTCAGAGAGACTATCTGTAGTTTAAGCTTAGCTACAAATTAATCTTGATATGAAGAAATACATATTTTTCTATTCCGTTGCTTTGTCGTCACCAGCATTCATTTTGACTATTTAGCGGTCCAGTAGTTAGTTAGTCCAGGTCTTGGAACTTTTGTTTTTAATTTCTCATTTGTTTTCTTGTTATTTTCTTTCTGTCAACTTTTCTAATATGTGCATTCAGTATAAATTCACCAAAACCAAAGCCAACAATTTCCGGCGATAAATTAAATTAAAGCCAGCTCAACTGAACAAAGTGCGGAACTCCCTTTTTCGCTCTTTCCGTTTGTTGCATGTTTAATACTCGTATCTCTGTAGCTAAGCTGTATCAGCTTCCACAAAACGTCGCTGTTGGTCTGTCATCTATATACATACATAGGTGTAGGGTATGTCTAGAAGGTTGTAAAAGATTGTGTATAGCCATCAGCTTCGCCATCGCCATTTGCTATCGTCGTCGTCGTCGTTGTCAACGTCATCGTCAACGTTGTCTACAAAACGTTTTCCCTCAAACATTGTTCCAAAATTAAGCTGCACCATATGTCAGCTGCGTCAATGTCAATTCTCACCCTCACTCGCACTCTTAACGTCAATCTACTACGCCCGTAAGTGTCATTCTGCATTTAGGACTTAGGACGGTATATGTTATGTACATATATTTCGAGAGCAAGAGCAAATAATATACCCCTAGACCAAGACCAATACCGAGACCAATAATACAAGTTTCATACACCGCTCTCCGTTGTCATATTGTCGTCGGGCGGGCCACTAAGTATCAGCTTCAGCAGCTTGACAGAAGGCAAAGTAGATAGGTTTGAAGTGTTATAGGTAGGTATGTTGTATTCTTTATGTGTGGTGTCTTTTTCTCGGTACAACTTTACTCTGATGTACTATTTGCAACACACACGACAACTTAGTAAATTTTATTTCGACAATTTCATAGAAGGGAATGCCGTAAAAAGCCAAAAGAGTTGACAATATTTATAAAGTGAAGGCTCGGATAAAGGGTGCGGTGCATATTGTATGTATATATGAGACGGGGATGGCCACCGCTACCGCCGCCGCGCTGCCGAATGCAATAAACACCCCATTCTGCATTCATTTAACATTTAACAAACAATCATCATCAACAACATCTTCGTCGCCTTCAGGGATGTACGCGAACCCTCATCACCTTTTTCAATTTTCCCAAAATTAAGGATGTTTCAGTGGTATAGCCGTATGTTATATGACTTATGGCCGTCCGCCCGCCATAGGCTAATGAATATTCAAATGCATCTTCATTTTATTATTAATGTTCGTTTTTAAAGCATAAATCCGATTTCCATTTTAGACTTTGTATAGTTTCCGGTTTATGAATGAAAAGATGACAGAAAAAGTTGAAACGTTTTGTTGAAAAAAAAAAATTAAAAATGCCTCTCATTAAAATGACAGATTTAAATTTCTGTGATGTGATTGTGTGTTTGATTTAATTTTAATTTTAATTTTAATAATCCGCATTATACAATCCAATCGTTTTCACATTTATAATAAAAGAGACGATATTTTACCGAAGCATCACACATTTAATTATGTGAAAGTAATCACTTAATGAGATTAAGAAAAAAGAAGAAGGAAAAAACGAAACACAGGTTTAGGATAGGATTCCCCCTTCTAAGAGGCCCATATAAATATCACACCGTATCGTCTACAACCTACATTAAAATTTAGGGCATCAAAGTAAGAGCAAGAGTGAAAAAAACGTCTTCTGCAAACGAAGGGTACAAATGTAATCTTTCCATTTCCACTCATTAGATTGATTCGGTGATGAATGTTTGTTCATCTACAGATTGTCAAAGGGCTCTGGTTCTGGCATCATAAAGCACTGAGAGAGTATCATGTTTTGAAAACACTTCATGAGCATCAGGCTACCGAAGTTAAAAAGCGTGCGATGTTGAGATTTTTAATTGTGCTGATTACTTCTAGACAGATTGACATCAATTTAAGCAAACAATTTTAATTTCTTTAATGTTTCATATTTATATTGTTTCCACATTTGTATCTAATTATCTATAAAGAGAGTTTTGACAGATGACATTCAAAATTTCTAAGATGTAAATTTTTTGTATGAAACAATTACTTTTTAATTCCATTATATAGGTTTTCCAATAAGAGGTTTTATTTTGGTTTTTCAAAAACTCGAGTATTGTTTTAGAAAAATTTTAAGGTATTTATTTAAATCCATGGAGAAATATATGCTATTAACAGGTCAAAAGATATTAGCTAAGGTTGTGGTTGCAGCGCCATTTCCTATTTATAAATACAAATTTCAATGGCTATCAATTCGCACATTAGTGGATTCGATAACTTAACGAAATCTTTTTTATATGTATTTAATTGGTAATGTAGTATTGGCATTTACATTATTTTTTAGAATATTTTAAATCACAAGAACTCGGTGGCGAACGTGATCATTTCTTTGGAGAATATCTTCCAATTCCAATCATAAAAATCATTAATCATAGTTTGGTAGAGCAATCCATTCTTCGTAACTATTACACAGGTCAGAAAGAGCCCAAAAATCACACCAAATAGTAACACGTTGCAGATGGAGGGGCTCTCAACAACCATTCCTAGATTAACTACGACTCCTTTAGATGAAAGTGAGTCTCATCATTAAAGATTATTTTTATACATTTCATACACAATCAGCGAAGATACGACTTAGTTGCTGATTGACTTGCTTGAGTTCTTGTATTAACTATACCTTAAAGGCCTTAATACCAAAATCTTTATTTGTGGAAAGCTGAATTGGTTTATCGAAAACGCCACAGGTTACACCAGCATTATACCAGCAGTTATGTTCTTGAGCACATCACTAACTTGTCTCTACTCAAATTTTTCCACCAGTGGCAATATTCCCATACAAAAAGGACTTAAGTTTTTCAAACTCTGCAAACTTTTCAGCATTTTTGTAGTGAATTTTAGCAATTTCAGTACAATGTTGGAAAATTTATTTGCCAACTGTCAAAAGATGACAGCTGCCTAAAAAGTAGGCTATTTTTACTTCGTCCAAATAAAACCATGCAAACCTCATTAATCCTATCTTCGGGGTCAAAATTGTAAGCACTATTCCTGCAAATAAGGTTTATGTTCATGAAATTTCAGCCTCAATGCAAACATTGTTCGAGTGTTCACTCAAAGACTTCAAAATTAGCGCACATCTAACATTTATGCGTTTATTTTAGGTTTGGACTTCGTTTCCACCGCTATTACCATGCAAAGGGTGATTTTTTAAAAGCTATAGGAAAGTTTTTCAAAAAAACACACTCTAAATTCAGAAAAATGCATGAAATCTTTATTTAAATCGATAGTACGGTCCATATAATTTAATGTTTGAGGATTATTTCATGCAAATGTTGACCTTGACTGCTGCTCAAATGGTCCATCCGCTTAGTCCAATTTTGGCATACTCTTTCCAACATTTCGGCCGGTATCTCACGAATAAATGCTTCAATGTTGCTTTTTAATGAGTCAATTAAAGCGGGCTTGTCAGTATAGAAATGAGCTTTAACATAGCCTCACAAAAAAAAGTCTAAAGGCATTAAATCGCACGATCTAGGCGGCGAACTGACCGGTCCCGAACGTGAAATAAAATGTTCACCGAACTCGCCTATCAATAAGTCTATTGTTGCGCGTGTTGTGTGACATTTGGCACGTATTGTTAAAACCACATGTCAGGCAAGTCAAGCTCTTGCATTTTGGGCAAAAAAAAGTTGGATATCATCTCACGGTAGCGCTCACCATTCACAGTTACGCTACGATTCGCATCATCTTTGAAGAAGTACGGTCCGCAAAATTTTCCACGTTGTTGAATAACAGAGGCCCAATTGCTGCAGCGAACGGCGACGAATCGATAATTGATGGTCATCATTAGCACTGGCCGATACAGCTGCGATATTTTCTTCAGTTCGCACTCTACGTAAGCGTGTTGGTGGGTTAATGTCCAACAATGTAACTTTGGTGCGAAATTTAGTCACAATAGCCCGAATAGCCGCTGCAGTGGGTCGATTAAACTCACCATAAAATTGAAGAAGCGCGCGATGAACTTTCTTAACAGAGCACGCATTTTGATAGTAAAATTCAATAATTTGCAAGCGTTGTTCGTTTGTAAGACGATTTGTGGTTAAATTATAGACCAAACTGAAGATTTTTGACTGTGAAACAAAACACGAAACGTGCGTCAGCTGTTTAAACCAGTCAGTGTTGCCAAAAAGATAATACCTAAAAAATCACCCTTTAGCTAAAATGGCATTATTAGACTCGCAATATTAAAACAAACGTCAAAAATGCTACAATTTTGTTTCCATCAGTTGCGTTGCCTTCATTTTTCTCTGAAGAATGAATATGTAATTTTGCGTTGCCATCAAACATCAGTTAATCTATTTTCAACAACGACGAGTCCACACCCAAACTGAATTATGTATTCTATATGAATTTCATATTTGTATGTTAACGTTTTTAAGAAAAGATTTATAGTGTAGTAACTTTAGGTATAAAAATGTTCTATAGTTTTTGCAAAAAGCCTCAAACGTCATTCTGTTCAGAAATTTATGTTGCAATTTTTTCCGATAGTAGACAACAAAGCATTGCACAGCTGAAGAACGTGGAATTACTTATATTTTATTTGTTAGAAATGTCAAATCATAATGACATTTTTAAATAATGATAGAATTTCACATTATGACATTGATGGAATTCTGCAATTGGTCGTCTAGAAGACTTATCAGAATATTTCAAAATGAAAGAAAAAATGCTTGCTTCCAAATGTTAGCTTAAACCAGAAGAACTATAACACAATCCCAATATTAAATGTCAAAAATATTTGCAACATATTTGTTCCTTATTTTCAGATTACACTAAAAAGACATACATACATACATATGTGTTTCGCTGCTTGAGTTATATCTTTTTGTATCTGAACTGAGTCTGAATTGCCAATCTAAAAATTTGGTTTCTCTTTATTTTCAGTAAATAGAAGATCTCAAAACAATTCAAATGCAAATTTCGGATCGAATCAGGCCTACTTCAGTCCATCTAGATTTTTTAAATCCAGAAATCTTACCATTAATTCTAATTTGCTGCTGTACTGGAAAAAATTTCCGCCAGTAATTACACATAGATTGGAGACCTGCTTTTAGTAAAACGAAACGCACTCCGACCTCTTAGGCGGGCTCGAAAGGAAGGTCTTGAAGAGAATTGTAGACCAGGATGACCGAACCATTAAGGCGCTTTGTTTAATTGGATAGCTTGGGCTCGGAATAAATGGAGAGAGTATGAGAGGACTAGATTGTCGATCCGATAATGATGATGATTATGAATCAGGTAAGATTTAACAGATCAATATTTAATATTTTAATAAAAAACAACTTACCTATATTCTCATTCAAATGTAAGCATTCTATAACCATGGACTTAATTTCAAAAAGTTTTTTTTTTATTACCTTCGCAAAGGAAGTTACTCTAATCGGTCCGATTTTTCGAATTGAAAATTTTAATATTTTTCGACGTTTCAAAGCTCCTAGAATCGAAATAAAGAGATGTCTGTGTGCGCGTGGGTACGTACTTACGTGTTCGTAACGTTATTACGTCCGTATGTATGGGACACCATTTTTAATCGACCATATCTCGAGAACTCACAAAGATTTCGAATAACAAATAAATTTTGTTTCACAGATAATAAGATCAAAAAATATAGCAGGGACTTCAAATAAATTTGGTTTTGTGTGTGACTCAATTAAATATTATAGTACACACTGTGACGTGACACCAAATTGGTATAAATTTGAAAAAAAAATCAATGAATGGTTTTTCTTATAAATGAAAAAAACAATCGTTTTTTATTTATATAATACAGTGAGAAATTGACAAAAAAAAAACGGTCCTCAGTAGTCCGGTTTTTATATTTGAAAGTTGATACAACTGAATATTTGCCAGAATAATTTATTAAATAAATTCCAAAAAAGATGCGACCCACACTGATAACTTCCCATCCCGTCTGTCGATTTGTCTTGCTTAAAAGTTTGTCTATATGTATCAATTTTTACCAAATTTGCGTACTATTTTTTGTAGATTTTATTTTTTTATGAAAAAACGGACTGTTGGATTTTTATAAAAAAATTACTGAATATCAAAAACAATATTTTCTGTGAAATAAAATAAGTTTGAAGCCAATATTTTTATTTTTGAAAAGCTATTTGAGTCGAAAGTAAATTTTTACGAAGATTTAGTACTGTTTTTTTTAGGTTTTTATTTTTTGTAAAAAAAAACTGTCAATCCAACATTTCTCAAAATTTTACCGAATGTTAAAAACAATATTATTTATAAGATAAAATTAGATTAAAGCTAATATCTCAAAGTTTTGAAAAGATATCTGAGCCGAAAATCAATTTTTATCAACTTTTATTATTTTTTCGCTTAGGTTTTTATTTTTTGTAAAAAAACTGTGAATTCTATTTTTCTCAAAATTTTTCCTAAAGTGGAAAACAATATTTCTTATGAGTTAAAATTAGTTGGAAGCCATAATCTCAAATTTTTAAAAAGATATTTGAGTCGAAAACCAATTTTTACCAAGTTTTGTTAATTTTTTTTTTCAGTTTTTAATTTTTTGTAAAAAAGCTGTCAATTCGATTTTTTTTCAAAATTTTACTGAATGTTCAAAACAATATTTTTTGAAAGATAAAAGTAGTTTAAAGCCAATATCTCAAAGTTTTGAAAAGATATTTGAGTTGAAAATCAATTTTTACCAACTTTCATTAATTTTTTTTATGTTTTTATTTTTTGTAAAAAAACTGTCAATTCGATTTTTCTCAAAATTTATCCTAATGTTGAAAACAATATTTCTTATAAGTTCAAATTAGTTAGAAGCCATAATAACAAATTTTTGAAAAGATATTTGAGTCGAAAATCAATTTTTAACATCTTTTGTGAAATTATTTTATCGGTTTTTAATTTTTTGTAAAAAAAGTGTCAATGCGATTTTTCTCAAAATTTTATCAGATGTCAAAAACATTATTCTTCGTTGCACAAAATTGTTTTGGAGATAAAATCATATTTTAGTCGTAAAATTTTCGAGTTGACAGATTTAAATTAATTTTAATTTAATTTTATTTGGATTTTTTCCAAAAATGTTTTTCTTTTGTATCACGTTACAATATATAATATAAAATTTAATTCAAGTCTCAAGCGTCATTGGTTCATGAGATATTTAGGGTTAACAAAAATGTTCACCTTTTTTTTTAAACTGTTATGGTAAAAAAATCACCCACGCTATTTTCTTGAGAGCCCTTTCTGCATCTTTCAGCCTTATTATCTGTATAACAACATTTATTTGAAGTCGATATCTCTTCTTGTTCTTGAGCTATGGACGACGAAAAAAACGTCGCGAACTTACGGACGTACGGACATACGGACGTACGGACGTACGTACACACGCACGCACAGACATCTTTCTAAAAATCTTTTATTTCGACTCTAGGGACCTTGAAACGTCGAGAAATGTCAAAATATTCAATTTGACAAATCGGACCCATTACAATAATTTCCCATGGGAAGTTAAAAATAGCGAAATTCAGACCAGAGGTGAAATCGTGTAAGCTGATTTTTGATAGTTGACTATCAAAATCAAGAAAATACGTCTGTGTAATGTGATAGTCGATTTAAAAGTTTTAACCAAACAATTTGACATAAAATAAAAACTTCAAGAAGGGGGTTTGTTCGTAGACTACTACATTAACATGTGGTGTTGAAGCGAGTTTGAAGCTCGCTCAAATTCTTTATATACCTGAATCGAGTTGAAATGAGCTTGATTCGCCTCGATTCCGGTTGGGAGATCGGATTTGAGTCAAAATTTGTGAAGAAAAACCTGTGTGGAGGAGTTGGTCTTACAGATAATGCGTTATGGTCTGTTTATTTGCATGTTTGTGTACAAAAAATATAGTTTTGTTTTAATTAAATTAAAACAAAAAAAAAATGCACATGGAGGTGGTAGCTGAACTATTCAGTTCTTCATTGTTTAACACGAATCAAACTATCTCACTTGCACTTCATAAAAAACATCGAAACACCATTTGCATTTTAGAAAGTGCTGTCAAACTTAATCATTTTTAAATATTCTTGTGCGGTAGAAACACCAAAAAGATTTATCTAATCTAAACTGAGAAAAACCTTTGATGAAAACATAGCAAAATTTAATTATCTTTTCTATTGTTTTCTCTTGCAAAATAAGCCCTGTTAGTCCATTTTCACTAAAAAAACTAAATAATATCAACAGTAATAGATTGATTTTTTCCCCAATAGAAAACACTAGTGTCCGACCGAAGGTCGATTTTCAGCCGGTGTCAGGCAAAATTCAAGAATTGAAATTTTGTTCGGCGCCTACTATAATGGCAAACATGTGTTTTGAAAAGTTTGAATACCTACCGAAGAAAAGATTGCAATTTTTTCTTCGGTATTCAAAAATTGATATTTTTTCCGGCGCCTAGTACGATGCTCGATATAAAAAACAGATTCTTCGACTTCGGCCAAAACTTCGGCATAAAATGGCCAAATCCGAAGGTTTGGCCGAATGTTGTTTTTTTGGCCGAATTCGGCCGAACCGAACTTTAAGTTGGCACCACTATTTCAATTATTTCCAATTTTTTAGACTGTCAGTTGATTTATTTTTTTGCATTTAACATGAATAGACTAACAATGATGACTGAACGAACAATGCCTCTAAAAAGTGCGGATGTATTTTGGAAATCATTGTTCTTTTCAAAATATGTATCGCGCAAAATGCGTATTAGCGATTAAGCTCACTTTTGGTTACTTAAATGGAAATGCCAATAAACAAAACTGCTGTATTTTGTATGACGATAATGTTCAAATGTATGTTAAGATACCGTTACATCAACAAAAACTGTGATTTAACCCATTTGTTACCAAAGAATTAAAAACAGAAAAATTTTAACTTTTGTTGACATAACTTTATTAAATATGGTTAAAACAATACAAACATTTTTTTTTTTTTTTTAAGTTTGAACAATGTTTTTAAGGCTGTACCCAAACAGGTACAATGGCAAGATATGGATTCAAATATTTAATTATCATGAAATTTTTTGAAACATTCTCTTTCGATGCACAGAGCTATGGCGCATAAATCACAGGTCCATCTGACTCGCATATGGCATACTCTGCACCTAAGAGGCTTTTCATTTTTTTTTTTGGAAAATGGTGTTCTCCACTATAGGCCACGCTGGAGGCGATAGAGCATTTTGATGTTGTCGGTTGGCGAATTGTATACCTTCTAAGGTAATGCCTAGCAATATTTCTTTGGAAAGAAAGCAAATCATCTTCGGAATTAGCTGCGACTTTCTACAGTTTCCAAGCATTCACCAAAGTAGAACTCAGCATTGATGTAAAAAGCGGCCACCACCATTTTTTGCCTCTGATTTTTATTTTATATGCATTAACCGATTGGTCATGCAAGTCAACGCCACCCATTCCCTTATTGTAATTTGCAATAAGATTTGGTTGTTGAATATATACTTTTTTTTCTCAGCCGATGACCACCGTTTGACAAAATGTATTGGCTGAATTGTGTCAAAATTTGTACCCATGGTAACAACATTGTTATCATTCCACTTGACGAAAAGCACTTTATTGTTGACATCGTAAATATGTTCAAAGTGACCACGTTTTTCTTTTTCGAATTCTTTTTTTGGCTTCAATGGACATTTTTTTGTTCTGGTTTCCCTTGCTGTGCCAGTAGCTCTGAATCCCTTGGCTCTCAATAACCGCAAAAGCTCATGAGACGTAAAAAAGTTATCAAAATAAATAACATGATCAGTAGGGTATGGGATTGCTTCTAATAGCTCAAGTACAACTCTCGATCCCAATGGCATGTGACTTATTTCTGCTTTCACATTCTTTGCACCACAATACGTGTCAAAGCTATACAGGTAGCCACAGCTACTTGTAAGCATCCAATTTTTGAATCCAAAACGACAAGGCTTACCTCTTATAAACTGCTTCGACGAGTGGTGACCAAAACACCTTATTATGGCTTCATCAATGGATAGCTTTTCGTGCATAAAACCCCACTGCTGGTATTTTTTGCTCAAAAGATTCATCAGCGGCCTAAGTTTTGCCATTTTATCTTGCGAATCCAAATGAGACTTATCCGCAAAATGAATATATTTTTTTATTTCAAAAAAACGATTTTGGGACATGTTGTTGGCTACTAATGCCGTTCTCGTATCTTCATCCAATTTCCAATACATAGATTCTCTTGGCATTGAGTGATAACCACTGTAAAACAGAATACCTATAAAGATTTCGAGGTCTTCTTTGTTGAAATTGAAGTTGTGGTCATTATGTTGTGAAGCGTAAAGACGACTCTGATCCAAAATTAGTTCCATGACATCATTATCAAAAAGAGTTTCAAAAATTTCCACTGGAGATTTGTTTTCCAAAACAGCTTTCATATTTTTCGTCTTTAGCTCAAAAAAGTTGGAATAGTACATTGTCATGTCGACACAACTTTCGGACCATAGTGGGTGAGTTTGGGATTCCCTTCGTATGGAGGCACTTATCTCAGACAATGGAACTTCGTCCTCACTTTCAAAATCGTCACCTCTAATGAACACTTCAACATTACCTGGAACATCATTTGGAATATGATTATTGTCCAAACTTTCCGTGTCTATGTCTTCTTGGTCAGTGTTGAAATCTGCATCTGGGGGTATAATTGCAATGTCAAATACTGCATTGCGTTCATCTTCTTCGATTGCATTTAAGGCATTTGGAAGGTTTTTCGAACCTTCTTCCATAAAATGCTGCTGTTGAAAATGCTTTGAAATCCATTCTAAACAAAAAAATATATGTACATATGTATGTATATCACATTTTCCCATTGTACCCAAGCGAGTACAGCTGACTTTGCGATTACTTACCTATCGTAATAATAAATAAAAACCTGATATTTAAATTTTATAAGCTTATCCTGTATGTTCTTTACTTGATTGCAACAAATTCAAATCGAAAGTAAAAAAACATATATCTGTTTTTTGGCTCAATATACACCAACCACTGAAAATCGGGGAAAACCCTAATTGCACTTGATGTGGAGTACCAAAAAAATCTACAAATTGTGCGTTTTTTAAATATTTTACAAGCCTACTTACTCAAAACATGTGAAGAAACAAGAAAAACCCAAATTAGCTATTTGAAAACAAAATTTAATTTAGGCTGTAGTTCAACCGTAAACTTGTTCAATTTTCTGTACCCAAACAGGTACAGTGGGAGTATATGGGTTAAGGGTCGTTAGAGTAATTGGTCCGTACTTTTTTTAAACGATGCTGGCCAGAACGTTATAGTCAATGGGGACCGCTATAGATCCATGATTAATAACTTTTTCGTTCATAAATTGAACAACCGTGGAATCTGGAATGAAATAAATTTCACGTCAAATTAAAAAAATCGTCTTTGTTTTATTCCATTTCAAAGTTCCTTATTTTATTTTGTGTGGTTTTTAAAAATAGAGAAAATAAAAACAGGCTGGGATGCGACCCACACTTATTTCTTCTCATCCCGTCTACCGATTTGTGTTGCTTAAAAGGTTTGCAGGTTTTCGTGTTTCGTTAAAAAAATTGTCAGTTGAATTATTTTAAAAAAATTTAAAATTACCAACAATATTTTGCATAAATGATGAAATAGTTTGATTTCAAAATCTATTTGAGTTAACGAGATTTTTAATCGAAAACAAATTTTTACCAATTTTAGTAGCATTTGCGTACTATTTTTTGTAGATTTTAATTTTTTATGAAAAAACTTACTGTTGAATTCTTATAAAAAAAATTACTGAATGTTGAAAACAATATTTTCTGTGAGATAAAATTAGTTTTGAGTCCATATATTTTTAATTTTTGAAAAGATATTTGAGTCGAAAGTAAATTCTTGACAACTTTTAGTAATGTTTTATTTTTTGTAAAAAACTACTGTCTTTCGATTTTTTTTTCAAAATTTTACCAGATTTCAAAAACGTTATTCTTCATTGCATACAATTATTTTTGAGATAAAATCATTTTTTGTTCGTAAAATATTAGAGGTGACAATTATTTTTGTCCAGTTTTTTTTTGTTTGATTTATTTAAAAAAACCGATAATAAGATTTGTTTCCAAAAATATATTTGTTTGGTATCACGTTACAATTTATACTTACTTACTTAAGGTGGCGCTACAGTCCTGTGTGAACTAGGGCCTCACCCAACAAAATTCTCCATCTAGCTCGGTCCCTAGCTAGATGTCTCCAGTTTCGCGCTCCGAGTTGGGTGAGGTCACCTTCCACTTGTGCGCGCCACCTGATTCGTGGTCTTCCTCTACTGCGCTGTCCTGTGGGTGTGGATTCGAAGACTTTCCGGGCCGGAGCATTGGTTTCCATGCGCTCTACGTGACCTAGCCATCTTAGTCGTTGGACTTTTACCCTTCTGGCTAAGTCTACGTCGCTGTATAGCCCGTACAGCTCGTCGTTCCATCTTCTCCTCCACTCCCCTTCGATGCATATAAAATTTATTTCAAGTCGCTAGTGTTATTGGTTCATGAGATATTTTGGGTTTACCAAAATAGTCACCTTTTTTAAAATTAAAAAAATAAATTAGGTGGCGCCACAGTCAGTTGAGAAGTAGGGCCTAGTGACTTACATCTGTCAACAGTGATGGATTTACGCCTAGGCCCGTGAGGCCCAGGCCTAGGGCGGCATAATTTGAAGGGCGGCAAAATTTATGAAATGCTTAGCACTTGAAAGCGTTTCTACACTTAAACATACCTTAATGAAAGGCACAAATATATCGTCGGTCTAAAGTTTCGGAACGCATCCAAAATCACAAGTTCTGTTTGCCAATTTAAAAATTCAATCTAGAAAATCTGCGATAAATTTGAAATTGCAAAAACAAACAAAACAGAACTGTAAGATAGAAAAATCTCACCTCCTCTCTTTGTTTATGTATCTGCAGGGATCAGTAATATTGATGATGCAGACTTTAAAAATTCTAGAAATGTTTATAGTGATAAAACAAGGTATTGTTTCAAAAGTTTATTTCAACGTACACAAAAATGGAGCGATTCAGCGCCGTGAGTGGTAGATTTATTTAGAAACTAAAGGCTCTGTATTTTGTATTCCATGCTTATTATTTGGTAGAAGTGGTGAAATGAATACTTTTACTGACGAAGGATTCCGTGACTGGAAAAAATCAAAAGCACGCATCGAAGAACATGAAAATTCTGACTTTCACAAAACTAAAGTTAGTCATTTTAAAGCTTGAGCAGTAGTTCACGGGCACCGTAGTACCCGTGGCATGATGGTTAGTGCGTTGGACTGTCATGCCAGAGGTCTTGGATTCGATCCCTGTCTATGCCATCTAAAGTTTTTCACGGGTACTGCCTCTTGCGAGGAATTGACAAATTCTTCAAGAGTAATTCTTGTCATGAAAAGTGCTTTCTCAATTTAGCCGTTCGGATTCGGCATATAAACTGTAGGTCCCTTCCATCTCTGACAACATTACTCGCACACAGGGATGGTTGAGAGTTGTAAGTCACTAGGCCCTGGTCCTTCATGGACTGTTGCACCACCTAATTTATTTAGTAGTTCACGGGCGTGTTGATCAAAATCTAATAAAACAACTCGATGAAGATATGATGGAAACAATTTTTTTACCGAGCAATTGCAATTCTTAAATCACTAGCAATAAGAGGCCTGCCATTTCGAGGAAATTCAGAACGAATAGGAGATCCTCATAATGGGAATTTTTTAGAAACAGTATGACTCCTTGCTAAATTTGTTCCATTTTTATCTGAACATTTAAAATTTTATGCACACCCTGGTAGTGGGAATACATCGTGTTTATCTAAAACAATCTATGATGAAATTATACTGTTGATTCAAAATAAAGTACTACAACAAATTTCTAGTGAAGTGCAATCTGCTAAGTATTTTGGTATAATTGTAGATTCTACGCCTGATTTAGTACATGTCGATCAGCTTACTATAATTATACGATATGCATGTACGTGATAACGGTGAAATTGTTAAAAGGTTTCTAGAATTTCTACCAAATATCGGCCATAAAGCTAAAGATATTAAGGATGTATTGTTAAAATCTCTAGAAATACTTTACAAGAACTATACAATTTCTTTACTATATCTGCTTATCGTTGGGAAATCTTGGTGCAGCGTACAAATTTAAGAATTAAGAGTCTCTCTCAAACTCGTTGGTCTGCTCGACATGATGCATGTTACGCATTAGAAAAAGAGTGGTCTGCAATAATTGATGCACTGGAATTTATTGCCGAAAGCAGAGATGAGAAACCGACTACGCGATCTGAAGCTACGAAATTGCAGCGAAAATTACAACATTTAGAACGATAATTTTAGGTCGTTTAAATGCTGCTAGTAAGACGCTTCAAGAATCTCAAGCTGATTTATCATCCGTTGTGCAGATCTATAGACATGAGAGACAGACAATTTTCTGAATATGAAGAAAAAGCTAAAGCACTGTCTGGAGTTCAGGATTATTATCGTTATGATACTCGTCGCCACCAGAAAAATGCAGCCAGATGACTCACGGGTAAATGAAAGACCACCTTGTTTTACTCTATTTTAGACACTCCTAGTCTACAATTGGCCGGGCGTAAAAGTGCACCTGAAACACTTTACCAATACTTCAATTTTTTCGACAATTAATGTGAAATAGATACAAACGAGTTGAAAAATCTAGCCAATAAATTAGTCAATAAGTATCCTGACTGTTTGGAAGAGACGTTAGACAATGAATGTATTAATTTCCATTATCAATTCAAAGATTCCTTAGCAAAAATAGAAGATGCCATGTATTGCATTCCCGGAGTCTTCTAGATGTTTATCCAAATTTAAAAATTTTTGAATTGATTAGTATAAAAAAAAAATATGTATTATTTGTCTATCTAAGGATTATAACTTATTAATCTTTCATGTTAACTAATTATATTTATAAATTATACTTCAATAAAATAAAGTTATTTAAAAAAAAATATTTAATACAAATTTATGAAATAAAATTTATCAATAAGGGCGGCGACGCATCGAACGGGGCCTAGGGCGGCAGCAAGCCTAAATCCGTCACTGTCTGTCAACCATTCCTTTGTGCGAGTACTGTTGTCAGCGATGGAGGGGACCTACAGTTTTAAGCCAAATCCGAACGGCTAATTGGAGAAAGCACTTTTCATGACAAGAATTATTTTTGAACGATTTGTCAATTCCTCGCAAGAGGCAGTACCCGTGAAAAAATCTTTAGATGGCACAGGCAGGGATTGAACCCAAGACCTCTGGTATGACAGTCCAGTGCACTTTTTTTTCTTTTCTTTTTTAAATTCATTTTTATTCATTAATTCTTAAAACTATCTTAAAGCTAGACAAAAATTCATAAAACTAGCCTAGTTAACCATAACTTACAACTAACTTATTGGTCCCATACGAACACAAGTTAAATAATAATACCTAATTCTAATGCCTTTCGGCCCTAAGATCTATGTTACTGTAATTCATTTTATTTATGTTGTATTTATTAGATAATTTAAAAAAAAAAACTAATTTCAATATCTTTTTTCAGTTTTACTTAAGAACTACTTAAAATAAGGTCTTTAAAATAAAACTTAAACTAACTTAAAATACCTATTGTACCTATAAACTACTTAAAACTAGAACAACCACAGCAGCAAATCTAACTATCTAACATTTTTTCTTTTTATTATTTGTTGTCCTTTTTGTTTTATTTCATGTTTTTTTTTAATTTTATTTTTAATTAACTTTTTTTTTGTTTTTGTTTTTTTTTTTTGTACCTACTTTTTTTTGTGCCACCATGCCTATTCTACTTAAAACTAAACTCTAAAACTATGAAATAAGTATGTAAGCCGGCCAAGGCTTAAAACCCCATCCCGACTTCTCACTATCAAGTGCCGATTGAAGCCACCAAAACTGGTTCTCCTGCTTCACCCTATCAGTTCGGTCCCGTTCGGACACAGCCCTACTAAACCGAAGGAGCTCTGCTCCGTCTTGCGCCATGACATCCCGACTGTACAGGAGTCGCCTATCCACGGTTCATCGTCTGACGTGGTAGATTAGCGGAACTGCCAATCTATCAGACCGCATCTATCTAAAAAGAGGAATGCTACTGGTGGAATAAAGCCGCTCAAGCGTGCACTTTCAAAATAGTCGTCGTTCGGATAGAACGCCCGAAAATTAAATTGTTGGTCGAAGACATATAGCTCTTGCAATGTGACCTCGAACGAGTTTTATCATGAAATTGTCAATTTTGTTGATTCAAGCCCCGTTGTATTGGACCTCGTTGGTATAGTAATGCACGTAAGAAGATGCGGCTGTTCGATATAAGCCGGTACAGCATCGTAAACACTGCCGCTCGAACACCCGAAACTTCTCCATCTGGAAGGGCAACGTTGAACCACAGGACAACCATAAACGATCATCGGCAGTATGAGGGCCATGTAGCAAATTACCTTCACTCTGGGGTCAAGCCGACTGGTGAAAAAAACATTCTGGATGGAATTCTGGATGTTTATTTTCAGTTTCCAGTCGTCGCAATATCGCTGAATCTTGTCGAAATCACGCTGCAAGAGAATTCTAATAACCTCAGCCTTTCGGGCCGTTCTGAACACAATTAAATCGTCGGCGTACGCAATTGCCTTTGTAAGACTACCTATCAGATCGCGCTGGTAAAAATGCTGAAGAGAATTGGCGAATTCACCGCTCCCTGTTGAAGACCATTTTTAATTAAGAATGTTGTGGTAGAAGTTACATTGCCACTTTTGACAACAAACTTTCTACCGTTAAGCATATCATAAAGTATATACAACAATGGTTTGCTTATGCCAAGCATGCTCAGTTTTAGGTAAAGACCCTCTAACCATACGGTGTCAAAGGCCTTTCGAAATCAACCAGAACACCACCTGTGCATTGTTGTTTTGATTTATTCCATTGGATATTAGAAACGAGTTTAGACGCAGCATGAATTGTGTCACGACCCGCCTTGAACCCAAACTGTTTATCCGGAATTATTTTGTTGTTCGCAGCCCACTTAGTCAGAGCCCTATTGATGATCTTTTCGAAAACTTTGCTGATGCTCAAAATAAGACTTATCGACCGAAGATTTCACGAGTTGGAGTTGTATTTTTCGGGAGAGAATGAACCACAGCGGTCTTCTAATGCACTGGATAATATGCATTATTCAGTTTCTTCATTGTTGAAGAGTGTGGTGTAAATGTCAATTGCCTCCATCGGTAAATGTCTTAATACAACGTTGGATATATGTACCAACGACACCTGCTGACTTTTTGTTTTTTATGGAATTGAAGATGACCTGAAGCTCAACCTTCGTTACTTACAGTCCAACGCACTAGCCATCATGCTACGGGTACCTAGTACTTTTTTCAAATTGCTACGGTAAAAAAACCACCCACTCAATATTTTTGAGAGTCCTTTCTGCATCTTTCTATTATTCAGCCCTATCCATGAATTCCATCGTAATCGGAATTTTTTACGAATCCCGAAAAACTGTATCATGAAATCCGTTCGTAGTGGAAAATCTCATACAATTTTGCATTACGAACGAATTTCATGATACAGTTTTTCGGGATTCGTAAGAATTTCCGATTACGATGGAATTCATGATAGGGCTGATTATCTATTCTATTAACTATACGACAAAATTTATTTGAAGTCGATATCTCTACTGGTTCTTGAGCTATGGACGACGAGAAAAACGTCGCGAACGTACGGACGTACGGACGTGCGTGCACACGCACGCACAGACATCTCTCTAAAAATCTTTTATTTAGACTCTAATGACCTTGAAACCTCGAGAAATGTCAAAATTTTCAATTCGACAAATTGGACCGATTAAAATTACTTCCTATGGGAAGTTAAAAATGTCTAAAACGTTTCGTTAAATCCATTGTAGCAACGCATTTGACGGAATCAAAAGGTTGATGGTGCTTTTTCTTTATCCCTCAACTTTCTGCAAAGTTACCAATGATCACAAAAATGTTTTAGCTATTATCTTTTTGGCAACACTGGTTTAAACAGCTAACGCACGTTTTGTGTTTTGTTTCACTGTCAAACATCTTCAGTTTGGTCTATAATTTAACCATGAATCATCTTACAAACGAACATCGCTTGCAAATTATTGAATTTTATTATCAAAATGCGTGCGCTGGTAAAAAAGTTCATCGCGTTCAAATTGTGTTCAGCGACGAAGCTAATTTTTGTCTCAATGGGTACGTAGGTAAGCAGAACTCCTAGTAGCACAAATGGCTTTTATTTTGATTTTTATAACTACAATATAACAGCCAAGTTATTGCCAATGTGTTTTACATAGAGTTTGTAGGACAATGTTGTAACCGAATTAGCCGCGTTTCCCCACTTGATTTAAAACAAGTTGATTTTATTTTGGTTGCATTAAGGTTTTTATATGTTTTATTTCAGTTTTTGCTTTGTATTTTTAATTAAATTATGTCATTTACAATACTATTAAAACTGAATTATAACTAAGGTAAAATGTTCTACTTATGTCATGCAAACTCAAGCATAAGTTTTATAAATGTTTTTGTAAGCTTATATACTGATTTTGTTTGTGTCATTTACATTATTGAAACAATTCTTAAGTTATTGTAGAATTTAATTTATGTTCTAGAAACTAATTGTCAGTTCATGTTTATTTAATACCAAAAATTTGTTTCCCAAAATATTTTGAATGTTTTAATTAAGTTTTATTATTGAAATCTTATTATTTGTATTTATAATGATGTTTGATAAAATTTGTAAGGCAGATAGAATTCTTAAATTAAACTATTACTTTTGTACTACTTAATTTTACTGTTTTTAGTTGTTTTCGAAATCAAAATCACAAACAAATATCATTTTTATCTAAAATATGGGTATTCTACCTCGGAAAAACTCATGCGCCAACCAAATACAAAAAATTAGGAGAATAATTGATAAATTGTATTTTTTTTGTTTTCTGCACAAGAGTTAAATCATGAAAAAAATAATAGATTTGTGTAAAAAATCTAAAAACATGACGTTTTTGGCTCATACCATGTTAATTAGGGTACAGAATAACTTCGAAAACAAATTTTGATATTTCACCCAAATAACTAAATTATTAAAATAAAAAAAAAACATTTAAAATGGTGCATGTTACAGATAACATAGAAACAACTTTGTTGCTTCATTTATAACTTTTCAGTTATAGAACTGAATTTAAAAATGTTTTCAATATGAATATAACATAGATATAATAACTTGTAATTATTTTTTATCGCATTGTTTTTTAAGCAAACTTTTTTTGTTGTTTCGATATGGTTGTAACTAAATAAAAAAGAAAAAAGCAAAATAATCATGCTTTCAAAGCGAACAGAGCTGCCGAAGAGTTATTTTGGTATTTTATATAAATATAATTTTTTGTAGGAAAATGTGACATTTCACTGCCAAAGTTGGTGCAGCAAAAAATCGCACATGAAGAAAATCTACATGCAATTTTTAACCCAGTTTTAAGCAGTTAAAAGTGAGCCAACGTATATACAATACAAAATTTTTGTTATAATCTGTGGTGTTTTCATAATTTTTCGTTGAAATTTCTTATCAGAACACAATTCAAAGTGATGTGTACAGTTTTTATTAATAATACCTAATAATAATTAGATGCAATAAATTTCATGTTACATTTTATTACATAAATGTGATAATGATAAGTAATGAATGATTTAGAACAATTTTCAGTTATAAAATAAAATTGTAAGCTTTTGCCATATCCGAAACTGGGTGTGGCAATTTGAAAACACCCCTACAAATTCCTGAAAAACATTTTTTCTTATTGTTTCTTTTTCATTCAAACATTTTTTTATCCTCCCTGATAAATAAATAAAAACATTTTCTAAAACAACGCTTAGTTTAACTGTGAATTGTGACCATTAATGGGTTAATTTTTCCACTCTTCACAGCAATAGCGCTCAAATTGTCACAAAATAGACAGTTTGCGCCAAAACACACTTTTTTCCTCATCTTTAAACCATTCAAATGTCATATTTCAATACCAAAGTTAGTACAACAAAAAAAAAATCCACATGCGATTTTTAATTTGTCAGCGGCAACTCTACTAAACTACACGCATTTTAAGTAATGGCGTCTTAAATATTTCTATTAGGCATTTTACAAAATGTATATATTTTGAACATTGCAAACATCTAAATACAATACCCTAAGAACAAAAATTACCTGTTTTAATGTTTGGTTTTTAAAATGTTTTAGAACTGTTTCCTTACAGTGAATGAGATTATTAAACAAGACCTTTTCCATAACACATGTCATCAACAGTATTACAACATAACGAAAAACAATAACGTAATTGTAACGTTGTTGGAACATTACGTATAACGAGAGTGTAAAAAAAAACACTTGTCATCTCTTTCATTTCAACTTAGTGATTTATTTTATTTTCCATTATTTCGCGTTTTATTAAATTAAATTTTCACTGAAAAAACCCAAAACTTATTTCACAAGTGAAGGAAAAATTGTAAACATCCAAATGTCGTTTATATCATTCATACTTGATTTAGTTTTACCTTCATTATAAAAATATTTGTATAACTTGTACAACAAAAACAAAATAATTGACACTCGATTAGTTTGATGTATTGATGTTTTAAAAATATTACTGTGAAAAAGCATTTTTTCGTGAGTTGAAATTATCAAATTATCAAATTCAAATGTAAAACAATAACTAAACATCAATGTTTATGTTAAAACCCGATCCTACAAACCATGTCAATTATTTCCTCACTTATAAAAAGAGTTGAGTTTTAATAAAACGTAATATTATTATTTTTTTTAAAAAGTCTTCATAATATCGTTGACTGAACTTATTGAAAATAATATTTTAAGGCCGCCATTTGTTTTAAACATAATATTAATTCATTGTAACAACAAAAAATAATATATTATAATATTGTTATAAAACAGTTTCCAGAGTATATGTTTTATTTCAGATGTAACAACGTTTAAGCCTGGAAATATTAAAACAGAAGCTTAGAAATATAGGTAGAACTTTTTTACAACCTTCGACTAACCAACTTTTTAATAATAACTAAGCAACAACTGGTATTTTTGTACTAACAACTTTAACTGAAATATAACAGTTTAAAAACGAGTTAAATCAAAATGTTACGAATATTTTTCGATTTACAAGATCAAAACAGTTTTGTAACCATACATGTTGCAGATTACTCCTATATAACTCAAAAATAACAAATTTTTGTTATAAATCGAATTCTGTGCTACTAGGGGCGCGTCGATTTTAGAGCGAATATCATCCAGAAGCATTACAAGAGCTGCCAATGCATCCACAAAAAGTCACAGTTTGGTGCGGTTGGTGGACTGGTGGCATCATTGGACCGTACTTCTTCAAAGATGATGCGAATCGTAGCGTAACTGTGAATGGTGAGCGCTACCGTGAGATGATATTTTGCCCAAAATGCAAGAGCTTGACTTGCATGTCATGTGGTTTTAACAAGACGTGCCACATGCCAAACAAGACGCGCAACAATGGACTTATTGACTGAGAAGCGAGTTCGGTGAAAATTTTATCTCACGTTCGGGAACGGTCAATTGGCCACCTAGAACGCCTTTAGACTATTTTTTGTGAGCTATGCTAAAGCTCATATCTATACAGACAATTGACGCATTGGAAGACAACATTGAAGCATTTATTCGTGAGATACCGGCCGAAATGTTGGAAAGAGTATGCCAAAATTTGACTAAGCGGATGGACCATTTGGAGACGCAGTCAAGGTCAACATATGCTATGCATGAAATAATCTTCAAACATTAAATTATATGGGCCGTTCTATCGATCCAAATAAAGATTTCATACATTTTTCTGAATGTTATGTGTTTTTTTGTTTTTACTTTCCTATAGCTTTTAAAAAAATCACCCTGTATTCAAAATTTACATGTGAACATTTTTTAAAACAATAGATAGATAGATAAATTTCTTAATTACAATATACATTATATTAAAACTAAGAACATAAGGACATGGCTAAGCTGCCGTCTGCCCGATAGACATTTTTTAAACTAAAATACATATGTATAAGTGAAATATAAAAGTTTTTAAATCTTCAATATCTACTATTCAATTTTCACGTGATTTGAAACACAAATATTTGAAAGATATAAAGCTTTTTATGCAATTTTAATGATTTGAAACATAAATACTATACAATTTTTTCGTGATTTGAAACACAAATATTTGAAGGATGCTTTTTATGCAATTTTAATGATTTGAAACATAAATACTAGGTGTACAATTTTCACGTGATTTGAAACACAAATTTTTGTTATTTTTTTTTTTTTTTTATTTTTAACTGGGAGAATATTTCTTAAGGTTCAAAAACTATTGCGATATGACAACGCATGTTTACAAAATTTTAAGAGATTTACCCAACCAATTGATCCGTTGAGAATATCAATAAGCTCGTTCAAAGTCAGAAAACTGGCTTGGAAATATAATCGCCTAATTTCTTGCAATATTGGGCAAACTGCTATAAAATGATGAGTACCTTCAAGTTCTCTTAAATTGCAGAGAGTGCAGATTTGTGATAAATCGTCTCTATAAGGCACAAAGTTTAGATTAAGTATTTCGACTCTAGCCCTAAAGATGATACCGATAGCTTCTGCAGTCAGTTCCTTGCAAAAATAACTCATATCAGATGACAATTGGTGGTTCAGGTTCCTGTAAATGTTTCTACTTTCTGAAGAGGATGCCCTTTCTAGGTAATGTAAATATATCGCATTATCAGTTTTAGCAATCAGGTCATCAAGTAAATTCTGCCATTCAATAACGTTATTTTCAGTTAAAGGAAGCGTTACATTTTGTGCCGCGGCAAGATGGTTCCATTCTTTGAAAGGTGTTGCGTTTCTTCGAAGTTGCCTTAACAGAATTGACTTATGTAGTCCGTTTTCTCTTTTCACTACTGTAGTCAGATAATTGGCATGCGATTTAAGATTTTGGATGTAAATCGGTGCTAAACCTGACTCCACATGTAAAGCATACGTTGGTGTTGCGTTAGGTAATCGGAATAGTCGTTTGAAAAAGAACCTCTGGATACTTTCGAATTCCTCATGTTGTGCGTACCCAAATGCTTGCACCCCATAACACATACAAGTATTTACTGTTGCTTTGAACACTCGGTACTTCGATGCTACATCAATGTTGCTGTTGCTGAAAAACGTTGGCCACATCAGATTTATAGCTAGTTTGGCTTCCCTAGCTTTCTCCTTTGTATGTTTACTCCAGCTAAGGTTAGATGTTATCAACACTCCCAGGTACTTGAACTCCTTTACTACCTCGATGCGCTCATTGTTGATGGTCCATGATTCCTCCGGTAGCTTTCTTCGGTGTCTGGATTCAAAAATCATAGCTTTTGTTTTACTTGTATTGATTTTTAGGCCCCAAGTTGAACAGTAGTCTTGAAGTCTGGTGATTTGCAGTTGCAGAGCACATGGTGTATCAGCCAATAGCACCAGATCATCAGCATACAGTAAGACTTTGACTAAGGAGCCCGCAAAAAATACACCTCCCGGAAGAATGTCAGTGACAGCATCGATATAAAGGGCAAACAAAATTGGGCTAAGAATGCATCCTTGGGGAACACCAGTAGACGTCTCAAACCATTCCGATAAATTACTTCCATTCCAAACTGCCGCAGTTGTTGAATCCAGGAATTTAGGAATCCAAATAAAGATTTCATACATTTTTCTGAATGTTATGTGTTATTTTTTTTAATTTTCCTGTAGCTTTAAATAAATTACCCTGTATTCAAAATTTGCATGTGAACATTTTTTAAAACAATAAAAACGCACTTCGTCTTATCTACAAGAAAGCATTGCGGAACTCCATCATAACACACTCATAACATAATAATTAATGTCTTTTTCTGCCTAACCAAAAGCAAGTGTATTCGATAAGTAGTAATAAATGGACTAATTTATTATAGACGCACCATAGTTTATCCTTATAAGAAATTGCTTCGCATCATCTCCCTTTTTCTATGTTCCATTCCACTGATACTAAATAGCTAGTTTGCAAACTTTTTTATTATTATGACCCAAGTCAAAATATTCATAATGTGATCCTTCCTAATCGTCCGTCGCGTCGCGTCTCGCGTCGTTCCTTGGTCTAAACCATCACCGACTTCCACTTCAACGCCAAACATCAACACCAACAACAACAACACTCATATCTCTCTCTACTTGCTTTTGCACATAAATTATGTTAATTATTCGTTTTGTAAACAAAGTTTGTAAAAAGTAAAAAATATTTTATTCTTGCGTCTTTAATGTGAGGAAGGAGGAAGACCCAAAGGCTCTCAGCTCTCATATTTCATTTCAATAAATGAACATTTAAAAGGCATCTGCGTTGCGTGATTTAGCTCTACTCCCTGTCCCTGATGACGATGATGATGATGATAATGGAGACTTTGGGGATGAGGATGAATAGCCAGAGCAAACCATCATCATCCCGATTCCGATAGGAATAGAAATAGGAATAAAAATAACCATCATTCCACGCGCGCCGCCAACCGCTGCGCCGGCCGCGTCTATTTGTCTGTGAGAAGTCAGTTTGTATTCCATTTTTATTTATGTTGACGTTGTTGGTTGTGTTGTGGCTCATTTTTCTCTGGCAACAAAAATTCCGCACTTCATTGAAATCGAATCAAATAGAACTAAATTCTGCTGCTACTCAAGAGGCACCAAATCAACAATTTAACCCCAATGAACACCATCAGAGCGCCAAGTACGATTCCGGGGACGTGTTCCTGATTCGTCTATCCCCGACAAGCCGTCAAACCATCCCAGAGACCAGACCAAGCGATTCCATCAGCAATTCATACATAAAATAAATATTTGAAAGGTCAATGCTTGTTCGTGTTTGTTGTTGTTGTTCTTGTTGCTTGCAGAAGTATCTATCCATCCGCATGCATCTATAGATACATCTGGCCTGGGAATAGCTTCCAATTAGAATTTATTGTGGTTCTCTGCGTTCTTTCTGAAGCCAACCAGATACCAGACCTCATAGATTCCATCCAGTCGGGCAGTCAGTCAGGCAATCCTACAGTCAGACAGTCGTAGTTATAGTCGAGTCTGTCGGTTAGTCGGCCGTTTGGTCTGCTCGCTATAGACTCTGTGATGCGTGATGTGGAGCGGACTAAAGTCGACTCATTTTTGATTCAATTAATTCAATCGTGCTCGGCGCGTATTTTATTTCTAATCAAAGCCTTTGTATAGAAAAATTATAGATGAATGTATTGAATTTCTCAGGGCGGACGCGGACTCGGCGCAACACAACAACACACGGCCTGTTTTTTGGGTTCTCATATATTCGAAAACATACATCGAGCTCCGCTATAAAGCTCACAGCTAGCATAAAGTCGGGCCATCGCCGCCGCCGCCGGCCGCTGCCGCCATGTTTCATGTTCCGTCACTATCATCAGCGAGCGAAGCTTAGCCAATATCAGAGTTTAATTTGTACTTAAATTGGTTTTTATGGGCTGTTGCACTGGATTTGATTTGAATATTATTTGTTTGGTGACCCGTTGTGGCTCTTAAAGGCTTTTTTCATTATTTTGGTGTCTTCCATCACCAGCGACTAGACCAGACCAGACCAGACCCAGGCAGAGGAACAGAAAATATTATTGGGATGACAACGACGACAACGCAACGCAACGGTGCCAAATAACGAATATTATAACAATGGGGTCTGCGGCGCGTTCATTTAATTTTTATTACACATCAATAATTGGATAAAATTTATATTCGAAAAATATATAAATAAAGTGGGAATTGGTAAATTAATTTGTCGGCTTGGTTTTGCTTTTGTGTTTGGTTTGGTTTGGCTTGGTGACGCTGCTCGCTGCTGCTGCTGCTGGAACTGGAACTGCTGATCACCGCGCCGCCGGCCGCTTTGCGTTTGTCTTATTGCCTCGCCTTGCTTTGCCTTGCCTTTTGCATTGATTTCATTCGATTATTATTTTTTGGATAATAAATATGATTATTACTTTTTTGATTATATGTATTTCTGTAATAAATTTATAGGAAAAATGAAAGAAATAAGAAAAGAAGTGTTGTTGGCCTACTTTCACGTTCTCCGTTTAGAGCTGTGCCGGGGTATGGTGCTCAGTCTTGCATTCATGATATATGACCCAGCACTAAAGATCTTTCAAGGGGGGAATTTGTTACAATTTAGATTTTGTTTTATTTCAGATTTTGTATTGAACAAGAATTAATTAGTGGAAAAATATAAGAACGAATTTTTGAAGATTTTTATTTCCATGTATAAATATAAATATACCTACTCGTACAGCAAGTTGAAGGAGAATTTAGAATTATAATGGTTTCATAAATCAACGAGAGTAAGTTCATTTATGGAAATTATGTAGGACCGTATATATTTTATTGTATAGGCAAATGAAAAATTTTATCAAAGGTCAACAATGGCAAATAAATCAAGACCTTGTTCTTGTTTTTGAGGGTGAGTTTTGTTTGCGGTTGTTAAGTTTTTTAATTTGTTTTTGAATTTTCAGCTATGAATCAAAAAAGTTTTTCGAAATGATGGGCGGTTTGTTAGATTACATTTTTAATTGATTTAACCAAATTGATAAATCATTAAATTTTGCCATAGAATTTATTTAGAATTTTGAATACTTATGATCAATTCGACAATGACAAGATGGCGATTTACTACTCACATACTATGTATGTTAGTTTCATATTATGATTTCTTACTTTGATGCGTCCTACTCTGATAACTTCCCATTCTTGACAGTCTTTCGTTGTTTTTTAAAAAAAAGTCTAATAAAATATTAATAAAAACATTTTAAGCAAGCCAAACAAAGCTTTGAAGTCAATATCTTCTTAATTTTTGACTAAGATACAGGGTTATCAATTTTGCGGTTTCAAAAGTAAACGCTAAATAAAACACATAAAGTATTTTATATACATTTATAAATATATATGTACATATGGGTGTTTATACAAAAGTTGGGTAACTTTTGAGGATATTTTGTTTACGATAGTTTTTAAATCAATCTTCTATAAATTCGGGTGTATATGATAGCTAATCTAATTAATATATTGTTCCCAATCGGGCCAGTCACTTTTTTGAGTACATTGTAAGATATTTAAAAATTTCAGAATTTGACTGCCAGAGGACTGACGAGTAGGTAAACACAGTTTTGAAAGTACATATTATAATGAAATTTAATACAAATTAGTAAAAATCTCTTAGGATTTAATAATGATTACTTAAAATCACTTAGTAACAATTAAAAATAATTATTAATATGTAATACTAGGAGAAAATACTACATCAGTTTTCAACTGACTTTTGACATTTAACGTAACGTTATTCACTTATCTTTTACTACTTTCACATAGTTTTACTAAATATTTCAAAGTAATCAACAAACAAAATCTAACAATATTCATCTTAAAAGTACTAATGATCAAGAAATGAAGAACAATAACAATTTACCTGACACAGAACTGACGCCGAACTACTGACGAAAAAGACGAAATTTGAGATTATAATCTGGACTAATGTTTTTTTTTGTAATTTCAAATATCAACAAACTACATTTTAACAAATCAAAGTCTAATACGAATAAATAAAAATAAACTTTAGATTAACAAAAAAATAACGACTCGCCATAAAACTGACGTGTTGACTGGATAAGCACTTGTACATACAACAAACATAACCCAAACTCTTTTACAGATATGATGGCCGTAAAATTGTGCAACCCGCAACTAACTTCATTAAAAATAAATAAATTAGGTGGCGCAACAGTCCATGAAGGACCAGGGCCTAGTGACTTACAACTCTCAAACATCCCTGTGTGCGAGTAATGTTGTCAGAGATGGAAGGGACCTACAGTTTATATGCCGAATCCGAACGGCTAATTTGAGAAAGCACTTTTCATGACAAGAATTACTCTTGGAGGATTTGTCAATTCCTCGCAAGAGGCAGTACCCGTGAAAAAAGTTCGGTGGCACAGGCAGGGATTGAACCCAAGACCCCTTGCATGACAGTCCAACGCACTTTTTTTTTTTTCAAATTCATTTTTATTATTCATTCTTAAGACTATCTTAAAGCTAGACAAAAATTCATTCATTCTCCCGAAAAATACAAATACAACTCCATTTCGTCAAATCTTCGGTCGATAAGTCTTATTCCGAGCATCAGCAAAGTTTTCGAAAAGATCACCAATAGGGCTCTAACTAAGTGGGCTGCGGACAACAAAATAATTCCGGATAAACAGTTTGGGTTCAAGGCGGGTAATGACACAATTCATGCTGCGTCTAAACTCGTTTCTGATATCCAATGGAATAAATCAAAACAACAATGCACAGGTGGTGTTCTGGTTGATTTCGAAAGGCCTTTGACACCGTAAGAGGGTTTTTTTCTTAAACTGAGCAGGCTTTGCATAAGCAAACCATTGTTGTATATACTTTATGATATGCTTAACGGTAGAAAGTTTGTTGTCAAAAGTGGCAATGTAACTTCTACCACAACATTCTTAATTAAAAATGGTCTTTAACAGGGAGCGGTGAATTCGCCGATTTTCTTCAGCATTTTTACCAGCGCGATCTGATAGGTAGTCTTACAAAGGCAATTGCGTACGCCGACGATTTAATTGTGTTCAGAACGGCCCGAAAGGTTGAGGTTATTACAATTCTCTTGCAGCGTGATTTCGACAAGATTCAGCGATATTGCGACGAGTGCAAACTGAAAATAAATGTCCAGAAGTCGGAGACAATTCTGTTCCGGACTCCGTTGGCTAGGGCCACGAGGGATACGTGCAAGAATTGGTGCAAGATGGTTATCGTTGATCTTCACGGGCAGCCATTAGCGAGCAAAAGTGTAGTGAAGTACCTCGGTATCTGGTTAGATCAGTATTTATATTTCGACATACATATAAATGCTGCTCTGACCAGGGCCAGAGGAGCCTTCGCTCTGACGAAACGGCTGTTTTTTAGCAGTCGGCATGACTCCAGAGTGAAGGTAATTTGCTACATGGCCCTCATACGGCCGATGATCGTTTATGGTTGTCCTGTGTGGTTCAACGTTGCCCTTCCCAGATGGAGAAGTTTCGGGTGTTCGAGCGGCAGTGTTTACGATGCTGTACCGGCTTATATCGAACAGCCGAATCTTCTTACGTGCATTACTATTCCAACGAAGTCCAATACAACGGGGCTCGAATCAACAGAATTGACAATTTCGTGATAAAACTCGTTCGAGGTCACCTTGCAAGAGCTATGTCTTCGACCAACAATTTAATTTTCGGGGCGTTTTATCCGAACGACGAGTATTTTGAAAGTGCACGCTTGAGCGGCTTCATTCCACCAGAGTCATTCCTCTTTTTAGATAGATGCGGTCTGATACAGGATAGATTGGCAGTTCCGCTAATCTACCACGTCAGATGACGAACCGTGGATAGGCGACTCCTGTACAATCGGGACGTCATGGTACAAGGCGGAGCAGAGCTCCTTCGGTTCAGTAGGGCTGTGTCCGAACGGGACCGAACTGAAAGGGTGAAGCAGGAGAACCAGTTTTGGTGGCTTCAATCTGCACTTGATAGTGGGTAGTCGGGATGGGGTTTTTAGCCTTGGCCGGCTTACATACTTGTTTTATAGTTTTAGGGTTTAGTTTTAAGTAGAATAGGCATGGTGGCACAAAAAAAAAACATACAAAAAAATACAAAAAATACAAAAAAAACACAAACAAGAAATTTAAAAAAAAACATGGAATAATCAAAAAAAAAAATAAATAAATAAAAAAAAAAAGACATAATATGAAAAACAAAAAACGTTAGATAGTTAGATTTGCTGCTGTGGTTGTTCTAGTTTTAAGTAGTTTATAGCTAGAATAGGTAGTTTAAGTTAGCTTTAAGTTTTATATTAAGGACCTTATTTTAAGTAGTTTTTAAGTAAAAATAAAAAAAGGATATTGATATTAGTTTTTTTTTGAAATTTTCTAATTAATAAAAAAATAAATAAAATAAAATTGAAGTTAAATAGATCTTAGGTCCGAAAGGCATTAGTATTAAGTGTTATAGTTTAACTTAGAGTGTCCGTATGGGACCAGTAAGTTAGTTGTAAGTTATGGTTAATTAGGCTAGTTTTATGACAGTCCAACGCACTAACCATCATGCTACGGGTACTACAACAACAACTAACTTCGTTACCAACATTAAAATTCCAAGTGGGATTTGACAGTGAGTCGGCGATATTTCGCACGAATTTCAAATTTAAATAACACACAAGGGACTGACGAATAAAACTGAACACAAAATTTCTTATTTTTTTAAATAAAGTGGAGAACACTGCATTATGAAAGTTATAGTATATATTAGACTATATACATCGCAGATTGTATTAATTTAATAAGTTTTCTCAAATCAATGATAATGTTTAATAGATAGTCACTTAATGGTTGGTTTTCAGGGTTGTGACATGCCAGAGGACTGACGTTTTAAGAACTAATTGTGTTTTTTTAATAACTTGTATTCAAAATGAAGAACTGAAATTGGGTGACTAAATAAAGGTCTTTCCATTGTTTTAAAATAAATTGCAATCTCAATAAAATATAATCAGACTTTGTATATATTGGTTGATGACATCGAGTTACCCAACTTTTGTATAATCACCCATATGTATGTATACATTTTTCATAATATATCCTTATTATTATAAAGTTAGAGCGTTTAGATATGTGTGAAACACTACATCATTTAAATGACCACCACGCGAATTGTTGCAAGCATCGATTCTTTTGAGGTAATTTTCGACAACTTTTTCACACATATTGAACGGTATCTCAGTCGTAACTTTTCAAGTGCTGAAGAGTTAAAGGTTTATCTGCATAAACATGGTCCTTACAAAAAAGTCCAGCCGTGTCAAATCGAATAATCTTGGTGACCAGTTAATATCGCCACGACGAGAAATTACGCGTCCAGGAAATGTCTCTTTCAATAAACCCATATTAGCTGAATATGTGTGGCTTGTGACACTGTCTTGTTGTTTTTTCCTAATTCTGCAAAATTTTAAATCGAAACAATGCCAAATTGCTATTATTTCGTTTTCTAACGCGAAATAAACGCAAATTAAAAATTTGGCCTTATTTCGTTTTCAAAAAGTGGGGTTTGCAATCGAAGATGATCTTGTGAACGTATACAGCCGTGGTACGTCCAATCTTGTCTTATGGTTCGATTGTTTGGTGGCCCGCGCTTAGCAAAGCCTACAATATAACTAAACTAAAAAAGGTTCAGAGAACAGCTAGTGTTGGCTCCACGGGAGCTTTGCGTTTGCGCTCATGTCCATCGGACGCCGTAAACGTTTTTCTCTACCTCTTACCAATAGACCTGCATATCAAATACTTAGTATCTTGCAGCGCGTTGAGACTTAGAGAATCGAATAGTTGGTATTCTAGGTCTTTGGTCATAGTAATATTACTAATCTCATCTCAGCGGACATCTTTTCGACAGAAACCGACTACTGCACCCCTACTGTGGACCTCAGCGCGGATTTTAAAATTATCATCCAATCTCGAAATGAATGGGATGATGACTTAGTGACGAGAGGCTTCGACACAACTATTTTCACTGACGGCTCGAAGATGGAGTGTGGGGTCGGTGCAGGAATTTTCTCCGAGTCTTTAAATGTCTCCAGGTCTTTGTGACTTCCTGACTTTGCTAGTGTTTTTCAAGCTGAACTACTCGCGATCAAGGCAGCATGCAAGTTACTAAAACTAGATCCAAATCAAAACCGCAATACAGCTATTTTTTCGGACAGTCAGGCGGCTATTCAAGCGATTGGCTCGTCCACTTCATCCTCCAAACTGGTTCAACAATGCCGAAGTGAGTTAGCGGGCAAGAACATTGGACTCAGGGTCACTCTCATCTGGATTCCGGGTCATAGAGGCTTTGAGGGCAATGAACGAGCTGACGAGCTGGCTAGTCAAGGATCAGCCCTTCATAGCTCACTCGCGGAAAGAGTCAACATTCCTCTTGGTGCTATGAAGGGCAAGATCTTCTCTATTTTCCTCGCTGAATCAAACCACAGGTGGAACAGCCTAACCAACTGTATCATATCTTGAAGGATATGGCCCACCTACAACAAATCCCGTACTAATAATCTCATTTGCAGACCCAGGCAAGACATAGCCAGGGTCGTTGCTACATGCACCGGACACTGGCCTGTTGGAGAACACGCATCTAAGCTGGGCATCCCCCACAATACTTTCTGTCGTAGTTGTGAGGACCAGCGAGAAAAAGAAACTGTTCTTCACTTCTTATGCAAGTGTCCTACCTTAGCCAAAACGAGAGCATTGGGAAAGTCCTTTTTCAACGACCTCAATGAGCTCTCAGAACTGGAGATCAAAGATTTGATCTCCTTTCTAAACGCAACAAAGTGGATTTGAGGCGTATTTTTTCTTTATAATCCCCCTTTTATCTTTATAGGTCAAGCGAGTATTTTATGGTATCAAAACGGCGCAATTCAGCGCTAATTGTGCCACCGAGCTAGACTGTTCGTGGCCACCATTTCTACTACTACTACTACTACTACTACTACTACTACTACTACTACTACTACTACTACTACTACTACTACTACTACTACTACTACTACTACTACTACTACTACTACTACTACTACTACTACTACTACTACTACTACTACTACTACTACTACTACTACTACTACTACTACTACTACTACTACTACTACTACTACTACTACTACTACTACTACTACTACTACTACTACTACTACTACTACTACTACTACTACTACAACTACTACTACTACTACTACTACTACTACTACTACTACTACTACTACTACTACTACTACTACTACTACTACTACTACTACTACTACTACTACTACTACTACTACTACTACTACTACTACTACTACTACTACTACTACTACTACTACTACTACTACTACTACTACTACTACTACTACTACTACTACTACTACTACTACTACTACTACTACTACTACTACTACTACTACTACTACTACTACTACTACTACTACTACTACTACTACTACTACTACTACTACTACTACTACTTTGTTTTCAAAAACGAAATAATGCCAAATTTTTTGAATTTGGCTTTATTTCGTTTTGCGTTATTTCACGTCACTTTTGTCAGTGTGCAATATGACTAACTGCTGAAAATTGCCCTTATTTTACTTTTGTATAGTGTATTAAGGCCAAGTTTTTAAAGTTGGTCTTATTTCACTGGCCTTATTTCACGTCACCGCACAGTTTCTTTGAATCCAGGTTCTTCAAAAACAAAGAAACTTTCCATTCAACCAACTTGGCACTTCAAAACGCAGCTAACAATTTAAGAGTTCTTTTATTTAATATGTATATTGGCGTTACTACATTCTTTCGTTTTTGGCGATTTTAGTTTTGTAAATTTTTAAGGTTTTTGACCAATTTCAATATTTTAGGATTTGAGCGTTACGGTTTTTAGCAAATAGACCTAACGCCAGAATTTCCTTCTAACACTTCTTTTTGGATAACACGTATTCATGTACATACATATGTATATTTTTGACTGAAACGTTTAGTTTTTTCTAATATTTTTACAAAAAACTTTTACATGAAACTTAACCTTTATTCATTACTTAAATTCACAATATTGACTTGGAGGACTTTTAGGATGTTAATAGATATATAACAACCCAAACGTCAAGATTTGTTGGCATTTATTAACTTCCCATAGGAAGTTATTGTAATGGGTCCGATTTGTCGAATTGAAAATTTTGACATTTTTCTACGTTTCAAGGTCCCTAGAGTCGAAATAAAAGATTTTTAGAAAGATGTCTGTGCGTGCGTGTGTGGACGTACGTCCGTATGTCCGTACGTTCGCGACGTTTTTTTCGTCGTCCATAGCTCAAGAACCAGAAGAGATATCGACTTCAAATAAATTTTGTTATACAGATAATAAGGCAGAAAGATGCAGAAAGGGCTCTCAAGAAAATTGCGTGGGTGTTTTTTTTACCATAGCATTTTAAAAAAAAGGTGAAAATTTTGGTTAACCCTAAATATCTCATGAACCAATGACGTTATACTTTACTTTAATTTTCTATTATATATTGCAACGTGATACCAAACAAGTATATTTTTGGAAAAAAATCCAATTAACGGCTTTTTTTATAAATCAAAAAAACTGAAAAAAATATGTGTCACCTCGAAAATTGTACGACTAAAATATGATTTCATCTCCCAAATAATTTTGTGCAACGAAGAATAATGTGTTTGACATCTGATAAAATTTTGAGAAAAATCTAATTGACATTTTTTTTTATACAAAATAAAAACCTAAAAAAAAAACATTACTCAAAGTTGGGAAAAATTGAATTTCGACTCAAATATCTTTTCAAAAACCTGAGATTAAGGCTTCAAATTTATTTTATCTTATAAGAAATGCTGTTTTCAACATTCTAAAAAATGTTGAGAAAAATAAAATTGACAGTTTTTTTACAAAAAATAAAAACCAAAAAAAAAAATTAATAAAAGTTCTACTCAAATATCTTTTCAAAACATTGAGATATTGGCTTTAAACTACTTTTATCTTTCAAAAAATATTGTTGTCAACATTCAGTAAAATTTTGAAAAAAATCGAATTGACAGTTTTTTTTTTTACAAAAAATTAAAAACCCACAAAAAAATAACAAAAGTTGGTAAAAATTGATTTTCGACTCAAATATCTTTTCAAAAATTTGAGATAATGGCTTCTAACTAATTTTAAATTATTAAAAATATTGTTTTCAACATTAGAAAAAATTTTGATAAAAATCGAACTGACAGTTTTTTTACAAAAAATAAAAACCTGATAAAAATTTATAAAAGGTGGTTAAAAATTGATTTTTGACGCAAATATCTTTTCAAAACTTTGAGTAATGTCTGTAAACTACTTTAATCTTTCAAAAAATATTGTTGTCAACATTCAGTAAAATTAAAAAAAAAATCGAATTGACAGCTTTTATACAAAAAATTAAAAACCTAAACAAAATTTAATAAAAGTTGGTAAAAATTGATTTTCGACTCAAATATCTTTTCATAAATTTGAGATAATGGCTTCTAACTAATTTTAACTTATAAGAAATATTGCTTTTAACATTCGATAAAATTTTGAGAAAAATAGGATTGACATTTTTTTACAAAAAATAAGAACCTAAAACAATACTAAAACTTTACTTTCGACTCAAATAGCTTTTCAAAAATTACAAATATTGGCTGCAAACTTATTTTATTTCACAGAAAATATTGTTTTCGATATTCAGTAATTTTTTTTATAAAAATCTAACAGTCCGTTTTTTTCATAAAAAAATAAAATCTACAAAAAATAGTACGCAAATTTGGTAAAAATTGATACAGACATATAGACAAGCTTTTAAGCAAGACATGTTGTGAGTCGCATCCTCGCCTCTTTTTTTGTTTTTAGATTTGTTATAAAACTTTTCCTTAAAAGACAAAACATAAAACACATTTTGAATCTAAAATTTCAGGTAACAATTTTTTGCCTTTTTATTTACCATAATACCTTGAGGATGTTGGAAAGTACTACATGATTATTACTTAATTGTAAACTATTTTCAAAAACCTAGATTCTTTATTTATTGCTTCTGGGAATTGTCCATAGACCGCTAATAACACATTACTGTATGCACTATACGATACCTTCAGATCCTCTGAAGCAATAAACTTAATCTCTCAAGAAATTTGAATTTCAAATAATTTTTAATGAGCCTTCTTGTTGACAAGACCAATACTAAAACCGTTACCATTAGCTAGTATTAAATGGTCAAGGTGCCATAACACCGCCTTTTTGGATTTACATCTTTAAATATTCTTGACTTTGATCTCAAGATCAAAAGTTCCTGACCTGATTTTCAAATTATACAATGTGAACAAAACACACAAGTTTAACACAAAACACAGTCTCATTACATCTGCAGAAGCCAGAACGTGCCATTAACTTATTTTTAGAAACACCATCAGCCTTCAAAAACAAAAAAACCTTCTTAACTTTTTGTTTAAAAATATTAGTTCCATCCACTGGATGGTAGGTGGTATTTATGTCTTTTATAGTTTTCTCCACTTAGCAAAAACAAATACTCCTCGAGAGTAGTAGTCCCAAGACCAACGACAACAATACCTCTCGAAGCAATAAGGTAAGACACACAAGAAAACGTACGTATGTACATGCTCCTTGAGTTATAGTTTTTATTTGCATACCATTTAAGGCTTCTCAGAGTAAACATCCTTTGGATTAGCTATGCGTTGAGTATAGATAGCCATCTGAGTATCGTTTAACGTGTGTACGCCAGTTCATTCAGCTGTTTGAACTATCCAAACCTAACCGACCGACTACTCGTGGTGAGCTGAGCTGAGCTGAGCGATGAGCCAATCCATAATCTAATGTCACCGTCACCCGCCAAATAGAAGCGCGTCCGCATGTTTGTTTCGATCAAGCTGATCATTGGTTTTATTATTATTATGCTCGCAGGCTACCACCTTTGATACCTACCTATATCATCATCAGGCTTAGAGAAGAAGATTACGAGGAAGCCTGGAATTGTTGGTAAATATTTGCCAACAGTGGCGCCTGGTTGGAAAACCAGAAATATCATCTGTCTGCTATGTGAGATGGTAGCAGGCAAATATTACTTAATTTTCTCAAACTCAAAGTGTTTTCCAATTCATTCCTATACCAACTTGGTATACCAACGGCCGGCGGCGGCGGCGGCGATGGGTATCATGTTGCGAAGAGTGACTTTTTTTAAAAGAAGGGTCTTCAAAATAAATATGTATGTGTCTGGATTTTTGTTGGCTGACAAATGTGTAGAACTCCAGATGTTGATAAGATTCAAATGGTCAGTAAACATGAGAGCATATACATTTTAACGTATGCCTATCCTCACTCTTAGGGCATGGGTTTGGGCTTCGGGAAGACTAAAAGAATGCTCTATGGAAACACAAGTGTCAACAAAATGTGATACAACAAATTGCGATAAGAAATATTTGACTTTATCAAATTGAATTCAGCTTTTTTTCAGACATTTGACGCATCATCACATAATTCAAAATTGATGTGATTTCGATTGAGACTTTAGATGGAGACATAATGAAACTATGTCTCGCCGTGACGCCCAAGTTAAATGGGAATTATGGGCTAACAGTGGACGAAATTTCTGAAATTTTCACATTGGCTTTGTGCTTAATTAGGGCGTAGTCCATTTGTTTCAAATTCAAAATTTTTGGAGAAATAAAAAGAGCCTTACTTTTGTAACTTCTAGATTTTAAGGTTTGCACCTATTTATTGAGTTTTACTTCCTAAATTTGTTTGTAAAACTTAAAGACCATTTTCCAAATTTAAACTTTAAAACTCAAGGGGATAATACTACCCCTTTATATTATGTAGACACAGTGTGAGCAGTAGGAAAGGGAGAGAGGGGTTGAAAGGAGGTGTTGGTGCACATTGGTTTTGAATTCTTGAATATTGCAATGGCTGCGAAAGACAGAGTGTGGCAAGGCATTCCACATTCGCGTAGTACGGCTAAAGAACGAATCTCTGTACTTGACAGTACGACCGAAGTTGGGCTCAAGGGTATATTGATGAGCATTCCTAGAAGCGTGAGTATTACGGTTCAACTGTTTAAGGAGAGGAATGCAACTGGCTATTTCTCTAGAGCATAAACCGTTAAAATAACGGTAAAAGAGGGTGAGACAAGAAACATTTCGACGATGTTCAAGCGACGTAAATGATTCTATGATAGTAATATCACGAATCAATCTAAATAATCTACCTTTAATACTGTCCAAGAGGCTTAAGTAAGTTGAAGGAGAACCAGCCCAGATATGGGAGTTATACTCAAACTTTGGACGTATATAAGTCTTGTTGATGTTGATTGATCAGAGGGGGAGAAACACTTCTTGCATCGCCTTAGAAAACCCAAACACCTTGCAGATTTTTTAACGACATATGTAGCGTATGTGATCGTTCTACAAAAGATGGTTGGTGATACACATGCCGAGAATATCGAGATGTTCAGTCTCCTCGATGCAAGTGCCATCCATGGATAATGGCAAGGGAGGTATATCTCGCTTTAACGATACAAGACAGCATTGGGTTTTCGAAGCATTAAATTCCACGCAGTATTTTATTCCCCATTGTACAATGCTGTTTAGTTCCTGATCCGAAGAAGAGGGATGTGAATCTAAAAACAAATATGAAAAGCTAAAAGTACTATCGTCAGCGAAACAATATATTGGAGTTAAAGTTGTAGACAGGAGATCATTAATAAAAATGAGAAAGAGTGTTGGAGATAGAACAGAGCCCTGGGGGACACCAGCATTTATTTTGTAGTTTTCAGACTTGAATCTATCCAATACAACTTGTATTGAACGATTCGAAAAGTAATTACTAATCCAATAAAGGTGGAATTCGTGAAAACTGAAAGCACGCATTTTCGATAAAAGAGCCTGCTGCCAAACCTTATCAAATGCTTTTGAAATATCATGTCCAATAATCTTACTTTCTCCAAAGTCATCTTTTGTAAAGATTTGCTCCACTGTTCGGTGAGATGAACCATGAGATCACCAGTGGACCTGTTGCTACGAAAGCCCTATTGTCGGTCATTAAGAAGCTTTCGATCTTCGAGATATTTCTTGAGCTGGTAATTAATCAGAGTTTCCATGACCTTGGAAAGAAGGGAAATAAGTGCAATCGGTCGGTACCTATAGGGTGAGGAAGATTCAACTTTTTTGGAAATAGGCTGGACAAATGAGTAGGTCAGATGAATAAGCTTACGCGGTGGGTTTTCCAGCGTGGAAGAAAACCTCTTCAGAACAATAGCGGGGATACAATCGGGACCAGCGAATTTATGTATGTTAAGATCTTTTAGGACTCTCCCCACAGTACGTCTGCGAAAAAAGATTGGTCCCATAGAATCCCCAATGCCTCGATGACAGGCGGATTCATAACACTCACTGGCAACTTTGAATTGGCGGCGAACTGACTAGCAAAGAGATTAGCTTTCTCTAAAGAGCTGACAAACTATTGATTAAAAATTAGTTTCGGCCTCAAAAATTTGATTTCAGTTTGTTTTTATTTTATTTGCATCAAACATTTTTTATTCTTAAAGGGTGGTGCTTTATTTCCTGTTACAACAAGCGACAAAGAAATGTACATTTTGGAAAATACCTATTTTTTTGCTGAATTTAAAATTTAACGAAAACGAAACAATGACATATTAGGAATACATTTTTCCTGACAAAGATGTGTTCACAATCCACCTTTAGATCTTGCAATTTAACAGCCTTAAACTTTATTCTTTGGGCAACGTGAAAAAAAAAATACATTCTCATGCCCCATAATTGATTCAATTGATGAAATTGGTGAAGTAATCGATGACATACAACAACAAACGTGCGAATCAGTCATGGAAAATTTAAAGAAAAGTAGTCGTAGCTGTATCAGGTATTTTTCTTCTTTTATTTTATTTTAAAGCCATACCTTCCTCTTTACTCTTCACTCCTAACCACCCTCATCCGCCTAAAATGTGTTCCCAACTCCAGTTTACTAGAAAATTTCGAAAATGTATAATAAAACTCTTTAATACCAAAATTCAACCATGTTGGCTTTCTTCAACAAGTCTTTCCACTTATTCCAATCATGACGTGACATCGGCATGATATTCAATTTCAAGACTTCTAGTATTTTCTCCTACGGCATCTATCTCTTCAACTTAAGCATAGTCTGAACGCTGTCTTTTGCCATAGAATATACTACAAAAGACTTTTCAACCCGCTTTTTCTTTTAACTAGCTAGCTAAAAGACTTACATAACGCGGCTCTACAATGGTATGTGAATTAGGTCTTCATCCAACAAACTTCTCCATTTAGCTCGGTCCTAAGCTAAATGTCTCCAGTTGCGCACTCCAAGTTGAGTTCGATCACTTTCCTTTTGAACATGCCACCATATCCGCGGCCCTGCTCTATTGCATCGGGGGCCCGGATTCTCAGACTTTCTGTTACGGAGGATTTCCTTGCGTTTTACCTGCCCAGCCATCTCAGGAGTTCATCCTTTAAGCTAAGTCTACGTTGCTATACAGGCCGTTTAGCCCGTCGTTCCATCTTCACCTCCAATCACCTTCTATGCACACAGGAACGTAGATCACGCTAAGAACGTTCCTCTCTAAACGACCCAAGGTGCTTTCATCCGCTTTTGTCATGGTTCAAGCCCCGTTTAGCAGGGGAAGATTAGGGTCTTATAAGGCGACACTTTAGTTGCTTTAGATAGGGCTTTACAACTCAATTTCTGAAGTTTCTACCGAGACGCCTCACAATGGCGTCTTTAGGCCCAGGGCCCCGCAATTATTTGGCCCCCAAATTCACCAACTCAAAATGACCGAATCTTTACAAGAATTATATAGAAAACGAAATAAGGTTAGTAGACAGTAACAGAAAAACAAGTTTCATTTTACTGTCCGTTCCGTTGAAATTCTCCTCCTCAACATCTTAAACTTCTGGCAAACAAGAATCCTTAATCATACATCTGCACATGCACAAGCTTTCAACATTATTTTAACAACTCTGCTTTCGTTCTACTCTAAGTTCTGCACACATGTTAACTTTTCAACTCACTCCATAAACAAACACAAAGTTGTCCCATGATGATTCATTCATCGCAGATCATTTAAAAAAATGTGAGAACTCAGGAAAGGGATACACTTCCTATTTATCAGCAAATGTTTGCAACGAATTATTCATTGATATACATAATGGGAAAACAAGTCCTAATGAAAATTTTGGGTGAAATTAGATCGACAAAATATTTTTCAATAAGTGTTGACAATACACCCGACTTCATATCGACCAGTTGACTTTTGTAATTCGGTATGTTAAAAAAAATGTTCCCAAACGTTCTTAAAATGTATACCTATTTAAGAGCATAAATCTGAATATTTGGCTGACACAATCTTGACATTTCAGGAAAATCATGATATTTCAATAGAAGGTTGTAGAGGAAAAAGCTATGATAATCCGTCTGATATGTCGGGAAAATATTCTGGTTTGCAAGCAAGATTAAAGGAGAAGTGCGAATTTGCTACCTTTGTACCTTGTGCAGCACATTCTCTTAAGCCTTCATGCGGCTGGTTGTGTGCAGGAGGCAACAAGTTTCTTTCAAGTGGTTCAAAAAATATAAAACTTTTTTCTGCTTCTATCCATCGCTGGAATGAATTGAATGTATGTTTAGGTTCACATAGATTTCTTAAAAACCTTTCTGAAACAAGATGGTCTGCACGAACTGATGCAGTTAACGCGCTGCATCATAGTTATAAGCAAATTACTGAAGCCTTGACATCTATCTCTAGAGATCCAGAGCAAGCTCCAGACACACAAAAAGAGAAGCGCTAAGCCTGTCTAAGAAAATGTCAAAACTGGAGTTTCTCATTTTAACAGAAATTTGAAGCACAATATTAGAAAGAATTCATAAAACCAACAAGAGCCTTCAAAAACAAACAATAACGATTGACGTTGCTGCCAATTTGCTTTGTTCTTTCATAAATGATATAAGGGAGAATTTTGATAAATTTGAAGCATGTGCCAAAGTTCAGAATCCGGATGCTAATTATAAAGACTTATTGCAACGAAAAATAGTACGAAGTTCGCGTGTCACATATTTTGATGGTCCTGCACCATCCGTCCAGCTAATTGGAAAAAAAAAGTTTAAAATATCAATTTTCCAATTATTTTTTTCCAATTATTGACACTATTACTTTGCAATTAAAAATACGATCCAATTGCTATCATGAAATTAATGCATTGTTTGGGTTTTTTTGTCGATTGCAATATTTGACTTTAGTGGAGTTGCAAAATTCTTGCGAACAGTTTTCAAAAAACCATAGAGATGTTAATGCAAAAGAACTTGAGGTAGAATGCTTGCACCCACCTCGAACAGTATTTAAAAAAATTCAATAAAGATGTAAATGAAGATCTTATTACAATATCAAAATTGTACAGTATAATTACAGTGGATGAAATTGGGTACACATTTCAACTATTGAAGGTGAATTAAAAAAAATTATAAAACTATAAAAAAATATCAGTTTTATATTTTTTTTAGTTCTTTTTAAAAAGTAAAATTAATTTTAAAATGATTTTTTTAACCTAAAGAATTTAAAAAAATATATATTATACCTACTTTTTTTTTGCCCCCAAATCCTATTGGGCCCAGGGCCCTAAAAGTCTAAAGACGCCCCTGACGCCCCCGTACTTTGTACATGTACTTTGTTTTGCCCTCATAAACCGGTAAACCTATTTTTGCCGCCTCTGTCTCAATGCACACAAAATTGACATCACACTGAGTTCTTACAGAGTTTTGAAAGATAGTGCCTCTATAGTGTTGACGTGGGAGCTCTGCACAATTCTTTAAAGGACGCGGTATTAAAGAAATCACATGAAACCGCATTACTTTGTTTAAGGTTTTTTTTTTGGCATCGAAATCAATCGCAAGTTGTTTCCAACATTTATGTGTCCTGCAAAAACGGATACATAAGTTTGACAGAGATGTCAAAACTATATACATGGCTCTTAAAAGTTTGTCCTTGTAAACGCTGTCATAATATGCGTTCTGAAATCGATTTTGATTTGATGTACTTGGGGGTTTTTGAACAGGATTTGTCGTAATGTGAATATTTAATTGACTGTGGACTTTTTTGGGGTGCCATGAAAAAATTCCAAGTAAAATAAGTCCAAATTTCAAGAATTGGTCTTATTACACTTAAACAAAGTGAAATAAAGCCAATTGGTTTAATTTCACTTTCAACGGTGTGGTTTGTTATTGATACAAAGAAATTTTGCATACACTAAACCTCGCACCTTACCCAAATCCCAGAGTGTTTTTTTTTTTTTTTTTTCCAAATTCATTTTTATTAATTCATTCTTAAGACTATCTTAAAGCTAGACAAAAATTCATAAAACTAGCCTAATTATCCATAACTTACAACTAACTTACTGGTCCCATACGGACACTCTAAGTTAAACAATAATACTTAATGCTAATGCCTTTCGGCCCTAAGATCTATTTAACTTCAATTCATTTTATTTATTTTGTCTTCATTAGAAAATTTAGAAAAAAACTAATGTCAATATCCTTTTTTAATTTTTACTTAAAAACTACTTAAAATAAGGTCCTTAATATAAAACTTAAAGCTAACTAAAACTACTTATTCTACCTATAAACTACTTAAAACTAGAACAACCACAGCAGCAAATTTAACTATCTAATGTTTTTTGTTTTTCATATTTTATCTTTTTGTATTTTTTGTATTTTTTTTTTTGTATGTTTTTTTTTTGTGCCACCATGCCTATTCTACTTAAAACTAAACCCTAAAACTATAAAACAAGTATGTAAGCCGGCCAAGGCTTAAAACCCCATCCCGACTACTCACTATCAAGTGCCGATTGAAGCCACCAAAACTGGTTCTCCTGCTTCACCCTATCAGTTCGGTCCCGTTCGGACACAGCCCTACTGAACCGAAGGAGCTCTGCTCCGCCTTGTGCCATGACGTCCCGATTGTACAGGAGTCGCCTATCCACGGTTCGTCGTCTGACGTGGTAGATTAACGGAACTGCCAATCTATCCTGTATCAGACCGCATCTATCTAAAAAGAGGAATGCCTCTGGTGGAATGAAGCCGCTCAAGCGTGCACTTTCAAAATATTCGTCGTTCGGGTAGAACGCCCCGAAAATTAAATTGTTGGTCGAAGACATAGCTCTTGCAATGTGACCTCGAACGAGTTTTATCACGAAATTGTCAATTCTGTTGATTCGAGCCCCGTTGTATAGGACCTCGTTGGAATAGTAGTGCACGTAAGAAGATTCGGCTGTTCGATATAAGCCGGTACAGCGTCGTAAACACTGCCGCTCGAACACCCGAAACCTCTCCATCTGGGAAGGGGCAACGTTGAACCACACAGGACAACCATAAACGATCATCGGCCGTATGAGGGCCATGTAGCAAATTACCTTCACTCTGGGGTCAAGCCGACTGCTAAAAAACAGCCGTTTCGTCAGAGCGAAGGCTCCTCTGGCCCTGGTCAGAGCAGCATTTATATGTCTATCGAAATACAAATACTGATCTAACCAGATACCGAGGTACTTCACTACACTTTTGCTCGCTAATGGCTGCCCGTGAAGATCAACGATAACCATCTTGCGCCAATTCTTGCACGTATCCCTCGTGGCCCTAGCCAACGGAGTCCGGAACAGAATTGTCTCCGACTTCTGGACATTTATTTTCAGTTTCCAGTCATCGCAATATCGCTGAATCTTGTCGAAATCACGCTGCAAGAGAATTCTAATAACTTCAGCCTTTCGGGCCGTTCTGAACGCAATTAAATCGTCGGCGTACGCAATTGCCTTTGTAAGACTACCTATCAGACCGCTCTGGTGTAAATGCTGAAGAGAATCGGCGAATTCACCGCTCCCTGTGGAAGACCATTTTTAATTAAGAATGTTGTGGTAGAAGTTACATTGCCACTTTTGACAACAAACTTTCTACCGTTAAGCATATCATAAAGTATATACAACAATGGCTTGCTTATGCCAAGCCTGCTCAGTTTTAGGTAAAGACCCTCTAACCATACGGTGTCAAAGGCCTTTTCCAAATCAACCAGAACAGCACCTGTGCATTGTTGTTTTGTTTTATTCCATTGGATATCAGAAACGAGTTTAGACGCAGCATGAATTGTGTCATGACCCGCCTTGAACCCGAACTGTTTATCCGGAATTATTTTGTTGTCCGCAGCCCACTTAGTCAGAGCCCTATTAATGGTTTTTTCGAAAACTTTGCTGATGCTCGGAAGAAGACTTATCGACCGAAGATTTGACGGGTTGGAGTTGTCCTTTCCCTTTTTCGGGAGAGGATGAACCACAGCGGGCTTCCAATGCACTGGATAATATGCATTATTCAGTGCATTATTGAAAAGTGTGGTGTAAATGTCAATTGCCTCCATCGGTAAATGTCTTAGTACAACGTTGGATATACCATCGACACCTGCTGACTTTTTATTTTTTATTGAGTTGAAGATGAGCTGAAGCTCAACCTTCGTCACTAGCAAGGGACTTGGTCCCGTTTGCTCGGCGATTATGGCATTTGCCAAGGAATCGTCATCGAACCGCATAAAACCGCTGTTCTCAGATCGCCAATGTGTTATATCATTACGAAGGTAAAAGTGATTAAGTAGGGCTCTGTTTTCCAGGTCGTGGTTGGGGCGAATGCTAACATTCACCTTGTACACTTGCTGGAAAGCAGCTCCCACCGCCTCCACTTTTTCCTTCGGATCTTCAATTATGTAAAAGTCATCGTCAAAGATGGCTTCTTCTGGATCTATTTGCGCTGTCATGAGTACGTCTCTGTTCTCTTCAGTTCTTTGGAGTTTCAGACACGGAAGGTCATTGTCGTTCTTTTTCCTGAATATCTTGTTGATTTTAGGGAACATACTAGGGTCACTGGAATTAACTGACCGGATCTTGCGGTCCCAGTACTTGTTAATTGATAGCCTGTAGTTCTCCTTAATCAACAGATTGACATTTTTTATTGACGACTTCAGTGTCCTAACCTCCAAGTCGTGTGGGTCTGTGAGTCGTCTGTACAAGTTTTTGAGTCTTGTCAGTAAGCCACTCTTGTGCCTACGTAGTGCGTCAATAGTCGCGTTTCTGTAAGCGTCCATTTGGTCCCGTTCTTTGTACTTTGGTATTGTCCGTTCCATTGTTCGTTTTATTGTTTCGTCCATCTGTTGTAAATGTTGGTCAATTTCTGTATTTGTCAGGTTTCTGTTGTTTGGTGGGGCTATGTCACTCGAACGAAGTTCTCTCGCTAGGGAGTTGGTGAAACGAGGCCAGCGCATCTTACTGTAATTGTAAGAATGCGTTGCAACGTATTCCTCCAACTCCACGCGTTCGTTCGGAATCTGCATTACAGCAGCCAGTCCGCAGTGATCACTGTCGTACTCGACTGTCTGTAAGCAGTTTCGAGGGTGATTGCCCACTTTGTCTGTAACTGTCAGTCTGGTGTCGTACAGCAAAAGATCCAGAAAGGAGCCGGTTCTGGGATACGATGGCTTTTCAGTAGCCAGCAGGTCGACGCCATATTCAACGCTGTAAAGATTCATCAAATTAAAAAGATGGTTACCTCTGGGATTACTAAGTTGATTTCCCCAATCTTCATGTTTTGCGTTCAAATCACCGGCCAAGATGAAATAGTTTTCTTCCAAGCTCAGTTTAAGTTCCCTAAAAAGAATCTCGAGTTCTGAAGCAAAGTAAGTAACCTGCGGAGCTCCAGCCGCGTAAGCCGCAATCATATACATCCGCTTCCCTTGAGTGAGAGAGATGCATACAACGCAAACTTCTAGCGTCTTGAGCTTTCGCAATTCATTGTTGTATATGACTTTATAATTAATGCCTTTTCGTATAAAGAGAGCGACACCGCCCCCTTGAGTGGAGTCGGGCCGGTCTCTTCTTACGATATTGTAATTTTTATGAGTCAATTTGTGTTTGTGGTTTAGCTTAGTTTCGCTAGCCATAAACACATCGGGACTGTAGTCTTTCAACAATTGGAACATATTGGCTCTTCGTTCAATCCTAATCAGTGAATTTACATTCACAGCTAGGACTTTTAGGCGCGTCTCCGGCAGCGCGCCCATTATGGTCTAAATTGCGCCAGGCCAGGCAACAAAGAGTAGAGATGGTCTACCCTTTTGCCTTGCTCCTTTATCTGACTTTGCAGTCCTGTAAGTTGACCTTGAATGTTCAACAACAAGGCTACAATGTCAGGCTGCACCTCTGGTGCCTTAGGCACAGGGGCCTTTGGGGCAACCGTTGGTGGAGCCTGTCTCGTGTTCCCATTCCCTGACACCATTTGGGCGTAGGAAAATTTGGGATCCACGAATTTTTGTGTAGGAGCCTGTCGAACTGTTCGACTTTCTTCGGCTTTTTGACTGGCCTGTTTTTGTTTGATTTGTTGGACCTTAGGGCAACCCCTATAGCTAGCCGGGTGCCCTTGGTTTCCACAAAGGACACACTTGAGCTGGGTCAAATCCTCAACCCGCTCATTCCCCAGCTTGCACTCTCCCTTGATGTGGGTTTCAGAGCACCTGACGCAGCGCAACTGCATATTGCAGTTGGCTCCGGCATGGCCGAACCTCTGGCACTTCGTACATTGTAAAATGTCGTCGTGCCTTTTTAATGTCTCCCAGTGTATGGCTTGATAGTCCAGGCATTTGATTTCCCTCAGACTCTCAAGCCTACTTTGGGGCGATAATGTTACGAGGAACATTGGCAGCCTGTAACCCCCTCGCCTGGACTTCACCGTAGTGAAAGGCTTGACCCCGATGAAATCGAGATCGTCGATGGCTTTTTGGCGGAGCTCAGCTAAGAGCGCCTCCGGTTCCGTGCAGGAACTTATGCCCTTCAGTAGGACCGTCTTTAATTTTTCACTTTTAGGCGTGAAGCTGAAGAACTCAGCTGTGGCCTCTTTTAGTAACCCTTTTACTTAGTTGTATTCGGTCAGTGAGAAGCACTGGACCGAATAATTCTTTTCTTTTTCGTTAAGGATTTTAATGAAAAAATTGCCCTTAGTGGCCGACTTACATACCTGTTTTATGTCGTCCAGGTCAACTCTATGGGTCCTTATTGGTGGCACTTTTTCCTTCTTGGGCTGTGGTTGTTTCTGGTGTTGCTGCTGTTGCTGCTGCTGCTGCTTCTGCTTCTGCTGCTGCTGCTTCTGCTGCTGCTGTTTCTGTTGCTCCTGCTGCCTTGGTTGTAGCTGCTGTTGTTGCTGCTGTTTTGCCTTAGCCGAAGTCGATGGGCCCTCAGCAATTGGGCCTGTCGCTGCCGCTGGCGTCTTTTTAATTTGCTCCGCTCCTGTGTATTTGGAAGCGGGCTTGGGTTGTGGTTGTTTTTGCTGCTGTGGTTGTTGTTGCTGTTGTTTTTGCTGCTGTTGTTTTTGCAGCTGTTGTTTTTGGGCTGCCTCTTGCTTACGGCGCGCCTCTTGTTTCAGCTTAAGCTGACTGAGGAGGGGCTCCATTTCCTCCTTGAGCTTTCTGAGGTTTTCCTCTTGTTGGCTGATGTCTGCCTGTTTGGCTTGCAGGGCCTGCATCAGTTCTATTTCTTGGAGGTCCACCTCTACCTCCAAAGCCTTCCTTGTCGACGGGACTGGCTCTGGCTCCGATAGGATTAAATCCATATTCGGAGGCCTGAAGAGCCCCTCTCCACCTTCGGACACATATTCTGCTTTATCAGATTCGACGTAGTCTGAGCATTCACTATCAGTGGTAATTCCTACCTTACCACTCTCCATTTCTTTGCGCATATCACGACGCTTAGCTGCGTTAGCCCTCTCTACCTTGTTAGGACTATGCTTCTTAAGCTTCCTCTTTTTATTAACTGTTGCTGTCGCTATGCCCTGGTCTGATGCCTGACCAGATGTTGTTGATGTTTTCGGTACCGCTGCTGGCACCACCGTAACATCACCTGATGTGTTGGCAGAGGTATCTTTCGATACCCCTGCTCTTTTCTCCTTCATCATTTGCCTTTTTTCCCAATTTATAAAATCGGCAATTTCCCGATTATGAAAAAAAGCTTCCAAATTTTTCGTTGACTCGCTCTGGGATTCGAACCCACGACCTTTGGATCTGTCTTCGGACGCCACCTCCACTAGGCTACCGATCACTTATATAGATGGGTGGCCACTTGCCAACTTTACTTTTAATGAAACAATTGCACTTATTTAACTTTGAAATAAAAATAAATAATATCACTTCTTCACACTCTGGAAGTCAAAGAACGACTGAAATCCCAGAGTGTGTCCAAGCAGGAGGCAGCATGCTCCCTTTGCATACCTCTTATTTCTCCATATAGTTTGGCCTTATTTTACTTTGTCATAGTGCATAATATGACCAAATGCTGAAAATTTGCCTTATTTCTTTTTTCAAAGTGCAATAAAGCCAAGTTGTCAAAATTGGTCTTATATCACTTATTGGCTTTATTTCGCGGGACCCTTTTCTGGTCTAAAGCCACACTGATAAGGACCTAGCAATTTTTTGACGGTGGGCTTAAGACGTTCACATATTACGGTAAAGAAGATTTTGTAGGCGATGTTAAGGATTCTTCTATAGTTTTTGCAGTTTAGAGGGTCCGCTTTTTTTTAGTATCCTCGGAATATAATTACCTTAAATTTTGTCACATAACTTCAATTAAGATTGAATGCAGTTTTTGATTGTAGAGTCTCCCGCAACGTCATTCCCCACATTCGTTGTCGACAATATTGTCCTTTGTGAAACTAACTAACATAACATTTTTTTTCGAGCTCAAGCAAAATATTGGCACTCTCAATGTTTTAAAAAATAAGAGCCATCGGCCATACGAAAACATTTTGGAAAAATATGAAATACTTGTTTTTTTTTTATAGCAAAAAACAATAGGTATTCTTAAAGGAAATCAATCGAAGACATAAAGGACTCCGCAAGGCTCAGTAAAGTTTTATCGAAGGAACATTGTAATCCTTCATTTCTAAAAAAAGCCTGATGGAACCTGGACAGCCTCTCCAGCCGAATCTCTTGAGCTACTGATGAAGACGCACTTTCCGGGTTGCGAGAGTGATAACCCCGAACCACTTGAAACCACAGAGCTAAACGTAGCTCATGTGGAGCAAGTCAATTCCGTTATAACCAGAGAAAATATTTTGTGGGCCATCAATACTTTCTCTCCATATAAATCCCCAGGCATGGATGGCATACTGCCAGTTATGCTTCAAAAGTTGCATGATGTGGCAGCTCCATGGCTGGAAAAAATTTTCAAAGGATGCCTCCTTCTCAAACATGTGCCCATGTCGTGGAGACAGGTCAAAGTAGTTTTTATCCCGAAAGTGGGTAGGCGAGGTCACGAATCCGCGAAGGATTTCAGACCAATAAGCTTAACATCTTTTGTGCTTAAAACCTTGGAGCGCATTCTTGATTACCATATTAGAGAAATCCTAGTTGGACGACCTCTCGAAAGCTATCAGCATGCTTATCTTAAGGGCAAATCTACGGAGACTGCCCTCCATGAGGTAGTGCGTACTGCAGAAAAAACAATCCATTATAAAGAATTTACTCTTGCCACCTTCTTAGACATAGAAGGTGCTTTTAACAACGTCCTTGCCGAATCCATAGAAGAATCGCTCGTTAAGTTCGGTGTAGAATTCTTCATTCGAGAATGGATTATTTCCATGCTCAGTGGTAGGAAGATTTGAGCCACTCTAGGCAATACAATCGCAACAAAACACGTGAGTAGGGGAACACCCCAGGGTGGTGTCATTTCGCCTCTTCTATGGCTTCTGGTCATGGATACAATTCTCGTTAAATTAGAGAGATGTGGAGTGAAGGCGGTAGCCTATGCGGATGATTTCCTGTCACCAATAGGTCAGGAAAGTACACCTCTGTGATTAGTGAAATCACGGAGTCGGCTTTGAAGAAAGTTAGCAGCTGGGCCACGAGTTGTGGACTAGGAGTTAACCAAAGTAAAACTGAACTGATGCCCTTTACCACCAAAACTAAAGTACCGCCCTTCACACTACCTCTACTCAACGGTCAAATCCTATCATTGTCTTGAAAAATATTGAAATATTGAAGTACGGGTTAAGAAGGCATGTGTTGCCTTCTACGCCTGCAGCAAAACTTTCGGCAAAAAGTGGGGACTTCAGTCGAAGATGATTTTATGGACGTACACAGCCGTAGTACGTCCAATCTTAACATATGGTTCGATTGTGTGGTGGCCTGCTCTTAGCAAAGCCTATAATATTGATAAGCGAAAGAAAGTTCAGAGAACAGCTTGCGTGGGTACCACAGGGGCCATGCCGTACTTGCCCAACGGACACCTTAAATATTATTTTGGATCTTCTACCAATCGACCAGTTTCCTGCAGCGCTATTAGGCTAAAGGAATCAAACAGCTGGTTGTCAAAACTTTATGGTCACAGCAACACAACGAAATTGATTCCCTCAGATATTATCTCGGTAGACACTGACTACTGCACTCCTACTTTGAGCCTTAGTAAGGGTTTTAAGGTTATTTTCCCATCCAGAGAAGATTATAGGAGGATGACATCGTGTCGATAGGTTTCGACACAACCATCTTTACTGACGGCTCAAAGATGGAGTGCGGAGTTGGTTCTGGGATCTTTTCTGAGTCCCTAAATGTAGCTAAATCCTTTAGGCTTCCTGACTTTGCTAGTGTTTTTCAGGCTGAACTGCTGGCAATAAGGGAGGCATGTAAGATACTTAAACAAAGCCCAAACCAAAACCGAAATACGGCTATCTTCACAGACAGTCAGGCAGCTGTCAAAGCCATTAACTCGGCTACATCCTCATCTAAATTGGTCCAGCAATGTTGCGATGAGCTTGCGAGCCTGAACATTAACCTCGGTGTCACCCTGGGTTCCGGGTCATAGTGGTATCGTGGGAAATTAACGGGCTGAAGAGCTAGCCAGGCAAGGATCAGCCCTTCATAGCTCACTTGCGGAAATGGTTAACATTCCTCTTGGTGCTATGAAGGGTAAAATCTTTTCTATCTACCAAACTGAATCAAACCGAAGGTGGAGTAATTTATCCAACTGCATTATATCTAGGAAGATATGGCCCACCTATAATAAAACCCGTACAAACGATCTTCTATGCAGGCCAAGGCAAGACATAGCCAGGATTGTTGCGGTTTGTACCGGACATTGGCCTATCTAAAGGAGTTCATGCAGAGAAGTTACAACACCTTTTGCCGTAGTTGTAGTGACCAAAGAGAAAGTGAAACGATAATCCATTGCCTGCTTTGCCAAACACTAGAATGAAATGCTTTGGGAAAGCATTCTTTCACGAACTTGAGGTATCTGAGACAAAGATTAGAGACCTAATCTTTTTTCTCAATGCGACAAAATTGCTCTAACATAATCGCTATGAAGCTTCTCTATAAATCTGTCCCTTTCTATCACAGGTCAAACGAGTTTTGGTATCAACACGGCGCACTACAGCGCTAATTGGATCTCAGGCTAGAATGCCTTGAGATCGCCATTTCTACCATACCACCATAAAGGAATTTTGTGTTACATCCTACGATTTTTATTTTTTTATGTATTCAATAAAAACAAATGGTAGACACACTTACTCTTCATAAGCCTACGACAATATAAGCATACATAATATAGGCAGTCACCCACAAGTCAGGCAGGACACCCTTACCCATATTTATTTCAATTTTGTCTTTTGTATATTTTTGCCTTGAATAAAAATTAAATATATTCCAACCTCATACGAACCTACCTAAACAATAATAAAATTCAAAATAACATCTTAACAGACGAAGGTACATCTCTTTAAAACCTCAGACTATAGTACCTAAGTAAGTATCTACCTAAAAAATATACGAATGTATCGCTCCTTACTTCGAAGTACTTACTTACATATCTGTTTGGTATGTTGGATTTTTTATTTTGCCAAAAAAAAAATAAAAACAAACATCTGCGACGAATTCGCTAAAACAAGACAAATATAAATACGGTGTCCCAAGTGTGGATAAAAGCTTCTTAAAATATCAAAAAAACTGCCAGCCAAAGATACGAGTATACAAATCTTATCGACCAAATTCAAAGAAAAGTATAGGAAGGTGTTTTGAATTAAAGAAATGTTGTACCTTCAGACCACTTCAATTCTTTTCGATGCGTTTTTTTTTTCTTCTCGAAAATAGTTATGCACCCGCATTAATGATAAACAACAAATTACTCAAAAACTATTTTCTATCTTCAAAACACTACTTTTTGAATTGAATTATCATAAAGAAAACTATCAATACGCTCTGTTGCAATAACCAAAGCAAGACTACATTACAAACCTAAAAATCACTGCAATTGAAAATTATTTATTGTTTTTAGAAATTTTTAAGTACCCGAGTGTTGTTTTTCGTTCAACCCTTCTTTTGAATCTTAATAGGAAGAATCAGAAGCAGCAGACTTTCGGCCTGTCTGTCTTCCAAGTTCCAAGAGCTAGTTGTTCAAAATTTCATTGATTTTTGGTAGGATACAAAAACAACAAGAACTCTAAAAAACATAAACATCAATATCAACATCAACAAAGTGAAGTTAACGCATTGTTTTGAAAATCACAAGAACACAAACAAACACCTTTTTTATTGTTTAGATGGTTATATCGTGAATAACGTAAATGTTATATCGTAGAAAAATTCACTCTCTCTCCCGCTCTTTCGTTCTCTTTATTCATTCATTGATTCATTTTATTTCTCTTTGGATTTGGAGTACAAATGTTTGAGTTTATTAAATTGTTTTGAACTGAAAGCAACAAGAGCATGAAATGTAAATCACTCATAACTCACAACTCACAAATAAAAAAAAAAAAACTAATGTTTTGAGTGGAAAAGACGATGCTGAATGAAGCATGGTAAAAATAATTGTTTCCAATAAGCGTTGGAATTTTTTCTTAACTGTCAAAAAGAAAAATTGTTCTTCTTTACGACCAGTGTTGTCGCTGGGCTTCACGTCTCACGAAAGTGTAACACATTTTTTTTAAAAAACGTAACAAAAGCGAAAAAATGTAACAAATTGAAAAAAATGATTTAAATCAAAGAATGCTCTTGAACTCAATTTTTTATTTTTCATAGGAACATAAGTTTTTTTCATCACAGTTTTTAAATTCAGTACAAAACTATACATCTTCTATACTAATATTATAAATGGGAAAGTAACTCTGTCTGTCTGTATGTTACTCAATCACGCCTAAACTACTGAATCAATTTGCATGAAATTTGGTATGGAGATATTTTGATACCCGAGAAAGGACATAGTTCCCGGGGTAAAAAGTAAAAAGTAGCTTAACCCGGGAAAATGATGCATTCCCATGGAAAAATTCAGATGGGCCGATCGCTTTTACGCCTAAACTACTGAACAGATTTAAATGAAATTTGGTAAGGAGATAGTTTGAGACTTAAGAAACGACATGAGTTACTTGACCCCGGGAAAACAACGAATTCCAATGAGAAAAATTACTTTCCGGGGAATCTGATCGCTTTCACTCCTAAATTGCCAAAGATTTGTATAATATTTGGATAAAATTAGAATTACGGGAAAACAACGCATTCCCAACCCTTCTCATAAGTTGAGATTGAAGGTTGGTGTTCCAGTCCTGTTAATGGGATGCCACTCACACTGATAACTTCCCATTCCGACTGTCGATTTGTCTTGCTTAAAAGTTTGTAGGTTTTCGTGTTTTGTTAAAAAAGTTGTCAGTTAAATTATTCTTAAAAATTTGAAAATATTTGACAATATTTTGCATCATATGCAAACATAGTTTGATTTCTAAATCTATTTTTGCTAGCGAGATTTTTAGTCGAAAACCAATTTTTAACAATTTTAGTAGCATTTCTTAAAAATTTGTATTTATTAGGATAAACAAATACAAATTGGATGAATGAAATTAATTTGAAGTCAATGTCTTCTATTGCTTACAAGATATCGACAACCGAACATCAATTTTTAATATTTTTCCGTACTGTTTTTTGTAGATTTTATTTTTTTATGAAAAAATACGGACTCTTGGATTTTTATAAAAAAAATTACTGAATATCGAAAATAATATTTTCTGTGAGATAAAAAAAGTTTGAAGCCTATATTTTTAATTTTTGAAAAGCTATTTGAGTCGAAAATACATTTTTACCAAGTTTTAGTATTGTTTTTTGTCTGGTTTTTATTTTTTGTGAAAAAAATGTCAATTCGATTTTTCTCAAAATTTTACTAAATGTTGACAACAATATTTTTAAAAAGATAAGAGTAAAGTTAAGCCAATATCTCAAAGTTTTGAAAAGATATTTGAGTGCAAAATCAATTTTTACCAACTTTTGTTACATTTTCTCTTAAGTTTTTATTTTTTGTAAAAAAACTGTCCATTCGATTTTTCTCAAAATTTTTTTGAATGTCGACAAAAATATTTTTTAAAAGATAAAGGTAGTATAAAGCCAATATCTCAAAATTTTTGAAAAGATATTTCAGTCGAAAATCAAATTTTACCAACTTTTATTAATTTTGTTTAGGTTTTTATTTTTAGTAAAAAAATTGTCTATTCGATTTTTCTCAACATTTTTCAGAATTTTGAAAACAATATTTCTCATAAGATAAAATAAGTTTGAAGCCATAATCTCAAGTTTTTGAAAAAATATTTGAGTCGAAATTCAATTTTTACCAACTTTGAGTAATGTTTTTTTTTAGGTTTTTATTTGAAAAAAAAAAAAAAACTGTCAATTAGATTTTTCGGCACGAGTTCGATAACATTGCCGCCAAGATATAATAACGGTTTTTGGTAGAGGGTCTTAATACAAGCATTTTTTACTATGGGAGCGGGGTCTATCTCCCCCCGTTTAGGCGGGAGGGGCAATTTAAAAAAGTTATTATTTAAAATGGAAAAAAATAATTAAAAAATAACGGTGATACATACAATTAAGTTGTATACATTTTTTTAAAGCCAACATTCTGTTCTAAAACTATGCGTAGTTTTTGAAAAATTTAATTTTAAACTCAAAATTTGAGTAAAAAAAGTTAAAAAAAGGTTTAAAGTGTAACTTTTTCAATACTTCAAGATTATCGACCATTGTTTTTATTTCAGAATTTATTGCTCTTATTTGTTTTTGATCAAAAACTGAAAACTGTCAGGGATGGAGGGGACTTACAGTTTTAAACCGAATCCGAATGGCCAATTTGAGAAAGCACTTTTCATGACAAGAATTACTCTTGGAGAATTTGTCAATTCCTCGCAAGAGGCAGTACCCGTGAAAAAAACTTTAGATTGCATAGGTAGGGATCGAACCCAAGACCTCTGGCATGACAGTCCAACGCACTTTTTTTTTTTTATATAATTCATTTTTATTAATTCAATCTTAAACCTATCTTAAAGCTAGACAAAAATTCATAAAACTAGCCTAATTAACGATAACTTACAACTAACTTACTGGTCCCATACGGACACTCTAAGTTAAACAATAATACTTAATTCTAATGCCTGTCGGCCCTAAGATCTATTTTAACTTGAATTCAATTTTATTTATTTTTGTATTCATTAGAAAATCTAAAAAACTAATATCAATATCCTTTTTTATTTTTACTTAAAAACTACTTAAAATTAGGTCCTTAAGTAAAACTTAAAGCTAACTAAAACTACCTATTCTACCTATAAACTACTTAAAACTAGAACAACCACAGCAGCAAATCTAACTATCTAACGTTTTTTGTTTTTCATATATTGTTGTCTATTTTTTTTTTTATTATTCCATGTTTTTTTTTTAATTTTTTTGTATTTTCCCTTTTTGTATTTTTTTTTTGTATTTTTTTTTGTGCCACCATGCCTATTCTACTTAAAACTAAACCCTAAAACTATAAAACAAGTATGTAAGCCGGCCAAGGCTTTAAACCCACTATCAAGTGCCGATTGAAGCCACCAAAACTGGTTCTCCTGCTTCACCCTATCAGTTCGGTCCCGTTCGGACACAGCCCTACCGAAGCGGAACTGCCAATCTATCCTGTATCAGACCGCATCTATCTAAGAAGAGGAATGCTTCTGGTGGAATAAAGCCGCTCAAGCGTGCACTTTCAAAATACTCGCCGTTTGGATACAACGTCCCGAAAATTAAATTTTTGGTCGAAGACATAGCTCTGGCAATGTGACCTCGAACGAGTTTTACCACAAAATTGTCAATTATGTTGATTCGAGCCTCGTTGTATAGGACCTCGTTGGAATAGTAGTGCATGTACGAAGATTCGGCTGTTCGATATAAGCGTCGTAAACACTGCCGCTCGAACACACGAAACTTCTCCATCTGGGAAGGGACAACGTTGAACCACACAGTACAACCATAAACGATCATCGGCCGTATGAGGACCATGTAGCAAATAACCTTCACTCTGGAGTCAAGCCGACTGCTAAAAAACAGCCGTTTCGTCAGAGCGAAGGCTCCTCTGGCCCTGGTCAGAGCAGCATTTATATGTCTGTCGAAATATAAATACTGCTCTAACCAGATACCGAGGTACTTCACTACACGTTTACTCGCTAATCGCTGCCCGTGAAGATCAACGATGACCATCTTGCGCCAGTTCATGCACATTTATTTTCAGTTTCCAGTCGTCGAAATATCGCTTGTCGAAATCACGCTGCAAGTGAATTCTAATAACCTCAACCTTTCGGGCCGTTCTGTACGCAATTAGATCGTCGGCGTACGCAATTGCCTTTGTAAGACTACCTATCAGATCGCTGGTGTAAATGCTGAAGAGATTCGGCGAATTCACCGCTCCCTGTTGAAGACCATTTTTAATTAAGAATGTTGTGGTAGAAGTTACATTGCCTCTTTTGACAACAAACTTTCTACCGTTAACAGTCCAACGCACTAACCATCATGCCACGGGTACTTCGAACACCACATGTAGAATTAATTTTTTTCAATAAACGTGTTATTGCCTATCTATTACGGTGAGAATTACGACCAACAATTATATTTAACGGTCTCAAAGATGTGACTTCCAATTTCGGTAGAATATATTTATAATTTGCAAACGTTACTCGTTCGTGTATTTTACAATGATGAAAATGCTATTTAAGCGTTAAATGATTAAATCAAAGTTGTCAAGTTCCTATAAGGAATCTTCTAGAGGCCCGTAAAATTGAAAGCAATGAGGAGAGTGTGACAGAGTCCAGAGATTTGATAGCGGCCTGACTATCTGAGAAAATACGGATATCAAATGTTGCTATCACGTTTTCTTTAAGCCAGGACAAGACTTTTTTTATCGCCAAAAGTTCCGCCTGGAACACGCTACAATAATTGGGAAGGCGGAATGAGAGACTTAATTTCAGTCGTTCAGAGTACACACCTCCACCAACCCCTTCTTTTGTTTTTGACCCATCTGTATAGAAATGGATTGAATCATCTTCCAGGAATGTCCTATCCTCCCAAAAAGATCTGGGAGGTATAGAAATCTGGAAATTTCTGTCGAATTGCAGTTGGGGGATGGTGTAGTCTGTGTGCTTTGGAATTGATTCTAAATAACTAAGAATTACGGAGTGGCCAATGTTGTTGTTAGTCCACTGCGACGAAGCTTTGAGGCGAATAGCAGAGCTTGCAGCTATTTGTTTGCTAAAAATGTCAAGAGGTGTTAGGTAAAGTAAAATGTCCACTCCAGTGCCGCAGATGGGGTCGTGCAAAGCGATCCGCTTATATACATAGGCAAACTGAACGCTGGACTTTATTTAATTTATTCCGGTTTATACCTTTCTCTAAAGCAGTCCACCATACTGCCACACCGTACATTAAAATCGGTCTGATTACCGATGTGTATAGCCAATGCGTGATTCTGGGTTATAAGCCCCATTTATTACCCGTATGGATAGAAGTTAAGTAAGGAGAAGATGGGACGACGAGCTGTACGGGCTGTACAGCGATATAGACTTAGCCAGAAGGATAAAAGTCCAACGCCTGGAATGTCTGGAGCACATAGAGCACAAGGAAATCCAATGCTCCTACACGGAAATACTCCAGATCCACATCGCAGTAGAGGAAGACCGCTAGGGACCGAGCAAGATAGTGAAGTTTGTTGGTAAAGGCCCTAATTCACACCTAACTCTAGCTCCACCTTTATTAAGTAATTATTTTATTAACTTCCCATAGGAAGTTATTGTAATGGGTCCGATTTGTCAAATTGAAAATGTTGACATTTCTCGACGTTTCAAGGTCCCTAGAGTCGAAATAAAAGATTTTTAGAAAGATGTTTGTCCGTGCGTGTGTACGTACGTCCGTACGTCCGTAAGTCCGTTCGTCCGTATGTCCGTACGTTCGCGACGTTTTTTTCGTTGTCCATAGCTCAAGAACCAGAAAAGGTATCGACTTCAAATAAATTTTGTTATACAGATTATAAGGCAGAAAGATGCAGAAAGGGCTCTCAAGAAAATTGCGTGGGTGGTTTTTTTTACCATAGCAGTTTAAAAAAAGGTGAAAATTTTGGTTAACCCTTAATATCTTACGAACCAAAAATGCTAGAGACTTGAATTAAATTTTATATAATATATTATAACGTGATACCAAACAAGTATATTTTTTGAAAAAAATCCAGTTAACAGTTTTTTTTATAAATCACAAAAACTGAAAAAAAATTTGTCACCTCGAAAATTTTACGAATACAAAATGATTTTATCTCCAAAACAATTTTGTGCAACGAAGAATAATGTTTTTGACATCTGGTAAAATTTTGAGAAAAATCGAATTGATAGTTTTTTATAAAAAATAAAAACCTAAAAAAAACATTACTCAAAGTTGGTAAAAATTGAATTTCGACTCAAATATCTTTTCAAGACTTTGAGATATTGGCTTAAAACTACTTTTATCTTTAAAAAAAATTGTTTTCAACATTCAGTAAAATTTTGATAAAAATCTAATTGACAGTTTTTTAAAAAAAAAAAAAAACTTAAAAAAAAAAAAATACTAAAACTTGGTAAAAATTTACTTTCGACTCAAATAGCTCTTCAAAAATTAAAAATATTGTCTTTAAACTTTTTTATTTCACAGAAAATATTGTTTTCGATATTCAGTGGTTTTTTATAAAAATCCAACAATCCATTTTTTCATAAAAAAATAAAAAATCTACAAGAAATAGTACGCAAATTTGGTAAAAATTGATGTTCGGTTCTTGATATCTCTCAAATTAATTTAATTCATCTAATTAGTAAAAATTTAAGAAATGCTACTAAAATTGGTAAAAATTTGTTTTTCACTAAAAATCTATTTAGCAAAACTAGATTTTCAAACTAAACTATTTCTTTATTTGAAAAATATTGTTGGTAATTTTAAAATTTTTAAGAATAATTCAACTGACAACTTTTTTAACCCAACACGAAAACCTACAAACTTTGAAGCAAGACAAATCGACAGACGGGATGGGAAGTTTTCAGTGTGGGTCGCATCGCAGCCTCTTTTTTTATTTAAGGTTGAAGTCAAAAGCACTTTACAAAAGGTTCCTTAAAAATTTCATAGCTTCTTACTTACTTTTCAAAAAATTACCTGCAAGCTGCAACATTCCCAACATACTTTTCCTTCCGTGTACTAAAACTTTATAAACTCAAAATATTATTACCACCACTCAACTTTTCTTGTACTCATGTCAAGTCACATTGGGTTTGGGATTGGAATTAATTTAAATCCCACTCATATTGTACATAAATCCACTCAACCCTGAAAATGCATGTTGTTGAAGATACAAAATTTCCACTGCACTTTTCTTGAGTTATTTTATTTTCCACTCATACAACATTATACACCTCTTTGACTCTCTCTCTCTGTCAAACAACAAAATCGACTCATTTGTCATTTCCCAATGCAAATGCAACTTACTCAATGTTGTTGAATTTCTCTCATCACATCGTCGACCTTATGCTTCAACAAAAGAGAAAAAAAGACACAAAACTTAATTCGTTCGTTTGATATTCGTTTGCGTTTCGTTTTCGTCCGCATGATGAAACGAACGAAAGTCAAAACCAAAAGATTCATTTTACGAAAGGAATTAGTTTGTTTTGAGACGTCGTGCGTGTTGGTAGTAACGAATTTTTGATCGCGAAAACAAAATAAAATATAAAATACACATTAAAATTCAATCGTATTAAATTTATTTTTTATTTAAAAAAAAAATAATAATAAAAAAAAGATAATTAATTTTGAATACGATAAAAAAGGTGTTTTTTAAGTGAAATTTTCATCCGAAATTTATAAAAAGAAAAAAAAAATAAGTGAATGTGAATTTAAAAGTGAGACAAAAGAATTATTTTATTCGGCTCTAAATTTTACCGGGCAGTCACAGCCACATCCACATCCTTAGGAATAACCAACAACAACAACAAAAACATCACAACAATAATTGGATTAAATTAATAAATTTCAAAGGATCTAAATAAAAATCAAAAACAGGATTTATCAATTCCCAAAGGATATCATTTTAAACCCAGTTGCAGCAGTTATTCAATATAATTGTCTCTTATTATAAAAAGGTGAGGGTTGTTTGTCTGTCAATGATGAAAATTCATTTTTCTGAATAATCTTGGGTTTATTATTAATTTATTTAGTTTATACCTATTTTTGGAATATACATATTTCTTAACGCACTGTGAACGGCAATGGCAATAGTAGCAAAGGCACTGCAAGGATTTATTGTTTGCACGATGGATATGGATGGTTAAGGGAATACAATCATATCCTGAATTTTTGCCTATGCCTATATAAGACTCTTTCCCCCTGATATACATAGGTTTCGGTTTCGATCTCGTCCTCGTACTATTCTAGGTTGTGTGGTGATGTGAAACCTGAACCCTCATTTGTATGGCAGAAAAATTATTTATGATTTTGGTTGCAGTTTTAGAACTTTTCCTCCTTTAGACGGTGTCGGTCGGTGGTTGGGGTTCTTTTTGTGATTCGTAAAAAAAGGGCTGTCGCCATGAATTTGTATTGTTGACGTTGATGTCTATATTGTTTGAGGTGAATACAAAAGTACCTATGCCAATGTGCGGTTGATGGTTAAGGAGGTATGCTTGAGTGAGCCTCTCTCACTCTCAGAGTAGGTAGGTATAGAAGTTAGGTTGATGCATATTTTTTCTTTACCAAACACAACGACATAAGCCGATTATTAGATTTACTCTAACAAAGAATGAGAAAAGGAATTTTGTAGGTATATTATTTTTTCGTGTTGTTTTTGTTGTTCGAAAGTATTTTCTAAGAAACTGGGGCCTATTTTTGTGTGTTTTTAACATTGCACACTGGGCTACAGAATTCTTATAGGCTTTCATCAAGCATAATAATATGATCTAGTTTCGGTTCGGTGTTTCAATGGGAATTTATATTTTGTTTACATTAAATGTTTTTTCTTTAAAAGACTATTCGAGTGAGTTTGAGTATATGTAGGTAAGCCTTAACGTTGATAGTTTTGATGAGAGAAAGAGTTCAAGGGAACAACATACTCGTACCTACAACTAACTACACAAGACACAATCAAAATAAACAAACCTTATCGCGCTCCCAATCAACAAGAAAAGACACTGACAGAGCCTATACAGCCTAACCTAAAACAATTTATACCCGGTGACTGTGACTGTGACGACGACGACGGTGAGTGCAGCAGCGTCAGCAACGGCATAGCGTAGCGGGAAGATATTCAAGAAATAACATACCTACAAGCACAAGGTATACACTCATATAGAGGTATGGGTATCTGTTGAATGTCCGATGGCGACTGTTCAATTAAATAACAGCTTGGGGCTATAATTATCTCTCGATCGTCATCATCATCATCACTGTCGACGATGTCGAAGTTTGGTATCCATATCTACTCGGCGTGTATGGTATATTGACATCACTGTTGTGTTTACCCAATGCATTGCTAACATGAAATTCACCATCAAAACACAACGCACCATTAATGAACGTATACCTAGGTACCTACCTACTCGAGGTTGGGTACAGGGTGGATGGCGCCCAACGTGAGTTTCTATCAAACCCAGTATTCATACGAAGGTACATACATACGAAGTTAGTTAACAAATTTAAATTTTTGTATCAAAACTTTTATCAGAGTCAGAGTTTTTAACATGAAGTTTAGCAGTAAAAAAGTTTTAATTTATTGTGAATGTGAACTTTTGAAAAATGTATTAAACGTGATTTAAATGAAATCTATCCACTAAATCCTTTTAAGTAGCTTACAGTCTGGTTAGTTCACATATTTTTGTTGTTTATAAAAATGTAAAAGTTTTGAAGGTGCACCTACATAGATGTAAATCGTTCTAAGTTGGTTCACAATTTTATCAATTTTTCCGATGTGAGTTAAAAAAATATGAATGTGATTTGAATTGCTGCGTGTGTCTTTGTCCTTTGAGAAAGCTTTATGACGAAAGTTAGGTTATTACTATGTAATTAACTTTCAAAACATTTGCAAAAACGAGATTAAAAAGGTTTAAAGTAGGTATTAGAAAAAAAAACTAGATTAGTAAAGAATTCGAATGAGTTAAGCCTCCTACCTTCTTAACCTTAATCATTCAATTTTAAAGTGATTTATTCATTTGGTAGGAAATTTAGTTTTTGTAGATTTTTTGCTGTTCTTATTGTCTCCAGATTGATCAATAAAATGTTAATTAAAATTATTTCTATTCATTGTTTTTTTTTTTTTTTTTGAATAGCTTGAAAAGTTTGAACTTAATTTAAATATATTTTTAATTGGTTGAATATTTGTTTATAAATCCGTCAAAAAATCTTTTCAGTTTTGTGTATTAATATTTTTTTCAAGGATTTACTTTTTTTTTACAAAACTAATTGCGTTTGTCAAAATTCCGGTAGCTGAAAATAGTAAAATATTAGATTAAAATATAACAAACGAAACGCATTATTTATTAAGTTTAAAACCCATTGAATCACTGATATGAATAAATGTGCGTAATGTACATAAGATGACAAAAATGAAGACAGCTTTTAGTTTTTTGTGGAATATAACTTGCAAAATTTAGTTAATAAAGGGTACTTCATTAAACCAACAGTAATCCTTTGAAAATTGTTCACTTATGCTGTTTCCTTATAAAAAGAAATATTTGCTTATAAGGACAACTCACTTTTGAACTTTAAATTTGCTAACAACTGAAAGTTATCTAAAGATTATTTTTCAAACCAAATTTTAATTATCAGAAATTTAATATAAAGATGGTTTTGAAAATGGAGGATTAAAGCTTGACTATTGAAATTTTGATATTTTTTAATTAACTGTTTTAAAATATTAAAAACTGTAACTGTCTTGGAAATACTTGATAACATTTTGAGTATTTACCTTCCTACTTCAAGGGGACACAGCTGAAGTATTGTGTTGGTTTTACCTTTAGACCAAAGAAAAATTTTTGAAACATTTCAGAAACACTTAAACAACGTTTTTGAAATGTTTTGTGTAAAGTTTCTGATTTTAAATATTCACCATAACTTTTGTTTTAATAGTTATTTATGTTATTCTTTCTGGTTTTGGGTTTGTGTATCAACGGACAATTCTCATTACGTTCAAAGATTGTATCGAAATTCAATAGGCACTCAGGCAGATTTCGTGAATACGCATTAAGCTCTTTAAGCCTCGCAACTTATAAGCCTGATGGACTAATTGTGAATTTTTGATGATTGATGATATTTCGTAATATTTGTATTGAAATAAAAATTAATAACACATATTTTTCTATGCCGTAAAATAAAGCCAAGTATAAAATAATTCTAACATTCAATTCTTATACTCACCGTAAAAATAAGTTGGTCTTATTTTTCAAAATCATTTCGGATTATTTCACTTTATCAAAGTGCAATATGACCAACTGCTGAAAATTGGCCCTATTACACTTTTGTAAAGTACTTGGCTTTATTTCATAGCATCGTATTTTGTTTGACTTGATTGTTTTCTTCAGTACTTAAACTTTTCGAATGTGCAGTTTTAGCAAATTTTATTTTTACTAAAAAATATTTCAATCCAAACAAATACACTCGACAACTCCAAATTTTTAAACATTTACTCAATATTTTTAACTTCCCATAGAAAATTATTGTAATGGGTCCGATTTGTCGAATTGAAAATTTTGACATTTCTCGACGTTTCAAGGTTCCTAGAGTCGAAATAAAAGATTTTTAGAAAGATGTCTGTGCGTGCGTGCGTGTGTACGTACGTCCGTACGTTCGCGACGTTTTTTTCGTTGTCTATAGCTCAAGAACCAGAAGAGATATCGACTTCAAATAAATTTTGTTATACAGATAATAAGGCAGAAAGATGCAGAAAGGGCTCTCAAGAAAATTGCGTGGGTGGTTTTTTAACCATAGCAGTTTAAAAAAAAGGTGAAAATTTTGGTTAACCCTAAATATCTCATGAACCAATGACGCTAGAGACTTGAATTAAATTTTATATTATATATTGTAACGTGATACAAAACAATTATATTTTTGGAAAAAAATCCAATTAACGGTTTTGTTATAAATCAAAAAAACTGAAAAAAAATTGTCACCTTCAAAATTTTACGACTAAAATATGATTTCATCTCCAAAACAATTTTGTGCAATGAAGAATAATGTTTTTGACATCTGATAAAATTTTGAAAAAAAATCGAATTTACAAAAAATTAAAAACCGAAAAAAAATTAACAAAAGTTGGTAAAAATTGATTTTTGACTCAAATATCTTTTCAAAACTTTAAGTTATTGGCTTTAAACTACTTTTATCTTTCAAAAAATATTGTTGTCAACATTCAGTAAAATTTTGAAATAAATCGAATTGACAGTTTTTTTTACAAAAAATTAAAAACCAAAACAAATTAAATCGAAGTTGGTAAAAATTGATTTTCGACTCAAATAACTTTTCAAAACTTTGAGTTATTGGCTTTAAACTACTTTTATCTTTCAAAAAATATTGTTGTCAACATTCAGTAAAATTTTGAAAAAAAATCGAATTGATAGTTTTTTTTTACAAAAAATAAAAACCAAAAAAAATTAAATCGAAGTTGGTAAAAATTGATTTTCGACTCAAATATCTTTTCAAAAATTTGAGATAATGGCTTCTAACTAATTTTAACTTATAAGAAATATTTTTTTCAACATTCGATAAAATTTTGAGAAAAATCGAATTGACAGTTTTTTTTACAAAAAATTAAAACCTAAAAAAAAATCAATACTTGGTAAAAATTTACTTTCGACTCAAATAGATTTTCAAAAATTACAAATATTGGCTTCAAACTTATTTTATTTCACAGAAAATATTGTTTTCGATATTCAGTAATTTTTTTTTTTATAAAAATCCAACAGTCCGTTTTTTTTTTCATAAAAAAATAAAATCTACAAAAAATAGTACGCAAATTTGGTAAAAATTGATACATATAGACAAACTTTTAAGCAAGACAAATCGACAGACGGGATGGGAAGTTATCAGTGTGGGTCGCATCCCAGCCTCTTTCTTCTTTTTTTTTTTTGACTGAAATCTCAAACATTGTACTGAAAAAGGTCCTCGCCATTAAATTATAATTAGTAAAACTTAAACAATAAAATCCTACAACTTCAGCGGTCTTTTTGAGACACATTTGATTTTGGATTTCATTGGTTTTTCGTGTAACATGAGAAAACGAAATTTGACCATTTTAAATAACTAACTTGAATTTTGTTTTTAAATGGTTCTCTAATAAGGATTTTACAACTTGCCAAATTGAAGAATCAAAAAGCTTTACGTAAAATACCCTATAATGTGGCGTGAGTGTGACCAATTTCTGTGAACGCCATGGAATTGATTGATTTTGATTCTTTTGGTACGGATGCCTAAACGGCCGCGGTAGTTTCTATAGCTTACGACTTACCTGTTGTCTTATTGACGCGATAATATCACACAACGAATATGTAGACCCAAATTAGTAAACTTATTATTAGAGTTACCATTGCTAAAACCGCTGTCACCGATTTCGAATTTCGGTAGACATTGTTTTTATAACTTTCCGACGTTGTTCGTTCATATATTTGACCCTGATGAAAATGTTGAGCTTACTGAATACACTTTTATCGACTTCTTTTTCTTTCGAAGTTTAAACTAAGTGAATGTCCATGCCCTACGTTTCAATTTTTAAGTGATTTGAATTCGTATAAACATTATGTCAATGTAATTTGAATTCGACAAAGGATTAATATTTCAATTATTGAAAATGAAGTTCTAATGTTTTAAATAGATTTGGTTCGTGGAAAGTTGCCTTGTCCACTTTATATTTGAGGAAACGGACAAACCATTAAAATGACAACTGTCTTTCCTATAACATTTCGATTTCAACAGTGTGCCTTAAAAACTTTCAAAGCAATTTTTCTACTTTGCTTTTCAACCAATTTTGAAAAATATCTTCCGCAAAAAAAAATATTTAATATATTTATTTTGTTTTGGCACAAAACAATTTCACTTGATTTCTGAAACTTAGCTGATAGAAAAATACAAAAATATAAACAGAATCAATAAGAAGACTAAAGAAGAATTTTACAAACGTCAAATAAGCACTCAATTAGCAATTATAGTAAAATGAGTAACAAAAATCTAAATGTAAATGTTTAACTATGTAAATTATTGAAGAAAATTACACTATGTATATTTTCCAAAATTCATGAACAATTTATATTTCTTATCATTTAGAAATCTCACGAGAAATCACATTAAAATAGAAAGGCACTTTACATTACGAGCACATATTGTTGGTCAAAGTTCTACTAGAAAATAACAAACCAACCATAAAGTTAAGTGCGTTTCAGTCTCACTTTTAATAACATTAATCGGTTTTAATGTAGTCTTAATCGTTCTATCGATAAATGAGATGAAATAAAAACTTTATTTAAACGTGTGATGGGAATTAATTAAAAAGTAAAATGATAAGAGGTTATATATTTTTATATATTTGTGGACCATAAATCTTTTAAGTGCGAGTAAGTTAGTCACCAGTTTGTGTTCTAGACTAAGTGCTGAGATTAAAAGATAAAACAAACAGGTTTTAAAATATGTCCCTTTTAAAATGCTTAAAACAACCACAAACTGAGTTTTTAACGTTGAGTTAAAACTCAAAATACTCGTATCTCAAAATGATGATTCTGCAAAGCAGAAATCTTTTTCTTCTAGATAGAATTTTAATCATTTTAGTATCTTTCTTAGTTTCTGGAAATTCTAATTAATTATGAGTCTTTATGAAGTTTTGAGAAAACCTTGAATTTGATACTTTCATAGTTTTGAAAAATAAGTATCAGACTTAATATTTAGTAGTTGTTTCGACTCCAAGCTTTAGTTGAACGATTTGCTTCAGTTTTATTTATTTGTGTATGTTTTAAATTATTTTAAACATTTGATATAATAGAATTGTTTCGACAACAAATTCGTTGAAACAGCAAAACTTATTGGCCTTTTTCTGTTGAAAACCTTTAGCATTTCTTCCAGATTTTTATAAGGTGGGTGAAATCTAACAACTTGTGAATATTTTTTAAATATTATATAAAATAATATAAATACAGTATTCCCCGCCTAATTGCACTGACCATTTTGTCAAATTTTTCGGTCAATTATCCTGGTGATTCTATTAGCGAAACCCCGCTTAATTGACATATCTGTTCAATTAAGCAATACCCGTATAATTGCACGAGTAGGTCAACTAAAAAATAAAATATTCATACAAGAAATATACTCTATAGGTAAACATTTCAGTGTCAACTTAATTTCGGTGTCTGTTAGTTCGCCATAACATGATATATTATGTCATCACATGCCAAATAAGCATTGAAATCTGCATTGTCCTCAAGAACGTTATCTATGACCACGAGATCATTTGCCGGCTGTTTTTCTTCTTGGATGAAGCCTGCCTTTAAAAAAAGAACTTGCAAATGTAGGTTTAGTAGTAAAATATTTCCAATATTACCTTTCTAAAACAATTTCTTATAGTAGAAGGTGGTATAAAATTCTTCGATAGTCTTGCCACGTTCGATGGCTGTAATTTGTTTCCTTATTATATTTTGCTGATAGTAAGCTTTGAAACAATGAATAATGGCTTGGCCAAGGGGCTGAATGATTTACGTTGTATTTGTGGGTACAAACTGCACGTTTATATTTTTTAAATCGTCCAACTTCTTATGCCAGGCAGCATTGTCGACAAAAAGAATTATTTGTCTGTTCTGCATTATCATTTTTTCTTAAAATTTATATAAAATTTAGGCCCATAAATGTAGGGTAATCCCATCCATGCCTTTTTGTTGAAGAAATATTGCAAAGTTACAACCTTATTTTTAAAACATATTGGCGTTTTGGTTTTTCCAAACACAATCATTTTTTCGTCCGTCCAATTATCCGAAAAATGTCCATGTATTTAGTTTTTCTGCTGCATATTTTTAAGATCAATTAAGCGAGTAGTTCAACTAAGCGGGGTTCAATTAACCGTCTAAAAAGCTTTGTTACTAATACGGGAAATTTTCGAAGCCAATTTTTTTGATCAATTAAGCGGGATGTTAAATTAAGCGAGGTGCAACTAAGCGGGGATTATTGTATTTCAACTGATTTAGATTTGGAAATCCTTCACTCATTTTATTGATTAAAAGCTACTTCATAAATTTATATATCCTAAAAACGCCTTATATACGTCTTTTTTTGAATTTTGAAAAGTAATATTTCAAAAACCTGACTTGATACATTCATTTTTAAGTCGGATTTAAATTAGGGCTACCAAAAGCCAAGGAAAAGTGCAAGTTCCCAGTAAGAAAACCTTGTCGACCAGTGCATTTAGTGTTAGTGTGCCACTAACGTAATAAAATCACATCAATGCTTGTCACGGCTAAAATTTTAACACCATATTCTTTTTCATGAAATAGGTCCTCGATAACTTCACGAATTCCATCTTTAAGACTCTCAATCGATTGCAAAACATCGACATGTACCTTATCTTTCACATGAATTCAAGGAAAAAAGTCTTAAGATATATAATCACAAGATCTATAGGTGACCAATAATTGTAGTCACCTTTTCGGAAAATAACACGGTCAATAAAAAGCTAAATTACGATTGGTTTGTTGCTTATGTGTAATGTCGCGCCATTTTGCTGAAAATAAGCGTTGTCCATTAATATCAATATTTCGGTCATTGAAATTCGTTAATCATACAGTTTTGATTAAGTTAGGTCAAATTGCAGTATCTTGAGACTCAAAGAAATAGGCTGCTGGAAACCTAGATCTTACGGGCACTGCAACCAAACAAGCCTGATACCATCAGACATCCTATCCACAACCACTGATTACTGCATCCCTACCCTAGACACCTCAAAGAAGTTTAGAGTCTTGCTCCCGTCAAGAACCGACTGGGAGGAAGGCGTTGTGACGGAAGACTTCGACACAATTATCACGGATGGTTCGAAGATGGAATGCGGTGTTGGTGCAGGTGTCTTCTGTGAATCTCTTGAGATTTCAAAAACCTATAGACTTCCCGATTTTGCTAGCGTGTTCCAGGCAGAATTGTTGGCGATAAGGGAAGCTTGTACAGCCCTTAAAAATATCCGTCAGAACCAAAATGTAGCTATACTAACAGACAGTCAGACAGCTATTAAAGCCATTGATTCAGCTTTATCATCCTCTAAACTGGTCCAGCAATGTAAAGAGGCCCTAAAGGAAGTGGATATGAGCGTCACTCATAGCCCATAGGGGCTATGAGGGTAATGAGAAGGCAGATGAGCTAGCTAGGCAAGGATCAGCCCTTCACAACTCTCTGGCAGTGAGAGTATATGCTCCTCTTGGAGTTGTGAAGGGCAATATCCTGACCAAATACACATCAGAAGCAAATCATAGGTGGAGTAGTTTAACGAGTTGTGTTATATCCAGGAAAATATGGCCCGCCTATAACAAACCAAAATCAATCAATTTAATTTCCAAACCAAGGCATGACATAGCCAGGATTGTCGCTACCTGCACAGGGCATTGGCCTGTAGGGGAGCATACGGCAAAATTGGGTATACCACATAACTCTTTCTGCCGTAGCTGTGAGAACCGGGATGAAAAATAAACAGTCCCACATTTTCTATGCCATTGTCCGGCCCTGGCCAGGAAAAGAGCACTCCACTTGGGTAAGGAATTCTTCAACGGTATTGAGGAACACTCAGAATTCAAGATCAAAGATTTAATCTCATACCTAAATAGCACAAAGTGGCTTTAACCCCCTGCCCCTTATTTCTCCCTCACTAAATGGTACTATGAGATAATAGGTCGTAGGGTAGGAGAATAAAATTACATTTTATATTTTACATAGGACTGCACGTGCGGAACGTGCACCATCCATAGCCCATTTTCAAATCCATTCAGAATCTCACGAGGTATGGTATCAAAACGGCGCACTCAGCGCTAATTGTGTCCTGCGCGAAGCAGGACAGCCATTTCTACCTACCTACCTAGGTCAAATTGCATTGCCCTACCCCAAAACCACACCAAAAAGTGACAAATTGAGTATTGAGATGCTTTTCAACAATGAATCTTGGATTTTAATAAATATGATTTAAAATAAAACCAGCATAAAAGTGTTCATATGTATACGCGTTTCACCCGGGTGTAATGGTTGGGCTCATCAGAAGATGACCTGACCATTACACCTTGTCTTGACGCATAATTTGACGAATAAATCGAGATTCCACATAATCCGAGCTACATAGGGCAACTGCGAATTATATAATTGCTACAAGTCTTCAAAGAAGATAAATTGTAGCTATTTTATTGCCTTGCTATGGGACTTTTTGAAAAAATAATATTTGACTGTTAACAGTCGAATTCTTTGAAGACTTGTAGCAACTACATACATATATAATTCGCAGTTGCCCTATGTAGCTCGGATTATATGGAATCTCGATTTATTCGTGAAAATATGCGTCAGTCAAGACAAGGTGTAATGGTCATCTTCTGATGAGCCCAACCATTACACCGGGGCGAAACGCATATATGAACACTTTTATGCTGGTTTTATTTTGAATCATATTTATTAAAATTAAACGGTGTTCAGGAAAAAAACAATTCGTTAAATATTACTTTTTCAAATGAATTTTGGATTTTACGAGCTCTAAATGTGAAAATTAACTAAGAGATCGAGGTGAAAATGGGCCTTTTTACTGAAGATCATTTCTTAATGAAAATCCGTTTCTTTTCGATGCACTTGAAGGACTCTATTAGCGATTAACTGAATTAAACTGAGCTTTAAAACCCTAAGAGCTAAGTTTTTATGCAAAAATCGACGAGGATTCGACAGACAAACCTGTGTTTTCGACAACACTACTTTCTGTTTCTTCACATCGCACCACCTTATCACAAATTCTCGATTTTTTCCAAAAGTTTAAGTATTAATGGCAAAGAAGATGCTTCAAGGCAACCCTAAAGTACTTTAGTTTTGCTAACTGATGTGATTGCAGACTGTTCACCATATTTGTTGTGAATTTTAACAATATAGTGTATTTTAGTTTTAGCTGCGCCCCTCTAGCTGTTATCTACAAGACTTATGTACGTCCAAAACTTGAGTATAACTCCCATATCTGGGCTAGTGCTCCTGCAACTTACTTAAGCCTCTTGGACAGTATTAAACGTAGAGCATTTAGATTGATTGTTGACAATACCATCATAGGATCATTTACGTGCGTCTCTTGAACATCGTCGAAAAGTTTCTTGTCTCACCCTCTTTTACCGTTATTTTAACGGTTTATGATCTAGAGAAATAGCCAGCTGCATTCCTCCCCTTAAACAGTTCAACCGTAATACTCTTGAGCCCAACTTCGGTCGTACTGTCAAGTACAGAGATTCGTTCTTGAGCCGTACTACGCGAATGTGGAATGCCTTACCACACTCTATCTTTCCCAGTCATTGCAATATTCAGGAATTCAAAACCAATGTGCACCGACATCTCCTTTCAAACCCCCTCTCCTCTTCCTAGTGCTCACACTGTGTCTTTACATAATAAGGGTAGTATTATCCCCTTGATTGTCAAAAAATGACAGCTGAAACTTCTTATTGTAAAAACCCTTTACACAAAACTGTTGGAGAGTTTCTCCAAGTATTGTTGTTCTTCTCTTTAGTCTTAAGTTTAAAACTAAGTTTTAATTTGAAACTTTTTTTGAAATACATATATTTAAGACCACCCTGTACTTCCCATTTTCAAACACCAAACAGGTGTATACTAAATTTTAAGGCTTGGTATTTTTATACATATCAGTTTGGTTATGCTGCATAAGACAGACACTACGTACTATAAACTTCATACTCATGGATGACTTGATCACCTTGTGTTTACATTCCATTCCCATTTTATATAATTTTAATTTAACTTCATCAGTGTCTAACATAAAAGATATAGAGACCCCTTGTCACCTTCTGACCCTGCTTTAAAGCGTGAGGCAAATGCACTTGTCCAAATTGGACCAATTATATATTCTACTACAAGAACAACAACAAAAATACTCACCTCTTCGCGTATATTTTTTTATTATTATTCTCAGATAAAATTATTTTAACTCGAGTTTTAAATTTAAACTCCATCTCTGCATCCATAGAACGATGACGACGACGAGCGACGGCGGGCGACCGACACGGTACTCGTATGTTTGGGGTAATTAAGTAATAAAATGCAAACAAAACCCAAAACAGTCAGTGCTGGGGCTCTTGCTCTGCTACTATTATAAAACACTGATGGGAACTGAACTGGGAAACATTAAATTGATAGCTCTGCAGCAAGTTCTTCTCATCTTCTGATGATGTTGATGCTGATGACCTGGATTTTCCCAAATTAGTTGCAGTCGTCGTTCAAGTCGTCGTCGTGCGTCGCGTCGGTCGTTCAAATCGTCGACGACGTTCGTTGTGTCGTATATACAATAAATGTTTGTACAGCACTGTAGGTAGGTTGGCTCTTTATATAAATTATAATCTCTTGTGGATTATTATCGATTTAAGTCAAATTTCGAGAATTAAGGTCTTTGTTTGAGGCAAAATAAAATAAACAAAAACGATGATAATCTCTCAAATTAAATAAATCATCGATAAAATTTATTCCCAGCATGGAGTCTTGAATAATAATATTTTCATTTTAATTCGAATACAAGAGGAAGAAGAGAATCCCAAATTTGGTCTCGACTTCATGTACCTGCTGTGATTTGAGTTTAAAAACAAAACAACAATTTTTTGAAAACAAAAATGTTTATATAAAACATTTTCGTTTTGGTTTTTGTTGTTGTTGTCAGTTCACACGCAACAGTTGGGACTTGGAAGGAGGAAATATTTATAATGGGTGTTTTTTTTTAGAGGCATTGGCATCTGGTAAGTTGTTTCCATACCAACCTGGATCACTGTTCTCTTTTCTCTTACCTCCTATGGGAAATACATTGAACTTCAAATCGAAAAAAATTCTTATTTTAATTGAAGGTTGACTCGCTGACTCCTGGTGTCAATAGAACTTTGAGTTGGCAACACTATTTTAACTTAGATACGGCCCTAATAGCTGAAAAAAGGTCAAGGTAGTCTTTATCCCAAAAGCAGGGAAACCGACTCACTCGGCCGCTCAGGATTATAGACCAATAAGTCGCTCTTCGTTTCTCCTTAAGACACTAGAGAGGATAATTAATCTACATGTTAGAGAACTTCTCAACGAAAACAATTTGTGCAACTACCAACACGCTTAACTTAAAGGAAAATCAGTGGAGACTGCTCTGCATATTGAGAAAAGTCTTGAACATAAAGAATATACCCTGGCAGCATTTCTCGATATCGAGGGTGCGTTCAATAACGTTAAAACGGAATCGATCAAAACTGCCTTAGTTGAAGTTGGAGTTGAATCTGTCATTGTCGATTGGATCTTCACCATGTTAAATGGCAGAATTATCAACTCTCAAATAGGATTTAGCACTATAGAGAAAACAGTTACTAGGGGCATACCACAGGGAGGAGTCATCTCACCCCTGCTCTGGATCCTCGTAGTCAACAAAATTCTCACAAAGTTCAAAGATCAGGGCATTAAAATCGTAGCATATGCAGATGATATAGTGGTTTTGGTATCAGGCAAGTTTCTTACCATCCATCATCGAAAACATTATTGAAAATGCATTAAAGGATTTATCTTCTTGGGTAATTAAGAACGGTCTCGGGGTCAACCCCACCAAGACAGAGCTAGTTTTGTTCACGAAGAAACGGAAACTGGAGGGCTTCAACCCTCCCAAACTAAATGGTATTCCTCTAAAACTTTCTAAGGAAGCTAAATTTCTAGGAGTAATCCTTGACTTACATGGAAGCGTAATACTGAGGAGAGAATGAAAAAAGCACTAGGTGCAATCTATACATGCAAAAAGACCTTCGGTGTTTCTTACCTATGGCTCTATTGTATGGTGGAAGGCGGTGGAAACATCAAGAACCTGAATAAGGTACAGAGACTAGCCTGTATAGGAATAATAGGGGCTCAAAGATCCACACCACAAGCTGGATTGGAAATCATCTTGGAGCTCCCGGCTCTGGATGAGTTCATAAGGTGCACGGCAGCCAAAACTGCAATTCGTTAAAGAGAACTGAGTTTTTGGAGGCACATCACTTATGGACACGGGTCAATCTTACAAAGATATGACACGATTCCAGGACTGATGGAGACCACCGATTACATCCCCCCTTTACTAGATTTCGTTAGGAAATTTGCTATTTTCATACCAGAAAGACAGGGTTGGGATCCCAATTCACTTATAAGTAAACAGGGTATCCCTTTCTACACTGACGCGACGGTTCAAAAATGGAATCAGGAACAGGTGCTGGAGTGTTTTGCCAATCTCTCAACATCAGAGCGTCATATACACTCCCGGCGGACTGTAGTGTCTTTCAGGCCGAGATCTTTGCCATTGGAAAAGCAGCTGAATTGGTACATCACGAAAAGCTAAGCTCTTCGGAGATTCCTTTTTTCGTGGATAGCCAGGCTGCTATCAAAGCCTTAGCCAGTGAGACCATAAGATCAAAAGCAGTTTTAAACTGTAAGATGGAATTAAATAAAATCTGCCACACTAACCAGGTAAAGCTCTGCTGGGTTCCTGGACATAGCAATATAGAAGGGAATGATATAGTAGATGAACTAGCCAGGAAAGGGTCAGAAGCAGACATAAGTAGTAGCTACCATTCAGGTAGGGGACCACTCGTCCCGATTGGGGTACTCAAGAGGAAGATAGACCTTAAACTAAAAGAGAAAATCAATAACTCCTGGAAATCCAGGGACGATTGCGTAATCTCTAGAAGTTTATGGCCTAACTTAAATGAAAAGGAAACTCAGTACATTCTATCGCTGAGTAAAAAGAACATTAAAATCTTGATAGGTGTGCTAACAGGTCATTTCGCCATTGGCACAATGGCTAACAGGATAGGGGCATTTGCACCCGATTTTTGTAGGAGCTGTCAGGATGAGGAAGAAATGGAAACCATTAAACACCTGCTCTGCGACTGTCCGAACCTCCAAACCAGCCGACTCAGTCTTTTCGGAAACAGGTTTGTTGGAGAACTGGATGATCTAGCACAGGTCTCAATGGCAAGCATGAGGAAATTTATAGATAGCACAGGCTGGTTCGTCAACGAGCCAGTCTGCGCTAATCGACAGAATTGAGGAACATCGTTGCTAAATTTTTACTTTTACAGGGGATCACAATGGACCAGTAGGCCCCCGTGTACGCAACAGCTTCATGCTGTGCACACCCCTTATAACCTAACCTAACCTTTAACTGGCGTGGCGGCCATTTTTCCAGCTGTCAAGTGATCAATTTTAATTTTGCGTTGAGATTTCAACTAAAAAAAATTTAAAAAAAAGAGATTTTAACTACTTCTTCAAAAACGATACTGCCCAGAACGTTACAGACAATGGTGACGACTATAGAGCCATGAGTACTGACTTTTTGTTCATTAATGGAACAACTATGATATTCGGAAGCTATGGTTTAACAGTGTCACACAGCTCATGTCACAATTGATATATAAAGGGTTTTTCAATAAGGGCGGGTAGATGTTGAAATCACTCCTGCGAAAAATAACCTTACCCTCAAATCGTTCATGCAAATTCATCATGAAATTAGTTATCATCGTTATGTAGCGCTCGCTGTTGTCGGTGACGGTCTCACTAACGTCGTTTTCAAAAAAGCACGGACAAATTATCCCGCGCGCCGCGCCGGCCCAAAATCCACACCAAACTGTAACTTTTTGAGGGCGCATTATGACCTGGTGAATCTGGCTTGGGTTGGTGTCGTCCCATATATGGCAATTTTGCTTGTTAACATAGCCATTCATCCAAAAATGCGCCTCGTTACTAAAGATGATTTTTCGGCCTAAATAGTTGGGGTCCTCTTTCAAACGATTCGAAGCCCATTCAGCGAACAAACGGCATTGTCTATGGTCATGAAGTTTGAACTCCTGTGTCAGTTGAATCTTGTACGGGTGTAGGCTTAAGTCCCGACGCAAAAATCGTCAAGTTGAAGTCTGCGAAAGGCCGTTGATGAATGGACTGTGTTGTGTAGGGCCATCACGTCTACCCTAAAATGGGTGCAATGCGCGCAACGTTTACGTTAACGAACACTCGTTTTGATAATAAAGTTTTATCATTTGAACGTTCTGTTCATTCGTGTAACTTTCCATTATGAATAGTAAACAGAAGATTTGACAGATGTCATCAAAACAAAATGGCTGCCACGAGGCGCCAACATCTACGCGCGCCAATTGAAAAAACCCTTTAGGAATAAACGTTTGATAACCGCTTAGTTTTACTTTACGGATCCTTAAATTGACTTCCAAGATCGTGTGATCTAATGCCGCTTCACTATTTTTGTGTAGAAATGTACGAGGTCGGTATAGTCTACGCTGGAAATTCCATAAAGATTGATCATTTGGAGGACAACATTGTTCGCGTTATTGCCGATATACCGCCACTAGTGTTTTTCTTTATAATTAGAACACACTGAAAGGATTTTAAGAACATTAAATATTGTTAAAACAGAGCGTGGTTATTAGGAAAAGAGGGAGGGGCTAGAAGAGTGGTGTCGATGTGTATTGGTATTTGGTTTGGTTGCGCTCAAGGATAAACTGAAGGCATTCCACATTCACGTAGTACGGATTAAGAACCAATCTCTTTACTTTACAGTAGGGAAAAACTTCAGGTCAAGGATAAACTGATTTGCATTCCTAAAAGCGTGAGTTTTAAGTTTGGACTGTTAAGGGGAGGAAATGAAACTTGCTACTCCACTAGAGCATATAGTCCATTAAAATACCGGTAAAAAAAAGCTGAGACAATAAACTTTACGACGATGTACATACATATCTTGTGACATAATTGAGTTAATGATGTTAGGGTCGACAATCATTTTAAAAGCTCTTTGTTGAATACTGTCAAAAAATTTCTCGAGCACCAGCCTGGCGATAGGAATTATACTCTAATTTTTGATGTGTCAGAAGAAGAGGCAGAAGTCTTAAGGCATTTTTGGCAATAAAGTTAAAAGTTGTTTAATTTCACTGATGCAAGTACCATCCATGGATACTGGTAAGTGGGGTGTATCTCGCTTTAAAGATACAAGACAACAAGTAGGTTTTTGGTTTCTCATTCTCTATTGGACCATGCATGAGCCAAGCATAAGCGGTGAAGGGGTTGGTTGAGGTGTGTACTCTGAACGACTGACATTAAGTCTCTCATTCCGCCTTCCCAATCATTGTAGTGTGTTCCAGGCGGAACTTTTGGCGATAAAAGAAGTCTTGTCCTGGCTTAAAGAAAACGTTGGTATCAACATCTGATATCCGTATTTTCTCAGATAGTCAGGCCGCTATCAAATCTCTGGATTCTGTTTCTACAAACTCTATAACAGTCCAGAACTGTCGATCATCTCTAATGGAGATGGCACAACAGTTTAATATTCACCTTTGCTGGGTGCCGGGCCATAGAGACATTCCAGGTAACTGTAAGGCAGATAAACTCGCCAGGAACGGTACAGTATAGCCCATCCTACCACGTACTGGTATACCAATCGCTACTTGTAAACTGTTGCTAATGCAAGACACTGTGAGGAGGGCAGGCACCATGTGGAACAACATCACCACGTGTCAAGTCACAAAAAACATCTGGCCAACACTGGATTTAAAACGTTCAAGGTGCTTGCTCTCTCTAAGCAGATCGCATAAATAAACTCGATAATAGGTGTCATAACCGGACACTGTCTAATAGGAAAGCACGCCACAAGATTAGGCGTAGAATCTGTATGGACGAGGAAGAGGAAGAAACAGTTCTTCATCTTCTCTGCACATGCCCTGCTCTGGCTCGAAAACGCAAGAATTACCTAGGAGAATTCTTCCTTAACAATCTAAGCGATCTAAATCATATCAGCGTAATCAGCCTCTCACGTTTTAAACTGGTTCCATTGAGCTTAGGAGGAAGCCTCAAGATTCATGTGGTATCACTATGGGCCATTAAACTGGCCTAAGTGTGTCCGTTTCCATCTTGGACAGCCACTATAACCTAACCTAACCTAACCTAACCTAAGGGGTGGACGTCATATGCCAGAAATCATATTGAAATTATAATAATGCAAGATTTTTATATTTCGATCAAACTTATTTTCAAAGTAGTACCCGTAGTGTGATGGTTAGTGCGTTGGACTGTCATGCAAGGAGTCTTGGGTTCAATCCCTGCCTGTGCCGCCTAACTTTTTTCACGGGTAGTGCCTCTTGCGAGGAATTGACAAATCCTCCAAGAGTAATTCTTGTCATGAAAAGTGCTTTCTCAAATTAGCCTTTCGGATTCGGCATATAAACTGTAGGTCCATTTCATCTCTGACAAAATTACTCGCACACAGGGATGGTTGAGAGTTGTAAGTCACTAGGCCCTGGTCCTTCATGGACTGTTGCGCCACCTAATTTTTTTTTTTTTTTATTTTCAAAAATCATTTTTATTTTATTCTATTTCAAAGTTATGTGCCTCTAAAAAAACATCCTTTATTCAAACAAGCCTTCAAAAGCCATAATTTTTTGTGTTAAATTGAAGTATAAATTTCGATTGCTTGTCGAATTATTTTGAATTTCAAAAAACAACAAAAATACAAGAAACAAACAGAAATAAAATTCCATTGTCGACGAGTCGAGTCGATACTGTGAACTTCTTGTTTGATATCGAGGAAGAAGGAGGAAGAGTTGTCTGATGGGTGGTTTATAGGAAGGTCCTTTCCTCGGTGGCGGGCGGTTTGGATGGATGGATGGTGCTGCTCTGCGGCACTGTTACCAACTCCTTTTCGCTTCATCATCAGCAACATCAACATCGTCATATCAGAGAAATTGGAAACAACCAAAAATGCCTGCAATTAAATTTCCTTTGTGGGGCAAAAGTGAAATATTTGTGGTGTAATTCCAATAATTTCATCAAAGAGAGATATTATCGCTTTATGGGAACCTACTCGTATATCCTTCCTCTATGGTTCTTGATGCGTTGGTGATGGTGATGGCGATAAGGATGGTTCTGTTGTGCTTGTGATGACTCGTTGTCGTTCCTTCGAATAAGTTGGTTGGTGATGATGATGAAAATGATGATGGTAATCGTTAAACATAACTGTGATGTGATGCAGAACTCTATATACATATGTAGTGTAGGTATACACGTTTAAATGTTTAACTCACTCCAATCTCAATCATCTCTCGGCTTGTGTCCTCATTTCAAAAGTCTTTCAGAGAGAGAGAGACAGGGGAAAGGTTTAAATATTTTCATCCAAACCAAAGGCAATTTGTGTCCCTATATATTAAGTTCATAGCTATTCCTATATCTATTTATTATTGGAAAGATCCATGTACAAAAGGAACAAGGGTGAAGGAGAAGGGTATATGTAAGTACGTCTGATGATGGTGTATCTGATTTTGTGTTTTGCTTGCGTATCATGTACCTAACCTACCTACCTACCCGCACATATTATAATACCTACCATAAGAATTTCGTTAGCTATTCTTTGAAGTATAATCCTATGTTTATAGGGAAAAAATGTTCCTAGATTCCTAGTTCTATTGTACCTACGTATTTATTAGATTTATAGGTAAACCGCTTAATCTACCTTTATAGTCATAGTCAATATACCTTACCTATGTACGAGTACGTAGAAGCTTTTATATAATAAAACAATGAAAAATAGCTTAGGTAAATTGTCAAAATTCCTTCTTCAAAATACTATCAGAAATAGGATAACTTCTTAAAATACTAATATTTATTTTAACATTGGAATTTCTTTTCTTTATGACGAATAATATAAAACCAAACACAAACAATCTGTTTAATGTGAAATTTTTGAGCAAATCAAGTGGTTCTGGAATTTCAGTTTTCAATTTTTAATAAGGAGAAAACAAGTTAAAGAGGAATGGTTTCTAAAGAAACCAATAGGTATGTATGTGGTTTTGTTGTTTGATCTTTACGTATTTTTTTTTTCTGAAAGTCTTGAAGTTAAGTGCAAAGAAAATGAAAGGTCTAATGAAAGTATTAAGATTTTGACTGTTTCAAAAATTAAGAGAAAGTAATATAAAAGGGTTCCCAACGAGAACTTGACAATTTGCCCAATCAGAGAACGTACATACAACATCGCTTCAAATGGTCCATCGGCTTGTATTCTTGAGTCGGCTTGATCTTGCAGGAGTATAAACTAGGATTTTTACTCAAAATACGCCATACACGCTAGGGACGCTTGAACGGTAGCCATATATTCGACACTTCGACAAAAACGTTGTCTCACTTACACTGTAACATCACATACAACGAATAGGTAGGCTCAAACGTTTGCACTAAATTGCCTGTCTACTAGGGCACGAATTACGACCAAAAATTGGGGACAATGCTTTTAAAATAGCGGTTATAGAAAGCGAATTTCAGTAGAAAATGTTTATAATTTGAAAAGGTTGTTTATTCTTTATGACGAAAATATAGAGTTTACTGAATAAATTAGCAATGACAGTTTGATGTTTAGGGAAAGGGTGAGTTCACAGATTAAATAAGGTTTAGCTACTAGACGACACGTAAAACCATGAAAATAACAATCAATAAAACTCGATGAAATTCAGTGTAGGCTAGGAATTTTCAATAGTACCCGTAGCGTGATGGTTAGTGCGTTGGACTGTCATGCAAGGGGTCTTGGGTTCAATCCCTGCCTGTGCCACCTAACTTTTTTCACGGGTACTGCCTCTTGCGAGGAATTGACAAATCCTCCAAGAGTAATTCTTGTCATGAAAAGTGCTTTCTCAAATTAGCCGTTTGGATTCGGCATATAAACTGTAGGTCCCTTCCATCTCTGACAACATTACACGCACACAGGAATGGTTGAGAGTTGTAAGTCACTAGGCCCTGGTTCTTCATGGACTGTTGTGCCACCTAATTTATTTTATTTTTTAGGAATTTTTAACACTGCTAACACAAACATTTTTAAATGAGGATTAGACTTTAGACCCTTAAGAAAATACTATATAGAAGTTGTTATCCGTTTGTTAAGTGAAATTTTCTTACTTTTCTCGACGAACCATAAACTTCTGAAAATTCAAAACTGAAGCTAAGACTAAGTAACAAAGCGTTACACTTCTACTCTATAACCCCGAACAAGTAGGCAGAACACTGCATTTACATAATAGAGATGCCGAGGAAATATTATATGGTATAGATATTGCCATTCACCTGCTTTCAATTCACATTGACTTTTCACAGAATATTTCATAAAGCGATGTAAAAGTTCAACACAAATTTGGTTTCTGCCTTTGTCCTATTTGAGTACCAATCTTGTGTCAATCAAATCAAATGAAATAATTTTCGAGCACAGTTAGTACCTCGATAACAGGGCCGTATCGTAATTTTTGGTACCCGAAATACCACCCCCGTTTATTCAACTATCCACCTCCTTTAAGTGTATAAAAAATAGTCTTAAGCAAATACTTTACTCTCTGGTTTTCTGCTAGGGAGGGCCATGGAGCTTCTCTCCCAACCAATTATTCTGTGGCTACCTTCCTCTAAAGGCGCTACGTACATAGTACCTTCTAGTTTGCTGCAGGGTCCCGAAGTTCCGCCCTGTAATCGTAACTGTTAAGATTTAAAGAAAATAAAGTTGGTTACAAATCCGAGCTTGAAAACTCAAGTTTTATTGCTTTTTTTTTTGGAAAGATTCTGGTCACCGACGAGTCTATCTCAGTACAAAAAATCTTAAAAAACTGAGTACAACATTTTCTAAGTTATAAGAGTGATAATTGGGTTCAATAAAAAGATTTGACTATCTTGATTGCATTCAGCTAGATTCTCATACTCTATTCAATTTACAAATTTTGTAAATGATTCAACTTCTAACACTGAGTAATTTAGTATTTCCTCAACATGGATTAGTAAAAAGGATTCGATTTCTCGAAAAAAAAAACTTCAAAAAGATCGAACGATAAAACTTCTGTTTGGTTGCTTTAGACCTGGATACACTTAATCATTGAAAGTTATCCTATCACAAAAGTTTTCAATTAAAAATTAATAACTTTAGCTGTCTTATCTTTTTTGTTAAAAGCTACAGAATTTTTAATTTCAAAGTTAAGAAGTCGATGAATCTTTGTTTAGTTTTCTTCCAAATTTCAAAAAGGTGTTCCACAAGGGTCGATCTGGGATCCGGTGTTGTTTTTTTATGTTAAAACTTTCTCCAAACTTAAATCAAATACTACGTGCTTTCTTCCAATCGTCATGAAAACTATTGCACTAGAGAATACTTTTAACCGTACCTTAACATGGCATAACTGTATTAATTAATGTTATAAAAACCTATAGAGCTCTACGTTCTAGGAATTATACAGCTTAGTTTAAGAGGTGTTAAATGCCAGCGCTACCAAAACCACGAAATGGATAGACCTTAACTAGGACTTGTAAAGGGTTTCTCCATTTTCAAAGTTAATAGGACAAGTTGTATACCCGTAGCGTGATGGTTTGTGCGTTGGACTATCATGCAAGGGGTCTTGGGTTCAATCCCTGCCTGTGCCACCTAACTTTTTTCACGGGTACTGCCTCTTGCGAGGAATTGACAAATTCTCCAAGAGTAATTCTTGTCATGAAAAGTGCTTTCTCAAATTAGCCGTTCGGATTCGGCATATAAACTGTAGGTCCCCTCAATCCCTGAAAACATTACTCGCACACAGGAATGGTTGAGAGTTGTAAGTCACTAGGCCCTGGTTCTTCATGGACTGTTGCGCCACCTAATTTATTTTTTTATTTTAGAACAAGTTGTATATGGGTCGTTTAGTTTCAGCTCCTGGCCAAATTCACGAATAAAAATTAGCCATGTTGTGGTTTATGACAGGCCAAATTCCTCTGAGCGATATCGAATTGATTGCCTCGGATTCTGCTACACACTTTCACGAACAGTTGCGATGTTTTCTGCAGATGTTTCGTTTTGTTGAGGGACGGGTGTTAATTGATTGTTCAGTGCACCAGTGGACTTGTATTTAGCCACGATACGTTGAATAGTCGACTTGGAATGTTCGATAATGTACCTCATAAAAAAGATGCAACGCGCCCATCGTTGTTACTAGAGAACACCCATTTTGATACTAAAGTTTTATGAGTTACACGTGTGTGGCTGGATGCTGTAACTTACCTTGGGGTTTTGTCTTTAGTGAGTAATTAAAAAAAGATATTTTGAGAGAACGTAAAAAAAACAATATAGCCGCCACAAGCTGTCAAAATCAAAGTGCTCGCAATGGAAAACCATTAAGTATTAATAATTTTGAACCTAAAAGATGGCATTCAAATATACATATATTAATTTTTGTTTTGAATTTTCACTCAAGATATGTTTCTTATCAATAAATCAAATAGAACTAAAATTACTAACAACTATAAACATACACACTTCGTATAAATTAAATATGTAAATTCGAATCGAAAGAAATAATTGCAAATTAATGTCACTTCATTCAGGAAATAGCACAATACCCGAGTTATCCACACACAAACAATACCGCAGATGACTTTTTATTTTGTTTTAATTTAAAATACCTTTAATATTCAAAGCATAAATCATTAATTGTATGCTAAATAGTACAGATAACATAGCTATTTATTTATTTATGTTTGTAAAGAAAAAAAAAATTAATCAAGACACGTTGTTGTGGGCGTGTTACTTGTCGCATTCAATTTATTGGATTGATTTGATGTTTCTGTTTCCTTGTGTCATAAAAATATTAAGTTATTTTATTATTTTTATTAACTTGTTTGTAAAACCGACTTTAATTATAACTGTCACACAAGTGTCAATTTTGTTTTGTATACTTTTATTTACAATTTACATATTTGCTAAAGAAATTCAGCAAGTTCTTGCTAATTGATTTTAATCCTTTTGAATTTTTAATTTTCTGTTAAAAATTATAAGGGCCGTTTTTTTTTTGCAACATTAATTTTGTTTCTTGTTACTAGTTTTTGTATTTTTATTAAATAATTTTCTTACCATCTATTTAGAATCCCTTAAAACTAAGTTATACATACACCCTTGTAAACTATACCAAACTCTGTACCTCAGATTTCGAGAAAAGTTTCATAAAAACGAAATAATACTATCAGTCTATATGAACCAATTAGGTACCTGAGATAAATTCTACTTCCTTTTTTGTTTGTCTACATATATTGTATCTCAAATAAAGGTTCGGTGTATAGGTACCTTTTTTGATTGGTTCCATTTACGTCAAACAAAATACTTTCAAATTGAATCAAAGATAATTATATCAACATTTTGTGTGTATGCTCTGTACCTAAAATAAATCAATATTGAAATTTTCCAAATAATAAAATAGATATACGAGTATACCTATGTACGGTACGTACCTTTAGCTAAGCATTTCCTATTTCCTGTGTACGTTTTTAACGATAAGGGTATCTCTACACACGTTATAAGCATAAGGACAACAAAGTACGTTGACCCTTAAAAATTGTCGTACCTATAAAGAATGCTTACAAATCGTAACTATAGACCTTGTTTCCAATCAATGTAACCATTAGGGGATTAAAGATAAAAAAAAAGACCTAACTATAGAACAAAAAATATGCTTGCATTTTGAGGCATTTCAGGAAATTTCAGAAAAATAGATCTACATAGAGAGACATTAATTTATTATGCGGGCTAAAGAATGCACATAAACCAGATAATGTGCGTTTTACAAAATTTGTTTTAAATAAATAAAGAATTTGTCTTTGGTGAAGAAATTTTGGGTTTTTGATTTAGATTTAGATTTATTTAAAAATGATTTTTAAGCAGGTACTGATAACTTAGTGTTTTGAATTCTTATATTTTTGTACGTAGATACTTCCAGCTGCATTGTTTTTAAAAAGTACTGTTTGAAACCAAACCAGAGATGGAAAGGGGTTAATTTAGTAAAACATAGCTACTTACTCACTTGCATAGGTCCTCAGACCTATAATGTTCGTGGTTTTTCTCTAATGGGACACAGATGCTCAACTACTCCTATACAAGCGACAAGTTTCGTGTATGGTTTTCGGCGATGTTTTAGAGCTCTTCCTAAATCTAGAAGATTCTTCTCTTCGACTGTTTTTCTTGTTCTCCCGACTCTTCTGCCTTCTTAAGTGAATGGATTTCACAGCAATGCCTGCCTTGAACGAATTCATTATCATTTCGAAGAGTGTTAACAATCCACTGCAATTTCCGTCTTCCTATAATAGTTAGCTGTTCGTCTAGACACCTTTAAAGCAAGGTTTTCAGATTCCTAGTAATCATTGCTGATATTTTTCAAATCTGCATTCATATTATAATAGTACTGATTTTTTGTTTTAGTAGAACAGTTCGTAGCTTGGTCTTCAAGTTCAGACGTTTATTCCTCCAAACATTGGAATACATCCCGAAAGCAGCCTTTGATTTCCAAATTCGGCATATCATGTTAATTTCCACCTTCCTTAGACTCAATGCTTCCAATATAGGTACTAGAAACTCTCTACTTTCTCTAGTTGTTCCTACCCAATATTTACCAGAAGTGATTATTGAGAGGTTACGAGGCTGAACTTCTGAGTTTTTACCGTATTTCCGTAAAATTATTGCTTCTTCCCCCGCCAATTGTTGTCACTTAATGGAGATCAATGATCCTATCAGAGAGCAAGCATACATCACCTGTGTAGTGTAGGTTTTAGGTTTGTTGGTAGAGTCCATATTTTTCATTCTAATTCCTAAAAAAAAAATTGGGGATAGTATGCAGCCCTGTCTGACACCACTTTGGATTTCAAACACTTTTAGTAACCTACCTAAGTATGAGAAGTGACATTTGGACCTATTAAATGCCACTTTTATAACATAGAAATAAGTTTTTTCTGGGCAAGCCAGTCAAATCAAGCTTGCAAAAACCTTCCCAAAACCAGCCAATTTGTAACCGACTAATTTGCCATTGGTTCAGGTTGCCGGAAAAATACCCCTTTAAATAGCTCTGCTGTGGGTAGGAATCAATCATAAAAATGTATTTTCCGGTCTGAGCGTCTAAGGTTTTTCTTTGACGCGCTAGAATATTGCCTCGACCCACCCTACCGTGGTTGTCTCCCTCGCTAGGACAACCCTAGTGGTGATCGATATTCAGCGCAAAATTTAGTAAAATGTGCCTTTAAAAATTCTAATTGCTACATCCTTAAATTCGACAATTTTGTATATTGAAATGTCCTGGCTTCTTCTTCTATGGTTGTTAACCTTTTCTGGGTTATCAGTTGAATTTTTTACGGGAGCCGGCCACAATAAAACAATAACTTTGGCCGAGACACCCCTAGTTCTTGTGAGGGACGACACGCTTCTAATCTCCTACACACTATGACGGAACAAAGAGTGTCCTTTCTAGAGTCACATTTCTTTGGCGTTAGGTAAGAAGGTCTTGAGTCAAAAATTGCATTTTAGGTTTCTAATTTAATGTAATAGCCTTTTTTGTCTTTTTCCTTAAACAATAACGACTTGAAAAGTAGTACCCGTGACATGATGGTTAGTGCGTTGGACTGTCATGAAAGAGATCTTAAGTTCGATTCCTGCATATGCCATCTAAATTTTTTTCACCGGTAGGTACTGCCTCTTGCAAGGAATTGACAAATTCTCCAAGAGTAATTCTTGTCATGAAAAGTGCTTTCTCAAATAAGCCGTTCGGATTCGGCTTAAAACTGTAGGTCCCCTTCATTCCTGTCAACAGTACTGGCAGACAGGAATAGTTGAGAGTTGTAAGTTACTCGTACTAGGCCCTAGTTCTCAATGGGCTGTTGCACCACCCGATTTTTTCTTTTATTTTTAATAACAACTTAAGTCAAGAATAACTGCTTAAGATCACACCAATTCAGACTTTAAAAGGAAACATAGAACAATTCATATTTGTTTTGATATTAAGGTCTTTAGTTCTCAGACTCTGTGTGACTAGTTTCTGACTTAATTTCTTTTTACCTTAACCCAAAGTTTGTCCTCTGCATTGGTAGAAGTAGGTTCAAGCGACCTAAACATCAATTTTAACATACAAAAAAACAACATGGTACAACTATATCATTTTTTCGAAATCCGAAATTTTGGTCATCAGCACCGATACCTTGAGTTTAATAACTTGAAACCCGCATTTGAAGGATCAACACTGACCATCTGGTTTTTAAAATCCTAAAAATGAATACTTAAAAAAAAAGTGTGATGGACTGATGTGTGTTATTATCCGACGACACAATACAGACTTTGACAGCTGATGGTTTTCTGCATGAGAATAACTTTAAATCGCATTATATCAAAGTATCACATTTATCAGTCCATGCGAATATAATTTACAAATTCCATCAGAAATCCTTTTTTTTTTCAAACAAAATAAAAAAATATATGGAAACTTGTCACCTAGTGTTAAACCGCATCAAATGAAATTCGATACAATATCCAATTTAACCACACCATATTCTGCCATAATATTATAGAAACAACAACAACAACAACAACAACAAAAACTGAATGTGAAATCGATACTCATGCATATATCGCTTCACTATCGCATGCCAGACAATTTTAATTGTCCTCGAAGCTCAAATAAAGGCGCATATAAGAGAGAGGGCTTTGAAATTAAACCAAAAAAGGTATAAAAGGAGGTATGGAGGGAGGCATTAATATGGAGGAATGAGATTGAGAATGGCATCAGGATGGAAGACGATGATGGTATACCATGGAACTATGGAACCTGTGCTGTGCACCAAAATGTGTATGGTGTTCTGTTGTGTACGTCGTCGTTGTTGTGATGATGTTCCCATTTCGAGATTGAATCGCGCAGCAAGAGCTGTAGCTCTGTATTCTCTCCTCATTTGTTCAATCTCTTCTGCGGGTAATATCCTCATCCTCCAATTGCCCCACATGGCCCAAATGAATGAGGGCAGGTTGAGGTGCACGGCACGGCATGCACGGCCAGCATGGAACACGGGTATACGACAAAGCGTAAGGCAAGGCAAGCGAGCTTGAGTTGTAAATTGAGCGCGCCGAACCATAAAAAACGTTCGCCTGTCCGCCCGTGTGGTTTCGGTTTGTTGTTGGTTCATTCCTGATGGGATTCGGGGGAAGGGGGTTGGGAATTGGACTTGGGATGCGGTTTGTTTCGTGCTTAAATTAAAAGTCCCCCCCCCCCTCTTACTGACTCACTTGTCTGCTCTCGCACTGTCTCTTTACACAATTTTTATGTAGTTATAGTGACTAAGTGGACGTGAACGTGAGTCTTTTGTTTTTCCGTTCCCGTTCCCTTTCCCTTTCTCACTGTGATGATTGTTTAACTTGTCTGCCTCTGCATCCAAAGAGTGTACAAGTATAGTGGCATCATGCATCTATTTTTCTTTCTCCTCTGATAAGGTTTCCTCTTGTTTTCCTTGCCTGCTTTTATTATCTGAAAGTAGGTACATAATTACAGAAGCGATTCGCTGAATAATTTTTCCCAAACAACAAGTGAAGTAGGTATGGGGATGTATGTATATACATCTATAACATTGTGGGTCCCTAGGAAAATATTTACCTTTCCTAATGGAGATTCCCATTGCATGGGAACGGGAAGCTCGTACTGATGTGGCTGTCACTGATGGGATGCCACTTGATATTTTGTCAAAAGTGAGAATAATAATAAATGACAATCTCATCACATCCAAACACAATAAATTCAGCTTACCCCTGGCCCTGGTCGATCCGTTGTTGTCGGTCGTCGTCGTCGGTCGCCTGCTGTGGTATCAAACAATGGTTTGCTTCGGAGAGCTTAAAATGTTGATGATGTTGATGATATTGATGTATCAAGCTGAAAATGTTGTGGGCTTCAAAGAATAACAAAAAGATTGGAAAATTGAAAAGTCGTTTCCCACCGCCATTCACCACCACACCAGACACCGCACACTATCCCTATCTACATACATATATATATACATATATATTCAAACCAAAAACCTTGTCAGCCAAACAAAACGCACAATGCCTCCTTTCAAGCGTGCAGTTGATGATGATGACGATGTTTTTGATGATGATGATGATGATGATGATGATGATGAAAATGAAAAATCATGATGACGACGACGATGATGAGCAGAACAGTGCCTTATATTTTTGATTGCATTCCATAAATTGGAAATTTAATTTTAATTTAAAATCTCTGGTTAGTGACAAAGAACAGTGGAAACTTTGAAATTTGGAATTGAAAAAATAAAGTGTCGCAAAAGTGCACCCATAATACATCTAACACAAAACTATATTGAATAATAATTTTCTAATCACTTTATAATGTTGAACGAGAGCACTACAAACGATTTTTTCTTCACCTCAAAATGGCGCCCAATGTGAAACAAAAACTATGGACAGAATAAAGTTCGCTTTACACTTTAAGCACCATTTAAAAGATATTAAACTTTCTGCTCTGAATTACCTAAGCTGCCTGTTTTAAATAAGTTTAAAAACTAATTTTTCTTATCAAGGCAAAATGGCGCCCAACATAGAACTAAAACTATCTTTATTTTGTACATATAGACTAAAGTCTGAAGTAGGTTTATTGTAAATAGGCTTAGAATATTTTTGCTTATTTATGGAATCATCCATTTGATTAGAGAGAGAAAACTATGAATGCACAAAATGGCGCCCAACGCAGAACCAAAACTATATTATTTTTGTGTATTAACAGTTATTAAATGTTTGTTTGTAATATTTCTGCTTCGTAAGAATCATCCACAATATATTAAAGCCCTTGTCTTGATAAAAAGTATTATTTAATTTAAAAAAAAACATGGGATGCTGTTCCTTGATCTTAAAATGTTTATTTTGCATAATAATTCCACCAATAACAGTCATAGAGAAAAAAAACATGAAGAAAATTGTAGAAGATTAACTTTGGAACAACTTTTGTTAAAAGTATTTTTAACCTTAAGTTGGCAATAAGCGAGATATTTAGAAAATAAATGTTTGTTCCACTAAAAATGGCGCCCAATGCAAAACCAAATATCTCTTTTTTTACATATAAACACTGTGGGTTCCAATTTTGATTGGATTCTGTGTAAGCATTATCCATAAGATTATCAAGCTGAAAATTATGCTTTGATTATAACATTTTCTAGGACATTATTTTCTGATATTTCGAAAATTAACAGTCCAAGAAGAAAAACTGTCATCATCCAAGTTGTAGAAAATTAAATTCTGAGCAATTCTTATAAAACAAGCTTGGTTGGTCTTGACTTGACAATAGAAAAGTTATTTAAAAACAAAATGTCTTCAAATCGAAATGGCGCCCAACGCAAAACCAAAATTATTTAATTGTATGCATATGAGCTTTGTAAGCACCATCCAAAAGATTCTCCTTTGATAAAAACTTCGAATGTGAGAAGGAAAAACTGAATTTAATTCATACTTGTCATGTTAACAGATCCACTGTTAAATTTAAGGTCAGAAGTTCATCCGTATTAAGCACGAAACCAACGACAGAACACCAGTTGACTTTTGATCAGAAAGAACCACCGCTGCTGGGCATATGATAGGCTCTGAATATTATGCCTCTTTATAGAGCTTACAAATATCTTTTATGCTCTGGCTAGACTATTGTACTGCGGTGGCGTATACCCAGCCAGACCATTGAAGAAGTCAATTCAAAGTCGATGTTGATGTCGCGGTCGTGAGGTAGCAATAAACCCACAAAATTATATTTTCTCAAAATATTTTCATTTCTCAATTGTTTGGCCTAGATTTTCTTTTAAATTCATTTCATTAAACGTTCTTACACGTAGAGATTTACAAACAGAGGCAAACATACTCGACTCGTACGCTCTCGTATTTCTATTTATTACTATGGAGTCAATTTAAAGAAGAAAATTCAAGGAAAATTTATTATTTATGTTTTCGTAACGGTAAAATCGTTCCATTAGCATCCATGGGGCTTTATATACTTATGCCCTCTTTCAATTTCCAAACCAACCTCATTAGAGAATCGAGAGAGAGGTGAGAGGTAGAAGGTGGAAGGTGGTGCTGGTGGGAGATTAATTAATCGCCTTCGATATGGATGAAATGCATTTGCATATAGATTTATAGATCCGATCCATTCCATTCCAATCCAATCCGATGCGATGCAATGCTATCCGACGAGCTACGACGACGATGACTATGAAAATGGGTGTGTGGCGGAGGGAAATTATTCTAAAAACAAAAGACCGAGAGCTCCTGATGACGATGATGATACTTAATAATTCCGATTTTATCGAGCGGAAATCATTTCCTTTTTGGATCTTCTGATGCTGATGCATCTTTTTCCCCCAACTCCACGTGGAAAATTAACATATAAACTGGAAAAACGTTATCTGCATCTGATCGACATGAAAATCAATTAAAAAAAAATGTGTGTCCGTCGGCGGATAAAATCTGATTCGGCGGCCGGGCGCGGTGGTGGTAATGATGATGCTTCTTCTTTGCTTGAGGTTTCTTCTTGGAAGGATACCTATACCGGCCGAAGTTGAGCTAAAGCAGCATCGATGAAGCTGATGATGGTTGATGGCTGGCTGATGCCTGAGTGCGGCTTATTGGAGACGAAGTTAATCTCAGAAGGAGCTCGTATTTATGATGAAAGACAACCCACTGGTTATGAAACTGCGGTTGACTCTACATACGCGAGATATACTCATAAAGTATATGAAACTGTCAAGCACGTCATAACTTTCCATCTATGGATTTTACGTGACATTGACGTTGACACACTGAATGGCTTTAGCCTGACGCACTATGTATATTCTAAAAGTATGGCATCGACGAAGACGACGAAATGAAGGGTCTCCCTTTCTCACCGCCTTCCTTTAGTACATATCTCGGGAACTTCTTATTATAGGCACATTGTTATTATTTTCATATGTTGCCATCACGGTTACGACGACGGTGACGGTGACGGTGACGGTGACGGTGACGGGTGACAGTGATAGTGAAGTGTATGTGCGGCGTGTCAACCAGATGTATACCCAGATCATATTTCCCCCGCTTGTTAACACTTGCCATCAGCTTTTTTTTCTAGTTGTTGGTGTTGTTGTTGTTGGTTTTGTCATCTTCTTCTTTTTCCACTTGGTTGATAGGTATTCATCGATGTTTTTCTCACTGACTCTTCGGTCTTCACTTCTCACCTTCCTCAAACCTCGACCAACTCCGACTTTAATTCGACTCGACTGGCTTTTCTTACTTAACGTCGTCGTCGTCTTCGTCTTCGTCGATGTGATGTCGTCGTCGTAAAATCGTACGGATTGTTGTCACTTATTAATAATCTCTTGTGCACAATCCAATGATGGCTGCCGAAGCTAAAGTCGAAGTCGATGGTTTTGGTTGGGTCGGGCCGGGCCGGGGGTGTGTAACGGTAAATTGGTGTAGCATGGTGTGTTTTGTATCGTTAAGGGATTAATGGGGATTTTCGTTTGCCTTTTGTTATATTGGACATTACGAAGACAACAACACCACTTTTTGTTTAGGACTGATTGTGAGTGAAAAGAGGAGGGGTGTGAATTGGACATTAATATATTAAAGCTGCCAAATCGTCATTGGTTTGGTTTGGTCAGGCCGAACGACGAGCCGGTGCATTGCAAATGACAAGTAGGTATACGTAGAGCTCATCTATAGTGAAGTTATATGTAGTCTGCTCCTCAAACTACATACGTCGCTCGACGACGACACGATGACTACGAAGTGGATGTTTGTCGAAATTCAATACCCTGCGGTAATTACCAGCAATTGCACTTGAGACTCACTCTCTCTCTCTTGTATTTCTATAGAATGGAAGGTACATATATATAAATATGGGTTAACGTCTATAGAGGATTGTCATTTAACAGAATTGTTTAACTATATACCTTTTAGCTATATAGAGCTATACCTGTTTATATAGGTAGGTTTGTAAGTATCCATATCCATGTATTGAATTGCTTTTGCTCTCTGCCTCATTAGCGAACGTTTAAAGGAGGTGTCACACACAAGTGTCATCATATAACACTATCCGAATGATTGGAGCATGTTTATAAAGCTTATAGCGTTAGTTGATTTTGGTTGATTGCTAATGGCTGATGGGAATACGTAAAGTTGAGGGGATAATACAAAATTTTCCAAACCTCTTGACACCATTGGTATTCTATTTTTTGTTGGTTAGCGTTGATTCTCTTGAAATAGCCAATGATGTGAAGAATGAGTTTTAAATTTAAAAAAAAAAACAACATCGTGAGAAAGTAAAAATTTATCGTCAGAAGAGGAAAGAAATCAAAATCGGGATTAAATGAGAAATACCTACGTTTTGAAGTTTACATATGTACCGAAAGATGAATTAGAAAAAAAGCCTATTCGATGACATCATGGAAGATATATGGAGTCTTAATTATAATGTATTTCGTGGAAAACAATCTACTATGGGTATTGACAATAGAAGGTCTTCAATTAAGCCCTCAAAATTGAAGTTTACATACTTGTTTTAGGCTCAAAAAACGAAATACAAAAAAGTACGGTTAAGTCCAGAAAATAAAATATTTTTTTTTATCACTTAAAGATGTTTCCTCGCCTTAATATTTAAAACATCTTCTTTTTAGACCCCTACCTAACTAAAAAATCAGAAGGAAATTCGTGCTCTTTTAACACGAAAAGCTCTCATTAAAAAAAAAAGAAACTATAAATGGGTGATTATACAAAAGTTATGGGTAACTCGATGTCATCAACCAATATATACAAAGTCTGATTATATTTTCACAATTTATTTTAAAACAATGGAAAGACATTTATTTAGTCACCCAATTTCAGTTCTTCATTTTGAATACAAGTTATTACAAAAACACAATTAGTTCTTAAAACGTCAGTCCTCTGGCATGTCACAACCCTGAAAACCAACCATTAAGTGACTGTCTATTAAACATTATCATTGATTTGAGAAAACTTATTAAATTAATACAATCTGCGATGTATATAGTTTAATATATACTACAACTTTCATAATGCAGTGTTCTCCACCTTATTTAAAAAAATAAGAAATTTTGTGTTTAGTTTTATTCGTCAGTTTCTTGTGTGTTATTTAAATTTGAAATTCGTGCGAAATATCGCCGACTCACTGTCAAATCCCACTTTGAATTTAATTGTTGGTAATAAAGTTAGTTGCGGGTCGCACAATTTGACGGCCACCATAACTGTTCCAGAGTTTGGGTTATGTTTGTTGTCTATACACGTGCTTAGCCAGTCAACACGTCAGTTTTATGGTGAGTCGTTATTTTTTTGTTAATCTAAAGTTTAAAATGTAGTTTGTTGATATTTGAAATTACAAAAAAAAAAAACATTAGTCCAGATTATAATCTCAAATTTCGTCTTTTTCGTCAGTAGTTCGGCGTCAGTTCTGTGTCAGGTAAATTGTTATTGTTCTTCATGTCTTGATCATTAGTACTTTTAAGATGAATATTGTTAGATTTTGTTTGTTGATTACTTTGAAATATTTAGTAAAACTATGTGAAAGTAGTAAAAGATAAGTGAATAACGTTACGTCAAATGTCAAAAGTCAGTTTTGAAAACTGATGTAGTATTTTCTCCTAGTATTACATATTAATAATTATTTTTAATTGTTCCTAAGTAATTTTAAGTGATCATTATTAAATCCTAAGAGATTTTTACTAATTTGTATTAAATTTCATTATAATAATATGTACTTTCAAAACTGTGTATACCTACTCGTCAGTCCTCTGGCAGTCAAATTCTGAAATTTTTAAATATCTTACAATGTAGTCAAAAAAGTGACTGGCCCGATTGGGAACAATATATTAATTAGATTAGCTATCGTATACACGCGAATTTATAGAAGTTTGATTTAAAAACTATCGTAAACAAAATATCCTCGAAAGTTACCCAACTTTTGTATAATCATCCAAATACAGAACGTTGACACAAATGTTGAATTTAACAATCTAATTTTGGCTTGTAAATAGCTCGGTTTAGAAGCTCCGTCTCCGAATATAATAATCATTGAATATGGATCGCTTTACTAAGCCGTTTTTTAACTTCTTATTGTAATCGGTCCGATTTGTTGAATTGAAAACTTTGACATTTCTCGACGTCTCAAGGTCTTTAGAGTCAAAATAAAAGATTTTTAGAGAGATGTCTGTAAGTGCGTGTGTACGTATGTACGTTCGTACATCCGTACGTTTGCGACGTTATATAGATAATAATGCAAAAAAAAAAAATTTCGTGGGTGGTTTATTTATCATATCAATTTGAAAATTTCGGTAAACCCAAAATATCTCACGAACCAATAACGTTAGAAACTTAAATTTTTTACAATATATATATATTACACTGTGATACGAAACACATATATTTAAAAAAAAAATTAACGTAGGTAGGTAACAGTTTTTTTATAAATCAGAAAACTAAAAAAAAATATTTGTCACCTCGAACATTTTATGAACAAAAAATGATTTTATCTCCAAAATTATTTTGTGCAACGAAGAATAACGTTTTTAACATTTGGTAAAATTTTGAGAAAAATCGAATTGACAGTTTTTTTATAAAAAATAAAAACCTAAAAAAACATTACTCAAACTTGGTAAAAATTGATTTTCGACTCAAATATCTTTCAAAACTTTGAGATTATGGCTTCCAACTAATGTTATCTTATAAGAAATATTGTTTTCAACATTCGGTTTGTTTTTAGAAAAATCGAATGGACAGTTTCTTACAAAAAAATAAAAACCTAAAAATAAATTATAAAAGTTGGTAAAAATTGATTTTCGGCTCAAATATCTTTTCAAAACTAAGATATCGGCTTCAAATTAATTTTATGTTTTAAAAAATATCGTTGTCAACATTCGGTAAATTTAAAAAACATAAAAACCTAAAAAAAAATAAAAAAAGTTGGTAAAAATTGATTTTCGACTCAAATATCTTTTAAAAATTAAAAATATTGGCATCAAACTAATTTTATCTCACAGAAAATATTGTTTTCGACATTCAGTACATTTTTAATAAAAATCCAATAGTCAGTTTTTTCATAAAATAATAAAATCTACAAAAAATAGTACGGAAATTTGGTAAAAATTGATGTGTTTGGTTCTCGATATCTCGTGAACAATAGAAGATATTGACTATTATTATTGGTATTAATTTCATTCATCCAATTTCTATTTGTTTGTACAAGAAATACAAACTTTAAAAAAATGCTAATAAAATTGGTAAAAATTGTTTTTCGACTAAAAATCTCGTTAACAAAAATAGATTTCGAAATCAAACTATTTCATTATATGCAAAATATTATTGTTAATTTTTAAATTTTAAAGAATAATTCAACTGACAACTTATTTGACAAAATACGAAAACCTACAAACTCTTAAGCAAGACAAATCATCAGACGGGATGGGAAGTTATCAGTGTGGGTCGCAACCCAGCCTCTTTTTTTTTCAAAAATTTTGAGTAACCTAGGAACAGAAAGTATCGCATAGAACTACACTGTCATTTATTCAGAACGGCAGAGTTATATCCGCCTCTGAAGTTTGAAATGTTGTGCTCTTAACTATACCTAGCTCTCAACCGGCTCTTCTTCCTCACCTTTTACAGTATTTTTTATTTGTTAAGTATTCACACACCCATAATACAAGTCTCGAAAAACCTTTGATTTAGACTCTATCGATCTTGAAACGTCGAGAAATGTCAATATTTTTAGTTACATGTTGAGGGTCTAAGATGGGCTTTTAAACACTTCTTGAATTTTCCGAATTCCAAATCACTGAAGATGATTTTTTTCTTAGATCCAGATCATTTTAATGCATTTCAAAAACCCAATCATCGAAGATACGATGCTGCTAGTGATCAATCGACTTGAGTTTATTGCGTTAACTGAACTTTAAGAGCCTTAAGACCTATTCCTCGTTTCTTAATAACGTATTCCAAAGATCGACGAGAAATCGACAAACCTAGGTTTATCTAACACAACGGGCTATACAGCAGAAATATTCCCAGTTGTTCTTGGGAGACGCATATGGCTTTTATTCTTCACATCGTTATCATATCTCAACAACTCAAATCTTGTTTACCAGCTTCACTCTTTTACCGGCCGAGAAGGTGCCTCATGGCTTCCTAAAAGTGATTTAGTTTTGAGAACTGTAACTCCGACCTTTTACCATTTTCGAAGTAAATTTTAGAAACTGATGCGTGCATTGTTCTTTCTTCAGTAATGACTTTGTTTTATCTTGTCAAAATGTCAAAAGATCACAGCTTCAAAGATGACATCTGCCCAAATAGCACTCTATTGAAAATGGGACCTTTTTGCCCTATGAAAACTAAGCTCTATTTTAAGCTTACACAAATTCTATAAATCAAGATCAATACTAAAGTTTAGAAACTAAGTAATTTCTCATCGTTCATGAATAAATCTCACAGTTTTGGCGAATAAACTTACTCAAAATGTCAGAAAGAAACTTTTGAAACTTTTGTTTTAAATATACAACTGTCTTTATAATCTCTTGAGGCTCTACGACGAGACGATTAAAAAAATTAAGAAATTTGTTTAAAACAATTTTTTATAATTGAGATAAAAACTAAAGCACAAGTTTCATTACTCAAGTTTTTATATAAACTGAAGTGGTATTTATAAGAGCAGTAAGATTCCCAAAAAAGAAAATTAAGAAAAACTTCAAAACAAAATTTTCATTGTGCGTCTGTATGTTAAATATACACATTTCAAACTATAAACAATACTTTTCTCTTCATGGACTTTATAAACACGTCTTTACCTTTTCGTTCTTATGTATATATGAAATGAAAATGTAGGCAGACTACAGATAGATACTATAGTATCTTTAAAGTAGTAGTTTCAAAAACCTTTTCAATTCAAGTTTATAACACAAATTTTACCTAATAGCCATCAGTTTGGCCACCTACTTCTGGAAAAACTTTAAAAACTTGTGTGTTGTTGTTATTTTGTTTTTCTTTATTTTTCTCTCTTTTATTCTCTTGTCGTTGAAGCTAAAGCAAAAGGCTGTTTTTCAAACTTGATATGGTTATTGTTTAAAATAAAATACCAAATACAAAATAAACTAAAAGAAAAAAAACTTGTTTAGGAAAAACTTTTAAAAGGCAGACTTTGAAGCAGAGACCAGGAGAAAAAGTAGAAATAATTTTCCTGATAATGGTTACATCACAACAATCACACAAAAATGTGAACCTAAATGTGTAAAAGTTGCATGATAGTTAACATTATAGAGGTTCAGGTCATATACTAGCATCTAAATTTTAAACTTAAACTTAAACTTTTTCACACAACGCACGACAACACCAAACAACAATAAAATGATTCTGTTCTGTTTTCTTTTTATAGGGTACATCATTCCAAATTTTAAAATTTACCATCAGAAAAACTCATTGTACAGCTATAGCTATGTATAGTTCTCTGTTAGACCAGACCCCCTTTAAAGACACAAAGTCAAACCCATTTAAGCTCGTTTACAGCCCCCTTTCGGTTCCTTTTCCAACATCAACATGGTCTTTATTCAAATTTACATTTAAATGACGTTCGAGCCAACACCAACACCAACACCAACTTCAACCAACCAACCAACCTTTTTTCTTCTTTATCATACTCGAATAGATAGCAAACTAAAAAAAGAATTAATTAAACCCTATTTTGTACAACACTAAACTGCACTTTGAGAACTTTTATTTTTAAGTGAGACAGAGGAGAACCCTCCTCGCAGTGAGTTGGATTATGTATTGTAATTTGAATAAATAGATTTGCGTGGGTGTCGATGGTGAGAGGGAGGATGAAGCAGACGCGAACGAGAATATCTTTTACGTTATTTTATTCGAAATCAATGAATAAACCCTAATTACACCACTTAACTTGTCGATAAGAGATCTTGGATTATACTTGTTGAAAATAAATAAGAAAATAAACCTAAACTTATTCATGAAGCTATTTAACATGATACTCGTATATAAATACCAAATCGAAGTCTGTGAAAAATCTATTTTTATATGCACCTACATGAGACTACTTTTGATAAACAAAAAATACAGGGCAGTAGGTTTTGGTGTCTTGTTGGAAGAGGAGGGGTAGTAGATGGAATTTATCTGCAGAGTAGTCTTTTTATTAGCCAAGTTTATACTTCACTTGAAGGAATTGGTAAATGAGAAAATATTATTTGAGGGGGTCGGGTGCCCTCTTATTAAGTGAATGTTATTTATGAAAAATTGTGCCATTTTGGCATAGATCGTTTTAAGTAAAGCTTTAGATTTTTCCCATAAGCTCTGGGTAATTTGAAAAAGCACTTTTCATGGCAAGGATAACGAAGGGTTTGTCAATTCCTCGTAAGAGCCAATACCCCTGAATAAAACTTAAGGTAACACAGGCATGACAGTCCTATATGCACTAATGATCACGCCACCACAGGTACTACAACCAGGACAAGATGTTTGTCATTAAAATGTATACCAAAAATGTAACTAAATTATTTTTTTTTAAATGGGGGGGGTGATTTTTCTTAGAATTTATTTGCACAGGAGCTTAATACTTACTTACTTACTTAAGGTGGCGCTACAGTCCTGTGTGAACTAGGGCCTCACCCCACAAACTTCTCCATCTAGCTCGGTCCCTAGCTAGATGTCTGCAGTTTCGCGCTCCGAGTTGGGTAAGGTCACCTTCCACTTGTGCGCGCCACCTGATTCGCGGTCTTCCTCTACTGCGCTGTCCTGTGGAGTTAATATCTATAAAAAAAATAAATTAGGTGGTGCAAAAGCTCGTGAAGAACCAGGGCCAGGGCGACTAACAACTCTCTGTGTGCGAGTATTGTCAGGTATAGAGGGGCTTTTCATGACGAGAATTATACTCTTGACCATGTTAAACGAATTTTTGTTTACAAAAGGAGGAGGAGGATATTGGCAACATTTGGTTTCAGCAAAACGGCGCTACGTGCCACACAATGGAACTATACTCGATGTTTTTATAGCGTTTTCAAAAAAAAAAAGAAGTTATTTGGCGGACCCAGCAACGAATGTGTAGACTTAGGTTACTTTCCCAAAACCTAAAATCCTAAGTTTTATCTCATTTTTCATGAGCATTAAAAAAAAAAAAAAAAAAAAAAAAACTAATAATAAGGGCGGGTCAATAAGTCCGTGACTTTTGGAATACAGCAAAACACAGATTTTTTGATAAAAAAATAATTTTATTTTTCAACGTAGTCTCCACTTCGCTTCTCCAATTTTTGTATCCCTTCCAAAAAAAAATGATTTGTCGAGGTCCTCAAAATATTCCTTTTTTTGCGAGATGACTTCATCATTGGAGTCAAATCTTTTTCCACCAAGCCATTTCTTCAGGTTTGGGAACAAGAAATAGTCGTTTGGAGCCAAATCTGGAGAATAGGGTGGATGAGGGAGCAATTCATAGCCCAATTCATTGATTTTTGCCATGGCAACTGCACATGTGTGCACCCTTGCATTGTCTTGGTGGAAAAGAACTTTTTTCTTGGCCAAATCAGGTCGGTTTTATTTTAAATCGTCATTGAATCGGTTCAATAAGTTGGCATAATATTTCCCATTGATTGTTCTTCCCTTTTGAAGGTAGCCAATGTCGATTATCCCGAGTGCATCCCAACAAACAGTCGCCATAACTTTATTGGCTGACAAACCCACCTTGGCCTTCTTTGGCGCCGATTCACCCTTAGAAACCCACTGTTTTGACTGTTGTTTGGTCTCTGGTGTGTTGTGATCCATCACAATGTTTCGTCCACGGTTACAAAACGACGCAAAAACTTCTCCATATTGCGATTAAACAACGCCAAACCTTCCTGTGAAGTTGTTACACGATTGCGTTTGTGGTCGAGTGTGAGCAAACGCGGCACCCATCTTACCCATCTTGCGGAAAGCTTTCTCATGCCCAAGTGATCATTCAAAATTGAAACCACTGAGCCATGCGAGATCCCTACGGCTTCCACAATCTCTCGCACTTTCAATCTTCGGTCGGCCAACACCATATCGTGAATTTTTTCGATTGCTTCAGGTGTAGAGACCTTAACTAGGCGTCCAGGACGTTCGGCATCTTCAGTGCTTGTACGGCCTCTGTTCTCTTGACACTAATTTTCCTATGCCTGTTACTTGTAACTTGAACTTTGTGTACTTAGGTCTAATTTTTAATTCTTTAATTTTTGTAAAAATTGTTGTGAATCAAATGATTTTATTCTTAAGTGCAATATTCATGTAACAAGTGTAAGTTTTCATAGTTTTTTCAATGTTATCAAAATTGTAACCAATTTATTAATGCAAATATAGATTAATTGCCACACCTGATGATGTTCATAGACATGAACGAAACGTCGGTCGTGACAATATAAATAATTGTGTTTTTTCATTGACCCAAAGCCCGTCATCAATATTCTCATCACTTTGGAAAAGGTCACTTCCACCAACAACTATAGGATAAATCTTTAAACCAATGCAATGGTTTGTTTTAATATTAATTTTGAATTATTAAAGTTGTCGAAAAACCCTTTCAGATTAATTTCCTAGGTAAAGCTTCCTAAACCTTTATGCGGCCAATTGATCGGTCCCGAACGTGAAATAAAATGTTCATCGAACTCGCCTCTCAATAAGTCCATAGTTGCGCGTGTTGTGTGGCATGTGGCATGTGGCACCGTCTTGTTGAAACCACATGTCATGCAAGTCAAGCTCTTGCATTTTGGGCAAAAAAAGTTGGATATCATCTCACGGTAGCGCTCACCATTCACAGTTACGTTACGATTCGCCACACTAACCAGGTAAAGCTCTGCTGGGTTCCCGGACATAGCAATATAGAAGGGAATGATATAGTAGATGAACTAGCCAGGAAAGGGTCAGAAGCAGACACCAGTAGTAGCGACCATTCAGTCAGGGGACCACTCGTCCCGATTGGGGTACTAAAGAAGAAGACAGACCTTAAACTAAAAGAGAAAATCAATATCTCCTGGAAATCCAGGGACGATTGTGTAATCTCTAAAAATGTATGGCCTAACACAAATGAAAAGGAAACTCGGTATATTCTATCTCTGAGTAAAAAGAACATTAAAATCCTGATAGGTGTACTAACAGGTCATTGCACCATTGGCCCAATGGCTAACAGAATAGGGGCATTTGCACCCGATTTTTGTAGGAGCTGTCAGGATGAGGAAGAAATGGAAACCATTAAACACCTGCTCTGCGACTGTCCGAACCTCCAAACCAGCCGACTCAGTCATTTCGGAAACAGGCTTGTTGGAGAACTGGATGATCTAGCACAGGTCTCAATGGCAAGCATGAGGAAATTTAGAGATAGCACAGGCTGGTTCGTCAACGAGCCAGTCTACGCTTATCGACAGAATTGAGGAACATCGTTGCTAAATTTTTACTTTTACAGGGGATCACAATGGACCAGTAGGCCCCCGTGTACGCAACAGCTTCATGCTGTGCACACCCCTTGCAACCTAACCTAACCTAACCAACGATTCGCATCATCTTTGAAGAAATACGGTCCAATGATGCCACCAGTCCATAAACCGCACCAAACTGTGACTTTTTCTTGGATGCATTTGTAGATATTGCAATGCTTTTGGCTGATATTCACTCCAAAATCGACAATTCTGCTTATTTACGTACCTATTGAGCTAAAAATGAGCTTCGTCGCTGAACACAATTTTTCGGTAAAAAAGTAGATCTTCGGTCAATGGTGGGTTATTGTCCAACAATGTAACTTTGGTGCGAAATTTTGTCACAATAGCCCGAATAGCCGCTGCAGTGGGTCGATTAAACTGACCATAAAATGGAAGAAGCGCGCGATGCACTTTCTTAACAGAGCACGCATTTTAATAATAAAATTCAATAATTTGCAAGCCTTGTTCATTTGTAAGACAATTCATAGTTAAATTATAGACCAAACTGAAGATGTTTGACACTGAAACAAAACAACGAAACGTGCGTCAGCTGTTTAAACCAGTATTGCTAAAAAGATAATAGCTAAAAAATAGCCCTTTAACTATAATGTTAAATGTATGTTAAAACTTCTCATATTCTTTCGATAAGGTCTCTTTAAAGCTTCTTAGAAGTCTTTGCGATTCTTCAGAATTCAAATATTGTTCAAGAATTAAAATGCCCATATTGAGATGAGTTGGAATTTGGAACATAATTGAAAACTGCTAAGGGTGTCGAAACCCCTACCATTATGTAATATTTTTCTAGTGTTTTCTTTTTAGTTTTCAAACTGTTCGCGAACTAAAATTTTCCGTTATCATTTGTTCTTAATTTTTAAGTTAATTTTAAATTTTAGGGGCCCCCTACCACGGATTTGTTTCATACCTCTATGCAATTTTGTTTGTAAGTTTTTCCTTAAAGAATAATTATTCTATCAAATAATTTATATGATGGTTGGTTTCAAGAATGTTGGGGTATCAAAACCCCCAATTTTAATAATTCCCTGGATATGGCCTTTTGAAATCCCCTTCGGCAAATTCTTTGTTTGTTTACTTTTTACATTATAAAATGTTCATTCTTATGTAACTTATTGTGCGTTAACGTATAGGTATGTATGTCAAACCGTTCTATGTTATTGGATACGGCCTTTGGCAACCATCAACTGTTTTTTTATATACTATTTCCCTATCACAGACGAAACCCCCCCGATAGATTATGATGTTTCAATTCGACTTGAAATGTATTATAGTTTTCGTGTTTTATGTGTCATCCTTCGTTTTGTACCTATCTCTCGTTTCTGTTTCAGTGTTTCCTATTTTTGTTTTGTCGTTCCTTTTTATCACAATAATCGCACTTAAATCTTCCCACGCAATCTGTAGTTGGCACAACGATTTATTTTCCTATTATCCTTAGAGCTATGTATACCTACCTATCAACCTAGCAAAAGGGAACAAAATTCCATCAGGCATACTATACACAGTAACACACGTAAACGGTGAAGGTTACAAGGGGAGGAAGGGGGGTCGGTTAGAGTTTGTGCGAGAAGATGTTTTAGATGTACTCGTATATCCCTTCGCTTTAAATTTTTATTGCTCTTTCGCTCTTGTCTTGTTTAGCTGGGTCTGGATTTTGGATTTGAATGTGAATCTGAATGAAGTTAAGAGTTTTGTGCAAAACACTTACTTCCACTTCGACGAGATGACGCGACGCAGGAATGGCACCGGCAGTGATGGTGTTGTTCATCGTCGTCGTCGTAGTCATCGTCGTCGTCGTCTTTGTTGCTATAATGTTGGCCTATAGTTTAACTTATGCCATTCCCCCCCCCTCTTCCGCTTCCTCAATCGTAGTCGTTAGTAGTTTTAAGTTATAATCTTGCAACATGATACTTTACGAGACAGTTCTACTCTTTTTGAAAGGAGCGGAACGATGCGGCAGGGAAGGAGATATAGTTCTTTCCTCAAAGGACATACACACAACTTGTAACTCGCTGTTCCTTGTTTTCTTCTTCTTCTTCCAGTTCTCTTCATCATTGAAGTCGTGTTGGGCTTCTTTTTCCAACAGACGCACAACGCGACGCGCCAAAAATCCATGAGGGCGATTTATCAATGGATTTTGTGGTATTATTTGAGAATTTAATATGTGGCAATGGTAGCGAACTATACAAGAGCAGCACAATACTGCAGAGCCTCCCAAGTCCCAACCCACCCACTTAAAATCTGTCTTAACATAGACTAGACTATATAGGTTTGAGAAGAAAGACAAGCGACCAACGACGACGACGCACGGGACGTTTCATATATTTCTCGTATAAAATGTGTTGAACTTAAAGGTGAGAGAAGTGTGTACTTGGGCGGTTGATGGTCGCCACAACATTCAATATGACCATCACTCATTCCAAAGTAATCTTCGTTTACTCAGTTTTAGTTTTTTTTTTTTTTTGATTTTTTATTGTTTTGTTTTTTCAAAACATGAGGTCTAAGTTAGTCTTCTTAATCGAAAAGCTATACAAGAATTTATGGCCTCAATAAAAATTGTCTCGATAAAATGTTTAGACATGGGGGGCTTCAATACAATCTGTCAGGTGGGAGTATATATGTAGGTATGGTACCTACTTTAAAACAAAACAACATTAAAAAAAAGCATAATAATTCGCCACCGCCTTCTTTCTTACCTTTTCTTTGTGTCATGTGCTGTGCAGCGCACATAATTTTGTGCAGTGCAGTGCAATGTTCGAACGAATCATAGGAATATATGGGCCACCCAGATTTTTCGCTTGGCACCGTTTTTGGCATCGCGTTTTCTATGTACGTTATATATGTATGTATGTTGTACGGTCATATCACGACTTTCCTTAAGTGGATGGAGGTATGTCTTGTATATCGTGGTCGTGGGGTGCAGCAGCAGGAGCAGCAGCAGCACCAGCAGAGAACATAAAACAACAGAAACAGAGGGCTCTCTGTTTCCATACCTCACCATACCACCAGACGATATTATTCTTATTATTGTTTCCTCCTATCCATGGATATGGTCTGACTCGTACCGTCGCGTCGTCGGTCGCTCGTCGTCGTCGTACTACGGGCGGATTTCGTGATCGCACGCAAATGCACCAGAGCAACGAATCAAAACAAAAATGTGCAAATAAATTGCACTTAATCGCATTATTACAGTTTTATTACTGCAGAAGCCAAGTCGTCAAAACCAATGCCATGCATTTGCAGTGTGCAGAAACTTGACTTAAGCGCATCAGGGGCATTAAGTCCACATATACGTACGTCGTACATATATGTAAGTAGCGATTTTTTTTGTTTAGTTTTGTGAGTCTATAAGATTTAGGCTTGCGGTGGCTCATTTAGCGAGTAATTTCTCATGTGCTTAGTCCATCAAATTACAAATGAACGGCCAAATATGAGTGGGTATACCTTTTACTTATTATGTACATATAGGGATCCTTAAGAAAGCAGCTTAAATACGCATATACAATTTATTTATGGTGAAATATGTCACGTTTTATTTCTTGTTCTTATACGAGTATTTTTGCAGCTTTTAAAAAGGATTTGAAGTGAAGTTCAAAGTCAAGTCTTATATTATATGATGATATAATCGCCTCTAAGGTTTCATAATTCATTGATTTTGAGCTTGATTTTAAGTACACGGATTTATCTATTTATATATAGGTAGGTAAAAATAGGTAGGTTGATATTCGAATACATTGTAAAAGAAGGCTTTTTTTTCAGATTATTGGAAAATATGTGAGAAAAGTTAATGCGAAAATCTGAAAGACAGTAAGAATCACATTTAAGTCTTGTACCTAAGAGTAAAATATTATTATTTTGTCGAGTATTAATGTCAATGAAAAGTACAAGATATGAAGTTAATTCAACACATTAGGCTTAAGGTTAGATTTGTAAGGTAGGTATAGGTGCGTAAGGATTTGAACAACTTAAAATGTAGCAAAGTTGTCATTTTTGTGTGCAGTTCTTAGGCTCTATTTTTAGAATTTAATAAACAAGAAACTTCTGACACTTGTTTTAAAGTAGATAAACATATTATTGCTATACCATTAGTAAAATTAGGGTTTTCGGTTTTTCGAAACAACTAAAAGTTGAAGAAAAAAACTAATAATTAAAGTAAAAGGGGATGCCTGAATATACAAATGAAAAGTTCGAAACGATCTCATATTTTAAATTGATGTATGTATACTGATCTGGCGACCTGGTTGATGGTTAGGGATAAATTCAACAGAATTAAAAAAAATACGTATACGCCTAAGTGCACAACTCAATAATTTATCTATGTACGAGGGTCGTTTGAAAAGTCCGTGCGAAAATAAACACTGCTTAATTTTTTTTGGATAAACCTTTTTTATTTTTCAACGTAGTCTCCTTTCAGGCTTATACACTTCGTCCAACGCTGCTCTAGTTTGTTGATCCCTTCCGAATAATAGGATCTGTCCAATAGGGTGTCCCGACAAATTTTTTTTTGGATTTTCCGAACAAAAGACCTCTCAAAACTTGCGTAATTGGACTTAGATTACAAAAATATATAAAAAAAAAATATTAAAATTTGTCTAGGGGGTTGTACCGACAGCCTCAAAATTTTGACAAATTGATATTTTTATGCTTTTTTTCCCTTCCTTAATTTCTGTTCCTGAGCTACTATTTATTATAAAATATTAACTTTTTGATCTTATTAGGTTTAGAACATATTTGACGTTTTGATTTGCATGCAACAATTCGTTTCCAGCGGTTCCAAATTTATAAGGTTTTAAGCTAAAAATACCCCCAATATGTGACCAAAATTGAATTTTTTTAATTTTTGGCGCTTATTGCTACTTGAAACCACTGCTCTATAAATCTGACACAATTTGAATTAAAGTTTCTATACCTATCCGATTTTGAAAAAAATTTGTTTAGAAATTTGAGGCCTACCTGCACAAATGGCTTAATTTATTGATGTCCTTCAAGGATAAGGGTTTTTACCTGATTCCTACCTGTAAAATACACAACTCAATCCGGTAATAAAGTCGGATTTAAAACTGAAGGCTGTTTTCTACCTGACAAATATCTACAAAATTCAATCTGGTAATAAATTCGGATTTAAAGCGCAAGGATTTGAAAAGTGGGCGTTTTGTGGACAAATATGGGAAAAACCACAAATGTGGTTTATTGAGGAAACGTAGAGGTTTTTCATTATACCCCAAAAGCAAACAAAATGCTAGTTTCGAAAACAAATTGAAGTGTTTTTTAGAGTCATCTGAAAAGCTTTTCGACGTTGCTGCTTGTAAATGCACTTCATTTGAAACTTGTTCGTGTTTAAAACCAAAGAAAGTTCCCATCCATGAGAGAAGTTTTTTGTTGGATCAAAGAAATGAAAGGAAAATGGTTATAAGCGGGGTTGACAAGAAAGAAACAAATATCTTGAAGAAACGACAGCAGAGGCAAATTAAAGAGTCAAAGAGGGAAGCAAAAAAATGGTCTACGCAGGAAACGGATATTGTCTCAGGAAACTGCAATGAAGAATTGGTGCGTGAATCTTCCCCAGAAACACATTCGGTAACAGAGGCATCCCCAACAAACCCCCCTTTGACAGAGGCACCATCGACTTCAAGAGCTTATCGCAATAGATTGATGTTGCCAACAGTTGCCAAGGTATGTGATCGATACGGTTTATCGACGCGATCTGCTGCTGCTGTCGCTTCTGCTGTTTTGGCTGATGTCGGCTTGGTTTCTTCCAAAGATTCAACTCTTGTTATAGACAAAAATAAGATCCACCGAGATGTATCGAAATCACGTAAAGAAGCTTTAGAAGATATTGGAGGCATTGCTATAAAAAGCATTTACTTTGATGGAAGAAAGGACAAGACCCTGATAAATGAGAAAATAGGGGCGCGTTATCACCGTAAAGAAATTTTTGAAGAACACATCTCAATTTTGGCAGAACCTGGATCAATTTATTTGGGACACACAACACCAGGTCGTGGCACCGCAAAAGGGATTTTTACTTCCATCACAACCTTTTTAGAGAGTCAAGGTTGGAATTTAGATGACGTGCTTTGCATTGGATGTGACGGAACTGCAACTAACACTGGTTGGAAAGGAGGCGTCATTCAATATTTAGAAGAGTTCTTGAAGAGACCGCTTCAATGGTGTATTTGCATGCTTCACGCCAATGAGTAACCTCTTCGTCTTCAGCTAATCGCATACTGAGACTTTATGTTAGTACTCTTCGTCCATCAGAGAATTTGCTATTGCTTGTCAACTACGTCGTCAAAGTATACGCTCCAATTTGGTTCCGAATCAAGCGACAGGCGTCCTTTAAGGATGGAGCCAAACATATTTTCCAATTAATTATGTACTCTCGATATTTACCAGAAAATTTGAGATGTGTTGTGGATTCTGTTATAGAAAGAAATGCTTATTTTGCACATCCAGAAAACCTGCTTATCAGTATGTTGTTTGATGAAAGGGACCACATTCGGGAGCTGGCATGAGAATAAAAAAAGCTAGAGAAGCTGAAAATAGCTATCAACAAACGCAGGATATACATATAAGCCACCAAAGATCAACTTCTCTGCTAAAGATTATACCGAAATTATTTTGTGCAGCGAATGTCAGGTAACATCACCCCCGGTTCTTCGACATATTTCTTTTGAAGACCTTCACATCATGGCAAAAGATAAGAGCTTGGAAATTGTTGACTTTCCCTGTCACACCCAATCTGTGGAAAGATGTGTTAAACTGGTAACAGAGGCATCACAGAGTGTAACTGACTCTACTTCTAGAGATGGCTTTATTAAAAACAAGTTGCAATCTCGTGCAGAAATGCCAAATTTTGGACACAAAAATAAGTTTAAATTCTAAGGTTATGTCATTAATTAAAAATTATTTCTTGCTTATTTTGTTTTGTTTGTATGTGTTTAAATAATATTAATAATAAAATACGTTTAAAACTTAATTTTTTTATAGTTTTATTCAAACGGTTAAAGTATGTAAAAACATGAAATTTAAAAATCTTCAAAGCCCGGTACTACCCCCAAGATAACTGTTCTTTCAGTTTTTTTGATCTTTTCTTTATCTGTATAAAATTACGCAAATTTTGATACCCCTTTTGATAGTGTAGCTCGAAAGAAATAGCTATTGGTTTCTGCAATCACCTCCTCGTTTAAATGGAATTTTTTTTCACGCCAGCCATTTCTTCATATTGGGGAACAAATAATAGTCTGACGGAGCCAAGTCTGGAGAATAGGGGGGATGTGTGGAACGATTTGGAATCCTAATTCCAATAGTTTTGGGTTCGCAACTGCTGAGGTATGAGCTGGTGCGTGGTCGTGATGGAAAAGAACTTTTTTGTGGGCCAGTCGTGGACGTTTCTCTTTCAGCTCGGTTTTTTAAACGGTCCAATAGCAATGTATAATAATCACCTGTAATGGTTTTACCCTTTTCCAGATAGTCGATGAAAATTATTCCTTGGGAATCCCAAAAGACAGTCGCCTTAACTTGTTGTGCTCATGTGTCCACTCCGAAAATTTTTAAACCACTTGTAAACTGTTCTACTAGAAGGTGCGCCACCATAATGTTTAGCTTCTGTTTAGTCAATCCTAAAGATCTAAGACCTATAAGTCTATCATCATTCCTTCTTAAGACCTTGGAAAGACTGATTGATATCCATTTAAGGGCAAGTATTGATACAAGACTTCTGTCTTCGTCTCAACATGCCTACTGTAAAGGTAAATCGGTGGAAACAGCGTTACACATCTTAGTACGCCCCGTCGAACATTCCCTCCATCATAAAGACTTCACTATGGTTGCTTTCCCGTGGCATGATGGTTAGTGCGCTGGACTGTCATGCGAGAGGTCTTGGGTTGATCCCTGCCTGTGCCACCTAAAGTTTTATACACGGGTACTGCCTCTTGCGAGGAATTGACAAATTCTCCAAGAGTAATTCTTGTCATGAAAAAGTGCTTTCTCAAATTAGCCGTTCGGATTCGACATATAAACTGTAGGTCCCCTCCATCCCTGCAATTACTCGCACACAGGAATGGTTGAGAGTTGTACGTCAATAGGCCCTGGTTCTATAGGGACTGTTGCGCCAACTAATTTATTTATTTTTTATGGTTGCTTTCCTTGATATCGAAGGTGCCTTTAACAACGTGGACACATCTGTAATCACATCTGTACTAACATCTCTAAATGTAGAGAGTTCGCTTCGGGAATTAATTCATTTAATACTTACTAGCAGAATAATTAACTCAAAACTGGGCAACTCTTCTGGCAGACTATTCGTTAGTAGAGGGACACCGCAAGGTGGTGTTTTATCCCCTCTGCTCTGGAACCTAGTGGTGAATGAAATCCTAACTAGTCTGGATGCGGAGGGTTTCAGAATGATAGCTTATGCAGACGACGTTGCTATAGCAGTTTCAGAAAAGCATCTCATCACGTTAAAAGAACTCTTAGAAAATGCCTTAGACAGACTAATACTTTGGGCTGATCGGTGTGGACTGGGCGTTAACCCACACAAAACTGATTTAGTCTTATTTGCGAGGAGATACAAAATTCCATTTGTCAACCCTACCATATTAAAAGAATCCAATTTAAATTCTCAGACGAGGCTAAGTACCTGGGTCTTGTCTTAGATAAAAAACTAAATTGGAAACGCAACGTACAGGAAAGAGTCAAAAAAGCTACTGTAGCTCTCTTTTCTTGCAAAAAAGCCATCGGTTATAAATTGGGCTCACAACCCAGAATCACGCATTGGCTATACAGATACACATCGGTAATCAGACCGATTTTAATGTACGGTGTGGCAGTATGGTGGCTTTAGAGAAAGGTATAAACCGGGATAAATTAAATAAAGTAAAACGTTCAGCTTGCCTATGTATAAGCGGATCGCTTCGCACGACCCCATCTGCGGCACTGGGCACCTTACTCTCCCTAACACCTCTTGACATTTTTAGCAAACAAATAGCTGCAAGCTCTACTAAAATATGATTTCATCTCCAAAACAATTTTGTGCAACGAAAAATGATGTTTTTGACATCTGATAAAATGTTGAGAAAAATCTAATTGACAGTTTTTTTTTTATAAAATTTTAAAATTATTAAAAATTAAATCCTAAAAAAAAACATTACTTTTAGTTTGTAAAAATTGAATTTCGACTCAAATATCTTTTCAAAACTTGGAGATATTGACAGCTTTTGTACATAAAATTAAAAATTTAAAAAAAAATTTAACAAAAGTTGGTAAAAATTGATTTTCAACTCAAATATCTTTTCAAAAATTTGAAATAATGGCTTCTAACTAATTTTAACTTATAAGAAATATTGTTTTGAACATTCGATAAAATTTTGAGGAAAATCGAATTGACAGTTTTTTTTACAAAAATTAAAAACCTATAAAAAAATAATAAAAGTTGGTAAAAATTGATTTTCGACTCAAATATATTTTCAAAAATTTGAGATTATGGCTTCCAACTTATTTTAACTTAAAAGAAATATTGTTTTCAACTTTAGGAAAAACTTTGGGAAAAATCGAATTGACAGTTTTTTTTTTACAAAAAATAAAAACCTAAACAAAAAAATTAATAAAAGTTGATAAAAATTGATTTTCCGCTAAGATATCTTTTCAAAACTTTGAGATATTGGCTTCAAACTAATTTTATCTTATAAATAATATTAATTTCAACATTCGGTAAAATTTTGACAAATGTTGGATTGACAGTTTTTTTTTTTACAAAAAATAAAAACCTAAAAAAAAACAGTACTAAAACTTCGTAAAAATTTACTTTCGACTGAAATAGCTTTTCAAAAATTAAAAATATTGGCTTCAAACTTATTTTATTTCACAGAAAATATTGTTTTTGATATTAAGTAATTTTTTTATAAAAATCCAACAGTCCGTTTTTTTCATAAAAAAATAAAATCTACAAAAAATAGAACGCCAATTTGGTAAGAATTGATACATTTAGACAAACTTTTAAGCAAGACAAATCGATAGACGGGATGGGAAAATATCAGTGTGGGTCACATCCCAGCCTCTTTTTTAATAAAGTTATGATATCAAAATTCTGAAATTTTAATTTTAAATGTCTTTGGTAATAAATGGGTTAATGTGTTTATTATTATTTTTATCACTCGCATACGTAATAACATTTCAAATATAATAACTGGCAAAATAAAATCATTAACTTAAATAGCCCTCAGATTTCCTTAATAATAAAATATTTAATCCTCTTTTAAGTAGATAGCCACAATTTCTATTGCTCCTATAAAAATATCCTTGAATCCAAATAAACCTTTTTTTTATTTTATTCTTCATGTCACATAATTTAAGAAAATATAATAGTTTTCCAACTTTTTTTTCAAACATTAAACATGCAACAAAAGTTCCTCAAACTTTTATTATAACCGTATAAGGATTAAATTCCATGTTATTTTGTTCTTGTTCTTCTTCTCTTCTCAAAATCAAAAAAGTAATAAATCAACAACTTATGTCAAAAAATATTTGTACTTTATATTGAGAAGGAAATTTCACTATAAGTCAAATTGTCGGTTCTCTATCAAACTAATTTATCACACACCAAAAAGAGTACCCCAAAGACCCGATAAAGATTATTATAATATTTTTTAATCCCAAAATTTACTACCTACACATACATACATACATACCTATGCCTATATACATACATATATCCAGCAAGTATTACAATAATAATTATAATAGAAATTCCTAAATTCATGTTTCAAGATTATTTCAAATCCACCCTACCTACCAGCTGGCACATTTGAATTCCCTAAAAGGTCTTATGTACACATACTATACTATACATACATATCCAACAAGGTCACAAGTCACGTCACATAAAACACGTAGAGTAGGTACAAACAAAAATATAAAACCCTACACCAATTCATTTTAATTTGAGCCTATTATCATACACTTATCGAAAATTTTATTTGTTTTTTTTTCACTGTTTCATGATGAAAATTCCAAATCCAAAAAAAAAAAAATAACAACAACACAATTTGAAAAAATTTATAACCGTACACTTGTAATTAGGATTCATAACACAAAAACACGTTTTTATTGCCTTCCCAAGGATCCGACACTAATAAATGAAAATATTAGCATAGCTGGAAAAAAAGTTGAAAAATACTGAAAAATAAAGAAAAACCAAATTTTCATTTCATAAAGTTTGTGCGGAGAAATCGCTTTTCATGAACTCCATAAACAATTGGTGCCACCAACACGAAGCCTAATTACTCGTTAGCCAAAGTTAATGGTCTAAAAGCACGAAATATGTAGGAAGGTAGTATAGTATAGGCGACAAAAAACCAAACTCCAACAACGGTTTTGATGGATATATGTATGTATGTATGTAGGTACAGCAGAACTACAAAGGTTAGGAACATAGAACTCGTAGAAATAATTTATAGTTATAAATGCACTCCAACAACAAACACAATACCAAAAAGAGTGAGTGCCCATTATAGAAATTGCAACATTTGACACCCAAATCGAGTCCTTTTTTGCGGCTGGCGACGTCGACGACAACGACGACGGACTAAAGGGTCATTTGAAGTCCTCCTGCTGAGCGACATAAAATAAAACATTTAAATCGCTTAAAAGAAAAAAAAAACCAACACCACTCTATACATACCTCTTTGCCGCCCTGGCGTCCGTCCGTCCGTTCGCTGTCGCGGAGTGTATTTTGCTGACAGATTCATTTGTGTCAAAGCAGCAGGACACAGCAGCAGCTATTAATTTTTTTTTTTTTTTTTTCGTTTAGTCCCTAAAAAAGAGTCGTTGACTTTTTTACGATTATTGAACTCGCTGCAAACGACATTCTCAGAGATTTCAATTAATGTGCGTAATTTGCGGGCAGAGCACTTCAGTAAGTTATATAGACGAAGCGCGCATCTTTGCCTTCTTCTTGTTTTATAGAACCCTCCTAAACTTTATATACCAAAAAAAAAAAAATATAGGAGGCTTTCCACAAATATGCACAATAAATCTGCGAATTTGAAAGCGGATACGGATACCAGTCATTTTGGTATGCGTCATTATTTTTATCAGTTTTCTTTTTGTTCGTTTGTCCCTTATACTCGTATGTACGTTAAATTTTCATTTAGGGACAAATTCTACGCATATCGACGCGACATTCAGAACCACACATATTATACTTTCAATTTTCAAAATGCGTTGCAAATGACATAGACAAAACAGCAACAACAACAACAAATACCAGGGACTATCTATCACGGATACAAGCTGTCTCCTGTCCAATTTAAGCGCGGTGAATGTGTCATCCCTCATTCCCAACTACCAAACTACCAAAACGGTCGTCGTACCCTTCTGATGATATAGTATTCAGCCTGGATAAATAAATGAGGGTGGTTCCGTTCAGGTTTTGAACCAATCAAAAAAAAAAAAACATAGACAAAGGAAAAAATCGATAAATTGACTTCTAATCGGCGGTCCGTTTGACGTAAATACACCACTGGGGGTATTCAAAATCAGCTTCAAAATACACCTCTATTAAAACGAAAAAAACAACAACAACAACAACAACGATGACGATATAACGAGGGAACGAGGGAAGTCCTTGTTCAATACCATCACCACCGAACCATGCGTTACGTTGCGTCCATTGCGCTGCTACCATATCGTTAAAGTCAGTATAGAGCGGTGGTGAACGGGCGAGCGGTGGCATGGCATGGCGGTGAGCAGACAGGAAAAATAAATTACTTGCCATTAAACAAATTCCGTGTGACATTTCACATTTTCGAATTATACGAGACTATATAAACGAGAGAGCATTCGAAACAGGACACAAAAATTAAACTAATACATGACGACATGACGAATATAAAACAGCAATTTTCCAATGGCTGCTGATGCTGATTCTGATGGCGATGGCAATGGCGATGGCAATGGCGATGGCAATGGTGGTTGGTGTTTGGTGAAAATGTAGACGGTGAATGGTGAAAGGAGCGTGGTGCGGTGCGGCGCGATGGTTGATGGTGGCCTTATGTGCATTGATAGGTTTTGCACTTTCGAGAAAAAAACCATCACAAATGCATTGCAGAAACAAGGATCAACGTTGCTTTGGTACGATTTTATAACCAAACCAACTTGTATTCAAAAATACACAAAGAGAAAGGTCATGTCAACCGACATAGACACCCTAACCCCTCTCTTTCTCACTGTATCTCTGTTAAAACCAGGTGATGACAGGGTGTGGAAGTTTATTGGACTGATGACATATTTTTCAACATTAAAAGTGTGGTCCCTAGAGTTCTGGGAACAATGCGCCCATAATATACACAAAAATTAAACACAGAAAAATAACTTGCTCATTATAAAATCGCTGCGAGTGTAAAAGCGTAAAAGAGGAAATATGTTGAATGAATGTTGTATTATGTAAGTTTCATCCCAACAAACATTATTATGGTTAAATAACCAAGATAAAATACAACTTTTAACCCCCATTACATAAAGTTGACAACTGGGTCGAATAAAACAGTTCTCTTTACAAAAAGAACCTTTTGAATATAATAGCGAAAAATTGTATATAAAGGGTGTCCCAAAATTAACGCAAGATTTGAATTTGCCGCCATTTGTGCAGTGAAGTGTTGGCAACCCTGAAAAAAAAGCAATTTGACAGCTAACAGTATAGGGTTATTAAAAATGGAGCGTTACACGAGAGAACAACGTGTCTTCATTATTAAAGAATATTTCAAAAATAGTGAAAGCTTGGCGGCTGCAGTTCGAAAATTTCATACAAAATATGGTCGGAATAGTGTTTTAACTTCGTCAACTGTGAAGAGATTAATTGAAAAATTCATGGAGACTGGATCAGTTCGGAGAACCCATTTGTGATTGTCGAAAAATAAATGCATCCACAACGCGTGACTGTATGGTGTGGATTTTGGGCTGGAGGCATAATTGGGCCATATTTTTTTGAAAATGATGCTGGTCAAGCAGTGACTGTTACTGGTGCTCGATATCGCGACATGATTACACAGTTCTTTCTGCCAAAATTGGATGATATTGATGTGTCCAATATGTGGTTTCAACAAGACGGTGCCACATGTCATACAGCCCGTGAAACAATTCAATTACTGCATGAGACATTTCCAGGTCGTGTACTCTCTCGTTTCGGTGATCAAAATTGGCCTCCTAGATCGTGTGATTTAACACCATTAGACTTCTTTTTATGGGGTTATTTGAAATCACAAGTCTATGTCAACAAGCCCACAACCACCCGTGCATTAAAGGAGGAGATTCAACGCTGCATCAACGAAATTCAGCCACATTTATGCAGAATGGTCATGGAAAATTTCAACAAAAGAGTGCGCATGTGCATGCAAAGCCGTGGAGGCCATTTGTCCGATGTGTTATTCCATACATAACCCTATCCAATGTACTTTACGAGTCAATAAAAATATAACTATCAAAAGACTAAAAACGGCGTTTTCTATTTAATTCAAATCTTGTGTTAATTTTGGGACACCCTTTACATATGTACATACATCTACCTGTGTGTAAAATCGATTTTTATATTTTTTAAATTGGTGTTTCGGATGCAACAACAAAAATTAAAAAACTAGGTTATGTTAACGTACATACCTAACTGGTTTATATAATTACATAAGGGGGATTTAATTTTTAATACATATTTGTTTAAGAATAAAAAGATCAAAAAAGTGGAGATTTACTTGTATTTTTTTTTAATTTAAAAATATTTGCTAGTTAAATTGTGTTTTATTTGACGGTGTTTTAAGCCTGTTAGCTATATAGTGATAGTGTTAAATTATTCAGGACTGTGAACGTACAAAGACTTAAAAAAAAATGAATGGTATTTGTTTTTCAATATATATGGAGGTCATACGGCAGATAAAATTTTATCAGTCTTCGTTATGCCTGGTATTTTCAATGATATTCATTTTTTCGGTATTATTGTTGGGCGCCATTTCTTAAGTGGGAACTATATAGTAAGTCGATTTTTATTACATAAATTAGTGATATTTGATTGGAATTTTAAGTTTTTTCATAATCAGTCTAATGGTTCTGCATTTCACCAAAATCGAAAATAGTGGACAAAATTTGAACTTGACCCGATGGAATCATTATCTTTAAGAACTACTAAAAGGTTTCAATTGACTTGATTTGAATGTTAAGAAGTAGGTTTTTGAGTCATTTGAATTGTGTAGCACCGAAAATGTATTTCACTGGTTTTTCAAAAACAAATTTGTTCAACATGGTTCGATAAAGATCGCCATTGACTGTAGTGGCCTGGCCACTGCTTGCTCATTTTCGAAGAAAATAATCTATTATCAAAATGTCAACGGACTACGGATAAAGATCAATAAGGTCTACAAAAATATAACCATTCTACCACACGACATAATCATTTTGACTGAAACTTGGATAAACAATACATTCTTGGATACGGAACTCTTCGATTCGAATTATCAAGTGTACAGACGTGATAGACACTGCTTAAATGACATCAGGACTGTAGGAGGTTTGACTTTTGCTTGCCGTAAAAAATTGTTTGATATGCACTTTGGTTGACGACTTTCATCAATCTGATGTAGAAATGATTTGTATAAAAGTCAAAACTGAGACAGGACTGCTATACATTATTGCCATATATATGTATGTATATGGGTGATTATACAAAAGTTGGGTAACTTTTGAGTATATTTTGTTTACGATAGTTTTTAAATCAAACTTCTATAAATTCGGGCGTATATGATAGCTAATCTAATTAATATATTGTTCCCAAACGGGACAGTCACTTTTTTGAGTACATTGTAAGATATTTAAAAATTTCAGAATTTGACTGCCAGAGGACTGACGAGTAGGTATACACAGTTTTGAAAGTACATATTATAATGAAATTTAATACAAATTAGTAAAAATCTCTTAGGATTTAATAATGATCACTTAAAATCACTTAGGAACAATTAAAAATAATTATTAATATGTAATACTAGGAGAAAATACTACATCAGTTTTCAAAACAGTCTTTTGACATTTAACGTAACGTTATTCACTTATCTTTTACTACTTTCACATAGTTTTACTAAATATTTCAAAGTAATCAACAAACAATATAAACAAAATCTAAAAATATTCATCTTAATAGGACTAATGATCAAGAAATGAAGAACAATAACAATTTACCTGACACAGGACTGACGAAAAAGACGAAATTTGAGATTATAATCTGGACTAATGTTTTTTTTTTTTGTAATTTCAAATATCAACAAACTACATTTTAACAAATCAAAGTCTTATACGAATAAATAAAAGTAAACCTTAGATTAACAAAAAAAAATAACGACTCACCATAAAACTGACGTGTTGACTGGCTAAGCACGTGTATAGACAACAAACATAACCCAAACTCTGGTACAGTTATGGTGGCCGTCAAATTGTGCGACCCGCAACTAACTTTATTACCAACATTAAAATTCAAAGTGGGATTTGATAGTGAGTCGGCGATATTTCGCACGAATTTCAAATTTAAATAACACACAAGGGACTGACGAATAAAACTGAACACAAAATTTCTTATTTTTTTAAATAAAGTGGAGAACACTGCATTATGAAAGTTGTAGTATATATTAAACTATATACATCGCAGATTGTATTAAATTAATAAGTTTGCTCAAATCAATGATAATGTTTAATAGACAGTCACTTAATGGTTGGTTTTCAGGGTTGTGGCATGCCAGAGGACTGACGTTTTAAGAACTAATTGTGTTTTTTTAATAACTTGTATTCAAAATGAAGAACTGAAATTGGGTGACTAAATAAAGGTCTTTCCATTGTTTTAAAATAAATTGTAATCTCAATAAAATATAATCAGACTTTGTATATATTGGTTGATGACATCGAGTTACCCAACTTTTGTATAATCACTCATATATACATATACCTCCAAGCTCTCCTTTAACAACGTTTATGAAAACTTAATTAATTCCATAAACAAAATAAACGATCAAATTGAGCCACAAGACCAGTTACTAGTCTTACGAGATTTCAATCTTCCGAACTACTTGATCTTCACCGACATCACCCAGCATTATACCTATCTTTTAATTTAAATGTATGTAATGTTCCTAATTGCTCCAAAGAAAATCTTGAATTTAACTTTAAAAAATGCAGACTTAATGAATTTTTCAACCTGTTATGTAATGTTAACTGGAATCATTTGTTTGAGAACTGTGAAATTAATGCTACGAGTATGTGCTCTAAATTCTACTGTGTTCTCTTTAACTTTTTTTTTTATGAGACCACACCATTGAGAAAACCGAGCATTATTTTTAAATCTCCTCCATGGTTTGACTCTTGCCTAAAAAACTTAAAAAATAAAAAAAAATCAAGGTCTGGATTAAATATAATAAAACAAAAGCTGATAATGACTTGGTAATATACCATGAGCTAAGAAATATGTTTATTGACTATTCAGATATTCTTTATAATGACTTTATTTTAAATTCTGAAACTGATATACAAAACAACTTTGTTTATAGTAAGAGAAATACTGAAGGGGTATCCAAACTGCATGTCTTTCAACAACGAACTTAGCCATGACTCTTAAAAAATTTCAAATATGTTTGCAAATTTTTTCAAAGATGCTTTCGACGTAGCGAACTCCTGTCAAACGCCTGAGTTATTGGCCCTCTCACAAAATTTTCCTCATTTGAATTCAATTAGTCTTTGGATCTCTTAAGATGAAATCGTTCGCAAAGCTTCAGAACTTGACGTTTGTTATAGCCCTGGTCCAGATTGTGTACCTTCTTATATTTTGAACAAATGCGCATCCTATTTATCCTATCCTCTTCATATCGAATCGCTCAAATCTTCAATTTTTCCTGAAGTTTGGAAGAGTTCGTACATAACGCCGATACATAAGAAGGGTATTAAAAATGAAATGAAAAATTATCGTCCCGTTGCAAAACTGTCCGTCATCCCTAAGTTATTTGAGTCCATTATTTGTAAAGTCATATCATTTAATTGTAAGTCTATAATATTTGTGACAGTCAACATGGTTTTGTTCAAAATAATTCAACAGTTACTAACCTCTTTCATTTCAGTTCTTTTTGTTTAGATTCGTTTGAAAAACGGATACAAGTTGACTGTGTCTTGACAAACTTCAGTAAGGCCTTTGATAAATTGTGCCATAATACATTAACTTCCAAACTTAAATTCCAAGGCTTTAACGATAAATTTGTTAGTTGGGTTTTGTCGTACTTATATAATAGATCATGTAGCGTAGTTTTTACGAATGAGTGGTCATCATATTTGTATACTAACTCTGACGTACCACAAGGTAGTCACTTAGGACCTTTACTGTTTATTTTGTACGTTAATGACTTACCTTCTATTATAAAACACTCTTCTGTTTTAATTTACGCTGATGACACTAAAATGTTCAAACGTATTGACCCACTTGACGACTGTTTACTCCTACAAGATGATCTAAATATTTTTCGCGAATGGTGTTTTATAAAAATAAGCTTTTACTAAACATAGACAAATGTAAATCAATGTGTTTTACACGCAAACATAATGTTTTGACTTTCAATTATCAATTAGACTTCTTATTTGAATAAACTCTCTACTTTCTCTGACCTAGGTATTATTCTTGACTCAAAATTAACATTTACAAATCATTATGACTATATACGATATGGGCTCCCTTTTATTCAGTCCATATAAACCCAAATATGCCTTTTTTTCAATTTTCAATGGCGCCCAACGTGAGAAGAATAGATTCTCTAAAGAATGAATTTTAAATTCCCCTTTTATGAATTATGAGAGGGTATGTTAGAATATCGCATAAGTTATGTATGTGTTTCTTAAAAACATCAAACTCTTGAATTCATTGTCATCAAGTCTAAAAGTCCTAAATTGATTTGTAAATTACTTAATTTTCATACTCTTGAGATTCTAAAGGTCTTTATTTGATATCGTCTTTTAGTGTTCAGATTACTTCTCTAGAATTTTTGACTTTTGACTATTTCAATGAGTTATCAATATTTCGATGTAAGAAATCGGAAAGTCATAGTTTTTTTTCATTTAAAGGAGCTTAAAAGGAGAAAATACCTCCTTAGCAGATTTTAAAATTCAGCTTAGCAATGGAAAGTAAAAAACAATGATAAATGAAAAAAATAGTGAAAGCATTATGCGAGTTTTTTGAGAGAGATCGAGAAAAATAAAAAATTCAGTTAAAATATATTTCACAGTATTCGAGTTTCCAATTTAGTAAGATTTTTTTCTTTCAGCGTGGCTTTCTCCAGATTGCTAAAATCAAAGCCGTTAAACTCACACAAGTGCATTTCACTTAAGTTAAACTACAAATTACAGTGGAAATTGATTGTCCAAATATGAGCCTATTTTTTGACTATAATAATTATTCAAAGAGTCATTTCTTATCACGTTTTTAACTATTGCTGAATATGATTTGATCAGCTTGGGGGTGTTTCCTTAATTCAACGCATCTAATCTCTGCGGTGTTAACTTTGCAAGTATATTTTCTATGCAGAATGTTTCTCTGACGACAGTATCCTAAACTTATCATATTCATTCCTAGATCTAGATCCTTGTCCTTTGGATGTGAAACTTCAACAGAAACTTCTTCCGATCTCGACAGTTTTGTCCAATTTTCTGTTGAATTATCCTGTTGTATTCTATCGCCTCAAACAATTCAGCCGTAATGCTAGCAGTTCCAGGAATGCTCATAAGTTTATTCTTGAGCTCAATTTCGGACGTTCTGTCTTTTTAACTGCACATCGAGAATGCATTCCTACCATTTTGATATTCCATAATTTAAGACCAATATTGTAGTTTTTGTAGTATAGTAATCGTGACGTAATGGTTAGACTTCTAAAGGTCTTGGATTCAATCCTTGCCTGTGCATACATGTACTGCCTCTTTCGAGGAATTAACAAATCCTGCGATAGTAACAATTACTGTCATGAAAAAAGCTTTTTTTTAAATTAGTTGTTCGGATTGGGCATAAAAGCTGTAGGTCCCCTCCATTCCTGACAACATTACTCATACACAAGAATGGTTGAGGGTTGTCTTGTATATTATTTGGCCCTAGTTCTAAACGGACTTTTGCGCCACCTAATTTATAAATATATTTCCATAAGATTTACATTGTGTTTTAACTTGAAGGGTATTAATCCCCTGAAAATATTGCAAAAAAAAAACTTTACTAATGTTTTAAAATTTAAAATTTTGTTTTTGAAGACATTTTTGCGTCTTCTAGAATCTGAAGTTTTTTCTGCACCTTTACTTGGATTGAAAAATTTGTCTAAACTATCAATTGATAGTGGATAAATATTGAAATTTTGCTTGATAATTATACGTACATTTTCTTGTTATTCGCCATATTCCAGAATTTTCTCAATTAACAAAGCTCTTATATAAATTTTGCTGGTTAAAAATTAAATTTTGATATTTATCAGCGAACATCAGTTTAAAAGTTGTTGGCGAATGATACCCAAAATTTGGGCTCTTTCTACGTTTTATTTCCCTATACTATACGTGAACATGAGGTTAAGGTGGTCATTAATTATATTAAAGTATAAGGAAGGTCATTAATGTTATTAGTTCAGTATTATGTCACAATGAAGAACTCAAAAGCTCAGGCTTGTTAGGGTTTTCAAACTGTGCCGTATTACTTCCAAATTAAAAAAAAAAAAACCCACGCAGTATATCTTAGGTTTATCTTATTCACCTTTTGAGAACTAGGTTAACAAAGTTTGAATAATTAAAAATAACCGTTCTGTTACTTCCTTGCATAATCGCGGTACCGTGGCGGTATCAAAATGTTCTCACAAATCTTGAATATTAAAAAAAAAAAAAAAAACACAAACAAAATTGAACCCATATCCAGGGACTTGAGCAATTTCAAGAAAAGTGAAGTTCGGTGCTCCTTCTTTTTATTTTTTCCATCGTGCAGTCAAGTAAGAGTGAATTATCTCATAATATATTAACAAGCATGAACCCAACCATCATATTGTGCTCGGCTTAAGCAATCTACCATGAGAACAGCCTTCCTTTGTTTTGGTTATGTTTATTTTTTCTGTTATTATGGACTCCTATAGCTTTAGGAAGGTAGGTAGGTATAACAGCAACGAGGCTCCTGCTGAGTTCTTCCCAACACACAGCCAGAGCATTTATAGGGTATAACAACCGCCCCCAATCCTGGTTCTGATCCTGATGTGCGGTTATAGTTCTATAGCAATGCAAGAGGGAAATTGATACAGTCTTTAATCAAGTGGAAACGTTTTTTCATGTTGTTGTTGTGTTTTTTTTTGTCTTCTTATTTTTTTTTTTTGAAATACAAAAATGGTATTAATTATTAATGTTAATGTCTCCTGTCTCTGTGTTCGGACAGTTGTTCAAGCAGTAACGCCATTCAGAGGGGGCGGCTTGCACCCATCACCGTCATGATAGGATAGGTCTTTAGCTCTTTCTCCTACCATAAATACACATATGATAATATGGTAGGTATATAGTCATGGCTAATAAAGTGAAACTTAACAACCATCCCTTATCCCTTACGTCGTCGTCGTTACTGGTAGACCATCGACCGTCGCTCGTTGCGCCGCGCCGCATCGGCTAGAGGCTATTATAGTCTTTCCTCGTAATGATAGTCATTTAGGATTTTTGTGTTGTCTTGTTTTTTTTTTTTTTTTTCTTTTTATGAGAGGGAAAAATGCAATAAAATGTTTCATGTGCCTTTTGATTTATTTTCCAACATTCTTTCCGGTTGGTGTGTGAGGAATAAAAAAAGTCGAAATATCGTAATGGTTTTCTTTTTCCTTAGGTTTTTTCGTTATTACATTTTGTACAGACACAAAATAAAGTGGGTATCTAATTGTCTACCTGAAATTAAAGAACCTCTCTTAACTTCATATGTACAAGTATTAACTTAGAAGTATGTATGTATTTTTTTTTTTAAATTATAAAATTTTGAAACTCGATACATTTTGTTATCCTTGATTTTTTGTCTTCTGATGTTTAGCAAAAAGAAGAGGATGTTACTTTTTTAAGATATTATTTTTTGTTTTCTACGAATTAAGAAATGACTCATCACTTACTATTTTTGGGGTCTTCAGCAAACTTAAGGGTGTGATTCAAAGAGTTTGATGTGATGAATTGATACTCACATGTATCATCTTTCTCAACAACTTCCGCAGTAAGATTTAAGTTCTACTCCGTGTGAAAATTTCTCTTCCAAGCCCCTAAATTTCCATATCGATCTTTGTTTGATCTTCAAAAAGGATATTAATTTCAAACAAATATTTTTTTAGACTATATGATTCATAAGAAAGGCTTGTGTCTTGATGATTCCAAAGATATATTTACATTCCTTGAAATTCATAAGTATTATAAACTATTATTTCTTATAAAGTATGTGTCACAAACGTAACAAAAATACATATTCCTTTTTAATTCTTAGAGACTGGTTTTTATTTAAAACTTATAATTAAGATTTATTACAACAAGGAATCGAGTTTTCGTCATTAATACGGGCTAAAGCAGCATTATTTCAAGTTGTCCTTAAGTGACCAATATACGCTTTAAATTCTTAAGGGCAATTAATTGTTACAACAGCTCAAATTACTTCAAGCGTTTTCACTGCGACGAATACGTTTTCGATTCTTTAGAGCACTTACTTGTTAGAACTGCTCATATTTTTCTACCGGTTTTCACAGCTGCCGGCCAAAGATGTGCTTTACGAAAACCCGAAAGTACTTTGATTTTGAGAAACATAAACTCAAAATTTGTACCATTTTGTGGTAAATTTTAACAATTTCAACGCATTTTTCAAGCATGTATCATTCAGTTTAATGACATAACTTTTACTTGCCAAATGGCAAAAGATGACAGCTTCACAATTGACAGGTGACAAAATATTTGGCAATCAAAAATGAAATGACTGTTACAAATTTTTTAGCCAAAATTAATTTTTAAAAAGCTGTTACAAGCTTCAACAATCAAACAAAATTTAAGATCTAAAAGTATCCGTATCAAATAAAATTTGAATATATTTTACTCAGATATTAATTTCTAACAGTGGTTTTTTTAAATGTGCAAATACTTTTTTCGAAGGTAGACTTTTTGACAGCTGTCACTTGTTTTGTGCTCAATTTCGCTTTTCATTTTATTATAACTTACTCCGGAACAGCCTTAAGAAATTGCGCAAGTTTATTTTGTGAAGTTGCTTGTCTGGCCTAATATTCGGCTCCGTATTGCTGATAGTATTGGTTGGATTATTAAACGTAGAGCATTTAAATTGATAGATGATAATATCATCATAAGTTCATTTACTTCGCTTGAACATCGTCGTAAGGTCTCTTTTGTTAACTTCCCATAGGAAGTTATTGTAATGGGTCCGATTTGTCAAATTGAAAATTTTGACATTTCTCGACGTTTCAAGGTCCCTAGAGTCGAAATAAAAGATTTTTAGAAAGATGTCTGTGCGTGCGTGTGTACGTACGTTCGTACGTCCGTATGTCCGTATGTTTGTACCTCCGTACGTCCGTACGTTCGCGACGTTTTTTTCGTCGTCCATACCTCAAGAACCAGAAGAGATATCGAATTCAAATAAATTTTGTTATACAGATAATAAGGCAGAAAGGTGCAGAAAGGGCTCTCAAGAAAATTGCGTGGGTGGTTTTTTTACCATAGCAGTTTAAAAAAAAGGTGAAAATTTTGGTTAAAAAAAATTAAATTTTATATTAAATTGAAATTTTTATTTAATTTAAAAATTTATATTATATATTGTAAATTTTAAATTATATATTGTAACGTGATACAAAACAATTATATTTTTGGAGAAAAATCCAATTAACGGTTTTTTTATAAATCAAAAAAACTGAAAAAAAATTTGTCACCTCGAAAATTTTACGACTAAAATATGATTTCATCTCCAAAACAATTTTGTGCAACGAAGAATAATGTTTTCGACATCTGATAAAATTTTGAGAAAAATCTAATTGACAGTTTTTTTATGAAAAATAAAATCCTAAAAAAAACATTACTTATAAAAACCTAAACAAAATTTAACAAAAGTTGGTAAAAATTGATTTTCAACTCAAATATCTTTTTAAAACTTTGAGATAATAGCTTCTAACTAATTTTAACTTATAAGAAATATTGTTTTCAACATTCGATAAAATTTTGAGAAAAATCGAACTGACAGTTTTTTTACAAAAATTAAAAACCTAAAAAAAATTTAACAAAAGTTGGTAAAAATTGATTTTCAACTCAAATAGCTTTTCAAAAATTTGAGATAATGGCTTCTAACTAATTTTAACTTATAAGAAATATTGTTTTCAACATTCGATAAAATTTTGAGAAAAATCGAACTGACAGTTTTTTTACAAAAATTAAAAACCTAAAAAAAATTTAACAAAAGTTTGTAAAAATTGATTTTCAACTCAAATATCTTTTTAAAAATTTGAGATAATGGCTTCTAACTAATTTAAAATTATAAAAAATATTGTTTTCAACATTTGATAAAATTTTGAGAAAAATCGAATTGACAGTTTTTTTTTTACAAAAAATAAAAACCTAAAAAAAAACAATACTAAAACTAAGTAAAAATTTACTTTCGACTCAAATAGCTTTTTAAAAATTACAAATATTGGCTTCAAACTTATTTTATTTCACACAAAATACTGTTTTCGATATTTAGTAATTTTTTTTATAAAAATCCAACAGTCCGTTTTTTCATAAAAAAATAAAATCTACAAAAAATAGTACGCAAATTTGGTAAAAATTGATACATATAGACAAACTTTTAACCCTTTCGTTACGAGATTGGGACAGAACAAAGAATATTTATATGTAAACGTACCACTCCCGTCCCGAAAGGATTAAGCAAGACAAATCGACAGACGATATGGGAAGTTATCAGTGTGGGTTGCATCCCAGCCTCTTTTCTGACCCCTATTTACCGTTATTTTAACGGCTTATGCTCTAGTGAAATAGCCAGTTTGCATTCCTCCCCTTAAACAGTTCAACCGTAATACTTGCGCTTCTAGGATTGCTCATCAGAATACCCTCGAGTTCAACTTCGGCCGTACTGTCAAATACAGAGATTCGTTCTTTAGCCGTACTACGCGAATGTGGAATGCCTTACCACACTCTGTCTTTCCTAGTCATTGCAATATTCAGGAATTCAAAACCAATGTGCACCGACATCTCTTTTTAAACCCTCTCCTCTTCCTAGTGCTCACACTGTGCCTCTGCATAATAAGGGTAGTAATATCCCCTTGAGTGTGAGCTTATTATAAAAAAAAAAAAAACAGCCCAATTGCTACAAAAAGTGGTTCAAAATTGCGCCTCTTGGCTGAAGTATATTTGAACCAGTCGTGGTTGCAACTTGCCTAAAATCATTTTTTACAACATAACGAAAAACCTTTATTCTTTATAATAAAGCTAAGTTTTAGGTCATGAAATTAATTTATATGCATTTTTCTTTTTCCTAAAAACCACACGTCTAACAAAAACACCCTTTAAAGTTATGTACATTTTATTTAATTGAATTATCCTATATATCTTCCCACTTTGGTGGAATTCAATTAAAAAATCTGTAAGTAAGACATAAACACATAACAGATTTATAAGTTATGGTTTTATGTCCCAAAGCGATGGTTTTTTGTCCAAAACTCTAAACAAAATTATAGAACCATAAGTAGGTAGGTATAGGACGTTGGTGAAATTCCTTAAATGAGTGTATGTCCTACAAAAAGTGGGAAATAAACTCATTTAAGGTTTATTACATACAAAATTATGTACCAGCGCGTTGGTATAAAATCCTGTACTTTAAGAAATATTTTATTGGACTATCATTCGATTTTGGTCGAATTCACTTAACGTTTTTTGAATTTATAAGCTATTATGGAGTTATGTCCCAATGCGATATGCAGAAACTTTGTCATTCATTTTCTATTAAAGTTTAAAAAAAGCGAATTTGATTTGATAAAAAAGTCCTTTCCACATAATCAGGATAACATTCATCATGCTCAAACACATACACACTCACATAAATAACACTAAGCGTTTTTTAATGAAACTATAGTGTGTGCGTGATAAAGTGCATAACATTTGTCACCGCACATTCATCTACCTAAAGTCCACTACTTAGTCTCACATCCTAATCCTGATGGAAATTAGAACAACAAACTACACTAAACTAAAAAACACCAAAGACTAATTCAACTCTGAACTCTACGAGTTAATTTTCAAATCGTATATACAAAATCTCCTAACTCGTATCAGGTCTATAGAAGGTATATTGTATAAAGACTTTACATATAATAGATATGTACCGTTATTTATACGTTGCGTTGTCCTTTCTATATACGTACTTTGCTACAATACGCAGGATAAGCACAATTCTAAAAGCCGATTTCGTAATTACCCATTTGGTTAGGACACGCTCACCACATGCATGCATTTTTATAATCTTATGTTTGTTACAGTTGCGGTCAAAAAATAGAACCGCAGAATATCATCAACTTGGTATAAAGTAAAAGAACTGAGTTGGTATATCGAAATACAGTTTTGTCATCAATTAGATTTTAAGCGTTTAAATATTTATAAAAAACAAAATTAATTTCATATTTAATAATTTTTTTGTATGATAATTGTTTGCATTGAAGAATAAAGATTTTGACATTTGATACAATTTATAGAAAAATCAAAAATTACAAAACTTTTTAACAAACTGCTACTAAAAATTCATAAGAATTGATTTTCAACTCAAATATCTCGAGAAAAGTTGAAGGTATTGACTTCAAAATTGTATCTATACAAAATATTGTTTTTAACATATGGTAATTTTTTTTTTTTAAAGAAAAATGCAAGTACTAATATTTTTATGAGGAATAAAAAACCTTCAAAAAATGCTCCCAAAAATCGGGGTTCCACTAAAATATCTCGGGAGAAAAACAGATTCTAAAATTAATCTTATTTTACCATATGCAAAATATTTTTAAATAACTTTGAGTTAATTTTTTATAAAAAAAAAAAAAAAAAAAAAAAAATTAAAAATTCGTTAAAAATGGTTTTCGATAAAGTATTTTGAGAACAAAGACTGATATTGACTTCAAAGTTTTCTTATCTTAACAAAATGTTTTTATTAATATTTTGTAAGACTTTTAGGAAGTTACACTAATCGACTACCAATTGAACTTTTTAAATGGGTTTTGATACCCTTAATTCAATTCTGACTTCAAAACGTCAGGTTTTTTTTATATCACTTTTTTAAAATTCGAAAAAAACACGTATATAAGGCTTTGTGAGGCCATCTTAATTTATGTCAATAAAATTCGTGATGACGGGATGAAATACGATAATACCTTTCTTCAATATTCAGTTGAAATATTTATACTATATCATTGTTAGATTTCCACTAAACCACTTATGCTAAAAACGGTTTGAACGTGAGTTATGGTCTTGTAATGAATCTGTTCTCTGAAAAAAAATTGTATATCAAGTTTTTGAAATACATAAATTAAAAAATAGAAAAATAATTTTGAAAACGGGTATTTTTAAAACTTGGTCAACTAGTTTAAATTAAAGTTTTAATTCGAAAGCAGCACTAAAAATTATTTCCAAAACGTATTTTTCATGTAGCATGTCCCATTTTTTTATGACAGCTGTAAAAGGGCCTTTGCAAAGACTTTACAATCCGTTGACATCTAAACAACAGGAACGAACATTCATTCCAAAAACAAAAAAAAAAAAACATTTTAATCATTAAGGTCATATCAAGTTAGTCAAATTTTTTGACTGCAACTGTACATAAACAATACCTTTAGGTATCTATTGGGTGGATTGCATCCATTGACTTTTGTTAAATGGTGAGTGGGTGAATTTGGATATAAATGTATACCTATAGAGGCTTTGAAGGGGTTCCCCCATATACATATAAGGGATACTGAACGACAGCAATATCCGACACGCAAACCTCACTTGTTCCAGGTTCTACCCACGTTTCATGTTGTATTCGGCCACAGAGCAGCAAAATACTGCCCTTCTTCTTTAACTATAATCGAACTGAACTCTTTTCCCCTTTTACGACTAGGTAGCTAGTAGGTTATGCATACATAGGTAGAGGTAGGTAGTTTTTGTAACAATTCCTGCAACACTACCGCCGCGCCCCGTGCGCCGCCGCCGCTGTCTATTCATTTGGCCTCCTCTCTGATATGGGCGGCTATCCTGATGGGTTATCCCATGAGCATACAAAATACTCCTTCTAATATACAAAACTGGGCTTTTTGCTTGTGACCATCAGAGCAGTGTCGGTCGGTGGACACCTCATGTTGTTATTGTTATTTCATTCGCTCTTCGTTTCGTTCCCCGCTCTTTCCCCAAACCAAAATGACTACAACTACGAGAATGGAATTTGTAGATGAGGATTGAGGATTGAGAACGAAGACGAGGACGAGTGATGTTGGGAGTTAATTACAGGCTATTAGATGGAATAAGGGGTGTTTATTAGTACGTCACGGGCCCATGAATAATTTATATCCAGAAAACTTATTAACACAACAGGCAACAAGCAATTTATATTGCAACTTCAAGGTATATACATACATATATAATCGTTCACATACCTATATTACTTGGCTATATATGGATGCAGGGAGTTCAAAAAAAAATACTTCGCGCGACATCATTAATTACGAATATAGTCCCATCTCCCATCCCATTCAGTCCTAGGGTGAGTGGTGTTTAACTTCGTCATAGGATCTTTATATTGAAGACCCAGGTGGCGGCCGGTGTCGCGTCGGTGCAGTGGCTTGGTCGTTCCGTCGTCATATTATAGACTCTCTATAGACGAGACTTCTGAAGATTTAATCCGGGAAGTAAGGAAGCGTTAAATACTAAGCACCTGCTCGAACATAAAAACAAAACTCTAAGAAGTCGGTGGACTTTAATCAACTCCAATAAATTTGTTGTAGGAACTCTCGTCGTAAGTCGTATAAGAGGGAAAACCCCCTCCGAACGAAGCAAGGGACTTCCTGGATGGATAAACGGAGATTATATGTATGTATGTATGCATAGAAGAGAAAAAGAAATGCTGTTGTATTTTCTTTTCTTCGAATTGAATTGAGAATAAATAAGAAGCCATAAACATGTGTTTTTAATCAAACCAATTAAATATATCAACATCACAGACACACAATCTCAAGAGGGACAAGTCGGAAAGTCATTGGAAAGGCATCTTATTTAGTTTTTTTTTTTCTGACTGGATGTCTTCAAGAAAACATTAAAAATGACAACAATGAGCTCCGCTTAACGCTTAAGTCATCAAAGTCTTGAGAACGAACTTAAAAAAAAAAAAAAAAAAACAACGGACCCTTTTTCTGCTTCTGGTCTTTTATTGAATTAAATTCTTTGTATATATTGGGTTGCTCTTGCCCCCCCCCCTCTCTCTCTCTCTCAAAAGAAGCCCTCTTTTTTCATAGACACATGATGGTAGAATGTTCCTTCTTCATATACTTCAAATGAATGTAAACGCGATGGAATTTCAATTCCTCCGACAACTTTAATTGCGAACTCAGTTGCTCCCTATTGTCGTTAACGTCATCGTCGTTTTATACATTTTGTACCGCAAAAGATCGCCAACTTGTACAATTATAATTGCAACCAACTTACAACATGACTATGGAGAAGGAGGAAGATAAACAATACCTACGTTGGGAGTCAGGACAACTCCCCATGGAATAGTAGTCGTCGTCAACGTTACTTTTCGTATATACATATACAACTCTTAGTTATGAAGTTTACAACTCAACCAAGTGCTTTTGTCTTCGGCTTCCTGGAACAACATTTGAATTTCTGCCTCACAAAATATTGAAATTGTGATTGAATCACAAAGGCGACGCGGTACTAACCACCATTACCATCTCCACTGTCACTGCTACCGCTACCGCTACCGCGCCCACCATCATCCTATGGCAGAAGAACGCAGCAGGCATTTTCCACCATCCTCTCCGACCTAAATCATAGAAATTCTCTGAAGCACAGTTCTGTAGCTTCTATAAAATATTTAGTTGTTGGTTGTTGCTTTCATATCTATACCGCATGTCCCCAGCCCCTTCGCATCACCATATCAGTCAGATTATTATATGCCGCACATATTTCTGGTGCAGAAATTAAGTGTCAACCTTATGGGAAGGACTTTTCTTGCACAGAAATCTCAGTCTCAGAACTCAGGAGCACACAAAACTGGTTTTCTCAATCTTCTTGGTTGCCTTCTTATCGGCTGGGCTCGGCTCGGCTGGCTGTTTCTATTCAATGTTGGTGATGGGTGCTACAAGCTACGAGAGCGACGGCGCGGCGGCGACGACAACAACGCAACGGGTTGAAAAGATGGGCTGTGTGTAGGTTTTTGAGATTGGATTTTTGAAGACAAAAGGTCTTGGTACTGGTACCTTATTAAAAGACATACACTTCCTGAGCGGAATAATGTTTACGGCACACGCTAACAATGTTCATTCGTTTCCAACTTACCCCCTTCTCGACTAACCGTCCCCTCCCCCCCTCCCCTCTTTTTCCACGTATGTGTGTAAACTCAGAACAAATATAAATGAGGACACAAAGTCACACAGGCTACAGGAACAGCTAGGACAGTGGTGGTGGTTGAGGTTTTGAGGACTATGGCTTCGGTTCGGTTCTTTTCGATGGGGAGGAGGGAGGCGGGTGGCTGCGAAGGAATGGAAATATTTTCATAATTCCTTTAACCTTTTTACGCGAGGAGTATAAGGTTGATGCTTCAGCTGTTATGGGTGCGCTCAACAGTTCAAATCACATCCCTTTACTCCACAGTCAGTCTCCATACAACCCCTTCATACCCTGAGACTCTATGGTATATAAAACTGAAGAATGGAAGGAGTTTGGTAAAGGACCACAATAATAGAACGAACCATAGTCTTAACTTGGCATCACAAGAAAAACCGTGGTTGCGTCGTTATCATGGTGAGGTGTAGCGCAGTAAGGGATGGTGGAAAGAAGGTTATACATTTAGTAGTGAGCTTTTCACGCTTTTTGATTCCTGTCCTCATCTTTAACAACAGAAAAAAAAAAAAACATAAAATAAGAAAAAACTTCTGATTTCAATAAACGTTACCAATGGGGTTCCGTTCTTGCCTCCGAGCGCTGGCTGCCATTGCCACTACTATAACGCTTTAGATATACAGTACTATGGTATACTGCAACCCTATTGTGTTAAACTACGCCAAGCGGAAGGGGAGAAAAGCTTGCGCCTTAAATTTCTTCCAACTTCCCTTACATCCTGCTCGGTTGGTTCGTTCGTTCGTTTGCTCGTTCATTCGGTATATTCGTTTTTCGTATATGTGTGTGTGTATTGTTTTTTTTTGTGTCAGTATGTGTGTGTACTCTACGTTGTTAAAATATTACGGTACACTGAGTGTATTCACTGATTTGTTAATTTTAAAATCGAGGCAAAAATCAAAAGGGAAACATTCATCCCTCTCCGCTCAGCTTCACAACCGCACCTGAGTTAGAGTTGAGCTTAGCTGCACGTCATCCTTATCGACGACGAACAACAACAACAACACCGACACGACAACGACGAACGTTGACGACGAATATAGGCAAAGGTATAGGTAAATGTGCTTTGATTTTTGTTCTTCTTTTTTCAACTTGCTTGATGGAAGGATTCCCCCATAGGATAAAAATTTACACGAGAAGGTCGTAAGTTTTTGCTTTTTTTTAAGGATAAAACGTGTCCTGGTTGTACGCAGTTTTTTGATTAGGCTTCAACTGTCACAGATTGTTGTTTTCTTCATAAGAAAGATTTTATGCGTGTTTTCAGAGCCGAAATTAAATTTCGAAAAAAAAATCAATCAAAATCGAGAAGCAGTCAAAAAATGGGTCTTAAATTTTGTTTAAATTAAAATTAATTTCAATATTTTTAGTATTCAGGCAAATTGGTATTGCAAATAATAAGTCTTCTTTTCCACTGATACACTTTTCAAGATCTTTCGTAGATTAAATTTGCCTCAGAATTTATTATTGTCTAATATCAAAGGGTCAAAAATGGTCCACAAATATTAGCAGTTCCTAGCGTCGTTTTTGGAAATTGGTTCCGAATGAAATTTTATCTACGTTGCTCCTGAATATATTAACCCTTCTAATGTCCTGATTCTTAAATACGTTTTAAGATTTGTATGATTGTTTAGTTACCACAGATAAAGGTCTTCCAACCTTTTTAGATGAAATTATGTTTCAAAGATCTATTCAAAAAAATTTGCTCAATATTGGTTAAAAATTGAACTGTTTCATTCTTCAAGTGATTTTAGTTGAATTTGTTTTGAAGGAAATAAGACTTACCACTAAATGACGGAAGGTCTGTTCCTATATTTCTTGTGGGAAAATGGTCGGTTGAATTTTAACTGATACAGAAATTTAACAACGTCCTTTTTCGAGTTACAAAATATTCTGTTTTTTTTTAGCAGTCATGCATAATGAATTCCACAAAACTAAGAAGCTACTTCATTCTAAAAACACTTAAACAATGTTTTGAAAATTGACTTTTGATTTCGAAAATAAGACTTTCCAATGGAGATTAAGAAAGTTGTAAGTATCGGGTTTCTGGTAGGGACTTGCCAATTTTGGATTTTATTTGTAAACGCTACCTTTTACTAATCATCGAAGTTTAATTCTTAATTTATTTGGTGATCTCAACATTTTCATCCTGGTAAAATATGGTGCAGGGAAATAAATCCACGGGAACAAACTCCACTGAGGGATTTAGTTCCCACTCAGTGGGAACTAAATGCACTTTAGTAAAGTGGATTTAGTTCCCATGCTAAGTGGGAACGAACTTCACTTTCTAATGGGAATTTAGTACACATTCAAAAATATGAAGAGGGAAATAATTTCTAACAACAACAGCTTCAAATTACAGTTAGTTATCAGATTCTTGAAACTTGTTCGATTTTGATGAGTACAGTCGAACATCAGTCTTAAACAATTTAAGAAAATAGTGCGTAGTGTGAATAAAATTAAAACAAAAAATTAAAAGCATGGAAAATAAAATTGAATTTATTACCGGGTTTCGTAAAAATAGTGTGTTAATTTATGACCGTGAAGAAAAACAAATTTATGTTAAAAAATATACTGGAAATAATATTTCACGTTACATTTGCTATTATGGTCAAAATTGCAAGGGGAGCTTAGTTATTGATGAGCAAGGTGATAAAAAACTAATAAAACATTGTCCCAAAATTTTTGCAGATGGTCGGGGTCACACCCACTCACGCAACTCCGTTGCTCCGCTTAGGGTATGTAAAGTCGCCAGGCAGGCGTCAATATCAACAGCTTTTTTGAATAAAAGCACCTGTGGGTGGCCCGCTTCGCGGGATCTCAGGATTTAAAGTGCTCCAAGTTGTGTCATTTGGTGATTCTTATTAAGTGGGACATTAGCCCCAAAATTTTTATTTGGGGCTTCGGTCTTACTTGGGTGGGACTTAGGGCCCAAAATAAGATTTCGGTTTTATGTCCCACCGAAGTGAGACATAAGCCCAAAAAAAAAAGTTGGGCGTTATGTTCTGGGCCCTATGTCCCTGCGCCTTATTCTACTTGCTTCTTCTTTTAAAAAGTGGGAATTAATTTCAAACTCAAGGAGAACTTAAATCACACATTTTTTTCGGAATGGGATTCCCAGTTAGCATGGGAACTAAATCCACTTTACTAAAGTGGATTTAGTTCTCACTAAGTGGGAACTAAATCCCTCAGTGGAGTTAGTTCCCGTGGATTTATTTCCCCGCACCGTAAAATATACGAACAAGAAAGGTCTGCAAACATTTTGTACCGAAACTAGAAGTCAGAGAAGTGACCACAATTTCAAGAGCGTTAACTTTAATTATCGATCTTAATTCTTGCAATAGTAGACAAGCATTTAAGTCTACATATTCGTTGTGTGATGTTACCGTGTAAAGTGTCGAACATATTGATGCTGTTCAGGCGTGTCCTCAAAAATTGGGCAGATTACATTATGACGTATTTTGCGTTAGGATCTTGGATTGAACTAACATAAGACCAAGATGATTCAAAAGTTAAACCCGATGGACCATTTGCTGAAATTGGCCAAAAACACGTTCTTCGATTGGGCAAGTTCTCAAGTCCTTATTGGAAAACCCTTTATTAGCACACCAGTTTCTTGGTTTATAATAGAGGGTTTGCTACTTTGATTGTACGTGGGACACGTTTCTGTCAAATCGTGTTTATTATTGATTATTTATGTCAAAGATGTCCAAAAACGCAACACCATTGAGTCAAAAATAGTGTTGTTCATCAAAGCTTCAAAATGTTTCAAAGTTCAAAAATATTTCTTAGTTTAAAAATAAAACGCAGAAACTGTCAGAAATTGTCGGATGTCTTTAACAACGACATATTACAATTTTAAACGTCAAGATATTGACACTTTCTTTAGTAATTTTTTTCAAAAACTTATATTTACTATTTATGATGATTAAGTATATCCACTGTAGTACCCGTGGCATGATGATAAGTGCGTTGGACTGTCATGCCAGAGGTCTTGGGTTCGATCCCTGCCTATGACATCTAAAGCTTTTTTCACGGGTACTGCCTCTTGAGAGGAATTGACAAATTCTTCAAGAGTTATTCTTGTCATTGAAAAGTGCTTTCTCAAATTAGCCGTTCCGATTCGGCTTAAAAAACTGAAGGTCCCTTCCATCCCTGACAACTGTACTCGCACACAGGAATGGTTGAGAGTTGTAAGTCACTAGGCCCTAGTTCTCAACGCCTCCCAATTTTTGTTTGTTTAAGCATATCCACTTTTTTAAAAAGTTTATTTTCTACGAATTATAATCATTCTTTAAAAAAATCCAAACATTAAAATATTCTATAAAAATGGCATAGTTTAACTTTATGCGAAACTATGTACATATGTATTATTTAAAAGCGTTCACTTGGGCGTATACGTACTTTTTTTGTTTGTTTTTAGAAAATTCGATTATTTTCTTTGTTTTAGAAATTTTAAGTGCCCACAAGTCATCTCTACTCATTAAAGTCAAACTTATATAGTTTTCACCTTGTTTACCAAAATTTACTGCCCCTTTAATTTTTAGAAAACCCAATAAGTAACCCCTTAGAAAATCATTTTTGCATCACAAATTAAGAGAGGAGTGCTATTTAAACAGGGATTCAAAAATACCTACCTACTATGTATGTACAATACATAAACTTGAAAAGAATAAGAACAAATATTATTAATTCAATCGTGTAACCTGTAGTGCGCATCCTTTCTCAAAATCAGAAGAACAAAAATCAAAAAAAAAATCAAACAAGAAGAAAAAATGAAATGAAAAAAAAAAATATTAGCCTCCTTAATATCAGTTGTTTGGGCTAAATTTAGCGAAATTTTCTTCAAGGTATTCGAATTTCCGAACCTGATGCTGAAGCTGAGGCTTAAGCTGAAAAGATGATGCTTGACATTGGGTTTGGGGTGTGTTTTACGCTAAAGCACAGAGAGAACATCATCGCATCGACTTCGGCATCTTCGGCTATTAAAGATTAATTTTTTTAAATTTTTAAACAAAAATGCGGGGCAAAATAAACATGCAAACGATCATGAACAAACGAAACACATCATCAATTTAATAAAACAAAAACAATTTTAATTCAATTTTGGTTTGTTTGTAAAGAGAAATGGAAATGGAATTTTAAGTGATTGCATGGCGCTCGTAAGTGTCGAGCGAGTGTATATAAAGTTGTTGTGTGCAATGACCGCAAACAGAATCTCGCTACTGCCATTGCCATCGCGCAACGACGACGACGACGGGATGGAGATGGACCAAACTCTGGCATCTGATTATTTCAAATCTTTCACTTAGCCAATTTCCATTAAATGCAATTTATTAACGCGTGTCCATATGTTGGACACTGATGCGTTTTGCCCCTTGCAATGCCATGCTATCGCCATGGCATCATCATCCAGCTTCATCACCATCAGGCATCAACACACCGCTGTGGCAGCGACGCGGCGTTATATTTAGTTGTAAGCAAAGCTTGAGACAATGTGATATGACCAGGGTTCTCGGAGCTCGGTGAAGTGTTGTACTCAGTGCTTACGCCTGACAATGATAGTTGATGTTTTATCGTCGTACTCGTAGTCATCGTCGTCGTCGTCGTGTCACGGAAGGAGCTCATTCAATTATCATTTGAGCATGTTGTTTTGCTTGCACAAAGCTAAGCGCGGTGATGATGATGGGTGCGTCGCTCGTCATCATAGCGTCCGTGTCGTGTCGTCGGTCGTTTGGTTGTCGGTAAGCGGACTGACGTAGGTATTTTGTGTGTTTTTTTTTTTTGTTTTTCTTTACTTTTTTACTTTCGGCTTAATGTGAATGTTTTGCAAAGCAAAGTCGCCTCTTTGGGGAACTCTATTCATAGCTCTGCTGAATAATAAATCAAAACGTAAACAGGCGCTCCGCTGCTGGAAGAGAAGGAGTCGCATATATGCGTAAATGAACCGTAGATCAAATACATCAAATGAGATTCTTGTTTCTTCTTTTTTTGTTTTTATTTTGTATCTGGTATTTCCTAGATAAATTAACTAGAAGCTAGATATATGCATGACTGATTATTATATAGGGTATCGTTATAAAGTTGCTTAATATAAGGAAATAAGTTCAAGGTTCTAGGCAGGTATTCGAATAAATATTAAAAAGTCTTATAATCCTTCCACAAAATAATAAAATCAATTAGTAAATTTACGAAAATTTAAATTTTTACCACAAAGCAGATTCTTAAGCAATTTTCACCCTCATTAGAGTTGGCGACGAAGACTTAGACGACGAGATTTTTGATAAGACTTTATTATAAGTATGTACATATGACTGGTTATGGTGTCCTTACAATTGTCTGGATCAGGTAATTTTATGATTTTAAGTTCGAATTGGGTACCTACGACATTAATCTTTTTATTACATCGTTTTTTTTTTTTTTTTTTTTGCAATGAGGTTTTCAATCTCACCTTTTCAAAATCCCTAATTAAGGTAGGTTTAAATGATGTATGATTTTCCTTATTTTCATATTTAAATTTGTATCGAGGCTTAGAGGGATTATGAGAGGTGTCATAAATTTGAAATAGCAGAACTATAGAATTTTCCAATAAGAGGTTGCATTTTGATATTAAAGAAAAAGAGTTATTTTTTAGAAGAAATCGATTGATGTTTTTATTAATTTTTAAGGAAAAAGTAAAGTAAAAACAATACAAGCCAAATAACTGCTACGACTGGCTTGTATTTTTTTCATCAAATTTTCCATAATAAATTCGTACATTTGCTGCTGTATGTTCTCGATAACTTTACAAATTCCATCTTTAAGGTATTTAGTCGATTTTGAATCATTTGCATAAAATTTCTCTTTAACGTGGCTCTAAAAGAAATGCTTAAATTTCAGTCATAATGTTAAATAAAAGAAGCTCAGCGGCTAATTATGAAAACCTCTACGAAAAATAACACTGCCAGAAAACATTTATCTCAAAATTGCGATTATTTTTATGAAATTCTGCACCTTCCTTTTGATTGATTGATGATTAAACATTTTATTTCTTAAAATCCAAATAAATACAATAAGAAAGAAAAGAAAGAAATAAGTGAAAAAAACGTTTTTATAAAAAATAGAGTTATTGCCACTCTATGAAAAATTTTACATTTATTAATTAAAATGGGTGGGGTGACCCTTAAAAGAAAAATTAAAAAAGAAAGTTAAAATATCATAAATGTATGTAATGCATACAGAAATTAAATTAAATTGAAGTTAAACATTTCAAGAAAACATCAGGTAGAACCATTTACAAAAAATTCAATACTTTCAGTATCAACTTAAAAAAAAAGTGACTTATGCCACTTTCAAAATAAACGGCTCATATGTCTCACTGAAAGAATTTTCAAATCTTTAAATAGCGGAAAACTAGGGTACAGGTGAGGCTTACCACATATTTATTTCAGAACACTTTTTTGCAAAACTAATAAAGGTTGTATTTTGTTATAATATGAACCTCCCTAACAAGAAATTCCATATTCTAGTTTCGAATGAAAAATGCCATAATAAATTTTAAGTAGCGGTTTGGAAGAGCAAACTTTACGCAAAAAGCAGAAGTTTCTAAAAGTGCACCGAAAATATTGTCTAAGATTCTCTGTGTGGTTATAAAAACTCATTCTAGAGTCAAACCATACGAAAAACCAACATCATCTGCAAAGGCTGTCAGAAAACCCTTAAAAGGCAAACTGAATGAAGAATTAATGTACACCAAAAAAAGTATTGGTCCTAAAACCGAACCTTGTGGAACTCCGAAATCGAATATCTTTATATCACTCCTAATACCATCAAATTTCACTCTTTGGGCTCTTAAATTTAAATAAGAACTTAACAAATCACTAATGAATCCTCGAAACCCAGCACTTTCAAGTTTGCTAATCAAAATTTCGTAATTAACCATGTCAAAGGCTTGTGATATGTCAACAAACAATCCGGCTGTATTCTTTTTTCTATCACGACTTACAAATATTTGAGAACAGAAATGTAACAACGCATCTTCGGTTGATTTATTGCTTTTAAAACCAAACTGAACATCACTGAAAAATTTTGTTCGCGTTAAAAAGCTCACCATTCTATTTTTTACAGCTTTTTCAAAAATCTTACTTATCGAGGGCAAGAGTGATATAGGTCTATATTTACCCAGATCATTAGTTGCTCCTTTCTTGAAAAGTGGCAAGATATTGGCACATTTAAGAGCAACCGGAAATACTCCAGAAAAAATACTTTTGTTAAAGATATGTGCCAAAACATCAATTATAAAACATGCTACATTTTTCAAACAAACATTTGAAATACCATCATAACCAGAAAACTTTGGCTTTGAGAAGGTTCATTACTGAATGGACTACAAAGTGTACAAGATGGGTGACTAGAACTAGCTTGTAGAATGAAATCGTTGAAAAGTATTCATTGAATGCATTATCAATTGCAATTTTATCTGAGACCACACGACCATTAACATTGACAATAGATGGTTGTTTTTTGTACTGAGATTTATTAAGTATACTATTCACTATTTTCCATTCATTTCTAATATTTCCTTCAGCTAGATTGAATTTGTTTTTAAAATAGTTATCACGACAAATAGGAATTTCCTTCTTTAATTCAACACACATTTTTTTATATTTAGTTTTTAAATTCTGACTGCTGTTGCGTTTTAAACACTTTTTTCTTAATTTGTTTTTATACTTCACTTTTTTAAGCAAACTATATGTAATCCACGGCTTTAAACGCTTATTAGACTTTTTCGGAACGATATCAAAAGAAGCATCAGAAATGTATCTACAAAGGATATCAATAAATATGTCATACGATTTGGAAGGATCACTTTCGGCAAAAACTTCTTCCCAAAACTCATAAGCCTACTAAGATCGATATTTTTAATCAACTTTCGGGGACTAGAATCAGAGCAAACACTTTCTTTCCCTATATATCAATAAGAATTCCAGTCATGGCATGATCCTTTATTCTGAGGTCAAAAACACACTTTTCACAGGAACTGATTAAAGGAGCAAATCGGCCATAAATATGATCAAGACAAGTTCCAGATCTCGGTCTTGTTATCTCTTTAATAAACGAAACAAGTCCATGAGAAGCTAACAAATTAAGATAAGTTGCCACGAACTCACTACTTTCTAAAGTATCGATATTCAAATCACCCACAATTAACAAATTATTTGATTTCTCACTATCCAAGAAAGTTGAAAATTCTTCCATAAAAACTGTGTACTGTTAAAAATATGAAGTCTATAAATACATAATATATTAAAGATTTTTTTTATTAATTTTGACGGTAATTTTTGAAACATCTAATTTCAAAACTTCAATAACATCAAAAGCTTGATTTGCAAAACAACCAACACCTCCGGCTGCATAATTTGAAATTAATTTAAAAGTAAACGTCGTCTATCTTCGAAAAATCAATAGTCATAGCTCTGTAAAAATAAACATAAATTAGGTGGCGCAACAGTCCATTGATAACTAGAGCCTAGTGACTTACAACTCTTCACCATTCCTGTGTGCAAGTAATGTTGATTGGGATGGAGGGGACCTAAAGCTTTTATGCCGAATCCGAACGACATATATAAGAAAACACTTTTCATGACAAGAATTACTCTTGTGGGATTTGTCAATTCCTCGCAAGAGGCAACCCGTAAAAAAAACTTAAGATGGCACAGGCAGGGATCGAACCCAAGAGCTCTGGCAGACAGTCCTATACGCACTAATCATCACGCTCGCGCAGTTCATATTCACCATAACATGTTGCATAGGTCTCATTTTCGAATAAGCAAGGTCCAATCACACTGCCACCATTGCTAGCCCAAAAAATGCACTATACAATGACCCAATGAGGATAGAGAAAGTGGCCGAGCATCAAATTTAACAATTCTGCTTTTGCAGCCTCCTACGTAGAAATCGGGTCTTATCATTGTGAAAAAACCATTTTTCGATAAAAATCTGGATCTCTTTGATGCATTTCAAAGACCCAGTATAGCGAATATACGCACATCCTAAGTTAACTACCAATTTGCGATCTTGTTGTAGTTGAAAACCTTATAAGGCATCCGTCTTTATGAGTTTATGGCAATAGAACTTACTTCAATCTTCAACTTATCTTTACAAACTGGGGAATTTCTGGGTTCATGGATAGTAGGTATCCTTAATAACCCCAATATTCAAATCAGGTTCAAGACAAAAAATTTCTAATTATCGTCCTGTATCTAAATTGCCATTGATCCCGAAAATTTTCGAAGCAATTGTAAAACGAAGAATTTATTATGAAGTGAAGAACTACATTAGCGAACCCCAACATGGGTTTTTTACCGGTCGATCTACCACTACTAATTTAACTTTATTTTCTAATTTCTTAAGAACTGAATTAGAGGATGGTTGTCAGGTAGATGTTATATTTACTGACTTTGCAATGGCCTTTGACAGGGTTCAACTTCAAATATCTACTTATAAGAAAATTACAGTTAATGGGGTTTCACTCTTCTTTGCTCATATGGTTGTCCAGTTATTTTACTGGGCGAAGGCAATTTAAACGTATTGGGAACAAAATGTCAAAGGTTATCTTTAACCGATCTGGAGTTCCTCAGGGAAGTCATTTGGGACCTATACTTTTTCTGCTTTTCATAAATGATTTGCCTCTGTATATTATGAATTCAAAATGTCTGCTTTATGCTGATGACCTCAAGATTTTTAAGTCTTTGAAAAGTATAGAGGACTGCAGTCTTCTTCAAGAGGATCATAATAATGTTGTTAATTGGTGTGCTATTAATAGATTGCACTTTAATTTTTCTAAATGTAATGTTCTCTCGTTTTTCATGCTTCGTCATCCTTTTTATTTAATTATTCTATCTCAAACTCAGATCTAGTTAGAGTTAATTTTAAAATGGACTTAGGCGTAATTTTTGATCAGAAACTTAGCTTTGTACCGCATTATGATTATTTACTCTCGAAAGCCAATGCCATGTTGGGATTCCTAAGAAGAAACTCTCAAGATTTTTCCGATCTTCACGCTTTGAAATCTATGTTTACATCGTTAGTAAGATCTGTTTTGGAGTATTGTTCTGTTATATGGGATCCATATTATATTTGTCATGGTAATAGAATTGAAAACATTCCGAAAAGATTTACACGTTATGCTATCGGAAAGCTGGATTGAGATTTTGCTCCTTCTTATAAAGACCGATTTAATCTTCTCGGGCTAATGAATCTTCAATCTAGAAGAAAATATTTTTTAATAATTTTTGCTAGAGATGTTCTTATGATTCATATTGTAAGTCCTCCTATTCTTTCTCTTTTTAATATTTATGCACCTGAAAGTAATGATACTATAGTCAAATCTTGTACTGCGTTCAACTCCATTTCCAATGTAATCGACTTTAGTCAAGTGAGATAAATTTTTAAACAAATGGTTTATACGTTATATAATATTGGTGCTTTGCATCTTGGAAACTAAGTTTTAATTTAAGTTGTACATATTATTACATTATATAATTTATTTTATCATTGTTATAATATTTATTGTTAATGTTAGTCTGATAGATGTAAGTCGACAGATGAAATAAATAAATAAATAAACAACAGCAAATACTCTCAATGATTTCGATTCTTCAAATCATTTACTTGGCTTAACAGCTCAAAATTTCCCCCTAGTTTCAGTAATTCCAATCAAGAAGTTGCTTCACGACGAGACCATCCAAATGCTCTTTAGTTTTACAAACTGTAGCTAAAACAATGTTCATCCTTTTGGTAGTGAATTCTAACAATTTAAATGCGTTGTAAAAGCTTAAAACGTTACTAATTTCGTAATGGAGTATAGTCTTAACTTGTAAAATGTCAAAAGATGCTAGCTTTAAAAGTAACAATTGTCCAAATAGAGCCCTATTTAAAATGAAACCTCTTATTGGTAAACTTTTTAGATTACAAAAATATTTGAATTTAATTAAATACATTTTAGAGTTTCGCTTGAAGACTCTTTTACGCACCTTGAAATATAATGTCTCATATAAATAAGAACTATTTCTCTTTCACTATATCTGCAACATAAATGTCATCATTCAGACATTTGACGCCATTTTAGAAGGCATTATGACATATTCACTTTTTTGACATTACTTCCACAATAATTATATGACGCTACTCTGGCTCCGTTTAGTAATGTTAGAACATAAAATGGTCTTAAATTGTCTTGAATAAAATTATATACATATACAAGTTCCTAAAATATAATCATCATTATCACCCATTTGTCATTGTTAATGATTTTTCTTTTCGTCGTTGACAATTTATATGCAATGTGTGAAATTTTAAATGCGAGAAAAGACCCTAAAAAAATAACCATACAGCTTTTCTGTATAATTTCGAAATTTTTGCAATTATTTCCGACAAGAGAGAAAAGTATATCTCTATATATACCATTACCGAACCACCAATATCTGGAATTACATCTGCCACGAAGGCGACTGTGTGGTGAAGTGACAGCGGAATGGCGGCGGTATTGGTGGTGGCGGCTTGTATAGTGTCGGTGGCGGCAATATGCAATAATTTTCAGCACACGACGACGACGTTCCATACAAATATACGACTGACAACAACAACGACGGCGACGATCCCAAAACGCTGACAGCTTTTCGAGGAACAACCCCACACAAAAACAACAACAAAAACGTAAATCCAACTTCTATATCCACCGCCACCAACCGCTACAACCAGACAGACTGCATTATGGATTTGATTTATTTGCTCGAGGTTCACTGAGACTGATCTCCAGCGCGCTCTTCGAAAAAGATCTAAAAAAGATACTCGTAACTACAAGTATATCGTATCTATATATCTATATATGTATATCCGCTACTTCTTCCATTTTCAATGATATGAAGATGAATGCTTGATTTATGAATTCGTTTCGAATTCATTTTTCTTCGGATTTTAATTAAAGAAATTCAATTCAATCTTACAGTTGCAGTTCCAGTGCCATGCGGTATGTAATGGTATTTGCCCAACCATCAGCATGATCGGTTGCCTGATGCTTCGCTTGCTACTCTTTCCTGGAACTTAATAATAATCAGGTGTTAAAAATATCTATTTCACATGAGGAGGGAATTCAGTGCGTGGCACTCTCCCACTCGTCTCCTTGCACCTCTTAATTAAGATACTTTTTTTTTACCGACCGACCGACGACGACGATGACAACCCCAACTATATAAGAGTGTTGAGATATGCTAGACTAGTTTTGTTGTTGTTGTTGTTGGATTTTGTCGCACTTAAGTAATTTTCCTTACTTAAGAGCAATATGTCGTACATCTTGGAGTCGGATAGTCGCGTTGTCGTTGCATGACAGATTAGATAACGCACATAATGTATATAGTAGATACTTTTTTTAAGTGATCTCGATTTTCAATCTCTCGACTCTCGGTCGTCGTCGAATGAAATTCAGCACCAAACCAACAATTGGAATGTATTGAATTTCAAATTAATTTCGTAATGACTCACTCACGAATTCACTGTCTCACTGTCACAATGGTGACAGCGACATAAAGTGCATTAAGCATGAGCTGAGCATAGAGTGCAGTTTTAAGCACACGGATATTTTGTAGATTTTTTTTCATTGTACGAACGTACTTATGTTGCTCAATTTGAATATCAATTAAATTGATCTGAGTACTGAGTACTTTCAACAATAATACTAAAATTATGTGTGTTAATTACTCATAAATTTATCATCATCAGGGTGTTTTTATGCCAATCAACGTAACGCTTTTAGTCATTTTGTGTTTCCAATCAGCAAAAACAATTAAAAAAAATAATTTTCTATTTCTTTGTTTTGTTTTATAATAATTGCGTGCAGGTATTTATAAGATATACCATAAAAATTAAGGAAGATGATTAAAAGATAAAGATTTTTATGTTTAAATTTTATGACAAACCACTTAACCATCCCTCGTAAAATTACTTTGGCTTCTTATAAATTATCAAAACAAAAAGCCATCAACTTGATGTGATGACTAACATATACGGACAGTTGATGGTTTACCTATCTTCTACTTACATATACCTGAACCTGCAATGGCTTAAGTCTTCAGACAAAAGAACGCATTAGCAGTTCTTTTGGATGATGCATAGCTTAGCTATATGTACTTACATTATGATTTTATTGGATTTTTCTTCACCAAGTTAAAATATTTCCAGTGTTGCAATGGGTCGAATTTTGAAGAGAGGAGTAATTTAATTTTTTTTTCAGAAAACATTTATTTGTAAGATAAAATTTCACTTATACCAAAAAGAAGAATATTATAAAATTTTCTTTTAAGGCAACAAATCTAGCCGAAGCTTACTTTTACTTACTTAAGGTGGCGCTACAAACCGTTGCGGACCTGGGTCTCAACCAACATGCGTCATCAGCCAGCTCGGTCTCTAGCTAGCTGTCTCCAGTTTCGCACGCCAAGTTGGTTGAGGTCTTCACCCACCTGAGTCGCGGTCTTCCTCTACTGCGCCGTCCCTCGGGATTGGATTCGAAGACCTTCCGGGCTGGAGGGTTGATGTCCATTCGCTCTACAGGACCCAGCCATCTAACCGTTGGACTTTAATTCTGCTAACTAGGTCAGTGTCGCTGTACAGCCCGTACAGTTCGTCGTTATATTTTCTCCTCCATTCTCCATCTATACGTACGGGACCAAAAATCACCCGAAAAATTTTTCTCTCGAAGCATCTCAAGACGTTCTCATCTTTTTTTGACAGGGTCCAGGCCTCAGTGTCATAAATGAGAACCGGGATGATGAGTGTCTTATAGATGGTGATTTTAGATGCTCGAGAGAGGACTTTACTTCTCAATTGCCTTCTAAGTCCAGAGAAGCAGCGATTTGCAAAAGTTTTTCTTCGTTTGATTTCAGCGCTGGTGTTGTTATCTAAATTTATAGCGGTGTCTAGGTAAAATTATAGCTGTCCATGGTGACGTTTTGTCCAAGACGTCGTTGTTCAATGTCTTTTTTTGATGACAGCATATACTTCCTCTTGCCCTCATTGACCACTAAACCCATCTTCTTCGCTTCCGTCGCAATGCTCAAAAACGCTCCACTGACATCACGCTTTGATCTTCCAATTATGTCAATATCATCTGCGTATCCGAGTAATTGGATGGACCTTTGAAAGATTGTGCCTCTAGTGTTGACGGTTGAGTTTTGCACAATTCTTTCCAGAACGATATTGAAGAAGTCGCATGACAGTGCATCGCCTTGTCTTAAACCTTTTTTGACATCAAATGCATCGGTGAGATCTTTTCCGACCTTGATGGAGCAGCGTGCATTCTCCATCGTCATTCTGCACAAACGTATGAGTTTGACAGGGATGCCAAAACTAGACATTGCTCTGTAGAGCTCTTCCCTATGGATGTTGTCATACGCGGCTTTAAAATCGATAAAGAGATGGTGGGTATCGATTTGAAGCTCCTGGGTTTTTTCCAAGATCTGCCGTAGTGTGAATATTTGGTCGATAGTGGACTTTCCTGGTCTGAAGCCACACTGATAAGGACCTATCAGGTTGTTGACGAACGGATTCAGAAATTCACATAACACGGCAGAGAGGATCTTATATGCAATGTCCCGGAGACTGATGCCTCTGTAGTTTGCGCAATTTAGAGGGTCTCCTTTCTTATGTATTGGGCACACTATGCTGAGATTCCAGTCCACTCATCGGGCATGCTTTCTTCCGACCATATTTTGCAGATGAGTTGGTGCATGCTCCCAACCAAGTCATCGCCTGCTGCTTTAAATAGTTCGGCAGCGATGCCGTCAGCTCCAGCAGCTTTGTTTGACTTCAGTTTGGATTTAGATATCTTAACTTCGTCTAGGTCGGGTAGGCGGAATTGTTGATCTGTGCGCCTAGGTTAAGTGGTTCTATCTTCCTTACAGCGGAATTCGGTTCGTCATCGCCGTTATATAATTTGGAGAAGTGGTCTTTCCATATTCTCAACATAGACTGCGGTTCTACTACGATGTTTTCCTGATCGTCTTTACAGGCTTCGGTTCGTGGCTGGTACCCTTGGGAGGTTTTTTTTACCTTTTGGTAAAATTTACGAACCTCATTCCTGTTGTGACATTCCTCGATCGCGCGCTTCTCGTGCTCTCTTTTTTCCATCTAAGAATCCTCTCTCCTCTTCTGCTCGTAGAGCTCGCGAGCAGTTCTGATCCTTCTGTGCAGCGCTAGCCGAAGCTATATCGTTGAATATGCAACTTCCAGGCATTATACAAATAGCATTTATAGAATTTATCTAGAGACTGCGAATTCAAATTTTGAAATCACTAACCATTTGCAATCATTTAGTATCACATCATTTGATTGCAATCATTTGAAGCTTTATGCATTATTTGCATTCTTTTGATTTCTTTGCAGTCTTTTTTATGATTGCAGTCTTTTTACATTCAAAATATTGCGAGAATATCAATCTTTAGGTGGATTCAGTAAATTATTTAAAAAGATTGCATTCCCAATAGATTTCATTCTTTTACAATCCAGGCGATTTCAATTAATTTATGCTGCGATTGCTGATGACCTTTGCGAATGAAAAACAAACGGCAATAAACAAAACTCTAACAAAGCGATCTCAAAACTAAACTTCAAATTAATTCAAATTTTCAGTCAAATTTACGTACATAGACAAACAGTTAATTGTAGATAAGTTCCCGTAATACATTCTAAGTCCCCGAGTGCATTTTAAAGTTTTTCCAATAAGGACGGGTTGATTTTGACAGCTCATGGCGGCCATATTGTTTTTTTCCAAAATATCTTTTTAAATTCAGTCACTAAAGGAAAATCATTATGTCAAGATACACTGCCGAGCAACAAGTACAAATGTTGAAACTTTATTATCAAAATTGGTGTATTTTAAGTGGTAACGATGGGCGCGTTGGGTCCTTTTATAGGGTAGGCGGTCATCATTGTATTAGATTAGAGATTAGATTCTTCCTTTATTCATTAGATAAATTACAATTTTTTTTCTATTGGAAATACGGACATGACAATGCTGCCGTCTGCCGGAAATGACATTTTAGTAAAATAAATAAAATTATATAAAGAGAAGATGTATCAAAAAGATTTACAAAAAATTTTAAATAATAATAATTACAAAAATAAATACTTTGCAAAATATTAGACAAAAGTTTATATTTACATACGAGGAATAAATTTATATAAAATTTTAAATTTTAAGTATCTATTAAATATTAAATTTTTCATTTTAAAATTTTAATGAAACATTTATTAAAACATAAAGATTTGATTTAAAAGCAATAATTTGCAGCCCTTGAATTAAATAGAGACTTGTTGTAAGAACTAATTTATCAAAAAACTATTGCGATAAGTCATAGCATGATTGCAATATTTATACAAGGTGAGCCAACCACGAGCACCATTTAATATTTCGTAAAGACTATTTACGGACAGAAAACTTTCTTGGAAATGTAATCTTCGGATTTCTTGTAGAATTGGGCATACAGCAATAAAGTGGTAAATATTTTCAGACTCTCTCCTGTTACATAGATCACAAGTTTGCTGAAGATCGACTCTATATGTGGCATTAAATTAAAATTTAATAATTCAACTCTGGCTCTGAATATGGTGCTTATAACTTTTGACGAAAATTTTGTGTTGAAGTAACTATCAATGGTTAACATTTGGTGGTTAAGGTTGCAGTAAATAAATCTGAAAGGTGATGAGGACGCTCTAGTTAAACACTGGTCGTATATTTTGTCATCTTCTTTAGCTATGACCCTTGCGAACATATTTTGCCATTCGCTAACGTTATTTTCCAATAAAGGTAAGTCGATATCATGAGATAACGCCAGCTGTTGCCAATTTCTGAACGGATAAGCATTTGTTTGCAATAGCGTAGTTAACACTACCCTATGTAAACTACTTTCACTTCTCTTCATTACTTTTATTAAAAAACCAGAACGAGCTTTTAGATTTTACAAATAAATGGGTGGTAAACCTGATTCCACATGAATGGCGTAGGTAGGAGTAGCATTTGGTAGACGGAATAAACGCTTGAAAAAGTACCTCTGTACAGTTTCGAAATCTTCAAAGGGGTCTACTCCAAATGCCTGCACCCCGTAGCACATACAAGTGTTGACTGTGGCATTGAATACATTATACTTTGAGGACAGATCAATGTTTTGATTTGCGAAGAATTTTGGCCACATTATGTTAAGTGCCAGCTTTGCTTCTCTACTTTTTTCTTTCACATGATTTCGAAATTTTAAGTTGCTAGACAACAGTACGCCAAGGTACTTGAGCTCAGGAACTACTTCTATCGACTGGTTATTGAGTCGCCAAGTCTCCACCCGTTTACTCCTTCGGTTATCGAAAACCATAACTTTTGTTTTCAAGACGTTGATATGTAGATCCCATGTCTCACAGAAAGCCTGAAGTTTGTTTATTTGCAGTTGTAGAGTTGAAGGATTCTCTGCCAGCAACACCAAGTCATCAGCATAAAGGAGTACCTTTATTTGCTGACCAGCGAAGCTAACGCCACCTGGAAGAATTTCAGAAATGGAGTCAATGTATAGTGGGAAGAGTATAGGGCTTAGAATGCAACCCTGAGGAACACCTGCAGAAGTTGGGAACCATTCACCAACGGTCATCATTGGTTGGTGGCAAAATTTGACCCCACGTACGAAGCGCAAGATCTGCCGAAAACAACTCCACTGTTCGTGAAAATGTGCAACAGAATCCCAAGCAGTCAATTCCTCGTCGCTCACAACACATGGCGAATTTTGCGTCGTGATTTGCGCTTGCACCTATATAAAATCCAACTGACCCAGAAGCTAAAACCCAACGATCACACCCAGCGTATCGTGTTATCGTTAATTGCATTTTAAAGCAGTTCATCCTAGTTTTGATAGGAAAATCATCTTTGACGATGAGGCTCATTTTTAGATCAATGGGTACGTGAATCAGTAAAATTATCATATAGAGGCCGATAACAATCTACTCGAAATTCATAAGGTGCCAATGCATCCAAATAAAGTTACTGTTTTATGTGGATTTTGGGCTAAAGACATCATCGCTTCCTACTTCTTCGAAAATGAGTCTAGCGATGGCTTAGCTGTCGTCAAATGCGATCGCTATAGGTCGATGATCACCAACTTATTCTTGTGGCCTGAATTACATGATATTTACATCGAAGACATATAATATGGCTCGAACAGGATGACGCTACGTGCTGAAGAGCTTAAAACACAATCGATATTCTGTGTGATCGGTTATCTTGTGCATGGTTATCTCTCACCAAAGCGACGTGAATTGAGTCGCAAACCATAACATAATCCATACCATCGGTCAAATATTCTGATTTATGTGCCAAAATCATCCGAAACTCGATCTACCGAAACCGCGAATGGCCGCGGAGGCCATTTAAACGATGTTGTATTTCAAACATGTCGCATGAGGGTCTTAAACAAAGATAAAACCTTATTGATATCTCATCTAACAACTTGTTTTATTCGGGAGCGTATCGGAATCCCGCTTTTTAAAATCCCTTTTTTAAAAAATCCTGAAAAAAAAGTTTTCAAATCTCTTCTTTTAAAATCCCGCTTATTCAAAATCCCGATCAATTACAATCCCGCTTCTTAAAACCCCGTCAAATCCCGACAATACCGTTTTTTTTTAACAAAACACGTGCATTAAAATCGTCGACTTTTGTAATTGATTTGAGTTTGTTTTTTTGTTTGGTTTAAAAGAATACTTCTCTACCTCATATTTTTATTTTTTGATATTTTATATTTGTTAAAGGTTACAATAAAATTACTCTAGAAAATATCTCATTTTTTAATTTTTTTAAATTTGGGTTTTGCAATAACAACTAATTGTTTTTATTGCAAATTCGGGATAATAAAAAACGGGATTACAAAAATTGGTATTATAAAAAATCAGGATTATAAAAAGCAGAATTATAAAAAAGGGTTTTAAGAAACGGCAATGTTAAAACCGGGATATCGAACCCAACCCGTTTTATTCAATTTTAAAATCGACCCACCTTTAATGGAAAACTCTTGTTAAATGTTTTCTAAAAAATGTCGTTGTTTTCTTATTTAAAAAGATGGTTTCTATTTGTATTCTCGAGATATTTGATCCGAAAATCAGTCCTTAAATAAATACTTTTTATTTAAAAAAAAACTATCACTTCCATTTTTCGAAACATTTTGGGTTGGGTTCGATATCCCGGTTTTTATATTCCCGTTTCTTAAAATCCCGATTTTAAAATCCCGTCTTTTATAATCCTGCTTTTTATAATCCCGCTTTTTGTAATCCCGTTTCTTATAATCCCGTTTTTAATAATCCCGCTTTTTATTATCCCGATTTTGCAATCAAAACTAGTTGTTTAATTTTCAAAAATCGCGCGATTTTTCGAAATTATAAAAAAATTAAAACAAATTAAAAAATAAGGTATTTTTCTTGATTCATTTTATTGTAACCTTTAACAAATATACATAAAATATCAAAAAATAAAAATATAAAGTAAAGTAGTATTCTTCTAAAACAAAATAACAAATTTGCTGTAGGATGCATTTTGTTTGTGCAAGAATTAATATTGTAAATTACTGTCGAAACAAAACAAATTACTATATTATTATATATTAGTTTTATTTGTAATTATTATAAATTAGTCAAGTAATTTATCATTCAAACCTTTGACTCCTATTGTTATTCAGTTTATTGCACGTATTTTGTAAAAAAAAAACGGGATTGTCGGAATTTGACGGGATTTTAAAAAGCGAGATTGTAATTGATTGGGATTTTGAATAAGCGGGATTTTAAAAGACGGGATTTCAAAAAATCGGTATTTTATAAGACGGGATTATAACACTTTTTTTTCGGGATTTTCAAAAAAACGGGATTTTAAAAAGCGGGATTGCGATACGCTCCCAAAAATTTTACCAGATTTCGAAAACGTTATTCCTTGATGCATGAAATTATATTTGAGATGGCAAATATTTGTTTTCAGTTTTTCTTTATTAAAAAAACCGTTTATTCATTTTTTTCGAATTTATACATTTTATTATCACACTATATATTATATTATATATTATTATATATTTTATTATCACACTTAAAGTTAATAATTTAATTTAATAAAATCAAAACGTCCTTTAGTTTTGCAAACTGTAACTGGAAAGTTAGAAATTTAGAAATGACGTAGTTTTTTTCTATTTTTTTAAATGTCAAAAGTCAGCTGCTAGCGGCTTTTCAAAATGAAACCTCGTATTGGAAAACTCGTTACTCGACAAATTTTATCAAAATCGATTGAGCCAAATACAAGATATTCCCATAACATAAGGATTTAAGCAAATTTTTGTATGTCAATGTCAATCTTTGCGTTTGCTGTGTGGCACGTAGCGCCGCCGGCCGTCCAGCATGATGATTTGGCATTAAACAACTGAATAATAAACAAAAGATTTGACAGATATGACCAAAACAAAATGGTAGTAACGGGCGCCAATTGAAAAACCCTTTAGAAATACAGGCAATACATTTATTGTAATATTTCGTACGGACGAAGGCAGAACTTACAAGGTGCAGAAAAAAGTTGTTTTAAAATAAAATTCATATATACAGTACTGTGCAAATCATTTGCAACTAGAACCTCCAAGATTTTTCATTAAAAAAAAAATTGTTTAGAAAATCAAACAGCAAAAATTATTTCTTTAGTTTTCTAGACTTTTTTGATATTACATTATAATTGTTGGAAAAAAAAATTAACACTCTTCACTTAAACAAGAAATAAATACATAACTAAATACTTTAATAGTTGGTAAAATGGCTGTACAAAACATTTGCAACTTAGACCTCATAACTAAATTTCAAACTATTTTCTTACTTCAAGACAAGGAAATGTTAATTTTTTTTATTGCGTCTCCTTTATTTTTTATAAAGGCTGTATATCTTCTGGGCATAGAAGCTATATAAAGTTATTAATAACAGTTTTTGGAATGTTATTCCACTGCCTCTTAATTCCAGCGAATAGGTCACTTTTGTGCTTAAAAACTATTGCTCCCTTGTCTTCTCTTCACAATTTCCCACAGGTTCTCTATTGGGTTTAGGTCTTAGGATTGGGCTGGTCATGGTAACATCTCAATCTTTTTTTCTGTAATCTACTTTGTGGCCAACTTCGACTTATGTTTGGGATCATTGTCGTGTTGGAACGTACATTTTTCAATGGGCATAAGGCAGCATGGTGTTACAAAGGATGTCTACATAATCTTCAGACTTCATTATGCCCTCTACTTGTCGAATAGGCCCAATTCCTTGGCCAGCCAAGCATCCCAAACCCAAAATTGAACCCTTCAGTGTATTTTGGATTTATCCTCTCACCTCTTGGCCTCCTGACATGTTGTTTTTTACCCGATCAGTGCATATTGAACTTTGATTCGTCAGAAAACAAGACAGTTTTCCATTATTGGGGACTCCAATTGAGATGAGTGCTTGCATCTTTCTTGAGCTTTTACATTTTTTTTTTAAATAAATGACTCTTTTGCTATCTGAAAACCACGTAATCCGGCCTGCAGTGCGCGTCGTCTGATAGTTGATGGGTCAATGGGTAACTTAAGTTCAATTTTTGCTTCCCTGGATGATTAACCGTTATCAAAACGAGCCATTAGTTGCAAATGTTTTGCACAGCTGAAATCATTATTATTTTTGTAAAAGCCGTGCATTTGTAGAATTTGCCTGTGGATCAGTGCTTTAAGATTATGAACAATAAGGTGACACATAAAAATGTCTAGAGCAATAAAAATAATTTTATTGGAACAACTTTAATAGATAGGAATGTTCATTTTTTTTGATAGGCGGTGATAGTTGCAAAAGTTTTACACAGTACTGTATATAAATTTGTATTTCTGGCTTAAGAGATGTTTATAGGTATACAGATGAATATCTGGCCCAATCGTCATAATTTTGTCAAATACACATTTTTTGTTCAAGCTTTTCGCTCATAATCTTATTTCCTCATCATTTTATTAACGAGTAAGTCTTACTTTTGAACCAACAATACAATACACAAAGGGTGGGCCAAACATTGTCAATTTTTTTTTTTTTTTTTTTTTTGTTTACAATCTCTACACAAATTCCAATCATAAGCATTTCTAAATCGAGCCTAAAATATAGAAGCACCATAATTTGAGACGTGAGTATAATGCGTTTAAACGCAATTCAAAACCTCTTAAAATTATTAAGTTCCATATCTCAAAAGGTTTGGTTACAAATTAGGTAATACCATATATTTTAAAGGGTGTCCCAAAATTAACGCAAGATTTGAATTTGCCACCATTTGTGCAGTGAAGTGTTGGCAACCCTGAAAAAAAAGCAATTTGACAGCTAACAGTATAGGGTTATTAAAAACAAAACAACGTGTCTTCATTATTAAAGAATATTTCAAAAATAGTGAAAGCTTGGCAGCTGCAGTTCGAAAATTTCATACAAAATATGGTCGGAATAGTGTTTTAACTTCGTCAACTGTGAAGAGATTAATTGGGAAATTCATGGAGACTGGATCCGTTGGAGACGCCAAACACACTGGTCGTCCAAAAACAAGCCGTTCAAATGTGAATGTCGAAGCAGTGCGTGAGAGTGTTGCTGACAACGCGTGACTGTATGGTGTGGATTTTGGGCTGGAGGCATAATTGGGCCATATTTTTTTGAAAATGATGCTGGTCAAGCAGTGACTGTTACTGGTGCTCGATATCGCGACATGATTACACAGTTCTTTCTGCCAAAATTGGATGATATTGATGTGTCCAATATGTGGTTTCAACAAGACGGTGCCACATGTCATACAGCCCGTGAAACAATTCAATTACTGCATGAGACATTTCCAGGTCGTGTACTCTCTCGTTTCGGTGATCAAAATTGGCCTCCTAGATCGTGTGATTTAACACCATTAGACTTCTTTTTATGGGGTTATTTGAAATCACAAGTCTATGTCAACAAGCCCACAACCACCCGTGCATTAAAGGAGGAGATTCAACGCTGCATCAACGAAATTCAGCCACATTTATGCAGAATGGTCATGGAAAATTTCAACAAAATAGTGCGCATGTGCATGCAAAGCCGTGGAGGCCATTTGTCCGATGTGTTATTCCATACATAACCCTATCCTATGTACTTTACGAGTCAATAAAAATATAACTATCAAAAGACTAAAAACGGCGTTTTCTATTTAATTCAAATCTTGCGTTAATTTTGGGACACCCTTTATAACAACCTTCGGTAAAACGAACAATTTCTTCAAATCTGGTTTTGTAACCTGAGATCTGCATCTGAGATGAATAAATCTCCAATTCTCCAAATCCTAATCCTTTAAATTGCTTCTTTTTAATCAGTAGAAAGTAATACAGACATTGATTGTATAATTACAATATTTATTGATCATTTTTTTCACACCCGATCCTTCCCTAAGTCATTAAACAACATCATTATCCAATCACTTTCACAAACTTTAATAATATAAAAAAAAAATAAAGAATCTAAAATTGAAAATTAATCCAAATCCAACAACATGAGTATATTTCTCATCAAAAAGGATAATAAAAAAAAAAAAACTATTTCAACCAACTTCTATACTCTCCTATCCCTCTGTATAAGGACTATCATAAGGTTTACCCATGAATTCCAGTAATTATGTGCAGAAAAAGAAGAAGAAAGAAAAAAAGGACTTTGCAACATCTCAATTAGCAAAGTCGGCTTTCCTTTGCTGCCACACCACCATCACCATATCGCCATCACCAGTTCAAACAATTGCTTTTTGAAATCAATATCCATTTTATGTTCTCTTTGTGGTGTCCTTTTTTTCCTAAATCCCTTACACTATTATAAAATATAGTTTCACTCTTTAAACTTGTTTCAACATAAATGGAATTTCAAAACCGAAGAAGAGAAAAAAAAGGATCCAAAATACCTGCAAGGATTAGAAGACAACAACGCAATAAAAATCAAAACAAAAATATTCAATGCCTCAGGTGGTTGCATGGTTTGAGTTTGAGTTTGAATTCTGAGTTTCTGAGACTTAGCGAAAAGAGAGAGTGCGATGAAGGTATGTATACCTTTAGCCATTCGCCATATCAAACAAGTCTCCTGGCCTGGCCTGGCCTGTCCTGTCCTGTCCTGGGTCTGGGCATGGTGTTGATGTGATGCTGTACAAAAACCACCTTAAAACGAGCAACGTGTTCTCTGTTCTCTATTCTATTGTGTGTTTTATAGTCATCGCCATCATCGTTGTCGTCATCGTTTTCATCTTGTCGTCGTCCTTTTTACCTGCAGGATGCAATCTTTGTCGATTATAAATTCACATTTCAATTTTCCGGCTTTGTAATCGAACAATACTCGACATAATTCCTCTGAAAATGTGTTTCTTCTTTTTTTAGTTATATTTCTTTTTGTTTGGCAAAACAATAGGCGAAGGATCAAAACGGGCGTTTTACGGTACGTACTTTGTAGGCTGTACAATGTACGTACAGTACATACATATATAAATCTACAGATGAAGATGAAGTGCATTCCTTTTTATATATTTTTGCATCAAAGGAAAGAAATAAACCCAAATGGATTTTAACGAGAAGCGATATCCCAACCCGATCGATCCCACAACAAAACGCAACCCAAGTTAATGGGAAAGACGTCACGTCGTCGTTCGTCGTCGTCGTCGTCTTCTGATGTTGCTCTTTTTTTCTAAGAGACTCTGACGACCAGACCAGGCCAGGGCAGAGCTGCAGGCCACTCATATACTCGTACAACAATCTGTCTGGTCTTTCAATTATAATTTCCGGGTATTTTTCGAGGGCACATCATAGAGAAGTCAATCAGCTTCAGTCAGTACTTTTTTTTTAACTTCTGGGGGATCTATAATCTTAAAAGATCCAAAAATAGAGCAGTCGTAATTTTCCATCCCATGCACGAACGGAATTTAAGGGCTCTTCATTACACTTCAAAGACCAAAATCTTTAGCCAAAATCTTAATTCAAGAGTACACGTTGCGTAGCGTAAACGCATATAGCTTCTGGCGTATACATATGTATGTATGTATGTACGTATAGACGTAGAGGTACTTGATAAATTGTTTAAACACACTTGATTCTAGCTGAGGTTTGTGCTGGTTTAGTGTCTAATTTTTCTATGACCATCTCTTGAAACGATTAAGCTTAGACATCCATCATTCGAACAAATAATTCAAACCGCCTCCCCCACACCCCTCACTCTAACAATCTTTAGATGAAGTCCATTACATCCATTAAACCTCAAAAAAAAAAAAAAATAAAAGGGAGGAGGGTCTCAAGATGAACTTTGAGATAATAATAATAATTTAGACAAATGTGATTACTGCTTCTCTAGGCATCATCATAATCATTGTGGTCCTCTATTATTACAGAAAAACAAAATTCCAAAAAACTAAAATTATGTGTACCACACTCGACTTGTGGTCGTGGTCGTCCGTGGATAAAAGGCGACTTTATATTATTTATGTTTCCGGCTACAACATTTATTATTGTTGTTCTTTTTTGATATAAAGTATACATATATAGTTTTGAGCTGTGAGCTGTGAGGTACTTACTTACACTACATTTCATTTATCTGCTCTATTTTAATTTTGTTTTCATATTTAAAAAAAAAAAAACCCTCAAGTTTACGCTGCTGCTAAGATCTAAGATCTAAGTAAATTTGAAATGCAACTAAAGTGTGCGATAGCAGAAGTAAAGCAGTACTCGTAGCTACATACATAGGAGAGATAAAAATGTTTAAATTAAACAAATAGTTTTGTCTGTTTGATGTCAGAGAATTATTAATTAATATTTATATTTTTATTGTTGTTTTTGTTTCTTTTTAGATAACTTTACAGACCGACACACCTACCTACACTCTGGATTCTTGGAATTTTAATATTTAAACGAGTGAGGACATGGATGCAACGTAGTTAGTTTAACATTAACATCGAAAATATTGTTTCCTAGAAATATCGTACAAGGTAAGATCATCAACAGTAGTTATCCTGAGTTTATTCAAAAAATGACACTTGATATCTTCTTTTTTGGGAAGTTGGAAATTATATTATTAGGAATATTTATTAATGTTTATAAATAGATTTTTCAAATACATACAATGTACTCGTATAATAAAGGATAAAGGGTATCCTTTTTTTTATGATATGTGAAGATGGAGATACATTAATAATTTTTGTATATTTTTATATAAATTGATGTAAAGGTGAAGTTTTAATGATGTGTGATCATGTTTCAAATGTTATATCCCTATAAATATTGTTGTTTTATTAATTTTTGGGGTATTTTTAAACATTAATGCAAATACTATAAACTTCGTTATAAAAGACCCGAGATAAAGAATCTAAAAAAAAAAGAATTTGAGAATTTATTCAAGACTCATAATTATAATATTAATAGGTGTGAATAAAAAAAAACTTTTTTGGTTTTATATTCATCAAGAGCCAAGGGGCATCAAAAATATAGAAAAAGAGGTTGGGTTGCGACCCACACTGATAACTTCCCATCCCGTCTGTCGATTTGTCTTGCTTAACCCTCTAATGCCTCACCCCGCCTCAAGGCGGTCTTAATTAAACAAGTGCCAAAGGTAGCGGTTTCTTGTTTTTTCAATAATCTGTTAGGCTTTACCTCTAGATTACATATTGTTTTGTGCATTGCTTTTTATTGCAAGTTCTTTGCGCTTGTTGTTCGCGATTTACATTCAATTGAAATTAAAAAAGTGGTATTTTTTGTAAAATAAATATTTTTTTAAAAACCTCGTTTTTCAAATTAAAAAAAAAAATCTAATATTGGTAAATTTCTATTGGAAAAATTACGAGTAAGTAAATAAATTATTTTTTGTTGATTTGTGAAAAAAAGTGATGTGCTGTTTCGTTCTTTGTGTCGTTCATGAGTGTTTTTTTGGAGCCCGCCTAGAGGCGGCCTCAGGTAGTTAAGTGTAATTTTTTTCTTCTCCCCAGTACATACTGATTCCAAGTTTCTCATGTAGATATGTCGAGAAAATCTTTGAGGAATCTTTTTAAGACGAAGGATGATAAAGCTGACCTTGTTGAATATTTTTCGAGTAGTGAAGATATGGATGGTGAAGATTTTGATGAAGATGATAATTTTGATGATCCAGATTTTATGTGTTCGGAAGACGAGTTTTTGATTGACGATTGCTTACAAAACAATCTAAATTCAACTGAATTATTGATGGATCCTGAAGTTGCAAGTCTGAATTTTAGCTCTTTTGCATCGTTGCCTTCCACGTCTGCTGCTGCACTTGCTACATTGCAATCAAATTCCAGTAGTGTTGTATCTGATGGTGTTACTCCACGTTCCAGGAAACGAAAACGCAATTCAAATTGCTTCGAATTGGAACAGGAAGAAGATGGTCCAGATCCAGATATTTCTACAACTGGTCAATTTATTGGGCCCTTTAATTGCATGCGAAATGATGCTCAGGAGTTCCGGTCTATTATGTGGAAGAAGAAAAACTTGCAAGTGCATGTAAATGAAATCATTTTTCGGGGTGAAAAAGAGTTGCCAAATGACGTCAAAGCTCTGAAAACACCATTTGATTTTTTTCAATACTTCTTGACTGATGATTTCTATCAACACCTCGTTGACCAAATGAATTTATATGCTTGTCAACAGAAAATCGAAGCTCGGTTTGTTACTAACAAACAAGAGATTCGTCAGTTCATCGGCATCATGATGTTTATGTCTGTGTACCGATATCCAAATGTTCGTTCTTATTGGGGAAGACATTCATTCGAACCAATCCGAAATGCAATGACTCGAATGAGGTTCGAACAAATACGTCAGTTTCTCCATTTCAACGACAATTCTACCATGGTGCATAAGGGCCAGCCTGGATACGACAAATTACACCGAATAAGACCATTGATAAATCATTTCAATGAACGTTTTGGGTCTATTCCTATGTTACATCGGCTTTGTGTTGATGAACAAATGTGTGCAACAAAAATGGGAGGTAACCCTACACGTCAATATATGCCAGCCAAACCACATAAATGGGGAACTAAGCTGTTCGTTTTATGTGATAGTATGGGATTTTCGTATGCTTGCGAGATTTACTCAGGTGCAGGAGATAATGTGGTGCCTGTAAATGCACCAGATCTTGGAGCATCTTCAAATGTCGTCGTGCGCTTGTCAAAACATATTCCAGATGACGTAAATCATATTGTATATTTTGACAATTTTTACACGTCAATAGGGCTTCTTACATACCTAAGAAGTCGAGGAATTTATAGTTTGGGAACAGTTCGATCAAATCGAGTTCCAAATATAAAATTATCCACCGAAGCGGACCTGGCGAAGCGCAAAGTTGAGCGAGGTTACTCGGAAGAATACGTTGCTAATGTAAACGGCATTGATATTAGCAGCGTTTTGTGGATGGACAATAAGAGCGTTCGACTTTTATCTACTTATTGCGGTGTTAAACCTTTTTTATCAAACATGTCAAACCCAGGACCTTCCACATCTTCACGATGGGATAGAAAAACGAAGCAGAAGATCGAAATTGACTGTCCATTTATTATAAAAGAGTATAATCGACATATGGGAGGTGTCGATCTAATGGATGGTCTTCTAGGTCGATATCACATTCGTATGAAAACAAGGAAATGGACAAATCGAATTTTTTTTCATCTATTGGATGTGGCGATGGTAAATGCTTATATCCTTTATCATAGGTCAAACAAGGAAGTCACCATTGAACTTCCAAATTTTCGATCAGAAGTAGCTGAGACTTTGTGCATAATTTCAACCGATTCCAAGAAACCTAGAGGCCGGCCAGTGTCATCACCAATACCACCACCTTCGAAATCAAAAAAGTCTTACTTTCCGACTTCAGAAGTTCGATATGATAATGTTGGCCACTGGTGCATATTTCAGGACCGCAATGGTAAGAAAACTTGCAAGCAACCGGGATGTAAATCGGAGACGCAAGCATATTGCACAAAATGTAAAATAAACCTCTGTAATTCTACCTCAAAGTCTTGCTTTATGACTTTTCATCAACGTTAGGTTTATTCTTGATTTTCTTTATTTTTCAGCATTTAAATAAAATATTTTGAATAACCCATTATGTTACACCTGTGTTATTTTTTTTTCATGATAAGACCTGAGCCCGCCTACAGGCGGTCTCCTTATTTTTACCTGTAAAAGGTGAATACTTTTATGTAATGAAAAACTGATTTCAGATTCGTGTTTATCACATGCATTTTAGTATATGCTGAATTTTTGAATCAAATACAAAAATAAGGCATTAGAGGGTTAAAAGTTTGTCTATATGTATCAATTTTTACCAAATTTGCGTACTATTTGTTGTAGATTTTATTTTTTTTTATAAAAAAACGGTCTGTTGGAGTTTTATAAAAAAAAAATTACTGAATATCGAAAACAATATTTTCTGTGAAATAAAATAATTTTGAAGCCAATATTTGTAATTTTTGAAAAGCTATTTTAGTCGAAAGTAAATTTTTACAAGTTTTAGTATTGTTTTTTTTTTTAGGTTTTTATTTTTTGTAAAAAAACTTTCAATTCGATTTTTCTCAAAATTTTATAGAATGTTGAAAACAATATTTCTTAAAAGATAAAATTAGTTTGAAGCCAATGTCTCAAAGTTTTGAAAAGATATTTGAGTCGAAAATCAATTTTTACTAACTTTTATACATTTTTTTTAGGTTTTTATTTTTTTTTTTAAACTGTCAATTCGATTTTCTCAAAATGTTTCCTAATGTTAAGAACAATATTTCTTATAAGTTTAAAGTAGTAAGAAGCTATTATCTCAAATTTTTGAAAAGATATTTGAGTCGAAAATCAATTTTTACCAATTTTTGTTAATTTTTTTTTTCGGTTTTTAATTTTTTGTAAAAAAAACTTTCAATTCGATTTTTTTCAAAATTTTACTTAATGTTTACAACAATATTTTTTGAAAGATAAAAGTAGTAAGAAGCCAATATCTCAAAGTTTTGAAAAGATATTTGAGTCGAAAATCAATTTTTACTAACTTTTATTATTTTTTTTTTATTTTAGGTTTTTATTTTTTGTAAAAAAACTGTCAATTCGATTTTTTTCAAAACTTTACTGAATGTTGACAACAATATTTCTTATAAGATAAAATAAGTTTGAAGCCTAAGTCTAAAGTTTTTGAAAAGATATTTGAGTCGAAATTCAATTTTTTCCAACTTTGAGTAATGTTTTTTTTAGGTTTTTATTTTTTATAAAAAAAAAACTGTCAATTAGATTTTTCTCAAAATTTTATCAGATGTCAAAAACATTATTCTTCGTTGCACAAAATTGTTTTAGAGATGAAATCATATTTTGGTCGTAAAATTTTCGACGTGACAAATTTTTTTGTTCAGTTTTTTTTTGATTTATAAAAAAACCGTTAATTGGATTTTTTTTCCAAAAATATACTTGTTTTTTATTACGTTACAATATATAATATAAAATTTAATTCAAGTCTCTAGCGTCATTGGTTCATGAGATATTTAGGGTTAACCAAAATTTTCAACTTTTTTTTAAACTGCTATGGTAAAAAAAAACCACCCACGCAATTTCCTTGAGAGCCCTTTCTGCATCTTTCTGCCCTTTTATCTGTATAACAAAATTTATTTGAAGTCGATATCTCTTCTGGTTCTTGAGTTATGGAAGACGAAAAAAACGTCGCGAACGTACAGACGTACAGATGTACATACGTACACACGCACGCACAGACATCTTTCTAAAAATCTTTTATTTCGACTCTAGTGGCCTTGAAACGTCGAGAAATGTCAAAATTTTCAATTTGACAAATCGGACCCATTACAATAACTTCCTATGGGAAGTTAATAAAGGTATGATTTTTTTCATATGTTTTCCACAATAAAATCAGGAGGTATTTATGAAGTTAATGGTTAGAAGCAGGTATAATATACGTAATACAAATTTTTTGTGGTTTTTGGTTTTGTATCTTTTTTTATATAGGATTTTTAATGGCGTAGATCTTACGAATATGGATTTTTTTTGTAGAAATAAAATGGACAAATAAATTTATATCAATTTAAAAAAATTTAAATTAATTTCAATCTTAATGCTTTTCATATAAAATGTTATTTTATTAAGTGGAAGTTAACAAAAGTTTAGTGAGAGTGTAGAGATCCTTTACTTGGCGGTACTTTATCCGATATTAATGATTTTTAGCTCATTTTATATTTATTTTATATTTTCAATATAGCACTTTAAACATTTTTAACAGTATCACGTAATTTTTGGGGAAGTTTTAAGGGCGAACAAATAAAGCACTCCATCAAAATTCAGTTTTGCCGAAAATGTCCTTCTCTAATTTTTCTAGGCTGCTATAACTTATTTTCTGTATACTCTTTCCGAGATCTGCAGTAAGGTGTCATTTTTAAAGGTTGTTTATGTTTATTCTGGAATAATTGATGGAGTCGATTTAGTTCAATCGAAGTATTTGCTATCAAGAGAGTAAGGTTTTGAATTACCTGGTAAATTGATACTTTTTTGTTGATTAATAACAGGTACATTTGTTTTGATCGTCGTTTTGTTTAGGAGCAACAAGTTTTGGATGTTCTTCAATCTTCATGATACTCTTTATGGCTTTTAGACCCATAATGCCAAAGTCCAAAAATCATTTTTCATGGTATCCTAATTTCAAATAATTGCTTGGTTGGCTTCGGCTTAAAATTCGTTCGTGTTTCCAAGAATTGCTACAGTGCGATGATTGAGTCTATTAAGTGTTTGCTGCTTCTGCAACCACGATTACACTGATATTTGCTGATTGTAGCATTAGAGACATCTTAAAGACTCTCTTATACGTATGTACGTGGTGTTAGACTGGGTTGAGCATCGGTAGTATTTGAAGTTTGATATATGATCGCATTTTTAAAGGTTAGACATTTTGTTGATTGTCCAATCCCAGGCATGTTTGTTCTTTCTGGGGTGTTCGATTGTTGATTCTTTACATTATGCTTTTAAATCAGCTGCTGGATATACAGCTACAGGTTTTTATAGCTTTTAAAACCTATTCAAAATGTATTGAAAAACGAAGAAAATGTCAGTTTATCGATATACATATCTACATTTCTTATCGGATTTTGGTTGCTGTTCTTCTTGTATTTTAATACCTCTAGTATTTAATCAATCTCATCAAATTTGTTGATACAAATTATAGTTTTACTTTAAGCATATTCCTTAAATTACCATCATTTCTTTTTTTCGTCAAACTTAAGCGTGCTTCTTTAAAGCGCTTTATCCACAAAATCCAGGCAACAAATTAACATGCATCTTACCTCCTTTAGGTGGTGGTTTATTATGTAGTTATTTTTGATCAAATAGAAAAATAAAATGATAAATCAAACATATATTTCAATGTTTTAACATGGTTTTAAGTTGTTAGCTGACTAAGAAAAGTTCCTCCTGGACTTAAGGCTTATTACAAAAGGTAAAAAGATTAAAAATAAAATGTTATAGGAAAACTAATATCATGATGCAGAAAATCAATTTGTTTTATCAAGTACGAAAAAATGTATGAAAACCGGACAAGACTAAAATTGATCACGATAATTTTTGTTCCATCACTCTGATTAAGTTTCGGTTGTAGCTTTCAAAAAACAAAACTAATCAAAGGCTTAACCCTATCCAAGTTTGATATCCATAGATTATCGTTCAAACAGAATTAGTTGAAATTTGATACAAAATTAACAACAAAAAAAGTGAGTATACGTCCAAAATATTATTGTCGTTTTTAAAGGGAATACAATTGCATATTATATAACACACTCATTTTGCATTATATGCAGAGCATACATAACTACAGGTTATCTAAGGAGAATTTTTTAAAATATTTTAAATATTCCTTGACTAAAAAAAAAAAAAAAAAAAAAAAAAAAAAAAAAGAATAACTGGGATAGAAAAGGCTCAAAACCTTTATTATTATTTACTCAGTGATATAAGCAAATACGGCGCAGAGACATAGGGACATAACGCCCAACTTTTTTTTTTGGGCTTATGTCTCACTTCGGTGGGACATAAATTACACTGATATTTGCTGATTGTAGCATTAGAGACATCTTAAAGATTCTCTTATACGTATGCACGTGGTGTTAGACTGGGTTGAGCATCGGTAGTATTTGAAGTTTGAACTATGATCGCATTTTTAAAGGTTATACATTTTGTTGATTGTCCAATCCCAGGCATGTTTGTTCTTTCTGGGGGGTTCGATTGTTGATTCTCTACATTATGCTTCTAAATCAGCTGCTGGATATACAGCTACAGGTTTTTAAAGCTTTTAAAACCTATTCAAAATGTTTTGAAAAACGAGGAAAAATGTCAGTTTATCGATATACATATCTACATTTCTCATCGGATTTTGGTTGCTGTTCTTCTTGTATTTTAATACCTCTAGTATTTAATCAATCTCATCAAATTTTTTGATATATGTACATTATAGTCTTACTTTAAGCATATTCCTTAAATTACCATCATTTCTTTTTTTCGTCAAACTTAAGCGTGCTTCTTTAAAGCGCTTTATCAACAAAATCCAGGCAACCAATTAACATTTATTTCAATGTTTTAACATGGTTTTAAGTTGTTAGCTGACTAAGAAAAGTTGCTCCTGGACTTAAGGCTTATTACAAAAGGTAAAAAGAGTAAAAATAAAATTTTATAGGAAAACTAATATCGATGATGCAGAAAATCAATTTGTTTTATCAAGTACGAAAAAATGTATGAAAACCGGACAAGACTAAAATTGGTCACCATTATTTTTGTTCCATCACTCTGATTAAGTTTCGGTTATAGCTTTCAAAAAACAAAACTAATCACAGGCTTAACCCTATCCAAGTTTGATATCCATAGATTACCGTTCAAACAGAATTAGTTGAAATTTGATACAAAATTAACAAAAAAAAAGTGAGTATACGCCCAAGTGTTCCAAAATATTATTGTCGTTTTTAAAGGGAATACAATTGCATATTATATAACACACTCATTTTGCCTTATATGCAGAGCATACATAACTACAGGTTATTTAAGGAGAATTTTTTAAAATATTTTAAATATTCCTTGAATAAAAAAAAAAAAAAAAAAAAAAAAAAAAACAATAATAACTGGGATAGAAAAGGCTCAAAAACCTTTATTATTATTTACTCAGTGATATAAGCAAATACGGCGCAGAGACATAGGGCCCAGGGACATAACGCCCAACTTTTTTTTTTTGGGGCTTATGTCTCACTTCGGTGGGACATAAAACCGAAATCTAATTTGAGCCCTAAGCCCCACCCAAGCAAGACCGAAGCCCCAAATAAAAATTTTAGGTCTACTGTCTCACTTAATAAGAATCACCAAATGACAAAACTTGGAGCACTTCAATACCACAAGACTTTGTTTTGTGGAGTTAAAATTCTGAGAACCTGCGAAGTAGGCCACCCACAGGTGCTTTTATTGAAAGAAGTTGTTGATATTTTTGTATTATCACCTTATCAAAAAATTATTGTTCATTGTATTGAAATACAAAAACTTTTTATTCTTTTTTGGCTCTACAAAAATTTGGAGACAATGTCCCATTTTTAACAAACAAATTTGGGACTTAGGTCATATTTGAGTAGGACTTAGAGTGCAAATTCAATTTCGGTTTTATGTCCCACCGAAGTAAGACATAAGCCCCAAAAAAAAAGTTGGGCGTTATGTCCCTGGGCCCTATGTCTCTGCGTCAGAAAATACTCAGGTTCTACAAATGTTTGAAACTAATAAATAGATTTTTTGAATTTACAAGAAATTATCCTATCCGTACATTTTTAAAATGTGTAACTATACATGATTTTGATAAATGGGAATATTTCACTATACGTCCATCGTGTGTCCGTCGTCGTCGGTCGTCCAGTTACACATTCCGAAACAAGATATAATGTTGTCACGCTCAAGAAAACAACATGATCAAATTTAATTGACAATTTAATCCATCAATTCAAAATATAACCTTCAAATATTATTATTAATTGAATAAGGGGCAAAGAGCATATGATGATTGTCTATAGAAGGTAAATAATATCTTCACTACATGTATCCATTTACCTTCCTGTAATTTATCGTTGTTAATGCTGAATAGTGTAGTGTGTAAAGGGTCTTTTCCTTTAATCAAATTCACCTTGAAATGTCTGTCTAAATGAAAATCGATGATTATTATTAATTTTGATGGGAACCAATATTTATCTACACAAAAAATAAATGTAATGCATATTTATCATTTCCCACAGAAAACTTGTTGATTAAACTTTTATCAAAAACCAGCCTATCAACAATATAATTTAAATAATTTAAAAAATATACGTTTACATGTTCATTTTCAGATTTAAGCCTTTTTTCAAAGAAATTTGACAACAAATATTATATAATAAAAGTTTGTGTTTCTTTTCTGTAAAATTTTGAAAGTATTAACAGAGATTAGTGTTAATCTCAGCTGAAACTGTCATTCATCAAAATTCCATATTTTGTGTGTTCGTTCTTTCCAAAACAACCATCAAATCTCATTGATTGGGGTTATTAATCAAAAATATGTATGTACAATATTCATATATACATAAAATAAAAACTTGTTCAAAAGTAAAAAAGAGATTAATCAATTTTTTATTGTAAATCATGTTTGCAGGAAGATGATTAATCAAAATTAAATATGTTTTTTTTTTAATTGTTGTAAATCTTGCATCGATAAAGATGTTTTTGAGGTGAAAGTTCAATAATAAAAATTAATTAAATCAGTGGCTGATGTCTTTTGAGCCTACAAACATATATAGACATTAACGTGTTGCTGATAACGATGTATTTGTGTTTGTATATTATGTCTCTGAGGAAATAAGATAGATAAGTTAATAATAAATCACAACTTATTATTTGTATTACTCATCTGATTCAAATTGCATCTTATCACTATTAAAGTGTTTACTTAATAATTTTATGTTCTAAAACAAGTAAAGTGGTATTTTTTTAGCTCTCAAAAAGTGTAGTTTAAGGGAAGAAAAGTGAGTTTAAGAAAGTGCAACGCAATCATACAAATTACCGATAACTTCGTGTTTAAAGGTCGTCCTAAAACGAACCAACCGAAAATGTTAAAACAAAAAAGAGTCTAGGATGCGACCCACACTGATAACTTCCCATCCCGTCTGTCGATTTGTCTTACTTAAAAAGTTTGTAGGTTTTCGTGTTTTGTTAAAAAAGGAGTCAGTTGAATTATTTAAAAAAAATGTTTAAATTACTATTTTAGTTAACAAGATATTTAGTCGAAAACCAATTCTTACCAATTTTAGTTGCATTTCTTAAAAGTTTTTATTTCTTATATAAACAAATAAAAATTGAATGAATTAAATTAATTTTAAGTCATTGTCTTTTATTATTCACGAGATATCGAAAAACGAACATCAATTTTTACCAATTTTGCGTACTATTTTGGGTAGATTTTATTTTTTATGAAAAAAACTGAGTGTTGGATTTCCTTAAAAAAATGTATTGGATGTCGATAAAAAATCTGTCAATTCAATTTTCCTCAAAATTATACCGAATGGTGAAAACAATTTTTCTTATAATATAAAATTAGTTTGAAGCCATAATCTCAAATTTTTTAAAAAAATATTTGTACTAATTTTTAGTTATGTTTTGTTTAGGTTCTTATTTTTTGTAAAAAGAACTGTCAATTTAATTTTCTCAAAATTTAACTGAATGTTAAAAGCAATATTTTTTATAAGATAAAATTAATCTAAAGCCAATATCTCAAATAAGAAAAGATATTTGAGTCGGAAATCAATTTTTACCAACTTGTATTCATTTTTTTTGTAAAAAAAAACTGTCAATTCGATTGTTCTCAAAATTTTACTGAATGTTGACAACAATATTTGTTTAAAGATTAAATTAGTTGAAAGCGAATATTTTAAAATATTGAAAAGATATTAAGTCGAAAATCAATTTTTACCAACTTTTAGTAATGTTTTTCTTTTTTTTAGGTTTTTATTTTTTGTACAAAAACTGTAAATTCGATTTTTCTCAAAATTTTACCGAATGTTGAAAACAATATTAAAATTAATTGGAAGCCATAATCTCAAGTTTTTGAAGAGATACATATTTGAGTCGAAAATCAATTTTTTACCAACTTTTAGTAATATTTGTTTAGGTTTTTATTTTTTATAAAAAAAAACTATCAATTAGATTTTTTTTTCAAAATTTTACCAGATAAAATCATTAATTTTCGAGGTGACAAATGTTTTTTTTTCATTTTTTTTTTATTTATGAAAAAACCGTGAATTGGATTTTATTATTATTATTATTATTTTATTAATCAGCGTTAGCATACAGGGCTTTCTGCTGCGATTGATATATTTGAGGATGTAAATAATTTTGATAAAATAAAAATCCTTGGGCGGTCGAGGGTGTACAAAGCAAGAGTGACATAACTCTTGATTTGAACATCCCCGACCGCCCAAAGGAAGAGATACATAGGTTAATTTAAATTTTACTATCTAGTTCTAGGGTTTTCAAGATTCTATATACATTTTTTATGTTAAGTTCAGAGGGAACTGAAAGAAGATTTAAAAGGTTATTATAATTTAATAGACTATTGGAAAGATTGTTTATTTTACATCTATTAGGCAGTGTCCTATAATGGAGCTTATGTGCAATCTACCAACCGAAATAAGGTGCTTAAAGCGTTAAGCATCGAACTGATCGATTTGTATAAAAGACCACGAACCAATAAGCCTAGAAAATTCAATTAATTTTTTGTGACTTGATACCAAATAAATTCAATTCGAAAAATAAACCAACTTTTAAAACGGAAAAAAGCTGAAAAAAAAAAACCAAAATTTTTGTTGTAGAATATTTTGCTAACATTAAATAAATATTATGTCAAAAACAATTGTATGCATCGAAAAATAACGTTTTTGAAATCTGGTAAAATTTTTAGAAAAATACTACTACAACTTGGTAAAAATAGACGTTCGACTCTAGTAATTGGTAAAAATTAAAGATATTGACTTCGAACTAATTTTATCTTATGAAAAACATTTTTATTTTTACAACATTTATTAAAGTTATTACCAAAATCCAATTGATATTTTTTTTATAAAAATTAAAAATCAATTTCGATTCCATTATCTCGGAAAGAAATAAAGGTATTGATTTCAAAATGACTTAATTCTATACGAAATAATTTCCCTAGACAAATCCTGTCGGCAATAAAAGGTTTGAAATATGATACTAAAAATTGGTAAAAATTGGTTTTCCATTAAAAAAACATCAGGAAAAAAAACAGATATTGAAATCAAACTTTTTTTATCATGTCCTAAATATTGTAGTTTGTTTTTTAGAACAATCAAGTTTACAACTTTTTTTACAAGAAAACGAAAATCTAAAAAAAACAACTAAAAACTGATAAAAAGTTTAAGTATCTTGAGAACAAAGAAAGATAATGGTTTAAACTTTTGTTACCTTACACAAAATGTTGTTTTCAATATTTTTTTTATTTTTTTTTTAATAAATTGGGTGGCGCAACAGTCCGTTGGGAACTAGGGCCTAGTGACTTACAACTCTCAACCATTCCTGTGTGCGAGGACAGTTGTCAGGGATGGAGGGGACCTACAGTTTATATGCCGAATCCGAACGGCAAATTTTTGAGAAACCACTTTTCATGACAAGAATTACTCTTGGAGAATTTGTCAATTCCTCGCAAGAGGCAGTACCCGTGAAACTTAAGATGGCATAGACAGGGATCGAACCCAAGACCTCTGGCATGACAGTCCAACGCACTAACCATCATGCTACGGGTACTACTACTTTTTTTTTTTTTAAATGCAAGAAAAATATCGACAGACGCATAAACGAATGGGAAAATATCAGTGTGATTCGCATCCCATACTTTTTATTCTAACGTTTGATGTGCATTTGGGGTTGAGTTTGGAATTTGAAGGCTTTTGTCCAAATTTTGCTTTCACTTGTCCACAGACCAAACATTTTTATCATTGAACATTTTTCTGAGTTACAATTCCGTGCTATTTTTTTGACCGCAACTGTAAATAGCTACTAATTTAAAAAAAAAATTAAAAAAATAAACTCAATGAATTAAAATTCTTTTAATTCCCTTCGCTCTTAATGTTGATTGACTGTTAGCGAATTAAACTTACTTTACAGAAACTTTATTCATCTGTTTGTTGTCTTGGGCTGATCTACTTATAACTTATACCCATTGTCATCATCATCGTTATCGTGCGGTAGGTAAATTGGAAGATCTTCCCCACAATCATCCCACCCAAAATGCTAATGGCTATGTTCTCGCACAATCACTACCACTACCGCTACCACTACCGCCCGCCACATTAATTGGTTAAATTGACGACTATGACAGACAAGACTGCGAACGCTCATTAAATTAGGAAATCAAATGAAGCAATTTACCAAGATTTTTGTCAATTGCTTTCTTTCTTCTTTTTTTTTTTTTTTTTTTTTTTGGTACATCAAAGAAGAAAAAGAAAAAAAAAATTAACAAAAAAAATAGAAGAAGAATAAGAAAAGGAAAAACTTGAGGAAAGAGAAAAGAAGAAAATGTGCGTTGGAATTTTCTTCATATAAAATGCGAAATGCCAAACGTAATCCCTGCATTTCCATGTCTCATCACAAAGTAATCTCAAAAAAATAGCAGTAAAAGGGATTTAGGGTTTGCGATAAAAATAAGAGAAGATACGCCCAACACCCACCCTTTTCCCCCAGATTGAGGGTTATACAGTGTTATTCTAATGTGTCTATCTCTTCTCTATATCCTTTTAAGATGGAAAAAGGGACAGTGTCTCAATTCTTCTACCTTTTTCCTATCCTATAGCTTTTGCCCCATCTCCAATCACTGTTTTTTTTTTTCTTTTTCATCCCCAAAATTAAACCACAATCTCTCCAAACTCACCACCTAACCTTTTCTACACCTCCCACCTTCCCCATCCACCAATCTGATGTGTTTTTGTCTTGAACCTCACTTCAGAGGGATATTGACACAATAAAACCCTTAATTTTATTTGGTTTTGTACTTTAAAATGAGAAGCTACTCGTAGAAAAAGCAGGGCAGAGATTCCTCCTTTTCAAGCAAAATCTCAGGGCATTTGCATTACGTTCGAGTTTGAGTTCGAGTTAAGTCATCACATATTACCTACTTTTTAACAAGATATAATCGATCTTCAAATTGTCTTTCCCTACTTATATAGCGATATACACTCATTCTGTGTTGTCGTCCGTCCCGTCGTCGTCGTCGGGCGGTCGGTCGTCTTCTTCGCTTATCAGAAAAGAGTTTTGTATAGTTTGTTTAATGCGGCCTTCCTGGAGCCATACGGGCGGGCAGCACAAAAACAGAAAAAAAAAACACAAAGCTGATGGTAAGGTAGTGAGGTTTTGAAAACGATGTGAGACAATCAAGATAAGGGAGGTATAAGTTTGTATTTATACTATAAACACGATGTGTACGATGTGTACCTTACCTACGCTACGTTTGTCGACGTCGAAGTCGTCGTCGCTCGTCTGTAAACCTTTATAAAATGGAAGGTGTTGTTGGCATTAAAAATGGACGATTTGTTTAGTTTTGTTAGGTTGTAGCTGGTGGGGTACCTTCTTTTTTTTAAATGAGTTCCTGGATAATGGGGTAAGGTTGTTCTTTATTCTATTTTATGGTATGATGAGTCATTAATTATTGGTTTTTATTGAATTCGGTTATGAAATTTGAGATCTTTTATAATTAATCTACCTATGTATATACATATATATGTATGTATCTTTATTATTGAAGAATTTTATGGTAAATGACACAATTTTTGATAACTAAGGGTAGTCCGGGAAAAAAAATTCACCTTCTTTGGAAATAATATTAATATTTTTAAACTAAAGGGTCGTTTTCCAATAAGAGATTTCATTTAAAATAGCTCTTAACTTTGGCAGCTGTTACTTTTAAAGCTGTCCTCTTTTATCATTTGTCATAAATAAAAATAAAACATACTTTACATACTTTAAAAATGCATTAAAGTTTATAAAAATAAGTACAAAAGTGTTAAAAAATTGGCAGAAACATTTCGCAACTTGAAAGCACTTTCGGGCCGTTTGTGAAGAACCTTCTCGTCGACTTGGGAAGCTATTTTATTGCTACTACTGCTTTGACTAATTCAATTTAAACTTTTAATTTTTCAAACGATGTCTACCGCCGGATCGATCAATTTTTAGAAACATACATATATGTGGCAACAATTCAGGCTCATAGATTTTGCTGCGGGCGAAACGTCATGGAAGCCAGTACGCATTTTCCACACCTCAACATCCTCAAAGGAACTTGGAGTTCTCCAGATCAATCTACCGTCAACCAGATTGACCATATTGCGATCGACGCCAGACACGCTTCCAGCAACATGGATGTCCGAATTTCCGAGGAGCTAACATCGACTCGGACTACTACCTTGTTGTAGCCAAGGTAGCACTTCGGGTTTCCAGGCCCAAAGCAAAACAGGGAAATGCTGGGAGAAGGTACAACGTCGAGTTACAAGTAACCTCTCTCGAAGTTCTCTGCCGCCAACACAATGTATCGAAAACCAGTGGCAACATTGCCAAGATCCAATCAGAGAAGCCGCCGCTGATGTGCTGGGTTTCAAGAAACCACCAACAAGGAACCCCTGGTTTGATGAGGAATGTCGGCAGGCAAATGTAGCTAAACAACAGGCACGCAAAGGAGCCCTGCATAAAAGGACGAGAGCTGCTCATGAGCTCTACGAGCAGAAAAGGCGAGAGGAACACCGACTTCTCAGAAGGAAAAAGGGAGGGCATGTGTAGCGTGCGGTCGAAGATGTTGAGAGGTTTAAAAGCAGGAATGAAGTTCGAAAGTTTTATGAACAGGTAAAACGAAATTCACAGCTACATTAACCTAGAACCGAAGGCTGCAAAGACGAAAGTGGAAACATCATAGTGGAACCGCAGTCAATGCTGAGGATATGAAGGACACTTCTGCAGACTGTATAACGAGGACGACGAACCGAATTCCGCTGTCCGGCAGGATGATCCATTCAACATAGACGACGAAAGCCAACAATCCCGTCCTCCCGACTTAGACGAGATAAAGATTGCCATATCTAAGCTGAAGTCTAATAAAGCCGCTGAAGCAGATGGCTTGAATGCCGAGCTCTTCAAAGCAGCTGGAGATAAGTTGGTTAGGAGCATGCACCAACTTATCTGTAAGATATGGTCGGAAGAAAGCATGCCCGATGTTTGCCCGCTCCTGAAAAAGGGAGACCCTCTACGCTGCACCAATTATAGAGGCATCAGTCTACTTAACATCGCTTCCAAAATCTTCTCTGCCGTAATATGTGAACGTCTAAAGCCCATCGTCAACAACCTGATAGGTCCTTATCAGTGTGGTTTTAGACCAGAAAAGTCCACAGTCGATCAAATATTCACATTACGGCAGATTCTGGAAAAAACCCAGGAACATCAAATCGACACCCACCATCTTTTCATCGATGTCAAGGCCGCATATGACAGCATATACAGGGAGGACCTGTAAAGAGCCATGTCTAGTTTTGGCATCCCTCCCAAACTCGTCCGTTTGTGCAGGATGACCATGGAGAATTCACGCTGCTCCATAAAGTTTGGAACCAACTTAACAGAACCTTTCGATGTCAAAAAAGGTTTTAGACAAGGTGATGCGCTGTCATTTGATTTTTTTTAACATCGTACTTGAAAGAATAGTGCAGAGCTCACACGTCAACACTAGAGGCACTATCTTTCAAAAGTCTGTCCAATTACTAGCATATGCTGATGACATTGACATAATCGGAAGAACTCAGCGTGATGTCAATGGGGCTTTTGTGAGTATTGAGGCAGAGGCGGCAAAAATGGGTTTAACGGTTAATGAGGGCAAAACAAATTACATGCTGTCATCAAGAAAGGACCTACAACACCGACGTCTTGGTCGAAACATCACCATCGACAGACGTAACTTTGAGGTAGTCAAGGACTTCGTCTACCTAGGCTCCGCTGTAAACACAGAAAACAACACCAGCGCTAAGATCAAACGAAGAATAACTCTTGCTAACTGCTGTTTCTTTGGGCTAAGAAAGCAATTGTGTAACAAAGTCCTCTCTCGAGGGACCAAAGTGTCGCTATATAAGACCCTCATCATCCCCGTCCTGCTTTACGGTGCAAAAGCATGGACTATGACAGAAGCGGATGAAAGCACCTTGGGTCGTTTCCAGAGAAAAGTTCTTCGTGTGATCTACGGACCCGTATGCATCGAAGGGGAGTGGAGGAGAAAATGGAACGACGAGCTGTACAGCGTCGTAGACTTAAAGTCCAACGACTAAGATGGCTAGGTCACGTAGAGCGCATGGAAACCAATGCTCCGGCCCGGAAAGTCTTCGAATCCACACCCACAGGACAGTGCAGTAGAGGAAGACCACGAATCAGGTGGCGCGCACAAGTGGAACGTGACCTTACCCAACTTGGAGCTCGAAACTGGACACATCTAGCTAGGGACCGAGCTAGATGGAGAAGTTTGTTGGGTGAGGCCCTAATTCACACAGGACTGTAGCACCACCTTAAGTAAGTATGTAAGTTTATCTGCTAATAGTGTGAACTGTCACTTTTTACCCTACCAATGTTTTTGAAAAAGTTGTTGACTTTACTTAAAACAAGTCTGTCAACAAGGTTGAACGGTGTTGTAAGATCTAACAATCAACAGTTTTTAGCTAAGTAAGGGAATGATAATATTCAACAACAGTTGAACACATCAACTACCCCCGTCCGAATGAAACTTATTTATAAAAATAACTTCCCACTATGTTATAACCTTGAAAAACCAGACCGAAGACGTGTGAAACTATACATTATACCACCTGCAATTCAATTCTGCAGCATTTTCAATTCTATTATACCATATAGAATTCCACTTTACACAACATTCGCATTCTTTAAATGGTTTTTTTTAGCATGGCAGACTACAGACTACAGAGCGGTATTTAGAAGATACCAAGAGTTCAAATATTTTGAAACAATACCAAGAATTTAGAGAAACATTCTTCTGCATGCATTCTTTGGATTACGATCGTTTTAAAAAGATTATAAGTCAGCAATTGAGTCGCATGAATTTGCACTTACTCGTATAATATAAGGTTAACTGCCACGCCCATTATTCACAACCTATTTCTTGGTTTCTAAGAAATGGTTTCGGTAATGTAGGTACATTTTTAAAAGTTTGTTTTTATAGAAAAAAAAAGTATGTCTCAGGTAGTTTCACTTTTTAAATTTGTAGTTTATTTATTGGTTTTAGAAGTTAATAGTATGCTAATCCACTAAACCAAACTCTTTCTTGGATTTTTCGAGCTGCAAATGCGACAATTCTGCTCTGTGTACTTCATTTTAGTGTAGATGATTTTTTTTCGATGAATTTTCGGATCTTTTTGATGAATTTCAATGAACCAATTTTTGAAGAACCTGTCTGGGAAACGACCAGCTTTTGTTCTCGTATTAACTGAACTTTAAAGCCTCGACACTTAGCCATGAAGTCATGAAGTGTAATGTCGTTTGTGGAATGTCTGATTCAAAAGATTGACGAGTAAGTGAAAAACCTGGGTTTTCGTCAAAGCTTCGGACTATAGCAAAAGTATCCTTAAAAGTTGAGTTGAGCAACGCACACAATTTCAATTCTTCAAATCACTAATTTTGTGCCAAAAATCAATACATTTTTCCATCCGATTTACGACTGCCAGCCGGGAAGGTGCTTCACCACAACGAACTTTCACAATTTCTGGCATGAATTGTATATTGTTCCGTTCTTCAAAATGGCGTAGTTTTCAATTGTGACAGTTTGAATGGCAGATGCCCAAGTAGTAAGCAAAATGAAACCTTTTATGGAAAGATCCTTTATTTATTTCGAAAAAAGTTGAATGGTGTTTGGGGGGGGGTAGGTTTTGTTTCGATAAATAACCAAGTTTCAAATACCAAGTTCCAAGTACACAATTTATGACAATTACATTGTATGAGGGATAACTGGCCCCTAAAGAAAAGTTCTGGATTAAATGAAGTATTTTTTTTGACGTTCAATGGATTAACGCCCAAATTTAGAAATGTCTTAACGCCCAAAACATTTTTTGTTTCGTATAAACAATCAAATACGTATGAGGGGAATGCTGCCCCATGCGTAGGTGTCAAATTGGGTGAATGCTAAGTTTTTCTTTGCATTTAAAGAATCTGGATTATATATTTCGCTTTTTTGATAGTTTTTTGGTGTTAGAGCAATTTTTGGCGAAATGACATTTTCAATATCTTGGCTTTATTTTATTGGGCAATAAAACCAAACGCTTGGTTTTATTTGGAATTTCATAAAATTCAAAAATGTTTTAATGCACAAAGTTAATTTTGTTAAAATCGTACAACAACAAAATGTTAAAAAAAATTCTTAATGCGCTATGATATTTAATTTGGGCGATATGGTTTTTTGGGGTTGGGTTTGATATCCTGGTTTTTATAATCCCGTTTCTTAAAATCCCGATTTTAAAATCCCGTTTTTTATAATCCTTCTTTTTTTAATCCCGATTTTTTATAATCACGCTTTTTGTAATCCCTTTTCTTATAATCCCGTTTTTTTATTATCCCTATATTGCAATCAAAACTAGTTGTTTAATTTTTCAAAATCGCGCGTTTTTTTTTTAAATTAAACAACTAGTTTTGATTGTAAAATCGAAATTAGAAAAAAATTAAAACAAATTAAAAAATTATATCTTTTTATGGATTAATTTTATTGTATTCTTTTAAAACAAAATCAAATCAATTAACAAAGTCACCGATAGCGGTAAAACCGTTATCGAGAGGTAGATTAATTGTAGGATGCATATTGTTTGTGCAAAATAGTTAATATTAAATAATAATAAAAACATAACAAATTACGATATTATCATATTTTAGTCAAGTAATTTAACATAAAAATCATTGACTCCTATTGTTATTTAGTTTAATGCACGTATTTTGTAAAAAAAAAAAAACGGGATTGCCGGGATTTGACGGGATTTTAAAAAGTGGGATTGTAATTGATCGGGATTTTGAATTAGCGGGATTTTAAAAGACGGGATTTCAAAAAATTGGTATTTTAGAAGACGGGATTTTAAAACTTTTTTGGGATTTTGGGGAGGGTACGATAACTCAGGCGACAAAGTTTAAGGCGAATTTGTATAGAGCAGTTAAAAACAAGCACTTTTTACTATGGGATGGGGGGTCTATCTCCCCCCGTTTACGCGGTAGGGGCAATTTAAAAAAATATGTACGTTAAATGGAAAAAAATAATTAAAAAATATTGGTAATACTTACAACTAAGTTTTATACATTTTTTTAAGGGCAACACTTTTGTCTATTAGCTTGTTTTTAAATCAAGTGAAAACTATGCATAGTTTTTGAAAAAAATTTGTTTTAAACTCAAAATTTGTGCAAGTAAAAAGTAAAAAAGAGGTTTAAAGTGTAATTTTTCAAAAACCTACAGATTATATACTATTTTTTTTAGAATTCATTGCTCTTATTTGTTTTTGATCAAAAACTGAAAAGTGGATGATTTTATGTCTTCTAGTTCTTGAGAAAATTAAAAATTACAAAAAAAAAAAAAATATTTTAATTAAATTACTTTTTCCTTGTTTGAGTATTAACGTAGTCTTATTTTGATAGTAATAATCGAATATGGATTAAGATATACCTAGGGTAAATTAATTTTTCTTAAATCAAGCTTATTTAAATGCACCCACAAAACCTTTCACCCTCCCCACCTTGCACCCACTCCCACCCCAAATCCTGTAGTGTTCCCAAGCAGGGGGGTTACAGGGGGGCATCATGCCCCCCCATACACATCCCACTGTTGCATACACCGAAACTCGCACACACCTTACTGTTGCATACACCCAAACTCGCACCTACCATTATTACTATCAAAAAAAGACCAGTGAAGAAGACCAAAAAAAGAATTAATTTAAAATAGTAGTTGTGGTTATTTTCAATTTTCTCAAAAACTAAACGACATAAAATCATCTAGTTTTTAGTTTTTGATCAAATAAAAGCAATAAATTCTGAAACAAAAACAATGGTATATAATCTTGAAGTATTGAAAAATTATACTTTAAACCTTTTTTTTTAACTTTTTTAACCCAAATTTTGAGTTTAAAATACATTTTTTTTAAAACTACGCATAGTTTTGACTTGATTTAAAAACTGGCTAATAGAACAGAATGTTGGCTTTAAAAAAATGTATAAAACTTAATTGTAAGAATTACCGTTATTTTTCAATTATTTTTTACATTTTAAATAATAAATTTTTTAAATTGCCCCTCCCTCCTAAACGGGGGGATATAGACATCCCATAGTTCAAAATACTTGGTTTTAACTGTTCTTAAGAAATCCGTTATAAGATCTTGTCGCCTGAGTTATCGTACTTTTGTCGGGATTTTTTAAAAACGGGATTTTAAAAAGCGGAATTCCGATACGCTCCCGGTTTTTGGGTGAAAAGACCAACGCCAGTTTTTAGCAAAATAAGATACAACCGAGCTTCATTTTGGCACCAAATATAACCAATTTTAGCAATTTTCTTAATAGTTCTTTAAACATTGTATTGTATTAAGTCGACATATAAGGTTAAAAATTTGTTCTTACTCACGTCTTTGCTTTTTTACTAAATGATTAGTTGAGGATGTTTCAATCATGAACTTATTTACTTACTTACTTCAAGGACCAGTTATAGATATCATATTGAAATCAATACGGGCAAATCTTTGAATGGATATTTTTTATGTATCCATTTGACTAGAAATACAAAATTTATACTGATCGTTTTGGAAATCACCCAAAGAATAGAAAAAAGTTGACTTTAACAATTATGTTTGCTAAAAATTTAAATTCATTTCTGAACAGCTGATTCCATTTCTGTCAGAAAACAAAATTTCCAGTGGATTTCAATCATGACATGATCGCTATAAACGACCTCTAAAAAAATCCAATTATTGGTTTCAATGATAGCTTGTATAAGCTGACCCCTAAATCCTTGAAAACTTCTCAAAAAAATCCTTGTAAGGTATTTCACTTGTTTGCCATATTCCATCTATTTTGTAAACGTTTGGTTTGTTAATTTTTTCATCCCTTTGTGATTTAAAACAATTTTATTTATTTTTATAATTCTTCAACTTGCCCTTACATTGTACTTAGGTACCTACCTACCTACATACATGAAAGTGAAAAATATCTTTCGGTTACTTATGTATATTTGTTCTTCCTCTATTTGCAGATGTTTAGTAGTTGATGCTGCCCAGCTGTACATCATCATCATCAATAATATTATCATCAAAGTAAAGAGACTCTAAAGACTTCTTCGGGTCGGTCAAGTGCACAATAGGCTTGACGTATTGAATCATTTTTCTTTGAAAAAAAAAAAAAAAAAAAAGGAAAAACAACCCTGAAGACTCCCTGTGTCTGGTCAGAACTGTCATCAGCAGCAGCTACAAAAACAACACTAGAGAAGAAGAGAAGGAAATAGAGCACAACGCACCATCATCGCCGCGCCGCATCAGTCGCAGTCCGCCTCCGCCATCCATCCAGTCCGTCAGCAATCAGAATCGCTCTTCAATCAACAAGCAAACAAACGCGCGGCATGGCGTGTACTAGTACGAGTATCTCGGATCGGTGTATCTTCTGCTAGACGAGCGACGATATTATTTTATTTGCGCAGCATAATCGCAGTGAATTTATTCAATGAAAAGCAAATACGAATAAAAACTACATTAATCCGATTGAGAAATTCAAATTAAAGTGTGAAGTGCTGTTTGATTTGTTTTTTCGTTTTTCGTTGTTCTTTGTTTTTGGGTTCGTTTGTTTTGTATTTTTGGTGTGGACGACGACGTGAGGAGTGAGTTCAGTGCGAGTAAAAAGTAAATGAGCGAATGGTGCGCATATAAAACCGAGGGATAAATAAAAAAGCTGTACCTACCAGCTGCCGGAACGTGTCGCGTTGTTGGTCGTTTTTTAACACCAAGTAGTGTCCCACATTTTAAAGTATTATATCGTACTCATAGCATCGGTCGTCCGTCATTGTGTTATCAAAATCGAATTGAAAATTGTAGATCGCCGGTCTTGTCGTCACCATCCGTCATCTGTGGTGTGCGAGTTGTCGGTTCGGTTGGAGTGAAGGCAGGGAAGCCTGAAGAACAATACAGCTTGTCTCTCGAATCTCTCGAATGAGCCTATTGTGATTGTTTGGCGATCCACGATAGCACGCGCTCTAAACCGCTGAATTAAAAAATAATAATAACGCAAACAAAACGCGCAAAAAAAGGGGTGTAATTTGTGAAGGTGAATGTATCCCGTTGTTATTGGTGCTGCCACTGCCATACGTCGCGTCATTTCCATCGCATTTTCGTGCAGTAGCGTCGTCGATCAACTAGTTTCGATTTTTGTAAATTATTTTGCTGCTGTTTATTCTTATTCAACAATCCGAGTTCTGAAATTGAAGAGATTTTGGATTGCAGTTGCATAAACGAGAACCCTGCTAACAGGAAAAAACAACCCTTTTAATTTTTGAAAAGTGAAGTGTATTGTGTTTTTTTTTGATTTTGTTAATATTTGTTTCTACTTATCATTATAAAACTCGTAAATGTTAATGCAGTTGTTGTTGCATTTATCGGTATTGTCGCTTAAATCGACGACGGTGAATATTTTGTTTTTATGAGTGAATGAGTGCGGTGCATAAAATAAAATATATAAATAGGTAGTAATGTCGCTAACAATAACAGCTACGACATCAGCAACCCTTAAGAAGAAGAATAGGGTTCAGCTAAGGCATCATCATAGAGCGAAAGCATCATCGAGGAGGATATTGAAAAGAATTCAGTTATTACTATGGTCCAGCGTAGCATTGTTGCATGTTATTTGTGGTGGTGGTGGTTCAGCAACGAATGCATTATTTACGGGTGCTGCAGCTGAGCCCTATGGGGGTGGCATTACCAGTGTTGGGATTCATATACCCGGCGGTGGGGTTGGCATTCTTAGTGAGACAAGATGTCCGCGAGTTTGTTCGTGTAATGGATTAACTGTCGATTGTTCGCATCGTGGATTAACACAAGTTCCACGTAAGATTTCTGCCGATGTTGAAAGATTGTAAGTGATTTTTTATTTTATTTTTTTTTTTTATTTTTGATTTCAAATAATAATTATTTAAAGTGGATACATAGTTAGAAATATTTTTGTATACAAATTATTATATTCATCTACATTTTCATCGCTTTTGTTTAAGTTTGTAGTTGTAGCCCTTAAAGCAACATTAAAATCTGCAATATTGAGTAGGTTAGGTTAGGTTAGGTTAAAGTGGTTGTTGGTTGGGACGTCCAACACACTTAGACCAAAGTATGGTCCGTTGTGATACCACATGGATCAGTTAATCAGCTTAACTCGTTGAACCAATTGGAGCTTCGAATGAAGCGTAGGAGACAAGTAATGTCTGATTTTTTTAGATCGCTGGTATCGTTAAAGTAGTAGTCTCCAAGGTGGATTCTACGTCTTTGTGATAAGGCAGGGCATGTGCACAGAAGATGAGAGATTGTCTCCTCTTCTTCTTCGTCCATGCAACTCCTACAAAAATCATTTGCAGGGGCTGCAAGTCGAATAGCATGCCTTCCTATTAAGCAGTGCCCAGTCAGGAGACCTATAACGTAGCTAATGTGCAATCTACTCAGAGAGATTAATTGTTTTGAGCGCCTGGCGCTAAGAATAGGCCAAATTAGTTTAGTTGCGACACAGGTGGTGGTGTTATTCCACCTGAAGTTTGTTTTCTAATATTGAGTAAATTCATAAACAAAATAAACGAAGGTTTTTAGAAGAAATTTTGTAGAAATAATCTAAGACAATACACGGAAAGAAGTGTAGATTATTTATGACAATGCTAGTATGGCCTGGAGACCCATACTAAAAAAGTATCGGTGTAATTCCTACATTGTCTTGCAACAACTCCTATAAGTATGGGATTATGTACTATACTGTATGGTACCACAATCTTTGCTTGTAACACATGGGCGCATAGTACGTTCGACGAGACAGCATTGCTTCAGCCCCATACTGTACCGGAGATGTCGCAGTGCTACTAATTTTTCCCGCGATAATTTATGACCCTTATTGGATTACTGTCAATAGTTATTACTCCAATGTAAGCATAAGGGACATAACAATTATGGATAGACTTTTCTGCTAGGAGCGTTGTACATGCCGCCAGTCAGTATGGGCCTGACTCCCATACTGGCATTGGCTTATGGGCTAGAACTATTGTCGACGTTACTATTCTCATTATGACCAAATTAACTATGTTTACAACTTTTTATCCAATGAAAATCTTCTACGAGGTATGTTCAAAAAGTACCCGGAATTTTTAAATTTCGCGGGTCTGGAGAGTCCGAAGGTCAAATTTTTTGTATACTGTGTTGATATACTTGTCCCTAAAGTATGATGCAATTTTCAGCTATATTCACTGTTTACTTTGTCTGTGGTAGTTGCTAAGGTTCGCGTGTTTTTATGAGCTCAGCGATTTTTGCTGAAACTGCTGAATTTTGACCAAAAAACAAAGCACAATCGTCCACCTGGAAGCATCCAACGTCAAGAGCGAAAAAAGCACGTCAAGTTCGATCAAAAGTGAAGGTTTTGCTTACTGTTTTCTTCAATTATAATGGAATAGTGCACCTAGAGTACTTACCACAAGGTCTTACTGTTAATAAGGAGTATTACCTTGAAGTTATGCGACGTTTGCGTGAAGCAATCCGAAAAAACGCTCAGATTTATGGAAAAACAATTCATGGCTTTTGAACCACGATAACGCACCTGCTCACTCGTCGTTGCTTGTTCGTAATTTGTTGGCCAAAAACAATACCATAGTCATGTCCCAACCTCCATATTCACCAGATATGGCTCCGTGTGACTTTTTCCTGTTTCCAAAGTTGAAGAGACCCATGAAAGGACGGCGTTTTTCCTCGATTGAAGAAATAAAGGCCGAATCGATGAGAATGCTCAGGGACATATCAAAAAGTGAATATCAAGAGTCCTTCCAAGATTGGAAAAAACGCTGGCATAAGTGTATTATATCTGGGGGGGACTACTTTGAAGGGAACCACATTGATGTAAACGAATAAATAAATATTTTTTTGAAAAAACGAAAATTCCGGGAACTTTTTGAACACACCTCGTAAGCCATACAGTATTGCGTTCACACCAATACTGACGTTGTATGTAATATTCGCAATGTATTTCTTTCCGTGTACTTTTCTTCTTTTTATATTTGGCGCTTAGAGTTTTAGACTACCATTAATTTGTTCAAAGTTTAAAAACATTGTGACCTTTACAAAAATATGGAAAATATTTACCGATGTCGATTGGTTTTGAATATCAAAATGGAAAGGAAATACAGAGTTATAGGCAAAACACTTCACATTCTTGATGTGCAGCTGAAAAAAGAATATCGCTATTTCACAGTATATCCCAGATTTTATTCGAAGTTATCCTATAAGTATGTATGTAGTACCCGTAGCGTGATGGTTAGTGCGTTGGACTGTCATGCAAGGGGTCTTGGGTTCGATCCCTGCCTGTGCCACCTAACTTTTTTCACGGGTACTGCCTCTTGCGAGGAATTGACAAATCCTCCAAGAGTAATTCTTGTCATGAAAAGTGCTTTCTCAAATTAGCCGTTCGGATTCGGCATATAAACTGTAGGTCCCTTCCATCTCTGACAACATTACTCGCACACAGGGATGGTTGAGAGTTGTAAGTCACTAGGCCCTGGTCCTTCATGGACTGTTGCGCCACCTAAAAAAAAAAAAAAAAAAAATCTTATAAGTATTTTATAGTAAGAATTTCTCAAAGCAAAGAAATAAACAAAATAGATATAATTTTACTAAAAATATTCATTGAATATTTGTATAGATTAATTTTCAAGAGTTACGTATATACTTTTGAATAAAATCCTAAAGGAACATATCCCCCTGTGTAAACAATTTATGTGGGTCATGTTTTCATCCATCTTTTGGATATGAATATAGAGAAACAAAATGTTCGAAAGCCAAAGTGTCGAAAGACAAGGATTCGAAAAGACGAACAATCCACTTGGCTGCTTTTGAAATTTATTCGGAATATGACCAACTTATAAGCTTAGAAAGACAAATATTTGAAAAAAGATAGAATTTAGATGCTAAAATAAGATTTCCAAGATGAAGGAGGAGAAAAAGAACTTTTGTAAACTATTTTGACATCTAAGGTCTTCAATTCAACGGCAATATTTATATTTGGTTTGAGCCAAATTTAAAATTGTATACAAAGGCGTGACATTTTGAATCTTTGATTTTTAGAAACTTAGTCTTTTTATTGTTTCAACATTGTATGAAAAACCAGTGGTTTTCGAAGTAAATAAGGTTGGGTTTATTTAAAAGTTATAGTTTAAATGGTTTTAATTATATTTAAATTGACACTTCATCTTTACTTCTATGTTTCAACATACATAATATAAATAACGGATGTTTTTTAGACCTGTAGTTTTCAATCTGGCAATACTTTTTTCGGAGTTGGTCTTTTTGACAGCTGTCACTTGATTTATGCTCAGTGTGGTTTGTCATTTTATACACTCAGTCTTGAACAACGTTTGCAAACTTTTGATAAACGCCTTATCCAGCGTCGTCGTCGTGGGCATGTGTGACGTGTCCAACAAGATTGTGCGATTTAACACTTAACGCTGGAATATTATATTGAAATCGCTTGTTTACGCAAATAAGCCCGAGACAGTTGATGCATTTTAAACAAATAGAGAATGCTGTATACCTAAAACTCTTGTCCATCTAATTGCCTCAGCTAAAGCAATTTTATTCTTCTTACTTTTTGTAAATACATTTTATTTAAATATTACTTGCAACTTTAAGAAACGAATAAATTCAGTCTTTCAAATACAATTTTTAGTTTTTTTTTTCAAAAATGCCTGGTTTTGATAGAATTCTTTCAATTATCTGAAATTTTTCCGAAGATATGTTAAAGCGGCACCCTTTTTTATTCTGAAGCATTATTCTACAATAAGATAGATAGATAGATAGATATTTTTATTCAATAAATTTTAAAGTTCTTGTTACGTACATTTTTTGGTTTAAGGAATAAATAATAAGGCATGACAAAAATGCCGGGTTTAAATTTTTTTCATAATATTTGAAACGCCCTTCTTTTTAAAAATTCAAACTGCTTCAGCACAAGAAGGTCGTTCAATGCAGTTATGAATAACATCTAAAGAGTTTTCCTCCCTTTGAGTTTTCATTGTGAATATAGCCTGATATTTTGACAGCTGTCACTTTTACCTTTAAAACTGTCATCATATGAAATTTGACAATGAAAACTACGCCATTGCTAAAAATATTACATTATTGAAAACCCTATAGGTACAAATGTTTTCAAAATATCAATTTTTATCTAAAATCTTCAGTATTTTCTTCAAAAATTTTTAAATCGTGTTCATTTTTCGAGCTGTACCAAAAACAGAAAAAAGGAACACTGTAGCCATTTTCTCAGTAAAATTTCAGATTTTGGATATGCTTAGACTCCACGCCAACGTTATATCGAAAATTCTAATTCTACGAACACCTCAAGGCTGATTAACACACCTAATTCCAAAGTTTCTTAAACATTTTCTCCATCTCAAAGGGTATCATGGTATTAATCATACAAATAGAAACCAATAATTGCCTCATATTATAGGTCAACAAAAATATAAATAAACAAAAAGAAATAACAGTTAATTTAAAGCTCTTTTGACTATGACAAGTAGGTTTACCCATACTTAACATATCTTTCAATTAAGATTATGCTCGAATAAATTATATGCATACCTCCTTTAATCAATTTTTCAAAAAATCGAACGAAACCAAACCAATTTTTCATTAATTCAAGATTGCTTCGTACAAGTCTTTTGGTCTATATGTATTATTTTGTTAAATTTTAAAATTAATTGGATTGCTTTGGTGGATGGCAGTTTTCTTAACATGCAAAGGCGTCTATATTTTATAAAAATATGTATATTTAAATAATACAACAACAACCACAAGGAAAACTGTCAAAGTCAATGTCTATTCCTTTTTAAATGAGAATTTAGAGCTTATTTCTATATAAATATAGGTATAGAGAGGTTATGTGAGAGGTATACAGACAAAAGAAAGATCTTAATTTACATTTGAATTCAATAAATTATATTTTATTACCATGGTAAGATTAAAGTTAAACAAAATACTTTGACAATACCAACATCTAAAATGCTGTTGACAGTTGCCGTTGTCATCGGGCTCCGCCCACATTATCGACGACGAACATTTTTATTTAAATTTTCTATCAAATTAAGCGGTATTCTCATATGTCTAATTAATAAATCCAATGCAAATTTTTCCCTAACAAAATGTTCAATAGAATACAAAAAAAAAAAAAGAAACTTATTTCAACTCAACTCAATCCCCCTGTCAACTTCTATATAAATGCTCCTATACCAATTCCCCCAGGCACAAATCAACCACACGACACTCATCTTGCAATATCAGGCCTCTCCAAACAAAGGTCTGCGGGCCAAAATTAAAAAAAAAAAAAAATCACAAAATGTCTAAAATGTATCATTTCTATTTCCGGTCAATGCGACATTTTGAGTTCGAAACAACCATTATCGCCATTTTGAAAGTTTGACATTCAAACGGTGTGTATGGTGTATACCTAAGTTTCTATTGGATAGCTCTGTCATAGGTGCATTCGAAACATTGTGATTTTGACGTTGAATTTATTGCTTTTATCTACCTCGCGGTTCTTTGTTTTGAAAATTCTTTGTATTTTTTTTTTTTTTTTTTTGTTTGTCATTTCGGCACCCATTTGTCAATCAATCCTCGTGTTACAGATTGATGGCACTTGTTATGTTGTGTGACCACAAATATAGCAGAACAGACTCCAGCATCAGCCATTGGAAAGACCCACTGATGCATTCAGTCATTCAGTGTTCTACATCTGCCTCTGGCTCTGGCTCACTCAAAAAATGATAAAAGTTTGCTTTTGTTCCACCAAACAGATACGACTCGTAGTTTGGGCTTCGTGAAAAGAAATGGAGGAGCTTCTCATACTCGTTTCATGCAACATAATGGTGCACAGGGAACCGTGTGTTAATGGAGTGAATAAAAAATTCAACAAAAAAAAAACTTCTTCACATTGTGTGTGCGCCTTCAACTCTAAAGTGTTAATGAGCCTAGATATCATGTTAATTGCTTGACTCTGTTAGATTTATTGAATGTCATTTATAAATTTTAATGATATTTTTATTGTCATTAAACCTATGAACGAGTATTTCTATGCCTACGTAGGTTTGGGTATATAAGGCTAGGGGCTATAGAGAGGTTTATCTGGATGGCATTTTTTCTTTGTCCAAAACAGATGGAGAGAGAGGAAAAAATTGATTCGCTGATGCATAGCGAATCAGATTTGGGTTGGAATTTGATTTCATTAAAAGTTTGCGGTTTTAATTGAAAATTGTTTCCACGATAATACCAGCAACAACAAAAAATAAAAGAATTAATCAAATTGTCCTCATTAAAGGTATGAATGAAAAGAGTCAGTATGTACATATGTATATGATGTTGTTACATATATATATCCGTTTATAATATGTACCATATTGTAGGTATATAGTTTATTTTAAAGGTCGATTAGTTAAGGATTTTTATACATCATTGTATGGAATTTCAATATCAAAGGAATGAGTTTTGTTTAAATAAACTGCATCCATATTTTTAATTTGAACAACAAAAACAATAATTTTTTTGTATGAAATAATTAAAAAAGTCAACAAAATTTAAATTAATTTTATTTCATTTACATTTTAAGCGGATTTTATTTGAATATTGTACAGTAAAAAAATGCACAACATAGAAACAAATAAAATAATTAGAATATGATGGTTGACAAAACAAAAATTAAATAACTTCGTAATTCATATATGTAACAACAAAGAGGATTAAAATTTGCAAAAAGCCATCACCAATCCCACGAGGTTATTTCAAAATAAATCTAACGTTTTCATAGATATTGAAGGTTAAATTTTAGAGCCTCGTAATTAGTAAAAATAAATGGAACAAAATGTTTTAACCGTAGACTCAGGTTTAAAAAAAAAACGACTAATTCTACGTTGACGGGTCGTTTTCGACCCTCCTAGATTATAATAAGGTATTTACACAAAAAATTAATATCTATTTCTTAAAACGGAAACTTTTTTAATGATATTTTTTAATGACTATTGTTTAAACTACTTTTGACATATTCATGAAACTACACAAGGCAGCTGGAACAGACCGAATTCCAGTTGAATTTTTCAAGTATGCTTCCCGCGATTTAATAGCCCAACTTCTTTGTTGTTATAATGAAATCCTCGAGTTTGGGGTCATTCCTCCTAGTTTTCTGTCTTCGGTGATTTTCCCATTATTTAAAAAAGGGGATGCATCTGTTCCAGAGAATTATCGAGGGATATCGTTTTTAAAGGCGTCTATGAAGATATTTGCGAGTATGATATTCAGTAGACTTACTCCAAGCTCAGTGAGCTGCAAGCTGGATTTCGCTCTGGATATTCAACTACTGATCAGGTATGTCTGCTACTTAATATTGCAAATATGTACTTAAATCGTGGACAAAAACTATATGCCTTTTTTTATTGATTTTAAGGCAGCATTTGACAGCATTGATCGAGAGGCACTTTTTCTTAAACTTTTGAATATCGGCATATTTTCCAAAATTATCAGTATTTTAAGAGCTCTTTATGCTAAAGATTCAATAGCCGTTTGGGATGGAGAATGCCTTTCCGAAGATTTCAGTTCTACAATGCGCCTAAAAACAAGGATGTGCGTTGAGTACTCTGTTATTCACTCTATTTATTGAGGATTTAGTGGAGCACACGGGAGGAGGGGTGAACTTTGCGGGAGAAAATCTTCCTGGCTTATTGTATGCTGATGATATCGTACTTTTATCGGAATCCCCAGACGAACTCCAAGAAATGATCGTCAAACTTTTAAAATACTGCGATACATGGAATTTATCAGTCAAACTTAGCAAATCTAACATAATGATCTTCAGAAAAGGACACGGGAGATACGCTAGTTAGGAAAAATGGAAGTACCAGGATCAGGAAGTTCAAGTTGTTAAGGAAGTTAAATACCTCGGTGTGACCATAACAAGTAGCCTTTGTATGAAAAAACATATTAAGTTAAAATTTCAAGAGGCGAAGGCTGCTCTCTGCGTTTCCTGGAAAAACTGCATTGGAAATATGTTAATCCATCCACCACTCAGCAAAATATAAACTATTTCAAGCAGTGGCAAAATCTATTATGCTTTACTCCTCGCAAGTGTGGGGCTACAAAGAATATGAGGATGTGGAAAAATTATTACGTTTCTTTTTGAAGCGAGTCTTTGCTCTCCCATCAACAACGCCTAATGATTTGCTTCATATCAAAACAGGTTTGCCACCGTTGTTCATCGACACGCTCAAGATTCATTTCGATTACGTTGTCAAAATACTCCGATTGGATTCATGAAGGCTAGTCAATAGAATATTGAAATTTATCATCATAAATCGGCTGAATTTTGTACAAACTTGAATCGATCTTGCAAATTTGACGGGTGAATCGATCGAATATGATTTGGATAATCTAACGGGTTTTAAAGGAAGTCTTTACTCCCTTGTTGAGAAATTGGATGAGAAATATCCGCAAAATTTCATCAACCAGGCCAAAGCATCGCAGTATAGAGACTTCTATAAGTAAGTTGGAGTTTAATCTTGGAGAATCAAACTACTTTGACAACAAGAACTCAACGGATATGATTTCTTCAATTCTACGAGCCAGATGTGATATACTTTCTCTGAACTACATACCGCACAGACCAGACCTGCCTATCAAGTGCCAACTCTGCAACACCCATGAGAGAGAGAATATCGGACACTTTTTAGGATTTTGTCCAATTATCCAAGAAATTCGTCGGCACATTTTTGGGAAGAACCAATTTGAAGCTGAAGATGTAATCCAAACCCTTAATGGAGCAAAAGGCTGGAATAGACTTTAAAAATTCCTCCAATGCGCAATGGCTTACAGAAAAAGAATTCTTACAGAGAGCTTCTAATTTCTCCAGTGCATTTAAATTTGTTTGTTCTTTTTCTTTTCTTTCTGCTGTAGCTTTTTATTTAAATTAAAAAAAAAAATTTGTTTTATATAAACTTATTTAAAAGTAATTTCCAGCAATTTAATTTTATAACACATTTAATCTCACTTTTTTATCTTTATTGTTTTGTTTGTTTTCGCTATCAGAATTCATATTCTGTCAATCTGACCGACGGTTTTAAAACTAGGTCTTTAAAGACTTGTATTCATGTTTTAAATTGTATGCTATCTCTGGGAAATAATTATCTTTTTACGAAATTCCAAACCCTTTTTTGACATCAAAAGGTTCGATTAAATTGTTTAGAACCTTTATGAGGTCGCATAAACTCGCCATGGTCACTCTGCACAAACGGACGAGTTTGGCAGGGATGCAAAAACTAGACATGGTTCCATACAGTTCGTTCATGTAGATGCTGTCATATGCAGCTTTAAAATCAATGATAATATGGAAGGTATCAATTTGATGTTCTTGGGTTTTTTTCCAGGATCTTTCATAATGTGAATATTTGATCGACTGTAGACTTTCCTTGTCTAAGGTCACACTGATAAGAACCTATCAGGTTGTTGACAATGGGCTTTAGACGTCCATATATTACGGCAGAAAAGATTGTCCAAGCGATGTTAATGAGACTGATTCCTCTACAGTTGATACAATTTAGGGTCCCTTTTTCAGTATAGGACAAACGATACTGAGCTTTCATTTATCGGGCATGCTTTCCTCCGACAATATTTTATAGAAAAGTTGGTGCATGCTCCTAACCAAATTATCTCCAGCTTCTTTGAAAAGCTCGTCATTAAAGCCGCCATCCACTCAAGCGGTTTTGTTAGACTGATTCTTGAAACACTGTGTTGGCGGCAGATATAGCTTCAAAAGAGGAGATAAAAAGATTGCAATTTTAAGATGAGGACATATTTTTTCACTGTGGACCAATTTCCCCAACAGTTAATTCTGTTAATTGTCATTCAATAAATTCCTTTTTTGTAAACGTTTCATTGTCTTACTGTTATACTTTAGTAAACATTGATCTATTATTGACCCATCCAAAAAGCCATCCAGAAATGTCTTTTGAATGTGCTGTCTAGAAAAGAGATATTTTTTTAGCCGCACACCAAGAATGTTTAATGATTTACCCAATTTTGTTTTCCCTCCCATTTTAATAATCAGTGTTTTAGTTTTTCGAGCAACCATTTGTAAAAAAAAATCACAAAACAGCTCTGATAGCAGCTCACAGTCGTGCATTTTTTGTTGAACACTTGAAATCCTCCTCCTCCCAACACAAAAATTCGTTCTTTTTCTTCAATTTTTATATTGCATATCTAAACTGCATATAAGGAAGAGAAACTTCTTGAAACGCATCCTCCATTACTTCATCCTACTAAAATTTTATCAAAACCCAAAAAAAAAGCCATAAAATAAACTTTAAGATCGAGCACAAAAATTTCTCCAAGATATTCTTATCATCTCAAACAATTCAGAATGAATCAAATTTTAATTGGTTTGTTTTTCTTTTGATAGTTGATTCAAAAATTGTCTAAAATAATAATTGCATTTAAATTGATTTCTAAAACCAATTTATTATTTGAATTCAAAAAGTAAGTTTTTGTTTGTATAAATTTTTATCTGATGTATTTATGTGTTTCTTGCATAGTTGCAATATTATTTCAAATTTTCCTTCAAAACCAAATCAAATCTCTATAAAATTTGACAAAACATCAAATATCTTGCGCTTTCTCCATATCTAAGTTCGAAGATGAAGACGAAGATGATATATTTTCATTTGAAACATCATTCAAATCAAGAAACTCGTTAAAATTGTGTGTCCCAATTCTCTACATATATGTACATTGTACATGCACCTAACCTACAAACATTCAGAAATAGATAGATATGTATCTACGAATTTCTCAATTAATTCTATATTTGGAATTTATTATGCAAAACTTGCAACAAAACCAAAAATCAACCAACTTGATATTTCTTCTCTCCATCATCATCATCTCCTTTCTTCTGATCGTTCTTGTTCTTTTTCTAGTACTACTTCTGTCTATTTGTGCCTTGAATTGCTTATTTTTCAAAATACCAATCAGGGATTTATGTAAAATAAAAATAAACCCTTCTATAGAGAAGAAACACAGAAAGGGAGATTTTATGAATTCAAAACATACCATATTCAATTGAGTGGAATTCCCTTTGTGATGCCATTTGAAATCCTCATCAAATTGTAAGGAAGTAAGGAATACGGCATTCATGTCCATAAACAGTAATCAAAAAACAAGTTTTCCTCTCTTATTCTACCAATATTTTCAATACCTCTGTATCTGTATCTATATAACTCTTGCTGTCTATAGGAGGTACAAACCTTGTGCAATTAACTTAATCTTGTATCTTCTACAAGAGTTTTGTGTGAAAGGCTCTAAAACATCTACCTACATTTAGTACCTATAGATAGATATACTCATAAAAGATACAGATAGATACTCTCTATACCTAGATAGATAGATACTTTCCAAGAGTTATGATTCGTCATCTTTATCCCCTGCATCAATGCCATCACAACATAGTAGAATGTGTGTTGTGTTGACTATCGGACTCGGGGATATCGAGCTGCCTGCCGGCCTGTTGGCTGACCGGACCAGGGGCAGCCTATAAATTCCATTCGGACAAGTTTCGTGCGAAGTGATTTTGTGAACTTTTGAATTGCCGCCACACTATTTTCTATAGATACACTGCACAGTGTATAGATGCGTATGTATATTTTAAGGTATACAAATGTACGAAAAACATAACATTCAGGCTTTTGGAAAATCAAAAGAGTAGATAGGTATATATATAAGAGAGATTGGAAGCAGGAATTTATAACCCATGCAGCCATTTATTTTGGATCTCAATCTTGTTTATTCACCATGGGGCCACAATAAAAATCTCCCCATCAGTTTTGTAGTTTTATGTACGTACGAAACAACAACAACAAAATCTGATGAAACGATAGATAGATATATATAGGTACCTATGTACATACATATGTACATATATTTATATAGTCCCAAATATATCTATATGCTCGTTAATCGTATATAAACATCTACTCTTCGAAACACTCGTACCTGTAACTATCTGTCGTGTTGTGCTAACACCGACTGTAAACAGAAAACAAGCCAGGACTAAATTTTCGGTCCACCATTTAGTGTTTCGTTGGTTGGTTATACTGGGTTAAGAAAACACAACCGGATTGAGGGGATGTATAAATTCTAGGCCTTTATAAAGCCAAACTTTGGATCATAATTCATTAGAAATAATAGAGCAAATAGCATTTGTTTTTTTTTTCATTTAACGTCTTAAAGAAGTTCAAGCAAGAAAACATGACAGTTACTTTTTTACCACTCAAGAAATGTTGTGCAAAGTGTCAAATATTAGCACCCAATTCACGAAAATAGGACTTGTTCCACAAAATCAGTCAAAATTTTATCTAATTTAAAACAAAAATGAAAAGTCAACAATTGTGACCGAAATTATACAAAATGTATTGTTCTATTTTAAACTTCACATAGAAATTTATTGTCATAAGTCCGATTTGTCGAATTGAAAATTTTGACAATTCGCGACGTTTCAAGGTTCCTATAATCTAAATCAAAGGTTTTTTAGAAAGATATTTTTTTGTACGTACGTTCGGGATACCTTTTTTCTTCGTCCATATCTCAAGAAGAGGCAGGGATATTGACTAAATATAAATATTTCACTTCCATTTTTTCAGACTTTATTTGAAAAGCGAGAAGTAAAAGTCGACAATTTAAAATACAACTTTGCAATAAATTCGTATTTCGAAAAGGTGCAAATTAAATCTTAGATTGTGTTTGTTAAGATCAAAAATCTTGAATAAACGTTTTCGAGTCTAAACAATTTTGTGCCCAGCAAATGTTGTGAAAGGGAAATTAATGAATGATAATATTCGACACTCGATAAACTCTCTGCAGATAGTTGATTTGCTTTTACCGTGCATAGATGCAATACTGTGACATTGGGCTTTATTCCCAGCTCAGTGTAATGTACACAAAAGTTGTTGCAAAAGACTTAAACCGATATTACTTTTTTGACATATTTGAATTGAATGTTTGTTTTTCAATTTTAGACAACACAAATTCGGTGGTACTTTTTGTTGATCGAAAACTCTCTTTTGTAGAAAAATAATTAATTAAGTTTCACTACTCTTTACTTATTCTCACTTTTATAAACTTCGTTGTTTTTCAAAATATTTTTATAACGATTCATTTTTCTTATAAATTATTGTAGAACAACTTTTTAAAAACTGCTATAAATTGTCAAATTATATTAAAGAATGGCTACGATGTCGATGGATGAAAAACCTCTTCAACTTCAGACATTTTTGAAGTTGAGACGAATCAACGCGTTAATCCTAATATTAAAAATTCATATTCTTAGGTAAATACGTCAAAATTAAAAAAAAAAATATGAGCTATTGCCTTGTAAACTATTATTTACTTCTTCAATTGTTTAAAGACACAAAAAATGAACCAATACTTTGCAAAATAACAAAACTTTTCAGAAAAGACTTTGCACTTTGAAAATTTGAGTTTGGTGAAACGTAATTTGCAAAGTTGCAAAGTGAAGAGTGAAAAGTGTTTGGTGAAATAGAGCAATGGTCTTAGAAATATCCAATCTGTATTTTTTTGTATATAAGAAATGGAAACTCTCAAAAAATGATACTAAAATCGGTAAACATTTTTACAAGAAACGGAAACCCACAAAACAAAATAAAAAATGATAAAAAATGGTTTTCGACTCAAGTATTTTGAACAGAAAAGAAGATATTGACTTCAAAATGTTGCTATTGTAAAACTTTGCGAAATATCGACAGACCGGCATGAATGGGAAGTTATCAGTGTGGAATGTGGATCCCATTTACGTAACATTACCTCATCATAATGGTTACGATTTCAAACCTGGTTGATACAAACGTACTCCCATACCATCAAATTTCTTAACTTTCCAAACGATATCAATAGTTCTCGCTATGTTAAAAATTCCTTATATATTTTTTGGGTGAAATCTTTTCGCAAAACTTATAAAAAAATCAGATAGGTAATTAGTAAAAAAGCTAAATCCAAAAATGTGACTGCGTGTGGAAGTAATATTAAAGACTCAATTTTCTGAGAAACGTTGTTCTCCTTATAACTTGAATCCATTTTTCCACATTGGTTAAGAATTTCTCCCTCTTAATACGACAAAATCTAGAATGTACCTGACACTTCTAATGACACTTCATACAGAGAAAATTAATTTAAAATACTCGTACTTCACTGTGATAATCTCTGTTGACCAAATACTAATAAATAAATTAGAACAAAATAACTCAAATTCAAGACACTTATCTTTGTCTCCCCTACATAAAATTCATCTCAATTTAATGTATAAACATTTAAACGTTTATTACACATAATCAATCAGATTGACAGTTCTTTTGACAGCTGATAATTTCTTCATGTTCTTTTTGTATAAGTTTGATTGATAAGTGTGTAAACATAATTCATCGATCGTCAATCAGAATTATTTATTATGTTATAGTGAGATCTGTTTTGCCAATCATTAATTTGACATTTTAACTAAAATATTGACGGATAACTAAATGACATCCTCAACGATTGTCAAACACACTCGGTAATGTGTACACAGCCTAAGATATTGACATATCCAATGTTAAAACATAAGCTATATATTGACTTCTACAGTTTATTCTTTTTGGACTGAAGTATTGGTCAAATATCAGAACTAAATTTATGTGGTTAAATTTAATTTTTGTTGGATTACATACAAAATGGTGCAGTTGGTCGTGCTTGCAAGAAAATGTCCAAAACGTCAAAAGTATTATTTGCATATTTTCAACCCCTCAAGAGCCAGATGAAAAAGCGTTATTACCTGATTTGTTTTCTTCCAAAAAGAAACATAAGAGACATAACAACCTTAAGATATGTTTTAGTCATATTTTAAACTTTATTAACAAAAAAATTGCATCTGAAAAATTTCAAGTGCTGAGTAATCCACGTTTTATGGCAGAACTTTTTGGCACGGTCGGAGTCTAATTGCAGGAACTAAAGCGGCTGTGATTTTCAACTAAAAGCAAACAATTTGTTAGTTTTTCTTCGTTAGGCATATTTTATTTTAAGTGAACTTAGAATGTTTTAAAACTGTAGTTCACATAGAGTATAGCATTTTATACTGAACAAAACAACTTTGGATGAAGAAAATAGGTTAAGAACTTTTTTAGTTATCTTTCCCGCAAAGTGTAAAAGAATTACTCAATTTTAAGCTCTGAAAGTTGAAACACTACTAGTCTCTATAAACATGACACACGAACCCAAATATACCTTCGAATAGGTTTCTAAAACAACGAAAAACGATTTTAAAATGCAAAAACTTTCAAAAAATGCTGATAGGTCGTAAGAGACCCATTTTAATTGTTATCTTTATTCATAATATTACGAGTATCTTGCACAGACGCGAGGCACCGTGCGTGACCGACTGAATACCGTGCCTCTCCCACAACACTTCGAATTTCGAGCTAAAACTACATACACAATATTAAAACTCCTCTAAGAACACTTGAATTCAAGCATGCACTTCTGCTTTTATTGGTTAATTCCATTGAAAAATTGAATCCGTAAAATGTATATCGATATTTCTTAAACTCCCTAAAATACTTCTGTTCCGTATATTCTTCCGTTGACGTATCTGACGTACGACAATATTTATCGAGCCTTGACCCACATAAATAAAATACAAAATTATTTCTAATAAATTTAGTTCAAATTGAAAACTGTCAAAAACATCCTTAGCCCTGCTCCGTTGCACTTTCTATCGAAGAAATAACTTACAAAAGCTTTATAGTAGACCTCATTTCGCCACATGCGCCATCAAACGTCAAATGCGACCATGGAATGGTATGGATGTACTTCTTGTTCGATGTTGTTGTTCTTGTACAAGTTTATATTGTTTTGTGCACCATTCAATATGTTTAACGAGTTGTGAAATATTATTAACAAACCATACTGCTGCAACAATAAATTCACATTCTCCATGGCTTAGAATTATTTGTAGTGATGTTGGCTTGAAGGCATTAAGTGCACACATGAATGGTGGCAAATCGTTTATCTATCGCTTTTTTGTTTTTGTTGTTGCTGTTGTCTTTTGTTACATATGCGGCGAATTCATTTTTCCTTTTCTTCGTCTTTTTCTTTAACAATAACAACAACACAACAGCAGCAGCAGAAGGATAGGGGAACAACAGTAGAACAGAAAAATTAAAAGAAAAAAGATGAAAATCTTTCTCTTGAAGATTGCTCTGCAGGCTATTTGAAATTGTTATTGAATACAAGCTGCAGCTTCAACACCATAAGTTGCTTTACGTTACGTACATACATATGTATAAAACGCAACGTTTACTTCAGGCTTCTTTCATTAATATAGATATGTGCAATTTATTCGATAGTTGGAAATAATGCGCCAGCAGCATCAATCGAATCGAAGTATAGCTGCGCTAATGTGCGATTATATCTGCGGCGAACACAGTTATTATGGCAAGTTAGGAGATTTTATAGCAACTTCTTTTTTTTGGGAGTGTCTGGATCTGGACGTGGTTGTATATAAGTTTTTTTTTTTTCGTTACCTATGCAAAAAAGCTAGTGATGGCGTTGTTTTAAGATCCTTGTCAATTTGTTTGAGTGGCCAAACAGTAGCCCATAGGGGCATCATCTCTTTATAGTAAAGTACGAGTACCAACCGATGATGAAGTTTGACAAGAACAAGGACAGGAAATTGAAAATCGACTTAAGTGGCAGACAACCAAACAACCAAAAAAAAAAAAAAAGAGTGTCTCTCGACGTAGTTCTTTGTTGTTGTCATGTCAGTCAATCATTTTCATTTGAACAATGACACGACAACATGAATGACGACAACTACAACAGCGACGACATCATTGAAATTCCCTTTAAATACTTCAAACTTCCCAACAATCGGTTTAAATTTGAAATATGTCATCATTCCAATTTGGGATGTGATTAATAAATCAGCATGAATTGCCTCCCATAAAGTGTACTACACAAGTTTTAGGGAAAAATTAACATCTGTCAATTAAAATACACACATCATCACATCGACCATCAACCATCAACCAGCAGCAGTTTTCAGTTTATTGTAACAGCAAACAGCACCACATACAAAACCACTCATGAATGTCATTCGAAATTTTCAGTAATCACGTCAAAATCACACAACACACCACACATAGCATATCACGTCTTGCCGCACTTATTGTTGCCTTTAGGATGACAGAATACTCGTATATCTCTAAAGTGTGTTCCTATATTATGCAGTATGCACTGTACAATATGTCAAAAAGGGTGGTGTGGTGTGGTGTAGTGATGGTGAATATAATATTTTATTATATCGTGCCTCTCTTATGTCAAGTGCAAAGTCAAAGGCCGTACGTACATGTGAGGTGAGAGGAGTGACCTTGTCTGATTGACAGAGTAATTCGGTTTGAAAGGAATTTAAATCTTTTGTCGCCATTAATGACAACCGAAAGATATTTTATATACTTTGTGATAAGTAAGAATGTCTTTTGTCTGTTTCTCTCACGAAATTTAGAAGACAACAATTCTTGATTTGGCCATTCGACAGGAAGTCGCAATAATTATTTAAATAATTTGTCTTAAATTAAATGCTTGTTTTTTGCATAGTTTTCGTGTAAGCGTAAGACTTCTTGTTGGCATGCGAGGTTTTTATTTTTAGAATGTCAGAAGTGGGATTAACTTAACCATATAATTGTTATTTAATGCGGCATTGCAAAAATATTTCGAGGAAAAGAATTAAGTAGACTTTTGGTTATGTTTTATTGTGTTAAGTCAAAATTAAACATCTTTTTTTTTTTGTCAAAGCTTTAACACTAAACTTGGAACTTGTCAAGTCTTATGGTTTAATTTACATTAATAAACTTTGGGCAATAACAACAATTTATCAAAATCATTTTCTGCAGAAAAAAAACATCTAAGTATTCCTACCTTGGTAGTTCTTGTGGCATGATGGCTAGTGTTTAGAACTGTCACGCCAGAGGTCTTAGGTTAAATCCCTGCCTGTGTCACCTCATTTCATTTTCATGAGTACTTGCTCTTGCGAGGAATGGACAAATCCTCCAAGCGTAATTCTTGTCATGAAAAGTGCTTTCTCAAATTATCCGTTCAAATTCGGCATAAAACTGTGGGTCCCCTCCACCACTGATATTACTCGCACACATGAATGGCTGAGAGTTGTAAGTAACTAAGCCCTGGTTGTCTACGAGGTGTGTTGCCACCTTATTTATTTTTAGTATAGTCCTCGCAATTAAAGTAGAGTTAATTTAAAGGGTGATTGTTTAGCTATTACCTTTTTAGCAACGCTGGTTTAAACAGCTGACGCACGTTTCGTGTTTTGTATTACTATCAAACATCTTCAGTTTGCTCTATAATTTAACCATGAATCATCTTACAAACGAACAACGCTTGCAAATTATTGAATTTTATTATCAAAATGCGTACTCTGTTAGGAAAGTTCATCGCGTTCAAATTGTGTTCAGCGATGAAGATCATTTTTGTCTCAATGGGCAATAAGCAGAATTGTCGATTTTGGAGTAAATATCAGCCACAAGCATTGCAAGAGCTACCAATGCATTCAGAAAAAGTCACAGTTTGGTGCGGTTTATAGGCTGGTGGCATCATTGGACCGTACTTCTTCAAAGATGATGCGAATCGTAACGTAACTGTGATATCCAACTTTTTTTGCCCAAAATGCAAGAGCTTGACTTGCATGACATGTGGTTTCAAAAAGACGGTGCTTTTTTAAATCTGACCGTCTTTTGCTATCAAAAACAAGAAGGTGATCTTTTCTAAAAAAAAACTAAAGGGTGTCATTTTAAAGTTATATAACTTTGAAACGGAATAAAATAAAGACGATTTTTTAAAACTGACGTGAAAATTTACTTCATTCGAAATTTAATCTTCTGGCAATATAATTTAAATATAATTTCTAGAATATGTCAGCCACGGCTGGATTGGGCGGTGTCTAATCAAGAGGTCCATATTTCGCAGACTTTTTCTAACATTTGTGGCAGTATATCGGCAATAATGTGGAGAACGTTGTTTTCAAAAGTCGATAATTATTGCGGTCTTTTCATCGTAGACTAACAACTTTGCATATCTCTTAAGAAAATAGTTGCACGATCTTGGAGACCAATTCACGGGTTCATGACGTGAAGTAAATTAATTGTGGTATTAGCTTTGGGAGATGTTGTGCAACCGCGCGTTGCGTTGCGTCGCGTCGCGTCGTCTTGTTAAGGCAAAGCTTTCTGGACATCACAATTATTTGATTGGTGAACGAAAAAGTCAGTAAACATGGCTCTATAGCGATCATTATTGACTGTAAAATTGTGGCCAGCATCGTTTTCTAAAGAATTACGTGTTAAAGCGTGTTTTGTGCCATTTTTAGAAATGGTGTATTTTAAACTTGTCAAAATTTAATATGTGACAACTTAAGAAGTTAAATTTGTCCAAATAGCGGGCTATTTACAGTACAACCTCTTATTGGACAAAATTTAATATGGCTGCCATCGCATGTCATCATAGTATTTAAAATCATATATTTGAAGGTTCTTTTTTGTGAAATGTTTGTTCTTAAACTGTTTTATATTTTTTCTTTTTTTTTATAATTTACAGGCACTCAAGGGGTTATTAATACCCTTTATATGTTTATATTTTAACACAGTGCGAGCATTAGGAAAATAGGGAAAGATTTAAGAGGAGATACCGATGCACATTGGTCTTAAAGTTCTGAACATCAAAATGGGAGGGAAAACAGAGTTGGCCAAAGCATTCCACATTCTCGATGTGCAATTTAAGAAAGAATCTCTATACTTGACAGTACGCCCGAAATTGAGCTCAAGGGTAAACTGTTGAGCATTCCTGGAAGTGCGAGTATTACGGCTGAATCGTTTAAGAGGAGGAATGCAACTGGCTAATTCAACAGAACATTGTTTGTAAAAATATCGATAAAATAACGAAAGGCATGAAACATTGCGGCGATGTTCTAGCAATGTACATAAATGTTTCGATTACAGTTCTATCACCTATCATTTTTAAAGCCCTTTTTTGTATTCTATCCAAGAGATTTAAACTTGTTTTAGGGGCACCTTAAAATTACATTTCGCTGGAAACCTTTAATTCAAGTCTCTTTTGGTGAATTCTAAATTTTCAGTTGGTTCTCGAGTAATAGGTTTTCCTTTCCCTAAAAATTTTTTAAAAAATACTTACTTCCATTTGATTCATAAATTTTAGACTTTAAAATGCACAGGTTTAAAATATAAACGAATAGTAATTAATGTCCTTGTGATCTCAAGTTGAACAAAAACAAAATACTCGTAAGTGTCTTGTGAAGGAGCACTGAATCTTCCATTTTTTTATAAGAAACTGTGATTAAATTCGTCAAGAAAATGACCAAAAAACTTGACTTAAAGTCGTGATTCACAACTACAATCGGATGATATGATTGGTTTCTCAAAACTTAAACTTAAAAAAATCTGTTAAGTAGCTCTTCACATATGTACATAAGTCAGAAGAAAATATCAGCGAACTTCGTTTTGGATTAGCTGAACTCAAATTTTTAAATCACTTACAATTTTTTTAAGAAATTCTTAAAACATACTAAGGACCCTCAAAATTTTCTAGTGGGTACAAAATAGAAGTGAAATTAGTCTAGGTTTTGTTTTCAGCGCATGATACTTAACATAAAAAATCAGTTTTTTTTTCACGGAAATCCTTTTCCATGTGAATAATTTTTACTCCAAAATAAGTTAATTAATTTCGAGAAAATTTTTCATATTTGTTAACCACTTTCAAATCTTTAAAAATCTCTTACTCATGTACACGAAAAGATTTGTACAACTGACAACTCAGTATTGATGATCCTTCTATAGTTTAAAGTTTTTGTAATTTGTAAAATTTTAATCTAAAGGAAAATTCATTAAAATTCGAACTCTTAATCTCCTTCAAACTTTGGCTATAAAACCTTTGATCTAAGGCTTTAAACCAATCTATTTCGTTTATTCTAAATAAAGGGTGTCACAAAATTAACTCAAGATTTGAATTAAATAGAAAACGCCGTTTTTAGTCTTTTGATAGTTATATTTTTATTGACTCGTAAAGTACATAGGATAGGGTTATGTATGGAATAACACATCGGACAAATGGCCTCCACGGCTTTGCATGCACATGCGCACTCTTTTGTTGAAATTTTCCATGACCATTCTGCATAAATGTGGCTGAATTTCGTTGATGCAGCGTTGAATCTCCTCCTTTAATGCACGGGTGGTTGTGGGCTTGTTGACATAGACTTGTGATTTCAAATAACCCCATAAAAAGAAGTCTAATGGTGTTAAATCACACGATCTAGGAGGCCAATTTTGATCATTGAAACGAGAGAGTACACGACCTGGAAATGTCTCATGCAGTAATTGAATTGTTTCACGGGCTGTATGACATGTGGCACCGTCTTCTTGAAACCACATATTGGACACATCAATATCATACAATTTTGGCAGAAAGAACTGTGTAATCATGTCGCGATATCGAGCACCATTAACAGTCACTGCTTGACCAGCAGCATTTTCAAAAAAATATGGCCCAATTATGCCTCCAGCCCAAAATCCACACCATACAGTCACGCGTTGTGGATGCATTTGTTTTTCGACAATCACAAATGGGTTCTCCGAACTGATCCAGTCTCCATGAATTTTTCAATTAATCTCTTCACAGTTGACGAAGTTAAAACACTATTCCGACCATATTTTGTATGAAATTTTCGAACTGCAGCCGCCAAGCTTTCACTATTTTTGAAATATTCTTTAATAATGAAGACACGTTGTTCTCTCGTGTAACGCTCCATTTTTAATAACCCTATACTGTTAGCTGTCAAATTGCTTTTTTTTCAGAGTTGCCAACACTTCATTGCACAAATGGCGGCAAATTCAAATCTTGCGTTAATTTCGGGACACCCTTTATAAAGGAAGAATATTGCTACCATATGTGAAGAAACTCTCCTTACCATTAGAGACCCTTCTTGGGTATTAACATTTTATCGAGAAGAAGGTTGAATGTCTTTAAGCATATAAAATTAAGAAATCCCTTCGAATAATTCCATGGTTCTTGCTAAATTAATCTTTTAAGTTAAAATCAGCTTGAAAAACATTCTTCAGCAAACAAGACACGGTTCATCTTCAAAACATGTTCTCTTCCAGAGATACATACATTTTTAATACCTTTCACTTAAGTCTTGAAATTTGAGATTTAAATGAAACCCATATAAAGTCACCATCAAAAGCTATAAAAGTCAATATTAATGAGCACCCTCATAAAATTTATGAGTAGTCGCGACCACCTTTCAAAAACTTTCGAAATAAACTACATATAACATAACATAACATAAAATATATATTAAATAAAAATCGAAAAATTTAACTTAAAAGTCTCTTAATAAGAAAGACCTCTTTTTTTTAAATATATTTAACTGCCCTTAATGTGATAAAAACAAAACAAATTAGGTTCTTAGATTTTATCAAAATGGTATATTCCACACAAAAGCCCTTTTAAATAAAACAACAAACAAAATACCATTATTCGTAACTCTGTCCCCTCGCTAAAGCTTTAAATCACCATCATTAAGTTAAGCCTATTTAAAGAAAAACAAAATACATTCCTGGTTGACCAATGACCATCATTTAACCAGCACCAAATCAATGATTGTTTATGTTTAATTATTTATTCAAAAAACCTAGTTAAGTAGGCAAAATATGTCATAAATATTAGAAGAAAAAAAAAAGACTTAAAACTGTCAAAAGCAAAGCTCCAGGGCTATGCTTATATAATATTATGGTGCTTATTAAAATAGAATCACAAAAGGCTTAATCAAAACTATGACCAATGTCGAAACAATTACATAAATCATTAGTAATCATAATAAAAACAAACGACAACGGCTCTGTTTTGCTTGGAAAAATTTTGACGACCTCTGCAGCCTTGAAGGGATTTACATCTTTTAACAAAAAAAAAAAAACAAAAAACCTAGGTATAGGCTTAAACTTAAAAGAAAAATACAGAGCCAAACGCAATCAGCATCGTCATCAAAATCTCATATCACATCAATCAACGACTTACGTAGAGTATTTTAGGAATTAAAAACCTCAGTTTTTCAGGAGTGATTGCTTTTTATTTGCCCGAGAACGTTTTGTCTTGCGTTTTTAACTTTTTGTTTGTCAAATCCTTTTATTTATTTCTGGAAGATCTGTCTGCTTGTCACGTTTCATGTAAGCAATTTATAAAATTAATCAAAATTCATGTCGATCCTTCAGACTTGTGTTTTTGTTTTGTATTTAATCACTTGTTACACAAGTTCCTTGGAATTCTCTTATTTCTTATTTCTTATTTTTCTTTTTTTTTTTTTAATTTAAACTTAAAATTTTTGTGTTAAAAAAGAGAAACGGCATGCACGACAATTTGTAAGTAGTGCATGTCATGTCCAAGAGTCCAAGATGTCATAAATATTTATAAAAGGTTCCTGGCTTCTTATTTTTCTTGCTTCTTTTATATACTCGTAAGTATATGTCATCTTTAATCGCTCCTTTGGATATCTTTTATTCATTGTCCTGTGCCAATCATCTTTGTTAACATTGTGGATATAGTTGGGTGACTTTTTCGTCAGTTATAGCACATATGTACATACATATAGGGTGTATTTAATTTCTCGCCTAGGATCAACTTCATTATAGGAAGTATCTCAAAAATGTCTACAGAAAAAGAAAAGAAACAAAATCAAAAGCCTAGTTTACTTCTATATCCACCACCATAATTTTTTGAATCGATATAGTTCCTCGTCGTCGTCGTCTCGAGTGTAACACATACATAGATATTTTTCTATTTTACTGCTTGTAACTGATGAATGAACCTCGTTTCTGGCAGGGACATAAGGGGCTTCATCTAGATGTATATACCTATACCAGTTTTGCTGAATTGCCACTGTTAAATGTACAGCTTTTGTCGCAAGGAGCAGCTGATAGGATATTTAAATAATTTTAAGCTTCGAAATCTAAAAACCCAACATGTGGGATATTCACAAAAAGTGCAAATACTCGTATGTCATCTACAAGATCATAATTTGTTTAAAGGTTTTAATCTGAAATGAATATGGAGAGTAAAAGTTTTGCAAGATCTTGGAAATTTTTAAGATGGGATATTCAGAAAATAAAACTTTAAAAATTCACTAAAATTAATATGTGGCTAAATATCTTCAATTACAAAAATAAATTGACAATTTTTGTAAGAAATACTATCTTATCCCTGAAATGTATTCTTTCTTGAATATCCCATGGATGAGCTGATCTATCGAATTACCAATTAAGAACGTAAAAAAATTGAGAATCTCTTAATTATGCAAGAAGTACGTATTTATCTTAAATAACACACAAAAGGGCTCCTTAAAATTTCAAGGGTTATAACATTTCTGTAAAAAAAAAACTATTAAAATTATTGAAAACCAACAACTTTCTATGAACGTGTATTAACCTTCAAAATAGAACACAACTTTTTCGAATATCCCACAAAATAAATTGCTTGTAAATTGTATTGACTGCTTTTAGATTTACCTTGAAAAAAAACCAAACAAAACATTTTTCTTAATTCTTTGGTTTTGTAACTAAAGCCGGAGATTTTTTTGACTATCGTTTTTGGAAAATCCCATAAAAATGTTTCCTTAAATATGGGTTTGAAAATTGAATTATCTTGAATATCCCATAAATGAGTTCCTTACAATTAAAGTTATTTTGAAAAAGCTTAGAAATTATCACAAGAAGTAAAATAAACAGATCTTTTCTTATATAATTTAAAAAAAATTCAAAAGTATAAAGTGCTAAATATGATTTCAAAAAATAAAAACAAATTGAAAATTACTTCAAAAACAAATTTAATGCCAATCATTTACTGAAACAATTTAATCCCTGTAAATTTGTTCTGTCCTTTCGGATGATAATTGTTTTTGAATATCTCACAAGGAATTCGCTAACAACCCTTCTCTGTTATAAACCCTTGTCATGTTCTGTTATGCTTTTAAACGAATGTCCCACAACATAGAAGTCTACAATTTTGTTGGAGGATTTCAAATATAACAATGTTAACCCCGTTAACCTTAATTTTTTAATATCCCATAAATGAGATGCTATGCTGACCAAGAAGAAAACTATCAATCAACCACTTCGCTGATTAACCATAAAATTAAGCTTATATCCTTTTAAGTACTATTTTTTGTATCGAATATCCCTTTAAATCTAAAAAAGCTAAAACAGACGTTTAAATTAAACTTTCAAACGAAATTGTTTTTTTTTTTTCTAATAACCCAATAAGAAGATTTTAAGAAAATCTTACTACAAATATCTTTTTCTGCCAATGTCCCACAAATTAAGTGCAAGTATGCTGTTTTTCTATGTCTTTCCAATTACTCGTACCTACGTTTTTTACCCTATGCTATTGAACTTTTATATTATTTTTGTTTTTTATTTTGAAAATCCCATAAATAAAGTTTTAAGAACCCGCCAACAAAATCTTACACATATTCTGTGTGAAACCAATACTTGCCCTAAAAAACGAAAAGTAAAAAGTTGACTGCGAAAAACCCATCTAGCCTTTTTGTTCCTTTTGTAAACTTTTCTTTGTAGCCTTTTTTTCTCCTTCATTCTGTGTTTGCGCTGTTTTACTGATTGCGTTTGAGGTCCACGTTAGTACGTCAGTCGAACCCCACGTCTTCCTGTTGTTGTTGTTGTGTTATACTTTGGTAGTCAATGTTGTTGTCGTAGTCGTCATCGTCGTGGTTCACCCATTCACCATCAGACGAACGACTTCTTCTTAGGTCTTAGGTCTTCTTAGAAATGGCTCTAGAAGACTATGGCATTCGATCGTAAAGAAAAAATATCCAAAGACCAGTTTAAAGTCTTTCTCTTTTACTGCGCGAAGTTCAAAGATTAATTTCATTTCTACTGCAAATGGATTTTCTGCACGTTGCAATGTTGGTTGCTGCCGATGCCGATTCCGTCACCACCACCTCACCGACTACTGCCCCCTTCGTCTTTCTCGTTACAGCACACTGTTGACTGTTATTGGCCATCGTCGTCGTCTTCAACGTCGTCGTCTTTGGTCGTCGGTCTACGTCCTGTTAGGAAGTTTGGTGTTTTATGTTTGGCACGATGATGTTGGGATTCAAGTCGAGTGTCTTTGTCAACAGAAGTTGTTGGTTGTTGCTGTGGCATCAATAGACACAGACCATTCTAATAGTTTGCGTATACACGATTACTGGTTTTTTACTTGCCATCAAACCCGCATCATCTTATACCCACTCCGGGGATTTTTGTAAACTATCGTCTTCTACTTCTCCTCTGCCTTTTTGTTGAGGTTTTTGAATGAACTTCTTCGTCCATATTGAAAAAGTTCCATCAGGTAGTGACATCATACCTTATACCTTAACTTACATTTTCTACCTCCTATAAGTTCGGAAGTTCTATAAATTAAGGTATACAGAAAAAGGAATACGCTACTGTTCTGGAATTCCGAATGTAACATTGTTGACAGAGAAATAAAAGGCACCTTTAGGTCCCCAGGAATAGCATAGCAGAAAAAGATAGGTTATGTGTTTGCATATTTCATGGAAATTTCATTTATAAACTGTCCAACTTCCGATATTCATATAAGCTTTTAGCTTTCGCTCTAGATCTAGATTGTATAAGTTAACGTCGTATATACAGAGGAGGCATATATACTCGTACCATAAATACGAGTATGAATGAAGTTAGGTTGAGAATTGACTCAAATTAAGTTCAAAACTTTTGCTTCACCAGTTTTATTTGTTTTATTCTTCAAGGACGAAACAAAGGCAACAACAAAAAATATAAAAATATTTGTATTTTCCTATCTTATCGCATGTGAGTTGACAGTGAACATTGCCCTTTTAAACAAATGCATACAGGCACAGGGTCTACCTTTCTGTATTCTGTACGATGGATGGTTTACCTTGGGAGGTTAGCTTTACCACCACCCATATAGTTTACCTTTAGAGAGATATAGAGACTTATAAGTCTATGTACAATTTGACCTCTTAAGCTAACAATATAAAAACTAGGAAAAAGGGTCTGTAAATCAAGTTCCATATGAAAGTACAGAGGAAAAACTTGGAGGAAAACCAAATCAAATAACATTTATGATGATGACTGTTGTTGGAATAATAAAAATACAAACTAGGTTATGTCGGTTTTACTTGAACTTTTTGTATAATTGAGTGAGTGGTTTGTGGCCTTCTTTGACATAAGATAATATGCATATTGTACCTATACATTCATATGCAGCGAGTATACATACATATTGAGTTATTTGACGAACAGTTAAGAACCTGAAGAATTTTTGAGACTTTATTCAAGTGGTTTTGTATATAAAAAAAGAAAGAACATTGGCGGAAAAGAAGTTTTTAATTGAATTTGTTTTCTCTAACTTATTTACATTTTGAAACAGCAAAAAGAAATAAATGTCATTGAACTTATGGAGTATTATTAAGTCAATGACTTATTTCCCAAAACATGTCAGTCACTACAAAGGAAACTAATCAAAATAAATGCAAGAGTAGGGTACTAAGCAAGGTATTTGAACTGGCTTGGAGTTTAACGGATTTTATATAATTTCTTATAATAAAATTCGAAAATTTTAAGAAAAATAATAAAAAATATTGGTACCTACTTGCTTTAAGTAGAATTAATAATTTCCTACAATTATAAAAAAGGGTTCTTCAATATGGAGTGATATTTAGATAAACACGCTGCATAAGTTCATTATAAGCGCAAACATTCTAGAACTAAAAGTTTCAAAGGTTTTTCACTGAGAGGTTTCATTTTGAAAATCTCGCTATTTAGGCAATTGCAACTTTGGAACTCCTCATCTTTTGACACTTGTGGAGTCAAAACTACGCTGATACTAAAAATAGAACTTACACTATTAAACAACGCATTTGGCATTTGCCAGTGACAGTGATAGTTTATAAAACCTTTGGAACACTTTTGGTGAAGAACCCTTTCGACAAGAAATTGTGAGACTGTAATTAAAATGTGAGCTCTATGTAACAAGTTAATAGTGTGAAAAATCGAAACCATATCGATTCTTTGTCGATCTTTGGAATAAGACACTTAGGACTTAAGTCTTAAGGTTTTCAAAGTTCAGTGAACACAAAATATGGTCAATCATCAGCCTTCTTTCTATGCTCATTTGGCCCTTGGAATACATCAAAATGATCCGGATTTTCATCGGAGAAAAATCATCTTCACTGATTTGAACCTTAATATTAATGCTGACTAAGCTTGACGATACTTGTATACTAGGAATGGTTGAGAGTTGTAAGTCACTAGGCCCTACTACCCTTATTATGCAGAGGCACAGTGTGAGCACTAGGAAAAGGAGAGAGGGTTTAAAAGGAGATGTCGGTGTCCAATGACTAGGAAAGACAGAGTGTGGTAAGGCATTCCACATTCGCGTAGTACGGCTAAAGAACGAATCTCTGTATTTGACAGTACGGCCGAAGTTGGACTCGAGGGTAAACTGATGAGCATTCCTAGAAGCGCGAGTATTACGGTTGAACTGTTTAAGGGGAGAAATGCAGCTGGCTATTTCACTAGATCATAAACCGTTAAAGTAACGGTAAAAATGGGTGAGACAAGAATCCTTACGATGATGTTCAAGCGAAGTAAATGAACTTATGATGATATTATCACCTATCAATTAAAATGCTCTACGTTCAATACTATCCAAGAGGCTTAAGTAAGTTGCAGAAGCGCCAGCCCAGAGATGGGAGTTATACTCAAGCTTTGGACGTATGTAAGTCTTGTAGATAACAGCCAGATCAGAAGATGTGAAAAATTTCTTTCATCGCCTAAGGAAACCCAAACACCTTGCGGCATTTTTGGCGACATCGCGCATGTGATCGTTCCACAAGAGGTCGTTGGTGATACACATACCGAGAATATCGAGATGTTCAGTCTCCTCGATGCAAGTGCCATCCATGGATAATGGCAAGTGGGGTATATCTCGCTTTAACGATACAAGACAGCATTGGTTTTTCGAAGCATTAAATTCCACGCGGATTATTAATCCCCATTGTACAATGCTGTTTAAGTCTGAATTTAATGGGCTTATCATATTTTGTCGTTGCAGTTCCACATCCGAAGAAAAGGGATGTGAGTCTGAAAACGAATATGAAAAGCTAAGAGTACTATCGTCAGCGAAACAATGTATTGGATTAGAAGTAGCAGACAGGAGATCAATAATAAAAATGAGAAAGAGTGTTGGAGATAGAACAGAGCCCTGGGGCACACCAGCATTTATTTCATGGACTTCAGACTTTTATCCATCCAATACTACTTATATTGAACGATCCGTAAGGTAATTACTAATCCAATGAAGCAGGGATTCATGGAAACCGAAAGCACGCATTTTCGATAAGAGAGCCTGATGCCAAACCCTATCAAATGCTTTTGAAATAATATCAAGTGCAATAATCTTACTTTCTCAAAAACGATGTAAAGATTTGCTCCACTGTTCGGTGAGATGAACAATGAGATCACCAGTGGACCTATTGCTACGAAAGCCGTATTGTCGGTCATTAAGAATCTTTCGATCTTCGAGATATTTCTTGAGCTGGTAATTAATCAGCGTTTCCATGACCTTGGAAAGAAGGGACATAAGTGCAATCGGTCGGTACCTAGAGGGTGAGGAAGATTCAACTTTTTTGGGAATAGGCTGGACAAATGCGGTTTTTCATTCGCTCGGAACGAGATCTGAGGAGTAGGACAGATGAAAAAGCTTACACAGTGGTTTTGCCAGCGTTGAAGAATACCTCTTCAGAACAATAGCGGGGATACCATCCGGACCAGCGGATTTATGTGTGTTTAGATCTCTAAGGACTCTTGCCACAGTACGAGTGCGAAAAAAAATTGGTCCCATAGAATCACTAACTCGCTCATGTACAGTCGGAGTCATAACAATCACTGGAAGTGTAGAATTGGCGGCGAACTGCTTAGCTTTCTCTAAGGAGCTAACAAAAGGAGTGTCATTGACAACGAGTGTAGGAACCGATGAAGAGGAAGAATTCCTCATGTTTTTTTACAAATGACCAACAATTTTTACTGCCTTTGGGACATTGCAGTATTTTTTTCAGTAATTTTTGGTCATGTTAAAATTTGGTCCGTCGAATATGGGCTTTGCAGGCCTTCCTGGCTTGTTTGAACTTTGTCCGGCTTTTCTCAATACGGTTGGCTTTATAGCAACGGAAACTTACTTCTTTGGCCCTAATAACCTCTTTACAGCTCGCATCAAACCATGCGTTTTCCTTAGGTGTGATGCTTTTAACCCTGTTCAGGATAAAAGTTCTCATTTGCAGGAGAATTAAAGTTGTGATCATATCAGCGCTGGCGTCAACGCCACTATCGAGGAAGCATAGTGACCAGTTAAAGATCCTGAAGTAATTATTGAGACCGTCCCAGTTGGCTTTCTCGTATTGCCAAACTGTTCTCTTAGGAGCTCTTTCTTTAACTGAACATTTTTGACACGAGAAATTTGCTGATATAACACAATGGTCAGATGTGTATAGAGGAGATAGAACACTAACAGTGTACTTATCAGGGTCAGAGGTAAGAAACAAGTCAAGAGTGTTTTCTGCTCGACCTTCAACGTCCGATATTCGAGTGGGCTCGTTGACCAGCTGAGTTAGGTGGTTCAACTCAGCGAAGATTTCTGCACACACTCCATCGGGTGTTGTCTGGGCTGAATGTTGAAGCCATGAAGAATTGTGTACATTGAAATCGCCCGTAACAACGATTTCAGTGTGAGGATAGGACGAAACAATGCTTTGGGTGGAATCAGGCAATCATCAAATCATTTTTGAATAACTATGTTTTCTACAGTTCTACAGTCTTGACTCATTAAAAATTTGTTTTTACTGACATATCGAGTTTTCGTGAACATTTCCTAAAATGGCTTCAATCTTATTTATTGGATAGATCATACTCTGTACTTTTTAATAGTTACGAATCAAGCAAGTTTAAAGTTAACTCTGAAATTCCACAAGGTAGTTATTTAGGCCGTACTCTCTTTATTTTACTTATAAACGATTTAAACGTATGTGTTAAAGCGCTCTAAGTCATCATCATTTATGATAAAGATGTTACAATTTTCAAAACTGCTTCGTGATTGTGAAGAATTGCAATGTGATATAAGCTTGTTTTTGTGATTTGTGTGTTCGTAACTGCCTGCTTCTTAATGTTGATAATTGTAAAACTATGATCGTTACGAAAAAGCTTTCTGTAATTTCTTTAATTTATATGTTTGACGGATGAAAATTGAAATTTTCACAACACATTAATTCAATAACTAATAATGCATATTCTCAATTCAATTGATTGGATTTAGTGGAAATAGAAACAATTTTGCCGATCCTTATGTTATAAAGCAGCTTTTTGTAAAAAATTGTTGGGTCAATTCAGGACTAGTTCAAAAATGGTTCCTGAGATTTGTGCTGAAGGGTTTACCATATGCCAATTCCTACGATCTCTTATCTTATCAGCAAACTTATTGATATGTCGAGTTTTGAGAGCCAAAGTTCTTATTTATGTTTTGTGTTCGTTGTTAAATTTATTAAATTTATGTTCGCCAAAGAAATCCGAGAAATTTAAACGATTGTATACGTATTCCAAATTGTCGGACTAATAATGAACAATTTCTACCTTTAAATAGCATGTCTTAATAATTTTTAAATTACTTCAATTTATCCTTGGCTATAGGTAAAAAAGTCTTGAGTCAAAAAAATTGCATTTAAGGTCTTTAATTCACCCTTTTTTTCAATCTCTCGTTTATTACTCCAATATGAGTTTAGAACAAATACTATATATCGTATTATTTTGTCTTTAGATAATAAGATAGATATTAATGTCTTAAGTGCATTGAGTATGACTTTTTGACCAAACGTCAAAGATATAATTTATTGACAATAGAGTGAACTTATCAAATAAATTCAAATTAACTTTTTTTTGACTATTTGTATATAAAGTTTAAACGAACACTTTAAAGCTAATATTAAGCTGATTTTTAAATAAATAAGTTCTATTTTCAAAAGTAGATTACCCTAATTTGAAGGATTATCACATTTGGAGAGTTCCAAAAATTGAAGAATGATTTATATGTTTGATTGCGTGTTCGCTACGTGCCACACAAGCAACAAAACAATTGCAATTTTGGAAGAAAAGTTTTCTAGACCTGTTATTTCTCGAACAAGAGTTATCGCAATTGTCTACTAAGACCTTGTGATTGAACATCTTTAGTATTTATTTATTCTTTAAGACAACGTCAACGTGATAATCGATTTAAAACCTTACAGCAGAAAATGCAACCGTTCTTGTGCTTATTCATTAGGCTGATATCGTTTTTGATTATTCATGACGAAATAACTTCTTCCTTGCATTACAAGAAAAATCCATTGTTTTTCTTTAAAAATGCTCGATTTTCTTCAATATCAAAATGAAACTGGAAAACTCCGTATAACTGACACAACTTAAGCGTTTCAGTGAGAATTTTTCAAACAAAAAATAACAATGTTCATTCACATATGTACATATGTATAAATCTTAAAACTAAAATTATAGTAATACTAGCTGACCTAGCAGACTTCGTACTGCCTCAATCGATAAATAAAAGACCTAAACTTTTGTATTAATTAATTTCAAAACAAACAAAACGTATTGAATAAAAAGACATTTTTTTAATGAAGCATGAAGTTTTATTATTATTTTCGACACATCATGTTGTTTACTTAAAAAAACTGAGTTTTCCTGAAATACTGGCAATTTTTAAGGTTTAAATTTTTATTAACAGACACACACTGTTATGATAAGTTTGTTAATCAATTTAAAGCTTTCTCATAAACTATATTTTTTGTTTTGTGGTGCGTAAATAAACAAAAAAGACGGTTTTCCGACGCGCGAACACACGACGTATAATTTTCCATGCGCGAAACAGGGAAACTCCAAGTTGATTTCGCAAACTTCTAAAGACTGTCCTTGCGATTTATTTATTGTCATCGCAAAGGCCAGACGTACTGGAAATTGTAAGCGTTTAAAATCGAATGGTAAATCCGTTGGAATCATCGGTATTCGCGGGATCAACACATCCTCTCCTTTGTATCTTCCTTTTATGATTGTTGCCTCAATGACGTTATTCATCAGTTGATGACAACTGATCCTACTTTTAACTGCAAATTGTGAGGTGGTAATCCAGGCAATTCCAGTGAATTTAAAAACTCCGTGGGATAGTTGACTACGTCATCCTGGTTCATAACGATGTCGACTGATTTAAAGGAAACCAACTGTCCTGGAAGAAAATTCTGAATGGTCGCATTGAGATCCTCGACATCTTTATTTTTCGCTGCCAATATTGCTCGTTCACCCAGCCAATTATGGTTATTGAACTTTTGATGTGGGTAATGTGATGAATCCGGTCGAGGTGTCCATTGCAACTTTATTATTTCCAATATCTTACAACTGCTTCGCAAACACATTTGCAGTTTCATCATGTTGCAAAAATACTCGCATGTTAGTTGTTAATTGGAGTGTCTTTACGTACTGCCACTAATTCGATGATTTTAGTTAGTTTAGTTCATCGGCAACAGTTGATCGGGGATTAACTGGAAGAGTCTGACGAAAATCACCTGACAACAGAATCATGGCCCACCAAAAATATTTTGGTTGTCACGAAGATCTTTCAATGTTCTGTCCAGCACCTCCAGTGACCTCTTATGGGCCATTGTGCATTCATCCCAAACAATTAATTTGGATACCTGTAGGATCTTGGTCATTGAGCTATTTTTGGCGATGTTGCAAATTGGTGTTTCGGTGATTTGCATGTTTAATGGTAATTTCAAGGCAGAATGCGCAGTTCGTCCACCTTCTAGCAGAGTCACAGCTATTCCAGATGAAGCTAACGCTAGAGCAACATCATTTCGCGATCTGATCATCGCCAAAAGCAATGAAATTAAGAACGTTTCTCCGGTTCCTCCGGGAGCATCAAGGAAATAAATTCCACCAGATCCACTGTTCACAGCTTCTATCAAAGTGTCGTACGCAATTCTTTGTTGTTGATTTAATTGTGATTAATTGTTTCGGCCAATGCTTCAATGTCGTACTGTTGTTCCCTTTGCAACTCGTGGTTTAATGAATCGTGCATATGACGATTGGGTGCTGTCATTCCCAAACACGACCAATACTTTATTTGCTATTAATAAACACATATCTTCTATCATGATCAATGTCTCATATTAGTTGGTTGTCAAATCTAATGTCAAATATTATGGTTGTGTTCAGAAACTTAATTTGTGACAAAACTTAAGATTTATCAAACTTAAAAAATAATCTGATACAGTTACAACTGAAGTTAGCTAAAATTAAGTTTCGCGAAGCCGACCAAATTAATTGGAAATCAGTACTACTACATTTTTTGTCGCGTTCGCGATTCACTTTTCTTTATTTTCGGAACGCGACATTAGATCCTCCAAAGCGCACGCAAAGACTATTTTCATAGATATGATTGAATTTGAACTTTATGCAGCGGTAATTAATTGCAAATTGACTCTTTGACGTTAGGAACACACCTAAATTGCTTAGACAACAGTGAGTGATTATAATTTAATATGAACTTTATTGAATAGCAATAAGGTTCAAATTGACTCTAGAAAACGTTTGTATGGGAAATAGAAAAGGACTGTTTTTAGGGTTGGTTTTCCCAGAAATTATTAGATTTTTTCTCGCCTTTTAAACCTTCCCTAGACCTCCACGAACATTTCAAGAATAAGATAAGATAAATCCGTTCAGCCGTTTTCGAGTTTTAGTGAGACTAATGAACAGCAATTCATTTTTATATATATATAGATTTCCCGCTTTTACTATTCAACGGTTCGTTAATTTAAATTTCCATATGAAATAATATTTTCTTTTTTTAAGTGTTTTTATTAAGAAAATTTCTCAAATTTTGTTTTTTGAATAACAATAATATGGTTAATAAAAATCCATCCGATCCGCACTCTAAATGTATTCCTATACAAAACAAAGAAGGGAAAAAGATAAATTTATTATTGTTGTTGTTTTTTTTTTTAAACTCCCGCAATAATAAAACAATAATTTCACACCAATCTTCTTAATGACTTTTGTTTAAATATTCAACAGCTTAAATAAGAAAAAAGACAGACTGCATTCCATCAAATTCAAAAAATTTACCGAACTGAAAAATGAAACCTTGGGAATGTTTCAAAAGAATTTTTCGCCTCCTCCCTCTCAATCAATAACAAACCAACTGTCAAATATCATAAAATACAATTTTCTCCTTTTGTAAATGAAAAGAACAACAACGCAACGAAGGAAGAGGGATGAAATAAGCGTTCTAGAACTTCATATGAATATATATGCATTTTGAATTTATAGGAATATTCTCTTATACGAGTATGTTGTGTTGAAAACGTTTAAAAAATGCATATCGTAGGGTAAATTGTGTATCTTGGAGTGAGATCTTCCGTGTTGAGCGTTTTATAGTTTCTCACATCCTGTTCTGCTTATTTTCATTTCGTTCTTTTATTTCTTAGTTTGTTTTCTGTGTGTGCATTGACACGGTTCTTCTGGGAAAATTATGTATATCCTTTCATATTTTCTTCTTTTTTTTTCTCTCTGTTATAATGCATCATCAGGAATGCAATCGTTTGATGAAAGGAGACACAAAAAGGAAAACAAAATGTCAGCGTTTCCCCATCCGACACCTGTTTTTGGATGATTGTTTGTTTATTTAAATGTTGCAATTAGAGTAAATGATGATGTGATGTCTGACATACAAAACAAATGACACGAAAACAAAAATGGTATCCTTGTTCGGCGAAAGGGGCGGGGTAGACAATTCATCTTTTTTTTTCTTCGCTCTCTTTGCTGCGTATATGATGTCCTTTTAATGGGTTTGTGTGTCTCCCCTTCTCATAGAAAGACAGATTTTGCGATAGGTAATTTCCTTTGAAAGCAACGTTCCACTCTCACACAGTGGGACAAATGTCTTAAATAAAACGAAAAATATTTAATATTCGAGGACAGGCTACTGGATAAAAATGTATGCGATTAAATTAAGAATAAATTAATAAATAAATAAATTAGGTGGCACAACAGTCCATGGAGAACCAGGGCCTAGTAAATTACAACTCTCAACCATCCCTGTGTGCGAGTAATGTTGTCAGAGATGGAAGGGACCTACAGTTTATATGACGAATCCGAACGGCTAATTTGAGAAAGCACTTTTCATGACAAGAATAAATCTTAGAGAATTTGTCAATTCCTCGCAAGAGGCAGTACCCGTGAAAAAAGTTAGGTGGCACAGACAGGGATTGAACCCAAGACCCCTTGCATGACAGTCCAAAGCACTTTTTTTTTCATTTTTATTAATTCAATCTTAAACCTATCTTAGAGCTAGACAAAAATTCATAAAACTAGCATAATTAACCATAACTTACAACTAACTTACTGATCCCATACGGACACTCTAAGTTAAACAATAATACTTAATGCTAATGCCTTTCGGCCCTAAGATCTATTTAACTTCAGTTCCATTTTATTTATTTTTTTTTATTCATTAGAAAATTTCAAAAAAAACTAATATCAATATCCTTTTTATCTTTACTTAAAAACTACTTAAAATAAGGTCCTTAATATAAAACTTAAAGCTAACTAAAACTACCTATTCTACCTATAAACTACTTAAAACTAAAACAACCACAGCAGCAAATCTAACTATCTAGTCCAACGCACTAACCATTACGCTACGGATACTTAAAACTTAACTACTTGGTAATTCAACTGGATTTGTGGTTTTCAATCTGGCAATACTAATACTTTTTCCGGAGTTTGTCTTTTTGACAGCTGTCACTTGATTTATGTTCAGTTTAGTTTTTCATTTCATAATTCATAGACTTTTGAAAAAGATTTGCAAATCGTGCAAATTTATCACCAAAATAATGGAAATAAACAATTTTTTGAAGGAAAATCTTGATGAGCGCAATATTTATCGTCATGAGTCTATAGGGTGGCATCCAAGATCGTACGAATTAACACAGCTGAACTTTTTTTGTTGGGTTCTACGCATGATAAGTATCGCGTTGACGTCTTGAAAAAGAATATTCAAAGCGTTATCGCTCACATAATTGAGCATCTCGGCTGAAATTTAATCGAACCACCCAATGCAGCAATTTAATCATGTTTAAAAGACAATGGCATAAAGCTTAATTCTTAACCATAACATTAAATCATATGCGTTTTATTTCTTCTTGAAAAAAATGCGTCTAAAAAACACCCTATACATAGGTAAATTAATCCACATCGATAGATAAAACGACATTTAAACTTATTTGCAAATTCAAATATTTTTCATATGCCTTAACTCCATCTTAAGGAGCATGTTGTAGCTATCATTAGAATTCATTATTGAAACCAATCATTGGAATTTTCTCGAAAGGTTACTTATAGCGATCATTGAAAATTTCTGTCATTTCAAAAAATTCCTGTTGGAAATCTACCGGAACATTTTTTTTTTTTTGACAGAAATCTGTCATTGGAATTGTGTATAAAATGATTTCCTGGCTAAAGTTCTTGCGTTAACTCAACGTTTAAAGCCTTAAGACCTAAGTTTTTATGCAAAATACTGTTTTCATCGAACTCGCCTCTCAATAAGTCCATTGTTGCGCGTGCTGTGCGGCATTTAGCACCGTCTTGTTGAAACCACATGTCATACAAGTCAAGCTCTTGCATTTTGGGCAACAAAAGTTCGAAATCATCTCACGGTAGCGCTCACCATTCACAGTTACGTTACGATTCGCATCATCTTTAAAGAAGTACGGTCCAATGATGCCACCAGCCCATAAACTGCACCAAACTGTGACTTTTTCTGGATGCATTGGTAGCTCTTGCAATGCTTCTGACTGATATTCACTCCAAAATCGATAATTCTGCTTATTTAGGTACCCATTGAGCCGCTTCAGTGGCTCGATTAAACTGACCATAAAATGGAAGAAGCGCGCGATGAACTTTCTTAACAGAGCACGCATTTTGATAATAAAATTCAATAATTTGCAAGCGTTGTTCGTTTGTAAGACGATTCATGGTTAAATTATAGACCAAACTGAAGATGTTTGACAGTGAAACAAAACACGAAACGTACGTCAGCTGTTTAAACCAGTGTTGCCAAAAAGATAATAGCTAAAACATCACCCTTTATTTATCCCAACAGCTCAAATTTGTACACCATTTTTACTATTATCAGTCGAAAAGGTGGTCTTCACAATATCCAAAAAGTTTTTTAGCTTTGGGAACGGTGACTACAATTTCAAATTTTCGTAGTGAATTAAAATAATTATAACGCGTTGCTGAAACTTTTCATGAAGCTATTCCATAGAAATTTTGGTCGTTTTTACTTGCCAAAAGTCAACAGATGAAAACTTCAAAAATTACAACTGTCCAAATATCGAGCTATTCAAAGTGATACTTCTTACTGGAAAACCCTTGACAAATTGATTATTTTCTGTCTTTTGAATTTTAATACTTAAAAAAAGAAACTTCGAGCATCTTTTCAAATATTTATAAATATAAGTTTGTTTTTATAATTTCAACATAAGTCTTAAGCTAAAATAGTGTAGTTACCCTTACTATGCTAAGACCTTACCATCTGCGAAGTAGGAAAAGTGGATTAAAAATTGCATATAATAGATCATTAATAGAAATGAGAGAGAACACAGGACAGAGCCCTGGGCCACACCAGCATTTTTTTTTGTGTTTCTCAGCATTGAACCCATCTAAAACTTTCTTTTTCTAAGCGAACAAAGGAGGATTCGTGAATACCGTAGGCACCCTTTTTCGATAAGAAATCCTGATGCCAAACTCTATCAAATTCTTTTGAAAGATCAATCGCAATAGTTTTATTTTCTTCAAAACGATATAAAGATTTGTTCTGCCGTATGGTGAGATACACCATGAGATCACCAATATGAACCTATTGTTACGAAAGCCGTACTGCCATTCATTAAGAAGCCTTCAGTTTTCGAAATATCTCTTGAGCTGATAATTAATCAGCATTTCAATAACCTTGAAAAAAAGAGACGTAAGAGTATTCGGTCGATAATACAAAAGGTAGGAAGATTCGCCTTTTTTGACTATCGGCTGGACAAATACCGATTTTCATTTACTCGGGACGAGACCTGAAGAGTAGTATAGATATAAAACCTTATTCAGTGTTCTTACCAAACTGTGTGAAGTTTAACTGGATCAAAATTAATTTTCTTTGAAATCTGTAAAAATAAATTTCATCAAATTGACAACAAATTGATAATTGTCGTATTTCTAGGAAATATATATGTTATGCCTTTTCACCTTTATCCAAGTTCATATTGATTATTTCCGAATTTTGCCCATACTTATATTTATTTTAACCCACTGTCTGTTGATAAGAAAAATGTGATTTCCCCAAGAATTTAAGAATGATGAGTCCCCACTTCATTCCGCGTCGCACCTTCAGCTTCAGCTACATAGACACAAATCGTATACGTACTCGTAATATATATGCACGATAGTATGAAGCTGTAGCTCTTCATTTATCAAAACATTAAATTCAAGGAAGATTCTTAGATTTGTTTTTTTTTTTTTTTTTTTTTTTTTTTTTTTAAAGTTCTAAAAATGGCAGTCGACTTGAACTGATGTCCATATCCCGGCCATATACATAATACCTAAACAACACCCGCAGGCTAATTTACTTGCCTACCTGGATATGACTTATGACCTCCGTGTGTATATATCATCTGCGACTACAACGACGACTACAACCGACCGACCTATGATGATGGTTCGTTATAGATATCTAGATACTCGTACTATAGAATATAATTTTTGTTGTTGTTTTTTTTTTCTGTTAAACACCCCAAGGTAAATGTTTTTACAAGATTTAGACAAAACTCTACACGAGGGGATATTATCTTTCTTTTTTTTACCCCTCAGCTCACTGATGATGTTCGTTTTTCGTCCGTCTTCTGTCTGAATATCTTTTTTTTTTTTGAGGAACTCGAATTGTAGGCAGGTACACGCACAAACATTAGTAATTATATATCATAAGAGCTGAGATACATCTCAAAGATATGAAATATGAAAATATCACAATAAAAATAAAAAGAGAAAACAACAAGATAAATAACTTAACAACAAAAACGCTGGCAGGTAAAGGTAAGGTAAGGTAAACCTGAAAGGTTCTTCGACTCCAACAAATTGACCAAAATTTGTGTTGCTTTTTTATTTTCATTCTTCCATTCCGGAATCTCGATTCTTAAACAATGTTCTTTTTCTTGTTTACCTTTTTACTCATGTGGCCCGAATTCACAAATATCATTAAAGAAAGGACACAAAAGGAAAAGCGCCAAACCTTAAAGTAACAAAAATATTTCGATTGTTGGTGTTCGACAATTTTGTTATTTTGTGTTTTGCTGACGAACTTAAAAGGATGTGTGTGCTCTTTGAAACATTTATAGCTATAATAAATTGCGACAGTTGCAGGACGAATAGAACGCAACTGATGGCAAATAACAGACGAACAAATTTTATTCTTTCTTTTTTCCAATACTTCCTAGCTCGCTTTTCTTTTGAATTTTGGGGGTAAGAAAATAAAGCAAAATAAGAAAATTGAAAATAAAAGAAATACGAGATAGAAAAAGGCGCTCATCCAGGATGTGCCAGGATATCAACAAAAAAAAAAGGATGTTGTCTTTTATATAGCATAGAAGAAGAAAGATTTGTTGAAAAATCTGTGGGAAATCTTTACGTCTTCGACGTCTCGTAGCTTCCACCGCCACTGGTTTCATTCGTCGTCGTCCTTCGTAGTTTTGACTTTCTCTTTTTATTTGGTCGATTCAGGATGTGGAATATATAGACTGCGTCGTTCGTTGTCGTTTTCGTCTCAGTTGTCGCCGTCGTCGTTGTCGTTGTCGTCTGCCATTAAGTGCCAGCGGAAGTAATGAATAACGATGTCCCCACCATTCTTCAACCGCCAATATAACTGACCCACCCCCTTAAACACCCCATAAATTACGATATTGTATGTGCATTTGTTTTTGATATAATAAATCTCTAAAGAGATACTAAAAGCGATGATTAGGCAGATGAAATATTTTTTTTAAATTTTATTTCTCATTTTATTTATTTAATTTCTTTTTTTTTTCATTTATTTCATTGCAGAGATCTCCAAGGAAATAATATCACAGTGATATTTGAATCAGATTTCCAGCACTTGACCAAACTGCGAATATTGTAAGTATCATTTTATGTCGTCTATACTTTGGAGACTTTTGAATAAATTTTATAATTTGACTTGAATGTTTAAATTCCTATTTATTGTATAGCTGATGATGATGGCTGAAGTGGATTTTTAGTTGAATAATCTTCTTTTTCTTTCCTTTTTTTTATTTTGATTTTTTGAATGGAAATATTATTATTAAATTGGATGAACAAATTATGTTTTGAGTGTTCATGAAAAAAGCAAAAAAAAAATAAAGAATTGCGTGCAAAGTATAAAAATAATTTAATTTAAATTACTTTAAGCTCTCATTTCATTCACAAGAAGAATTTATTACGCAGACAATTTTATTATAAATTCAGTTAATCATTCCTTGGCTTTAACCAAGTGGCAACTTTTGTGGATTTAAAATCAATCTTCTTTTCAGTCAATGTGTCAGCAAAAATTCCTTAAAATTAGACTTGTCATTCTTTTAATATAAATAGTTTAGTTTTAATGTCGAAGATTCTGTATCAATTTAATTTGTGTAGTTTTTGTAAAATAGTTATTTGTTTCTATACTAACATTATAAATGAGAAAGTCAGTTTGTTTGTTTGTTTGTTTGTTTGTACGTCTTTCACGTCGCAACAGAACAATATTATGACATGAATTTTTGTGTGGAGGTAATTACAAGGTTGAAGAGTGTTTTAAGCTAACTCATTCTCAACTCATACGAGCAGATTCTCCGGTAGTACTTTTAATTAGTTATTCGTACCCGTACCCGTGGCACGATGGTTAGTGCGTTGGACTGTCATGCCAGAGGTTTTGGATTCGATCCCTGCCAATGTCATCTAAAGTTTTTTTTCACGGGTGCTGCCTCTTGCGAGGAATTGACAAATTCTCCAAGAGTAATTCTTGTCATGAAAAGTGCTTTCTCAAATTAGCCGTTCGGATTCGGCGTAAAATTGTAGGTCCTCTCCATCCCTGACAACAGTACTCGCACACAGAAATGGTTGAGAGTTGTAAGTCACTAGGCCCTAGTTCTCAACGGACTGTTGCGCCACCCAATTTATTTATTTTAATAAGTAGCATATCATTAGGTGTTTCCTGCTCTTGGACCAATCATCGTTGCATATCATTAAGCGTTTCTTATAATGACACCAAGGCATGATACTATATTGAAAAACTATTAAAAGTTGAAGATAGGTGGATAAAAACCAATGCCAGGGGCTGAAAGATTTTTAAAATGTAGTACATAGTAATTCTAAATGTATTGCAAGTACATACCTTGAATTACAAAATAACGATTTTAGCACCAAGTAACTATGTTGTTTTTGAAAATAAATTCAAACATTTTTTAATGAAGTCGCAGGAGATATGAGAGAGTATTTGTGAACTGACACTGTTATGAACTCAGCACAGAGCACTTCATACCCAGAAGAGCTTGAGCTGTGTGGTGTGGTGTGGCCTCACGTAAGCTCCAATTGAAATTAGGTGTGCGGGTAATGCTTATACGAAATTAAATGCCCCCTCGATTATGTAACGTTACAAGACTTCGCATGTCACACAACTTGGTCGAAACATTATTAGTGCTAATATTTTAACCGGGTGGCGCGCTGCGGCTTTGGAAGGGTGAATTCGCTGAATTCCAATAATTCCTACTGATTTACCATTCCAATTCAAAAGGATTCAATTCTCTATTAAAGTCAACTTCGCTATGACTCCATCACTTTAACATAAGGCAACTTTTTTAACTTGCCCTGGAATGTCTCTATGTGAAATTTTGATTTTCTTTTAGTATGAAGACAAAGCCGCGGGCAACAACTTCATACAAAATATCCGAAAAATTCAAAATTTGTTACATATACGCCACAGTGCCCAACGAAAGAGTAAAATTGTCAATACCAACTATCATGAACACCAATTCACCTTTAATATACCTTATCCAAAAACGCAAGTTCGTATTAGTGATTTACTTACTTACTTACTTACGGTGGCGCTACAGTCCGGGCGGACCATGCGTCTCCAGCCAGCTCGGTCCCTAGCTAGCTGTCTCCAAGTTGGTTGAGGTCTTCACTCACCTGCGTGCTCCACCTGAGTCGCGGTCTTCCCGGATTGGATTCGAAGACCTTCCGGGCTTTAGCGTTGATGTCTATTCGCTATAAATGACCCAGCCATCTAAGTCGTTGAACTTTAATTCTGTTAACCAGGTCAGTGTCGCTGTACAGCCCGTACAATTCGTCGTATTATATTCTCCTCCACTCTTTATCTATGCAGACGGGACCAACAATCACCCGAAAAAATTTTCTCTCGAATCATCTTAAGACCGGGATGAAGGTGATTTTAGATGCTCGATAGAGGACTTTACTATTCAATTGCCTTCTAAGTCCAAAAAAGCAGCGATTTTCAAAAGTTATTCTCTGTTTGATTTCAGCGCTGGTGTCGTTGTCTGAGTTTATAGCAGAGCCTAGGTAAACAAAGTCCTCAACCACCTCAAAGTTATAGCTGTCGATGATGACGTTTTGTCCAAGTTGTCGTTGTTCAATGTCCTTTTTTGATGACAGCATATACTTGGTCTTGCCCTCATTGATTACTAAACCCAACTTTTCCGCTTCCGTCGCAATACTCAAAAACGCTCCACTGACATCACGCTTTGATCTTCCAATTATGTCAATATCATCTGCGTATCCGAGTAATTGGATAGACCTTTGGATTGAGATTGAGTCTCTACTGTTGACGGTTGAGTTTTGCGCAAGTCTTTCCAGAACGCTGTTGAAGAAGTCGCATGACAGTGCATCGCCTTGTTTAAAGCCTTTTTTGACATTAAATGCATCTTTTCCGACATTCATAGAGCAGCGTGCATTCTCCATCGTCATTCTGCACAAACGGATAAGTTTGACAGGGATGCCAAAACTAAACATTGCTCTGTAGAACTCTTCCCTATAGATGCTGTCATACGCGGCTTTAAAATCGATAAAGAGATGGTTGATATCGATTTGAAGTTCCTGGATTTTTTCAAGATCTGCCGTAATGTGAATATTTGGTCAATGGTGGACTTTCCTGGTCTGAAGCCACACTGATAAGGACCTATCAGGTTGTTGACGAACGGCTTCAGACGTTCACATAATACGGCAGAAAGAATCAATGTTAAGGAGACTGATGCCTCTGTAGTTGGTGCAATTTAGAGGGTCTCCTTTCTTGTGTATTCCATTCTTCGAACTGATATCTTCACTTCACTAAGGTATCTTCACTTCGTTGAGGTCGGGTAGGCGGAATTTTTGATCCTTATTAGTGATTTACGCCTTCAATATGAAAAAAACAAAATTACCAGAATTGTTGTTCTTTTTGATTGTTTATACAAAAACATCCTTTTTTGTGCGGTTAAAATCCTGTGAATTAATATTCTATAGTCAGTATACCATCGAGTCCAACTTCGGCCGTACTATCAATCAAATACAGAGATTCGTTCCTTAGCCGTACTACGTGAATGTGGAATGCCTTACCACAGTCTATCTTGCCTAGTCCTTGCAATATTCATAACCAATGTGTACCGACACCGATAGCGATAGTCGCTTTTGTCGCTAAACGAATTTCCTTGAACAATCGTTCATATTTTTGAAGAGAAAAATGAAATATTAGAGACTCTATTGATGAGTTTTGATTAAAAGGAAATACTTAATTCTTTTATGATTAAAACAAAATAAGTACTCTAGTGACACAAATAATTCCACCATCAACCGATTCTAATAAATTAATAACTTTCACTTAAAAAAAACTACACATGCAATCATGATCAGAGTTTCTACTGTTATTTTGTTGAACAATTTAAAAGCAATACATTTTGTCCATATTTTGAGAGCAGGTGTATAATTTTTCACTATCAAAAAAGTAATTTTCTAAACTCTATCATTCGCAACATAACATTCAACATCAACAAGTTGTATAATAAAATTGTAAAATATTATGGCACTTCTATCAAAATATTTTGTAATTTTGATAAAAAAAAAATAAAGCTTCATATAAAGTATAAAACTTAACTAACCAAACCACTTAGCTAGAAAATCTACTCAAACTCATAAAAGTATTAATAATTTTGTTTTGCCATTAAAAAAAAGTATTTATTTTGCAATAAAAATTTAAAAATATATAAAAACTATCCCTAACTATTACCACTTGAACTGTTCGTATATATATGTTGAAACTTGTAACAACAGAACAACCTCAGTTAAGTAATTACAACTGCTTAACAACACCCATTTATCTGTGTTCCTTGCTCTTCTATATGCCATCACCATCAGCATCAGCATGGACCGCATGAAGTATGAGTATGAGCATAGAGCATGAGCTTCAGCTACAGCCTCAGCAATATACGAGTAAAATAGCAACAACTTGCTTAATAGCTAAAGCATGCTTCTGGTATAAACGCATCTAAAGGGTGTTTTTCTTAGAGGTATAAACAACACAATTTTTTACTGACAGCCATTTTGTCAGCTGTCAACTGATTTATTTTTGCTTTGGTTTGACATTTCAACATAAATAGACTGACGCCTGAACAACGCTATCAAATTGTGCATATTTATTTTGAAAATCAGTGTTCCGTTCGAAATACGTATTGCGTGATTTTTGTTTAACGATGAAGCTCACTTTTGGGTGAGTAGATTCGTCAATAGACAAAACTGCTGTATTTTGAGTGATCATAATCCTCAAGCGTATTTAGAGACCTCATAACATCTAAAGAAATTGATGGTTTAGTGTGCTTCATGAATTAGTGTCCATACTTCTTTAAGAACTATTCTAGCCAGAACGTTACAGTAAATGGTGACTGCTATAAAGCCATGATTACTGACTTTTTTGTTCATCAATTAAACGACCAGAATGTGGTTTCAACAAGACGGTGCAAAATGTTACACAGCTCGTTCCACAATTGATTTATTGAAGGAAACGTTTGGTAACCGTAAAATTTTATCACATTACGGGCCCGTGATATGGCCTCCCAGACTGTGCGATTTAACGCCGCTTGACTATTTTCTGTGGGAATATTTGATGTTACTACACCGATAAGCCCGAAACAACTGACCACTTGGACCATAACATTCGCCACTTTATTTCCGATTTACGGCCACAAATGCTTAAAAAAAGTCATCGAAAGTTTGACCTTCAGATTCTACAACTTCCGAGCTAGCTGTGGTGGTCATGCGTCAAAAATCATATTTAAATTTTAATGTCAGAAGATGATCTTTCGAATAAAGTAGATTTCATTTCTATATTCCAAAGTTCTTCACTTCTAAAAAACACCCTTTACAAGCAGATATCCCTTATAGACGAAAAAAACAAAAAAAAAAACACATCACTAGTGGTTTTATGCTTGATAAGTTTATCACTTGCAATATAACATAATGCCGCATGCATTTGGTGAAACCAACCCAAACCTTAAACAAACCAAAAAGGAACCAAGGACGGACTTTTGTATAGCAGCATCATGTGGTGCATCAGCTTTATAGAAGTAATATCACATAAATGAGCAATACTCCTTTCCTTACATATGTACATTGCATTCATTCCCCCTCCCTTCCTTCTATAACCCACCCCTTCACCCTTTCTTCGTCTTCTGATGCTGCTGTTGATGTTGATGTTGCTGGCATGAAGCTGATGATGTTGCTCTTTTCTCTTCGTTCGACCAAAAATCCAAAAAAACATCAAACATTGAAGCTGGTGCCGTTGCCGCTGCTGATGCTGTTCCTGTTGCTGTTCATCTTGATGAATGCTCCTCGGTTGTTATCTTTATTACATTTTCGGCTTAAATGAGTTTCGTGTTCATAAACATTTGGAAATTTTCAAATCTTAATTAAGTTCGTTGGTTCATTTATGGGAGAGATGTGCGCAGGGTTTGGGCGGCGAGCAAAGCGAGGGCGAGATGTATCTTCAACTGTGTTTTTGTCGATGTTGGATACAAACAAAAAAATATACAAATTACACACTTGCGGGAGAAAGTTAACAAACAATTGATAATTTAAGTAAATTTTAAAAAGGTACTTCAAAATTTTAAAAAATCAACTGTCAACTGTTAATACAAGCTTTTAAAAGTCTTGTCAAGTTTAGTGCTTTTAATGAAAATTTTGTGCAAAAGAAATAAGAAATAAGACAAGAAAAGTTTCCAAAACCAATGAAATCAGTTAAATTTTACGTTGCTGTCATTTATATTTTCAAAGTGACAGCTCCCCATTCAAATACTAAAGCAAAAATTTAAAAAAAATGTATGTGTCATCTGTGCATAGGCAAGGAAAGAAAAACTACAAACATCTACCAAACAAAATTTCAATCACTTTAAATGTCAATTTTATTTTTTACCTGTGCAAATTTTGAACTTAGTAGCATTACTTTAACTGTCAATGTAAGTTGATAGAGTCCTTGCTAAAAGAAAACTTTGTGCATAGAACAGAAGAGAAAGAATTTGGAAACCAAATCATATCAGTAAAATAGTTCATAGCATTTATTAAAATTTTCAAATTGACAGGCTTACTTCAACTGTCAAAACTGTTCTGGAACTAAATGTGCAAAAAATTGTTATAAAATCAACCAAAATTATTTAAAATGTCCATTCAGCCTGTGCGTATACTTTAAAAGTGACAACATCATCAACAACTGTCAAAGTGAGCTGTCATATATGTAGTAATGTTATTAAGAACGTTATTAATAATAATGTGAAGATGGCTGCAATTGAAAGTTAAGAGATACATTTTATTTAAGCTATATGTGATTGTCAAAAGCAAATACCCTAAAATTTGCTGTTAACAATTTCAGCTTCAAAAAATCAAAAAAACAATGTAATTGAAAAAAGTAAGTCGATTGATTTTTATGTAAAAAAAAAACGGCTAACTTAATGAAATTTAACAAAATACTTTCGATATAGAGTATCGCTTGATTTTATTGCAAAATATCCAAAAGATGTCACTAAATGGTGAAAAGTTTCTTAAAACATTTCACAAGCTAGCAATGTTAAGCAAATTAAAAAAAAGCACATTAACCTTTTAAAGAACATTACAAATATTTGATTAAGTTTAAGAACGATAAAAGCTGAGTTTTTTACTACAGAAATTATCAAAACATGTAATCTTTTAACACGCATTGCAACAACAATTTGTAAAACCTTAAAATAGTTTTCATTATGACGAATAGATGGCTATTTTTTGTTTTAAAAGGTAATGTAGTGCGAACTGTAGTTGTAAGAAAAAGGACAAATAACGCTTCTAAAGTAAACAAACATATATACAAAGGAGTATAAAAGACCTTTGTCGTGAATTTAAAAAAAAAAAATCATACAAGGTAGCGCAAAAGTCCGTAAAGAACTAAGGCCTAGTGACTTTTTAACTCTCAACCATTCCTGTGTACGAGCAATGTCAGGGATAGGGGGGGGATCTACAGTTTCATGCTGATTTAAGAAAGCAATTTTCATAACAAGAATTACTCCTGGGTGATTCGTCAATTCCTCGCAAGAAACAGTACCCGTGAAAAAACTTTAGTTGGCACAGGCAGGGGTTAAACCCAAGATCTCTAGCATGACTTTCCATAATCATCACGCCACGGGTACTACTTGTCTTGAATCTACATTGTTTTATTTTCGACGATAACCTATTTGGGTCATTGATGATAATAAAACGCAGCTTATATTTAGTAGTAAATTAACCTCGATAATTCAATGTTTGTATCCAAAAACTTTAAACCTGCTTACACTTCAAAGTGACACCATGGCTTTCTCTTACACATTACCGTCTTCAATTCAAAATATCCCAAAAGACATCTCAACAATCTATTGACCTTTTCATTCCTATTCTAAGAAAATATAAGTACGCAGTCAATAATTTTAAACCCGACTGTTCATTTCCATGGGGCCACTCACAGCTCACTTTTAAATTTGTTTCTTTAATATCGTTGCTTTTAATGTGGCGGTTTTCAAAGATAATCGCTTCGTAAAGTGGTTCCTTGTGTGAGCTGTTCGCTCACTGTTCATGAAATGTATTTAACATTTCAGAGATAATTGCCCTAACCGCTGCTGCTGTTGCCGCCGCGCCGCGCCGCCACCACCACCACCTTTCCCCAATGGCACTCCCTCTTCCATCCTTTCAAGTCCGTTCGTCCTCATGAAAATATACTATACATAATAATTATTTATATGCTGCAATCGAGCAGGTGTCCCGCAGGCAGGCACTTTATGTGATTTACTTTTGTTATACCTTACCTACCTTACCTACTACAAGACCTATATATACACTCACTCCATTTACAAGTATTCAACTCATCCCTCGTTTGAAGTGGAGAATAATGTAATTACAGATAGAAAACACAATTTATTGGAATTATAGTCACGTCTGACTTTAGCACGATGTCAGAAACACACAAAACATAGTTTGACAGGCAGAAGGTACATATAGTTCTATCTATAGATATAGGTTTGAAGAATGAATGAAGAAGAACCAAATAAACGAACGGTAGATAGAGGTGCTACTAGCTGCTGCTAGCTGCTACTGTTGCGCTGCTACTGTTTGTGCTCCTCCCATATGTCATCGCGGTGCCATCGTCTATTATCATTTGCTTCACCTGCAAGTCTCATGTCTGTCAGCTTTGTGCATGCACAACGTCTCTACTTCTATTACTGCACACTATACAACGCCCGCCAGTAGAGTGCTCCAAATTCATTTGAATATTACGATGCAGTATAAAAGGAGGTGTGTGTGCTTAGACTCATCATCATCACTGTCCAAGCCGAGGAGCCACCACCACACCATGGCCTCTGGCAAGGAATTTCCCTCTTCTCTACCTAGGTTGACAGGTGGAAATTATGTCAGCCTCTCAGCTATTTGTTTATTTTGTATACATATATTACTCTTTTTCTATGTGGCATACCACAAGGCAGTCATATTAATACCTCTTCTTTTTTTTCTCGTATATCTCTCATCTTAATAGACAACTAACTGACAATCAAATCCACACGATAGAGAAGGATGCCTTCCAGGATCTTATCTCACTCGAGAGGCTGTAAGTATATAACTCGCATATAGAAATAAAAGTACAGTAAAGTAAAGTAAAACAGATATGCAATTAGCCTAAAAGCATGCAACATAAATTAATAAGATGATAAATAAAATTTTGCATGAGTAAAAATATAAAATTAATAAAATTGTCTGCAATATTATTGATAAATTTATTAAATACAAGTAAAAAATTAAATTTATTTTGTATGAATTTTGCTTCATATACATTTTCTTTCTTCTTTTCGTATATTTCTTGTTTTTCTTATTTAAATTTTTCATTTTGTTTGATTTGATTTTATTTTTGTTTTCTTATTTCTTTTTTTTTCTGTAATTTTTTGATGCACGCCTCAGACGCCTAAACAACAATCGGCTTAAGGCAATTCCTGAAAACTTTGTGACAAGTTCAGCTAGTCTTTTGCGATTGTAAGTAGTTACGCTTTTTTCCATTCTATATTTATATATAGCTAAGATAAACCTAAAATACAAACACAACAAAAACAAAATATCCAAATACAAGTCCATAAAGAGAAAAAGAAAATGAAAAAGAAAAATAACAAATTTTTGTATTTATCTTAAACTTTATTTAGAAGTAATTTTTGCAAATCGCCCCCTTTTTTTCCACCGCACCACAACAAGGAGCAAATTTTGATTAATGGAAAGACTGAGTAAATATTTATACATTATACGCGCGGTGTGTTGGTCGGGGCTGAAACCCTTTTGCTGACTACCAACGCACCGTCTTCCGTACTTACATAGATTTGTAACAGCAAAAGGGTCGAACCAATTTCGGGTCAGTCAATTGTGAAATATGTTTGAATCAAAATTATGTCCTTGGGGAAGGAATGTGAAATGGAAAAAAAAGGAGGCGGAAAAGAATAATAAAAATGAAGAAAGCCACAAGCAAAACATAAAGTAACCTTATTGCTCAACTTTGACAAATAGCCTATCTTAGATAGATGCCTTGCTTATGCCTTATGCCTACCTTCATTTTCATTTTCTTCTTTTTTTTTTGTTGTTCTTGTTCTTTTTTTACAAATTGAATTTGTTTATTTTTGTTTACTGTTTCGTGTCTATAAGACTTCTAAATAATATAATAATTCTTTTCGTCATCATCATCATCATCATTATTCAGGGACATCTCACACAATGGCATTACGACAATTCCAAGGAAAGCCTTCAAAGGTGCTCAATCGATGCGAAGTCTCCAAATGGACAACAATCAAATTATGTGCATGGACGAGCAGGCGTTCAAGGGTCTTGTTGACTTGGAGATATTGTAAGCTTCTATATATTGTTTTTGTTTCTGTCTCCCTATACCTCTATACCTTGCCTCATCCATAATGCATATTAAAATTTTGCCCCCACATATAGAATACCTACACGCTCTTTGATTTTTTGTTTCTTTTACTTTTTTTTTAGAACTTTAAACAACAACAATTTGACGATGCTGCCGCACAATGTCTTCACCGGATTGGGGAGATTACGAGCCCTAAGGCTATCTGACAATCCGTTTTCGTGCGATTGCCATTTATCTTGGCTGTCGAGATTCTTACGCAGTGCTCCACGACTGGCACCATATACAAAATGCCATTCGCCAAGTCAGTTGAAGGGCCAAAACGTGGCAGATCTGCACGATCAGGACTTTAAATGCTCAGGTAAGTGATCGGTGATCTGTTCAAATAGTCATTTAGAATTGGAAATCAATCGATTCATGTCTAAGATGTATACAAGGTACGAGGTACGAGTATGTAGGTAGGAAGAGGTACATACCTACATATACCGCGCAAGGACCACCACATGCAGCATAATATAAAATTGGTATTTTTTTTTTTTAGCTTAAGGCTATTTTGTTTTATAATGTCGAACTGTCTATTCGTCACGTTGCAGTTGGTTGAGTTACATTGGGGCAGCTGATTTTATAAGGTTAAACAAAATTAGAATTAATGAACAGTATTTAAATAAATTTGTATACATTTGTATCGTGAGAAATAGCAAAATCTTCTGAAAGTTTTACAGACATATTAAAAGGGTGTTTCAAAATATATTGTCCGAAACAAAGTTTTTGTTAAAAAAAAAATCAAAAGACCGCTCAAAAAAGGGAAAAAATGAGGACATATCATACTCGGATTTGGACCATTCCACTCCCGAGTTTACATAAAGTGCTCAGAATTTAAAGTTCAAAAAAGTCAAGAATGAGATTCTGTGGGGAAATAAATACGTCCATAAATTTCTTCGTTTTTTTTGGGAAATTTCGAAAAGAAAATCTAATAACTGATATAAGTTACCAGCTAGCAACACAAGCTACTATTTCTACTATTTTCTGTCGCTTGAAGTGATTTAGTACCCGTGGCATGGTGGTTAGTGCTATGGATTGTCATGATAGAAGCCTTGGGTTCGATCCCTACCTATGCCATCTAAAGTTTTTTTTCACGGGTACTGCCTCTAGCGAAGAATCGACGAATTATTCCAGAGTAATTCTTGTCATGAAAAAGTGCTTTCTCAAAGTAGCCGTTCGGATTCGGCTTAAAACTGTAGGTAGAAAGAGAATGTCAGCGACTTCGTGACGTTTTTGGAGGGTTTGCGGATTTATAACTTTTAAGAAATCTTCATAATGTGGAAAGAATATATTATCACCCCAAGGAAGACCGCTGAGTGCAAATCGAAGAAATCTGCGTTGTACGGATTCAATTCTTTGAGAGTGAGAGTTCTGCTGGGGAGACCAGACTTGACTATCGTATTCAAGGAGAGGTCTAACAAAGGTGGTGAATAGGGATTTAGTGACATAGGGGTTCGAGAATTTTTTAGATTAACGTTTGATGAACTCAAGGGATGAGTTGGCCTTGTTAATAATATTATCAAAATGGTCTCAAAATGTAACTTAGTGTCGCCAATAAGTCCTAGTTCACGTAAAGAACAGACAGAGTGAACTGTAACATCGTCCAAGTCCGTTAGGAACGATGCGAACGCTAACGGGTAAAAGTTATAAATTGGAATTTAGCTACATTGAGTTCTAAGAAATTTTTGTAGCACCAAGTCTGAAATGAATCACGATCATTTTGGAGTAGGACAGAATCAGATGGAATAGAAATAACCTTTGTTAATTTCATGTCATCAGCGTAAATAGAGACAGTTAAATTATCAATGATATTAATAACGTCGTTGATAGCTTAGACAAATAATAAGGGACCAAGTTGGTTCCCTTAAGGGACTCCTGAGATTGCATAAATGGAATCGAAGATTAAGAACCTAAAAACAACTCTATATCGGCGCGCGGTTCAAGGCATAAAATAGAAAAGTTTGAGAAATCCAAGACTGTAAGTTTAATAAAAAATAACTAGCAAACCCGGCGAACTCCGTTTCGCCACCAGATGGCTTCGTTTTTTGTAAAATTTCGTTTGGGGATTAAAAGATGAAGAAAACTTATTTTTTTTTGTTTTATATTTGAAAAGGACAAATTTTATTTGATTTCATTTCACAACAGTAATGTAATTTAGTTGAACTTCTCTAAGTAAAAAATGAAAGTGAATCCAAAGTAAATACTGAATCGAAGCGTTATACTTGTCCGCAAATTATCCGTTTGATTGAAGTGCCATTTGGTAAACCGCATTTTTTGTTTTTTGGGCTGACATGACGTTAACACAAACAAAACGGATGGTTTCCCAACTCGTAAACACGCAACGTATAGCTGCCAATATGAAAAACAATGATTTTCTAAATTTATCCCGCAAACACTAAGCGATTAGCCTTGCGACTTGTTAATTGCCATTGCGAACGCAAGGCGAACCGGAAATTGCAATCGTTTGAAGTCAAACGGAAGATCAGTCGGAATCATTGGTATTCGAGGAATACATACATTTTCACCTGCGTACTTTCCGTTAATAATGGTTGCCTCAATCAAATGCGGCATAAGGCAAAGTCGCGGTGGATTCAAATTACGCAATATCATAATAACTGACCCAACTTTTAGTTGCAAGTTATGTGGTGGAAATCCTGGTAAATCCAGAGAGTTAAAAAACTCCGTTGGATAATTTACTACATCATCGGGATTTGTTATGGAATCAACGGATTTGTATGTCACCAAATCGCCAGCGATTTTTGATTGAATGGTGAAATTCAGTGCGTGTACATTATTATTCTTTGCGGCGAGAATTGCTCGTTGACTTAACCAAGCATAATTCTGATAATTTAATGTTTGGGAAACATTTTCAATAAGAGCTAATTGAGAGTCTACACATCGGCAAAAGTCGTTGGTAAGAGTAATTAATCCAGTTTACGCATCAACTGGTACTTTTCCATTTTCAACAGCTAACAATTGTTTGGAAAACTGTGCAGCACTTTGATCATTTTGAAGTTGAACTCTAATATTACTGGTTAGCGAAAATGTTTTTACGTTTTTCCACAAAAGTGATGCCTTCAGGCAAGCATTCAATTCATCTGCAGGCGTTCCACGCCTGCCTGAAATAGCCTGCCAACAATATCATCAAGCCGCCAAAGATGTTGTTACTTCGTCGAAGATCCTTCAGTGTGAAGTTAAGTGCTTCAAGTGATTTCTTATGTGCCATTGTGCACTCATCCCAAACAATGAGCTCGCATTGCATCCAGATGATGCTAACGCCAAAGCTATGTCACATCTTGATCGAATAGTTGCCAAAATCAATGAACTGACAAATGTTTTCCCTGTTCCTCCAGGTGCGTCCAGAAAGAATACACCACCAGTATTACTGTCCACCGCTTGCATTAATGTTTCGTATACTTGTTTTTGCTGTTCATTCAGCAACCGCACATCATTTCGAACGAATTCCTGCAATGTATCAACATTGTATTGCAGCTCTCGATTTAATTTATGGTTCAATGCATTGTGCATCGATCGATTTGGCGCAATCATTCCTACTTCAATTAGTAGCTTGTTTGCAATAGTCAAGCATTGATCCTCAATCAGAATCATTCCTTCATTGTAGATTTCATACATTATTTGAAGTCGACATCTCTGACGTTTCTAGAGATATGGTTGACTAAAAAAGGTTCCCAAAAGTAAGCTTTGATTTAGAATATAGGGCCCTTGAAACGTCAAGAAATTTAAAAATTTTCAAATTCCACAAATCGGAACTTTTACAATAGCTTTCTATGGGAAGCTAAACGGAGTTCACCGATTTTCTGTTGAAATTTTTCCTGAATTTTGTCTGCTATAAACCTCACAGAGCCCGATCCCTTTCCAACGAATGCAAAACCGTGGAAATCGGTTCGTGCGTTCTGGAGTTATAGCGTCAGGAAGGAAAACCCGACTTATTTTTATATAGTAGATTTAGTGACTGATTTTCTCAAAGGCTTTACTAAAATCTGTAATGATAACGTCTACTTCATTCCTTTTCGCTGATTCATACAAAGATTTCGACACAAATTCAGTAAGATTAGTTGTATGGATCTGCCTTTTAAGAAGCCATGTTGTTTAGAAGAAAAAAAATAGGTCTACAATGAAAATAGATAGAGTCGTACACAACGTTTTCGAAGTGCTTGGAAAGCTTGGCTATGAGCCTGTTGTTCATAATTTCATTGTTTGCTCCTTTTTTATGAACAGGATATGATTATGATATCATCTTAGAAACAACTTCCTGGTTTACATAATTTGCATCTTTAAAAGTTGTTGTTTAAAGTCTAGAAACATACCAATTTCTATCGAAAATTTGATTCCTATCCAACTTTACTAACATTGTAAGAGTATTCATGACCCCCTGAGTGCCCGCTTAATATACAAAATTGTATACTTATACTTTTTTGAAAACGACCAACGCAATTAATTTCCAGTGAAATTCTTATCCTAATAGTGTAATTTTTTCATTAGCATTAAATTGATCTGTTTGGTCAAACTTTTAACTTCTGCAAGTCTTGGTATTAACTATGAAAAGCCACTATCATCGAAGTTTCAGTTTATATAGAAGCAACATACCTAATTTATTTTATGTTTTAAATCAGTAAAACATTTTCAACACTCTCTTTCTTCCTCTCAAATTATATGAAAATCAATCATGGTCTTCATGGTGCTTGATCTCCATTAACCACCTTGATGCATAGCATATAATTATTTTGATAGTTGAAAGCGTTTCTAATTCACACTTGTTAAGTGTATAATAAGCAGCTTAGTTTCAGGAGAATTTTTTTCCATCGATGTCTTATGATGATGGTTTATGATGGGAACCTCTACAAGACCATAATTTAGTTTCCTTTCCAAAAAAAAAAAAAAAGAAGAAAACTTTCACCAATGAATTCTATGCACTAGATTAATCTCATCTAATGATTTATCATAAGTCTTCTTTTGCTGAGGCTTCTTCTTCTTCTTCTTTAGAAGCATCGAATTACTAGCAGGTTAGAAGTTAATGATTTACCCGAAATCAGGTTTCACACTGCCCTTTTTACCATCAGATACTAAATATGTCAGTCATTTTCCTGAGATGTTCCATATGTTAGCAGAGCAGGTATAGAGGATAGAAGGAAAAAAACAAAGGAAACCATGCATTTTAGACTATAAACATAGTCTGAGAGGTATTGTTGCAAATAAAGAAGTCACAGTCCAAAATCGCCTCAAAATCTTAACATGCGTTGTCTGCATGAAAACATGTCACTTCTAAAGATCTAATATCATAAAGTTATTGAAATTAAATTCAAGTAATCCTAGTTTCAAATTATATAATCACAATGTTATTATCAATTTTCTGGAACTCTTAAAAAGTAAATTTACAAAGTTATTTCTTGGACTATAAGGAACTACTATTATAAAGGTTATCTTATGACTTTCTCTAAGTCAATTTAGTGACTTCTGTCTGCTTGTAAATTATCAAAATCATCCACTATACTTGTTGTAAGAAGATGTTATTGTTGTTGTTTTTGTTTTTGTTATTTTTGGGTGAAACAACAAGGCACACAATAAAATCATAGATCTTATCACGAAGTCAAGTTGAAGGGAAATTAAAAGAATGAAAACAAAATGTGCATCGAATCAAGTAGATAGTTAAAAAAAAAAAAAATACTCAAGTGTCCCTAAGTAAAATTTTTATCGTTTAAAGACAATATGGGGGCGCGGAAAGCACTAAAAAACCGAACAAAACAACTCAAACTATTTTTACGACAATTTAAATGGCCTTTCGTTTGTCTATAGCTATAGGGGTGAGAATAAAACCATCATGGCATTTTAATTACTTAAAAAACGAGATAATTATAGCCGCGATGCGATGATGATGGTAGTTTACCCACGTTATTCCTTCTTTTACTCTGACAACGAACAAGACAGTTCGCCAAACCATCTCTCTCTCCATTATTAAGGAGACTAATGTATATACCTACAATTGACATTACACCCATTAGACAGACATCACATCATTGGTATCGTCATGATGATGCAGCAATAGATGTACCTACTTCATAATAGTCTAACCAGAATTACTATCTATCTACTAGATACTATTTTATCTGTGAACTCTAATGCGATTTTATATTCTTTTAAATTGCATTCCGTTGCAGGATTGACAGAGAACGCCCCAATGGAGTGCGGAGCAGCAAGCAGTTGTCCACACCCATGTAGGTGTGCTGATGGCGTTGTAAATTGCCGAGAGAAAAGCCTCACGAATGTGCCCAACTCCCTGCCCGATGACACCACTGAACTGTGAGTATATAATCTTCCTTTTTTCATATACCAAAGTTGAAACAATAGAGTTTCTAAGTCTTTCTTTGTTTTTGTTGTACTTTTCTATCTCTTGGATTTTATTTTGTTGTTGTTTTGGTTGTTGTTGTTGTTGTTGTTGGTGGTGGTAAAATGAGCTGAACTAAGCCCTAACTATTATTACATTGCAGTCGATTGGAGCAGAATTACATCACCGAACTTCCTCCGAAGGCATTTGCGAATTTCCGTAGACTAAGGCGGATCGACCTATCGAACAATAACATCTCCCGCATTGCACACGATGCCCTGAGTGGTCTCAAGGCTTTAACAACTCTGTAAGTATAAAAGTCTATTCTATACCTACATAGTATATGAGAATATAGAGAGTATAGAATATAATAGAACATAGTCAATCTTTTGTTGTGCTTAAAGGTTAACTTGGGTTGTGCGGTGTGTGCTAAGTGTGTAATACCGTCATTGAAGGAGTAAAGTCAGTTTTGTTTTGAAGATGTTTATGACATAACCTCACATCATTTACACACTGCACACTGCACATACACAAACACATTTATACATATATTATATGGTTTTCTTGCGGTTTAATGTTAAACACGATGTTTTGTAATTTTTGTTTTCTTTTTTGTTTTCACATCACAGGGTTCTATATGGCAACAAGATAAAAGACTTACCCTCGGGAGTGTTTAAGGGCCTATCATCGCTGCAGCTACTTCTGCTTAATGCCAACGAGATATCGTGTATAAGAAAGGATGCATTCAAGGATCTGCACAGTTTAACGCTGCTCTCCCTGTATGATAACAATATCCAGTCGCTAGCAAATGGAACTTTCGATTCAATAAAGAACATCAAGACTCTGTAAGTATAGATCATATGAAAAGGGGGGTGGGGTGGGTTGTATAAGACATATATAGTGTATAGACTATTCAAGGATCCGAGACAGTCTCTATTTTGTTATAGGATTTAATAAAGAAGTGCTGTGCAAAGTTTTTTTGTTCAACTTTGTCTGTTAAATCCTCATCAAGATTTCAATAATCAGACGGATTATGGAGTTCAATAATTTGTATATGCCCGATGTTAGGAAGAGAAGGGATGTTGGAATGAAATTTGTTTTCAGACGATATTTACATTGTTTTTTATCTTCAACATTTTAATCAGGTTGTGAACTCAACGATTTTCACATGATTCACTTTAGAGTTAATTTGACATCCAGCTACAAATTGTATAAATCAGAGTCATTATCGAAAGCAACTTATTTTAAATTAAGAAAAGAAGAAAACGAATATACATATTTCTCAAAATATTTTAAAATACTTCCATTCCGTTTTCGATCTACGTTTTTATTTTGTACATTTGTTGCTTTGAAGCTTTTCATATCTTTAACGTCGCGCCGTCGAAAATAGGGTAAAAGTAAAAATGACTCCTTCTGTCATCATTGAAAACGATTTCATTATTGAAAAATTAAAAATGAACTAAAAGAAAGTTTTGAATCTTATAAAGTCATTTTTTAATACACAAATTCTACAACTCATAAGCTTCATTTTGACATCAAACATAACAAATTTGACATTTCCATTTGACAATGGAATTTCGAAACAAAATTTTTAATACTGAAAACCAATGATAGCTATAAATGGCCCCTAAATTCGAAAAAAACTTCATGAGGACAAATTTTCGACCACTTTTTAAAGCAATTGGGTCTCAATGTCAGCAATAACGTGCTCAATATTGTATAACAAGGCGTCAAGCGCCTTGGGCTTATCTAAGTAGACAAGCGACTCCGAATAACCCCACGCCATCCACAGGGGCACGACGCACACGAGATAATGCGCTCACCTTTTCTTCAATAAATTGATTGTTTCGTTGCGTAGCGCTGGCGCTGGTGAGAGTAAATGTAACTTCCAAGAAAGTTCTTAAATACTGCAATTTTTAGACAGCTGGTTTTGAAACAAGCGAGAGTTAGGATGACTTCCAACAAAAATCGATAGTAAAAAAGAGGCTGGGATGCGACCCACACTGATAACTTCCCATCCCGTCTATCGATTTGTCTTGCTTAAAAGTTTGTCTAAATGTATCAATTCTTGCCAAATTTGCGTTCTATTTTTTGTAGATTTTATTTTTTTTATGAAAAAACGGACTGTTGGATTTTTATAAAAAAATTACTGAATATAAAAAACAATATTTTCTGTGAAATAAAATAAGTTTGAAGCCAATATTTTTAATTTTTGAAAAGCTATTTGAGCCGAAAATCAATTTTTACCAACTTTTAATAATTTTTTTGTTTAGGTTTTTATTTTTTGTAAAAAAACTGTCAGTTCGATTTTTCTCAAAATTTTTCCTAATGTTGAAAACAATATTTCTCATAAGTTAAAATTAGTTAGAAGCCATAATCTCAAATTTTTGAAAAGATATTTAAGTCGAAAATCAATTTTTACCAACTTTTGTTAAATTTTTTTTTCGGTTTTTAATTTTTTGTAAAAAAAACTGTCAATTCGATTTTTTTCAAAATTTGACTGAATGTTGAAAACAATATTTTTTGAAAGATAAAAGTAGTTTAAAGCCAATATCTCAAAGTCTTGAAAAGATATTTGAGTCAAAACTCAATTTTTACCAACTTTTTTTTATTTTTTATTTTAGGTTATTATTTTTTGTAAAAAAACTGTCAATTCGATTTTTCTCAAAATTTTTCCTACTGTTGAAAACAATATTTCTCATAAGTTAAAATTAGTTAGAAGCCATAATCTCAAATTTTTGAAAAGATATTTGAGTCAAAACTCAATTTTTACCAACTTTTTTTAATTTTTTTTTTAGGTTTTTATTTTTTGTAAAAAAACTGTCAATTCGATTTTTCTCAAAATTTTATCAGATGTCAAAAACATTATTCTTCGTTGCACAAAATTGTTTTGGAGATGAAATCATATTTTAGTCGTAAACTTTTCGAAGTGACAAATTTTTTTTTCCAGTTTTTTTGATTTATAAAAAAAACCGTTAATTGAATTTTTTTCCAAAAATATAATTGTTTTGTATCACGTTACAATATATAATACAAAATTTAATTCAAGTCTCTAGCGTCATTGGTTCATGAGATATTTAGGGTTAACCAAAATTTTCACCTTTTTTTTAAACTGCTATGGTAAAAAAACCACCCACGCAATTTTCTTGAGAGCCCTTTCTGCATCTTTCTGCCTCATTATCTGTATAACAAAATTTATTTGAAGTCGATATCTCTTCTGGTTCTTGAGCTATGGACGACGAAAAAAACGTCGCGAACGTACGGACGTACGGACGTACGGACGTACGGACGTACAGACGTACGGACGTACGGACGTACGTACACACGCACGCACAGACATCTTTCTAAAAATCTTTTATTTCGACTCTAGGGACCTTAAAACGTCGAGAAATGTCAAAATTTTTAATTTGTCAAATCGGACCCATTACAATAACTTCCTATGGGAAGTTAAAAAGATAATCAAAAGAATTAAGGGGGTTACCAATAAGAGGTTTCATTTTGAATAGGCTGCTTATTGGGCACCTGTCACTTTTGAAGCTATCATATTTTGCAATTTGACAATTGAAAACTACGCCATTACCGTAAAAAAGAACGATACACACTTCAAAAATGCACTAACGTCAAAAAAAAATCACTTTGAAAATGTTAAACATTTTGCAGTAAATGGTTGCAATTTCCCAGGAAAGTTTCCTGACCGTGTACTTTCTGGAAGGAGTGATAACGGTTGGACAAGGTAATCTTGTGATTTAACACCATTAGCCTTTTTTATTCATTACCACGTACAAGATGAAGTCTGTTTTAATATTTCACAACCTATACAAGACCTTAAAGATGGTCATGGAAAATGTCAAGAAAAGAATATGGTGCTGCAAAATACTTTTAATACATGTTGCATGGGTTTTGGGTTCAATCCCTGCATGTCTTTAACGAGAAATCGACTAATCCTCCAAGAGTAATTTGTCTGTGCTTTTTTAAATGAGGCGTTCGAAATCGGCATAAAATTTAAGGTCCGCCCTCGCACACAGAAATGGTTGATATATGTAAGTTACTTCGTCCAAGTTCTCTACGGATTATTGCTCCAACTTATTTATTTACAGCTGTACACAACTAATTAGAAACACAAATTATATATACTCTAAGAACTGTGTCTTCGTTCAATTTATTTATTAAATTATTTTTTTTGTAAATAATATTTTAGGTTTTTCTTAATAACAACAAAATTCACAACAAAAAATTTTAAAAACATAATATTTTTCTTCATATAACAATTTTATCACATTAAGGACCCTTTTGTGGTGGACATCTAATCTGAAACAAAATGAAAAATATTATCTTATCTTAATATTTCTTTATTTTAAAATATCATTACCAAAAAATTCTTTTAATATTTGGTTGCAAAGCCTCTTTGCTTTAGAACCTCTCGGCATCTTCGCTCCATGGATTCAATAAGTCGCCTGCAGCGCTCCACGGGTAAAGCCTTCCAAGCGGCTTCAATGTTCGAATAAAGAACATCAAAGTTACAATTTTTTTTTAGTCCAACAGCTTTTTTGACATCCGCCCAAAGATGCTCAATTGGGTTAAGGTCTGCACTTGCCGATGCCCATTCAAGCACAGTGATAGAACTGTCCCTGGGGTCCTTGGGGTCATTGTCTTTCTGAAACTTCCAAATGACTGGCATAGTTTCATCGGCCCAATCCACTAGTCGTTCCTTAAAAATGTCGACGTACTTTAAAGCTGTCAGCGTCCCATTAATTCTACGGATTGGTCCAACGCCATTCCAGGAAAAACAACCCCCCCAAACGTTGATCGAGCCGCCTCCATGCTTGACCACTGGCAAAACGTATTTCGGATTGAAAGCGGTTCCCTTTGGCCGACGAGAATATCGGGCACCATCTTGTCCCATCCGATTTATCTTCGTTTCGTCACTCCACACAATGTTTTTCCATTCATTTGCTGTCCAATTGATGTGTGATCTTGCGAACTGAATCCTAAGTTTACGTTGCCTTAAAGTTGTTAAAGTTCATTGGAAATCTGGCGTTGAATTTCAGTTGAACTTATTTGAGGGTCTCGTTTTGCCAGCCTACTAATTTTTCGATCAACCCGGTGGGAAGTCTTACGAGCTATTTTTTTCCGCGGTACATTTTCAGTTGTGTCAAATGCCTGAAAATGCTTAATTGCACTGAAAACTTTCTTTATAGAACAGTTTAGATGAGATGCAATTGCTCTATAGGAATATCTTAGCTTCCACAGCTCAACAATAGCTTTTCTGGAAGCGGGATCGCAGTTTTTAGACTTACCCATTATGAAAGCCTTTCAAATTAAAAAAAAATACTTAAAATATAATTGCAGCAACAACTTGGTTGTCTACTTACCGGTGCGAAGTTACAAAGTTATTTTCACTCTTACTTAATCAAATTTAAATAGACCGTTTCTAATTAGTTGACCAGCAACGACGAGTGCTTTTTTTGGTTTAAAATAAATTTGTTGCGTAATATGCAGTCAGAAGAGTGCAAATGATGTTATCTCTACAAATTAGCAGATAACATTTCTGATACACCGCTAAGGATACAGTTATTTTGATAGAACACAGTATTGTGAAGAAATAAAGGAACGGAAGAACAATGTTTCTAATTAGTTGTCCACAGCTGTAGTTATCTTGATTTACAACAATTCAAGGTGCCTATAAAGTATTAAACCATATTTAAATCGACGTATCTTCTCCGATTAGGCAAATTGGCAAGTCCTTATAGGAAAACCCCTTTATCAAAATGTAAACCTGTTTTTGGAAAACGTATAGTATTTAAAGTATAATTTTCTTGAAAAGTTAATGTAAAGTAAGTACCCAAGCCTTTTTTTAAGCTTGGTAGCCAAAATGTATATAATTTTCAAATCTTAGCATCAAATAAAATAAAATTAAAACTTTTTCAAAAACCGCACAGCACTATACGAGCAGATAAAATGGTGTTGCTGATTTGTAACTGTTTGTTTGTATGTTTCTTAAGTTTCCGGCTTTGTTTTTTGATTAATCCCTCCTGGAAAATTATAAGAATGAGTTTTAAATCCCTCCTGATGTGTGATGTGTCGTTTCAATTCAAAATTCTCACGAGCGACGGGACACGTCGACGAACGACAACATTGCCGCCGCGACGCACTACGATAAGGACAAACCAAAGGAAGCAATGGCAAATGAATACCATCGTTCGTCGTCGTCGTCGTCGTCATCGTCTTCATGGTTGCTTAATGTTTTTTTTTATAGAAGGTACTATAACTCCTATAAGTATAGCTTGATGCGCTTCTTGAATAGCATCATCATTCTCGCCTTCAAAGAACAGCTAAAGCAGAACATTGTATCGTGTCGTCGTCGTTGTTCGTAGAGTTGTAGACTTCGTCTTCATGGAATCCTTGACATCCTCAATAGAGGATGTCTCGTTAGCTCCTATTCGGCGCGCATTTAACATTTCGAAGATAAGATCTTGACATATGCGTGGATATCTACTGCTCATTTGAGGGATTTTTGTTGCATCCTTATGGAGAAGAAAAGGCATCACCTAGAGTTGTATCCAGCTACATTCGTCGTCGCGTCGTCTTCCTAAGTAGGTAGGTATAGAAGAAGATACCTTTGGATAGACAGAAAGAAGCATCACCAGCTACTTTATACTTCCTTATTCTTATTTTTTTGTTACTTTTTGGCTTTTATTTGACACAATAGAGATGGTTTCTTCCTTTCTGCCCTTCCCTTATGACGTTGGGTGCTCGCAACGCAACATCACATATCAACAGTTTCACATTACATGAAGAGCTTTGTTAATCTTTCCTTTATCCTGCTTAATTTTTTTTTTTCTTTTTACTCCTATATAGTCATCTCGCAAGGAATCCATTCATATGTGATTGCAACTTAAGATGGCTTGCCGATTACCTGCATAAGAATCCCATCGAGACGAGCGGAGCCAAGTGCGATGCACCGAAGCGAATGCAACGCAGACGAATCGAATCCCTCCGAGATGAAAAATTCAAATGTAAGTATTTAATTTTATTTGTTTGTTTTTATTTTTCTTTTCCTTGTCGTTTTTATTTTTTAAGAATCAAAACGAAGGATATGAGAATGATTCTTGGTGAGAAGGGGGTTTGGGGGGGGGGGGGGGGGGGTTAAGAGAAATAGGAGTTAAGTGCCATTGCACGAGAAGGAACAACATGCAACTGATGATATATTGTGGGTGGGTGGTAGGAGGGTGTATTTGGGGATTTTAAGTTTTCATTGTAATAACCTTTAAGGGTGCACAAAAAAGACAACTTGAAAGGGTATCGCCTTCGTATAATCTTGAAAAAGACAAGAGATCTTATCAATAGAGTAGATAGATATAAACATACATATAGAAGTTGTTTTGGTGCTTGTTAACAGATATCCGATGACGATGATATAGGAAGTTAATTCCATGGAAGTTAATTCCATGCTCCTCTATATCCTCATCATGATGTTTGCAATTTTGTTTTTCATTATTTTGACTTATGTTGTATAAAATATGCTGACAATGTTTGCTGAGTATACGATACATACATACATATGTATGTACATATGTACATCCGGAGTACGGAGTATGGAGAGCTGAAAGATTGATAGGTATTTCATTGATTATAAAGTAATGTATTATGTTAGTTTTTGTGTAGGTTAGGTATCCTTTATAAGATATAAACAAAAATGTAGTTGAATGTCCTCGAAGAGAAGCATACTTAGCATAAATCAGTTTAAATACTTTTCTAATATTTTCAACAATGTTTTGAGGTTGCTCAGTTAACATTATGCTACAATTTTGCATACCTATATTGGAAGTTGGGTACAGTAAAGCAAATAAAAATTCATTGAGCTGCTCTAAGAATTTGGTGACATGGAACAACCAAAGTCGAGGATCAATAAAAAATTTGGCAATATTTTTGATTTATCAATGTGAAAATAATGCTTAACTCAAAATTCTTTGACGTTAGGCAAAAAGGTCTTAAGTCAGAAACTGCTGTTTTTCTTAAAACTAAATTAAAAGTTGATTAACTATTTGCAAATCTAGATTAAACTAATGTAAAAAAATAATGATGGTAAATAATTTGTGAAATGATGACCTATATAACATGTCAATACATTTTTTCAAATTTATAAGTTTTTACCGTTTTTTTGATGACTTAAGTCTTTAGGATCCTCTCATTTCGTATAATATATTTGAAAAAAAAAAATTTGTTTCTTTGTATGACTTAAGTCAGAAAATAAAACATTGTCATTTAGTTTTAAATAAGAAATTGTTTTATTTATTAAAAGCTTAAGAGTATAAAGTTAAGAAAAATTGATATTTAGCTATGTACATATGTAGTTTCTGTTTCTTCGTCTGCATCTACCAAATCTTTACTTTGCTTGGAGTGGATAATCTTTGAGACATCTATTTTTTCACCTTTTTAGGAAGCTTAAAATCTTGAAGTCTTCGATGTGGTTTAAGTTGTTTTTGTATCCAGTGGCGATTCCTACTCATGATCTCAGGGTTAGCTACTTTCTCCTAGAAGTTGAAAATAAGTTTTCTAATAATTCATTTTATTCAAATTTTCTGCAGTCCGCCCTGAGCTTACATCGATAAATGCAGCAAATGTTTCTTGATTTTTTTTATCAAAGTAATAACAATAGATAATTGTAACTTTAAATGAATGTCAGACAAAGCTATAAACTCTGGCTTTCGGATTCTATCAGAAATGTGATCGCCTAAAACGTCAGCAACAGTTTTGATTAAATCATTTTGGATAGCAATTGAAAAACTTTAAAAACTGTTGACGTTTTAACACTGCACGATTTTTTTGAATGTTATGTATCAAATGTACCAAAGGTAGCTAATTTAATTACGTATTGCAAATGGGAGGCACTTAGCTTGTGTTTTCTCTGAAGTGTGGTTAGAGTGTTCATATTGTCCACATCCGAGGAACTCCATGCGAAAGAGATACCGGAAAAAAGCAAACAAGATCAACAAAATAATTTCTTGTTATTCTCGCTACCAAAAAGCTGTTCGTAATATTATATATTGAATATTGATTTTCACTAAAGGTTCGAGTATAATCTTTGTTTCTATACTTTTGTGTTTATTTTAAATCAGTAGGTCGCCCATTATTATCTTCTCCGAAAACGATATTGTTGAAAATGGTTTCTCTAATAATTTTTCAATTATAGTCTATGCTTGACAAGTGTTGGAGATTCCATTTTAATTCCTACGAAAATAAAAGTTCCTATTGTTAGACCAAGATCATGAAAATATTTTTAAACAAACAAAATTTCATGACTTAGAAGTTAAATAGAATTTTTTATTGAATACAATTTGAAAATTAAACTTCATACAATTTTTATTATTATGTTTTTCATTGCAAAAGAATTAAAATTGATCCAATGCAGCTGCATAAGTCGTAATGTTCTCATATTTATTTTTTTCCGCTCTGGTAGTTTTTAATTTAAAGTCTTATAGTTTTCATTTCTTTAGAATTAATAAGAATAACGAATTTTAAATGAAAAAATATATGGGCTGTATAAACATTTTGAAAAATCACACTTCAAACTGATTTTTTGACTAAATATTTTTTTTTTTTGAAAGCTATGAAAAAATTTAATTTTAATTTTTTGAAAATTTCTTTTTCAATAAAAGAAATGCTTGTTTTAATTTGAGCTGCTCTGAGGAAATCAAATAAAATAATTTCTTACGACTAGCCTCTACCATGTTTGAATTTTTGAACTGGTATGGAATTATATTAATAGTAAATACAATAAAATATAAAAAACATAAAAAACATATTGATCACAAAAAATTTAATATTTAACTAACAAAACAATAGATATTAAAATGCACTTTCTTAAGCCGGAAAAAGTTCAAACAAACCAGGAAGGCCTGCAACACCCATATTCGATGGACCAAATTTTTACATGACCAAAAATTACGGCAAAAAATACTGCAATGTCCCAAAGGCAGTAAAATTGTTTGGTCATTCGTAAAAAACATGAGGAATTCTTCCTCTTCCTCGGTTCCTACACTCGTTGTCAATGACACTCCATTTGTTAGCTCTTTAGAGAAAGCTAATCTCTTTGCTAGGCAGTTCGCCGCCAATTCTACGCTGCCAGTGAGTGTTATGACTCCGCCTGTTCTTGAGCGAGTTAGTGGATTCTATGGGACCAATCTTTTTTCGCACTCGTACTGTGGCAAGAGTCCTTAGAGATCTAAACACACATAAATCCGCTGGTCCGGATGGTATCCCCGCTATTGTTCTGAAGAAGTGTTCTTCAACGCTGGCAAAACCACTGCGTAAGCTTTTTCATCTGCCCTACTCCTCAGGTCTCGTTCCGAGAGGATGGAAAACTGCATTTGTCCAGCCCATCCCAAAAAAGGCGAATCTTCCTCACCCTCTAACTACCGACCGATTGCACTTACGTCCCTTCTTTCCAAGGTCATGGAAAAGCTGATTAATTATCAGCTCAAGAAATATCTTGAAAATCGAAAGCTTCTTAATGACCGGCAGTACGGCTTTCGAAGCATTAGGTCCACTGGTGATCTCATGGTTCATCTCACCGAACAGTGGAGCAAATCTTTACATCGCTTTGGAGAAAGTAAGATTATTGCACTTGATATTTCAAAAGCATTTGATAGGGTTTGGCATCAGGCTCTCTTATCGAAAATGCGTGCTTTCGGCGTGCATGAATCCCTGCTTCATTGGATTAGTAATTACCTTTCTGATCGTTCAATACAAGTAGTATTGGATGGATTCAAGTCTGAAAACCATAAAATAAATTCTGGTGTGCCCCAGGGCTCTGTTCTATCTCCAACACTCTTTCTCATTTTTATTAATGATCTCCTGTCTGCAACATCTAATTCAATACATTGTTTCGCTGACGATAGTACTCTTAGCTTTTCATATTCGTTTTCAGACTCACATCCCTCTTCTTCGGATGTGGAACTGCAACGACAAAATATGATAAGCTCATTAAATTCCGACCTAAACAGCATTCAATGGGGATTAAAAAACCGCGTGTAATTTAATGCTTCGAAAACGCAATGCTGTCTTGTATCGTTAAAGCGAGATATACCCCCATTGCCATTATCCATGGATGGCACTTGCATCAATGAGACTGAACACCTCGATATTTTCGGTATGTGTGTCACCAACCACCTCTTGTGGAATGATCACATACGCGATGTCGCCAAAAATACCGCAAGGTGTTTGGGTTTCCTTAGGCGATACAAGAAATATTTCACCCCTTCTGAACTGGCTGTTATCTACAAGACTTACATACGTCCAAAGCTTGAGTATAACTCCCATCTCTGGGCTGGTGCTCCCGCAACTTGCTTAAGCCTCTTGGATAGTATTGAACGTAGATCATTTAAATTGATAGATGATAATATCATCATAAGTTCATTTACTTCGCTTGAACATCGTCGTAAGGTCTCTTGTCTGACCCTTTTATACCGTTATTTTAACGGCTTATGCTCTAGTGAAATAGCCAGTTGCATTCCTCCCCTTAAACAGTTCAACCGTAATACTCGCGCTTCTAGGAATGCCCATCAGTATACCCTCGAGCGCAACTTCGGCCGTACTGTCAAATACAGAGATTCGTTCTTTAGCCGTACTACGCGAATGTGGAATGCCTTACCACACTCTGTCTTTCCTAGTCATTGCAATGTTCAGGAATTCAAAACCAATGTGCACCGACATCTCCTTTTAAACCCTCTCTCCTCTTCCTAGTGCTCACACTGTGTGTGTGCTTATTATAAAAAAAAAAAAAAGTCACTTTCCTTTCCGCCTAAAAGAAGGTTCTAAACAAAAACTACTTCCTATTAAACATTTGAATAATCCGCCTAAACTCCAACGCCTTTAACATTTCCTTTTTCTCACACATCGGCATCAAAAATCAGTACAATCGCTAACAGCCGCGCTAACCCACGAACATGCATTGCTCACTATATTCTTGTAAAGCAAGGTCAAGCAAATTCGCTAGCAAACCCCATTTTCACATAAATTAGTAACCTCGCACAATTTTCTGCTTTCAAAAACGAATATGGTAAGATGTATAAACAGTTGCCGTGTTTGACGATCATGTTCGATTCGCCAGTGTTGTTCTTTCTTCCATAGTCCATACGAAGTATAAAGAGAGAAGACATCAAACTCTTGGTCGCATCTGGTCTTCCTCTCTGTTGTGTGTCTTTAATGTGTACCTGCATATTTCGCCTGGTTATTGCTTTTTTTTTTTGCGCTTACCCTTTTATATTTATTTGTACAGGCTTTTATTTGATTGTGTGTATTTATCTGTTTGTGTAGAATGTATGAAATTTGATAGCGCAAACTTTTGCGATGCTCAAGCCCAGTGTTTCAAGATAGATCGAATTTTTTATCATAATGGTCAACTGTTGAGTTGGTTAGTAATTTAATTACCAAATGATATTCATATTACAAAATAAGATTAATTCTAAAATTCTTGGTTTAGCGCCGCTAAACCTGCTGACTATGAGGAATCGCCCCTGTAAGTATCGCACCAAACCATTCTGCTGGTATTGCAGCCATTGCACATTATGCCAAAGAAAACTGCTCGTTAATAGTATTAGTATTTTTTTTTCACACAAAAACTGTCTTCAGTAAAGCAGCAAAATCAAAGAATTCCTCAAGCATTGCTGAAGATCGAAGCTGAATCATTTTTTTTGCGTGCTGCTAGCTTATCAGCTTTTTTGGCATCGTAAGCTGCACTAGCCTGCTCAGCATTCCCAGTTACAATTCGCATCATTTTTAAAGAAGTACGGTCCAATGATGCCACCAGCCCATGAACAGCACCAAACTGTGACCTTTTCTGGATGCATTGGTAGCTCTTGCAATGCTTCTGGCTGATATTCACTCCAAAATCGACAATTCTGCTTATTTACGCACCCATTGAGCCAAAAATGAACTTCGTCGCTCGTTGGAATAAGAGCGCGATGAACTTTCTTAACAGAGCACGTATTTTGATAATAAAATTCTTTTTAACTCATAAGTCAGTTGGTGATTTGTGAATTGAATTTTTTTAATTCATAAGTCAGTTGGTGACTTCTGAATTAAATTTTTTTAATTCATAAGTCAGTAGGTGACTTCTGAATTAAATTTTTTTAACTCATAAGTCAGTTGATGATTTGTGAATTGAATTTATTTAATTCATAAGTCTGTTGGTGATTTGTGAATTGAATTTTTTTAATTCATAAGTCAGTAGGTGACTTCTGAATTAAATTTTTGTAACTCATAAGTCAGTTGGTGACTTCTGAATTATTTTTTTTTTAATTCATAAGTCACTAACTTGCTTATGACTTAATGATTTTTCAATTCACAAACTAGCAACCCTCGTTAAGAGTTTTAGTTAAAAATTTGGAATTATTAGAAAAAAACGTTTGTTTAAAAACACTTCACACAAATTTCATCTCGTTAAAGTTAAATTTATCAACTTATCTGAGGTAGTTTTCTTAAGAAAAAAAAAATATAGCAGACAATTTTCTTTCAATTCAAGAAGAAAAATATATCAGACAATTTTCGTTCATTTCCTAATAATCTGTTATCTACGAAAAAAGTTTTGTCTACCTTAAAACTTACCGCTAATTTTATATTTCCGAAAAATAAAAAAGTATATAAAGCAATTGAAACAACTCCTAAGGGTGTCCATAAAAAAGTAATCAAACTTCTCTTTCTCTATTCTAAAACAACAACAACAAAAATATATTATATAATATTTAGTTACATCTATACACAAATGTTGGTTGGTATATATATTCTTATTTTGAGAAGGACATCCTTCTCTGTACATAGTAATTATTATATCAAGGTCTATAAGTACTTTGGAGACTTAAATTTGAATTTGAAATGGTAGTTTTAATTACAATACCAGACATTGAAGTTTTGTGAAAAGTTACATACTTTTTAGCCTGTAGCTATATTCCTATATTTTCCATACCTTAACTTCTAGTACCTACATATATACAACTTATGTAGAGCAATACCAGAAAACAAAGTTCAGACTAACTGATGCAATCATTGTCCCTTGAGATAGAAAAGAGGAGGGTGTTGGTGGATATTATCATTTCACAAGCCTCTGGTTAACATCACACAGTAACAGAGTACGTAGTACACCTACACATCAAGAGGTGAAATTACGGATGCATGATATTTCTCTCTGATGATGTGATGTGGATGTGCGGGCCCTGGCCGGGCGGAGCGCAGCATTTTCATAAAATAATTGCACCCCCTGCCTAAAGAATTGATAACAATTTCACTTTAAAATGAACCCTTTCGCTGACATAGACTGACTTCAACTCACTGCTCACTCTACGCGAAGGTAAACCGTGTGGCGTGTATATTTTGTATTCAACAGCCGGAATTCAAAAGCCAATCAGGCGCAATAAGGGTGGGTGGTTGGTAGGCAGGCATATAGCTCTTAGCTCGCTTGATTGTATGATATTGTTATGAGAAGGTTTATTACCCTTTATCAAATTGGGGGGGCTCTATTGTTAATGAAATGTCGAGGGTTAAAATTTCTATTGCATCCCTTTATTTTAACAACGATACATATATTTCTCTTTTGCAGGTTCCACAGATGAACTTCGAACGAAAATGACCAATGAATGTCGAATGGACACCGAGTGTCCGTCGACGTGTCATTGCGATGGAACAACAGTTGATTGCTCTGCACGTGGACTTAAAGAAATTCCTCGAGACATTCCTCTCTATACAACCGAACTGTAAGTTTAAATATGGTCTTTCTTTGAAATGTCATCCACTTACACTTTTTTGACAGTTTACTCAACGACAACGAATTGGGACGAATTAAGTCCGATGGACTATTTGGACGTTTGCCAAATTTGGTTAAACTCGATCTGAAACGCAATCAAATTACCGGAATCGAGCCGAATGCATTCGAAGGAGCTTCAAAAATTCAGGATCTGCAACTGGGAGAGAATAAAATTAAAGAGGTCCATAACAAAATGTTCCTCGGTCTCCATTATCTCAAAATATTGTAAGTATCCCACACTCTCGATATTATGATGACACCGTGTGAGTGACTATGTATACTGACTAATCGTTATATTTTGACATTTGATTCATTTAATTCATTCGTTGTTTTTTTTCGTTTTGTTTGTTTCGTTCAATTTTAGGTCACTTTATGACAACATGATTTCCTGCGTGATGCCTGGCTCATTTGACTTTTTGACATCTCTGCATTCACTGTAAGTAAACAAAGACATTCTTTTTTTTAATACTTCCTTTCCAGAGCTTGTTTGACGACGCGACGCATGATGGCACTTGACAATCTTTTTTAATTAAGGCCATCATTAGTCATTTGTTATATATGAATAGATCAATAAAATTTATGATAGATCTGGGACAGTGTTCTATTGACAATAATATTTCAGATAATTGATTCCATCACTTCTGTTTTGCGAAAAATCAAAATTAATTGATCTCCAATGAAGTTTATACGTGCACTCAGTTTGCTGATGCATAAACCTCCCTTTTTTACGCGGATTAAGTTACTCGATTACTGAACTTCCTCTTCTTCACGCCCAGTATACCATAACATTGAAGAATCTACATCATCACCCGTCGTCGTCGTACCGGTACCGGTGCGGCTTGGCGCGTCGTATATAGGCATAACTGCCTTTTGCCTCTCGTAATCGTATACGTATACTACTCTCGTACTTATGAACTCTAATTGCGGAAAATTGAGTTTTATTCAGAGGAGCGAGTATATGCTCGGGTGATGATGATGCTATGCTCTTGCCGTAACCGTAACCAACCGTAGTCGAAGCCTTAGTCGTAGTGTTGTTGGGCTGCAACAGGGATTAATTTTAGCACGTCGATGGCTGGAAGCGAAACGCGCTACAGCAAGATGATGTATGGGCTAATTTATTACTCCTCTTCTGGTTCGGATTCTGGTTCTGGGTCTATATTCCATCGCATCGTTCCGTTTTGTGATTAATGCGAACATCTTAGTGCGTTCGCGCATTCCATGCATGCATATTATAGCAATCAGCAGCAAAGCTAAATAAAAATGAGAAATTATCACAAGTGTTCGCGCGTTGTGCGTTTGGGAGATGGAGAATGTTTTGAGTTTATAGTACACGCGTCACAAGGACACCGTATAAGGAGGTACATTAATATCACATAATATTCTCGCACAATTCAACTCATGGGAAAACACAGCGAGTAGCTATACCAACCCAAACCCAATGCAACCCAACCCAACTTACCTCTACGTAACGTACTCATGAGTGAAACCACGCGGACTGAATAGTTAAAAAAATGAAATCCTGAAATATATGAACTCGTTTCACTTCACGCTGACACACTGCATGATGTTGATTTGCAACAAGTGCAAGGTGATGATGGAATGATTGTGGTAATGGATTTTCAAAAGATTATTACACTTTGTTGGATTTAAAAAGATGTTCATTTTTGTTTCGTACAAATATTTCACAGCAAAATAAATGTATTCCCTCTTAGTCTTTCGTTAAAATCCAGATGTTTTTTCTTCGTTAATTTTAAGGGTCTGATGGTGTTTTGTGTGTAACATTGATGCTATACTATACGTCTACTTTACATTACATCTTTTATTCGTATTGTATACCTACCCTTGATACATTGAATCATGTAGACTAAAGCTAGCTTAATTCAGGGACGCAGAAGATGTTAAGAGCTTTTCATATTTTGACATTTATGGCCTTTTCGTTAAGTGTCGGCTTTGACCCATTTACATACAGGATTGAAAGATCCAGTTGGATTACGGTCGAATCTTTGACATTGGTTTCTTATTACTTAATCTAAGTTAATTTATAATTGTATCTAACGTAAAGCAAAAGAAGTTAGTTTGATGCATGTCACATCTCAATCAATATTTACATAAAAATGAAAATAAAACAGGTCATGATTAATTTTCTGTCAAATCGATTCCAAACTCACGATTTTCCAGTCGAATCAATTTCTCTTTAACTAAAAAAAAACGTTTACAAAGAGTTCAAAGCAAGTTTCTATTCCGTATCTTTAGTACCCCATAGAAACGGGATAAATGACAGCTATTGTTCTGAAAAGAAAAGAAAATGGACGCGTTCAGAAAGCTATCCGAATTGATTTGTGTGTTGCACACTAATGAAACATTCCGATTTGTTTTTTTTTTTTTACTTTTACAGTTAAGTTTTATGTCAAAATAAAACAATAGAAAAATTGAGTTTAAAGCGAGATAAATTCATCTCCGTTTTTCAAAAAATTCTAAGATCGATCGCACTCAACGAACAAATATTTTTTATTTGAAGTATGTTATTTTTATTTCATAAATAGGGACAGTATTAACGTCAAAAAATAAAAATGGAAAGATCTGTTTCAAAAAATGATCACCATTAAAGAATACATATGTATATACAAAATTCTTTTTAATTTTCAATTAACAACCTTGAAATTAAATGTACAAAAAATAATAAATGTGTGAAAATAAACCAAAATGGCAAAACGTGATTTTAAGCTAAATTTTTCAAAAACCTGAAACACATCCTAATTTTGCATTAGTTTAAAAGTGTTGAAATGTTGAAATTTTGAATTTAATAAGAATTAAAATTGTTGTCTTTTCGAAAAAACTAACAATTTTACTGTTCCAAGTCAAAACTCGTAAATTAATTTTCCTTAGAATTTTTGAAAAACCACATTTTGAATTGTTTTGTTTGCAGAAAATATGTATGTTTTAACAAAAGACTGTTTTTTGTTTTATACAAAGGTTAGGTTAGGTTGAGGGGCTGACAGTTGATGTCTTTACTGTCACACTTAGATCAACACAGATCCATTGTGATACCCATGAGTATTGCTACTCAAGCTAATAAGAAAAACCTATGTGTTCAGTGAGTCAAGCCATTTAGAGGCTTTGACGAAGTTCAGAATGTTAGTACCTGGCGTACTAGAGAGTTCTTTTAAATCCCCGAAGAAATAGTTTCCAAGCAGTTTCTTCCTTTGATGGGAGAGTGCGGGACAATGACACAGAAAGTGCGAAGTATCTTCATGCACCTCCTCGTCACCGCATCCTCTGCATAGATCATCTGAACTGATTCTCATCTTTTTCATATGATAACCTAACAGATTATGTCCGGTGATTATGCTTACAAGAGATCGAAGTGATCCCTTTTGTAGCTGCATAATTCTTTCCGTTCTTTGTTTGTTAAAACAGGGCCAGATCTTTCTTGTAGTGCCGCAGGTGTCAAGAAGGTTCCACCTTTCATCGGCCTTAATTTGTATTCTTTTTGAGATTTCCTGTTTTAAATAACAGGTAGGGATGCTAACTAGCTGAGCTTGGCTTACGTCAAGCATTGACCCTAATCTTGCTAATTCATCGGCTTTCTCGTTGCCTACTATATCGCTGTGGCCTGGGACCCAGCAGAGTCTAATGTTGTGCTGTGCGCCAAGAACCTTAAGCTCTTCGCGGCAGCATGAAACAAGCTTCGATTTTACCTCAGTTGCAGTAATCGCTTTTATTGCCGCTTGGCTATCAATGTAAAAGGTGATATCAGCTCGTGGTATCGCCATCATTGATACCTTTTTAGCAGCTGTTGTCACTGCCAGGACCTCCGCTTGGAAGACGCTGCTGTTGTTTGGAAGCCTAAGCGAGGCGGTCAACTTGAGAGATTCAGAATAGAAGCCTGCCCCTACACCAGTGTCCGTTTTAGAGCCATCAGTATAGATAGCTATTGACGACTCACTGGAGTATGGTATATTATATATCCATTCCTCTCTGCTTGGGATGGCAGCCTGGAATGGTTTATGAAAATCAAGTACGGGTATTTTATAGTCTGCTGTATTACTATGACCCATAATTTTATGAAGGATCTGGGCGTGTCCTATGGAACTGTTTATCCAGACTTTAGTTTGACTAAGTCTCAGGGCACTTTTGGCCGCAGATTCTTGAACAAAGAGGTCTAGGGGAATCAAATTGAGTATAACTTCCAGTCCCGCAGTTGGAGTGGATCTCATTGCTCCCGTAATGCCAGTGCACGCAAGTCTTTGAACTTTTGTCAAAGTTTTCAGGTTCGTGCTCTTTTCTAAAGCTTTCCACCATACCAAATTACCATAGGTTAGTATTGGTCTAATTATTGCCGAATACATCCATCTGATAATTTTAGGGTTTGGTCCCCAGGTTTTCCCGAAAATTCTATTGCAGGAGTAAAAGGCAATCGATGCCTTTTTGAATCTATCTTTAGTGTTCAGACCCCAGTTTAGTTTTTTATCTAAGATCACACCGAGGTACTTTGCGTGGTCGGAGATTTTAAGAGGGCAGCCTTCGATTGAAGGAATTTTAAAATCAGGTATTTTACGCTTGTTAGTAAATAGCACTAGTTCTGTTTTAGCTGGATTGACTGTCAGCCCACAGCTCGTAGTCCATTTGCTTACCAACGAGAGGGCGTATTCGGTTTGTTCACTGATAGTGGGTAGGAACTTGCCAGTCGCTAGCAATGCAAGATCATCAGCATAGGCTATTATCTTTACTCCACTTGATTTCAATTTAGAGAGTATATCGTTCATGACAAGAACCCAAAGTAGCGGTGAGAGAACTCCACCCTGAGGGGTGCCTCTGGATGTGGTTACTCTCACCCTTTCTTCCGCTAGCTCAGAGTTAATTTGTCTCTTTCGGAGCATACTCATTATCCACTGTGTTATTACTTTTTCGACTTTGTGGTCGTCCAAGGCTTGCTTCACTGTTTCGTTCTTCACGTTATTGAAGGCTCCCTCAATATCCAAGAACGTTGCAAGGGTGTATTCCTTGTCATTCAGTGATTTTTCTATGACGCTAACAACATTGTGCAATGCTGTTTCAACGCTTTTTCCTTTAATGTAGGCATGTTGAAATTCCGATAAACAGTCCGGTTTCAGGGTGCTTCGGATGTGTATATCAATTAGCCTTTCAAAAGTTTTCAAAATAAACGATGTTAGACTAATGGGTCTATAGTCTTTGGCCTCCGTATGGCTAGGTTTACCAGCCTTAGGGATGAAAACTACCTTTACCTCACGCCACGATAAGGGAACATACCCCCATTTAAGGCTATTATTGAAAATGCTAACTAGGTGTGGGATGATAAGGTTTATGCATTTCTGAAGCATCATAGGGAAGATTCCGTCTAGACCAGGGGATTTGTACGGGGAAAAGGAGTGAATGGCCCATTTTATCCTTTCTTCCGTTATAATATCCGATGGTACTAGGGTTTCTGTATGAGACTCTGTTTCTGGACTGCGGATATCAGCTACGCAGCCAGGAAAGTGAGTATTCACAAGGAGCTCAAGCGTTTCGCCACCGGATTCAGTCCAGCTGCCTGTAGGTTTTTTGAGGGATCCTAGAGCGACTGAATCCTTGGTCAGAATTTTCCTGAGTCTTGCTGATACATTTGTACTTTCTATTTCGTCGCAAAAGGCCATCCATGAGCTACGTTTTGCCCGTTGAGTTTCGACCTTAAAAATACGTTGACTGGCCTTATAATGTTCCCAATCAGCTTCTTTCCTAGTTCTTTTGGCGACGTTGAAAAGTCTTCTAGTTTCTTTTCTTAAGTTGCCTATTTCAGTGGTCCACCAGGGTGGTTTTTTCCTACCTTTTCCCATATGATTAATGGGACAGCTTTTTTCTAAAGCGCTATTCAGAACAACTCTGAGTTTTTCTGACGCAATATCTATGTCAGAGGGTTCTTGAATTAGAAGTGTGTCCGGGTTTTGAATCCCCTGTCCTACTTCCCTGCAGAATATATTCCAGTTGGTTTTCCTGAAATTCCTAAAGGGTTTTGGAGTTGCTACTTCATTGTGTATCAAGAACCCTATCAGTTTATGGTCTGAGAATGATTCCTCTTTAAGAACATTCCATTGATCTATTACTAGTGTGCTTGAGTTATTGGTTAGGGTAGCGTCAAGCACTTCTTTTCTATTTTTAGTTACAAAAGTGGGTTCGTTACCTCTGTTTGCTACTAAAAGATTATGGTCTAGTATGAATTCAAAAAGAGACTCACCTCTGTTGTTGATGTCGGTACTACCCCATTGAGTATGATGTGAGTTTGTATCACAGCCTAGTACCACGTCCCATCCCTCAGAGGCAGCTTTCTCTACAAGCTGGCTTGTGATATTAGCGGGAGGCCCTTCTTGTCCGTCATGCGGCATATAGCACGATGCCAGGATCAGTGGTGGGAGTCCCTTCCTCTCTATTTTCACAGCACATTGGTCTGGATCACTGTAATTTGCTAAAAGAAAGAGATTAAACTTCTTCCTGGCTAAAATACAAGATCTTATATTACTATTAGCTACTTGTGTGGCTTTGTATAGTGTAAAGTCTGATGTGTGTAGTCCTCTTATTCTGCCACCTGAAAACCAGGGTTCTTGAATTAGGGCAATGTCAATTTGTCTACTTCCCAAAATGTAGACAAGATTGGAGCTGGCGGCTTTACTATGATGAAGATTAATTTGAATCAATTTCATGCTCATATTTTGTTACTTACTTGTTTTGGTTTGTTTGTTATTAGCCGCAGTTTGCACCGGTTTATGCCGATGCGTACCTTGAATCCTATTTTCCGCAAAGGGGTATAGATTTGTGGCTAAGTTGCACCACCACTTCTGTACCTTCTTCCGTTCTTTCTCCCATCTCTATTACTTTCCAGCTCTGACTTAGCTGTTCCGTATTTAGAGATTGGAGATATCGTTCTACGCGATCTCGGGGTATCGCGGGACCTTTGATCGTCATTCTGGCCTTAGGTTTGACGAAGTCGTTGATTTCGTTCGGACTGACCAAGCGGAGATCAGCGTTGGGCCAGGGAGCTATCGTTCTCTTGACGAAGTCCTGCAGGAAAACGAGGGTATTGTCGTCCTCGCATGTCAGAACTTTGAACCCATGGATGGTTTTGAGGTTCCCAAAGAGTGGTGGTGGCCTGCTATTAACGATAGCATCGTTAACCTCATCCAGGATTCTCATTTCCAATAATTGCCATTGGTCTTCTGAGAGTTTTCTCGAGGGATTGCCGAAATCCGCAATGGCGAATTTGCGCGCCTCTAACGTCTCTTCTGTAGCCAAGGTCTTTTTTCTTTTCTGCAGGGGTGATCTTTTCGTGGGCGAAAGTGTATCATCCTGCCTTGTTCTTTTGGACGTTTTTGCCACTGAATCAGGGTCCAGGGGAGGCACATGGCCCACCATCTCCTTCTCCTTCATCAGGTTCTTAGTCCCTATATTTTTGTCTTTGTTCGTTGCTGTCAGTGTCTTAAGGTTACGTGTAGCGTTTTCGAGCACTATCTTATCCCTTGCCGTTAAGGAGTCCGGACCTTTGTTGGATAGGCGTCGAATTGTCCGTTCAGTGTTGCGTATTCTCCTATGTAGTATTCTGTGTACGGTGAGAGTTTTGGTAGTCTTTTTCTCGATCACCGTTTTTGTCGTCCTAGTACTTAGTGAAGTTACGTCCATGACACCGCTGCTTGACGAAGGTGAAGGGGTTATGCTAGAGCTGCATTCGGGGACATGGCCCCTTGTACTGCTTTCACAAGCAACCTCCAGATTCTTCTCCTTCGAGACCGTTTTACCATCCTCCAAGCCCGTTGTTGCACATGGCCCCTTACTGGGTCTGGTGGGTGTAGACGGCCTCGAAGGTTGCAACGGCGTCTGTTCCTTAGTCGGGGGTGCAACTGAAGGGGTCGTTCCTTTCCTGGATTGAATTATATCAATCGGCGGATTGGGCGGTCCCATCAGCGCTCCCATGTCAGTGTTTCCTTTGGAATTCGCCTCCCCCGATGTTTGGGCATGTGGCCCCCCCATCATAAGAGGTTCGTTCTTTAGGAAAGCACGAGCGTTGAAAAGTCTTATCTGTTCGTTTGTCGTCAATTCCTCCCATTTCCTTTTCCCAAGTCGTTTGATTGTCTTCTTACAGTTGGAGATTCTACTCCGAACTGAAGTGGTAGACAATCGTGAGAGGGTAGAACTAGCATTTGAACATGTGTCGTCGTCGTCTAGTGTTCCGATGCTAGCTCCATCCTCTACACCGAGGTTGGAAAAAGGAGTGAGAAGAAGGTCTTCTTCCTCCTGTGTAATGTTCGTTACTGTCGTCTCTGTAGTTTTGTCCTTATGTACGTTCTTGTCTGTCACTGGCGACTTCTCCCCTCTTACTGTTAGAGAGGCAAAGCCCGCGCCGGCAGCCGTGACTTCTGTCGACGTTTCAGCGTATATCCCCGCTGGTTTTTCGTTCTTTTGTTGTGTGCTGTTCATGGTTTTTCGTCTTTTGGGTTTCTCTTGGTTTGCCTAAAGATCTCAGCTGGCCAGCTGAGGACTTAAGAAATAAAAGTCTACAGCTGATCAGCTGAGAATTTTAAGCGTAAGCCTCCCCACCACTGCAAGGTGGAAACCCCAGAGGAGGTTGTTTTATACAAAACTTCTTAATGTAAGTTTTCTGGAAAACCCGTTTATTTCTCGAAAACGGGCTTCTGGGTTCAATGGGCAAAAGCCATTAGACATCTATAATCCTAGCAAAATTAACCCATTTGGAGCTGTTCAAACATTGAATTTGTATAATTGAAATGACTGTCCTAAAATTCTGAACAGATGAATAAAGGGTGTTTTTTTTAAAGTGTCGTTTTCAAGAAAATAAATTCCAGTCAAGAGGCTTAATTTAAGACTTTTTTACAGCAAAAAAACTGATTGTTTCGTTGCGTCGCGTGAACCCAACCATAGGCAAACGTTGTTCAGGAATCGATCTATCTAAAATAAATAAATAAATTGTGTGGCGCAACAGTCCGTTGAGAACTAGGGCCTAGTGACTTACAACTCTCAACCATTCCTGTGTGCGAGTACTGTTGTCAGGGATGGAGGGGACCTACAGTTTTAAGCCGATTCCGAACGGAAAATTTGAGAAAGCACTTTTCATGACAACAATTACTCTTGGAGAATTTGTCAATTCCTCGCAAGAGGCAGTACCCGTGAAAAAAACTTTAGATGGCATAGGCAGGGATCGAACCCAAGACCTCTGGCATGACAGTCCAACGCACTAACCATCATGCCAAGGGTACTACGATCTATCTATTTATTATAAAATTGCCAACCAAACTGAGCATAAATCAAGTGACAGCTGTCAAAAATACCGACAAAGGATCGCCAGGCAAACAATGGCTGCGTTCAATCTCGTGTTGGATAGGGTATCTTGGATAGGTGGATTTTTGGATACCTTTGGATAGCTGTATTGAGATAGCTGTAAAAAAATAAAAACAGCTTTCAGCTGTTGACAAAAAGCAGAAAACCATTTAAGCTTCGAAGTCAAAATTGTTGTAAGATAAAACATTTTTTATTTTATTTCTAATTCCTTCTCATCAAAAATTGACACGTGTTCTTTAAGAACTTTTGCAATTTCTTGAAAAATTGTTCTTCGCCGGGTTTTTTGCTTTCGGAGCTGGTCCTTTCTCTCTCTGTACTCCTCCAAGAAGAGCAGAATGGATTTATGTTCCCAACCTTAAAAAAAGGGAATGGTGTGGTTCTCCTTTGGGATTTTGAATCATCTGAAATAATAACTTACCGTTCCTTTCAGCGACCTTATTTGATTGCAGCTCCACAAGCTGTCCGCCTCTTGCTGCTTTTATACATGAAAACAAAAAAGTTAGATTTATTTATTTCCACAAGATTAATATACATATATTTACCTGTATTTTGTTCTACCTTTGGAACAGGATGAGGTTCTTCAACTTCAGAATGCTGGACACTAGACTGGAGGTAAGACCTAGCAAATTGGTCATCTACAAAACGAGAACAAAATAAGTCAATTTTAAAGTTTTAAAAAAATAGATCATAAATATTAATTACCTTCTAAAATTCGGAAGCAAATAGCTTCTTCATCGTCTATTATGTACAGAACATCCTCAAATACAACTTCAACTTACATTTTGTATCTTTTTGTTTACCAACAAATACAAAAGGCTGAAATCAATTTTCAAGTTTCTTGAAATCCAACCATGTGTTGAATCAGCTGTTCTGTCAGATACCTACATATGTACAGTACATACCCCAGAAATTCTTGGATACCTTTGGATTCCTTTTTTGACATCTCAGCTGTTTTTGATCAGCTGTTATTTTACACTTAAAACACTAACAAAAAGGTATCCGGATACCCTATCTGTCTGAGATTGAACGCAGCCAATTACACACCCGTTACGAGAAAAAGTTAGGTATAGATAAATAAAGTCAAAAACACTAGTAAAGATATAAATCCTCCGTAGCCATATTGGTTTGCCTACAAGCTAAACCGGAAACTGGCCTTATAAAGTATTTCTTAGTGTGCGTGTAATTTCTCCTCTAATTTATGAAATTTACCCTAAAAACTCAGTAAATGTGTCTATGTATGCATGAAAACACGTCAATTTTACTCGTTGAATTCTTCCACATTACAAATACAACAATGTAAACAAATGGGTTTTGAAGGGTGATACATACGTACGAAGGATTTATATCTTCATATAGAGTGTTTTTGAATAAAGTTCTTTGGTTTAGAATCTGGATAAAAAGACAGACTGTATACCATAGTTACACTTAATTTTTCTCATAATATTTTATTATGAAACAAATAAAAAAGTTTTTATATCTAACACTCTTCTTGCTTTAAATAAACTTAACTTCCTTAAATCATTGGACTCCACATTCATGCCTATAACGTTTCTCTTTTCCATCCCTCTTTATATGTAAGTATATAAAAAAATATTCGACAACCCCTTTGTACCCTCCTCCTATGTACATCTGGAAGCAAGTTCCTTATATGTATGTACCTACAAAAAAGAAAACAACTTTCAAACTTCTATAGTAACTCTTAATTACATCAGCTATACGCGCGATTTAAAATCTATTGATGCTAATTTCCGATTGATGTTAATCCAGCCTGACTACCTGTCTCATGCTTTTTCACCCCCTTTCATCATCCCACAGTATGCGTCACGTTCCATATATACCTACATTCTTTTTCTTTGCTTTTCCTGATGGCTTATATGTACATATGTATGTATAGAAGCTATATCTGTGTATATACATCATATATGCGTTTTAATTAAATTTTAATTTTTTAATCCACTTGGTATCTTTTGAATGGGGTAACCGGGAAATCTGCTACTTCATCTGCGCCACTTGAAGCTCACAGCACACGATTACTCTACATCAGAGAAAGAGTCTCAGACTACACGACCGACGACTGGGTGTACAACACCCAAAGTGAAGTAGCTTCAAAAAGGGGGGAATATAAAGCAAAAGCAAGTAGGGAAGGTATGCAAGAAAAGAAAAAAAAAAGGCAAACGGAATGAAGTTTATAGGAGTGGCTCCTCCACCTGGTTCACATCCCATCATCCATAGGTACACCATACCATACCACATTAACATTTGGTGGTGTATCCACTTCACTCCAACAAACACGCTTTACCTACCATATAAATGATGCTGCACAATTGTGAAGACTGAAGAGTCTCCTTCATCTAATCGTGTTAATACCCCATATGATGCGAGTATAGGGTATTATGTGTAGTGTAGTATATGTAAGATAGGGTACTAGTATCTTGATTTTTGATCTTGTTGCTTGTATCTATCTATAAATACATATATATAATGTTGGTTTTTCCTATTATACTATAACATACTCCTATGGGCAACGACAACGGCTACGGCTAAGGCAGCACCTCGTTCTGCATCACCATCGTGTGCAGATTATTGATATCATCTACATATATTCAATATTATGGATTAAACCCACACCCCCTTTTTGATGTAGAAAAATAGAAAAGATATAGATAGCTCTTATACCTCTTGCCATACCTATCCTATAGTAATTTTGGTGTTCTCGATTAAGTTGTTCGTGATTTAATTTGATTGGAAAGATGAGAGGAAGCGAGGAATAAGCTTATAGAAGAAACGTCCCCATGAGAAAAATTCCTGTGGCGCACGATTTTTATTATTCAAACGATATCTTTACCCCCACACTCGGTCGTCGTCGTCGTAGTCGTATTCGAATTGGAAATTAAATTCAACAATACCCATCGACTCGACGACAGGAAGAGAGCGAGTATCAAATCGCACAAAATTGAAAAGAAATAAAAATGATTCAAACAAAAATTAGAAAAAGAAATGAAAACAAATCAACAAAAACTAAATCCAATTCCTTATTTTCTTTTCTTTTCATATCATTTTTTTCCAACTCCAACTCCATCTTCATCCTTATAACTTTGGCCTGTCTCTTCTGGAAACTACTGAATCTGCTGGATGTGGATATGCGGACGTATCTTATTCTTATTTCGAAAATATCGATACATCACCTAGGAACCTAGCATCGAATCCGTTCAATTGCAATTGTCATTTGGCTTGGTTCTCAGACTGGTTGCGTAAAAAAGGACTGATTGGTGGTGCAGCTAGATGTGCATCGCCATCCAAGGTACGTGACGTTCAAATCAAGGATCTGCCCCACAATGAATTCAAATGCACACCGGACAACAATGAAGGTTGCCTTGGCGATGGTTATTGTCCGCCTTCGTGTACGTGCACTGGCACTGTCGTACGTTGTTCAAGAAATAAATTGAATGAGATCCCAAAAGGAATACCACCCGAAACATCTGAATTGTATTTGGAATCGAATGATATAACAATGATTCATATGGACCGCATTGCTCATCTAAAATCATTGACTAGACTGTGAGTATCTATATACATACATATGTATGTATATACAGAAAAATATCCTTCTATTGAAAGAGCCTTTTGTAATCATTTTTGTTTCCTTTTTTCACTTTTTCCACACAGAGATCTGAGCAATAATCAAATTACAATTCTATCCAACTATACTTTTGCTAATCTCACGAAGCTGTCAACTCTGTAAGTATTAAAAAACGAAAAGTCTACGTCATCATATAATGAATACCTAAAGGAGCAGTGGTAGAACAAACTTATGCTTTGGTACTGAAGAACAGAATAAGAACCGAAAAAAAAGGGTAGCAGGATGGCAAGATGGAGGTAGAAGTTTTTCTTGCCCACTTAGCACACATTTACGTGCGGTGCGGTCGTTATTGCGGCATAAAAAAGGTTCCGCATCTTCTACTATGAACATGACTGTACAGTGTACACTGTACAGTGTACTGTGTATAGATTGAAATAGAAGGAACAAAAATTGCACACGATTCCAATTTCCGAGCGAACTCTTCGATCTCACGAGGGCTGTTAGCCATTATGGCTTGGCTATGGCATATAGCCTCCTTTTTTAATACCAATCCACATGTACCCTGTTGTACAGTGTACAATGTACACACGAATCTTTATGGCACAATTTTTCCATCAAATGCTTGAGCACGAATGGTTTCCTGCTGCCCTCGTTTCGATTCGTTTCGTTTTGTTTCCAAAGTGATTTTGTTTTTCCGTTCGTTTTCATTCGATGGTTGATGTGTTCCATTGAAATAAGCATAAAATCTGAGAGAAAAAAAAATCAGTTCACTAACTAATTTCGAATCAATTAGGCTTGAATGCTCGAACTAAAGAACATGTACTTTTTCTTATTTTTTCCTTGAACAGGATAATCTCTTACAATAAACTGCAGTGTCTACAAAGACATGCCTTAACTGGGTTACATAACCTACGGGTACTATCCTTGCATGGTAATCAAATATCGATGCTTCCGGAAGGCTCCTTTGAAGACCTCAAAACCATAACGCATATGTAAGTACATATAAATTCAAAATATACATACATACATATATATTATATGCAATGCACCTCTGCAATCCTGGAGGGGTTTTTCGTGTTGCTAAGATATTCATATGCATCATCATCATCATCTTTTCGTTTCGTTTGGTGTGTTTTACAGAGCTCTAGGTAGTAATCCCCTGTATTGTGACTGCTCACTGAAGTGGTTCTCAGATTGGATAAAGTTGGATTACGTTGAGCCCGGTATTGCACGATGCGCTGAGCCAGAATCGATGAAGGACAAATTGATCCTATCGACACCGTCGCAACATTTCGCCTGCAAGGAGAAAATCAGCAATGAGATCCTTTCAAAATGCGATGCGTGCTATACGATGCCATGCCAAAATAAGGGCGAATGCAATCCACTGCCGCAACGTGATTATCAATGCCGTTGCCAACCCGGTTACCATGGACGACACTGTGAATTCATGATTGATGCTTGTTATGGTAATCCATGTCGAAACAATGCGACATGCACCGTACTGGAGGAGGGTCGTTTCAGTTGCCAATGTTCGCCGGGTTACACTGGTGTCAGATGTGAGACTAATATTGACGATTGCGCTGGCAACAAGTGCCACAATAATGCCACATGTATTGATGGAGTAGAATCTTATACGTGCAACTGTCAGCCCGGATTTAATGGTAAGTTTATGATGTTTCATTTTTTGCTTTTTTAATTATATATGCAAGGACTTACCTTTGTATATTTATTATTTATTCTATAGATTATTATATCCAATTTGTTCTAATTAAAAGAGTCCCTAAGTGAATTGAAAATATAAAATATTATGGAGGCAAGCTTCTACTGTACAGTGGTGTGAACATTTTGTCTACAGAAGTCGTGACACTAGATACGATAAAAAAAAGTGTTTTCTCAAATTGGCCGTTCGGATACTGTACGATTTCTGACCTTATTTCCTCACAGGAGTGCTTGAGAAGCCTTAACTTTTTTATTTAGATACGAAAAAGAGATTTTTTGCTTATCTTATTTGAAGGCTACGATCGATAGGTTTATCGTTTGATCTAATCTTGTTTTTGCATGAAAAAATTTATTTGTAAAAACTTACCCAATATTTCACGTGAACAAGAATTGCTGAAAGCTTTTAGACTCATGTCCTATTTTTCGACAAGTTGTCATGTATGTAAGTTCGAAACATTGATAGAACTGATGACTAATCGATCCCGAAAAAATGCTTGAATCGATATTTGACGGTGTTTCCGTTTGATTAGAAATAAAAAAAAAGAGGCTGATATGCGACCCACACTGATAACTTCCCATCCCGTCTATCGATTTGTCTTGCTTAAAAGTTTGTCTATATGTATGTATCAATTTTTACCAAATTTGCGTACTATTTGTTGTAGATTTTATTTTTTTATAAAAAAACGGACTGTTGGATTTTTATAAAAAAAATATTGAATATCGAAAACAATAATTTAATAATAATTTAATAATTTTTCTCAACATTTTTCAGAATGTTGAAAACAATATTTCTTATAAGATAAAATAAGTTTGAAGCCTTAATCTCAAGTTTTTGAAAAGATATTTAAATCGAAATTCAATTTTTACCAACTTTGAGTAATGTTTTTTTTTAGGTTTTTATTTTTTTATAAAAAAAAACTGTCAATTAGATTTTTATCAGATGTCAAAAACATTATTCTTCATTGCACAAAATTGTTTTGGAGATGAAATCATATTTTAGTCGTAAAATTTTCAAGGTGAAATTTTTTGTTCAGTTTTTTTGATTTATAAAAAAAAAACGTTAATTGGATTTTATAACTATATAACTATAACTAGCGCTTAATAGTTATGATTGTTCTCTATACGACCCTACTAGTTATTAAGCTATCAAATTCTTCTAGTAAAGTATAAGGTATAAGAAGTTGAGAATCAGAACCAGAGTTGTGAATTGTTTTTGGCTATGAAGTGGTATTGAAATTCAAAAGAGAAGTGTCATAAAAGTTGTATTTCTCGAAAATTGTATCATAACTAACCACTGAAATCTTCAAATTTAACAACTTTTAGGCGTATTTCTTGGGACCATTTAAAATATATGGTCCGTGCCAATGTTTTCCAATAGATTCAAGACCTTAAAAATGGTATTTTTGAAATTATCGATACATACTGTTGACAGCTGATGGTGAATTATACACTTTGTTTTCGAAACGGTATGTTCGCATTAGACTATCAATTTGACGTCTCATTTTTCTCACAATTTGAAAGTTAAAAAGAGATATGAATGTGACACAGACATTTGTGTTTATTTTTTAATGAGTAGGAGCGAGATAAGGTTATGAAATGTCAAAATGCATTAAAAGACAGTCCAATGTTAATACCGTCATTCTTAAACAATATTTTAAAATAAAAATTGAAGCATTGGAGTAGCAGTACATACCTTATAATGGCTGCTTTCAATCTCGTGTTGGATAGGTTATCTTGGATAGGTGGATTTTTAGATACCTTGTTGAACGAGTTGGATAGCTGTATTGAGATAGCTGTCAAAAAATAAAAACAACTTTCAGCTGTTCACAAAAAGCGGAAAAACATTTAAGCTTCGAAGTCAAAATTGTTGTAAGATAAAACATTTAATTGATAATTCAACTGATTCGTCGGACGATGATGAAATGATAGGTGCGTAACAGTTTAATAAATAAGAGATAACCTTAATCTGTAATTTATGTTAAATTTCCTCTTAGCTCAATTGGAATTCTATACAATTAATAATTTACTTGCGAAATCTCCGGTTTTAAACGATTTACGTTTAACAGAAAACTATCCTAACAGAAACGAGGACTATTATGCAGTGACAATACCTAGATATAGTTTGGAAGAATTTCGATCTCATTTCCGAATGAAAAGAAGTTTTAAAAAATAGATCATAATTAAATTAATAAATAAACAAATAAATTGGGTGGCGCAACAGTCCGTTGAGAACTAGGGCCTAGTGACTTACAACTCTCAACCATTCCTGTGTGCGAGTACCTACTGTAGTCAGGGATGGAGGGGACCTACAATTTTAAGCCGAATCCGAACGGCTAATTTGAGAAAGCACTTTTCATGACAAGAATTACTCTTGAAGAAGTTGTCAATTCCTCGCAAAAGGCAGTACCCGTGAAAAAACTTAAGATGGCATAGGCAGGGATCGAACCCAAGACCTCTGGCATGACAGTCCAACGCACTAACCATCATTCCACGGGTACTACAATTTTTAATCATAATTTAATTTAATTCGGAGGCAAATAGCTTCTTCATCCTCTATTATGTACAGAACATCCTCAAATACAACTTCAACTTACATTTTGTATCTTTTTGTTTACCAACAAATACAAAAAGCTGAAATCAATTTTCAAGGTTCTTGAAATTCAACCATGTGTTGAATCAGCTGTTCTGTCAGATACCTACATATGTACATACCCCAGAAATTCTTGGATACCTTTGGATTCCTTTTTTGACATCTCAGCTGTTTTTGATCAGCTGTTATTTTACACGCAAAACACTAACAAAAAGCTATCCGGATACCCTATCTGTCTGAGATTGAACGCAGCCAATTACTAACCCAAATGTCAGCTGTCAAATTATATTATTATTTAAAGCTTCCCAACACTGCTGAAGTTTAAGATTTGAAATTTAATTTTAAATCTGACCCAGTAGATCAAAATTTGTCTTTGTTTTGTTCAATCGATTAGGTAACTGTTCAAGATTATGTGTGTACAGTTTTAGCTCGAAACTCAAAGCATTTCGGAAGATACACGGATATACATAGTTGGTCACGAACGAAGCCTGTATAAAGGTAACGATTACGATGGGTCTGTTAAGACTTTTTTGAAACTTTTTACTTTTCAAAATCGCTGTTTTAAAAACCTGTTCGAAGATTTATGTGAGTTCGTGTGTCAGAGTGTACATGATTTTGGAGACAACTTGCAAAGTTTACTAGTCATGTTTTTACACTTTACAGGAAAGATAACTACAAAAATTCTTAACCTATTTTCTTTAACCAAAGTTGTTCCATTCAGTATAAAATGCTACTCTAAGTGAACTACGAAAATATTCCTAACGAAGAAAAACAAACAAATTGTTTGTTTTTAGTTGGAAACGGCTCCGACCGTTTCGAGACGCGCGCTGAGGCAAAACGTTGTTGATTTTTCGTCATTTGAAATTTGTCCGATGCAATTTGTTTGTTAAAAAAGTTAAACTATGAAATAGTATTTGGCAGTTAAAAATAAGTATATTTTTTTTAAATTTATTTACTAAAGAAATAAATGTTGACAAAAGAAATATATTCCATTTTCACAGCTTTATAATAAATCTTTCATGTACCTACGCTCTCTCTCTCTGGCCTTTTTTCATCTCTATGTATTTTTGAAACTAAAACATTTTAATTGACATAAACGAATAAATCTTCATTCTACTTCAGGCAATTTTATGGAAATATGTAATTAAAAAATTAAAACAAAAAGAAATTCTGATAAGTAAATTTCCTCTCGCACAGCACACTTCTTGTGGACCTTATCCTAGACCTATGTATGTTACATACATATCGATATCGATTTGATATTGAAACCAATGAAGTGAGCACTCAAAAACAAAATTAAAACTTTTTTAATTAAACATGAGCTTAGTGCTTGTCCTATCGCTTGTCAAAAGCACACCATTAGGGGAAGAAAAAAAAATATACAACAACAAAAAAAAAAAACACAGCATTCCCACATCAATTAGCTTATTGCTACTTCGTCGCACAGAATTCCAAATTGTCCACCTAACCTTCCTAACCCTCGTATCCTGCCGCCATCTATAACATCGACATCATCAGCCTTGATGGTCCTCTTCTCAGTTCTCAGTCCTCAAGCATCGTTCTCATCCTCCACCTCAACAACCCAACCTCCTCGTCCTCGCAGAAGTCCTCGTCGTCGTCGGTCGTCGGTCGTCGTTCGTCCTTTTTGAATTGATTTTTAATTAAAACAAGTTTTATGGTTTTTACCAAGTATACAAACGAGCATAGGTACCTTCAACTAGGTATAGAAAGCAGATTTTGTACAGAGATTCAACACGAGTATCTAGATACTCATTGAGTAGGTACGGTACCTCTTTCCGTTTTATATAGGTATAGAAATTGCTTTTACGTCAATTAACAAAAACTGTCAAAGCTTAAATGACTCCAAAACGACCGGAAAATGGCAGTAACTTGGCATCATACATCAAGAATCTTTGCAAGTATCTTCTTCTCTAAAAGATAGGTGTACGATTATGTCTATCGTCGGTAGGTCGTCCGTCGTCTCCACCGTCTTTCGTCTTCATCGTTGGTTTCATGTATGCTATTAATTATTATCATTTCCAAAACTTTAAATTAAATTCTCATAATCCTGGTGTGCTAGGAGCGGCCGGCGCACAAAACACCTTCCTGGAGGCCAAAAACTGATATCATTCTGCCACAACACTTTGCCGAAATAGAAATGCACTTCATAAAAAAGTTGGCGAAAACTTTTAACAAGATTCTTCTCCTGTTTCGTATCGTTCTAGAGTACGGGTATAAGAGGATGAAAAGGATCTTCTATATATGTATGCATGTATACTCTCGTAGTTATAGGTAGGGGTGAAGAGAGAAGGTCTACACATACATACTTATATAAGAAAGCAGTTAGGGGATGCTGAAAGGAATGGGTCTGCATTTTGAGAATATTTTCATACCGAGTGCAACCCGCATTGAGGAGTCTTTAGTTTTTTTTTTTTTTTGTAGTCGGTCCTGGGAACTTTTCTTGCAGCCTTCTCTTGGGTAGGTACTTGGTCCTTTGAATTGCGGTTCTTATTCTACTGAATGAAAAAGTGCAGAGTAACACCGGGGGCTAAAAATTTTTATCCGCGCTCGCTCTGATGGAAGAAGAAGAAGTTGTCGTGTAGTATGGCAGTTATATTCCTGGCGAGAGTTTATCATGTAAAAGTGTAAACTATTCAGTCGGGCAAAATATTCTTCCTCCTCGGTCTCGAACTACCCCTTAGCCCCCCCTCCTACCATTAAAAAAGATGAACCAAATGTGGGTGTTAAAGTGTAGAGGAGATATTAATCGAATGCATTGGAGGGAAATCGTTTACTGGTTTAATTTTCCGTTTTGATATGCTTTCTATGGTTTGAGGGAGGAGGGGAGGGGAGGAGGGCTGTATATTGGTTGCCCCAAAGGAGTTTATGGCATCACTATTGTAATGTAGTTACTCAACAAAATAATACAAAAAAAATATGTAGTTGTTGTATTTTAACAAAACATCTTTGGAACCTTTGGTTGGTGTGAGAGAAGCTACAAAAAGTTAATGCGATGTCAGTGGCAGGGTATATCGTTAAAGAAGCCTTCGTACTTCGTACTACGTGTTTTTTTTTTTTTTTTTTTTTGAAAATGACTTTATGCCATTTTTGAAATGTTTAAAAAGTATTGGGGGCATAAAAGATGGATATTATAAAAATATCATCAGTGGTGATGGGATATTAAATTCAGACCCAAAGCCAACGGAATGGAAAACAAGGACATCATATCGGTTGGTTTGTAAAAGTTTTGGAAAGGGGAAAGGACATTATTTTCAGAAGATGCAGATAGTTCTTATGGAAAAAAATGCTTTTGTAAGTGAGGTTATAATGCGTTGTTGTTTGGATGGAACATAGTTTTCTTAAGTTTTGATTTTTATTTTGTTAATGATTTTTGAATTTTAGATAAAAAGTGAAAACGAGTAAAAAATGCATACCTATACATACATATGTAGATATAAGAATTTTCAAAGATTGTATGGTAGTTTTTATTAAACGCAAATAAAGATTCACAACTACAACAGATACAAATAAAACCTTTTTTCAAATGTTTTGGTCCAGTTATTTCACGTCTCTGGTCTCATGGTCTTCCATTTATCAGTATTTCTTTTTAAGAATCGATACTTATCTTTCTATGTTGAAGGAGTTTCACTCCAAAAATAGAAGTATTACAAAAAAGTTTTTTTTAAGAACATATGTATATTCCAAAAACTGTTATATTTAGGAATCATCATAATTTTCTTTGAGTGTAAATGAAAAAAATCTTTAACTTTTATAGGAAAAAAGACGTCACGACGAATGGTATTTTTATGTTGCTCCCATTTTTTTAGAGCGTCTTATTTTTACTTTTCATCATCAATCAATCTCACATCTATATGGCTTTAATAAAACATTTTCCAATAACTAAGAGGTTACATTTCGAATAGCCTGCCATTTTGACAACTGTCACTTTAAAAGCTGTCATATTTTGTTATTAAAAAAAAAACCGCGCCTAGTGACTAAAAAACTCTTAAAAATTCTATATTCGAGTAGTGGCAGAAATAAAGGGGACCTATAGCCTTTTTATGTCAGGTTCAACCTCTGACATGACACTTCTACTTAACCAACATCATGCCACGGATTCTTCTTTTTTGACATTTTGTCAAGTAAAAAGAACACTATTACTACTCAAATCACAAAACGTAGATAACCACAGTTTAGTGATTTACAACCTCAACCATTTCTGTGTGCGTGTAATGTCAGGTATGGAGGGGACCTACAGTTTATTTGCCGAATCCGAACGGCTTATTTGATAAAGCACTTCTTATGAGAAGAATTACTCTTGAAGAATTTGTCAATTCCTCGCAAGACGCAATACCCGTGAAAAAAAGAACTTTAGATGGCAAGCAGTGATTGAATCCAAGACCTCTGGCATGGCAGTCCTACGTACTAGCCATCACGCCACGGGTACTACAGATTTGAATTGAAGAAATCTTAATCATTTAAAAAAGTATTGATTTGCTTGTGAGACAGAAAACAAAAACGTAGTTTTGTCGATTCGAGTTATCAGCACTTCAAATTCGGCAGTTTTGTTGATTCAACCAAAAGTAAAGTGATTATCATCGCTAAATAAAACTAGCTTTTAAAAATTGGGATCAATGTCAATCTTATTTTTAACCATTGACTGAATCTACGCCGCCGTGTTCAATTCTATTCTTAAAATGCCAAACCGAATTTGAAATAAATAATTTGACAGCTAACAAAATGGCCGCCATTTTAATTAGTGTTGCCAACTTAAAGTTATATCCTCTAAAGGAAACATCCGTTCTTTCAATTTATTATTTTTATATGAAGTTTTATAGAAATTTTAACTCAAAGTGACAGAAAGTGTCAGTTTCGATGCTTGCTTCAGTTTTACGTTTAAAAAAAAGTGTAACCACTTGTTTGCTTGGCAATCCTTAACTGAAGAATTCTCCTGGTTAAGTTTCATGCAACTCCTCTTAAAGCTTTTAAATGATTATTCTTAAAAGCCATGCCTTTGCGTTGTTGTTATTTGCCAAGGCTTCAGCACAGTTATATCCACAGAGTATATTCATGTATATTCATCCCATTATTTTTCACCTGGGACACATTTCCACAGATAACAAAATAAAACTTTTATTTTTATTTAATCTATAAAAGCATATCAACTCTCTTTCACTTTTTTTTTAACTCTCGATTTTATTTTTTCTCATTTCATAGGTGAATATTGCGATTCAAAAATTAACTTTTGTTCACCGGAATTCAATCCTTGTGCAAACGAAGCCAAATGCGTGGACCATTTCACTCACTACACTTGCGAGTGCATGCCGGGCTTCCATGGTGTCAATTGCACAGATAACATCGACGATTGCCAAAATCACATTTGCCAAAATGGTGGGACTTGTGTAGACGGCATAAATGATTATGTATGCAAGTGCCCCGAGGAGTACACGGGTAAATATTGCGAAGGCACACCAATGGTTGCCATGATGTATCCCCAAACATCACCATGCCAAAATCACGAATGCAAGCACGGTGTATGCTTCCAGCCGAATCCCTCCGGTTCGGATTACCTTTGCAAATGTCATCCTGGCTATTCAGGGAAATGGTGCGAGTATCTGACCAGCATCAGTTTCGTTCATAACAATTCGTTTGCCGAAATGGAACCGTTGCGTACGAAGCCCGAAGCCAATGTTACCATAGTGTTTAGCAGTACACAACAAAATGGAATTCTGATGTACGATGGCGAGAGTGAGCATTTGGCCGTGGAATTGTTCAATGGGCGTATACGGGTTAGCTACGATGTGGGTAATTATCCAGTATCTACGATGTATAGTTTCGAGATGGTTGCTGATGGGAAGTATCATATGGTTGAGCTGTTGGCCATCAAGAAGAATTTTACTTTGCGTGTGGATCGGGGGTTGGCACGTTCAATTATCAATGAAGGTTCAAAGGACTATTTGAAACTATCGACGCCATTGTTTTTGGGTGGCCTTCCGGCCGAGCCCGGCCAACAGGCATATAAAAATTGGCACTTGAGGAATTTGACCAGCTTTAAAGGTTGCATGAAGGAGGTATGGATAAATCATAAGTTAGTTGATTTCGGAAATGCAGCTAGGCAGCAAAAAATCACACCCGGATGTGGTTTGCTTGAGGGTGACAATTTAGACGATGACGATGAGGAGTCATATTTTATGCATGAAACACCCCATACATACAAAGAGGTATTTTAGAGAGTTTTTTGTTTTTTGTTTTAGATTTTGTAATTGATTTGTTTTTTTTTTTTTTTTTTTTTTAATTTAAGGTTGATCCATGTGAAAATCACAAGTGCAGAAGAGGTGGTAGATGTATCGAGAGTAGCAGTTCAAAAGAGGGTTACATCTGCAAGTGCAAGCAAGGCACTAAAGGCAGATATTGCGATCAAGGTGAGGGCATCACAGAGCCCCCTGCAGTCACTGGTACATACTAATAATTTGTTTATATTATTAACATTTAACTAAGCATTCTATGGACTATCGCTTTATCGGGTTTTATGGTGTTTCTGTTATTCATATGAGCTTTCATCGCTTTTATTTATTCTCACAAAAATAACCTTTAAGAGTTCTTATAGAATGTGAAAATATTATGATTACTCGTTTAATTTACACAGTGTCAGTTGTAGAGAAATAAGTTATACAATTTACACTCAATCTATTGGAGTACTTTCTCTTACACATACGTTTGTATTGATTCAAAATTTTAACAACAAAATGCATCAAAGTTCTTAACAAGGGCGGATCCAGACTTTTAATCAATTAGACGAATTTTTACTCACCGCTTAAAAATGTTCTTTAATGTTTTGTAAAGACGGCTAACAAAATTTAAATAACGTAATGTGTATCTTAACCTTACATTTACAGATTTCAATTGCTAAAGTGGCAACTTAAGTTATCAAATTATTTTAGAACACTGTTGTCCAGCAAGGTATGGTCTAACTATTTAATTCGGATGACTCCCTACATATGAAAGCATTCCAAGATTCCAAAAGTTTTCTAAACATGCCATATTTACGAGTGAGAGCTAAAACACATTAGTTTAGGAAGTTTTTGGTGCATCAGAAATTGTTTTGAAACGTAGCTTTTTTTCGAAAAATAAAATATACTTTTCTTCTTACCATTTCTATTAATGCGAAGAACGCTATAAAATTCAAGGGAGATGATCTGATATGAAGAACTGTTGGACCTTTTTTGACGTAGTTTTTACGGACTCAATTTTCGGGAGTCTATTATTACTATCGCTATCAGTCAGCTTACTCGTATTTTGACCTTAAAGGAGTCAACAAAACTTAAAAATTGTAGAGAGAAAAATGTTTGGTTCTTGAATTTAAGGATATACACTCCTCGCCACATGAATAGGACACCCCTTAGGTTTTTTTTCTATCGTCCATAGTTCCCAAACCAAACATGCTAGAGACCTATTTTTTTTTTAATCTTAAGTTCAGTTAATTGTTCTTATTTCACCTGAAAAAAGATTTAATGCTAAGGATTTAAGTATCAATGAAAACTTATTGATCAAAAACAGGCAAACTGCGAGGTCCAAATTTCGCACCACTTGAATAGGACACTTTAATAAAAAACCATTTTAGAGTATTACTCTTCTTTTTATTACGAACGCTACTTTAATTGGAGGTAACTAAAGTATTTTATTTAACAAACAAAAATGTTTTAATAGTGTGTTGAGCCACCTTTCTGCTCCAAAACTTCACAAACTTTGGACAAACTGTCCAAATAATTTAGCGAAATCGAGCTCCAAGCCAATTCGATGGCTTGGATTAGTTCGGATATAGTTGAGTATTGTTTTCCTGATCCGTATACTTGACATGTCAGCCATCCCCAAACATTTTCTATGATATTCAAGTCCGGTGAGTAGGGCGGCCAGCTTAATAGCTCCACATTTTGGCTCTGTATATACGATTTAACTACCCGGGCTGTGTGTATTGGCGCATTATCATGTTGATAAATCCAGGGCAGAGGTCCAAAGAAGATTTGGAAGTATGGAAAGGCCTCCTTCAATATACCATTGTAAGACAACGCATTCATTGTTGTTGATACAAAATGTAGTTTGCAGGTGCCATAATAGGAAATAGCTCCCAAAACCATTACACCTCCAACTCTGCTATGCAGCCGGTCCAGATAATGAGTTTCTTTGCGGAGGTCATGGAAATAGTAGCCTGTAGCTATATCCATCGGGACCTTCCAAATTAAATTTTTTTTTCGTCGGAGAAGACCACTCGATGCCTCTCAAAAGTCCAGGTAACATGTGCGCGGCAAAAACTGAGGCGTTGCTCTTTTCGAACTGGGTTAAGGGGTGGCTTCTTCTTGATTTTAAGTCTTTTTATGTGTTTAGCTTTTGAAATAACACGACGCATGGTTGTTAGACTTGCTTTAACACCACATTTTTCCCTGATTTTTGCCAAAGAGTCGTGAGAATTTGACGCTTTTCTTAATATAAGTCGCCTTTCCGCTTTAAGCTCATTACTTAAAAATTTGGATATCACGTGTCGGCTTCTCTCGACTTTTTTAGCTATTTTGGCAATAGATAAGCCAGCGTCCTTATTATTTTTGTCCTTTTTCCACCTCGGTCAACACTTTTCCTCGACCCATTTTACGTTTTGTTTAAATTAAATAATCGAAATTTACAAAATAGTTCGATCAACGAAAAATACAATTCCGCGTGACAAAGATAACAATTAAACTAAATGCATGGCCTATTCAAGTGGCGCAAAAATATTGCTTTTATTTAGACGAAAGTTAACATAAAGTAGAAAAAAAATATAACGGCTTTTTTCCAGAACTTGCAATTTGTCATAGAGAAAGAAGAAAAGAGTTGCAAAAAGATAACGGACAAAGTACCGTTATTTTATCATTCCGCTTTTGAGTTATAAGCAAAGTAAAAAGAGTGTACAGGGTGTCCTATTCAAGTGGCGATGAGTGTATGTAGGTGCATTTAAGTAAAAAAATTCTTTAAAAAATTAAATTAAAACAAATTAAAAGGTAAACAAATAAGTTGCACTCACAAATTACACGTTTCAGAATCTCTTTTTACTTCAAATATCAAGAGATTCAAAGCTTCATCAATAAATATAAAACGTTTATTAGGTTTTCAATTAGCTATAAGTTTACCAAAAGTGTCACTTTTGCTGTTTTTGGGACATTTATATTATTAAAATTCGTGTTTAAATCTCAGTTCTAGAGCATCCAAAGCAAATTAACTTCAAAAGTAGATTTATTTAATTTTTTAAGATCTTTTGTATTTAACAGAAAATCAATTTTGAAATATATAAAATGCACGACTGGGGGTCGCTAGAACTTGCTAATGTCTTCCAAAAAGGCTTTTTTAAAAATATTTCCTATTTTTTTTTCGAAAATCATTTTTAATTTTGTCTTAAAAATATTTTTGGTAAGTACTAAATAAAGTGCTTATATGTACATACATTTAAATTTCGTTATCGAATTTTGTAAACAAAATTTATATTTTTTTTTTTTAAATCAAAAAAAAATTACATTTTTTATCATCAAAAATCATCATCAATTTGATCATCGACAAGAGCTTGCACAGAAAAAGAAGATAGTTGAAATCGATCTATTAGTTCTTGAGAAACCTTAAAATAATGAAGGTTTTATGAGGGGTACCCTTCTGGAGCAATACCAAAATATGTTTTTCTTGTAGAAAGAAGCCAAATTAAGAATACAAAATTTAGAGAAAGTTTTAAATCACATAATTTTAAATTGACGATTTCTTATTCAAGGTTTCTTCTTAAGAACCTGAATATTTGCTCTTTTTCTTAGAAACAAATTTTATGAAAATAATTTAAAGGCTGACTAAAGTTTTTTTCAAATTCTAAATTGAGCGGAAACAAAAATTTGAGTTGTTTTTGACAGCAAACCGCGTTTTTGGTGAATGTCGTTAAATTACTAACAAATCTTTAGATTCTTAATTTTTACAACTTGACTATATAAGCTTTATGGCTCATATGACCCCCTTGGATCGTTCATTGGTCAAAAATTGATGAATTTGTGCTGTGTTTTTGGAATAGGGCTGAATATCCGATTCATATTATGTTCTTGGTCCATTCCTCAGTTAAAAGTAGTACTTTTAGCAACAAAGTTTAAGGAAGTAAAATACAAATTTTGTTTTCATATACACAAAATATATAATTCAAAATATAATGTGGGCCATGTCCATTAACGCAATACGATTAGTTTTGAATTAAAGGGAATTCCTTCGAAAAAAAAAAACAAACAAATTATCTCCCAGGGGGGTCATGACCCTTACGATCCATCCCCCTCCCCTGGATCCGCCATTGGTTCTTCAGTGTTTTGAAGAACCTTTATGCATTGTGATAGCGATATATTCCCATTATAACTCAATAATTTTACACATGTCATTCAGTTTGCACTCATAAAAATTGATGTTTTCAATTTCACTCAACACAACACATCACAAAACAATTCACTATTATTCAATTAAGTCTTGAATAAACTTGCACCTTGAAGTTCCTTTAAATTTATAGTCAATAAGGGTAAGAATTCTTATTGTCATTATAATTTGGCAGGCATTTATTTTTTAATTTCACTCAAAAAATTTGAGTCGAAAATCATTTAAAAATTAATAAAGTAGAATTATTTTATCTATTGTAATACCTCGAAAATCTAGAACTTCTTAATAACCGACAGTACGACTTTCGAAACAATAGGTCCACTAGTTAGCTCACAGTTCATCTTTCATCTCACCGGACAGTGAAGCAAATCTGTACATCGTTTTGGAGAAAGTAAAATTATTGCACTTGATATTTGAAAAGCATTTGATAGGGTTTGACATCAGGCTCTATTATAGAAAATGCGTGCCTTGGGTTTTCATGAATCCATTCTACATTGGAAAAGTAATTACATTTCGGATCGTTCAATACAAGTAGTATAGAATGGGTTCAAGTCTGAAAGCTACAGAATAATATTGTTAGTGTGCTCCAGGGCTCTGTTCTGTCTCCAACACTCTTTCTCATTTTATTTAATGATTTTCTGTCTGCAACTTCTAATCCAATACATTACTGACGTTAGTACTCTTAGCTTTACACATTTGTTTTCAGACTCACACCTCTCTTCTACGGATATGTATGTACATATATGAAACGACGAAATATGATAAGCTCATTAAATTCCGACCTAAACAGCATTGTACATCTTCGAAAAGTTTCTTGTCTCACCCTCTTTTAACGTTATTCAAACGGGGTGTATGCTCTAGAGAAATAGCCAGCTGCATTTCTACCCTTAAACAGTTCAACCGTAATACTCGCGCTTCTAGGAATGCTCATCAATATACCCTAAAGCAAAACTTCAGTCATACAATTTAGTACAGAGATCAGTTCTTTAGCCGTGCTACGCGAATGTGAAATGCCTTACCACACTCTGTCTTCAGGAGTTTAAAACCAATGTGCAGCGACACCTCTCAAATTGTCTGGATTTTAATTACAAAGACGGTTATTTTAATGCTCCTTTTGATTTTATTTAATATTTAAAAAAAATAAAAACTTCCTCAAGCTTAAGATGTGGCATTAATTTGGTTTAAAGATTTTTGCTTTAGAAATAGCTAAAACAACTAACACTGATGTACATATAAAACGTTTGATCAGAGTGATCATAATTAAATATATAAATTTTCAATCAAGAACTGTTTTAATTTTTCAATCCTAAATTTTACCTTTAGCAGCTTCTACTTGTCGAAAAGAACAAGTACGTGAATACTACACTGAAAATGACTGTAGATCGCGGCAGCCACTTAAATACGCTAAATGTGTGGGCGGTTGCGGTAATCAATGCTGTGCTGCCAAAGTCGTAAGACGACGAAAGGTGAGTTTTTGTTATAAAGTCTTTATACGTCAAAAATAAAAAGTTTGACGTTTAAACGTCAAAAAAATTACATTTTTGTCATTTTGTTTATATCTAACTACCTTTTTCTTTTATATTTAAAGGTTCGCATGGTATGCAGCAATAACGAAAAATACGTTAAAAATCTAGATATCGTGCGTAAATGCGGATGTACAAAGAAATGCTACTGACTGAAAGATGCGACTACCCAATTATTAAATAATAGAAGCTTAGATGTAAATTTAGAACAAGATACCCAATTAAGTAGTAGTACTAGTAGTAATAGTTATGATAGTAATTTAAAAATAAATATAAATATTAATTATTTTAATAAGGACGAGGATAATAAGGATAAGGATAGTGAGAGTACTGATGAGAAAAGTGATAGAAGTAGGCCTCCAGTAGAGGGCGATAGTAATGAAAAGATGCTAGAAGAAGGTTGGGCACAAACCACCGACAGTTATGCCGACGGAGACGAAAGAATGCAATCAAATCCAAGTACGGACTTTTATGATGACAATGACTATGATGACGACGAGAATGAGGATGAGGAAGAAGATGTAGAGATTGAGGACGATAAAGAGTATAGTGAGGAAACAGAAACAGAAACAGCTGAGATGCCAACAGCAGCTAGAAGAACTGCCAGAATCGACGAAGAAGAAGAGGTTGATTTGGGCTATGACGAAGATGACGAGCCACCAAAACGCTTGCCACCACACGGAGACCAAAAAGACTTCATGAACGAAGAAGGCAGTGGCCGACGGTACAAACAACAAAGTAGATTTAGATTAGACTATCTAGAGAAGTTCAAGAGAAAGCAACAGAAGGCCTACAGAGTCGATGAGGCTGACGGCGACGATGATGACGACGACGAGCCTAGACGAGAAGGTAGCGGTAATTTTGCCAACGACGACGACGATAACGAAGACGACGACGACGACGATGGTGGTGGTACGAATGACGACTTCTTCTCTTCCAGAAAAAAGTCAAACAGTCGCTATTTCCGGAAGAACACCAACGATGCTATTAAAATCATATCAACTCCTCTCGGTAAGGTTGGTATTGTCTATCAACAAACTCCTCCGGAACAGCCCAAGAGTGAAGACTCTGCATCTGGTTCGTTGGGTTCTAGTAAAACACAATTTACCGACTTTGACGCACTGTCACCAGCAGACCCCAATACCCATCGTCGAGCGTCATTGCATCCGAAAATCACACCCGTACTCACAGCCGATGGCAAGGTTGCCCTGCTTTATCGTGGAGACTCTGAAAACACAAAATACGAACCTATTCTCAATCTAACACATAAGTTTAATCTCTATGACAATAAGACAAGTGCTGCTACTATTGCTCCAAGCAATAGTGAAGATGAAAAGGACGAAGACGAAGATCGAAGCAATCAGGACTCTGGTGGTGAGGTCGATGCCAGCTTGGATGGTGAAGAAGAGGATAGTTCGGATGAAAACTCTGTCACCGAACAAGCCGCATCGACGCCACCACCCGTTCTCGATGTAGATCGCTCCAATTCGGTGCTACCGATGATAAATCGACCACTGTCCGAAGTGCTCGGCATCAAAAAGAATCAATTCAGACAGTTTCGGGTGAAGGACTCGCCCACAACAACATCAACAGAACCACCATTTGGTTTGCATTTCCTTACGAAAAAAGTCAACCTGGCTAACTATCCATCGAAATCACGAAATCGTGACTTTGACTTCAGTCAAGATACAACTATGTTGGACGAGCGCAAGCGAAGCCACAACCAACCTCAATATCCTGCAGCTAGTGAGTCGCAAAGTGACAATAATGCACCCGATCACACTGATGCGTCCTCCATTGCCACTCAAGATATCCTCTCAAAGACCGAAGTGGTCAATCTAGCAATCATTCCACACTTCGACGAGGAATTCGAGAGGCAACAGCGATTCCGCGATCATGAGATCAGGCGTCATCACAGACAGCGTCATCGCCACAAGCACAATCAGCAAGATCTTTCCAGTATTCACTGCATTATGCAGGCCACAATGGGTATTGCTGCCGTCTCCACTGTCTTTGGAATGCTTGGTACCTTCTTTAAACAGCGAGTTCTCGATCAGATTCGTCTGATGCATTGGTAGTATCACAAGGGTATTCAACTGTAGCTGCCATTACATTGAATACCCATTATTTCTATATATTTTTTTATAGTTTCCGTCATAACAACAAAAGGAGAACTACCCAGTTGTTTCAACAAAAACAAACAAAAAGAAAATTAAAATGATCCTCGTGTAATAATCCTCCCTACTAATTGAGTCTCAATTTGTGAGGACTGTTTCAAAATCGAATTTATTAAACTTTTGTCTCACTTTATAACTGTTTAATCTTCCTTTTTGCTATAATATTTCTATCTATCTCTCTCTCCAATCAAATCAAACCAATCGCCTCAATGTCGTAGTCGTAGTCATCGCATTCTCACCCACGACCCACAATACATCTACGTACGTACGTGTCTGCCCCCAAATAGAGTATTTTTCCACAGAAAAACCATACATTATCCTAGTTTTGAGTGCAAAATTGAGTGGAAATAAGACGGTGAAGGGGGAAGTATGGTTTTACACTGCGAAACTGTTTTGGGTCACACATACACTTCTTTCTCACTCAGTTTATGCTCGGTGGAAAAACCTTATGCGCTTCCGAACTTTTTGACTATCACTCAAACTTGAGTGGAATTCAAACTGTTGAGAAAAAGTATATAGAAAGACCTCTTGGCTGCTCAAAACTGGCTTATAAAGAACGACACAAAAATTAAAAAAAAAGTCCTTTTAATTGGAATAAATAAATACAACCTTATCTTATCGAGTTTTATCGATACAAAACAAAAATTTATTAATGTATTAGTAAGAAAAAGAAAAACAAATAAGTGCTCGTGCAATAAAAGAAAACAAAAAAAAAAAAAACAAAACAAGAATAAACACTCAACACAAAAAGCATAACTGTTGACCTGTTGTGAGCCTTCCCTTCATTCCTTCCGGTGTTTTAAAAATTAAACAAACAAAAAAGATAAAAATTTTAAACAAATCGGAACCAATATTGGAATCACACTCATTCAAGTACACTGAAAAAAATTAACAAAATGACTGTTTTTTTTTAATAATTGAACAAATTTTTGTAACTTATTTTGTTATAAAATTGTAATTAGAGACCAAAAAAACAAAAAAGATAAAAATCAGAAAACAAAAGCTAATAAGATAGTATTTATTTAATTTTGTATTGAATCCTTAACGTTAAATAAGATACAAACAAAAAATCGTGTTCTAAACAGATAAAAAAAATGTAAGTCCTTAAGAAAAATAAAACACAATTTTAACATTAAACATCTAAGCTGGGTAGTCGCATGTAAATCCTAAATAAATAAACAAAAACAAAAACAAAAAACGGATATAAAATAATAAATTTTACAAATAAAACAAAAAATGCAACTATAAGATAAAACAATTATGTGTAAAATGTTTAACTCTTAAAAAATTATTAATAACAAATAGATATGCATAGATATATATATATATATATTATATACATACAAACAAAAAACTAAATTATTCTATTAGTATTGTTTATAATCTACTTTTGTGTATTTAAAAACAAATTATATATTATTACCTGTTATACTTTGCGTTTTAGTCTTCGAATATATTATTATTTTTCTCGAATCCAACGCATTTAAGTTATTATTTAATTACTTTTTTTATCATTATTATTGTATTACTTTTACCTTTAATGCATACAAAACAAAAATATTATGAAAAGAGAAAAATAATAAATGTTTAAATAATAAAATGTTTTATATGCATAATAATTACATCATTACAAACAAAAATAATACATACGCATACAAGTTCATTTTTATATAAGGAAAAGTGTAAATTAAATTTATAACGTAACAATAAAACAAATATATAAATGCATATATTTAAAATAAAAAAAAATTACAAAAATTGAAAAAACTGACAGTAAAATGCTTTAATTAGATTGGGAGTTTTATTGAATTTTCTTGGCAAAAATGGAATTCTTAAAAAAAAAAAGTAATGTCCGACCTACTGAAGATTTTTTCCCAGGAACTTATCCTTAAGTAAGTAGTTACTGAATGGGCATAAACGTTAGACAAGAATCAGAAATCATATGTAATGTACATTTTTGCTAGTGTTAGCGTTTTTAAGAAATGGAATAAGATAAACCGATTTTTAATTCAAAGCTATCGAACAAAGTCCTCTCCCTATATCCAAACATGTTTTATTTTTCCATTTGAAGTGTCAAAAAAAGAATAAATGGTAAACAATTTGCAGGTTCAGAAAACATAAGGAACTTCATTTGCAGTCAACTTCATTCTTTGAACGTAAATTTTGACCAAGGCAACTAGTTAGTTTTTATAAGTGTCATAACGTTCAAATTACTTACATATTACTTTTCCAAATTTACAAGGAAGCTTTTTACAGAAAGCATTAAATAAAGTTGTGCAGAAAATAAATAAATCATATAGTAATAAAGTTCAGAGAGGAAATATATTATATTTATATTTATAATATATTTCCTCTATGGTAGGGCCCCAGCTTTCAGTTGAATGAAAAAACATGATCAATTGTCATTTTGACATAATTTGACTTGACTTGATAGTTAGGGAGATTTTTCTTGACTGACTTTCCAATAAAGTTGCCTTAAATGGAAGGTAATTTTTTGCCAGCTGACCAGATGCTAGAAACTTGCCTTACTTAAAAGTTCCTTATGTTGTCTGAACTTGCTCAATATAAATACAGTATTATTTATTTATTTGGTCAACTGAATACAAGCAACAATAATTAAAAATGGATAGTGTATATTTTTTTTTTGATGCCGAACCAACGAGCTAAAATCATGAAATAAAAAAATAGGAGATAATTTAGAAACGAAAGCAATAAACGCGAACGAAAAGTATCTTCTTATCTTCTAATCCTGCAATTCTTCTTATCTTCTATTTCTCTTCCAGATTTAAGAAAAACTTTCAATTTTAATAATAATAATGCGTTCACTTTCCTTTTGGAGCAAATTAAACGCAAACAAAATACAAAACAAATCATCGTCTCCAAAAAGAGCTTCCGTAACAAGAGCTTGCAGGAGGACTTCGGAGAAAAAATTGTTTTTATCTGTGAAAAATAAAACTATTACAAGTCTTAATCGCAAAGCATCGCATTTAAATGACATGCATTGAATTTTGTCGGAGAGAATTTCCGATCAGCTCCGACGGTAACCTCAATAGGATCGGTTGTTTCCCTCGGAAATATCTGTTCCCACGGAACTTTTTTTCCCCACAGAATTAATGTGTAACAAAATCTTTTAATGATCCTGTATCTACTAATATAGTTAGTGCATTTTTTATTATTTATTTTTTATTTAATTTTTCAATATGAATTTGCTAAACGATTTTAATTTTAATTTTTCTACCTTCGATCTTTTTGATACAAATTGCGAAGAAATTTTTTATAACAAAACTTACTCTTTCAAAAAATTATTTGTTATTCATCAAAACATAGAAGTTTAAGAGAGAATTTCGCGAGTCTTGTTGCCCATATAGATTCTTTTATGTGTATTCCAGACATTGTTGTTGTCTCAGAAATTTGGATTTATGATTGTGAGAAAAATGATTATCGGTTATGATTGTGAGAAAAATGATTATCGGTTGCCAGGTTATGATTTCTATCTGAATGCAAATGAGAATTATGCAGCCGGAGGTTTTGTAAATCAAGCTTTTGATGTTATTGAAGTTTTGAAATTAGATTTTCAAAGTGCGGATGTTTTGAAAATGACCGTCAAAATTAATAAACAAATCTTTAATATATTATGTATTTATAGACTTTATATATTTAACAGTAGGTATACAGTTTTTATGGAAGAATTTTCAACTTTCTTGGATAGTGAGAAATCAAATAATTTGTTAATTGTGGGTGATTTGAATGTCGATACTTTAGAAAGTAGTGAGTTCGTGGCAACTTATCTTAGTTTGTTAGCTTCTCATGGGCTTGTTTCGTTTATTAAAAAGATAACAAGACCGAGATCTGGAACTTGTCTTGATCATATTTATGGCCGATTTGCTCCTTTAATCAGTTCCTGTGAAAAGTGTGTTTTTGACCTGAGAATAACTGATCATGCCATGACTGGAATTCTTATTGATATAGGGAAAGAAAGTGTTTGCTCTGATTCTAGTCCCCGAAAGTTGATTAAAAATATCGATTTTAGTAGGCTTATGGGTTTTGGGAAGAAGTTTTTGCCGAAAGTGATCCTTCCAAATCGTATGACATATTTATTGATATCCTTTGTAGATACATTTCTGATGCTTCTTTTGATATCGTTCCGAAAAAGTCTAATAAGCGTTTAAAGCCGTGGATTACATATAGTTTGCTTAAAAAAGTGAAGTATAAAAAAAAATTAAGAAAAAAGTGTTTAAAACGCAACAGCAGTCAGAATTTAAAAACTAAATATAAAAAAATGTGTGTTGAATTAAAGAAGGAAATTCCTATTTGTCGTGATAACTATTTTAAAAACAAATTCAATCTAGCTGAAGGAAATATTAGAAATGAATGGAAAATAGTGAATAGTATACTTAATAAATCTCAGTACAAAAAACAACCATCTGTTGTCAATGTTAATGGTCGTGTGGTCTCTGATAAAATTGCAATTGCTAATGCATTCAATGAATACTTTTCAACGATTTCATTCTACAAGCTAGTTCTAGTCACCCATCTTGTACACTTTGTAGTCCAGTTTGTCAGTAATGAACCTTCTCAAAGCCAAAGCTTTCTGGTTATGATGGTATTTCAAATGTTTGTTTGAAAAATGTAGCATGTTTTATAATTGATGTTTTGGCACATATCTTTAACAAAAGTATTTTTTCTGGAGTATTTCCGGTTGCTCTTAAATGTGCCAATATCTTGCCACTTTTCAAGAAAGGAGCAACTAATGATCTGGGTAACTATAGACATATATCACTCTTGCCCTCGATAAGTATGATTTTTGAAAAAGCTGTAAAAAATAGAATGGTGAGCTTTTTAAAGAGAACAACATTTTTCAGTGATGTTCTCAAATATTTGTAAGTCTTGATAGAAAAAAGAATACAGCCGGATTGTTTGTTGACATATCAAAAGCCTTTGTCATGGTTAATCACGAAATTTTGATTAGCAAACTTGAAAGTGCTGGGTTTCGAGGATTGGTTAAGATCTTATTTAAATTAAGAGCCCAAAGAGTGAAATTTGTTGATATTAGGAGTGATATAAAGACATTCGATTTGGGAGTTCCACAAGGTTCGGTTTTGGGACCAATACTTTTTTGGTATACATTAATTCTTTATTCAGTTTGCCTTTTAAGGGTTCTCTGACAGCCCTTGCAGATGATGTTGGTTTTTCGTATGGTACAGATAGTTGTCTGAATCTTATATCTGATTTAAATTGGGATCTCAGCTTGTTAAGAATCTGGTTTGCAGAGCGCAAATTGATAATTAGTTCTAAAACCAAGATAATGTTTTTCAGTTTGTCTGGCAAAAAGATTGTTGATGCTGATCTCTTTTTCCATGCCACTGATACCAATATTTTGGTGCACTCTTAGAAACTTCCTCTTTTTGCGTAAAGTTTGCTCTTCCAAACTGCTACTTTAAATTTATTATGACATTTTTCATTCGAAACTAGAATATGGAATTTCTTGTTTTGGGGGAGTTTCATATTATAACAAAATACAACCTTTATTAGTTTTGCAAAGTGTTCTGAAGAAAATATGTGGTAAGCCTCGCCTATACCCTAGTTTTCCGCTATTTAAAGATTTGAAAATTCTTTCAGTGGAACATATGTATTGTTATAAAGTTCTAAAAATTTCCTTTAAGAAACCAGGTAATCTTAATTTTAGAATAATTGATAATTATATTTTACGTGGAAATTTTTTAAATCAAGTTTCTAACCGGTATATCGAACAACCGCATTTAGAAATTTTTATAATGTTTCCTCATGTCGGATATTTAATAGAATCCCCCATTCTTTCAGGATGTAAACTTCTCATTTGTTATTTATAAAACAAGTTAAATATTGGCTCCTTAGTCTTGATAATGAAAATATTGAATTTTTTGTAAATGGTTCTACCTGATGTTTTCTTGAAATGTTTAACTTCAATTTAATTTAATTTCTGTATGCATTACATAAATTTATGATGTTTTAACTTTCTTTTTTAATTTTTATTTTAAGAGTCACCCCACCCATTTTAATTAATAAATGTAAAATTTTTCTTAGAGTGGCAATAACTCTATTTTTTATAAAAATATTTTTGTCACTTATTTCTATTCTTTCTTATTGTATTTATTTGGATTTTAAGAAATAAAATGTTTAATCTAATCTAACATCTAATATTAAAATCCCTTAGAAACAGAAAAGCATGTCCTCTTTTAATAAATAATCCCAATTTTATTGTTTTAATTCCTTTAAAGGAATAACGCTGACTAACAATATGCATCTACTGTAAATGCAGTGAAAGTCGTGCGTTAATTTTTCGATCAGTTTCGCCGATTGCTGAATTACCTTAAAGCCTGTTGTACGTCTTTTAAACTCGAGGATAAAAATAGTACATCTAGTAATACTGTATAGTACCTATTGACAAATATGGTTTGATGAGGGATCAAATATCAACACCATTAGCATCCACATTTGTCAGTTATCATTTTAACAGATTGAGGAGATTTTCAAAATATCAATGAAATGATTATTTTAACCAAAAACACTCTATATGAAGATATAACTCCTTCGTACGTATCTCCCTTCAAAACCCATTTGTTTACATTGTTGTATTTGTAATGTGGAATAATTCAACGAGTAAAATTGACGTGTTTTCACGCATACATAGACACAATTACTGAGTTTTTAGGGGAAATTTCATAAATTAAAGGAGAAATTACACGCACACTAAGAAATACTTTATGAGGCCAGTTTCCGGTTTAGCTTGTAGGCAAACCAATATGGCTACCGATGATTTATATCTTTACTAGAGTGTTTTTGATTTTAACTTTAAGAAATTTTCATTTCATTTCATTTTATTGAGTCTTTCTTTTCAATTACATTGTATAATATTTTCTTCTTCTTACACTAGTGGTATATAGAGAACTGTCAAGTATGGCTCTCTCTCTTTCATTTAATAGCAAAATTATCTTACATTTATTGTCCCTTTCATATTGCTCTTGCTCATGGAGCTATTTCACATTTTATTTTTGACGTATTTGTCATAAAAAACTTAACCTAATCTTAAAAATACCTTAATCTAAGGAGATACACTATACATATATCTCTAGGAACATCAGCTGAAATTAATCAAAATGCTTTATATCAAAATTAAAACTTCATTCAAGAGTTTTGTTTGTACTATAATACATTATTTTCATTGCTTGGGTTTTAATAAGTTATAATTTGTATTTACATGTTTTGAATTTTATTTAGAAATTATGACTTTAATAAATCCTTGTCAGCTTATTCCAAGATTTTGTTTCACAAACAAAGCTTTTGCATGGAAATAAATTTCTTTACCTACTAAGTTATTTGTTTCATATTTGTGATATTATGATATAGTTTGTTTTGTACTTCATTATTTTTTTTTTCTGTTTTGTTTTACTTTAACTATACTTATAACTCTACGAATATCAAGCTGAAGTTAATCAAACTGTTTTGTGTCAAAATTCAAATTATTTCATGAGTTTCGTTCGCACTAGTATTTACATTATTTTCATTGCTTTCTTAAAAACAACTATTTCTAATTTCATGTTTTTTCTTTTTGTTATTTGTTTGTTTTGATTTTCACAGTTTATTTTGTTTTATATTGATTAAAATTACATATGTATATACAAGTCTGGGTTAGTTATTTAATAAAATATACTTAATATTTTCAGAATGGATCTTTTATTTACTGCGTCACATCCTGATAACCACCCGGACTAGCACCAACCTCATCATTCACTTTAAAGTGTAAGATGTGAAGATGTTCCTCCAGCAACTGGCTAGTCAGGATGGAGCGCGATAAATATATAATAACATTGACTCTAGTTACCCACGGTTCTGCCCTTGGACAGTTCTTCTGTAGAATGATGGTAGAGCACACTCCAAACCATTAGCATTGCTTTCAAAAATGATTCCTATTGGGGAACTTTAAGAAATTTGCTGAATCCATATGACATCTGTGCAACTATTCTATAAGAGTAGTGGATGGAATGTTCCAGTTATCAGCTGGGAATTCCAATAAGAGTAGGTCCGTTTAAGCATAGTTGCTTTGTTTATTTTCACGAACTGTCATTTTTTAACATGTTTTGATGGTCGTTTTTTAATAAAAGGCAGTTAACAAGTTACTAGTTACATAAGGTTTTAAATTTTTGACTCCTTTAGGAAATTGTTAAATATTTAGCAATTCTCTAACTAGTAAATTGTTAAATCCTTTACAATAGGTTCTTTAAAATTTTGGCCAAAAAAAACACCCTTGATTTGCATTGAAGAAGTTTAGAATCTCAAATATGTCCTTGAAATATTGTTTTGTTAATAAAAATAGTTCTACTTTTATTTCGCACAGTGTGCACTGACTGATATCTTTGTTTCAAATAAAATTTCAGGTTTGACAATTATTATGCGTTTATATTTTCAAATATGTTTGTTAAACCAACAAAATATCACAACATGTTGATAGCCATCCAACATATTTGATAATCCGTTTAAGAAAGCAATCACATTTTAAATTCGCTTCAATTCCCATCTGTCAAACATATTTGGGAACTTTAACCCCCTAATTTGGTGAATTGGAAATCACAAATATAAATTCTGGTGTTATATTTTCTCATCTGAGAGAAAATGTCAAAAAAATTACTTTTGGTCAGTTTATATTTCTAAAATCACTGAGATTATTGTAATCTTGGAAATAGAGATCTTGGAATAGAGATAGATAGAGAGAGAGAGATGAGAGATATATGATTCTTTACTAAAAATGGAAAAAAAGAAATGCATATGTATTCAATTTGATTGCTTGGTGAAAATAAGTAATTTATTATTTTTATATATCATTTTCCAGCTCTGTTCATCTGATTTAGTAAATTTATTTAGCGCCATGCGAATCCAACCCAATATATGGTCCATGTAAATGTTTCTTAATTTCTCCAAACCAGATGCCACTAACTTCACTTGCTTTCTTATGTCATTTAACTCAGCTGTTGTAGTTGTTTTGTTGGTACCCATGCTGCGTGCATTCGCTTCGCGTCGTTTTTCATTTCAATTCCATTTCGTTCTTTTAGCGCCTTAGCGGCAATTTGTATTTGAAGGCCAAGGCGCAACATAGTGGGTGCCGAAATAAATTTCTAATTTAATTTAAAGACTTGAAGGTTTTTCAATTATTTAAACAATAAAATGCCAAAATCAAAGAAGAGCGACAACGGCACCGATTCATCATACGACAGTGACTCTGGTCCAGATGATGTAAGTACTAACACATTTCAAAAAATTAAGAAAATCCATTGAACAAATATTTCCTTGCCAGATAACCCCACCGCCAAAAGCTAAGAAATCAAAAGCCGAACCCGCACCGGAGAAAGTAGAAACCAAAAAGTCAACAAACGAAGATTCAACAAACTCAACAGGGCCTTGGACCCTCGAAGGGTTGCGCCAGGTAAGCGTCACAGAATTCCGAGGCCGAAAATACGTAGATATCCGAGAATTCTACAATAAAGATGGCAAAACATTGCCTGGCAAGAAGGGTATTGCTCTATCCCTCTCCCAGTGGCAAAAATTGTTGGATGTCGCCGAAGAAGTCACTGCAGCTGTCCGAAATCAATGAACTGTTTAAATGTATAATTTTCTTTCTTTCGTTAAGTTTCTCTTTGTTAACTTCAATTGAAAAAATAAACAACAAATCGAGTAGTTAAGATTAAGATTCTGTATTAATTTATCATCAGGGGCTTTGCTATGCTAGATAATTAACCAGGTGTACTTGACACCCCGTTTACAAATCTCTTATCAATCACCAACGACACCGATAATATTTATATAGCTTATGAATACTAGAGGTCTAGAAAGAAACAAAACTAATTGAACTACAAGTAGACGGATAGGATGACACATAGCGAGACGACAATCAGGAAAGGGAGGAAAGTCTTAACAAATCCTATGATTCCGACAAACTTTGCACGGAAGAACACCCAGAACGAGAGTATGATCATGTTCCAATTGGTGCGATTCTTGTATCTCATTCCAATGAGAGCTGCAGCAACATGCGAATGGCAATTGTCACAGAACAGGTTGTGCATCCGAGTTCCGTATAAGACTGACGCCTTGGACACTGCTTCGTCCCATTCGTACTGCCCTCCGACGACGTTGTCTAAACTTAGTTGCAAGTACCGAGTGGGTCGTCCGAAAGCCATGTTGTCCTCGGAAACAAAATAAGAGCCAGCGAAATCGCGGATAACTCCATTGGACATGGCGATGCCCATGTGTCCGATGAATGGGAAGAACCATGTTAGCACTGGAATTGGAGTCCAAACAATGCAATAGGGATATCTGTCGGCTGCGAAGTTGATCGCGGTAAATTCTGGTGGCGGAGAGCCGTCGCTGGTTGGTGTAGACATTTTCCTTTTAGCACTCGGATGCGACACAGTACTGGTTCGATTTAACATGAAAAATTTGTGTGTTTTAAAATCAAATCAAAGGTATTGGATTTAGAAAGAGTGCTGTAGTTTTATTATCAGTTTATTTTCCGAGATAACAAATAAACATTTTTTTTCCTGAGAATTTGTCGAATTTGACGTTTTCAATTTCAAGTTTCATTTTTGCGCACAGGGTGATTACGATTAAAGAAATTTGCCTTCATTAAATGTATGTTCTTTTTTTGATCTTTAAATGGGTATACCTTCCCATATTTTTTCAGCAAAGTAAGACCCTAAGACAATTTTAATTTCATATTAGATACTTTTTAAGAATTTAATAGGTATTCACCAAAACAGACTAAACTGTCCACTATACAAAAAATACCATAAAAGACAATGGTCGCATTCACAAAGCTAGTAGCTAGTCAAAATTCAACTAGTTTTGTGAATGCAAAACTACACTACAAAGCTAGTCAATCTGGAACTGTCATATTATTGACAAATGCAAATATATAAAATAAGAAACATTTTTGATTTGATAACTTTAACTTATCTTTTGTGTTTTTAAATTCAATAAAATCAAATTTAAGACACAATTTGAATGATTTATCTTTATCAAGCAGCTGATTGTGAAACGACAAAATCATTCTCCACTAACTTTGTAGCCGAATTTCTAACACTACGTCGGAGGGGAAATTTCAACTACGTTTGTAGTTAGATTTAGCGAATCAGAATCCCTTGACTACGTAGCCACTAGCTTTGTGAATGCGACCAATTACATATGTGATTTGGAAAAATTATGTTGTCTTTTGAGCAAACACCAAAAGAAATGCCTTTACAAGTTCTACACTATACTTCAAACCAAACGCTTTTTTAAGCTCTAGCTTCCAAAATATTTGTATGTATCTTGAATATTAATTGTTGTCCATTTTTTCAAAAAAATCGTGGGCCCTTGTCAAAAAAACATTTTCTCCAACATTGTTTCCCACCCCACAGATATACACATCAAAAGAAAGGTATTTTAAATCACTACCCAAGTCTGCAAACCAAAAGCTTGTTCAAGCTTTTGGTTCCTATACATTTGTAAATATCTTAATAATTATTTGTTGTCCCCTTGTCAAAAAAAAATATTTTGTTCAACATTGTTTCGCATCACCGATATACACATCAAAAGAAAGGTCTTTCAAATCTCTACCTACTTCTGCAAACCAAAATCTTTTTTAAGCTCTAGCTTCCAAAATATTTGTATGTATCTTGAATATTAATTGTTGTCCATATTTTCGAAAAAATCGTGGGCTAACCCCTTGTCAAAAAAATATTTTGTTCAACATTGTTTCGCATCCCACCGATATACACATCAAAAGAAAGGTCTTTCAAAGCTCTACCCAAGTCTGCAAACCAAAAGCATTTTTAAGCTCTAGCTTCCAAAATATTTGCTGCTCATTTTTTCGAAAAAATCGTCGGCTAACCCGTTGTCAAAAAAGATTTTTCTTTCAACATTGTTTCCAACCCCACCGATATACACATCAAAAGAAAGGTCTTTCAAATCTCTACCTACATCTGCAAACCAAAAGCATTTTTAAGCTCTAGCTTCCAAAATATTTATATGTATCTTAACAATTATTTGTTGTCCATTTTTTCGAAAAAAACGTGTTCTAACTTGTCTAAAAAAATACTTTTTTCAACATTGTTTCGCACCCACTGATATACACATCAAAGGAAAGGTCTTTCAAAGCTCTACCCAAGTCTGCAAACCAAAAGCATTTTTAAGCTCTAGCTTCCAAAATATTTGTATGTATCTTGAAAATTATTTGCTGTCCATTTTTTCGAATAAAATCGTGGACTAACCCCTTGTCAAAAAAAAAAAATTTTTAAATTTTTCTTGCACCCCACCGATATACACATCAAAAGAAAGGTCTTTCAAATCTCTACCCAGGACTGCAAACCAAAAGCTTATTCAAGCTCTAGCTGCTAAAACATATGTACGTGTGTATCTTGAAAATTATTTGTTGTTCATTTTTTTCGAAAAAATCGTGCACTAACCCCTTGTCAAAAAAAATCTTTTTTTTCAACATTGTTTCGCACCCCAGAAAGATCTTTCAAAGCTTTACCTAAATCTGCAAACCAAAAGCATTTTTAAGCTCTAGCTTCCAAAATATTTGTATGTACCTGGAAAATTAGTTGTTGTCCATTTTTTCGAAAAAATCGTGGGCTAACCCCTTGTCAGAAAAAAATATTTTTTTCAATATTGTTTCCCACCCCACCGATATACACATCAAAAGAAAGGTCTTTCAAATCTCTACCTACTTCTGCAACCAAAAACATTTTTAAGCTCTAGCTTCCAAAATATTTGTATGTATCTTGAAAATTATTTGCTGTCCATTTTTTCGAAAAAATCGTGGGCTAACCCCTTGTCAAAAAAAATATTTTTTTTCAACATTGTTTCGCATCCCACCGATATACACATCAAAAGAAAGGTCTTTCAAAGCTCTACCCAAGTCTGTAAACCAAAAGCATTTTTAAGCTCTAGCTTCCAAAATATTTGTATGTATATTAAAAATTATTTGATGTCTATTTTCTCGAAAAAATCGTGGGCTAACCCCTTGCCAAAAAAAAAATATTTTTTTCAACATTGTTTCGCACCCCACCGATATACACATCAAAAGAAAGGTCTTTCAAAGCTCTACCCACTTCTGCAAACCAAAAGCATTTTTAAGCTCTAGCTTCCAAAATATTTGTATGTATCTTGAAAATTATTTGCTGTCCATTTTTTCGAAAAAAATCGTGGACTAACCCCTTGTCAAAAAAAATATTTTTTTCAACATTGTTTCGCACCCCACCGATAAACACATCAAAAGAAAGGTCTTTCAAATCCCTACCCACTTCTGCAAACCAAAAGCTTATTCAAGCTCTAGCTTCTAAAACATATGTACGTGTGTATCTTGGAAATTATTTGTTGTCCATTTTTGTCGAAAAAATCGTGGACTAACCCCTTGTCAGAAAAAAATATTTTTTTCAATATTGTTTCCCACCCCACCGATATACACATCAAAAGAAAGGTCTTTCAAATCTCTACCCACTTCTGCAAACCAAAAGTTTTTCAAGCTCTAGCTTCCAAAACATACGTGTGTATCTTGGAAATTATTTGTTGTCCATTTTTCCGAAAAAATCGTGGGTTAACCCCTTGTCAAAAAAAAATATTTTTTTCAATATTGTTTCGCACCCCACCGATATACACATCAAAAGAAAGGTCTTTCAAAGCTCTACCCAATTCTGCAAACCAAAAGCATTTTAAAGCTCTAGCTTCGAAAATATTTATTTGTACCTGGAAAATTAGTTGTTGTCCATTTTTTCGAAAAAATCTTGGGCTAACCCCTTGTCAGAAAAAAATATTTTTTTCACCATTGTTTCGCACCCCACCGATATACACATCAAAAGAAAGGTCTTTCAAAGCTCTAACCAAGTCTGCAAACCAAAAGCATTTTTAAGCGCTAGCTTCCAAAATATTTGTATGTATCTTGAAAATTATTTGCTGTGCATTTTTCCGAAAAAATCGTGGGTTAACCCCTTGTCAAAAAAAAAATATTTTTTTCAACATTGTTTCGCACCCCACCGATATACACACCAAAAGAAAGGTCTTTCAAAGCTCTACCCACTTCTGCAAACCAAAAGCATTTTTAAGCTTTAGCTTCCAAAATATTTGTATGTATCTTGAAAATTATTTGCTGTCCATTTTTTCGAAAAAAATCGTGGACTAACCCCTTGTCAAAAAAAATATTTTTTTCAACATTGTTTCGCACCCCACCGATAAACACATCAAAAGAAAGGTCTTTCAAATCCCTACCCACTTCTGCAAACCAAAAGCTTATTCAAGCTCTAGCTTCTAAAACATATGTACGTGTGTATCTTGGAAATTATTTGTTGTCCATTTTTTTCGAAAAAATCGTGGACTAACCCCTTGTCAGAAAAAAACATTTTTTTCAATATTGTTTCCCACCCCACCGATATACACATCAAAAGAAAGGTCTTTCAAATCTCTACCCACTTCTGCAAACCAAAAGCTTTTTCAAGCTCTAGCTTCCAAAACATACGTGTGTATCTTGGAAATTATTTGTTGTCCATTTTTCCGAAAAAATCGTGGGTTAACCCCTTGTCAAAAAAAAATATTTTTTTCAATATTGTTTCGCACCCCACCGATATACACATCAAAAGAAAGGTCTTTCAAAGCTCTACCCACTTCTGCAAACCAAACGCATTTTTAAGCTCTAGCTTCCAAAATATTTGTATGTATCTTGAAAATTATTTGCTGTCCATTTTTTCGAAAAAAATCGTGGACTAACCCCTTGTCAAAAAAAATATTTTTTTAACATTTTTTCGCACCCCACCGATAAACACATCAAAAGAAAGGTCTTTCAAATCTCTACCCACTTCTGCAAACCAAAAGCTTATTCAAGCTCTAGCTTCTAAAACATATGTACGTGTGTATCTTGAAAATTATTTGTTGTCCATTTTTTTCCAAAAAAAAAACGTCGGCTAACCCGTTGTCAAAAAAAATATTTCTTTCAACATTGTTTTCAACCCCACCGATATACACATCAAAAGAAGGGTCTTTCAAATCGCTACCCACTTCTGCAAACCAAAAGCATTTTTAAGCTCTAGCTTCCAAAATATTTGTATGTATATTGAAAATTAGTTGTTGTCCATTTTTTCGAAAAAATCGTGGACTAACCCCTTGTCAAAAAAAATATTTTTTTTCAACATTGTTTCGCACCCCAGAAAGGTCTTTCAAAGCTCTACCCAATTCTGCAAACCAAAAGCATTTTAAAGCTCTAGCTTCGAAAATATTTATATGTACCTGGAAAATTAGTTGTTGTCCATTTTTTCGAAAAAATCGTGGGCTAACCCCTTGTCAGAAAAAAATATTTTTTTCAACACCGATATACACATCAAAAGAAAGGTCTTTCAAAGCTCTAACCAAGTCTGCAAACCAAAAGCATTTTTAAGCGCTAGCTTCCAAAATATTTGTATGTATCTTGAAAATTATTTGCTGTGCATTTTTCCGAAAAAATCGTGGGTTAACCCCTTGTCAAAAAAAAAATTTTTTTTTCAACATTGTTTCGCACCCCACCGATATACACATCAAAAGAAAGGTCTTTCAAAGCTCTACCCACTTCTGCAAACCAAAAGCATTTTTAAGCTCTAGCTTAAAAAATATTTGTATGTATCTTGAAAATTATTTGCTGTCCATTTTTTCGAAAAAAATCAAAAAAAATATTTTTTTCAACATTGTTTCGCACCCCACCGATAAACACATCAAAAGAAAGGTCTTTCAAATCCCTACCCACTTCTGCAAACCAAAAGCTTATTCAAGCTCTAGCTTCTAAAACATATGTACGTGTGTATCTTGGAAATTATTTGTTGTCCATTTTTTTCGAAAACATCGTGGACTAACCCCTTGTCAGAAAAAAATATTTTTTTCAATATTGTTTCCCACCCCACCGATATACACATCAAAAGAAAAGTCTTTCAAATCTCTACCCACTTCTGCAAACCAAAAGCTTTTTCAAGCTCTAGCTTCCAAAACATACGTGTGTATCTTGGAAATTATTTGTTGTCCATTTTTCCGAAAAAATCGTGGGTTAACCCCTTGTCAAAAAAAATATTTTTTTAACATTTTTTCGCACCCCACCGATAAACACATCAAAAGAAAGGTCTTTCAAATCTCTACCCACTTCTGCAAACCAAAAGCTTATTCAAGCTCTAGCTTCTAAAACATATGTACGTGTGTATCTTGAAAATTATTTGTTGTCCATTTTTTCCAAAAAAAAACGTCGGCTAACCCGTTTACAAAAAAAATATTTCTTTCAACATTGTTTCCCACCCCACCGATATACACATCAAAAGAAGGGTCTTTCAAATCGCTACCCACTTCTGCAAACCAAAAGCATTTTTAAGCTCTAGCTTCCAAAATATTTGTATGTATATTGAAAATTATTTGTTTTCCATTTTTTCGAAAAAATCGTGGACTAACCCCTTGTCAAAAAAAATATTTTTTTTCAACATTGTTTCGCACCCCCCCCCGAAAGGTCTTTCAAAGCTCTACCCAATTCTGCAAACCAAAAGCATTTTAAAGCTCTAGCTTCGAAAATATTTATATGTACCTGGAAAATTAGTTGTCCATTTTTTCGAAAAAATCGTGGGCTAACCCCTTGTCAGAAAAAAATATTTTTTTCAACATTGTTTCGCACCCCACCGATATACACATCAAAAGAAAGGTCTTTCAAAGCTCTAACCAAGTCTGCAAACCAAAAGCATTTTTAAGCGCTAGCTTCCAAAATATTTGTATGTATCTTGAAAATTATTTGCTGTGCATTTTTCCGAAAAAATCGTGGGTTAACCCCTTGTCAAAAAAAAAATATTTTTTTCAACATTGTTTCGCACCCCACCGATATACACACCAAAAGAAAGGTCTTTCAAAGCTCTACCCACTTCTGCAAACCAAAAGCATTTTTAAGCTTTAGCTTCCAAAATATTTGTATGTATCTTGAAAATTATTTGCTGTCCATTTTTTCGAAAAAAATCGTGGACTAACCCCTTGTCAAAAAAAATATTTTTTTCAACATTGTTTCGCACCCCACCGATAAACACATCAAAAGAAAGGTCTTTCAAATCCCTACCCACTTCTGCAAACCAAAAGCTTATTCAAGCTCTAGCTTCTAAAACATATGTACGTGTGTATCTTGGAAATTATTTGTTGTCCATTTTTTTGAAAAAATCGTGGGTTAACCCCTTGTCAAAAAAAAATATTTTTTTCAATATTGTTTCGCACCCCACCGATATACACATCAAAAGAAAGGTCTTTCAAAGCTCTACCCACTTCTGCAAACCAAACGCATTTTTAAGCTCTAGCTTCCAAAATATTTGTATGTATCTTGAAAATTATTTGCTGTCCATTTTTTCGAAAAAAATCGTGGACTAACCCCTTGTCAAAAAAAATATTTTTTTAACATTTTTTCGCACCCCACCGATAAACACATCAAAAGAAAGGTCTGTCAAATCTCTACCCACTTCTGCAAACCAAAAGCTTATTCAAGCTCTAGCTTCTAAAACATATGTACGTGTGTATCTTGAAAATTATTTGTTGTCCATTTTTTTCCAAAAAAAAAAACGTCGGCTAACCCGTTGTCAAAAAAAATATTTCTTTCAACATTGTTTTCAACCCCACCGATATACACATCAAAAGAAGGGTCTTTCAAATCGCTACCCACTTCTGCAAACCAAAAGCATTTTTAAGCTCTAGCTTCCAAAATATTTGTATGTATATTGAAAATTAGTTGTTGTCCATTTTTTCGAAAAAATCGTGGACTAACCCCTTGTCAAAAAAAATATTTTTTTTCAACATTGTTTCGCACCCCAGAAAGGTCTTTCAAAGCTCTACCCAATTCTGCAAACCAAAAGCATTTTAAAGCTCTAGCTTCGAAAATATTTATATGTACCTGGAAAATTAGTTGTTGTCCATTTTTTCGAAAAAATCGTGGGCTAACCCCTTGTCAGAAAAAAATATTTTTTTCAACACCGATATACACATCAAAAGAAAGGTCTTTCAAAGCTCTAACCAAGTCTGCAAACCAAAAGCATTTTTAAGCGCTAGCTTCCAAAATATTTGTATGTATCTTGAAAATTATTTGCTGTGCATTTTTCCGAAAAAATCGTGGGTTAACCCCTTGTCAAAAAAAAAAATTTTTTTTCAACATTGTTTCGCACCCCACCGATATACACATCAAAAGAAAGGTCTTTCAAAGCTCTACCCACTTCTGCAAACCAAAAGCATTTTTAAGCTCTAGCTTAAAAAATATTTGTATGTATCTTGAAAATTATTTGCTGTCCATTTTTTCGAAAAAAATCAAAAAAAATATTTTTTTCAACATTGTTTCGCACCCCACCGATAAACACATCAAAAGAAAGGTCTTTCAAATCCCTACCCACTTCTGCAAACCAAAAGCTTATTCAAGCTCTAGCTTCTAAAACATATGTACGTGTGTATCTTGGAAATTATTTGTTGTCCATTTTTTTCGAAAACATCGTGGACTAACCCCTTGTCAGAAAAAAATATTTTTTTCAATATTGTTTCCCACCCCACCGATATACACATCAAAAGAAAAGTCTTTCAAATCTCTACCCACTTCTGCAAACCAAAAGCTTTTTCAAGCTCTAGCTTCCAAAACATACGTGTGTATCTTGGAAATTATTTGTTGTCCATTTTTCCGAAAAAATCGTGGGTTAACCCCTTGTCAAAAAAAATATTTTTTTAACATTTTTTCGCACCCCACCGATAAACACATCAAAAGAAAGGTCTTTCAAATCTCTACCCACTTCTGCAAACCAAAAGCTTATTCAAGCTCTAGCTTCTAAAACATATGTACGTGTGTATCTTGAAAATTATTTGTTGTCCATTTTTTCCAAAAAAAAACGTCGGCTAACCCGTTGTCAAAAAAAATATTTCTTTCAACATTGTTTCCCACCCCACCGATATACACATCAAAAGAAGGGTCTTTCAAATCGCTACCCACTTCTGCAAACCAAAAGCATTTTTAAGCTCTAGCTTCCAAAATATTTGTATGTATATTGAAAATTATTTGTTTTCCATTTTTTCGAAAAAATCGTGGACTAACCCCTTGTCAAAAAAAATATTTTTTTTCAACATTGTTTCGCACCCCCCCAGAAAGGTCTTTCAAAGCTCTACCCAATTCTGCAAACCAAAAGCATTTTAAAGCTCTAGCTTCGAAAATATTTATATGTACCTGGAAAATTAGTTGTCCATTTTTTCGAAAAAATCGTGGGCTAACCCCTTGTCAGAAAAAAATATTTTTTTCAACATTGTTTCGCACCCCACCGATATACACATCAAAAGAAAGGTCTTTCAAAGCTCTAACCAAGTCTGCAAACCAAAAGCATTTTTAAGCGCTAGCTTCCAAAATATTTGTATGTATCTTGAAAATTATTTGCTGTGCATTTTTCCGAAAAAATCGTGGGTTAACGCCTTGTCAAAAAAAAAATATTTTTTTCAACATTGTTTCGCACCCCACCGATATACACATCAAAAGAAAGGTCTTTCAAAGCTCTACCCACTTCTGCAAACCAAAAGCATTTTTAAGCTCTAGCTTCCAAAATATTTGTATGTATCTTGAAAATTATTTGCTGTCCATTTTTTCGAAAAAAATCGTGGACTAACCCCTTGTCAAAAAAAATATTTTTTTCAACATTGTTTCGCACCCCACCGATAAACACATCAAAAGAAAGGTCTTTCAAATCCCTACCCACTTCTGCAAACCAAAAGCTTATTCAAGCTCTAGCTTCTAAAACATATGTACGTGTGTATCTTGGAAATTATTTGTTGTCCATTTTTGTCGAAAAAATCGTGGACTAACCCCTTGTCAGAAAAAAATATTTTTTTCAATATTGTTTCCCACCCCACCGATATACACATCAAAAGAAAGGTCTTTCAAATCTCTACCCACTTCTGCAAACCAAAAGTTTTTCAAGCTCTAGCTTCCAAAACATGCGTGTGTATCTTGGAAATTATTTGTTGTCCATTTTTCCGAAAAAATCGTGGGTTAACCCCTTGTCAAAAAAAAATATTTTTTTCAATATTGTTTCGCACCCCACCGATATACACATCAAAAGAAAAGTCTTTCAAATCTCTACCCACTTCTGCAAACCAAAAGCTTTTTCAAGCTCTAGCTTCCAAAACATACGTGTGTATCTTGGAAATTATTTGTTGTCCATTTTTCCGAAAAAATCGTGGGTTAACCCCTTGTCAAAAAAAATATTTTTTTAACATTTTTTCGCACCCCACCGATAAACACATCAAAAGAAAGGTCTTTCAAATCTCTAAAAGCTTATTCAAGCTCTAGCTTCTAAAACATATGTACGTGTGTATCTTGAAAATTATTTGTTGTCCATTTTTTCCAAAAAAAAACGTCGGCTAACCCGTTGTCAAAAAAAATATTTCTTTCAACATTGTTTCCCACCCCACCGATATACACATCAAAAGAAGGGTCTTTCAAATCGCTACCCACTTCTGCAAACCAAAAGCATTTTTAAGCTCTAGCTTCCAAAATATTTGTATGTATATTGAAAATTATTTGTTTTCCATTTTTTCGAAAAAATCGTGGACTAACCCCTTGTCAAAAAAAATATTTTTTTTCAACATTGTTTCGCACCCCACCGATATACACATCAAAAGAAAGGTCTTTCAAAGCTCTAACCAAGTCTGCAAACCAAAAGCATTTTTAAGCGCTAGCTTCCAAAATATTTGTATGTATCTTGAAAATTATTTGCTGTGCATTTTTCCGAAAAAATCGTGGGTTAACCCCTTGTCAAAAAAAAAATATTTTTTTCAACATTGTTTCGCACCCCACCGATATACACATCAAAAGAAAGGTCTTTCAAAGCTTTACCCACTTCTGCAAACCAAAACCATTTTTAAGCTCTAGCTTCCAAAATATTTGTATGTATATTGAAAATTATTTGCTGTCCATTTTTTCGAAAAAATCGTGGGCTAACCCCTTGTCAGAAAAAAATATTTTTTTCAATATTGTTTCCCACCCCACCGATATACACATCAAAAGAAAGGTCTTTCAAATCTCTACCCACTTCTGCAAAATAAAAGTATTTTTAAGCTCTAGCTTCCAAAATATTTGTATGTATCTTGAAAATTATTTGCTGTCCATTTTTTCTAAAAAATCGTGGACTAACCCCTTGTCAAAAAAAATATTTTTTTCAACATTGTTTCGCACCCCACTGATATACACATTTAAAGAAAGGTCTTTCAAATCTCTACCTACTTCTGCAAACGAAAAGCTTTTTCAAGCTCTAGCTTCCAAAACATACGTGTGTATCTTGAAAATTATTTGTTGTCCATTTTTTCGAAAAAATCGTGGACTAACCCCTTGTCAAAAAAAAATATTTTTTTGTATTGTATTGTATTGTATTGTATTGTATTTTTATTCATTCATTTAAACTTAAAACTAGCTATATAACAATTAATTTATAAGAAAGGTGAATAATAGTGTTCATTCTTTAACTAGAAGTTAGTGGTGAATGACACATCCATTGAAAATTCATTGGTATCTGATGTGGGGTGACAATCAGTGTAAGTTAAAATACAAGAAAAACGAAAAAATGAAATATAAGAAAATGAAAAAGCTTGCATAGCAACTGTATAGAAAAAATATTAGAAGATACTTAACAATTCATTAATAATATACATCTTATAGATATTTTATTTTACATTCATTTTATTGTAGCTTATAAAAAAAATACTAAATAAGTGATTCAATACAATTAAAATTTAAAGTGAATAACCAGTCTTTAACCTTTTTACTAAAACATGAAAAACGAAATGTTTCTCTTATGGATAGGGGCAATTTATTGAAAATATTTGGAGCTGTATATGTATAAAAATGAGAAAAATGTGTTCTATATGCAAAAGGTACATTAACTAAGCTCATATTGTTCACACGAAGGTTGTACATTTGATAATTCCTACTAGGAATATTTCCGCTTTGTTTGAAAAACTCTCTCAAAACTTTAAAAACATATAAATGTCTCATTGGTAGAATTAGCAACTCCTTAAATAAAGGCCAACTTTCAGCCAACCGATTTTTATTTAAAATAATTCGTATTAAATGCTTCTGTGCAATCAATAGAGGTCGAAAAGTATTAACATAGGAACCACCCCAACTTGTTATGCCGTATTGCAGCTTTGAGTTTGCAAGCCCATAATATATAATTTTTAAAACTTTTTGGGAGCAAAAAGGCTTAATTAAATACATTTTTCGTGTGACCAATAACATGTATGTTTTGATCATATGAATATGATTCTTCCAATTTAGATTGCTATCAATTACTACTCCTAGATACTTAAATTGTTGAACTGTTTCAATTTTAAAGCAATTATCTGTGCAATGTAAGTTGGTTATAAAATTACTTTTACCACACTTATGAAGAGGTAAAGGAAATTTTTTACAATCGTGAGCGTGAAACCGTAAATTAAAATCAGTGAGACTATTTCCAGTTACATTCAAATACATCAATTTAGTTTTTTCGCTGATAATCAATTTATGATAAGTAAACCACAACCTTAATACTTCCAGATCTTCTTCAATGTTCACAATACTTTCAAAGCTAGTCCTAGATGAATATGTAAAAACAATGTCGTCAGCGAAAGCAGTTGAAGTACCATTTAATTTCAATTTGAAAATGGAATTAATATAAATCAAGAAAAACAAAGGGCCAAGAACAGATCCTTGTGGAACACCGTTCTTTAACAGCCTTGATTCACTTAAGATCCCGTTATTATTAACTTTTTGTTTTCTATTTTTTAAATAAGAATTCAGCAGATTGAAAAAACTACCGCGAAAGCCTGCATTATAAAGTTTAGTTAGCAAAAGATCGTGGTTCACCAGATCGAAAGCTTTAGTGATATCAATAAACAGACCCATTGTTGATTTATTGATATTTAAACTTCCATAAAGCTGACTACATACCCTTAAGATAGCATCTTCTGTTGACAAACCTGCTCTAAAACCAAACTGATTATTACAAAAGAAATTAAACTTTTCCAAGAAGGAAACAATTCGAACCTTAAGTAATTTCTCAAAAATTTTTGAAAAGGTTGAAAGGAGCGAAATAGGCCTATAATTCGAAATAATTTTCCTATTTCCTTTTTTGAAAAGTGGTATGACTTCTGCACATTTAAGATGGTCAGGGAAACAACCAATTTCAACACATTTGTTAAAAACGAAGGTTAGAATGTCAACAACATACCAAGCAACATTTTTCAACAAAATACTTGATACACCATCACTAGTGCACGAATTTTTATTTTTTAGAGACATAATAACTTTGAAAACTTCTCTTGATGTTATTCTATCAAAAACAAAACTATTTGGTTGTGTATTATCCGAAAACAAATTTAAAGAAATGGAACAATCGCAATTTAAACAAGGTTCAATAGCAGGTTTTAATCTTTCTGAAATTTCAGTAAAATACTCATTAAATTTATTAGAAATGATCAACACATCGGACTCTGTAGCTCCCTCAATTTCAATAGAGTCAACTTCAACCGAATGTCTATTTTTACCTAGAATACTATCAACCACTCTCCACTCTTCACGAATATTACCTTCAGCTCTAGAAAACCTCTCACAATAGTAGTTATTACGAGTATCATCAATTTCTTTATTTACCGTTTTGCACAAAGTTTCATAGTATTTTTTAAGTTTGCTATTGTTTGGATGTTTTTTACATTTTAAACTCAATTTTTTCTTTTTCCTGATCTTATTTAGAAGATAGTTATTCATCCAACGTTTAAGGTGTTTCTTTTTACCCGAAAGCTTTTTTTGAAAAGTACTTGAGTCAATATGTTTTTTTAAAGTTTCCACAAATAGATCAAATGCAACAGAGGGATTATTTTCGGCAAAAACTTGGTCCCAACATTCAAATGTTAATAATTCTTTTAACACCGTAAAGTTTACACAATATTTAACTGGATCTGAAGCGGCTTTAATGTTTTGAGAATGGTTGACAGATAAGTAATTTAATGCAATCATGCTATGATCGGAAAGTTTTAAATCATACACTTTACCAATGAAATTATTTGTATTGTTTTTATGACATCTTACAAAAATATGGTCAATACAGCTCTTAGAAGAATCTGTTAAGCGGGTAGGTTCATTAATTAAACTCTTAAGACCATTTGAAGCCATAGTAAACAAGTAACTTTCAGAATCTATATCAATTTCATTTAGAATATCAATATTGATATCTCCCAAGACAATTAAGTTTTTGGCTGAAGTTGCACTAAGAATGTTGCTTAATTCATCAATGAAAACACTTTTAGCAAAACCATGAAGTCGATAAATGCACAACAGAGTATAATCAATATTCTCAAAGACGAATGATAATTTTAATACATCAGCGCTAAAGAAATTAAGGCAAGAGCAATTACACACATATCCATTTTTCACATATACAGCTACCCCTCCAGCAGAATAAGAGTCGTTACAATTCCCAAAAAGAGTATAACCCTGTATATTATACAAATTTAATTCATTACTATAGATCCAAATTTCACTTAAAACTATTACAACAGGTAAGTTCATTAACGAATCAAGATGAGCTAAAAAAATCGGAAAATTTTTTCTCAAGCTACGTATATTTTGATGTAAACAAAAACAATAATCTACAGAGTTTACGAGATCGACTGGGTTATCACATACAGAAAAAATAGAAGGTGAATCAGATCTAACTACATTCATAGCTTAAGAAAATCAGCAGTACAATTAATTCTTACACAGTTGTCACCCTCTTCTTTCCGCATGTAAACAGTCCCATTTCTCGTCCATACATATTTATATTTCTTCGTTGTCTTCATTGTTGTTGCAGTTTTAAATAAACGTCTAGTTTCATATGTTAAGCACTCGTTGACATACATCTTCTCCACAGTTGCATCGGCATTGAGTAGGTTCGTGGTTAACGATTCTTTTTTTGCTCTCTTTGCTTTTAGTATTTTCTCCTTACATATACTCGATACCAGTCTTACGTGAAGAATATTTTTGGTGGTTGTGTTACCATTTGTTGTTGGTTTGGGTAACTTTACTTTCTTCATGTAACACTGATCTATGTCTCCCTCTTGCACGTTCAAGCTCAAACCTTCACGAAACACTTTAAGCGCTACATCAGTATATGGAATTTCGGAATTGATAGAAGGAACGTTAAATATTTCAATACTATTTGAAAGCAGTTGTTGTTCGAGGTTATTGACCTTAGCTTCAAGAAAATTTATTCTTTTTTCGCACTCATCATTTTTGGCAAGAAGTGCATTGATGTGTTTTTTTTGATTTTCTTCAATTGAGAGAATTTTTGCATATATCATCTCTAATGTTATTGAAGCAACAGGTAGGCTGGAATTTGATGGAAAAAAATCCGATGGTATCAAGGGTTTCGGTTGAGCTGCAGCAGCAATAGGTGGTTGCGGCGATGGTGGTGGCGTAGACGTTGGTGAGGGTGATGATGTTGGTGGTGGCAATTTCGATGACGATGATGATGATGATGATGGTGGGGGCGATGATGTTGGTGGTGGCAATGACGGTGATGATGATGATGATGATGATGTTGGTGGCGTTCGTTGGGTTGATGGTATTGTGCTGTTTGATGGTTTAGAGAAAGATTCTCTCCGTAGATTAGCACATTGATGGCATCTCCAAGTAGATTTACTTTTTTTAAGAAAATCGAGGTCGACAGCAGTGATTTTCACACAACTACCGTGAAAAATGCTTCCACAGTCCCCGCACTTAACTTTTACTTCGCTTCTTGTGAATTTAGATTTACATATTGTGCAAGACATTATATATTTAATTATTCAAAAGACTTAATCAAAAAAAAAAACTGAATTAGCGCTCTCTACACAAGTGTACCCCACAACGACTCAGTGAGAACAACATTGTTTCCCACCCCACCGATATACACATCAAAAGAAAGGTCTTTTAAATCTCTACAAACTTCTGCAAACCAAAAGCTTGTTTGAGCTCTTGCTTCTTAAATATTTGTAAATAACTCGAAAATTATTTGTTTGTCCATTTTTCGAAAAAATCGTGGGCTAACCCCTTGTCAAAAAAAAATATTTTTTTCAACATTGTTTCGCACCCCACCGATATACACATCAAAAGAAAGGTCCTTCAAAGCTCTACCCAGGACTGCAAACCAAAAGTATTTTTAAGCTCTAGCTTCCAAAATATTCGTATGTATCTTGAAAATTATTTGCTGTCCATTTTTTTTAAAAAATCGTGGACTAACCCCTTGTCAAAAAAAATATTTTTTTAACATTTTTTCGCACCCCACCGATATACACATCAAAAGAAAAGTCTTTCAAATCTCTACCCACTTCTGCAAACCAAAAGCTTTTTCAAGTTCTAGCTTCCAAAACATGCGTGTGTATCTTGAAAATTATTTGTTGTCCATTTTTTCGAAAAAATCGTGGACTAACCCCTTGTCAAAAAAAAATATTTTTTTTCAACATTGTTTCCCACCCCACCGATATACACATCAAAAGAAAGGTCTTTCAAATCTCTACCTACTTCTGCAAACCAAAAGCATTTTAAAGCTCTAGCTTCCAAAATATTTGTATGTATCTTGAAAATTATTTGCTGTCCATTTTTTCGAAAAAAATCGTGGACTAACCCCTTGTCAAAAAAAAATATTTTTTTAACATTTTTTCGCACCCCACCGATATACACATCAAAAGAAAGGTCTTTCAAATCTCTACCCACGTCTGCAAACCAAAAGCTTTTTCAAGCTCTAGCTTCAAAAACATACGGGTGTATCTTGAAAATTATTTGTTGCCCATTTTTTCGAAAAAATCGTGGGCTAATCCCTTGTCAAAAAAAATATTTTTTTCAACATTGTTTCGCACCCCACCGATATACACATCAAAAGAAAGGTCTTTCAAAGCTCTCCCAGGACTGCAAACCAAAAGCTTTTTTAAGCTATAGCTTCCAAAATATTTGTATGTATCTTGAAAATTATTTGTTGTCCATTTTTCGAAAAAATCGTGGGCTAACCCCTTGTCAAAAAAAAATATTTTTTTCAACATTGTCTCGCACCCCACCGATATACACATCAAAAGAAAGGTCTTTCAAGGCTCTACCCAGGACTGCAAACCAAAAGCTTTTTTAAGCTCTAGCTTCCAAAATATTTGTATGTATCTTGAAAATTATTTGTTGTCCATTTTTTCGAAAAAATCGTGGGCTAACCCCTTGTCAGAAAAAAATATTTTTTTCAATATTGTTTCCCACCCCACCGATATACACATCAAAAGAAAGGTCTTTCAAATCTCTACCCACTTCTGCAAAATAAAAGTATTTTTAAGCTCTAGCTTCCAAAATATTTGTATGTATATTGAAAATTATTTGCTGTCCATTTTTTCTAAAAAATCGTGGACTAACCCCTTGTCAAAAAAAATATTTTTTTCAACATTGTTTCGCACCCCACTGATATACACATTTAAAGTAAGGTCTTTCAAATCTCTACCTACTTCTGCAAACTAAAAGCTTTTTCAAGCTCTAGCTTCCAAAACATACGTGTGTATCTTGAAAATTATTTGTTGTCCATTTTTTCGAAAAAATCGTGGACTAACCCCTTGTCAAAACAAAATATTTTTTTTCAACATTGTTTCCCACCCCACCGATATACACATCAAAAGAAAGGTCTTTCAAATCTCTACCTACTTCTGCAAACCAAAAGCATTTTTAAGCTCTAGCTTCCAAAATATTTGTATGTATCTTGAAAATTATTTGCTGTCCATTTTTTTTTTAAATCGTTTCGCACCCCAATGATATACACATCAAAAGAAAGGTCTTTTAAAACTCTTCCTACTTCTGCAAACTAAAAGCTTTTTCAAGCACTAGCTTCCAAAACATACGTGTGTATCTTGAAAATTATTTGTTGTCCATTTTTTTGAAAAAATCGTGGGCTAACCCTTGTCAAAAGAAATATTTTTTTTAACATTGTTTCGCACTCCACCGATATACACATCAAAAGAAAAGTCTTTCAAAGCTCTACCCAGGACTGCAAACCAAAAGCTTTTTTAAGCTATAGCTTCCAAAATATTTGTATGCATCTTGAAAATTATTTGTTGTCCATTTTTCGAAAAAATCGTGGGCTAACCCCTTGTCAAAAAAAAATATTTTTTTCAACATTGTTTCGCACCCCACCGATATACACATCAAAAGAAAGGTCTTTCAAAGCTCTACCCAGGACTGCAAACCAAAAGTATTTTTAAGCTCTAGCTTCCAAAATATTTGTATGTATCTTGAAAATTATTTGCTGTCCATTTTTTCGAAAAAAATCGTGGACTAACCCCTTGTCAAAAAAAAATATTTTTTTAACATTTTTTCGCACCCCACCGATATACACATCAAAAGAAAGGTCTTTCAAATCTCTACCCACGTCTGCAAACCAAAAGCTTTTTCAAGCTCTAGCTTCCAAAACATACGTGTGTATCTTGAAAATTATTTGTTGTCCATTTTTTCGAAAAAATCGTGAACTAACCCCTTGTCAAAAAAAAATATTTTTTTCAACATTGTTTCGCACCCCACTGATATACACATTAAAAGAAAGGTCTTTCAAATCTCTTCCTACTTCTGGAAACTAAAAGCTTTTTCAAGCAATAGCTTCCAAAACATACGTGTCTATCTTGAAAATTATTTGTTGTCCATTTTTTCGAAAAAATCGTGGACTAACCCCTTGTCAAAAAAAATATTTTTTTAACATTTTTTCGCACCCCACCGATATACACATCAAAAGAAAAGTCTTTCAAATCTCTACCCACTTCTGCAAACCAAAAGCTTTTTCAAGTTCTAGCTTCCAAAACATGCGTGTGTATCTTGAAAATTATTTGTTGTCCATTTTTTCGAAAAAATCGTGGACTAACCCCTTGTCAAAAAAAATATTTTTTTTCAACATTGTTTCCCACCCCACCGATATACACATCAAAAGAAAGGTCTTTCAAATCTCTACGTACTTCTGCAAACCAAAAGCATTTTAAAGCTCTAGCTTCCAAAATATTTGTATGTATCTTGAAAATTATTTGCTGTCCATTTTTTCGAAAAAAATCGTGGACTAACCCCTTGTCAAAAAAAAATATTTTTTTAACATTTTTTCGCACCCCACCGATATACACATCAAAAGAAAGGTCTTTCAAATCTCTACCCACGTCTGCAAACCAAAAGCTTTTTCAAGCTCTAGCTTCAAAAACATACGGGTGTATCTTGAAAATTATTTGTTGCCCATTTTTTCGAAAAAATCGTGGGCTAATCCCTTGTCAAAAAAAATATTTTTTTCAACATTGTTTCGCACCCCACCGATATACACATCAAAAGAAAGGTCTTTCAAAGCTCTCCCAGGACTGCAAACCAAAAGCTTTTTTAAGCTATAGCTTCCAAAATATTTGTATGTATCTTGAAAATTATTTGTTGTCCATTTTTCGAAAAAATCTTGGGCTAACCCCTTGTCAAAAAAAAATATTTTTTTCAACATTGTCTCGCACCCCACCGATATACACATCAAAAGAAAGGTCTTTCAAGGCTCTACCCAGGACTGCAAACCAAAAGCTTTTTTAAGCTCTAGCTTCCAAAATATTTGTATGTATCTTGAAAATTATTTGTTGTCCATTTTTTCGAAAAAATCGTGGGCTAACCCCTTGTCAGAAAAAAATATTTTTTTCAATATTGTTTCCCACCCCACCGATATACACATCAAAAGAAAGGTCTTTCAAATCTCTACCCACTTCTGCAAACCAAAAGTATTTTTAAGCTCTAGCTTCCAAAATATTTGTATGTATCTTGAAAATTATTTGCTGTCCATTTTTTCTAAAAAATCGTGGACTAACCCCTTGTCAAAAAAAATATTTTTTTCAACATTGTTTCGCACCCCACTGATATACACATTTAAAGAAAGGTCTTTCAAATCTCTACCTACTTCTGCAAACTAAAAGCTTTTTCAAGCTCTAGCTTCCAAAACATACGTGTGTATCTTGAAAATTATTTGTTGTCCATTTTTTCGAAAAAATCGTGGACTAACCCCTTGTCAAAAAAAAATATTTTTTTTCAACATTGTTTCCCACCCCACCGATATACACATCAAAAGAAAGGTCTTTCAAATCTCTACCTACTTCTGCAAACCAAAAGCATTTTTAAGCTCTAGCTTCCAAAATATTTGTATGTATCTTGAAAATTATTTGCTGTCCATTTTTGTTTTAAATCGTGGACTAACCCCTTGTCAAAAAAAATATTTTTTTCAACATTGTTTCGCACCCCACTGATATACACATTTAAAGAAAGGTCTTTCAAATCTCTACCTACTTCTGCAAACTAAAAGCTTTTTCAAGCTCTAGCTTCCAAAACATACGTGTGTATCTTGAAAATTATTTGTTGTCCATTTTTTCGAAAAAATCGTGGACTAACCCCTTGTCAAAAAAAAATATTTTTTTTCAACATTGTTTCCCACCCCACCGATATACACATCAAAAGAAAGGTCTTTCAAATCTCTACCTACTTCTGCAAACCAAAAGCATTTTTAAGCTCTAGCCTCCAAAATATTTGTATGTATCTTGAAAATTATTTGCTGTCCATTTTTTCGAAAAAAATCGTGGACTAACCCCTTGTCAAAAAAAAATATTTTTTTAACATTTTTTCGCACCCCACCGATATACACATCAAAAGAAAGGTCTTTCAAATCTCTACCCACGTCTGCAAACCAAAAGCTTTTTCAAGCTCTAGCTTCAAAAACATACGTGTGTATCTTGAAAATTATTTGTTGCCCATTTTTTCGAAAAATTCGTGGGCTAATCCCTTGTCAAAAAAATATTTTTTTCAACATTGTTTCCCACCCCACCGATATACACATCAAAAGAAAGGTCTTTCAAAGCTCTACCCAGGACTGCAAACCAAAAGCTTTTTAAGCTATAGCTTCCAAAATATTTGTATGTATCTTGAAAATTATTTGTTGTCCATTTTTCGAAAAAATCGTGGGCTAACCCCTTGTCAAAAAAAAATATTTTTTTCAACATTGTCTCGCACCCCACCGATATACACATCAAAAGAAAGGTCTTTCAAGGCTCTACCCAGGACTGCAAACCAAAAGCTTTTTTAAGCTCTAGCTTCCAAAATATTTGTATGTATCTTGAAAATTATTTGTTGTCCATTTTTTCGAAAAAATCGTGGGCTAACCCCTTGTCAGAAAAAAATATTTTTTTCAATATTGTTTCCCACCCCACCGATATACACATCAAAAGAAAGGTCTTTCAAATCTCTACCCACTTCTGCAAACCAAAAGTATTTTTAAGCTCTAGCTTCCAAAATATTTGTATGTATCTTGAAAATTATTTGCTGTTCATTTTTTCTAAAAAATCGTGGACTAACCCCTTGTCAAAAAAAAAATATTTTTTTCAACATTGTTTCGCACCCCACTGATATACACATTTAAAGAAAGGTCTTTCAAATCTCTACCTACTTCTGCAAACTAAAAGCTTTTTCAAGCTCTAGCTTCCAAAACATACGTGTGTATCTTGAAAATTATTTGTTGTCCATTTTTTCGAAAAAATCGTGGACACATTGTTTCCCACCCCACCGATATACACATGAAAAGAAAGGTCTTTCAAATCTCTACCTACTTCTGCAAACCAAAAGCATTTTTAAGCTCTAGCTTCCAAAATATTTGTATGTATCTTGAAAATTATTTGCTGTCCATTTTTTCGAAAAAAATCGTGGACTAACCCATTGTCAAAAAAAATATTTTTTTAACATTTTTTCGCACCCCACCGATATACACATCAAAAGAAAGGTGTTTCAAATCTCTACCCACTTCTGCAAACCAAAAGCTTTTTCAAGCTCTAGCTTCAAAAACATACGTGTGTACCTTGAAAATTATTTGTTGTCCATTTTTTTGAAAAAATCGTGGGCTAACCCCTTGTCAAAAAAAATATTTTGTTTAACATTGTTTCGCACTCCACCGATATACACATCAAAAGAAAGGTCTTTAAAAGCTCTACCCAGGACTGCAAACCAAAAGCTTTTTTAAGCTATAGCTTCCAAAATATTTGTATGTATCTTGAAAATTATTTGTTGTCCATTTTTCGAAAAAATCGTGGACTAACCCCTTGTCAAAAAAAAATATTTTTTTCAACATTGTTTCGCACCCCACCGATATACACATCAAAAGAAAGGTCTTTCAAAGCTCTACCCAGGACTGCAAACCAAAAGTATTTTTAAGCTCTAGCTTCCAAAATATTTTTATGTATCTTGAAAATTATTTGTTGTCCATTTTTCGAAAAAATCGTGGGCTAACCCCTTGTCAAAAAAAATATTTTTTTCAACATTGTTTCGCACCCCACCGATATACACATCAAAAGAAAGGTCTTTCAAAGCTCTACCCAGGACTGCAAACCAAAAGCTTTTTTAAGCTCTAGCTTCCAAAATATTTGTATGTATCTTGAAAATTATTTGCTGCCCATTTTTTCGAAAAAAATCGTGGACTAACCCCTTGTCAAAAAAAAATATTTTTTTAACATTTTTCGCACCCCTCCGATATACGCATCAAAAGAAAGGTCTTTCAAATCTCTACCCACTTCTGCAAACCAAAAGCTTTTTCAAGCTCTAGCTTCCAAAACATACGTGTGTATCTTGAAAATTATTTGTTGTCCATTTTTTCGAAAAAATCGTGGGCTGACCCCTTGTCAAAAAAAAATATTTTTTTCAACATTGTTTCGCACCCCACCGATATACACATCAAAAGAAAGGTCTTTCAAATCTCTACCCACTTCTGCAAAGCAAAAGTATTTTTAAGCTCTAGCTTCCAAAATATTTGTATGTATCTTGAAAATTATTTGTTGTCCATTTTTCGAAAAAATCGTGGGCTAACCCCTTGTCAAAAAAAAATATTTTTTCAACATTGTCTCGCACCCCACCGATATACACATCAAAAGAAAGGTCTTTCAAATCTCTACCCACTTCTGCAAACCAAAAGCTTTTTTAAGCTCTAGCTTCCAAAATATTTGTATGTATCTTGGAAATTATTTGTTGTCCATTTTTTTAAAAAAATAGTGGGCTAACCCTTTGTCAAAAAAAAATATTTTTTTCAACATTGTTTCGCACCCCACCGATATACACATCAAAAGAAAGGTCTTTCAAATCTCTACCCACTTCTGCAAACCAAAAGCTTTTTCAAGCTCTAGCTTCCAAAACATACGTGTGTATCTTGAAAATTATTTGTTTTCCATTTTTTCGAAAAATTCGTGGGCTAATCCCTTGTCAAAAAAAATATTTTTTTCAACATTGTTTCGCACCCCACCGATATACACATCAAAAGAAAGGTCTTTCAAAGCTCTACCCAGAACTGCAAACCAAAAGCATTTTTAAGCTCTAGCTTCCAAAATATTTGTATGTATCTTGAAAATTATTTGTTGTCCATTTTTTTGAAAAAATCGTGGGCTAACCCCTTGTCAAAAAAAATATTTTTTTAACATTTTTCGCACCCCTCCGATATACGCATCAAAAGAAAGGTCTTTCAAATCTCTACCCACTTCTGCAAACCAAAAGCTTTTTCAAGCTCTAGCTTCCAAAACATACGTGTGTATCTTGAAAATTATTTGTTGTCCATTTTTTCGAAAAAATCGTGGGCTGACCCCTTGTCAAAAAAAAATATTTTTTTCAACATTGTTTCGCACCCCACCGATATACACATCAAAAGAAAGGTCTTTCAAAGCTCTACCCAGGACTGCAAACCAAAAGCTTTTTTAAGCTCTAGCTTCCAAAATATTTGTATGTATCTTGAAAATTATTTGCTGCCCATTTTTTCGAAAAAAATCGTGGACTAACCCCTTGTCAAAAAAAAATATTTTTTTAACATCTTTCGCACCCCTCCGATATACGCATCAAAAGAAAGGTCTTTCAAATCTCTACCCACTTCTGCAAACCAAAAGCTTTTTCAAGCTCTAGCTTCCAAAACATACGTGTGTATCTTGAAAATTATTTGTTGTCCATTTTTTCGAAAAAATCGTGGGCTGACCCCTTGTCAAAAAAAAATATTTTTTTCAACATTGTTTCGCACCCCACCGATATACACATCAAAAGAAAGGTCTTTCAAATCTCTACCCACTTCTGCAAAGCAAAAGTATTTTTAAGCTCTAGCTTCCAAAATATTTGTATGTATCTTGAAAATTATTTGTTGTCCATTTTTCGAAAAAATCGTGGGCTAACCCCTTGTCAAAAAAAAATATTTTTTCAACATTGTCTCGCACCCCACCGATATACACATCAAAAGAAAGGTCTTTCAAATCTCTACCCACTTCTGCAAACCAAAAGCTTTTTTAAGCTCTAGCTTCCAAAATATTTGTATGTATCTTGGAAATTATTTGTTGTCCATTTTTTTAAAAAAATAGTGGGCTAACCCTTTGTCAAAAAAAAATATTTTTTTCAACATTGTTTCGCACCCCACCGATATACACATCAAAAGAAAGGTCTTTCAAAACTCTACCCACTTCTGCAAACCAAAAGCTTTTTCAAGCTCTAGCTTCCAAAACATACGTGTGTATCTTGAAAATTATTTGTTTTCCATTTTTTCGAAAAAATCGTGGGCTAATCCCTTGTCAAAAAAAATATTTTTTTCAACATTGTTTCGCACCCCACCGATATACACATCAAAAGAAAGGTCTTTCAAAGCTCTACCCAGAACTGCAAACCAAAAGCATTTTTAAGCTCTAGCTTCCAAAATATTTGTATGTATCTTGAAAATTATTTGTTGTCCATTTTTTTGAAAAAATCGTGGGCTAACCCCTTGTCAAAAAAAATATTTTTTTCAATATTGTTTCCCAACCCACCGATATACACATCAAAAGAAAGGTCTTTCAAATCTCTACCTACTTCTGCAAACCAAAAGCTTTTTTAAGCTCTAGCTTCCAAAATATTTGCATGTATCTTGAAAATTATTTGCTGTCCATTTTTTCTAAAAAATCGTGGACTAACCCCTTGGCAAAAAAAATATTTGTTTAACATTTTTTCGCACCCCACCGATATACACATCAAAAGAAAGGTCTTTCAAATCTCTACCCACTTCTGCAAACCAAAACCTTTTTCAAGCTCTAGCTTCCAAAACATACGTGTGTATCTTGAAAATTATTTGTTTTCCATTTTTTTCGAAAAAATCGTGGGCTAATCCCTTGTCAAAAAAAATATTTTTTTCAACATTGTTTCGCACCCCACCGATATACACATCAAAAGAAAGGTCTTTCAAAGCTCTACCCAGGACTGCAAACCAAAAGCTTTTTTAAGCTATAGCTTCCAAAATATTTGTATGTATCTTGAAAATTATTTGTTGTCCATTTTTCGAAAAAATCGTTGGCTAACCCCTTGTCAAAAAAAAATATTTTTTTTCAACATTGTCTCGCACCCCACCGATATACACATCAAAAGAAAGGTCTTTCAAAGCTCTACCCAGGACTGCAAACCAAAAGCATTTTTAAGCTCTAGCTTCCAAAATATTTGTATGTATCTTGAAAATTATTTGTTGTCCATTTTTTTGAAAAAATCGTGGGCTAACCCCTTGTCAAAAAAAAATATTTTTTTCAACATTGTCTCGCACCCCACCGATATACACATCAAAAGAAAGGTCTTTCAAATCTCTACCCACTTCTTGACTTATCTTGAAAATTATTTGTTGTCCATTTTTTCGAAAAAATCGTGGGCTAACCCCTTGTCAAAAAATATTTTTTTCAACATTGTCTCGCACCCCACCGATATACACATCAAAAGAAAGGTCTTTCAAATCTCTACCCACTTCTGCAAACCAAAAGCTTTTTTAAGCTCTAGCTTCCAAAATATTTGTATGTATCTTGGAAATTATTTGTTGTCCATTTTTTTAAAAAAATAGTGGGCTAACCCTTTGTCAAAAAAAAATATTTTTTTCAACATTGCTTCGCACCCCACCGATATACACATCAAAAGAAAGGTCTTTCAAATCTCTACCCACTTCTGCAAACCAAAAGCTTTTTCAAGCTCTAGCTTCCAAAACATACGTGTGTATCTTGAAAATTATTTGTTTTCCATTTTTTCGAAAAAATCGTGGGCTAATCCCTTGTCAAAAAAAATATTTTTTTCAACATTGTTTCGCACCCCACCGATATACACATCAAAAGAAAGGTCTTTCAAAGCTCTACCCAGGACTGCAAACCAAAAGCATTTTTAAGCTCTAGCTTCCAAAATATTTGTAAGTATCGTGGGCTAACCCCTTGTCAAAAAAAATATTTTTTTCAATATTGTTTCCCAACCCACCGATATACACATCAAAAGAAAGGTCTTTCAAATCTCTACCTACTTCTGCAAACCAAAAGCTTTTTTAAGCTCTAGCTTCCAAAATATTTGCATGTATCTTGAAAATTATTTGCTGTCCATTTTTTCTAAAAAATCGTGGACTAACCCCTTGGCAAAAAAAATATTTGTTTAACATTTTTCGCACCCCACCGATATACACATCAAAAGAAAGGTCTTTCAAATCTCTACCCACTTCTGCAAACCAAAACCTTTTTCAAGCTCTAGCTTCAAAAACATACGTGTGTATCTTGAAAATTATTTGTTGTCCATTTTTTTGAAAACATCGTGGGCTAACCCTTTGTCAAAAAAAAAATATTTTTTTCAACATTGTTTCGCACCCCACCGATATACACATCAAAAGAAAGGTCTTTAAAAGCTCTACCCAGGACTGCAAACCAAAAGCTTTTTTAAGCTATAGCTTCCAAAATATTTGAATGTATCTTGAAAATTATTTGTTGTCCATTTTTCGAAAAAATCGTGGGCTAACCCCTTGTCAAAAAAAATATTTTTTTCAACATTGTTTCGCACCCCACCGATATACACATCAAAAGAAAGGTCTTTCAAAGCTCTACCCAGGACTGCAAACCAAAAGTTTTTTAAGCTATAGGTTTCAAAATATTTGAATGTATCTTGAAAATTATTTGTTGTCCATTTTTCGAAAAAATCGTGGGCTAACCCCTTGTCAAAAAAAATATTTTTTTCAACATTGTTTCGCACCCCACCGATATACACATCAAAAGAAAGGTCTTTCAAAGCTCTACCCAGGACTGCAAACCAAAAGCTTTTTTAAGCTCTAGCTTCCAAAATATTTGTATGTATCTTGAAAATTATTTGCTGCCCATTTTTTCGAAAAAAATCGTGGACTAACCCCTTGTCAAAAAAAAATATTTTTTTAACATTTTTCGCACCCCTCCGATATACACATCAAAAGAAAGGTCTTTCAAATCCCTACCCACTTCTGCAAACCAAAAGCTTTTTCAAGCTCTAGCTTCCAAAACATACGTGTGTATCTTGAAAATTATTTGTTGTCCATTTTTTCGAAAAAATCGTGGGCTGACCCCTTGTCAAAAACGAATATTTTTTTCAACATTGTTTCGCACCCCACCGATATACACATCAAAAGAAAGGTCTTTCAAATCTCTACCCACTTCTGCAAACCAAAAGTATTTTTAAGCTCTAGCTTCCAAAATATTTGTATGTATCTTGAAAATTATTTGTTGTCCATTTTTCGAAAAAATCGTGGGCTAACCCCTTGTCAAAAAAAATATTTTTTCAACATTGTCTCGCACCCCACCGATATACACATCAAAAGAAAGGTCTCTCAAATCTCTACCCACTTCCGCAAACCAAAAGCTTTTTCAAGCTCTAGCTTCAAAAACATACGTGTGTATCTTGAAAATTATTTGTTGTCCATTTTTCGAAAAAATCGTTGGCTAACCCCTTGTCAAAAAAAAATATTTTTTTCAACATTGTCTCGCACCCCACCGATATACACATCAAAAGAAAGGCCTTTCAAAGCTCTACCCAGGACTGCAAACCAAAAGCATTTTTAAGCTCTAGCTTCCAAAATATTTGTATGTATCTTGAAAATTATTTGTTGTCCATTTTTTTGAAAAAATCGTGGGCTAACCCCTTGTCAAAAAAAATATTTTTTTCAATATTGTTTCCCACCCCACCGATATACACATCAAAAGAAAGGTCTTTCAAAGCTCTACCCAGGACTGCAAACCAAAAGCATTTTTAAGCTCTAGCTTCCAAAATATTTGTATGTATCTTGAAAATTATTTGTTGTCCATTTTTTTGAAAAAATCGTGGGCTAACCCCTTGTCAAAAAAAAAATTTTTTCAATATTGTTTCCCACCCCACCGATATACACATCAAAAGAAAGGTCTTTCAAATCTCTACCTACTTCTGCAAACTAAAAGCTTTTTAAAGCTCTAGCTTCCAAAACATGCGTGTGTATCTTGAAAATTATTTGTTGTCCATTTTTTCGAAAAAATCGTGGGCTAACCCCTTGTCAAAAAAAAAAAATTTTCAACATTGTTTCGCACCCCACCGATATACACATCAAAAGAAAGGTCTTTCAATGCTCTACCCAGGACTGCAAACCAAAAGCTTTTTTAAGATATAGCTTCCAAAATATTTGAATGTATCTTGAAAATTATTTGTTGTCCATTTTTCGAAAAAATCGTGGGCTAACCCCTTGTCAAAAAAAATATTTTTTTCAACATTGTTTCGCACCCCACCGATATACACATCAAAAGAAAGGTCTTTCAAAGCTCTACCCAGGACTGCAAACCAAAAGTTTTTTAAGCTATAGGTTTCAAAATATTTGAATGTATCTTGAAAATTATTTGTTGTCCATTTTTCGAAAAAATCGTGGGCTAACCCCTTGTCAAAAAAAATATTTTTTTCAACATTGTTTCGCACCCCACCGATATACACATCAAAAGAAAGGTCTTTCAAAGCTCTACCCAGGACTGCAAACCAAAAGCTTTTTTAAGCTCTAGCTTCCAAAATATTTGTATGTATCTTGAAAATTATTTGTTGTCCATTTTTTTGAAAAAATCGTGGGCTAACCCCTTGTCAAAAAAAATATTTTTTTCAATATTGTTTCCCAACCCACCGATATACACATCAAAAGAAAGGTCTTTCAAATCTCTACCTACTTCTGCAAACCAAAAGCTTTTTTAAGCTCTAGCTTCCAAAATATTTGCATGTATCTTGAAAATTATTTGCTGTCCATTTTTTCTAAAAAATCGTGGACTAACCCCTTGGCAAAAAAAATATTTGTTTAACATTTTTTCGCACCCCACCGATATACACATCAAAAGAAAGGTCTTTCAAATCTCTACCCACTTCTGCAAACCAAAACCTTTTTCAAGCTCTAGCTTCCAAAACATACGTGTGTATCTTGAAAATTATTTGTTTTCCATTTTTTTCGAAAAAATCGTGGGCTAATCCCTTGTCAAAAAAAATATTTTTTTCAACATTGTTTCGCACCCCACCGATATACACATCAAAAGAAAGGTCTTTCAAAGCTCTACCCAGGACTGCAAACCAAAAGCTTTTTTAAGCTATAGCTTCCAAAATATTTGTATGTATCTTGAAAATTATTTGTTGTCCATTTTTCGAAAAAATCGTTGGCTAACCCCTTGTCAAAAAAAAATATTTTTTTTCAACATTGTCTCGCACCCCACCGATATACACATCAAAAGAAAGGTCTTTCAAAGCTCTACCCAGGACTGCAAACCAAAAGCATTTTTAAGCTCTAGCTTCCAAAATATTTGTATGTATCTTGAAAATTATTTGTTGTCCATTTTTTTGAAAAAATCGTGGGCTAACCCCTTGTCAAAAAAAAATATTTTTTTCAACATTGTCTCGCACCCCACCGATATACACATCAAAAGAAAGGTCTTTCAAATCTCTACCCACTTCTTGACTTATCTTGAAAATTATTTGTTGTCCATTTTTTCGAAAAAATCGTGGGCTAACCCCTTGTCAAAAAATATTTTTTTCAACATTGTCTCGCACCCCACCGATATACACATCAAAAGAAAGGTCTTTCAAATCTCTACCCACTTCTGCAAACCAAAAGCTTTTTTAAGCTCTAGCTTCCAAAATATTTGTATGTATCTTGGAAATTATTTGTTGTCCATTTTTTTAAAAAAATAGTGGGCTAACCCTTTGTCAAAAAAAAATATTTTTTTCAACATTGCTTCGCACCCCACCGATATACACATCAAAAGAAAGGTCTTTCAAATCTCTACCCACTTCTGCAAACCAAAAGCTTTTTCAAGCTCTAGCTTCAAAAACATACGTGTGTATCTTGAAAATTATTTGTTTTCCATTTTTTCGAAAAAATCGTGGGCTAATCCCTTGTCAAAAAAAATATTTTTTTCAACATTGTTTCGCACCCCACCGATATACACATCAAAAGAAAGGTCTTTCAAAGCTCTACCCAGGACTGCAAACCAAAAGCATTTTTAAGCTCTAGCTTCCAAAATATTTGTAAGTATCGTGGGCTAACCCCTTGTCAAAAAAAATATTTTTTTCAATATTGTTTCCCAACCCACCGATATACACATCAAAAGAAAGGTCTTTCAAATCTCTACCTACTTCTGCAAACCAAAAGCTTTTTTAAGCTCTAGCTTCCAAAATATTTGCATGTATCTTGAAAATTATTTGCTGTCCATTTTTTCTAAAAAATCGTGGACTAACCCCTTGGCAAAAAAAATATTTGTTTAACATTTTTCGCACCCCACCGATATACACATCAAAAGAAAGGTCTTTCAAATCTCTACCCACTTCTGCAAACCAAAACCTTTTTCAAGCTCTAGCTTCAAAAACATACGTGTGTATCTTGAAAATTATTTGTTGTCCATTTTTTTGAAAACATCGTGGGCTAACCCTTTGTCAAAAAAAAAATATTTTTTTCAACATTGTTTCGCACCCCACCGATATACACATCAAAAGAAAGGTCTTTAAAAGCTCTACCCAGGACTGCAAACCAAAAGCTTTTTTAAGCTATAGCTTCCAAAATATTTGAATGTATCTTGAAAATTATTTGTTGTCCATTTTTCGAAAAAATCGTGGGCTAACCCCTTGTCAAAAAAAATATTTTTTTCAACATTGTTTCGCACCCCACCGATATACACATCAAAAGAAAGGTCTTTCAAAGCTCTACCCAGGACTGCAAACCAAAAGTTTTTTAAGCTATAGGTTTCAAAATATTTGAATGTATCTTGCAAATTATTTGTTGTCCATTTTTCGAAAAAATCGTGGGCTAACCCCTTGTCAAAAAAAATATTTTTTTCAACATTGTTTCGCACCCCACCGATATACACATCAAAAGAAAGGTCTTTCAAAGCTCTACCCAGGACTGCAAACCAAAAGCTTTTTTAAGCTCTAGCTTCCAAAATATTTGTATGTATCTTGAAAATTATTTGCTGCCCATTTTTTCGAAAAAAATCGTGGACTAACCCCTTGTCAAAAAAAATATTTTTTCAACATTGTTTCGCACCCCACTGATATACACATTTAAAGAAAGGTCTTTCAAATCTCTACCTACTTCTGCAAACTAAAAGCTTTTTCAAGCTCTAGCTTCCAAAACATACGTGTGTATCTTGAAAATTATTTGTTGTCCATTTTTTCGAAAAAATCGTGGACTAACCCCTTGTCAAAAAAAATATTTTTTTAACATTTTTTCGCACCCCACCGATATACACATCAAAAGAAAAGTCTTTCAAATCTCTACCCACTTCTGCAAACCTAAAGCTTTTTCAAGCTCTAGCTTCCAAAACATACGTGTGTATCTTGAAAATTATTTGTTGTCCATTTTTTCGAAAAAATCGTGGACTAACCCCTTGTCAAAAAAAAATATTTTTTTTCAACATTGTTTCCCACCCCACCGATATACACATTTAAAGAAAGGTCTTTCAAATCTCTACCTACTTCTGCAAACCAAAAGCATTTTTAAGCTCTAGCCTCCAAAATATTTGTATGTATCTTGAAAATTATTTGCTGTCCATTTTTTCGAAAAAAATCGTGGACTAACCCCTTGTCAAAAAAAATATTTTTTTAACATTTTTTCGCACCCCACCGATATACACATCAAAAGAAAGGTCTTTCAAATCTCTACCCACGTCTGCAAACCAAAAGCTTTTTCAAGCTCTAGCTTCAAAAACATACGTGTGTATCTTGAAAATTATTTGTTGCCCATTTTTTCGAAAAATTCGTGGGCTAATCCCTTGTCAAAAAAAATATTTTTTTCAACATTGTTTCCCACCCCACCGATATACACATGAAAAGAAAGGTCTTTCAAATCTCTACCTACTTCTGCAAACCAAAAGCATTTTTAAGCTCTAGCTTCCAAAATATTTGTATGTATCTTGAAAATTATTTGCTGTCCATTTTTTCGAAAAAAATCGTGGACTAACCCATTGTCAAAAAAAAATATTTTTTTAACATTTTTTCGCACCCCACCGATATACACATCAAAAGAAAGGTGTTTCAAATCTCTACCCACTTCTGCAAACCAAAAGCTTTTTCAAGCTCTAGCTTCAAAAACATACGTGTGTACCTTGAAAATTATTTGTTGTCCATTTTTTTGAAAAAATCGTGGGCTAACCCCTTGTCAAAAAAAATATTTTGTTTAACGTTGTTTCGCACTCCACCGATATACACATCAAAAGAAAGGTCTTTAAAAGCTCTACCCAGGACTGCAAAGCAAAAGCTTTTTTAAGCTATAGCTTCCAAAATATTTGTATGTATCTTGAAAATTATTTGTTGTCCATTTTTCGAAAAAATCGTGGACTAACCCCTTGTCAAAAAAAAATATTTTTTTCAACATTGTTTCGCACCCCACCGATATACACATCAAAAGAAAGGTCTTTCAAAGCTCTACCCAGGACTGCAAACCAAAAGTATTTTTAAGCTCTAGCTTCCAAAATATTTTTATGTATCTTAAAAATTATTTGTTGTCCATTTTTCGAAAAAATCGTGGGCTAACCCCTTGTCAAAAAAAATATTTTTTTCAACATTGTTTCGCACCCCACCGATATACACATCAAAAGAAAGGTCTTTCAAAGCTCTACCCAGGACTGCAAACCAAAAGCATTTTTAAGCTCTAGCTTCCAAAATATTTTTATGTATCTTGAAAATTATTTGCTGCCCATTTTTTCGAAAAAAATCGTGGACTAACCCCTTGTCAAAAAAAAATATTTTTTTAACATTTTTCGCACCCCTCCGATATACACATCAAAAGAAAGGTCTTTCAAATCCCTACCCACTTCTGCAAACCAAAAGCTTTTTCAAGCTCTAGCTTCCAAAACATACGTGTGTATCTTGAAAATTATTTGTTGTCCATTTTTTCGAAAAAATCGTGGGCTGACCCCTTGTCAAAAACGAATATTTTTTTCAACATTGTTTCGCACCCCACCGATATACACATCAAAAGAAAGGTCTTTCAAATCTCTACCCACTTCTGCAAACCAAAAGTATTTTTAAGCTCTAGCTTCCATAATATTTGTATGTATCTTGAAAATTATTTGTTGTCCATTTTTCGAAAAAATCGTGGGCTAACCCCTTGTCAAAAAAAATATTTTTTCAACATTGTCTCGCACCCCACCGATATACACATCAAAAGAAAGGTCTCTCAAATCTCTACCCACTTCCGCAAACCAAAAGCTTTTTCAAGCTCTAGCTTCAAAAACATACGTGTGTATCTTGAAAATTATTTGTTGTCCATTTTTCGAAAAAATCGTTGGCTAACCCCTTGTCAAAAAAAAATATTTTTTTCAACATTGTCTCGCACCCCACCGATATACACATCAAAAGAAAGGCCTTTCAAAGCTCTACCCAGGACTGCAAACCAAAAGCATTTTTAAGCTCTAGCTTCCAAAATATTTGTATGTATCTTGAAAATTATTTGTTGTCCATTTTTTTGAAAAAATCGTGGGCTAACCCCTTGTCAAAAAAAATATTTTTTTCAATATTGTTTCCCACCCCACCGATATACACATCAAAAGAAAGGTCTTTCAAAGCTCTACCCAGGACTGCAAACCAAAAGCATTTTTAAGCTCTAGCTTCCAAAATATTTGTATGTATCTTGAAAATTATTTGTTGTCCATTTTTTTGAAAAAATCGTGGGCTAACCCCTTGTCAAAAAAAAAATTTTTTCAATATTGTTTCCCACCCCACCGATATACACATCAAAAGAAAGGTCTTTCAAATCTCTACCTACTTCTGCAAACTAAAAGCTTTTTAAAGCTCTAGCTTCCAAAACATGCGTGTGTATCTTGAAAATTATTTGTTGTCCATTTTTTCGAAAAAATCGTGGGCTAACCCCTTGTCAAAAAAAAAAAATTTCAACATTGTTTCGCACCCCACCGATATACACATCAAAAGAAAGGTCTTTCAATGCTCTACCCAGGACTGCAAACCAAAAGCTTTTTTAAGATATAGCTTCCAAAATATTTGAATGTATCTTGAAAATTATTTGTTGTCCATTTTTCGAAAAAATCGTGGGCTAACCCCTTGTCAAAAAAAATATTTTTTTCAACATTGTTTCGCACCCCACCGATATACACATCAAAAGAAAGGTCTTTCAAAGCTCTACCCAGGACTGCAAACCAAAAGTTTTTTAAGCTATAGGTTTCAAAATATTTGAATGTATCTTGAAAATTATTTGTTGTCCATTTTTCGAAAAAATCGTGGGCTAACCCCTTGTCAAAAAAAATATTTTTTTCAACATTGTTTCGCACCCCACCGATATACACATCAAAAGAAAGGTCTTTCAAAGCTCTACCCAGGACTGCAAACCAAAAGCTTTTTTAAGCTCTAGCTTCCAAAATATTTGTATGTATCTTGAAAATTATTTGTTGTCCATTTTTTTGAAAAAATCGTGGGCTAACCCCTTGTCAAAAAAAATATTTTTTTCAATATTGTTTCCCAACCCACCGATATACACATCAAAAGAAAGGTCTTTCAAATCTCTACCTACTTCTGCAAACCAAAAGCTTTTTTAAGCTCTAGCTTCCAAAATATTTGCATGTATCTTGAAAATTATTTGCTGTCCATTTTTTCTAAAAAATCGTGGACTAACCCCTTGGCAAAAAAAATATTTGTTTAACATTTTTTCGCACCCCACCGATATACACATCAAAAGAAAGGTCTTTCAAATCTCTACCCACTTCTGCAAACCAAAACCTTTTTCAAGCTCTAGCTTCCAAAACATACGTGTGTATCTTGAAAATTATTTGTTTTCCATTTTTTTCGAAAAAATCGTGGGCTAATCCCTTGTCAAAAAAAATATTTTTTTCAACATTGTTTCGCACCCCACCGATATACACATCAAAAGAAAGGTCTTTCAAAGCTCTACCCAGGACTGCAAACCAAAAGCTTTTTTAAGCTATAGCTTCCAAAATATTTGTATGTATCTTGAAAATTATTTGTTGTCCATTTTTCGAAAAAATCGTTGGCTAACCCCTTGTCAAAAAAAAATATTTTTTTTCAACATTGTCTCGCACCCCACCGATATACACATCAAAAGAAAGGTCTTTCAAAGCTCTACCCAGGACTGCAAACCAAAAGCATTTTTAAGCTCTAGCTTCCAAAATATTTGTATGTATCTTGAAAATTATTTGTTGTCCATTTTTTTGAAAAAATCGTGGGCTAACCCCTTGTCAAAAAAAAATATTTTTTTCAACATTGTCTCGCACCCCACCGATATACACATCAAAAGAAAGGTCTTTCAAATCTCTACCCACTTCTTGACTTATCTTGAAAATTATTTGTTGTCCATTTTTTCGAAAAAATCGTGGGCTAACCCCTTGTCAAAAAATATTTTTTTCAACATTGTCTCGCACCCCACCGATATACACATCAAAAGAAAGGTCTTTCAAATCTCTACCCACTTCTGCAAACCAAAAGCTTTTTTAAGCTCTAGCTTCCAAAATATTTGTATGTATCTTGGAAATTATTTGTTGTCCATTTTTTTAAAAAAATAGTGGGCTAACCCTTTGTCAAAAAAAAATATTTTTTTCAACATTGCTTCGCACCCCACCGATATACACATCAAAAGAAAGGTCTTTCAAATCTCTACCCACTTCTGCAAACCAAAAGCTTTTTCAAGCTCTAGCTTCCAAAACATACGTGTGTATCTTGAAAATTATTTGTTTTCCATTTTTTCGAAAAAATCGTGGGCTAATCCCTTGTCAAAAAAAATATTTTTTTCAACATTGTTTCGCACCCCACCGATATACACATCAAAAGAAAGGTCTTTCAAAGCTCTACCCAGGACTGCAAACCAAAAGCATTTTTAAGCTCTAGCTTCCAAAATATTTGTAAGTATCGTGGGCTAACCCCTTGTCAAAAAAAATATTTTTTTCAATATTGTTTCCCAACCCACCGATATACACATCAAAAGAAAGGTCTTTCAAATCTCTACCTACTTCTGCAAACCAAAAGCTTTTTTAAGCTCTAGCTTCCAAAATATTTGCATGTATCTTGAAAATTATTTGCTGTCCATTTTTTCTAAAAAATCGTGGACTAACCCCTTGGCAAAAAAAATATTTGTTTAACATTTTTCGCACCCCACCGATATACACATCAAAAGAAAGGTCTTTCAAATCTCTACCCACTTCTGCAAACCAAAACCTTTTTCAAGCTCTAGCTTCAAAAACATACGTGTGTATCTTGAAAATTATTTGTTGTCCATTTTTTTGAAAACATCGTGGGCTAACCCTTTGTCAAAAAAAATATTTTTTTCAACATTGTTTCGCACCCCACCGATATACACATCAAAAGAAAGGTCTTTAAAAGCTCTACCCAGGACTGCAAACCAAAAGCTTTTTTAAGCTATAGCTTCCAAAATATTTGAATGTATCTTGAAAATTATTTGTTGTCCATTTTTCGAAAAAATCGTGGGCTAACCCCTTGTCAAAAAAAATATTTTTTTCAACATTGTTTCGCACCCCACCGATATACACATCAAAAGAAAGGTCTTTCAAAGCTCTACCCAGGACTGCAAACCAAAAGTTTTTTAAGCTATAGGTTTCAAAATATTTGAATGTATCTTGCAAATTATTTGTTGTCCATTTTTCGAAAAAATCGTGGGCTAACCCCTTGTCAAAAAAAATATTTTTTTCAACATTGTTTCGCACCCCACCGATATACACATCAAAAGAAAGGTCTTTCAAAGCTCTACCCAGGACTGCAAACCAAAAGCTTTTTTAAGCTCTAGCTTCCAAAATATTTGTATGTATCTTGAAAATTATTTGCTGCCCATTTTTTCGAAAAAAATCGTGGACTAACCCCTTGTCAAAAAAAATATTTTTTCAACATTGTTTCGCACCCCACTGATATACACATTTAAAGAAAGGTCTTTCAAATCTCTACCTACTTCTGCAAACTAAAAGCTTTTTCAAGCTCTAGCTTCCAAAACATACGTGTGTATCTTGAAAATTATTTGTTGTCCATTTTTTCGAAAAAATCGTGGACTAACCCCTTGTCAAAAAAAATATTTTTTTAACATTTTTTCGCACCCCACCGATATACACATCAAAAGAAAAGTCTTTCAAATCTCTACCCACTTCTGCAAACCAAAAGCTTTTTCAAGCTCTAGCTTCCAAAACATACGTGTGTATCTTGAAAATTATTTGTTGTCCATTTTTTCGAAAAAATCGTGGACTAACCCCTTGTCAAAAAAAAATATTTTTTTTCAACATTGTTTCCCACCCCACCGATATACACATTTAAAGAAAGGTCTTTCAAATCTCTACCTACTTCTGCAAACCAAAAGCATTTTTAAGCTCTAGCCTCCAAAATATTTGTATGTATCTTGAAAATTATTTGCTGTCCATTTTTTCGAAAAAAATCGTGGACTAACCCCTTGTCAAAAAAAATATTTTTTTAACATTTTTTCGCACCCCACCGATATACACATCAAAAGAAAGGTCTTTCAAATCTCTACCCACTTCTGCAAACCAAAAGCTTTTTCAAGCTCTAGCTTCAAAAACATACGTGTGTATCTTGAAAATTATTTGTTGCCCATTTTTTCGAAAAATTCGTGGGCTAATCCCTTGTCAAAAAAAATATTTTTTTCAACATTGTTTCCCACCCCACCGATATACACATGAAAAGAAAGGTCTTTCAAATCTCTACCTACTTCTGCAAACCAAAAGCATTTTTAAGCTCTAGCTTCCAAAATATTTGTATGTATCTTGAAAATTATTTGCTGTCCATTTTTTCGAAAAAAATCGTGGACTAACCCATTGTCAAAAAAAAATATTTTTTTAACATTTTTTCGCACCCCACCGATATACACATCAAAAGAAAGGTGTTTCAAATCTCTACCCACTTCTGCAAACCAAAAGCTTTTTCAAGCTCTAGCTTCAAAAACATACGTGTGTACCTTGAAAATTATTTGTTGTCCATTTTTTTGAAAAAATCGTGGGCTAACCCCTTGTCAAAAAAAATATTTTGTTTAACGTTGTTTCGCACTCCACCGATATACACATCAAAAGAAAGGTCTTTAAAAGCTCTACCCAGGACTGCAAAGCAAAAGCTTTTTTAAGCTATAGCTTCCAAAATATTTGTATGTATCTTGAAAATTATTTGTTGTCCATTTTGTCTAAAAAATCGTGGACTAACCCCTTGTCAAAAAAAAATATTTTTTTCAACATTGTTTCGCACCCCACCGATATACACATCAAAAGAAAGGTCTTTCAAAGCTCTACCCAGGACTGCAAACCAAAAGTATTTTTAAGCTCTAGCTTCCAAAATATTTTTATGTATCTTAAAAATTATTTGTTGTCCATTTTTCGAAAAAATCGTGGGCTAACCCCTTGTCAAAAAAAATATTTTTTTCAACATTGTTTCGCACCCCACCGATATACACATCAAAAGAAAGGTCTTTCAAAGCTCTACCCAGGACTGCAAACCAAAAGCATTTTTAAGCTCTAGCTTCCAAAATATTTGTATGTATCTTGAAAATTATTTGCTGCCCATTTTTTCGAAAAAAATCGTGGACTAACCCCTTGTCAAAAAAAAATATTTTTTTAACATTTTTCGCACCCCTCCGATATACACATCAAAAGAAAGGTCTTTCAAATCTCTACCCACTTCTGCAAACCAAAAGCTTTTTCAAGCTCTAGCTTCCAAAACATACGTGTGTATCTTGAAAATTATTTGTTGTCCATTTTTTCGAAAAAATCGTGGGCTGACCCCTTGTCAAAAAAAATATTTTTTTCAACATTGTTTCGCACCCCACCGATATACACATCAAAAGAAAGGTCTTTCAAATCTCTACCCACTTCTGCAAAGCAAAAGTATTTTTAAGCTCTAGCTTCCAAAATATTTGTATGTATCTTGAAAATTATTTGTTGTCCATTTTTCGAAAAAATCGTGGGCTAACCCCTTGTCAAAAAAAAATATTTTTTCAACATTGTCTCGCACCCCACCGATATACACATCAAAAGAAAGGTCTTTCAAATCTCTACCCACTTCTGCAAACCAAAAGCTTTTTTAAGCTCTAGCTTCCAAAATATTTGTATGTATCTTGGAAATTATTTGTTGTCCATTTTTTTAAAAAAATAGTGGGCTAACCCTTTGTCAAAAAAAAATATTTTTTTCAACATTGTTTCGCACCCCACCGATATACACATCAAAAGAAAGGTCTTTCAAATCTCTACCCACTTCTGCAAACCAAAAGCTTTTTCAAGCTCTAGCTTCCAAAACATACGTGTGTATCTTGAAAATTATTTGTTTTCCATTTTTTCGAAAAAATCGTGGGCTAATCCCTTGTCAAAAAAAATATTTTTTTCAACATTGTTTCGCACCCCACCGATATACACATCAAAAGAAAGGTCTTTCAAATCTCTACCCACTTCTGCAAACCAAAAGCTTTTTCAAGCTCTAGCTTCCAAAACATACGTGTGTATCTTGAAAATTATTTGTTGTCCATTTTTTCGAAAAAATCGTGGGCTGACCCCTTGTCAAAAAAAATATTTTTTTCAACATTGTTTCGCACCCCACCGATATACACATCAAAAGAAAGGTCTTTCAAATCTCTACCCACTTCTGCAAAGCAAAAGTATTTTTAAGCTCTAGCTTCCAAAATATTTGTATGTATCTTGAAAATTATTTGTTGTCCATTTTTCGAAAAAATCGTGGGCTAACCCCTTGTCAAAAAAAAATATTTTTTCAACATTGTCTCGCACCCCACCGATATACACATCAAAAGAAAGGTCTTTCAAATCTCTACCCACTTCTGCAAACCAAAAGCTTTCTTAAGCTCTAGCTTCCAAAATATTTGTATGTATCTTGGAAATTATTTGTTGTCCATTTTTTTAAAAAAATAGTGGGCTAACCCTTTGTCAAAAAAAAATATTTTTTTCAACATTGTTTCGCACCCCACCGATATACACATCAAAAGAAAGGTCTTTCAAATCTCTACCCACTTCTGCAAACCAAAAGCTTTTTCAAGCTCTAGCTTCCAAAACATACGTGTGTATCTTGAAAATTATTTGTTTTCCATTTTTTCGAAAAAATCGTGGGCTAATCCCTTGTCAAAAAAAATATTTTTTTCAACATTGTTTCGCACCCCACCGATATACACATCAAAAGAAAGGTCTTTCAAATCTCTACCCACTTCTGCAAACCAAAAGCTTTTTCAAGCTCTAGCTTCCAAAACATACGTGTGTATCTTGAAAATTATTTGTTTTCCATTTTTTCGAAAAAATCGTGGGCTAATCCCTTGTCAAAAAAAAATATTTTTTTCAACATTGTTTCGCACCACACCGATATACACATCAAAAGAAAGGTCTTTCAAAGCCCCACCCAGGACTTGTCAAAAAAAAATATTTTTTTCAACATTGTTTCGCACCCCACCGATATACACATCAAAAGAAAGGTCTTTCAAATCTCTACCCACTTCTGCAAACCAAAAGTATTTTTAAGCTCTAGCTTCCAAAATATTTGTATGTATCTTGAAAATTATTTGTTGTCCATTTTTCGAAAAAATCGTGGACTAACCCCTTGGCAAAAAAAATATTTGTTTAACATTTTTTCGCACCCCACCGATATACACATCAAAAGAAAGGTCTTTCAAATCTCTACCCACTTCTGCAAACCAAAACCTTTTTCAAGTTCTAGCTTCCAAAACATACGTGTGTATCTTGAAAATTATTTGTTTTCCATTTTTTTCGAAAAAATCGTGGGCTAATCCCTTGTCAAAAAAAATATTTTTTCAACATTGTTTCGCTCCCCACCGATATACACATCAAAAGAAAGGTCTTTCAAAGCTCTACCCAGGACTGCAAACCAAAAGCTTTTTTAAGCTCTAGCTTCCAAAATATTTGTATGTATCTTGAAAATTATTTGTTGTCCATTTTTCGAAAAAATCGTTGGCTAACCCCTTGTCAAAAAAAAATATTTTTTTTCAACATTGTCTCGCACCCCACCGATATACACATCAAAAGAAAGGTCTTTCAAAGCTCTACCCAGGACTGCAAACCAGAAGCATTTTTAAGCTCTAGCTTCCAAAATATTTGTATGTAGCTTGAAAATTATTTGTTGTCCATTTTTTTGAAAAAATCGTGGGCTAACCCCTTGTCAAAAAAAAATATTTTTTTCAACATTGTCTCGCACCCCACCGATATACACATCAAAAGAAAGGTCTTTCAAATCTCTACCCACTTCTTGACTTATCTTGAAAATTATTTGTTGTCCATTTTTTCGAAAAAATCGTGGGCTATACCCTTGTCAAAAAATATTTTTTTCAACATTGTCTCGCACCCCACCGATATACACATCAAAAGAAAGGTCTTTCAAATCTCTACCCACTTCTGCAAACCAAAAGCTTTTTTAAGCTCTAGCTTCCAAAATATTTGTATGTATCTTGGAAATTATTTGTTGTCCATTTTTTTAAAAAAATAGTGGGCTAACCCTTTGTCAAAAAAAAATATTTTTTTCAACATTGTTTCGCACCCCACCGATATACACATCAAAAGAAAGGTCTTTCAAATCTCTACTCACTTCTGCAAACCAAAAGCTTTTTCAAGCTCTAGCTTCCAAAACATACGTGTGTATCTTGAAAATTATTTGTTTTCCATTTTTTCGAAAAAATCGTGGGCTAATCCCTTGTCAAAAAAAATATTTTTTTCAACATTGTTTCGCACCCCACCGATATACACATCAAAAGAAAGGTCTTTCAAAGCTCTACCCAGGACTGCAAACCAAAAGCATTTTTAAGCTCTAGCTTCCAAAATATTTGTATGTATCTTGAAAATTATTTGTTGTCCATTTTTTTGAAAAAATCGTGGGCTAACCCCTTGTCAAAAAAAATATTTTTTTCAATATTGTTTCCCAACCCACCGATATACACATCAAAAGAAAGGTCTTTCAAATCTCTACCTACTTCTGCAAACCAAAAGCTTTTTTAAGCTCTAGCTTCCAAAATATTTGCATGTATCTTGAAAATTATTTGCTGTCCATTTTTTCTAAAAAATCGTGGACTAACCCCTTGGCAAAAAAATATTTGTTTAACATTTGTTCGCACCCCACCGATATACACATCAAAAGAAAGGTCTTTCAAATCTCTACCCACTTCTGCAAACCAAAACCTTTTTCAAGCTCTAGCTTCAAAAACATACGTGTGTATCTTGAAAATTATTTGCTGTCCATTTTTTTGAAAAAATCGTGGGCTAACCCTTTGTCAAAAAAAAAATATTTTTTTCAACATTGTTTCGCACCCCACCGATATACACATCAAAAGAAAGGTCTTTAAAAGCTCTACCCAGGACTGCAAACCAAAAGCTTTTTTAAGCTATAGCTTCCAAAATATTTGAATGTATCTTGAAAATTATTTGTTGTCCATTTTTCGAAAAAATCGTGGGCTAACCCCTTGTCAAAAAAAATATTTTTTTCAACATTGTTTCGCACCCCACCGATATACACATCAAAAGAAAGGTCTTTCAAAGCTCTACCCAGGACTGCAAACCAAAAGTTTTTTAAGCTATAGGTTTCAAAATATTTGAATGTATCTTGAAAATTATTTGTTGTCCATTTTTCGAAAAAATCGTGGGCTAACCCCTTGTCAAAAAAAATATTTTTTTCAACATTGTTTCGCACCCCACCGATATACACATCAAAAGAAAGGTCTTTCAAAGCTCTACCCAGGACTGCAAACCAAAAGCTTTTTTAAGCTCTAGCTTCCAAAATATTTGTATGTATCTTGAAAATTATTTGCTGCCCATTTTTTCGAAAAAAATCGTGGACTAACCCCTTGTCAAAAAAAAATATTTTTTTAACATTTTTCGCACCCCTCCGATATACACATCAAAAGAAAGGTCTTTCAAATCCCTACCCACTTCTGCAAACCAAAAGCTTTTTCAAGCTCTAGCTTCCAAAACATACGTGTGTATCTTGAAAATTATTTGTTGTCCATTTTTTCGAAAAAATCGTGGGCTGACCCCTTGTCAAAAACAAATATTTTTTTCAACATTGTTTCGCACCCCACCGATATACACATCAAAAGAAAGGTCTTTCAAATCTCTACCCACTTCTGCAAACCAAAAGTATTTTTAAGCTCTAGCTTCCAAAATATTTGTATGTATCTTGAAAATTATTTGTTGTCCATTTTTCGAAAAAATCGTGGGCTAACCCCTTGTCAAAAAAAATATTTTTTCAACATTGTCTCGCACCCCACCGATATACACATCAAAAGAAAGGTCTCTCAAATCTCTACCCACTTCCGCAAACCAAAAGCTTTTTCAAGCTCTAGCTTCAAAAACATACGTGTGTATCTTGAAAATTATTTGTTGTCCATTTTTCGAAAAAATCGTTGGCTAACCCCTTGTCAAAAAAAAATATTTTTTTCAACATTGTCTCGCACCCCACCGATATACACATCAAAAGAAAGGCCTTTCAAAGCTCTACCCAGGACTGCAAACCAAAAGCATTTTTAAGCTCTAGCTTCCAAAATATTTGTATGTATCTTGAAAATTATTTGTTGTCCATTTTTTTGAAAAAATCGTGGGCTAACCCCTTGTCAAAAAAAATATTTTTTTCAATATTGTTTCCCACCCCACCGATATACACATCAAAAGAAAGGTCTTTCAAAGCTCTACCCAGGACTGCAAACCAAAAGCATTTTTAAGCTCTAGCTTCCAAAATATTTGTATGTATCTTGAAAATTATTTGTTGTCCATTTTTTTGAAAAAATCGTGGGCTAACCCCTTGTCAAAAAAAAATTTTTTTCAATATTGTTTCCCACCCCACCGATATACACATCAAAAGAAAGGTCTTTCAAATCTCTACCTACTTCTGCAAACTAAAAGCTTTTTAAAGCTCTAGCTTCCAAAACATGCGTGTGTATCTTGAAAATTATTTGTTGTCCATTTTTTCGAAAAAATCGTGGGCTAACCCCTTGTCAAAAAAAAAAAATTTTCAACATTGTTTCGCACCCCACCGATATACACATCAAAAGAAAGGTCTTTCAATGCTCTACCCAGGACTGCAAACCAAAAGCTTTTTTAAGATATAGCTTCCAAAATATTTGTATGTATCTTGAAAATTATTTTTTGTCCATTTTTTTTTCGAAAAAATCGTGGGCTAACCCCTTGTGATAAAAAAATATTTTTTTTTCAATATTGTTTGACACCCCACCGATATACACATCAAAAGAAAGGTCTTTCAAAGCTCTACCCAGGACTGCAAACCAAAAGCTTTTTTAAGCTCTAGCTTCCAAAATATTTGTATGTATCTTGAAAATTATTTGTTGTCCATTTTTCGAAAAAATCGTGGGCTAATTCCTTGTCAAAAAAATATTTTTTTCAACAATGTTTCGCACCCCACCGATATACACATCAAAAGAAAAGTCTTTCAAAGCTCAACCCAGGACTGCAAACCAAAAGCTTTTTTAAGCTCTAGCTTCCAAAATATTTGTATGTATCTTGAAAATTATTTGTTGTCCATTTTTCGAAAAAATCGTCAAAAAAAATATTTTTTTCAACATTGTTTCGCACCACACCGATATACACATCAAAAGAAAGGTCTTTCAAAGCCCCACCCAGGACTTGTCAAAAAAAAATATTTTTTTCAACATTGTTTCGCACCCCACCGATATACACATCAAAAGAAAGGTCTTTCAAAGCTCTACCCAGGACTGCAAACCAAACGCTTTTTTAAGCTCTAGCTTCCAAAATATTTGTATGTATCTTGAAAATTATTTGTTTTCCATTTTTTCGAAAGAATCGTGGGCTAACCCCTTGTCAGAAAAAATATTTTTTTCAATATTGTTTCCCACCCCACCGATATACACATCAAAAGAAAGGTCTTTCAAATCTCTACCCACTTCTGCAAACCAAAAGTATTTTTAAGCTCTAGCTTCCAAAATATTTGTATGTATCTTGAAAATTATTTGTTGTCCATTTTTCGAAAAAATCGTGGGCTAACCCCTTGTCAAAAAAAAATATTTTTTTCAACATTGTCTCGCACCCCACCGATATACACATCAAAAGAAAGGTCTTTCAAATCTCTACCCACTTCTGCAAACCAAAAGCATTCTTAAGCTCTAGCTTCCAAAATATTTGTACATATGTATCTTGAAAATTATTTGCTGTCCATTTTTTCGAAAAAAAATCGTGGACTAACTTGTCAAAAAAAATAATTTTTTAACATTTTTTCGCACCCCACCGATATACACATCAAAAGAAAGGTCTTTCAAATCTCTACGCACTTCCGCAAACCAAAAGCTTTTTTAAGCTCTAGCTTCCAAAATATTTGTATGTATCTTGAAAATTATTTGTTTTCCATTTTTTCGAAAAAATCGTGGGCTAACCCCTTGTCAGAAAAAAATATTTTTTTCAATATTGTTTCCCACCCCACCGATATACACATCAAAAGAAAGGTCTTTCAAATCTCTACCCACTTCTGCAAACCAAAAGTATTTTTAAGCTCTAGCTTCCAAAATATTTGTATGTATCTTGAAAATTATTTGTTGTCCATTTTTCGAAAAAATCGTGGGCTAACCCCTTGTCAAAAAAAAATATTTTTTTCAACATTGTCTCGCACCCCACCGATATACACATCAAAAGAAAGGTCTTTCAAATCTCTACCCACTTCTTGACTTATCTTGAAAATTATTTGTTGTCCATTTTTCGAAAAAATCGTGGATACACATCAAAAGAAAGGTCTTTCAAATCTCTACGTACTTCTGCAAACTAAAAGCTTTTTCAAGCTCTAGCTTCCAAAACATACGTGTGTATCTTGAAAATTATTTGTTGTCCATTTTTTCGAAAAAAAATCGTGGACTAACCCCTTGTCAGAAAAAAATATTTTTTTCAATATTGTTTCCCACCCCACCGATATACACATCAAAAGAAAGGTCTTTCAAATCTCTACCCACTTCTGCAAACCAAAAGCATTTTTAAGCTCTAGCTTCCAAAATATTTGTATGTATCTTGAAAATTATTTGCTGTCCATTTTTTCGAAAAAAAATCGTGGACTAACCCCTTGTCAAAAAAAATAATTTTTTAACATTTTTTCGCACCCCACCGATATACACATCAAAAGAAAGGTCTTTCAAATCTCTACCCACTTCCGCAAACCAAAACCTTTTTCAAGCTCTAGCTTCAAAAACATACGTGTGTATCTTGAAAATTATTTGTTGTCCATTTTTTTTAAAAAATCGTGGACTAACCCCTTGTCAAAAAAAATATTTTTTTCAACATTGTTTCGCACCCCACTGATATACACATTAAAAGAAAAGTCTTTCAAATCTCTTCCTACTTCTGCAAACTAAAAGCTTTTTCAAGCACTAGCTTCCAAAACATACGTGTGTATCTTGAAAATTATTTGTTGTCCATTTTTTCGAAAAAATAGTGGATACACATCAAAAGAAAGGTCTTTCAAATCTCTACGTACTTCTGCAAACTAAAAGCTTTTTCAAGCTCTAGCTTCCAAAACATACGTGTGTATCTTGAAAATTATTTGTTGTCCATTTTTTCGGAAAAATCGTGGACAAAAAAAAATATTTTTTTTCAACATTGTTTCCCACCCCACCGATATACACATCAAAAGAAAGGTCTTTCAAAGCTCTACACAGGACTGCAAACCAAAAGCTTTTTTAAGCTATAGCTTCCAAAATATTTGAATGTATCTTGAAAATTATTTGTTGTCCATTTTTCGAAAAAATCGTGGGCTAACCCCTTGTCAAAAAAAATATTTTTTTCAACATTGTTTCGCACCCCACCGATATACACATCAAAAGAAAGGTCTTTCAAAGCTCTACCCAGGACTGCAAACCAAAAGCTTTTTTAAGCTATAGCTTCCAAAATATTTGAATGTATCTTGAAAATTATTTGTTGTCCATTTTTCGAAAAAATCGTGGGCTAACCCCTTGTCAAAAAAAATATTTTTTTCAACATTGTTTCGCACCCCACCGATATACACATCAAAAGAAAGGTCTTCCAAAGCTCTACCCAGGACTGCAAACCAAAAGCTTTTTTAAGCTCTAGCTTCCAAAATATTTGTATGTATCTTGAAAATTATTTGCTGCCCATTTTTTCGAAAAAAATCGTGGACTAACCCCTTGTCAAAAAAAAATATTTTTTTAACATTTTTCGCACCCCTCCGATATACACATCAAAAGAAAGGTCTTTCAAATCTCTACCCACTTCTGCAAACCAAAAGCTTTTTCAAGCTCTAGCTTCCAAAACATACGTGTGTATCTTGAAAATTATTTGTTGTCCATTTTTTTGAAAAAATCGTGGGCTGACCCCTTGTCAAAAAAAAATATTTTTTTCAACATTGTTTCGCACCCCACCGATATACACATCAAAAGAAAGGTCTTTCAAATCTCTACCCACTTCTGCAAACCAAAAGTATTTTTAAGCTCTAGCTTCCAAAATATTTGTATGTATCTTGAAAATTATTTGTTGGCCATTTTTCGAAAAAATCGTGGGCTAACCCTGTGTCAAAAAAAAAATATTTTTTTCAACATTGTCTCGCACCCCACCGATATACACATCAAAAGAAAGGTCTTTCAAATCTCTACCCACTTCTTGACTTATCTTGAAAATTATTTGTTGTCCATTTTTCGAAAAAATCGTGGGCCCCACTTGTCAAAAAATATTTTTTTCAACATTGTTTCGCACCCCACCGATATACACATCAAAAGAAAGGTCTTTCAAATCTCTACCCACTTCTGCAAACCAAAAGCTTTTTCAAGCTCTAGCTTCCAAAACATACGTGTGTATCTTGAAAATTATTTGTTGTCCATTTTTTTGAAAAATTCGTGGGCTGACCCCTTGTCAAAAAAAAATATTTTTTTCAATATTGTTTTCCACCCCACCGATATACACATCAAAAGAAAGGTCTTTCAAAGCTCTACCCAGCACTGCAAACCAAAAGCATTTTTAAGCTCTAGCTTCCAAAATATTTGTATGTATCTTGGAAATTATTTGTTGTCCATTTTTTTGAAAAAATCGTGGGCTAACCCTTTGTCAAAAAAAAAAAATTTTTTTCAACATTGTTTCGCACCCCACCGATATACACATCAAAAGAAAAGGTCTCTCAAATCTCTACCCACTTCCGCAAACCAAAAGCTTTTTCAAGCTCTAGCTTCAAAAACATACGTGTGTATCTTGAAAATTATTTGTTGTCCATTTTTTTTTTAAAAATCGTGGACTAACCCCTTGTCAAAAAAAATATTTTTTTCAACATTGTTTCGCACCCCACTGATATACACATTAAAAGAAAGGTCTTTCAAATCTCTTCCTACTTCTGCAAACTAAAAGCTTTTTCAAGCACTAGCTTCCAAAACATACGTGTGTATCTTGAAAATTATTTGTTGTCCATTTTTTCGAAAAAATCCTTGCCAAAAAAAAATATTTTTTTCAATATTGTTTTCCACCCCACCGATATACACATCAAAAGAAAGGTCTTTCAAAGCTCTACCCAGGACTGCAAACCAAAAGCTTTTTTAAGCTATAGCTTCCAAAATATTTGTATGTATCTTGAAAATTATTTGCTGTCCATTTTTTCGAAAAAATCGTGGACTAACCCCTTGTCAAAAAAAAATATTTTTTTTCAACATTGTTTCCCACCCCACCGATATACACATCAAAAGAAAGGTCTTTCAAATCTCTACCTACTTCTGCAAACCAAAAACATTTTTAAGCTCTAGCTTCCAAAATATTTGTATGTATCTTGAAAATTACTTGTTATCCATTTTTCGAAAAAATCGTGGGCTAACCCCTTGTCAGAAAAAAATATTTTTTTCAATATTGTTTCCCACCCCACCGATATACACATCAAAAGAAAGGTCTTTCAAATCTCTACCTACTTCTGCAAACCAAAAGCAGTTTTAAGCTCTAGCTTCCAAAATATTTGTATGTAGCTAGCTTTTTCAAGCTCTAGCTTCCAAAACATACGTGTGTATCTTGAAAATTATTTGTTGTCCATTTTTTCGAAAAAATCGTGGGCTAACCCCTTGTCAAAAAAAATTTTGTTCAACATTGTTTCGCACCCCACCGATATACACATCAAAAGAAAGGTCTTTCAAAGCTCTACCTAGGACTGCAAACCAAAAGCTTTTTTAAGCTTAAGCTTCCAAAATATTTGTATGTATCTTGAAAATTATGTTTTGTCCATTTTTTTTTCGAAAAAATCGTGGGCTAACCCCTTGTGAGAAAAAAATATTTTTTTTTCAATATTGTTTGCCACCCCACCGATATACACATCAAAAGAAAGGTCTTTCAAAGCTCTACCCAGGACTGCAAACCAAAAGCTTTTTTAAGCTATAGCTTCCAAAATATTTGAATGTATCTTGAAAATTATTTGTTGTCCATTTTTCGAAAAAATCGTGGGCTAACCCCTTGTCAAAAAAAATATTTGTTTAACATTTTTTCGCACCCCACCGATATACACATCAAAAGAAAGGTCTTTCAAATCTCTACCCACTTCTGCAAACCAAAAGCTTTTTCAAGCTCTAGCTTCAAAAACATACGTGTGTATCTTGAAAATTATTTGTTGTCCATTTTTTTGAAAAAATCGTGGGCTAACCCCTTGTCAAAAAAAAAATATTTTTTTCAACATTGTTTCGCACCCCACCGATATACACATCAAAAGAAAGGTCTTTCAAAGCTCTACCCAGGACCGCAAACCAAAAGCTTTTTTAAGCTATAGCTTCCAAAATATTTGTATGTATCTTGAAAATTATTTGTTGTCCATTTTTCGAAAAAATCGTCAAAAAAAAATATTTTTTTCAACATTGTTTCGCACCTCACCGATATACACATCAAAAGAAAGGTCTTTCAAAGCTCTACCCAGGACTGCAAACCAAAAGCTTTTTTAAGCTCTAGCTTCCAAAATACTTGAAAATTATTTGTTATCCATTTTTCGAAAAAATCGTGGGCTAACCACTTGTCAAAAAAAAAAATGTTTCAACATTGTTTCGCACCCCACCGATATACACATCAAAAGAAAGGTCTTTCAAAGCTCTACCCAGGCTGCAAACCAAAAGCTTTTTTAAGCTATAGCTTCCAAAATATTTGAATGTATCTTGAAAATTATGTGTTGTCCATTTTTCGAAAAAATCGTGGGCTAACCCCTTGTCAAAAAAATATTTTTTTCAAGATTGTTTCGCACCCCACCGATATACACATCAAAAGAAAGGTCTTTCAAAGCTCTACCCAGGACTGCAAACCAAAAGCTTTTTTAAGCTCTAGCTTCCAAAATATTTGTATGTATCTTGAAAATTATTTGTTGTCCATTTTTCGAAAAAATCGTCAAAAAAAAATATTTTTTTCAACATTGTTTCGCACCTCACCGATATACACATCAAAAGAAAGGTCTTTCAAAGCTCTACCCAGGACTGCAAACCAAAAGCTTTTTTAAGCTCTAGCTTCCAAAATACTTGAAAATTATTTGTTATCCATTTTTCGAAAAAATCGTGGGCTAACCCCTTGTCAAAAAAAAATATTTTTTTCAACATTGTCTCGCACCCCACCGATATACACATCAAAAGAAAGGTCTTTCAAAGCTCTACCCAGGACTGCAAACCAAAAGCTTTTTTAAGCTCTAGCTTCCAAAATATTTGTATGTATCTTGAAAATTATTTGTTGTCCATTTTTCGAAAAAATCGTCAAAAAAAAATATTTTTTTCAACATTGTTTCGCACCTCACCGATATACACATCAAAAGAAAGGTCTTTCAAAGCTCTACCCAGGACTGCAAACCAAAAGCTTTTTTAAGCTCTAGCTTCCAAAATACTTGAAAATTATTTGTTATCCATTTTTCGAAAAAATCGTGGGCTAACCCCTTGTCAAAAAAAAATATTTTTTTCAACATTGTCTCGCACCCCATCGATATACACATCAAAAGAAAGGTCTTTCAAATCTCTACCCACTTCTTGACTTATCTTGAAAATTATTTGTTGTCCATTTTTCGAAAAAATCGTGGGCTAACCCCTTGTCAAAAAAATATTTTTTTCAACATTGTCTCGCACCCCACCGATATACACATCAAAAGAAAGGTCTTTCAAATCTCTACCCACTTCTGCAAACCAAAAGCTTTTTTAAGCTCTAGCTTCCAAAATATTTGTATGTATCTTGAAAATTATTTGCTGTCCATTTTTTCGAAAAAAATCGTGGACTAACCCCTTGTCAAAAAAAAATTAATTTTTTTAACATTTTTTCGCACCCCACCGATATACACATCAAAAGAAAGGTCTTTCAAATCTCTACCCACTTCCGCAAACCAAAACCTTTTTCAAGCTCTAGCTTCAAAAACATACGTGTGTATCTTGAAAATTATTTGTTGTCCATTTTTTTAAAAAAATATTGGGCTAACCCTTTGTCAAAAAAAAATATTTTTTTCAACATTGTTTCGCACCCCACCGATATACACATCAAAAGAAAGGTCTTTCAAATCTCTACCCACTTCTGCCAACCAAAAGCATTTTTTAACTCTAGCTTCCAAAATATTTGTATGTATCTTGAAAATTATTTGCTGTCCATTTTTTCGAAAAAAAATCGTGGACTAACCCCTTGTCAAAAAAAAATAATTTGTTAACATTTTTTCGCACCCCGCCGATATACACATCAAAAGAAAGGTCTTTCAAATCTCTACGCACTTTCGCAAACCAAAAGCTTTTTTAAGCTCTAGCTTCAAAAACATACGTGTGTATCTTGAAAATTATTTGTTGTCCATTTTTCGAAAAAATCGTGGACTAACCCCTTGTCAAAAAAAAATATTTTTTTAACATTTTTTCGCACCCCACCGATATACACATCAAAAGAAAGGTCTTTCAAATCTCTACCCACTTCTGCAAACCAAAAGCTTTTTCAAGCTCTAGCTTCAAAAACATACGTGTGTATCTTGAAAATTATTTGTTTTCCATTTTTTCGAAAAAATCGTGGGCTAATCCCTTGTCAAAAAAAATATTTTTTTCAACATTGTTTCGCAGACCACCGATATACACATCAAAAGAAAGGTCTTTCAAAGCTCTACCCAGGACTGCAAACCAAAAGATTTTTTAAGCTATAGCTTCCAAAATATTTGTTTGTATCTTGAAAATTATTTGTTGTCCATTTTTCGAAAAAATCTTGGGCTAACCCCTTGTCAAAAAAAATATTTTTTTCAACATTGTCTCGCACCCCACCGATATACACATCAAAAGAAAGGTCTTTCAAAGCTCTACCCAGGACTGCAAACCAAAAGCTTTTTTAAGCTCTAGCTTCCAAAATATTTGTATGTATATTGAAAATTATTTGTTGTCCATTTTTTTGAAAAAATCGTGGGCTAACCCCTTGTCAGAAAAAAATATTTTTTTCAATATTGTTTCCCACCCCACCGATATACACATCAAAAGAAAGGTCTTTCAAATCTCTACCTACTTCTGCAAACCAAAAGCTTTTTCAAGCTCTAGCTTCAAAAACATACGTGTGTATCTTGAAAATTATTTGTTGTCCATTTTTTCAAAAAAATCGTGGGCTAACCCCTTGTCAAAAAAAAATATTTTTTTCAACATTGTTTCTCACCCCACTGATATACACATCAAAAGAAAGGTCTTTCAAAGCTCTACCCAGGACTGCAAACCAAAAGCTTTTTTAAGCTATAGCTTCCAAAATATTTGTATGTATCTTGAAAATTATTTGTTGTCCATTTTTCGAAAAAATCGTGGGCTAACCCCTTGCCAAAAAAAAATATTTTTTTCAACATTGTTTCGCACCCCACCGATATACACATCAAAAGAAAGATCTTTCAAAGCTCTACCCAGGACTGCAAACCAAAAGCTTTTTTAAGCTCTAGCTTCCAAAATATTTGTATGTATCTTGAAAATTATTTGTTGTCCATTTTTTCTAAAAAATCGTGGGCTAACCCCTTGTCAGAAAAAAATATTTTTTTCAATATTGTTTCCCACCCCACCGATATACACATCAAAAGAAAGGTCTTTCAAATCTCTATCCACTTCTGCAAACCAAAAGTATTTTTAAGCTCTAGCTTCCAAAATATTTGTATGTATCTTGAAAATTATTTGTTGTCCACTTTTTCGAAAAAATCGTGGACTAACCCCTTGTAAAAAAAAAATATTTTTTTCAATATTGTTTCCCACCCCACCGATATACACATCAAAAGAAAGGTCTTTCAAATCTCTACCTACTTCTGCAAACTAAAAGCTTTTTCAAGCTCTAGCTTCCAAAACATACCTGTGTATCTTGAAAATTATTTGTTGTCCATTTTTTCGAAAAAATCGTGGGCTAACCCCTTGTCAAAAAAAAAAAAAATTAAATATTGTTTCGCACCCCACCGATATACACATCAAAAGAAAGGTCTTTCAAAGCTCTACCCAGGACTGCAAACCAAAAGCTTTTTTAAGCTATAGCTTCCAAAATATTTGTATGTATCCTGAAAATTATTTATTGTCCATTTTTTTTCGAAAAAATCGTGGGCTAACCCCTCGTGAGAAAAAAATATTTTTTTTTCAATATTGTTTGCATCCCCACCGATATACACATCAAAAGAAAGGACTTTCAAATCTCTAACTACTTCTGCAAACCAAAAGTATTTTTAAGCTCTAGCTTCCAAAATATTTGTATGTATCTTGAAAATTATTTGCTGTCCATTTTTTCTAAAAAATCGTGGACTAACCCCTTGTCAAAAAAAAAATATTTTTTTCAACATTGTTTCGCACCACACTGATATACACATTAAAGAAAGGTCTTTCAAATCTCTACCTACTTCTGCAAACTAAAAGCTTTTTCAAGCTCTAGCTTCCAAAACATACGTGTGTATCTTGAAAATTATTTGCTGTCCATTTTTTCGAAAAAATCGTGGATATTTTTTTAACATTTTTTCGCACCCCACCGATATACACATCAAAAGAAAAGTCTTTCAAATCTCTACCCACTTCTGCAAACCAAAAGCTTTTTCAAGTTCTAGCTTCCAAAACATACGTGTGTATCTTGAAAATTATTTGTTGTCCATTTTTTCGAAAAAATCGTGAACTAACCCCTTGTCAAAAAAAAATATTTTTTTCAACATTGTTTCGCACCCCACTGATATACACATTTAAAGAAAGGTCTTTCAAATCTCTACCTACTTCTGCAAACTTAAAGCTTTTTCAAGCTCTAGCTTCCAAAACATACGTGTGTATCTTGAAAATTATTTGTTGTCCATTTTTTCGAAAAAATCGTGGACTAACCCCTTGTAAAAAAAAATATTTTTTTTCAACATTGTTTCCCACCCCACCGATATACACATCAAAAGAAAGGTCTTTCAAATCTCTACCTACTTCTGCAAACCAAAAGCATTTTTAAGCTCTAGCTTCCAAAATATTTGTATGTCTCTTGAAAATTAGTTGCTGTCCATTTTTTCGAAAAAAATCGTGGACTAACCCCTTGTCAAAAAAAATATTTGTTTAACATTTTTTCGCACCCCACCGATATACACATCAAAAGAAAGTTCTTTCAAATCTCTACCCACTTCTGCAAACCAAAAGCTTTTTCGAGCTCTAGCTTCAAAAACATACGTGTGTATCTTGAAAATTATTTGTTGTCCAGTTTTTTTTTAAAAAATATTGGGCTAACCCTTTGTCAAAAAAAAATAATTTTTTCAACATTGTTTCGCACCCCACCGATATACACATCAAAAGAAAGGTCTTTCAAAGCTCTACCCAGGACTGCAAACCAAAAGCTTTTTTAAGCTATAGTTTCCAAAATATTTGTATGTATCTTGAAAATTATTTGTTGTCCATTTTTCGAAAAAATCGTGGCTTGTCAAAAAAAATATTTTTTTCAATATTGTTTCGCACCCCACCGATATACACATCAAAAGAAAGGTCTTTCAAAGCTCTACCCAGGACTGCAAACCAAAAGCTTTTTTAAGCTCTAACTTCCAAAATATTTGTATGTATCTTGAAAATTATTTGTTGTCCATTTTTTCGAAAAAATCGTGGGCTAACCCCTTGTCAGAAAAAAATATTTTTTTCAATATTGTTTCCCACCCCACCGATATACACATCAAAAGAAAGGTCTTTCAAATCTCTACCCACTTCTGCAAACCAAAAGTATTTTTAAGCTCTAGCTTCCAAAATATTTGTATGTATCTTGAAAATTATTTGTTGTCCATTTTTTCGAAAAAATCGTGGACTAACCCCTTGTCAGAAAAAAAATATTTTTTTCAATATTGTTTCCCACCCCACCGATATACACATCAAAAGAAAGGTCTTTCAAATCTCTACCTACTTCTGCAAACTAAAAGCTTTTTCAAGCTCTAGCTTCCAAAACATACGTGTGTATCTTGAAAATTATTTGTTGTCCATTTTTTCGAAAAAATCGTGGGCTAACCACTTGTCAAAAAAAAAAAAAAATGTATACACATCAAAAGAAAGGTCTTTCAAAGCTCTATCCAGGACTGCAAACCAAAAGCTTTTTTAAGCTCTAGCTTCCAAAATATTTGTATGTATCTTGAAAATTATTTTTTGTCAATTTTTTTTCGAAAAAATCGTGGGCTAACCCCTTTTAAAAAAATAAATATTTTTTTTTCAATATTGTTTGCCACCCCACCGATATACACATCAAAAGAAAGGTCTTTCAAATCTCTAACTACTTCTGCAAACCAAAAGCTTTTTCAAGCTCTAGCTTCAAAAACATACGTGTGTATCTTGAAAATTATTTGTTGTCCATTTTTTCGAAAAAATCGTGGGCTAATCCCTTGTCAAAAAAAATATTTTTTTCAACATTGTTTCGCACCCCACCGATATACACATCAAGAGAAAGGTCTTTCAAAGCTCTACCCAGGACTGCAAACCAAAAGCTTTTTTAAGCTATAGCTTCCAAAATATTTGTATGTATCTTAAAAATTATTTGTTGTCCATTTTTCGAAAAAATCGTGGACTAACCCCTTGTCAAAAAAAAATATTTTTTTCAACATTGTCTCGCACCCCACCGATATACACATCAAAAGAAAGGTCTTTCAAAGCTCTACACAGGACTGCAAACCAAAAGCTTTTTTAAGCTCTAGCTTCAAAAACATACGTGTGTATCTTGAAAATTATTTGTTGTCCATTTTTTCGAAAAAATCGTGGGCTAACCCCTTGTCAAAAAAAAAAAAAAAATTCAATATTGTTTCGCACCCCACCGATATACACATCAAAAGAAAGGTCTTTCAAAGCTCTACCCAGGACTGCAAACCAAAAGCTTTTTTAAGCTATAGCTTCCAAAATATTTGTATGTATCTTGAAAATTATTTGTTGTCCATTTTTCGAAAAAATCGTGGACTAACCCCTTGTAAAAAAAAAATATTTTTTTCAATATTGTTTCCCACCCCACCGATATACACATCAAAAGAAAGGTCTTTCAAATCTCTACCTACTTCTGCAAACTAAAAGCTTTTTCAAGCTCTAGCTTCCAAAACATACCTGTGTATCTTGAAAATTATTTGTTGTCCATTTTTTCGAAAAAATCGTGGGCTAACCCCTTGTCAAAAAAAAAAAAAAAAAATTCAATATTGTTTCGCACCCCACCGATATACACATCAAAAGAAAGGTCTTTCAAAGCTCTACCCAGGACTGCAAACCAAAAGCTTTTTTAAGCTATAGCTTCCAAAATATTTGTATGTATCCTGAAAATTATTTATTGTCCATTTTTTTTCGAAAAAATCGTGGGCTAACCCCTCGTGAGAAAAAAATATTTTTTTTTCAATATTGTTTGCATCCCCACCGATATACACATCAAAAGAAAGGACTTTCAAATCTCTAACTACTTCTGCAAACCAAAAGTATTTTTAAGCTCTAGCTTCCAAAATATTTGTATGTATCTTGAAAATTATTTGCTGTCCATTTTTTCTAAAAAATCGTGGACTAACCCCTTGTCAAAAAAAAAATATTTTTTTCAACATTGTTTCGCACCACACTGATATACACATTAAAGAAAGGTCTTTCAAATCTCTACCTACTTCTGCAAACTAAAAGCTTTTTCAAGCTCTAGCTTCCAAAACATACGTGTGTATCTTGAAAATTATTTGTTGTCCATTTTTTCGAAAAAATCGTGGATATTTTTTTAACATTTTTTCGCACCCCACCGATATACACATCAAAAGAAAAGTCTTTCAAATCTCTACCCACTTCTGCAAACCAAAAGCTTTTTCAAGTTCTAGCTTCCAAAACATACGTGTGTATCTTGAAAATTATTTGTTGTCCATTTTTTCGAAAAAATCGTGAACTAACCCCTTGTCAAAAAAAATTATTTTTTTCAACATTGTTTCGCACCCCACTGATATACACATTTAAAGAAAGGTCTTTCAAATCTCTACCTACTTCTGCAAACTTAAAGCTTTTTCAAGCTCTAGCTTCCAAAACATACGTGTGTATCTTGAAAATTATTTGTTGTCCATTTTTTCGAAAAAATCGTGGACTAACCCCTTGTAAAAAAAAATATTTTTTTTCAACATTGTTTCCCACCCCACCGATATACACATCAAAAGAAAGGTCTTTCAAATCTCTACCTACTTCTGCAAACCAAAAGCATTTTTAAGCTCTAGCTTCCAAAATATTTGTATGTCTCTTGAAAATTAGTTGCTGTCCATTTTTTCGAAAAAAATCGTGGTCTAACCCCTTGTCAAAAAAAATATTTGTTTAACATTTTTTCGCACCCCACCGATATACACATCAAAAGAAAGTTCTTTCAAATCTCTACCCACTTCTGCAAACCAAAAGCTTTTTCAAGCTCTAGCTTCAAAAACATACGTGTGTATCTTGAAAATTATTTGTTGTCCAGTTTTTTTTTAAAAATATTGGGCTAACCCTTTGTCAAAAAAAAATAATTTTTTCAACATTGTTTCGCACCCCACCGATATACACATCAAAAGAAAGGTCTTTCAAAGCTCTACCCAGGACTGCAAACCAAAAGCTTTTTTAAGCTATAGTTTCCAAAATATTTGTATGTATCTTGAAAATTATTTGTTGTCCATTTTTCGAAAAAATCGTGGCTTGTCAAAAAAAATATTTTTTTCAACATTGTTTCGCACCCCACCGATATACACATCAAAAGAAAGGTCTTTCAAAGCTCTACCCAGGACTGCAAACCAAAAGCTTTTTTAAGCTCTAACTTCCTCTACCCAGGACTGCAAACCAAAAGCTTTTTTAAGCTATAGCTTCCAAAATATTTGTATGTATCTTGAAAATTATTTGTTGTCCATTTTTCGAAAAAATCGTGGACTAACCCCTTGTCAAAAAAAAATATTTTTTTCAACATTGTCTCGCACCCCACCGATATACACATCAAAAGAAAGGTCTTTCAAAGCTCTACACAGGACTGCAAACCAAAAGCTTTTTTAAGCTCTAGCTTCCAAAATATTTGTATGTATCTTGAAAATAATTTGTTGCCCATTTTTCGAAAAAATCGTGGGCTAACCCCTTGTCAAAAAAAATATTTTTTTAACATTTTTTCGCACCCCACCGATATACACATCAAAAGAAAAGTCTTTCAAATCTCTATCCACTTCTGCAAACCAAAAGCTTTTTCAAGTTCTAGCTTCAAAAACATACGTGTGTATCTTGAAAATTATTTGTTGTCCAGTTTTTTTTTAAAAATATTGGGCTAACCCTTTGTCAAAAAAAAATAATTTTTTCAACATTGTTTCGCACCCCACCGATATACACATCAAAAGAAAGGTCTTTCAAAGCTCTACCCAGGACTGCAAACCAAAAGCTTTTTTAAGCTATAGTTTCCAAAATATTTGTATGTATCTTGAAAATTATTTGTTGTCCATTTTTCGAAAAAATCGTGGCTTGTCAAAAAAAATATTTTTTTCAACATTGTTTCGCACCCCACCGATATACACATCAAAAGAAAGGTCTTTCAAAGCTCTACCCAGGACTGCAAACCAAAAGCTTTTTTAAGCTCTAACTTCCAAAATATTTGTATGTATCTTGAAAATTATTTGTTGTCCATTTTTTCGAAAAAATCGTGGGCTAACCCCTTGTCAGAAAAAAATATTTTTTTCAATATTGTTTCCCACCCCACCGATATACACATCAAAAGAAAGGTCTTTCAAATCTCTACCCACTTCTGCAAACCAAAAGTATTTTTAAGCTCTAGCTTCCAAAATATTTGTATGTATCTTGAAAATTATTTGTTGTCCATTTTTTCGAAAAAATCGTGGACTAACCCCTTGTCAGAAAAAAAATATTTTTTTCAATATTGTTTCCCACCCCACCGATATACACATCAAAAGAAAGGTCTTTCAAATCTCTACCCACTTCTGCAAACCAAAAGTATTTTTAAGCTCTAGCTTCCAAAATATTTGTATGTATCTTGAAAATTATTTGTTGTCCATTTTTTCGAAAAAATCGTGGGCTAACCCCTTGTCAGAAAAAAATATTTTTTTCAATATTGTTTCCCACCCCACCGATATACACATCAAAAGAAAGGTCTTTCAAATCTCTACCTACTTCTGCTAACCAAAAGCATTTTTAAGCTCTAGCTTCCAAAATATTTGTATGTATCTTGAAAATTATTTGCTGTCCATTTTTTCGAAAAAAATCGTGGACTAACCCCATGTCAAAAAAAATATTTTTTTAACATTTTTTCGCACCCCACCGATATACACACCAAAAGAAAGGTCTTTCAAATCTCTACCCACTTCTGCAAACCAAAAGCTCTAGCTTCAAAAACATACGTGTGTATCTTGAAAATTATTTGTTGTCCATTTATTTGAAAAAATCGTGGGCTAACCCCTTGTCAAAAAAAAATATTTTTTTCAACATTGTTTCGCACCCCACCGATATACACATCAAAAGAAAAGTCTTTAAAAGCTCTACCCACTTCTGCAAACCAAAAGCTTTTCAAGTTCTAGCTTCCAAAACATACGTGTGTATCTTGAAAATTATTTGCTCTCCATTTTTTCTAAAAAATCGTGGACTAACCCCTTGTCAAAAAAAATATTTTTTTCAACATTGTTTCGCACCCCACTGATATACACATTAAAAGAAAGGTCTTTCAAATCTCTACCTACTTCTGCAAACTAAAAGCTTTTTCAAGCTCTAGCTTCCAAAACATACGTGTGTATCTTGAAAATTATTTGTTGTCCATTTTTTCGAAAAAATCGTGGACTAACCCCTTGTCAAAAAAAATATTTTTTTAACAATTTTTCGCACCCCACCGATATACACATCAAAAGAAAGGTCTTTCAAAGCTCTACCCAGGACTGCAAACCAAAAGCTTTTTTAAGCTATAGCTTCCAAAATATTTGTATGTATCTTGAAAATTATTTGTTGTCCATTTTTTCTAAAAAATCGTGGACTAACCCCTTGTCAAAAAAAATAGTTTTTTTTAACATTGTTTCGCACCACACTGATATACACATTAAAAGAAAGGTCTTTCAAATCTCTACCTATTTCTGCAAACTAAAAGCTTTTTCAAGCTCTAGCTTCCAAAACATACGTGTGTATCTTGAAAATTATTTGTTGTCCATTTTTTCTAAAAAATCGTGGACTAACCCCTTGTCAAAAAAAAATATTTTTTTTCAACATTGTTTCCCACCCCACCAATATACACATCAAAAGAAAGGTCTTTCAAATCTCTACCTACTTTTGCAAACCAAAAGCATTTTTATGCTCCAGCTTCCAAAATATTTGTATGTATCTTGAAAATTATTTGCTGTCCATTTTTTCGAAAAAAATCGTGGACTAACCCCTTGTCAAAAAAAATATTTTTTTAACATTTTTTCGCACCCCACCGATATACACATCAAAAGAAAAGTCTTTCAAATCTCTACCCACTTCTGCAAACCAAAAGCTCTAGCTTCAAAAACATACGTGTGTATCTTGAAAATTATTTGTTGTCCATTTATTTGAAAAAAATTGTTTCGCACCCCACCGATATACACATCAAAAGAAAGGTCTTTCAAAGCTCTACCCAGGACTGCAAACCAAAAGCTTTTTTAAGCTATAGGTTCCAAAATATTTGTATGTATCTTGAAAATTATTTGTTGTCCATTTTTTCGAAAAAAATCGTGGGCTAACCCCTTGTCAAAAAAAAATATTTTTTTTAGCATTTTTTCGCACCCCACCGATATACACATCAAAAGAAAAGTCTTTCAAATCTCTACCCACTTCTGCAAACCAAAAGCTTTTTCAAGTTCTAGCTTCCAAAACATACGTGTGTATCTTGAAAATTATTTGCTCTCCATTTTTTCTAAAAAATCGTGGACTAACCCCTTGTCAAAAAAAATATTTTTTTCAACATTGTTTCGCACCACACTGATATACACATTAAAAGAAAGGTCTTTCAAATCTCTACCTACTTCTGCAAACTAAAAGCTTTTTCAAGCTCTAGCTTCAAAAACATACGTGTGTATCTTGAAAATTATTTGTTGTCCATTTTTTCGAAAAAATCGTGGACTAACCCCTTGTCAAAAAAAATATTTTTTTAACATTTTTTCGCACCCCACCGATATACACATCAAAAGAAAAGTCTTTCAAATCTCTACCCACTTCTGCAAACCAAAAGCTTTTTCAAGTTCTAGCTTCCAAAACATACGTGTGTATCTTGAAAATTATTTGTTGTCCATTTTTTCGAAAAAATCGTGAACTAACCCCTTGTCAAAAAAAATATTTTTTTCAACATTGTTTCCCAGCCCACCCATATACACATCAAAAGAAAGGTCTTTCAAAGCTCTACCCAGGACTGCAAACCAAAAGCTTTTTTAAGCTATAGCTTCCAAAATATTTGTATGTATCTTGAAAATTATTTGTTGTCCATTTTTCGAAAAAATCGTGGGCTAACCCCTTGTTAAAAAAAATATTTTTTTCAACATTGTCTAGCACCCCACCGATATACACATCAAAAGATAGGTCTTTCAAAGCTCTACCCAGGACTGCAAACCAAAAGCTTTTTTAAGCTCTAGCTTCCAAAATATTTGTATGTATCTTGAAAATTATTTGTTGTCCATTTTTTCGAAAAAATCGTGGGCTAACGCCTTGTCAGAAAAAAATATTTGTTTCAATATTTGTAAAGGATTGTTAAGTGTGCCCTACCTCACCTACGAATCTATGTGGGATATTGAAAGGCTTCCCCAAGCCGAAAAAGATGATGGCTAAAGAGCCGATCTGCTTTCAAAGTTTAGAGTAAAAAAAACAAGGCTGAAGAGCCGAATTAGGTCTTTTCACTTCCAAACTGAAAGTGCTCTTTATTTAATCAAACTTAGGCTATTTATACAAAAATAATTTACGTACACACTAAGAACTTAAAGCTATACATATAATTACTAAAACATATATACATTATATTTGCATTCTAATTTGATGGGAAACAAATGACAGAATTGGGCAGCATACTTGCTATGTCATCAAAATCATAACCAATATGCATGCCCCTTTCATAATGCACAAATGTATCCAAATTCATTCAGGCATATTTACTACACAGCATGCAGTGCGTTGAACCTTCATGAATAGGTAGATACACTTGACCATCGTAAAAGTAATCTGAGTCTCAAGTGGCATTGAAAATTTTATTTGATAATTTTCTGGGGTGAATGAAATGCGAGTGCATATTATAAGAAATGGGTTGGCTATAGGAACGTGGAATATAAATCTATGGCAATGACCTGCAGTAAAATATAGTGTAGTGTATGCGCACTACATCCTCACTCTCTTAGAGAAAAAAAAAATGTTTGATTTAAAAATTTTTTTTTTGTTTATTTTTTTAATCTATTATTATGTACCTCTTTGGTTTCATTATTAATCTTAATTTTACTATTTACACCATTTAATTCTATTACTTCGTATGGTCCTTTATATGGATTTTCTAATTTTTTCTTATTTCCTACTTTTAAATATACCTTATCTCCTACTTTTAATTGTAATGGGTTGGCAATCTTATCTACTAATTCCTTTCTTTCTATTTTACTTTTATCTAATAATCTTTTAGCTATTACTCTCATTTGACCTAATCTAAATTTCAATTCTAAACTGTAATCATCAATGTTATATATAGGGCTTGTTATTTTATGAGCTAAGCTTTCTGGTAGTTTAGGCAGTTTTCCATAAACCAATTCAAAGGGTGATATACCTATGCTAGAGTGTGGTGTTGTATTGTAACTAAAGACAAAATAGGGAATCCACTCATGCCAATTGTTTTCTTTTGCAAAGGCAATTAGATATTCATTTAATACTCTGTGGTTTCGCTCTATAGATCCTAATGTTTCGTGATGATAGGGTGTTGATGTTATGTGATTTATCCCAAATAATGTGTAAACGTTTTTCATTACTTCGTTGATAAATTCTGTCCCCATGTCTGTTCTTAATGTTCTGAAACTACCGTGTCTAAGAAGGAAATTATCTACCAATGCTTTTGCTACAGTATTTGCATCTTTGCTTTTAATAGGAATAGCTTCGACGTATTTTGTTAATTCACATTGTAGAGTGAGTATATATCCAAAGTCGTTTGAAGGTCTTAGTGGACCTACCGTGTCTGCTGTTACTACTTCAAAACTTGTTGTTGGTGTCTCTGTTAATACCAATCTTTCTTTTGTATTCCTAATTTGTTTGCTCTGTGCACATATTATGCATTCATTAACGTATTTCTTCACCATTTTGTTTAAATTTTTCCAACAATATCTTTGTTTTATTTTATTTATCGTTCTTTTTATGCCTGAGTGCCCCCCGGCATGTGGTGTATTATGAAAATTCTCTACTATCTTTTCTTTCTCTTTATCATCAATAACTCTTATTGGGGGAATATATATCAATATTTTTAATCGTGCTTTCCTTTCAATTTTTTGTTGTAATTTATTATACAATTTTTTAAATTCATATATACTTATGTGCTTGAATATTTCGTCATTATTAGCAATTGCTAATTGGTTAATATCTTCTTTATTCATTCTGAATACCAGTTTCTCCAAGATCAGACCTAAATCGAGATTCGGATTAACACTGTATTCTATCACCACATCTGTAGTGTTTACATGAATTTTTGTACAGGCTTCTCCTGAATTAAACCTAAGTTTATATGAGGATTTTCGCTGATGTACTTCATGTTTTTGTCGCACTTTTTTAAATTTTAATTTTTTATTATTTTTAACTTCTGTTATAGAAGCACATTCCCAAATGTATATATGTGTATCATTCGTTTTTAACTTTATATTTTTAACATTTTGGTTTTTTATATTTTCATTTGCTATTTTAGCTGATTTTGATCTAGTCATAATATTCACATTTGAAGTTGGGATCATTTCTTTTAATATTTCAGAATCAAGCTTGATACGTGATAACGCATCAGCATTTGTGTTCATTAATCCCTGTTTATAAATAATATTAAAGGTGTAATCTGCTAGATCTAATCTTATTCTTGTTAATTTTGATGATGGATTTTTGTGTGTAAAGAGACTTACTAACGGTCTGTGATCTGTTACCACAGTGAATTTTCTTCCATATACGTATGGTCTGAAGTAGTTTATTGCCCAATGTATGCCAAGCAGTTCCTTCTCGATTATTGTTTTATTCAGCTCATGCTTGGTTAAACTTCTACTGGCATATGAAATCGGGAGATCTTTACCTATCTCACCTTGTGATAGTACTGCTCCTAAGGCAACATTCGAAGCATCAGTTGTTATTATGAAGGTCTCTTCATGATTTGGGTACTTAAGGATAGGTGGATTTATAAGTTTGTTTTTCAAATTGATAAAGGCATTTTCACATTCTTCGCTCCAAATGAATTCTACTCCCTTTTTGGATAGCATGTTTAGTGGTCTGGCTACTGTTGCAAAGTCTTTTATGAATCTTCTATAATAGTTGCAGAACGCTACAAATCTTTTGACTTCCTCTGCATTTGTTGGTGTTGGATATGCAGTAATAGCTTCATACTTTTGTGGATCTGGTTTTATTCCCTCATTTGTTATTAAGTGTCCAAGATATGTTACCTGCGTTTGCAGCCAATTGCATTTTTTGGGGTTCAGTTTGAGATTGTATTTTCTGAGCCTTTGAAGAATCTTTATAAGGTTACTGTTGTGATGGTTCAGGCTACAGCCGAATATAATTATATCGTCAACATATAAGAAAGCCTCTGTGCTAAAACCTGCTAAGGCTACAGATAGCATACATACGTTGGAAGGTATTCGTTGATATTTTTAGTCCAAACGGTAACCTATTGAAGTGAAAATGTCCACGGGGTGTTGAAAATGCTGTTTTTGGTCTAGATTCTTCATCCAATTCTATTTGATGGAAGGAGCTAGATAAATCTAAGGTGGAAAAGTATTTAGCTCTGCCTAGTGTATCTAGTACATCATCCAGTCTTGTCAAGGGAAATTTATCGTCTATTATTTTTTTATTCAATTGACGGAAATCCACAACTAAACGCCATTTCTTTTCTCCCTGGGAGTCTTTCTTCGGTACCACGAGCAAAGGTGAGTTAAATGGGCTAACTGAAGGTTCAATTATGTTATCTTCAAGAAGTTTATCTACTTGTTGGTTGATTTCTTCTATCTGTCCATTGGGGAGTCTATAATTTTTAATGTAAACAGGATTGTTGTCTGTCATAGAAATTCTTTGTTTGTAAAAATTATTTACTGTCAATATATCTCCATCTAGATGGAAACAATCCGCAAATTCCTTACATATGTCCAAAATGGAATGTTTTGCTTTAGTATCTGATATGTCGATATTCAGTTCTTTTATTAGTCTTTCATATTGATTTACTTTTTTGTTCTTTTCAAAATTCTTTTTTAGATCAATAACATGAAAATCAGTAAGTGGGACTACATCTGGCTTGAATGGTTTTAAGGTAACGTCATGCTCTAAAGTGTTTAAAAATGCTATTTGAGTGATGCCTTTTGCGGGGATAATTGAATTCGCAATAAAAATTCCATTTTGTATTTCTTGATTGAGTACGATGCTGTCTTCCGGTACTTCAAGATTTATTGGGTGCAGGGATTGTGTTCTTGCGGGTAAAATAATATTTTGTGATTTAGGAAGCTGTGTGAATATTGGAAAAATGAATTCATCATTTCTGAATAAAATAGATAGGGTAAAGTTTTCATAATCTATTTTACAATTGTTTTTTATCAAAAAGTCTCTTCCTAGAATACCATTCGTATTGATTGGGAAAGTGTCATCCACTACTTGGAACTTTTGCTCAATCTGTACGCCCTCAGTTCTTAATTTCCCTTGTATTGAACCTATAGAATATACTTCCGAATCTGTGACTCCTTTAATCGTTATTTTATCTGTTATATTTATGTTTTTTTCCGAATTTAAGCTATTTCTCTTCAGGATTGAGATATCAGCACCTGTATCAATTAAAAACTTTTGATCTTTTACTGTTATGTCAGATTGAGCTATTATATAATTTGTAAAATGTAGGTTAAGATTCAAGATTGCCTTTATTGGTTGTTTTCTAAACTGAGATCTGAGTCTCTCTGGGCTTCGGAGACTCCTTGTGTGTTTTCCGAACCTTCAATATAGTTTATTGTTCTTGGGTTTCGTGCATTGTTGTTTGCATTATTATATCTATTATTATTGAATCTGTTATTACTATTATTGCTATATCTATTGTTATTATAATATCTCATATTGTTGATATTATTACTACTATTGTAACTGCTATTGTTATTTCTATTGCTATTATATTTTGTGTTGAACCTAGTATTGTTGTTTTGATTATCTGATCTACCAAATCTGTTGCTATTGTTCCTATAATTGTTACCCCTGGAGTTATTTACTCTGAAATGATTAACTTGTGCAAACTCATTAGACGAGTCTAACTCTGCTGCTAATTGAATTGCTTCATTGGGTGTTTTCGGTCTAGCCGAGAAGATCGTTGACTTTGTTGGTTGTTGCAGCCCATTTTTGAATGCATTTAAACCTAATTGGTCATTCATTTTGCAGATCATTTCCCTACTTTCATCTCCTAGCTCTAACAAGTGCAGTGAAGTGAGCTCTGATACCAGAGTTTCTATTTTTGTTGCAAAGGTAGTAGTTGTGCTTAAATTTTGTTGTATAGTGGAGAGTTGTGAAATTATTTGAAGAGAATTTCTTTTACTTTTAAAAAGTTGAATGAAGATTTCTTTCAGTTCTTTGATTGTTTCGGGTTCTTTAACAGTATTTAATTTATTCCTAACTTTGTCGGTTAGTTTTGTTCCTAAAACAAATTTTATGAGCTTTTTTTTTTCATTTTCATCACTAAGAGAGCTGTCAACATAGTCTACTAAATTTAAAAAATTTGTCAGTTTTTCTGCTTCCCCTCCATACTTCAGTTTCAGTTTCAGTTTATTTATTTATTTATAAAGCTTACACAGTAAGATAATAGATATCTTATAAATTTGTGAAAGCCTATGACTTAACTTTATATAACAATTCAGATTTAAAAAAAGAAAATACGATAAGAAAATAATAATATAAAATAAAATTAAATAAAAATTAAATAAAAAAAAAAAAAAAAGAAAATAACAATAATTTATCGATAGAATATTAATTGACGTTAAAATAGAAATGATAGAAATAGAAGAAGAAAAAGAAAGAGAAAAGATAGTTAAGTTAGTTAAAGTTAAGAAGAGAAGATAGCTAAGTTAGTTGCTTTGGTTCGAAAAGAAGATTTTAATACTTTGTTGGAAAATATGCATATCACTTATATCCCGCAAATGAGTTGGAAGTGAGTTCCAGAGGCGACAAGCAGCGATGAAAAATTGCCTTTCCGAGGTCAAACACGAAAAACGTGGCAAAATTACCGATGTCGATCTGTTCGATGTAGACATTCTGATTTTTTCAAACAGATAAGCTGGTTGACGTGTTTTCAAGATTTTAAAAAACAGTATCAATGTTCGAAGCTTCATGAAGTCATTAAAAGGCATACTAAGCAGAATCTCTTGCAAATGTGAAACATGGTCGTACCTTCTTAACCCAAAGATGTATCGAATGATACTATTGAATGCTATGTTTAATTTATTTTTGCTGATGGCATCGCAGTTGTAAAAAATTTCGCATCCATGTGTGAGAACAGGTATTACAAGGGTCCTTGCCAGCATTAGTCTGGTTTTAAATGGAGTGATGTTTTGGGCTGTCCACAGCGTTCTAAGCGTTCCATAAGTTTTACCTACTAATTGGTTGATGTGGTCATTCCAGGTCAATGTTTTATTGAAGATTACTCCTAGATTTTTACTGGAATTTACGAATTCTAATGGGTTCTGGTTTAGAAATATGGAAGGAAAGTATGTTAAGTCTAATTCTTTTCTTGATATAACCAGGCATTTGCATTTGCTTGCGTTAAGAACCAACCCATTGCACGACGCCCAGTAGGATATCTTCTCTAGTTCCTGGTTCAGAGTGAAAGCGCAGTCGTCAATTAAACCCAAAGGACAGCTTTTGTAAATTTGAATGTCATCGGCATAAAAATGTTTTGATACTTCATTTATAATGAAACCGATTTCATTCACATATAATGAAAATAGAAGGGGGGATAAAATTGATCCTTGGGGAACTCCTTGTTGAACCGGAAGAAAATCGGATAGATTTCCATTTAAGGAAACGGCTTGCTGTCTATTATTCAAAAAGGAAGAAAGTAGTTTAATAGCTTCTGAAGATATGTTGAAACTGTGACGCAGTTTATTCAGAAGGTTCGAATGATTCACCATGTCGAATGCTTTTGAAAAGTCTAATAGGACTAAAAAAGTTACATTATCAATATCGAGTTCAGTCCTTATGTCTTCGATTATTTTAGTTAGTGCTGTTATACAGCTATGGTGCGAACGAAAACCTGATTGAACTTCGACTAAAAGGTTGTTGCGACTGATGAAGTTGCTTAATTGTTTTTGCATTATCCTTTCACAGACCTTAGACAGAAAAGGAAGTATTGAAATTGGTCTAAATTCATTGCAAAGCGAGTTTTTGGGGATGGGAATTATTTTTGCTTTTTTCCATTGATGTGGGAAAATGCCAGTGGTAAGGACTGAATTTATTACATGTGTAAAATAGGGTAGAAGTAGAGGAAGAATAGCTTTAATGAAAATAGGATTCAAATCATCAGCACCAGTGGCATTGGATTTTATACTTATGACACTTTCAACTATGTCTAAGGTGTTCACACAATCGAAATTGAACAAAGTGTCTGTAGAAGGTGGAGGTATGGTATTAAGAGATACATGGTCTCTTAGAGTTATTAAAGGTGTAGAAACAAATTTATTGTTAAGCTCATTAATATTCAACTCAGTTGGAAAATTATTTCTTTGTTTGCCTATTCCTAGCTTGCGGAGGTTGTTCCATATTTTTCGACTATCCGATTTTAGATCTAGACGGTTAGAGTAGAACTGTAGTTTTGAGCGTCTTACCTCTTGAACTACTTTATTTCGGAATGATTTATATAACTCATAAAGCTCGTTAACACGGAAACGTTTCCAGCGTCGGTATGCTAGATCACGCTGATTTATAAGTTCTTTAATCCTACTAGTAAACCATTGTTTATTTTCGCGGATTCTAGTTTGTGTTTTCAATGGAACGTGTCGATTAAATAAAGTATTAATATTTGTGTTTAGAAACTCGACTTGGTCATTTGGTGAAGTCATTAGAAAGATGTCACTCCATGCTATTGTGTTTATATCATTTTCAAGATGTGTTTTATTGATATTCTTAAAATCTCTAAACTGAATTCTAGAAATCACTTGGTTTACACTTAAATTAAAATCATAGGTCAAAAAAATAAGATCATGTCTAGAAAAAACTGGTGTTTCAAGCTGATCATATAACAGTACTCTATCTTTTTCACTTACATAGTAATGATCTAGTAGCGTACAGGATGACTGGGAAAAGTGAGTAGGTTGAGTATTGTTTACTGAGTGCAAGTCGAAGGATCTCATGTTTTCAATTAACCTTTTGTCAGTTAAATGGTCACAGTTAAAGTCACCGCATATAATAATGTTTGAAGAGATAACAGTAATTTCTTCAATAACTCTATAGATTTGTTCCAAATCGATATACCTATTAGGTCTGTAGATAGTTCCCAGGAGAAGATTACCTTCACTGCCTTTAACCTCCAAAAACAAATACTCGCAAGAAGAGCCGGGTGACGAATAGTATAACTTCTTACAGATAAGGTTTTCCTTAACATATATAGCAACACCTCCTCCGCGGTTGCACCTATCAGAACGGAAGATCCTATATCCACTAAGAGAGTATGTTGCATCCTTCACATATGCAGAGAACCACGTTTCTGAAACACAGATCGCGTCGATATGCGAATCTTCAAAAAGTAATCTGAATTCATCAATCTTTTTCATCAAACTCTGAGCATTGATATGAACAACCTTGAAACCGTCACGTCGCCAACTCAAAATTTTTAACATAGTTCGCAATATAACATCACCGGTGTATCCTATGGAGCCCACCATTCGTTCACTCAACTCTGAAACGAGTGGTTATAAGGCGAGATCCAAGTAACATACATCTAATATGGTGGGGAACAAAGCAACAACTTTTACAAAAGGGTTTCCATATGGTAGCAGTAATAAATATACATTGGTGAAAAAGGAAAATAAGATAGAGCATAATAAGAGGAAAAATAGAAAGAGTGAAAGGTAATAGTAATAATAGTAATAGTAAAAGTAATAATATTTCATACAATAAAAATTGGTTCATCATGTTGAGTGCTGGTGAAATTCTTCTTCTTCTTGACTGCCTGTCACAGCAGAGGCAGCGAGTATGGTTTTCAATGTTGTATCGTTGTTGATGTGTATTGTCTCTCCTTCTTCGCTCTCTTTAACGTAAACAGAACCAGAGCGTGTATACACTTTAGTGATAACACCGCAATGTTTGAGACGCATTGCTTGCTGGAGGAAAAATCGGTTTTTAGGTGTTAAGCTTGCATGCAGGTAGACTTTATTTGTTTTTTTTCCTTGCGCATTTATTCCCGTGTCGTCAAGATGCAATGCTCTTTTGTGTGTTTTGTGAAAGAGAGCAACAGATTTTAGTACCAAGTTCCTTTCGTGTGGCGAACTAAATTTAAGTATGATCGGAGCGTCGTGGGTGTTATTAGTTTTACGTTGCAGTCGGAAAGCAGCTTTTACAGTAGGAGGTACACATTCAACCGCATGGCAGATGCGGTTTAAAACAGATTGTAAGTCTTCGTTTGGCAGTTGAGGTATACCGAGAAGAACAGCATCAGATGCAACCTCCTTCCGTTCAGACAAGTCACATCGCTGTTGTAGATCAGCTAAGTCATCCTTAAGTTCATTTACAACAGCCAAGTGATGGGATTCCATTTTCTCAATTCGCTCTGTAAGGGACTTTATCGTCTTATCAGTGTTTTTCATGTAGGTGGTCACGTTGTTTTCGATTTGTTCAAAACGTTTTACAAAGTCCAGACGTAGATCTTTGATCTCTTGTGACAGTCTATTGACGATATCAGTTGATTGGTCTTTTATCAGAGTGTCCATTTCAGATCGAGAGATTGCAAACATAGGTGACATGGATTCACTCTCTTTGGTAGTGGGTGGTGTGGTATCAGTGGCAGCAGCGGCAGTGATGTTGGCAGAGGTTGTTGCAGTGTTAGTTAGGTCTTTGATGGAAGAGGTTGTTTTCGGAGTTGATTTTGATTTTATTAGATTTTGTTTTACTATTGCGGGAGAGGATATGTTAGTTGAGGGAGTAGTTTTTTTTGTATTTTCTATTTTTTTGGAGGTTGCAGGGGTAACAGCTTTTGCATTCTCTTTATCAGAGGCGCGAGTCTTAACATTAGACATAATTTCAAAGAGAGGGAAATACAGATATCCGAACTGATGGAGTTAATGTACAGAAAAAAGAAGGCGCGTGACACTTGTAAAATTTAATTATTTTTACTTTGTTTACTAAGCGCACTTTGATTTCTGGGCAGATTTGTCGGTTTAAATGCAGTAAGATCGTTTTCCGCACACACTTTTGGACTTTTATAGAATAGCGATACAAAATATGGGTATAAATTAAGCTATTTTGCCGGACAGTACTATCAAACACGTCTATTCACTCATGAGAACTCACTCTGGGATAATTTTTATACTCGATAAAATGTCGAATTTTGCCATTTTTAATTCTAGTTTATTTATTTCTTCTTCGATTAATTTTTGATCAATTTCAATATATTCTTCGCCTATGTTTTCTGTATCTAATAGTTTCCTTTTATCATCTAATATTTGTTTCAATCTAACCAACAAATTATCTATAATTGTTTTCAATGCCTGGTGATTTGTTTCCTTAGGTGAATCTTCATATTTTCTATTAAATTCTTCTTCTAATTTTAATATTTCATCTTTTTTTTCGTTTAAATATTTTTGAGAATATTTTCTTGTTGGAGTTTTATTAAAGTTTGCTACTATTTCTTTTAATATTTTTATAGTGTTCAACATATTTTTAATCAATAAAATTCTTATTTGTTAAATTTTTTTTTTTTTTTTTTATATTGTTATATTTTTCATTTCATTGTTTACAATTTTTTGTACGTTAGTTCTAAAATAAAATTTAAAAATTTTGAAAGAAAGGTAGATTATGAATATAATTAAAATAATAATTAAAATATCTATAAATAACAGGTTTGAACTAACTAGATTGTTATTATTATTATTGTTTGAGGCATTAACAATCACCTCTTCTTTGGATGATTTTCCTCCCATTTGTGTAAAAAAAATTTTTTTTTGTTTTTTAGTTTTTATTATTTTTTCTGTTTGCTTGTCGCTGCAAATTTCTTGCTTTTTCGATGAAATGCTCCCTTTGTTCTTTGTTGGCTAATCCAGCTTACGATTTGCTAGCTCTGTGCTGACCAAAAGGTTAGTAGTGCTATCGATACGCTGGCGACTCACGATGCGTCTGTAGTAACTAAAGTCATTCTGTATAGCTGGGGTCTTCATCTTGTATTCATCGAATTTAAGAACGAATTTAAGAATTTCAGCCAACTGCTTAAATAGAGCCTGGCAAGATCGCCATGTAAAGGATTGTTAAGTGTGCCCTACCTCACCTACGAATCTATGTGGGATATTGAAAGGCTTCCCCAAGCCGAAAAAGGTGATGGCTAAAGAGCCGATCCGCTTTCAAAGTTTAGAGTAAAAAAAACAAGGCTGAAGAGCCGAATTAGGTCTTTTCACTTCCAAACTGAAAGTGCTCTTTATTTAATCAAACTTATGCTATTTATACAAAAATAATTTACGTACACACTAAGAACTTAAAGCTATACATATAATTACTAAAACATATATACATTATATTTGCATTCTATAATGATGGGAAACAAATGACAGAATTGGGCAGCATACTTGCTATGTCATCAAAATCATAACCAATATGCATGCCCCTTTCATAATGCACAAATGTATCCAAATTCATTCAGGCATATTTACTACACAGCATGCAGTGCGTTGAACCTTCATGAATAGGTAGATACACTTGACCATCGTAAAAGTAATCTGAGTCTCAAGTGGCATTGAAAATTTTATTTGATAATTTTCTGGGGTGAATGAAATGCGAGTGCATATTATAAGAAATGGGTTGGCTATAGGAACGTGGAATATAAATCTATGGCAATGACCTGCAGTAAAATATAGTGTAGTGTATGCGCACTACATATTGTTTCCCACCCCACCGATATACACATCAAAAGAAAGGTCTTTCAAATCTCTATCCACTTCTGCAAACCAAAAGTATTTTTAAGCTCTAGCTTCCAAAATATTTGTATGTATCTTGAAAATTATTTGTTGTCCATTTTTTCGAAAAAATCGTGGACTAACCCCTTGTCAGAAAAAAATATTTTTTTCAATATTGTTTCCCACCCCACCGATATACACATCAAAAGAAAGGTCTTTCAAATCTCTACCTACTTCTGCAAACTAAAAGCTTTTTCAAGCTCTAGCTTCCAAAACATACGTGTGTATCTTGAAAATTATTTGTTGTCCAGTTTTTTTAAAAAAATATTGGGTTAACCCTTTGTCAAAAAAAAATATTTTTTTCAACATTGTTTCGCACCCCACCGATATACACATCAAAAGAAAGGTCTTTCAAAGCTCTACCCAGGACTGCAAACCAAAAGCTTTTTTAAGCTATAGTTTCCAAAATATTTGTATGTATCTTGAAAATTATTTGTTGTCCATTTTTCGAAAAAATCGTGGGCTAACCCCTTGTCAAAAAAAAATATTTTTTTCAACATTGTTTCGCACCCCACCGATATACACATCAAAAGAATGGTCTTTCAAAGCTCTACCCAGGACTGCAAACCAAAAGCTTTTTTAAGCTCTAGCTTCCAAAATATTTGTATGTATCTTGAAAATTATTTGTTGTCCATTTTTTCGAAAAAATCGTGGGCTAACCCCTTGTCAGAAAAAAATATTTTTTTCAATATTGTTTCCCAACCCACCGATATACACATCAAAAGAAAGGTCTTTCAAATCTCTACCCACTTCTGCAAACCAAAAGTATTTTTAAGCTTTAGCTTCCAAAATATTTGTATGTATCTTGAAAATTATTTGTTGTCCATTTTTTCGAAAAAATCGTGGACTAACCCCTTGTCAGAAAAAAAATATTTTTTTCAATATTGTTTCCCACCCCACCGATATACACATCAAAAGAAAGGTCTTTCAAATCTCTACCTACTTCTGCAAACTAAAAGCTTTTTCAAGCTCTAGCTTCCAAAACATACGTGTGTATCTTAAAAATTATTTGTTGTCCATTTTTTTCGAAAAAATCGTGGGCTAACCCCTTGTCAAAAAAAAAAAAAAATTTCAACATTGTTTCGCACCCCACCGATATACACATCAAAAGAAAGGTCTTTCAAACCTCTACCCAGGACTGCAAACCAAAAGCTTTTTTAAGCTCTAGCTTCCAAAATATTTGTATGTATCTTGAAAATTATTTTTTGTCCATTTTTTCGAAAAAATCGTGGGCTAACCCCTTTTAAAAAAATAAATATTTTTTTTTCAATATTGTTTGCCACCCCACCGATATACACATCAAAAGAAAGGTCTTTCAAATCTCTAACTACTTCTGCAAACCAAAAGTATTTTTAAGCTCTAGCTTCCAAAATATTTGTATGTATCTTGAAAATTATTTGTTGTCCATTTTTTCGAAAAAATCGTGGACTAACCCCTTGTCAGAAAAAAATATTTTTTTCAATATTGTTTCCCACCCCACCGATATACACATCAAAAGAAAGGTCTTTCAAATCTCTACCTACTTCTGCAAACTAAAAGCTTTTTCAAGCTCTAGCTTCCAAAACATACGTGTGTATCTTGAAAATTATTTGTTGTCCATTTTTTCGAAAAAATCGTGGGCTAACCCCTTGTCAAAAAAAAAAAAAAAAAATTTCAACATTGTTTCGCACCCCACCGATATACACATCAAAAGAAAGGTCTTTCAAAGCTCTACCCAGGACTGCAAACCAAAAGCTTTTTTAAGCTATAGCTTCCAAAATATTTGTATGTATCTTGAAAATTATTTTTTGTCCATTTTTTTTCGAAAAAATCGTGGGCTAACCACTTGTGAGAAAAAAATATTTTTTTTTCAATATTGTTTGCCACCCCACCGATATACACATCAAAAGAAAGGTCTTTCAAATCTCTAACTACTTCTGCAAACCAAAAGTATTTTTAAGCTCTAGCTTCCAAAATATTTGTATGTATGTTGAAAATTATTTGCTGTCCATTTTTTCTAAAAAATCGTGGACTAACCCCTTGTCAAAAAAAAATATTTTTTTAACATTTTTTCGCACCCCACCGATATACACATCAAAAGAAAAGTCTTTCAAATCTCTACCCACTTCTGCAAACCAAAAGCTTTTTCAAGTTCTAGCTTCCAAAACATACGTGTGTATCTTGAAAATTATTTGTTGTCCATTTTTTCGAAAAAATCGTGAACTAACCCCTTGTCAAAAAAAAATATTTTTTTTCAACATTGTTTCCCACCCCACCGATATACACATTAAAAGAAAGGTCTTTCAAATCTCTACCTACTTCTGCAAACCAAAAGCATTTTTAAGCTCTAGCTTCCAAAATATTTGTATGTATCTTGAAAATTAGTTGCTGTCCATTTTTTCGAAAAAAATCGTGGACTAACCCCTTGTCAAAAAAAATATTTGTTTAACATTTTTTCGCACCCCACCGATATACACATCAAAAGAAAGGTCTTTCAAATCTCTACCCACTTCTGCAAACCAAAAGCTTTTTCAAGCTCTAGCTTCAAAAACATACGTGTGTATCTTGAAAATTATTTGTTGTCCAGTTTTTTTAAAAAATATTGGGCTAACCCTTTGTCAAAAGAAAAATATTTTTTTCAACATTGTTTCGCACCCCACCGATATACACATCAAAAGAAAGGTCTTTCAAAGCTCTACCCAGGACTGCAAACCAAAAGCTTTTTTAAGCTATAGTTTCCAAAATATTTGTATGTATCTTGAAAATTATTTGTTGTCCATTTTTCGAAAAAATCGTGGGCTAACCCCTTGTCAAAAAAAAATATTTTTTTCAACATTGTTTCGCACCCCACCGATATACACATCAAAAGAAAGGTCTTTCAAAGCTCTACCCAGGACTGCAAACCAAAAGCTTTTTTAAGCTCTAGCTTCCAAAATATTTGTATGTATCTTGAAAATTATTTGTTGTCCATTTTTTCGAAAAAATCGTGGGCTAACCCCTTGTCAGAAAAAAATATTTTTTTCAATATTGTTTCCCAACCCACCGATATACACATCAAAAGAAAGGTCTTTCAAATCTCTACCCACTTCTGCAAACCAAAAGTATTTTTAAGCTCTAGCTTCCAAAATATTTGTATGTATCTTGAAAATTATTTGTTGTCCATTTTTTCGAAAAAATCGTGGACTAACCCCTTGTCAGAAAAAAATATTTTTTTCAATATTGTTTCCCACCCCACCGATATACACATCAAAAGAAAGGTCTTTCAAATCTCTACCTACTTCTGCAAACTAAAAGCTTTTTCAAGCTCTAGCTTCCAAAACATACGTGTGTATCTTAAAAATTATTTGTTGTCCATTTTTTCGAAAAAATCGTGGGCTAACCCCTTGTCAAAAAAAAAAAATTTTTCAACATTGTTTCGCACCCCACCGATATACACATCAAAAGAAAGGTCTTTCAAAGCTCTACCCAGAACTGCAAACCAAAAGCTTTTTTAAGTTCTAGCTTCCAAAATATTTGTATGTATCTTGAAAATTATTTTTTGTCCATTTTTTTTCGAAAAAATCGTGGGCTAACCCCTTTTAAAAAAATAAATATTTTTTTTTCAATATTGTTTGCCACCCCACCGATATACACATCAAAAGAAAGGTCTTTCAAATCTCTAACTACTTCTGCAAACCAAAAGCTTTTTCAAGCTCTAGCTTCAAAAACATACGTGTGTATCTTGAAAATTATTTGTTGTAAATTTTTTCGAAAAAATCGTGGACTAACCCCTTGTCAAAAAAAAAATATTTTTTTCAACATTGTCTCGCACCCCACCGATATACACATCAAAAGAAAGGTCTTTCAAAGCTCTACACAGGACTGCAAACCAAAAGCTTTTTTAAGCTCTAGCTTCCAAAATATTTGTATGTATCTTGAAAATTATTTGTTGTCCATTTTTTGAAAAAATCGTGGGCTAACCCCTTGTCAAAAAAAATATTTTTTTCAACATTGTTTCGCACCCCACCGATATACACATCAAAAGAAAGGTCTTTCAAAGCTCTACCCAGGACTGCAAACCAAAAGCTTTTTTAAGCTCTAGCTTCCAAAATATTTGTATGTATCTTGAAAATTATTTGTTGTCCATTTTTTCTAAAAAATCGTGGACTAACCCCTTGTCAAAAAAAATATTTTTTTCAACATTGTCTCGCACCCCACCGATATACACATCAAAAGAAAGGTCTTTCAAAGCTCTACCCAGGACTGCAAACCAAAAGCTTTTTTAAGCTCTAGCTTCCAAAATATTTGTATGTATCTTGAAAATTATTTGTTGTCCATTTTTCGAAAAAATCAATATTGTTTCCCACCCCACCGATATACACATCAAAAGAAAGGTCTTTCAAATCTCTACCCACCTCTGCAAACCAAAAGTATTTTTAAGCTCTAGCTTCCAAAATATTTGTATGTATCTTCAAAATTATTTGCTGTCCATTTTTTCTAAATAATCGTGGACTAACCCCTTGTCAAAAAAAAATATTTTTTTTCAACATTGTTTCCCACCCCACCGATATACACATCAAAAGAAAGGTCTTTCAAATCTCTACCTACTTCTGCAAACCAAAAGCATTTTTAAGCAAACCAAAAGCATTTTTAATCTCTTGCTTCCAAAATATTTGTATGTATCTTGAAAATTATTTGCTGTCCATTTTTTCGAAAAAAATCGTGGACTAACCCCTTGTCAAAAAAAATATTTTTTTAACATTTTTTCGCACCCCACCGATATACACACCAAAAGAAAGGTCTTTCAAATCTCTACCCACTTCTGCAAACCAAAATCTATAGCTTCAAAAACATACGTGTGTATCTTGAAAATTATTTGTTGTCCATTTATTTGAAAAAATCGTGGGCTAACCCCTTGTCAAAAAAAAATATTTTTTTCAACATTGTTTCACACCCCACCGATATACACATCAAAATAAAGGTCTTTCAAAGCTCTACCCAGGACTGCAAACCAAAAGCTTTTTTAAGCTATAGCTTCCAAAATATTTGTATGTATCTTGAAAATTATTTGTTGTCCATTTTTTTTAAAAAATCGTGGACTAACCCCTTGTCAAAAAAAATAGTTTTTTTTAACATTGTTTCGCACCACACTGATATACACATTAAAAGAAAGATCTTTCAAATCTCTACCTATTTCTGCAAACTAAAAGCTTTTTCAAGCTCTAGCTTCCAAAACATACGTGTGTATCTTGAAAATTATTTGTTGTCCATTTTATCGAAAAAATCGTGGACTAACCCCTTGTCAAAAAAATATTTTTTTAACATTTTTTCGCACACCACCGATATACACATCAAAAGAAAAGTCTTGCAAATCTCTACCCACTTCTGCAAACTAAAAGTTTTTTCAAGCTCTAGCTTCCAAAACATACGTGTGTATCTTGACAATTATTTGTTGTCCATTTTTGCTAAAAAATCGTGGACTAACCCCTTGTCAAAAAAAAATATTTTTTTTCAACATTGTTTCCCACCCCACCAATATACACATCAAAAGAAAAGTCTTTCAAATCTCTACCTACTTCTGCAAACCAAAAGCATTTTTAAGCTCTAGCTTCCAAAATATTTGTATGTATCTTGAAAATTATTTGTTGTCCATTTTTCGAAAAAACCTTGTCAGAAAAAAATATTTGTTTCAATATTGTTTCCAACCCACCGATATACACATCAAAAGAAAGGTCTTTCAAATCTCTACCCACCTCTGCAAACCAAAAGTATTTTTAAGCTCTAGCTTCCAAAATATTTGTATGTATCTTCAAAATTATTTGCTGTCCATTTTTTCTAAATAATCGTGGACTAACCCCTTGTCAAAAAAAATATTTTTTTCAACATTGTTTCGCACCCCACTGATATACACATTTAAAGAAAGGTCTTTCAAATCTCTACCTACTTCTGCAAACTAAAAGCTTTTTCAAGCTCTAGCTTCCAAAACATACGTGTGTATCTTAAAAATTATTTGTTGTCCATTTTTTCGAAAAAATCGTGGACTAACCCCTTGTCAAAAAAAAATATTTTTTTTCAACATTGTTTCCCACCCCACCGATATACACATCAAAAGAAAGGTCTTTCAAATCTCTACCTACTTCTGCAAACCAAAAGCATTTTTAAGCAAACCAAAAGCATTTTTAAGCTCTTGCTTCCAAAATATTTGTATGTATCTTGAAAATTATTTGCTGTCCATTTTTTCGAAAAAAATCGTGGACTAACCCCTTGTCAAAAAAAATATTTTTTTAACATTTTTTCGCACCCCACCGATATACACACCAAAAGAAAGGTCTTTCAAATCTCTACCCACTTCTGCAAACCAAAAGCTATAGCTTCAAAAACATACGTGTGTATCTTGAAAATTATTTGTTGTCCATTTATTTGAAAAAATCGTGGGCTAACCCCTTGTCAAAAAAAAATATTTTTTTCAACATTGTTTCGCACCCCACCGATATACACATCAAAAGAAAGGTCTTTCAAAGCTCTACCCAGGACTGCAAACCAAAAGCTTTTTTAAGCTATAGCTTCCAAAATATTTGTATGTATCTTGAAAATTATTTGTTGTCCATTTTTTCTAAAAAATCGTGGACTAACCCCTTGTCAAAAAAAATAGTTTTTTTAACATTGTTTCGCACCACACTGATATACACATTAAAAGAAAGATCTTTCAAATCTCTACCTATTTCTGCAAACTAAAAGCTTTTTCAAGCTCTAGCTTCCAAAACATACGTGTGTATCTTGAAAATTATTTGTTGTCCATTTTATCGAAAAAATCGTGGACTAACCCCTTGTCAAAAAAAATATTTTTTTAACATTTTTTCGCACACCACCGATATACACATCAAAAGAAAAGTCTTGCAAATCTCTACCCACTTCTGCAAACTAAAATTTTTTTCAAGCTCTAGCTTCCAAAACATACGTGTGTATCTTGAAAATTATTTGTTGTCCATTTTTTCTAAAAAATCGTGGACTAACCCCTTGTCAAAAAAAAATATTTTTTTTCAACATTGTTTCCCACCCCACCAATATACACATCAAAAGAAAGGTCTTTCAAATCTCTACCTACTTCTGCAAACCAAAAGCATTTTTAAGCTCTAGCTTCCAAAATATTTGTATGTATCTTGAAAATTATTTGCTGTCCATTTTTTCGAAAAAATCGTGGACTAACCCCTTGTCAAAAAAAATATTTTTTTAACATTTTTTCGCACCCCACCGATATACACATCAAAAGAAAGGTCTTTCAAATCTCTACCAACTTCTGCAAACCGAAAAAATCGTGGGCTAACCCCTTGTCAAAAAAAAATATTTTTTTCAACATTGTTTCGCACCCCACCGATATACACATCAAAAGAAAGGTCTTTCAAAGCTCTACCCAGGACTGCAAACCAAAAGCTTTTTTAAGCTCTAGCTTCCAAAATATTTGTATGTATCTTGAAAATTATTTGTTGTCCATTTTTTCGAAAAAATCGTGGGCTAACCCCTTGTAAAAAAAATATTTGTTTCAATATTGTTTCCTACCCCACCGATATACACATCAAAAGAAAGGTCTTTCAAATCTCTACCCACTTCTGCAAACCAAAAGTATTTTTAAGCTCTAGCTTCCAAAATATTTGTATGTATCTTGAAAATTATTTGTTGTCCATTTTTTCTAAAAAATCGTGGACTAACCCCTTGTCAAAAAAAATATTTTTTTCAACATTGTCTCGCACCCCACCGATATACACATCAAAAGAAAGGTCTTTCAAAGCTCTACCCAGGACTGCAAACCAAAAGCTTTTTTAAGCTCTAGCTTCCAAAATATTTGTATGTATCTTGAAAATTATTTGTTGTCCATTTTTCGAAAAAATCGTGGGCTAACCCCTTGTCAAAAAAAAATATTTTTTTTCAACATTGTTTCCCACCCCACCAATATACACATCAAAAGAAAGGTCTTTCAAATCTCTACCTACTTCTGCAAACCAAAAGCATTTTTAAGCTCTAGCTTCCAAAATATTTGTATGTATCTTGAAAATTATTTGTTGTCCATTTTTCGAAAAAACCTTGTCAGAAAAAAATATTTGTTTCAATATTGTTTCCCACCCCACCGATATACACATCAAAAGAAAGGTCTTTCAAATCTCTACCCACCTCTGCAAACCAAAAGTATTTTTAAGCTCTAGCTTCCAAAATATTTGTATGTATCTTCAAAAATATTTGCTGTCCATTCTTTCTAAATAATCGTGGACTAACCCCTTGTCAAAAAAAATATTTTTTTCAACATTGTTTCGCACCCCACTGATAAACACATTTAAAGAAAGGTCGTTCAAATCTCTACCTACTTCTGCAAACTAAAAGCTTTTTCAAGCTCTAGCTTCCAAAACATACGTGTGTATCTTGAAAATTATTTGTTGTCCATTTTTTCGAAAAAATCGTGGACTAACCCCTTGTCAAAAAAAAATATTTTTTTTCAACATTGTTTCCCACCCCACCGATATACACATCAAAAGAAAGGTCTTTCAAATCTCTACCTACTTCTGCAAACCAAAAGCATTTTTAAGCAAACCAAAAGTATTTTTAAGCTCTTGCTTCCAAAATATTTGTATGTATCTTGAAAATTATTTGCTGTCCATTTTTTCGAAAAAAATCGTGGACTAACCCCTTGTCAAAAAAAATATTTTTTTAACATTTTTTCGCACCCCACCGATATACACACCAAAAGAAAGATCTTTCAAATCTCTACCTATTTCTGCAAACTAAAAGCTTTTTAAAGCTCTAGCTTCCAAAACATACGTGTGTATCTTGAAAATTATTTGTTGTCCATTTTTTCGAAAAAATCGTGGACTAACCCCTTGTCAAAAAAAATATTTTTTTAACATTTTTTCGCACCCCACCGATATACACATCAAAAGAAAAGTCTTTCAAATCTCTACCCACTTCTGCTTGTTTAAGCTTTTGCTTCCAAAATATTTGTTAATATTTTGCAAATTATTTGGTGTCCATTTTTTCGAAAAAATCGTGGGCTAACCCCTTGTCAAAAAAAATAGTTTTTTTTAACATTGTTTCGCACCACACTGATATACACATTAAAAGAAAGATCTTTCAAATCTCTACCTATTTCTGCAAACTAAAAGCTTTTTCAAGCTCTAGCTTCCAAAACATACGTGTGTATCTTGAAAATTATTTGTTGTCCATTTTTTCGAAAAAATCGTGGACTAACCCCTTGTCAAAAAAAATATTTTTTTAACATTTTTTCGCACACCACCGATATACACATCAAAAGAAAAGTCTTGCAAATCTCTACCCACTTCTGCAAACTAAAAGTTTTTTCAAGCTCTAGCTTCCAAAACATACGTGTGTATCTTGAAAATTATTTGTTGTCCATTTTTTCTAAAAAATCGTGGGCTAACCCCTTGTCAAAAAAAATATTTTTTTAACATTTTTTCGCACCCCACCGATATACACATCAAAAGAAAGGTCTTTCAAATCTCTACCCACTTCTGCAAACCAAAAGCTCTAGCTTCAAAAACATACGTGTGTATCTTGAAAATTATTTGTTGTCCATTTATTTGAAAAAAATTGTTTCGCACCCCACCGATATACACATCAAAAGAAAGGTCTTTCAAAGCTCTACCCAGGACTGCAAACCAAAAGCTTTTTTAAGCTATAGCTTCCAAAATATTTGAATGTATCTTGAAAATTATTTGTTGTCCATTTTTTCGAAAAAAATCGTTTGCTAACCCCTTGTCAAAAAAAATATTTTTTTTTAGCATTTTTTCGCACCCCACCGATATACACATCAAAAGAAAAGTCTTTCAAATCTCTACCCACTTCTGCAAACCAAAAGCTCTAGCTTCAAAAACATACGTGTGTATCTTGAAAATTATTTGTTGTCCATTTATTTGAAAAAAATTGTTTCGCACCCCACCGATATACACATCAAAAGAAAGGTCTTTCAAAGCTCTACCCAGGACTGCAAACCAAAAGCTTTTTTAAGCTATAGCTTCCAAAATATTTGTATGTATCTTGAAAATTATTTGCTGTCCATTTTTTCGAAAAAATCGTGGACTAACCCCTTGTCAAAAAAAATATTTTTTTAACATTTTTTCGCACCCCACCGATATACACATCAAAAGAAAGGCCTTTCAAATCTCTACCCACTTCTGCAAACCAAAAGCTCTAGCTTCAAAAACATACGTGTGTATCTTGAAAATTATTTGTTGTCCATTTATTTGAAAAAAATTGTTTCGCACCCCACCGATATACACATCAAAAGAAAGGTCTTTCAAAGCTCTACCCAGGACTGCAAACCAAAAGCTTTTTTAAGCTATAGCTTCCAAAATATTTGTATGTATCTTGAAAATTATTTGTTGTCCATTTTTTCGAAAAAAATCGTTTGCTAACCCCTTGTCAAAAAAAAATATTTTTTTTTTAGCATTTTTTCGCACCCCACCGATATACACATCAAAAGAAAAGTCTTTCAAATCTCTACCCACTTCTGCAAACCAAAAGCTTTTTCAAGTTCTAGCTTCCAAAACATACGTGTGTATCTTGAAAATTATTTGCTCCCCATTTTTTCTAAAAAATCGTGGACTAACCCCTTGTCAAAAAAAATATTTTTTTCAACATTGTTTCGCACCCCACTGATATACACATTAAAAGAAAGGTCTTTCAAATCTCTACCTACTTCTGCAAACTAAAAGCTTTTTCAAGCTCTAGCTTCCAAAACATACGTGTGTATCTTGAAAATTATTTGTTGTCCATTTTTTCGAAAAAATCGTGGGCTAACCCCTTGTCAAAAAAAAATATTTTTTTCAACATTGTTTCGCACCCCATCGATATACACATCAAAAGAAAGGTCTTTCAAAGCTCTACCCAGGACTGCAAACCAAAAGCTTTTTTAAGCTTTAGCTTCCAAAATATTTGTATGTATCTTGAAAATTATTTGTTGTCCATTTTTCGAAAAAATCGTGGGCTAACCCCTTGTCAAAAAAAAAATATTTTTTTCAACATTGTTTCGCACCCCACCGATATACATACACATCAAAAGAAAGGTCTTTCAAAGTTCTACCCAGGACTGCAAACCAAAAGCTTTTTTAAGCTCTAGCTTCCAAAATATTTGTATGTATCTTGAAAATTATTTGTTGTCCATTTTTCGAAAAAACCTTGTCAGAAAAAAATATTTGTTTCAATATTGTTTCCCACCCCACCGATATACACATCAAAAGAAAGGTCTTTCAAATCTCTACCCACCTCTGCAAACCAAAAGTATTTTTAAGCTCTAGCTTCCAAAATATTTGTATGTATCTTCAAAATTATTTGCTGTCCATTCTTTCTAAATAATCGTGGACTAACCCCTTGTCAAAAAAAATATTTTTTTCAACATTGTTTCGCACCCCACTGATAAACACATTTAAAGAAAGGTCGTTCAAATCTCTACCTACTTCTGCAAACTAAAAGCTTTTTCAAGCTCTAGCTTCCAAAACATACGTGTGTATCTTGAAAATTATTTGTTGTCCATTTTTTCGAAAAAATCGTGGACTAACCCCTTGTCAAAAAAAAATATTTTTTTTCAACATTGTTTCCCACCCCACCGATATACACATCAAAAGAAAGGTCTTTCAAATCTCTACCTACTTCTGCAAACCAAAAGCATTTTTAAGCAAACCAAAAGTATTTTTAAGCTCTTGCTTCCAAAATATTTGTATGTATCTTGAAAATTATTTGCTGTCCATTTTTTCGAAAAAAATCGTGGACTAACCCCTTGTCAAAAAAAATATTTTTTTAACATTTTTTCGCACCCCACCGATATACACACCAAAAGAAAGGTCTTTCAAATCTCTACCCACTTCTGCAAACCAAAAGCTATAGCTTCAAAAACATACGTGTGTATCTTGAAAATTATTTGTTGTCCATTTATTTGAAAAAATCGTGGGCTAACCCCTTGTCAAAAAAAAATATTTTTTTCAACATTGTTTCGCACCCCACCGATATACACATCAAAAGAAAGGTCTTTCAAAGCTCTACCCAGGACTGCAAACCAAAAGCTTTTTTAAGCTATAGCTTCCAAAATATTTGTATGTATCTTGAAAATTATTTGTTGTCCAGTTTTTCTAAAAAATCGTGGACTAACCCCTTGTCAAAAAAAATAGTTTTTTTTAACATTGTTTCGCACCACACTGATATACACATTAAAAGAAAGATCTTTCAAATCTCTACCTATTTCTGCAAACTAAAAGCTTTTTCAAGCTCTAGCTTCCAAAACATACGTGTGTATCTTGAAAATTATTTGTTGTCCATTTTTTCGAAAAAATCGTGGACTAACCCCTTGTCAAAAAAAATATTTTTTTAACATTTTTTCGCACACCACCGATATACACATCAAAAGAAAAGTCTTGCAAATCTCTACCCACTTCTGCAAACTAAAAGTTTTTTCAAGCTCTAGCTTCCAAAACATACGTGTGTATCTTGAAAATTATTTGTTGTCCATTTTTTCTAAAAAATCGTGGGCTAACCCCTTGTCAAAAAAAATATTTTTTTAACATTTTTTCGCACCCCACCGATATACACATCAAAAGAAAGGTCTTTCAAATCTCTACCCACTTCTGCAAACCAAAAGCTCTAGCTTCAAAAACATACGTGTGTATCTTGAAAATTATTTGTTGTCCATTTATTTGAAAAAAATTGTTTCGCACCCCACCGATATACACATCAAAAGAAAGGTCTTTCAAAGCTCTACCCAGGACTGCAAACCAAAAGCTTTTTTAAGCTATAGCTTCCAAAATATTTGTATGTATCTTGAAAATTATTTGTTGTCCATTTTTTCGAAAAAAATCGTTTGCTAACCCCTTGTCAAAAAAAAACATTTTTTTTTTAGCATTTTTTCGCACCCCACCGATATACACATCAAAAGAAAAGTCTTTCAAATCTCTACCCACTTCTGCAAACCAAAAGCTCTAGCTTCAAAAACATACGTGTGTATCTTGAAAATTATTTGTTGTCCATTTATTTGAAAAAAATTGTTTCGCACCCCACCGATATACACATCAAAAGAAAGGTCTTTCAAAGCTCTACCCAGGACTGCAAACCAAAAGCTTTTTTAAGCTATAGCTTCCAAAATATTTGTATGTATCTTGAAAATTATTTGCTGTCCATTTTTTCGAAAAAATCGTGGACTAACCCCTTGTCAAAAAAAATATTTTTTTAACATTTTTTCGCACCCCACCGATATACACATCAAAAGAAAGGCCTTTCAAATCTCTACCCACTTCTGCAAACCAAAAGCTCTAGCTTCAAAAACATACGTGTGTATCTTGAAAATTATTTGTTGTCCATTTATTTGAAAAAAATTGTTTCGCACCCCACCGATATACACATCAAAAGAAAGGTCTTTCAAAGCTCTACCCAGGACTGCAAACCAAAAGCTTTTTTAAGCTATAGCTTCCAAAATATTTGTATGTATCTTGAAAATTATTTGTTGTCCATTTTTTCGAAAAAAATCGTTTGCTAACCCCTTGTCAAAAAAAAATATTTTTTTTTTAGCATTTTTTCGCACCCCACCGATATACACATCAAAAGAAAAGTCTTTCAAATCTCTACCCACTTCTGCAAACCAAAAGCTTTTTCAAGTTCTAGCTTCCAAAACATACGTGTGTATCTTGAAAATTATTTGCTCCCCATTTTTTCTAAAAAATCGTGGACTAACCCCTTGTCAAAAAAAATATTTTTTTCAACATTGTTTCGCACCCCACTGATATACACATTAAAAGAAAGGTCTTTCAAATCTCTACCTACTTCTGCAAACTAAAAGCTTTTTCAAGCTCTAGCTTCCAAAACATACGTGTGTATCTTGAAAATTATTTGTTGTCCATTTTTTCGAAAAAATCGTGGGCTAACCCCTTGTCAAAAAAAAATATTTTTTTCAACATTGTTTCGCACCCCATCGATATACACATCAAAAGAAAGGTCTTTCAAAGCTCTACCCAGGACTGCAAACCAAAAGCTTTTTTAAGCTTTAGCTTCCAAAATATTTGTATGTATCTTGAAAATTATTTGTTGTCCATTTTTCGAAAAAATCGTGGGCTAACCCCTTGTCAAAAAAAAAATATTTTTTTCAACATTGTTTCGCACCCCACCGATATACATACACATCAAAAGAAAGGTCTTTCAAAGTTCTACCCAGGACTGCAAACCAAAAGCTTTTTTAAGCTCTAGCTTCCAAAATATTTGTATGTATCTTGAAAATTATTTGTTGTCCATTTTTTCGAAAAAATCGTGGGCTAACCCCTTGTCAGAAAAAAAGTATTTTTTTCATTATTGTTTCCCACCCCACCGATATACACATCAAAAGAAAGGTCTTTCAAATCTCTACCCACTTCTGCAAACCAAAAGTGTTTTTAAGTTCTAGCTTCCAAAATATTTGTATGTATCTTGAAAATTATTTGTTGTCCATTTTTTCTAAAAAATCGTGGACTAACCCCTTGTCAAAAAAAATATTTTTAACTTCCCATAGGAAGTTATTGTAATGGGTCCGATTTGACAAATTGAAAATTTTGACATTTCTCGACGTTTCAAGGTCCCTAGAGTCGAAATAAAAGATTTTTAGAAAGATGTCTGTGCGTGCGTGTGTACGTACGTCCGTACGTCTGTACGTCCGTACGTCCGTACGTTCGCGACGTTTTTTTCGTCGTCCATAGCTCAAGAACAAGAAGAGATATCGACTTCAAATAAATTTTGTTATACAGATAATAAGGCAGAAAGATGCAGAAAGGGCTCTCAAGAAAATTGCGTGGGTGGTTTTTTTACCATAGCAGTTTAAAAAAAAGGTGAAAATTTTGGTTAACCCTAAATATCTCATGAACCAATGACGCTAGAGACTTGAATTAAATTTTATATTATATATTGTAACGTGATACAAAACAATTATATTTTTGGAAAAAAATTCAATTAACGGTTTTTTTTATAAATCAAAAAAAGTGAAAAAAAAAATTTTTCACTTCGAAAATTTTACGACTAAAATATGATTTCATTTCCAAAACAATTTTGTGCAATGAAGAATAATGTTTTTGACATCTGATAAAATTTTGAGAAAAATCGAATTGACAGTTTTTTTACAAAAAATAATAACCTAAAAAAAAATAAAAAAAAAAGTTGGTAAAAATTGAGTTTTGACTCAAATATCTTTTCAAGACTTTGAGATATTGGCTTTAAACTATTTTTATATTTCAAAAAATGTTGTTTTCAACATTCAGTAAAATTTTGAAAAAAATAGAATTGACAGTTTTTTTACAAAAAATTAATAACCGAAAAAAAAATTTAACAAAAGTTGGTAAAAATTGATTTTCGACTTAAATATCTTTTCAAAAATTTGAGATTATGGCTTCTAACTAATTTTAACTTATAAGAAATATTGTTTTCAACATTAGGAAAAATTTTGAGAAAAATCGAACTGACAGTTTTTTTACAAAAAATAAAAACCTAAACAAAAAAATTAATAAAAGTTGGTAAAAATTGGTTTTCGGGTCAAATAGCTTTTCAAAAATTAAAAATATTGGCTTCAAACTTATTTTATTTCACAGAAAATATTGTTTTTTATATTCAGTAATTTTTTTACAAAAATCCAACAGTCCGTTTTTTCATAAAAAAAATAAAATCTACAAAAAATAGAACGCAAATTTGGCAAGAATTGATACATTTAGACAAACTTTTAAGCAAGACAAATCGATAGACGGGATGGGAAGTTATCAGTGTGGGTCGCATCCCAGCCTCTTTTTTTCAACATTGTTTCGCACCCCACTGATATACACATTAAAAGAAAGGTCTTTCAAATCTCTACCTATTTCTGCAAACTTAAAGCTTTTTCAAGCTCTAGCTTCAAAAACATACGTGTGTATCTTGAAAATTATTTGTTGTCCATTTTTTCGAAAAAATCGTGGACTAACCCCTTGTCAAAAAAAAATATTTTTTTAACATTTTTTCGCACACCACCCATATACACATCAAAAGAAAAGTCTTTCAGATCTCTACCCACTTCTGCAAACTAAAAGCTTTTTCAAGCTCTAGCTTCCAAAACATACGTGTGTATCTTGAAAATTATTTGCTGTCCATTTTTTCTAAAAAATCGTGGACTAACCCCTTGTCAAAAAAATATTTTTTTCAACATTGTTTCGCACCCCACTGATATACACATTAAAAGAAAGGTTTTTCAAATCTCTACCTACTTCTGCAAACTAAAAGCTTTTCCAAGCTCTAGCTTCCAAAACATACGTGTGTATCTTGAAAATTATTTGTTGTCCATTTTTTCGAAAAAATCGTGAACTAACCCCTTGTCAAAAAAAAACATTTTTTTCAACATTGTTTCCCACCCCACCCATATACACATCAAAAGAAAGGTCTTTCAAATCTCTACCCACTTCTGCAAACGAAAAGCATTTTTAAGCTCTAGCTTCAAAAACATACGTGTGTATCTTGAAAATTATTTGTTGTCCATTTTTTCGAAAAAATCGTGGGCTATATAATCCCTTGTCAAAAAAAATATTTTTTTAACATTTTTTCGCACCCCACCGATATACACATCAAAAGAAAGGTCTTTCAAATCTCTACCCACTTCTGCAAACCAAAAGCTTTTTCAAGCTCTAGCTTCAAAAACATACGTGTGTATCTTGAAAATTATTTGTTGTCCATTTTTTCGAAAAAATCGTGGGCTAATCCCTTGTCAAAAAAAATATTTTTTTCAACATTGTTTCGCACCCCACCGATATACACATCAAAAGAAAGGTCTTTCAAAGCTCTACCCAGGACTGCAAAGCAAAAACTTTTTTAAGCTATAGCTTCCAAAATATTTGTATGTATCTTGAAAATTATTTGTTGTCCATTTTTTCGAAAAAATCGTGGGCTAACCCCTTGTCAGAAAAAAATATTTGTTTCAATATTTTTCCCACCCCACCGATATACACATCAAAAGAAAGGTCTTTCAAATCTCTACCCACTTCTGCAAACCAAAAGCTTTTTTAAGCTATAGCTTCCAAAATATTTGTATGTATCTTGAAAATTATTTGTTGTCCATTTTTCGAAAAAATCGTGGGCTAACCCCTTGTCAAAAAAAAATATTTTTTTTCAACATTGTCTCGCACCCCACCGATATACACATCAAAAGAAAGGTCTTTCAAAGCTCTACCTAGGACTGCAAACCAAAAGCTTTTTTAAGCTCTAGCTTCCAAAATATTTGTATGTATCTTGAAAATTATTTGTTGTCCATTTTTTCGAAAAAATCGTGGGCTAACGCCTTGTCAGAAAAAAATATTTGTTTCAATATTGTTTCCCAACCCACCGATATACACATCAAAAGAAAGTTCTTTCAAATCTCTACCCACTTCTGCAAATCAAAAGTATTTTTAAGCTCTAGCTTCCAAAATATTTGTATGTATCTTGAAAATTATTTGTTGTCCATTTTTTCTAAAAAATCGTGGACTAACCCCTTGTCAAAAAAAATATTTTTTTCAACATTGTTTCGCACCCCACTGATATACACATTCAAAAGAAATTTCTTTCAAATCTCTAATTATTTCTGCAAACTAAAAGCTTTTTCAAGCTCTAGCTTCCAAAACATACGTGTGTATCTTGAAAATTATTTGTTGTCCATTTTTTCGAAAAAATCGTGGACTAACCCCTTGTCAAAAAAAATATTTTTTTAACATTTTTTCGCACACCACCGATATACACATCAAAAGAAAAGTCTTTCAAATCTCTACCCACTTCTGCAAACTAAAAGCTTTTTCAAGCTCTAGCTTCTAAAACATACGTGTGTATCTTGAAAATTATTTGCTGTCCATTTTTTCTAAAAAATCGTGTGAAAAAAAATATTTTTTTAACATTTTTTCGCACCCCACCGATATACACATCAAAAGAAAGGTCTTGCAAATCTCTACCCACTTCTGCAAACTAAAAGCTTTTTCAAGCTCTAGCTTCAAAAACATACGTGTGTCTCTTGAAAATTATTTGTTGTCCATTTTTTCTAAAAAATCGTGGACTAACCCCTTGTCAAAAAAAAATATTTTTTTCAACATTGTTTCGCACCCCACCGATATACACATAAAAAAAAAGGTCTTTCAAAGCTCTACCCAGGACTGCAAACCAAAAGCTTTTTAAAGCTATAGCTTCCAAAATATTTGTATGTATCTTGAAAATTATTTGTTGTACATTTTTTCGAAAAAATCGTGGGCTAACCCCTTGTCAAAAAAAATATTTTTTTTAACATTTTTTCGCACCTCACCGATTTACACATCAAAAGAAAAGTCTTTCAAATCTCTACCTACTTCTGCAAACTAAAAGCTTTTTCAAGCTCTAGCTTCCAAAACATACGTGTGTATCTTGAAAATTATTTGTTGTCCATTTTTTCGAAAAAATCGTGGACCTTGTCAAAAAAAATATTTTTATAACATTTTTTCGCACCCCACCGATATACACATCAAAAGAAGTCTTTCAAATCTCTACCCACTTCTGCAAACCAAAAGCTTTTTCAAGTTCTAGCTTCCAAAACATACGTGTGTATCTTGAAAATTATTTGTTGTCCATTTTTTCGAAAAAATCTTTTTCAAGCTCTAGCTTCAAAAACATACGTGTGTATCTTGAAAATTATTTGTTGTCCATTTTTTCGAAAAAATCGTGGACTAACCCCTTGTCAAAAAAAATATTTTTTTCAACATTGTTTCCCACCCCACCCATATACACATCAAAAGAAAGGTCTTTCAAATCTCTACCTACTTCTGCAAACTAAAAGCTTTTCCAAGCTCTAGCTTCCAAAACATACGTGTGTATCTTGAAAATTATTTGTTGTCCATTTTTTCGAAAAAATCGTGAACTAACCCCTTGTCAAAAAAAAACATTTTTTTCAACATTGTTTCCCACCCCACCCATATACACATCAAAAGAAAGGTCTTTCAAATCTCTACCCACTTCTGCAAACGAAAAGCATTTTTAAGCTCTAGCTTCAAAAACATACGTGTGTATCTTGAAAATTATTTGTTGTCCATTTTTTCGAAAAAATCGTGGGCTAATTAATCCCTTGTCAAAAAAAATATTTTTTTAACATTTTTTCGCACCCCACCGATATACACATCAAAAGAAAGGTCTTTCAAATCTCTACCCACTTCTGCAAACCAAAAGCTTTTTCAAGCTCTAGCTTCAAAAACATACGTGTGTATCTTGAAAATTATTTGTTGTCCATTTTTTCGAAAAAATCGTGGGCTAATCCCTTGTCAAAAAAAATATTTTTTTCAACATTGTTTCGCACCCCACCGATATACACATCAAAAGAAAGGTCTTTCAAAGCTCTACCCAGGACTGCAAAGCAAAAACTTTTTTAAGCTATAGCTTCCAAAATATTTGTATGTATCTTGAAAATTATTTGTTGTCCATTTTTTCGAAAAAATCGTGGGCTAACGCCTTGTCAGAAAAAAATATTTGTTTCAATATTGTTTCCCAACCCACCGATATACACATCAAAAGAAAGTTCTTTCAAATCTCTACCCACTTCTGCAAATCAAAAGTATTTTTAAGCTCTAGCTTCCAAAATATTTGTATGTATCTTGAAAATTATTTGTTGTCCATTTTTTCTAAAAAATCGTGGACTAACCCCTTGTCAAAAAAAATATTTTTTTCAACATTGTTTCGCACCCCACTGATATACACATTCAAAAGAAATTTCTTTCAAATCTCTAATTATTTCTGCAAACTAAAAGCTTTTTCAAGCTCTAGCTTCCAAAACATACGTGTGTATCTTGAAAATTATTTGTTGTCCATTTTTTCGAAAAAATCGTGGACTAACCCCTTGTCAAAAAAAATATTTTTTTTAACATTTTTTCGCACACCACCGATATACACATCAAAAGAAAAGTCTTTCAAATCTCTACCCACTTCTGCAAACTAAAAGCTTTTTCAAGCTCTAGCTTCTAAAACATACGTGTGTATCTTGAAAATTATTTGCTGTCCATTTTTTCTAAAAAATCGTGTGAAAAAAAATATTTTTTTAACATTTTTTCGCACCCCACCGATATACACATCAAAAGAAAGGTCTTGCAAATCTCTACCCACTTCTGCAAACTAAAAGCTTTTTCAAGCTCTAGCTTCAAAAACATACGTGTGTCTCTTGAAAATTATTTGTTGTCCATTTTTTCTAAAAAATCGTGGACTAACCCCTTGTCAAAAAAAAATATTTTTTTCAACATTGTTTCGCACCCCACCGATATACACATAAAAAAAAGGTCTTTCAAAGCTCTACCCAGGACTGCAAACCAAAAGCTTTTTAAAGCTATAGCTTCCAAAATATTTGTATGTATCTTGAAAATTATTTGTTGTACATTTTTTCGAAAAAATCGTGGGCTAACCCCTTGTCAAAAAAAATATTTTTTTTAACATTTTTTCGCACCTCACCGATTTACACATCAAAAGAAAAGTCTTTCAAATCTCTACCTACTTCTGCAAACTAAAAGCTTTTTCAAGCTCTAGCTTCCAAAACATACGTGTGTATCTTGAAAATTATTTGTTGTCCATTTTTTCGATTAAATCGTGGACCTTGTCAAAAAAAATATTTTTATAACATTTTTTCGCACCCCACCGATATACACATCAAAAGAAGTCTTTCAAATCTCTACCCACTTCTGCAAACCAAAAGCTTTTTCAAGTTCTAGCTTCCAAAACATACGTGTGTATCTTGAAAATTATTTGTTGTCCATTTTTTCGAAAAAATCTTTTTCAAGCTCTAGCTTCAAAAACATACGTGTGTATCTTGAAAATTATTTGTTGTCCATTTTTTCGAAAAAATCGTGGGCTAATCCCTTGTCAAAAAAAAATATTTTTTTCAACATTGTTTCGCACCCCACTGATATACACATTAAAAGAAAGGTCTTTCAAATCTCTACCTATTTCTGCAAACTAAAAGCTTTTTCAAGCTCTAGCTTCCAAAACATACGTGTGTATCTTGAAAATTATTTGTTGTCCATTTTTTCGAAAAAATCGTGGGCTAATCCCTTGTCAAAAAAAATATTTTTTTCAACATTGTTTCGCACCCCACCGATATACACATCAAAAGATAGGTCTTTCAAAGCTCTACCCAGGACTGCAAACCAAAAGCTTTTTTAAGCTATAGCTTCTAAAATATTTGTATGTATCTTGAAAATTATTTGTTGTCCATTTTTTCGAAAAAATCGTGGGCTAACCCCTTGTCACAAAAAAAATTTTTTTTGTAACATTTTTTCGCACCCCACCGATATACACATCAAAAGAAAAGTCTTTCAAATCTCTACCCACTTCTGCAAACCAAAAGCTTTTTCAAGTTCTAGCTTCCAAAACATACGTGTGTATCTTGAAAATTATTTGTTGTCCATTTTTTCGAAAAAAACCGTGAACTAACCCCTTGTCAAAAAAAATATTTTTTTCAACATTGTTTCCCACCCCACTGATATACACATTAAAAGAAAGGTCTTTCAAATCTCTACCTACTTCTGCAAACTAACAGCTTTTTCAAGCTCTAGCTTCCAAAACTTACGTGTGTATCTTGAAAATTATTTGTTGTCCATTTTTTCAAAAAAATCGTGGGCTAACCCCTTGTCAAAAAAAAATATTTTTTTCAACATTGTTTCGCACCCCACCGATATACACATCAAAAGAAAGGTCTTTCAAAGCTCTACCCAGGACTGTAAACCAAAAGCTTTTTTAAGCTCTAGCTTCCAAAATATTTGTATGTATCTTGAAAATTATTTGTTGTCCATTTTTTCGAAAAAATCGCCTTGTCAGAAAAAAATATTTGTTTCAATATTGTTTCCCAACCCACCGATATACACATCAAAAGAAAGTTCTTTCAAATCTCTACCCATTTCTGCAAACCAAAAGTATTTTTAAGCTCTAGCTTCCAAAATATTTGTATGTATCTTGAAAATTATTTGTTGTCCATTTTTTCTAAAAAATCGTGGACTACCCCTTGTCAAAAAAAATATTTTTTTCAACATTGTTTCGCAGCCCACTGATATACACATTCAAAAGAAAGGTCTTTCAAATCTCTAATTATTTCTGCAAACTAAAAGCTTTTTCAAGCTCTAGCTTCCAAAACATACGTGTGTATCTTGAAAATTATTTGTTGTCCATTTTTTCGATTAAATCGTGGACCTTGTCAAAAAAAATATTTTTATAACATTTTTTCGCACCCCACCGATATACACATCAAAAGAAGTCTTTCAAATCTCTACCCACTTCTGCAAACCAAAAGCTTTTTCAAGTTCTAGCTTCCAAAACATACGTGTGTATCTTGAAAATTATTTGCTGTCCATTTTTTATAAAAAATCGTGTGAAAAAAAATATTTTTTTAACATTTTTTCGCACCCCACCGATATACACATCAAAAGAAAGGTCTTTCAAATCTCTACCCACTTCTGCAAACTAAAAGCTTTTTCAAGCTCTAGCTTCAAAAACATACGTGTGTCTCTTGAAAATTATTTGTTGTCCATTTTTTCTAAAAAATCGTGGACTAACCCCTTGTCAAAAAAAAATATTTTTTTCAACATTGTTTCGCACCCCACCGATATACACATCAAAAAAAAGGTCTTTCAAAGCTCTACCCAGGACTGCAAACCAAAAGCTTTTTTAAGCTATAGCTTCCAAAATGTTTGTATGTATCTTGAAAATTATTTGTTGTACATTTTTTCGAAAAAATCGTGGGCTAACCCCTTGTCAAAAAAAAATATTTTTTTTAACATTTTTTCGCACCTCACCGATTTACACATCAAAAGAAAAGTCTTTCAAATCTCTACCCACTTCTGCAAACCAAAAGCTTTTCAAGTTCTAGCTTCCAAAACATACGTGTGTATCTTGAAAATTATTTGCTGTCCATTTTTTCGAAAAAATCGTGGACTAACCCCTTGTCAAAAAAAATATTTTTTTCAAGATTGTTTCGCACCCCACTGATATACACATTAAAAGAAAGGTCTTTCAAATCTCTACCTACTTCTGCAAACTAAAAGCTTTTTCAAGCTCTAGCTTCCAAAACATACGTGTGTATCTTAAAAATTATTTGTTGTCCATTTTTTCGAAAAAATCGTGGACCTTGTCAAAAAAAATATTTTTATAACATTTTTTCGCACCCCACCGATATACACATCAAAAGAAGTCTTTCAAATCTCTACCCACTTCTGCAAACCAAAAGCTTTTTCAAGTTCTAGCTTCCAAAACATACGTGTGTATCTTGAAAATTATTTGTTGTCCATTTTTTCGAAAAAATCGTGGGCTAATCCCTTGTCAAAAAAAATATTTTTTTCAACATTGTTTCGCACCCCACTGATATACACATTAAAAGAAAGGTCTTTCAAATCTCTACCTATTTCTGCAAACTAAAAGCTTTTTCAAGCTCTAGCTTCCAAAACATACGTGTGTATCTTGAAAATTATTTGTTGTCCATTTTTTGGAAAAAATCGTGGACTAACCCCTTGTCAAAAAAAATATTTTTTTCAACATTGTTTCGCACCCCACCGATATACACATCAAAAGATAGGTCTTTCAAAGCTCTACCCAGGACTGCAAACCAAAAGCTTTTTTAAGCTATAGCTTCCAAAATATTTGTATGTATCTTGAAAATTATTTGTTGTCCATTTTTTCGAAAAAATCGTGGGCTAACCCCTTGTCACAAAAAAAATATTTTTTTTAACATTTTTTCGCACCCCACCGATATACACATCAAAAGAAAAGGCTTTCAAATCTCTACCCACTTCTACAAACCAAAAGCTTTTTCAAGTTCTAGCTTCCAAAACATACGTGTGTATCTTGAAAATTATTTGTTGTCCATTTTTTCGAAAAAACCGTGAACTAACCCCTTGTCAAAAAAAAATATTTTTTTCAACATTGTTTCCCACCCCACTGATATACACATTAAAAGAAAGGTCTTTCAAATCTCTACCTACTTCTGCAAACTAAAAGCTTTTTCAAGCTCTAGCTTCCAAAACATACGTGTGTATCTTGAAAATTATTTGTTGTCCATTTTTTCAAAAAAACCCCTTGTCAAAAAAAAATATTTTTTTCAACATTGTTTCGCACCCCACCGATATACACATCAAAAGAAAGGTCTTTCAAAGCTCTACCCAGGACTGCAAACCAAAAGCTTTTTTAAGCTATAGCTTCCAAAATATTTGTATGTATCTTGAAAATTATTTGTTGTCCATTTTTTCGAAAAAATCGTGGGCTAACCCCTTGTAAAAAAAAAAATATTTTTTTTAACATTTTTTCGCACCTCAGCGATATACACATCAAAAAAAAAGTCTTTCAAATCTCTACCCACTTCTGCAAACCAAAAGCTTTTCAAGTTCTAGCTTCCAAAATATACGTGTGTATCTTGAAAATTATTTGCTGTCCATTTTTTCTAAAAAATCGTGGACTAACCCCTTGTCAAAAAAAATATTTTTTTCAACATTGTTTCGCACCCCACTGATATACACATTAAAAGAAAGGTCTTTCAAATCTCTACCTACATCTGCAAACTAAAAGCTTTTTCAAGCTCTAGCTTCCAAAACATACGTGTGTATCTTGAAAATTATTTGTTGTCCATTTTTTCGAAAAAATCGTGGACTAACCCCCTTGTCAAAAAAAATATTTTTTTAACATTTTTTCGCACACCACCGATATACACATCAAAAGAAAAGTCTTTCAAATCTCTACCCACTTCTGCAAACTAAAAGCTTTTTCAAGCTCTAGCTTCCAAAATATACGTGTGTATCTTGAAAATTATTTGCTGTCCATTTTTTCTAAAAAATCGTGGACTAACCCCTTGTCAAAAAAAATATTTTTTTCAACATTGTTTCGCACCCCACTGATATACACATTAAAAGAAAGGTCTTTCAAATCTCTACCTACTTCTGCAAACTAAAAGCTTTTTCAAGCTCTAGCTTCTAAAACATACGTGTATCTTGAAAATTATTTGTTGTCCATTTTTTCGAAAAAATCGTGGACTAACCCCTTGTCAAAAAAAATATTTTTATAACATTTTTTCGCACCCCACCGATATACACATCAAAAGAAAAGTCTTTCAAATCTCTACCCACTTCTGCAAACCAAAAGCTTTTTCAAGTTCTAGCTTCCAAAACATACGTGTGTATCTTGAAAATTACTTGTTGTCCATTTTTTCGAAAAAATCGTGAACTAACCCCTTGTCAAAAAAAAAATATTTTTTTCAACATTGTTTCGCACCCCACCGATATACACATCAAAAGAAAGGTCTTTCAAAGCTCTACCCAGGACTGCCAACCAAAAGCTTTTTTAAGCTATAGCTTCCAAAATATTTGTATGTATCTTGAAAATTATTTGTTGTCCATTTTTTCGAAAAAATCGTGGGCTAACCCCTTGTCAAAAAAAAATATTTTTTTTTAACATTTTTTCGCAACTCACCGATATACACATCAAAAAAAAAGTCTTTCAAATCTCTACCCACTTCTGCAAACCAAAAGCTTTTCAAGTTCTAGCTTCCAAAACATACGTGTGTATCTTGAAAATTATTTGCTGTCCATTTTTTCTAAAAAATCGTGGACTAACCCCTTGTCAAAAAAAAATATTTTTTTTAACATTGTTTCGCACCCCACTGATATACACATTAAAAGAAAGGTCTTTCAAATCTCTAATTATTTCTGCAAACTAAAAGCTTTTTCAGGCTCTAGCTTCCAAAACATACGTGTGTATCTTGAAAATTATTTGTTGTCCATTTTTTCGAAAAATTCGTGGACTAACCCCTTGTCAAAAAAAATATTTTTATAACATTTTTTCGCACCCCACCGATATACACATCAAAAGAAAAGTCTTTCAAATCTCTACCCACTTCTGCAAACCAAAAGCTTTTTCAAGTTCTAGCTTCCAAAACATACGTGTGTATCTTGAAAATTACTTGTTGTCCATTTTTTCGAAAAAATCGTGAACTAACCCCTTGTCAAAAAAAAAATATTTTTTTCAACATTGTTTCCCACCCCACCCATATACACATCAAAAGAAAGCTCTTTCAAAGCTCTACCCAGGACTGCCAACCAAAAGCTTTTTTAAGCTATAGCTTCCAAAATATTTGTATGTATCTTGAAAATTATTTGTTGTCCATTTTTTCGAAAAAATCGTGGGCTAACCCCTTGTCAAAAAAAAATATTTTTTTTTAACATTTTTTCGCACCTCACCGATATACACATCAAAAAAAAAGTCTTTCAAATCTCTACCCACTTCTGCAAACCAAAAGCTTTTCAAGTTCTAGCTTCCAAAACATACGTGTGTATCTTGAAAATTATTTGCTGTCCATTTTTTCTAAAAAATCGTGGACTAACCCCTTGTCAAAAAAAAATATTTTTTTTAACATTGTTTCGCACCCCACTGATATACACATTAAAAGAAAGGTCTTTCAAATCTCTAATTATTTCTGCAAACTAAAAGCTTTTTCAGGCTCTAGCTTCCAAAACATACGTGTGTATCTTGAAAATTATTTGTTGTCCATTTTTTCGAAAAATTCGTGGACTAACCCCTTGTCAAAAAAAATATTTTTATAACATTTTTTCGCACCCCACCGATATACACATCAAAAGAAAAGTCTTTCAAATCTCTACCCACTTCTGCAAACCAAAAGCTTTTTCAAGTTCTAGCTTCCAAAACATACGTGTGTATCTTGAAAATTACTTGTTGTCCATTTTTTCGAAAAAATCGTGAACTAACCCCTTGTCAAAAAAAAAATATTTTTTTCAACATTGTTTCCCACCCCACCCATATACACATCAAAAGAAAGCTCTTTCAAATCTCTACCCACTTCTGCAAACTAAAAGCTTTTTCAAGCTCTAGCTTCCAAAACATACGTGTGTATCTTGAAAATTATTTGCTGTCCATTTTTTCTAAAAAATCGTGGACTAACCCCTTGTCAAAAAACATATTTTTTTCAACATTGTTTCGCACCCCACTGATATACACATTAAAAGAAAGGTCTTTCAAATCTCTACCTACTTCTGCAAACTAAAAGCTTTTTCAAGCTCTAGCTTCCAAAACATACGTGTGTATCTTGAAAATTATTTGTTGTCCATTTTTTCAAAAAAATCGTGGGCTAACCCCTTGTCAAAAAAAAATATTTTTTTCAATATTGTTTCGCACCCCACCGATATACACATCAAAAGAAAGGTCTTTCAAAGCTCTACCCAGGACTGCAAACCAAAAGCTTTTTTAAGCTATAGCTTCCAAAATATTTGTATGTATCTTGAAAATTATTTGTTGTCCATTTTTTCGAAAAAATCGTGGACTAACCCCTTGTCAAAAAAAAATATTTTTTTTAACATTTTTTCGCACCTCAGTGATATACACATCAAAAGAAAAGTCTTTCAAATCTCTACCCACTTCTGCAAACCAAAAGCTTTTTCAAGTTCTAGCTTCCAAAATATACGTGTGTATCTTGAAAGTTAACGGGTGATTTTTTAAGAGCTTGAGAACTTTTTTTAAAAAAAAAACGCATAAAATTTGCAAAAATCTCATCGATTCTTTATTTGAAACGTTAGATTGGTCCATGACATTTACTTTTTGAAGATAATTTCATTTAAATGTTGACCGCGGCTGCGTCTTAGGTGGTCCATTCGGAAAGTCCAATTTTGGTTAATTTTTTTCGAGCATTTCGGCCGGAATAGCCCGAATTTCTTCGGAAATGTTGTCTTCCAAAGCTGGAATAGTTGCTGGCTTATTTGTGTAGACTTTAGACTTGACGTATCCCCACAAAAAATAGTCTAAAGGCTGCAAATCGCCAACTTACCGGTCCATTCCTTGAGATGAATTGTTCTCCGAAGTTTTCCCTCAAAATGGCCATAGAATCGCGAGCTGTGTGGCATGTAGCACCATCTTGTTGAAACCACATGTCAACCAAATTCAGTTCTTCCATTTTTGGCAACAAAAAGTTTGTTAGCATTGAACGATAGCGATCGCCATTCACTGTAACGTTGCGTCCAACAGCATCTTTGAAAAAATACGGTCCAATGATTCCACCAGCGTACAAACCACACCAAACAGTGCATTTTTCGGGATGCATGGGCAGTTCTTGAACGGCTTCTGGTTGCTCTTCACTCCAAATGCGGCAATTTTGCTTATTTACGTAGCCATTCAACCAGAAATGAGCCTCATCGCTGACCAAAATTTGTCGATAAAACACACACAAAACACATTTCGAACCGAAGACTGATTTTGGTAATAAAATTCAATGATTTGCAAACGTTGCTCGTTAGTAAGTCTATTCATGATGAAATGTCAAAGCATACTGAGCATCTTTCTCTTTGACACCATGTCTGAAATCCCGCGTGATCTGTCAAATACTAATGCATGAAAATCGTAACCTCAAAAAAATCACCCATTATTTGCTCTCCATTTTTTCTAAAAAATCGTGGACTAACCCCTTGTCAAAAAAAAATATTTTTTTCAACATTGTTTCGCACCCCACTGATATACACATTAAAAGAAATGTCTTTCAAATCTCTACCTACATCTGCAAACTAAAAGCTTTTTCAAGCTCTAGCTTCCAAAACATACGTGTGTATCTTGAAAATTATTTGTTGTCCATTTTTTCGAAAAAATCGTGGACTAACCCCTTGTCAAAAAAAATATTTTTATAACATTTTTTCGCACCCCACCGATATACACATCAAAAGAAAAGTCTTTCAAATCTCTACCCACTTCTGCAAACCAAAAGCTTTTTCAAGTTCTAGCTTCCAAAACATACGTGTGTATCTTGAAAATTACTTGTTGTCCATTTTTTCGAAAAAATCGTGAACCAACCCCTTGTCAAAAAAAAAATATTTTTTTCAACATTGTTTCCCACCCCACTGATATACACATTAAAAGAAAGGTCTTTCAAATCTCTACCTACTTCTGCAAACTAAAAGCTTTTTCAAGCTCTAGCTTCCAAAACATACGTGTGTATCTTGAAAATTATTTGTTGTCCATTTTTTCAAAAAAATCGTGGGCTAACCCCTTGTCAAAAAAAAATATTTTTTTCAACATTGTTTCGCACCCCACCGATATACACATCAAAAGAAAGGTCTTTCAAAGCTCTACCCAGGACTGCAAACCAAAAGCTTTTTTAAGCTATAGCTTCCAAAATATTTGTATGTATCTTGAAAATTATTTGTTGTCCATTTTTTCGAAAAAATCGTGGGCTAACCCCTTGTAAAAAAAAAATATTTTTTTTTAACATTTTTTCGCACCTCACCGATATACACATCAAAAAAAAAGTCTTTCAAATCTCTACCCACTTCTGCAAACCAAAAGCTTTTCAAGTTCTAGCTTCCAAAATATACGTGTGTATCTTGAAAATTATTTGCTGTCCATTTTTTCTAAAAAATCGTGGACTAACCCCTTGTCAAAAAAAATATTTTTTTCAACATTGTTTCGCACCCAACTGATATACACATTAAAAGAAAGGTCTTTCAAATCTCTACCTACATCTGCAAACTAAAAGCTTTTTCAAGCTCTAGCTTCCAAAACATACGTGTGTATCTTGAAAATTATTTGTTGTCCATTTTTTCAAAAAAATCGTGGGCTAACCCCTTGTCAAAAAAAATATTTGTATAACATTTTTTCGCACCCCACCGATATACACATCAAAAGAAAAGTCTTTCAAATCTCTACCCCCTTCTGCAAACCAAAAGCTTTTTCAAGTTCTAGCTTCCAAAACATACGTGTGTATCTTGAAAATTACTTGTTGTCCATTTTTTCGGAAAAATCGTGAACTAACCCCTTGTCAAAAAAAAAATATTTTTTTAAACATTTTTTCGCACCTCACCCATATACACATCAAAAAAAAAGTCTTTCAAATCTCTACCCACTTCTGCAAACCAAAAGCTTTTCAAGTTCTAGCTTCCAAAATATACGTGTGTATCTTGAAAATTTTTTCTAAAAAATCGTGGACTAACCCCTTGTCAAAAAAAAATATTTTTTTCAACATTGTTTCGCACCCCACCGATATACACATCAAAAGAAAGGTCTTTCAAAGCTCTACCCAGGACTGCAAACCAAAAGCTTTTTTAAGCTATAGCTTCCAAAATATTTGTATGTATCTTGAAAATTATTTGTTGTCCATTTTTTCGAAAAAATCGTGGGCTAACCCCTTGTAAAAAAAAAATATTTTTTTTAACATTTTTTCGCACCTCACCGATATACACATCAAAAAAAAAGTCTTTCAAATCTCTACCCACTTCTGCAAACCAAAAGCTTTTCAAGTTCTAGCTTCCAAAATATACGTGTGTATCTTGAAAATTATTTGCTGTCCATTTTTTCTAAAAAATCGTGGACTAACTAACCCCTTGTCAAAAAAAATATTTTTTTCAACATTGTTTCGCACCCCACTGATATACACATTAAAAGAAAGGTCTTTCAAATCTCTACCTACATCTGCAAACTAAAAGCTTTTTCAAGCTCTAGCTTCCAAAATATACGTGTGTATCTTGAAAATTATTTGCTGTCCATTTTTTCTAAAAAATCGTGGACTAACCCCTTGTCAAAAAAAATATTTTTTTCAACATTGTTTCGCACCCCACTGATATACACATTAAAAGAAAGGTCTTTCAAATCTCTACCTACTTCTGCAAACTAAAAGCTTTTTCAAGCTCTAGCTTCCAAAACATACGTGTATCTTGAAAATTTTTTGTTGTCCATTTTTTCGAAAAAATCGTGGACTATATCCGATTTAGCCACGAAATCTGATGTTGCACTCTTATCTACTGAACTGAATGAGCTAAAGTCCACTAATGCACAATTGAACCAAAAATTAAAGGTTATGACTGAGCGTTGTGATGTATTGGAGTCCCAATTAGAAATGATTTCACGAAAAACTAACGAAAATTGTCTGGTGGTACACCTTCCTCTAGGCAGAGAAACCAATGCTGTTGATCTAGCTAAACAAACATGCCAGGGGCTTCTCAAGTTAAAAGAAGGTGAAGAAATTCTCTTGAAAAAAACTCGGGTACTCCACAACACACAATTGCAAAGAGGTACGGTCTTCATGGAACTTCACTCGACAGAAGAAGCAGAAAAAATCTTGTCCGCCGCGAGCCAACTCAAGGGTAAGGGCATTAGCATTTATCGAGAACAATCAATGATGTACCGACAAAAGAGACGAACACTCAACGTTTATAAAACCAAACTTTTGGAAATAAAACCAGATGCCAAAATCAATATTAAAGGTGATAAATTGCAAATAAACAATTACACATTTGCGTTCAAACATTCACGAGGCCTGGTTATAAAAACAGTCGCGGAGTTGACATTTGTCAACAACATGTTTGGCGACAGTTCTTCGAAATATTTTGACTGCAGCGAGGGAGCGAAGATAGTCGCAGTTGAAAATCAACAAACACCATCTGGCTCTCAGTCGTCGCTACCGCCACATGGGCATCATTTTCCGAACATTTTTAGGTCGACTACGCACTAGGATAAAACTGTCGTCTGCCCAAAAATTATAAATTTACTAAATTTAACGATCTTAGCATATAATATAACAGGCCTTAAAAGCAAACTTTTGCAACCTGATTTTTTCAAATATATTTTTAAATTTGATATTATTATATTATTAGAAACTTTTTTAGAACCGAAAGATGAAAATGACTTTTTTAAATATTTCAAAGATTATAAAATAACTTTTATTTCAGCCATACGAAGTAGTGTACATGGGAGGGCGAGTGGAGGTATTCTCTGTGCCATAAAATCCAATATTGCTCACTTTGCTCAATTTAAAACCATTGATAACAAACTTCTTATTCATATTTCAAGTAATAATTTGAATTATTATATTATACCGGTTTACCTAAACTGCAATAATTGGCAGAATGATTTTGATAATTTGTATAGTTTTATGACCAATTCTTCTTTGGAAAATACTTTGATTATTGGCGATCTTAACGCTCGGATTGGTATTTATCAGAATCATCCTGCTCATATGTCACAAACTCTGCTGAATTTCGGTTCCAACAGAAATTCAAAAGATATAACTCTTAACAGAAATGGTAAACTACTGACCGAATTTTTTGAAGATTTCGGATTTTTTGTGCTGAATGGAGTGGCGAATGGAGACATAGGCGGTAATTTTACGTTCATTAGCGGGCAAGGACAATCAGTAATTGACTTTTGTGCTACATCTGGAGAGTGGTTCAATGTAGTCGATGATTTCGAGGTGCTTACGGCTGGATTTTCTGCCCACTTACCAATTATGATTAAAGCCCGCTTCATGGAAGAAATCCAGCAGAGGAACTTGGATACTATAAGAAAACTTAAATGGATTCAAAGTAAAGCATCTCGTTACAAAATAAATCTAGATTACCAATGTAACTACCTCCCGTTACAGTCAACAAGCTCGGTAGAGCAAATTGAAGAAAATATTGTGAGAATAATTTATGCCTCGGCACCAGATGCAAACAATAATTACATAACTTTCACACCTAAATGTAAATGGTTTGATAAGGAGTGTGCAAGGCTTCGTAAACTATCGTTTAAATATTTAAAGCTATTTAGATTGACAAACGTCAATTCCTTCAAACATTTGTATCTTAGTGCCAACAAGGAATTCAAACAATTATGCTCTGCCAAGAAAGTAAAATTCCTTAAAAATCTGGCCGTACAGGTACAAAAAAGTAAAAACTCTAAGGAATTCTGGTCTAGCGTACGTGAACTGAGTGGATTTCACCGAGGTATGAAGATTGCTGTAGAAGCTCAGACTTTAGCAGCACATTTTAAAACTCTATTGTCGGCTGACGAGCATCTTCATACCTTCAGCTACGCAATGCAAGACTTTTATGTATCTGAATTGGACGCGACGATATCTTTAGGAGAATTGGAGGCAACTCTCTTGGGAATGAAAAACAACAAAGCTGCAGGTATTAATGGTATCCCAGTTGAATTTCTCAAAAACAGCAATGACCAGCTCAAAACGTATATCGTTAATTTTTTAAATCTTATGTACAACAATGCTCACGTGCCTACGACTTTTTCAAAAGCCCTCATATTCCCGATATTTAAAAAAGGTGATGCGATGCAGCCCGAAAACTATAGAGGAATCTCAATACTCAATTCTCTAAGAAAGGTATTTGCGGGAATTCTTTATAGAAGACTTTCGAACTGGATAGAAAGAACAAACAGTTTAAGTATATTTCAAGCGGGATTTCGTTCTGGATTTTCCACAATGGATCACATTTTTGCCTTAACCTGCATTGCTAGAAAATATACTGAGAAAAATAAGAGACTATATGTATGTTTTGTTGATTTTAAAGCCGCATTTGATACCGTCAACAGACGGGCTCTGATTTATAAGCTGGAGAGGCTTGGAGTGTCTCGGAAGTTTCTGATGCTTTATAACAATTTCTTGTCGTCATCTAGTGCAGCAGTTTGGGATGGTTCCAATTTGTCAGAGTGTTTTGAGACGTCAGCAGGTGTCCCTCAGGGATGTATTCTAAGCCCCCTTTTATTCGCGCTTTTTATCGATGATATCTCTGAAATGCTTCCTGGAGGCGTTATGTTCGCTGGAACTCTCATCAAGGTTCTTCTCTACGCTGATGACCTGGTACTAATAGCTGACAACCCCTTTACTCTTCAACTCCAAATTAATCGTCTGGGTGAATACTGTAAAACTTGGGATCTCCACATCAATGTCCAAAAAACCAAAGTTATGATTTTTGAAAGTCGACATAGAAGGGTGAGGCTACCTGAGGAAACGTGGCGGCTCAATAATCAACAGATTGACATAGTACGGGAATTCAAGTACCTTGGAGTTTTATTTACATCGAACTTAAACTTTGGCAAGCATGCAAAGGATAAAAGCACTGAAGCTAAGCTGGCGCTAAATATCTTGTGGAAAAGGTTCTTTGCTAACCAAAACATTGACCATTCAACAAAATATCAAGTGTTTAGTGCTACAGTGAACACTTGCATGTGCTATGGGGTGCAAGCCTTTGGTGTTACGCCCTTCGAAGAATTTGAAGCTGTTCAAAGATTTTTCTTCAAACGAATATTTCGGTTACCGAATTCAGCACCAACCTATGCAATACACGTGGAATCTGGCTTACCACCCATCTACATTAACAACTTAAAAGCGCATGCAGACTATTTAATAAAAGTGATGAGAAGAAATAATACCAGTCTTCATAAATCAATTCTGTTGAGACAATTGCAATTGAATCAGTATCCTTTTAGGGAGTGGCATCAGTTGGCCATGTCCAATGACCTTTCTCTGTCTTTAACAGAGGCGAACGTCTTCGAATGGCACAATATACTTACATCGATTATTGCTAAGACCGATGAAAGGATATATGACCAGCACCTAACCAGAGCTTCTTCGTCAACCTCGAGGTTATTCTACAAGAACCTTAACCATCAAATTCTAACTGAGAATAGCTATTTCAACATTAAGTACTCGTCTGATGCTATAAGTACCATTTTCAGAGCAAGGGTAGAAATCCTTAATCTGAATTACATCCCTCATAGAACTGATCTTCAGCAGACTTGTGATTTATGCAACAGAAGAGAATGTGATGATGTTTACCACTTCATTGCTATTTGCCCTATATTACAAGAAATTCGGCGCTTGTATTTTCAAGAAAGTTTGTTATCACTCAATAGCTTGTATGAAATATTAAATGGTGGTCGTGGTTGGTCTAATCTATACAAATTTTGCAAACACGCTTTAGATTATCGGAATGGATTTTGAAAATTGTATTCTCTTAATATTTCTTCAAATTATTACTTTTTATGTGGCAAATCATTACAATTGCAAAATATTCAAAATAATTTAAAATTATTACTTTTTATTTATGTGGCAAATCATTAAAATTGCAAAAACTTCGGGGTTATCGCTCTCCCATTATTTATTTATTTATCTTATACTTATGTTTGTTGCTCTAAATCAATTAAAATATTCACTTCTTATATTGTGTATCATCAAAATTATGAAAACCTAAGAACCACACAGACTAAACATTAGCTAAAATTAAAAGTTTCTGATTGATTGTTTTGTTATATCAACATACTCGTATGCAAATCTTTTTGTAAAATTATTGTTTATTACATGATTCTTTTTTTTATTTTTCTATCACTTATTCATGAAATGTCATATCCGGCAGACGGCAGATAGCCATGTCCGTATTCTTAAGATTATAATTGTATCTACATCGAATCGAAAAAAAAAAAATAAAGAATTTATCTATCTATCTATCTATCTATCTATCAAGCTCTAGCTTCCAAAACATACGTGTGTATCTTGAAAATTATTTGTTGTCCATTTTTTAGAAAAAATCGTGGACTAACCCCTTGTCAAAAAAAATATTTTTTTAACATTTTTTCGCACACCACCGATATACACATCAAAAGAAAAGTCTTTCAAATCTCTACCCACTTCTGCAAACTAAAAGCTTTTTCAAGCTCTAGCTTCCAAAATATACGTGTGTATCTTGAAAATTATTTGCTGTCCATTTTTTCTAAAAAATCGTGGACTAACCCCTTGTCAAAAAAAATATTTTTTTCAACATTGTTTCGCACCCCACTGATATACACATTAAAAGAAAGGTCTTTCAAATCTCTACCTACTTCTGCAAACTAAAAGCTTTTTCAAGCTCTAGCTTCCAAAACATACGTGTATCTTGAAAATTTTTTGTTGTCCATTTTTTCGAAAAAATCGTGGACTAACCCCTTGTCAAAAAAAATATTTTTATAACATTTTTTCGCACCCCACCGATATACACATCAAAAGAAAAGTCTTTCAAATCTCTACCCACTTCTGCAAACCAAAAGCTTTTTCAAGTTCTAGCTTCCAAAACATACGTGTGTATCTTGAAAATTACTTGTTGTCCATTTTTTCGAAAAAATCGTGAACTAACCCCTAGTCAAAAAAAAAATATTTTTTTCAACATTGTTTCGCACCCTACCGATATACACATCAAAAGAAAGGTCTTTCAAAGCTCTACCCAGGACTGCCAACCAAAAGCTTTTTTAAGCTATAGCTTCCAAAATATTTGTATGTATCTTGAAAATTATTTGTTGTCCATTTTTTCGAAAAAATCGTGGGCTAACCCCTTGTCAAAAAAAAATATTTTTTTTAACATTTTTTCGCACCTCACCGATATACACATCAAAAAAAAAGTCTTTCAAGCTTCCAAAACATACGTGTGTATCTTGAAAATTATTTGCTGTCCATTTTTTCTAAAAAATCGTGGACTAACCCCTTGTCAAAAAAAATATTTTTTTCAACATTGTTTCGCACCCCACTGATATACACATTAAAAGAAAGGTCTTTCAAATCTCTACCTACATCTGCAAACTAAAAGCTTTTTCAAGCTCTAGCTTCCAAAACATACGTGTGTATCTTGAAAATTATTTGTTGTCCATTTTTTCGAAAAAATCGTGGACTAACCCCTTGTCAAAAAAAATATTTTTATAACATTTTTTCGCACCCCACCGATATACACATCAAAAGAAAAGTCTTTCAAATCTGTACCCACTTCTGCAAACCAAAAGCTTTTTCAAGTTCTAGCTTCCAAAACATACGTGTGTATCTTGAAAAGTACTTGTTGTCCATTTTTTCGAAAAAATCGTGAACAAACCCCTTGTCAAAAAAAAAATATTTTTTTCAACATTGTTTCCCACCCCACCCATATACACATCAAAAGAAAGCTCTTTCAAATCTCTACCCACTTCTGCAAACTAAAAGCTTTTTCAAGCTCTAGCTTCCAAAACATACGTGTGTATCTTGAAAATTATTTGCTGTCCATTTTTTCTAAAAAATCGTGGACTAACCCCTTGTCAAAAAAAAATATTTTTTTCAACATTGTTTCGCACCCCACCGATATACACATCAAAAGAAAGGTCTTTCAAAGCTCTAGCCAGGACTGCAAACCAAAACCTTTTTTAAGCTATAGCTTCCAAAATATTTGTATGTATCTTGAAAATTATTTGTTGTCCATTTTTTCGAAAAAATCGTGGACTAACCCCTTGTCAAAAAAAAAATATTTTTTTTTAACATTTTTTCGCACCTCAGTGATATACACATCAAAAGAAAAGTCTTTCAAATCTCTACCCACTTCTGCAAACCAAAAGCTTTTTCAAGTTCTAGCTTCCAAAATATACGTGTGTATCTTGAAAATTAACGGGTGATTTTTTAAGAGCTTGAGAACTTTTTTAAAAAAAAAAACGCATAAAATTTGCAAAAATCTCATCGATTCTTTATTTGAAACGTTAGATTGGTCCATGACATTTACTTTTTGAAGATAATTTCATTTAAATGTTGACCGCAGCTGCGTCTTAGGTGGTCCATTCGGAAAGTCCAATTTTGGTTAATTTTTTTCGAGCATTTCGGCCGGAATAGCCCGAATTTCTTCGGAAATGTTGTCTTCCAAAGCTGGAATAGTTGCTGGCTTATTTGTGTAGACTTTAGACTTGACGTATCCCCACAAAAAAAGTCTAAAGGCTGCAAATCGCATGATCTTGGTGGCCAACTTACCGGTCCATTCCTTGAGATGAATTGTTCTCCGAAGTTTTCCCTCAAAATGGCCATAGAATCGCGAGCTGTGTGGCATGTAGCACCATCTTGTTGAAACCACATGTCAACCAAATTCAGTTTTTCCATTTTTGGCAACAAAAAGTTTGTTAGCATTGAACGATAGCGATCGCCATTCACTGTAACGTTGCGTCCAACAGCATCTTTGAAAAAATACGGTCCAATGATTCCACCAGCGTACAAACCACACCAAACAGTGCATTTTTCGGGATGCATGGGCAGTTCTTGAACGGCTTCTGGTTGCTCTTCACTCCAAATGCGGCAATTTTGCTTATTTACGTAGCCATTCAACCAGAAATGAGCCTCATCGCTGACCAAAATTTGTCGATAAAACACACACAAAACACATTTCGAACCGAAGACTGATTTTGGTAATAAAATTCAATGATTTGCAAACGTTGCTCGTTAGTAAGTCTATTCATGATGAAATGTCAAAGCATACTGAGCATCTTTCTCTTTGACACCATGTCTGAAATCCCGCGTGATCTGTCAAATACTAATGCATGAAAATCCTAACCTCAAAAAAACCACCCATTATTTGCTCTCCATTTTTTCTAAAAAATCGTGGACTAACCCCTTGTCAAAAAAAATATTTTTTTCAACATTGTTTCGCACCCCACTGATATACACATTAAAAAAAAGGTCTTTCAAATCTCTACCTACATCTGCAAACTAAAAGCTTTTTCAAGCTCTAGCTTCCAAAACATACGTGTGTATCTTGAAAATTATTTGTTGTCCATTTTTTCGAAAAAATCGTGGACTAACCCCTTGTCAAAAAAAATATTTTTTTCAACATTGTTTCGCACCCCACTGATATACACATTAAAAGAAAGGTCTTTCAAATCTCTACCTACATCTGCAAACTAAAAGCTTTTTCAAGCTCTAGCTTCCAAAACATACGTGTGTATCTTGAAAATTATTTGTTGTCCATTTTTTCGAAAAAATCGTGGACTAACCCCTTGTCAAAAAAAATATTTTTATAACATTTTTTCGCACCCCACCGATATACACATCAAAAGAAAAGTCTTTCAAATCTCTACCCACTTCTGCAAACCAAAAGCTTTTTCAAGTTCTAGCTTCCAAAACATACGTGTGTATCTTGAAAATTACTTGTTGTCCATTTTTTAAAAAAAAAAAATCGTGAACTAACCCCTTGTCAAAAAAAAAATATTTTTTTCAACATTGTTTCCCACCCCACCCATATACACATCAAAAGAAAGCTCTTTCAAATCTCTACCCACTTCTGCAAACTAAAAGCTTTTTCAAGCTCTAGCTTCCAAAACATACGTGTGTATCTTGAAAATTATTTGTTGTCCATTTTTTCAAAAAAATCGTGGGCTAACCCCTTGTCAAAAAAAAATATTTTTTTCAATATTGTTTCGCACTCCACCGATATACACATCAAAAGAAAGGTCTTTCAAAGCTCTACCCAGGACTGCAAACCAAAAGCTTTTTTAAGCTATAGCTTCCAAAATATTTGTATGTATCTTGAAAATTATTTGTTGTCCATTTTTTCGAAAAAATCGTGGGCTAACCCCTAGTCAAAAAAAAAATATTTTTTTTAACATTTTTTCGCACCTCAGTGATATACACATCAAAAGAAAAGTCTTTCAAATCTCTACCCACTTCTGCAAACCAAAAGCTTTTTCAAGTTCTAGCTTCCAAAATATACGTGTGTATCTTGAAAATTAACGGGTGATTGTTTAAGAGCTTGAGAACTTTTTTTTAAAAAAAAAACGCATAAAATTTGCAAAAATCTCATCGATTCTTTATTTGAAACGTTAGATTGGTCCATGACATTTACTTTTTGAAGATAATTTCATTTAAATGTTGACCGGGGCTGCGTCTTAGGTGGTCCATTCGGAAAGTCCAATTTTGGGTAACTTTTTCGAGCATTTCGGCCGGAATAGCCCGAATTTCTTCGGAAATGTTGTCTTCCAAAGCTGGAATAGTTGCTGGCTTATTTGTGTAGACTTTAGACTTGACGTATCCCCACAAAAAATAGTATAAAGGCTGCAAATCGCCAACTTACCGGTCCATTCCTTGAGATGAATTGTTCTCCGAAGTTTTCCCTCAAAATGGCCATAGAATCGCGAGCTGTGTGGCATGTAGCACCATCTTGTTGAAACCACATGTCAACCAAATTCAGTTCTTCCATTTTTGGCAACAAAAAGTTTGTTAGCATTGAACGATAGCGATCGCCATTCACTGTAACGTTGCGTCCAACAGCATCTTTGAAAAAATACGGTCCAATGATTCCACCAGCGTACAAACCACACCAAACAGTGCATTTTTCGGGATGCATGGGCAGTTCTTGAACGGCTTCTGGTTGCTCTTCACTCCAAATGCGGCAATTTTGCTTATTTACGTAGCCATTCAACCAGAAATGAGCCTCATCGCTGACCAAAATTTGTCGATAAAACACACACAAAACACATTTCGAACCGAAGACTGATTTTGGTAATAAAATTCAATGATTTGCAAACGTTGCTCGTTAGTAAGTCTATTCATGATGAAATGTCAAAGCATACTGAGCATCTTTCTCTTTGACACCATGTCTGAAATCCCGCGTGATCTGTCAAATACTAATGCATGAAAATCCTAACCTCAAAAAAATCACCCATTATTTGCTCTCCATTTTTTCTAAAAAATCGTGGACTAACCCCTTGTCAAAAAAAATATTTTGTTCAACATTGTTTCGCACCCCACTGATATACACATTAAAAGAAAGGTCTTTCAAATCTCTACCTACATCTGCAAACTAAAAGCTTTTTCAAGCTCTAGCTTCCAAAACATACGTGTGTATCTTGAAAATTATTTGTTGTCCATTTTTTCGAAAAAATCGTGGACTAACCCCTTGTCAAAAAAAATATTTTTTTAACATTTTTTCGCACACCACCGATATACACATCAAAAGAAAGGTCTTTCAAATCTCTACCTACATCTGCAAACTAAAAGCTTTTCAAGCTCTAGCTTCCAAAACATACGTGTGTATCTTGAAAATTATTTGCTGTCCATTTTTTCTAAAAAATCGTGGACTAACCCCTTGTCAAAAAAAATATTTTTTTCAACATTGTTTCGCACCCCACTGATATACACATTAAAAGAAAGGTCTTTCAAATCTCTACCTACTTCTGCAAACTAAAAGCTTTTTCAAGCTCTAGCTTCCAAAACATACGTGTGTATCTTGAAAATTATTTGCTGTCCATTTTTTCTAAAAAATCGTGGACTAACCCCTTGTCAAAAAAAATATTTTTTTCAACATTGTTTCGCACCCCACTGATATACACATTAAAAAAAAGGTCTTTCAAATCTCTACCTACATCTGCAAACTAAAAGCTTTTTCAAGCTCTAGCTTCCAAAACATACGTGTGTATCTTGAAAATTATTTGTTGTCCATTTTTTCGAAAAAATCGTGGACTAACCCCTTGTCAAAAAAAATATTTTTATAACATTTTTTCGCACGCCACCGATATACACATCAAAAGAATAGTCTTTCAAATCTCTACCCACTTCTGCAAACCAAAAGCTTTTTCAAGTTCTAGCTTCCAAAACATACGTGTGTATCTTGAAAATTACTTGTTGTCCATTTTTTCGAAAAAATCGTGAACCCTTGTCAAAAAAAAAATATTTTTTTCAACATTGTTTCCCACCCCACCCGTATACACATCAAAAGAAAGCTCTTTCAAATCTCTACCCACTTCTGCAAACTAAAAGCTTTTCAAGCTCTAGCTTCCAAAACATACGTGTGTATCTTGAAAATTATTTGCTGTCCATTTTTTCTAAAAAATCGTGGACTAACCCCTTGTCAAAAAAGATATTTCTTTCAACATTGTTTCGCACCCCACTGATATACACATTAAAAGAAAGGTCTTTCAAATCTCTACCTACTTCTGCAAACTAAAAGCTTTTTCAAGCTCTAGCTTCCAAAACATACGTGTGTATCTTGAAAATTATTTGTTGTCCATTTTTTCAAAAAAATCGTGGGCTAACCCCTTGTCAAAAAAAAATATTTTTTTCAATATTGTTTCGCACCCCACCGATATACACATCAAAAGAAAGGTCTTTCAAAGCTCTACCCAGGACTGCAAACCAAAAGCTTTTTTAAGCTCTAGCTTCCAAAATATTTGTATGTATCTTGAAAATTATTTGTTGTCCATTTTTTAGAAAAAATCGTGGGCTAACCCCTTGTCAAAAAAAATATTTTTTTTAACATTTTTTCGCACCTCACCGATATACACATCAAAAAAGTCTTTCAAATCTCTACCCACTTCTGCAAACCAAAAGCTTTTCAAGTTCTAGCTTCCAAAACATACGTGTGTATCTTGAAAATTATTTGCTGTCCATTTTTTCTAAAAAATCGTGGACTAACCCCTTGTCAAAAAAATATTTTTTTCAACATTGTTTCGCACCCCACTGATATACACATTAAAAGAAAGGTCTTTCAAATCTCTACCTACTTCTGCAAACTAAAAGCTTTTTCAAGCTCTAGCTTCCAAAACATACGTGTCTATCTTGAAAATTATTTGTTGTCCATTTTTTCGAAAAAATCGTGGACTAACCCCTTGTCAAAAAAAATATTTTTTTAACATTTTTTCGCACCCCACCGATATACACATCAAAAGAAAAGTCTTTCAAATCTCTACCCACTTCTGCAAACCAAAAGCTTTTTCAAGTTCTAGCTTCCAAAACATACGTGTGTATCTTGAAAATTATTTGTTGTCTATTTTTTCGAAAAAATCGTGGGCTAATCCCTTGTCAAAAAAAATATTTTTTTCAACATTGTTTCGCACCCCACCGATATACACATCAAAAGAAAGGTCTTTCAAAGCTCTACCCAGGACTGCAAACCAAATGCTTTTTTAAGCTATAGCTTCCAAAATATTTGTATGTATCTTGAAAATTATTTGTTGTCCATTTTTCGAAAAAATCGTGGGCTAACCCCTTGTCAAAAAAAATATTTTTTTCAACATTGTCTCGCACCCCACCGATAAACACATCAAAAGAAAGGTCTTTCAAAGCTCTACTCAGGACTGCAAACCAAAAGCTTTTTTAAGCTCTAGCTTCCAAAATCGTGGGCTAACCCCTTGCCAAAAAAAATATTTTTTTCAACATTGTTTCGCACCCCACCGATATACACATCAAAAGAAAAGTCTTTCAAATCTCTACCCACTTCTGCAAACCAAAAGCTTTTTCAAGTTCTAGCTTCCAAAACATACGTGTGTATCTTGAAAATTATTTGTTGTCCATTTTTTCGAAAAAATCGTGGGCTAATCCCTTGTCAAAAAAAAAATATTTTTTTCAACATTGTTTCGCACCCCACCGATATACACATCAAAAGAAAGGTCTTTCAAAGCTCTACCCAGGACTGCAAACCAAATGCTTTTTTAAGCTATAGCTTCCAAAATATTTGTATGTATCTTGAAAATAATTTGTTGTCCATTTTTCGAAAAAATCGTCAAAAAAAATATTTTTTTCAACATTGTTTCGCACCTCACCGATATACACATCAAAAGAAAGGTCTTTCAAAGCTCTACCCAGGACTGCAAACCAAAAGCTTTTTTAAGCTCTAGCTTCCAAAATATTTGTATGTATCTTGAAAATTATTTGTTGTCCATTTTTTCGAAAAAATCGTGGGCTATCCCCTTGTCAGAAAAAAATATTTGTTTCAATATTGTTTCCCACCCCACCGATATACACATCAAAAGAAAGGTCTTTCAAATCTCTACCCACTTCTGCAAACCAAAAGTATTTTTAAGCTCTAGCTTCCAAAATATTTGTATGTATCTTGAAAATTATTTGTTGTCCATTTTTTCTCAAAAACCGTGGGCTAACCCCTTGTCAAAAAAAATATTTTTTTTAACATTGTTTCGCACCCCACTGATATACACATTAAAAGAAAGGTCTTTCAAATCTCTACCTATTTCTGCAAACTAAAAGCTTTTTCAAGCTCTAGCTTCCAAAACATTCGTGTGTATCTTGAAAATTATTTGCTGTCCATTTTTTTAAAAAATCGTGGACTAACCCCTTGTCAAAAAACATATTTTTTTCAACATTGTTTCGCACCCCACTGATATACACATTAAAAGAAAGGTCTTTCAAATCTCTACCTACTTCTGGAAACTAAAAGCTTTTTCAAGCTCTAGCTTCCAAAACATACGTGTGTATCTTGAAAATTATTTGTTGTCCATTTTTTCGAAAAAATCGTGAACTAACCCCTTGTCAAAAAAAAATATTTTTTTCAACATTGTTTCCCACCCCACCCATATACACGTCAAAAGAAAGGTCTTTCAAATCTCTACCCACTTCTGCAAACCAAAAGCATTTTTAAGCTCTAGCTTCCAAAATATTTGTATGTATCTTGAAAATTATTTGCTGTCCATTTTTTCGAAAAAATCGTGGGCTAATCCCTTGTCAAAAAAAATATTTTTTTCAACATTGTTTCGCACCCCACCGATATATCAAAAGAAAGCTCTTTCAAATCTCTACCCACTTCTGCAAACCAAAAGCTTTTTCAAGCTCTAGCTTCAAAAACATACGTGTCTATCTTGAAAATTATTTGTTGTCCATTTTTTCGAAAAAATCGTGGGCTAATCCCTTGTCAAAAAAAATATTTTTTTCAACATTGTTTCGCACCCCACCGATATACACATCAAAAGAAAGGTCTTTCAAAGCTCTACCCAGGACTGCAAACCACAAGCTTTTTTAAGCTATAGCTTCCAAAATATTTGTATGTATCTTGAAAATTATTTGTTGTCCATTTTTTCGAAAAAATCGTGGACTAACCCCTTGTCAAAAAAAAAATATTTTTTTTAACATTTTTTCGCACCTCAGTGATATACAAATCAAAAGAAAAGTCTTTCAAATCTCTACCCACTTCTGCAAACCAAAAGCTTTTTCAAGTTCTAGCTTCCAAAATATACGTGTGTATCTTGAAAATTAACGGGTGATTTTTTAAGAGCTTGAGAACTTTTTTAAAAAAAAAAACGCATAAAATTTGCAAAAATCTCATCGATTCTTTATTTGAAACGTTAGATTGGTCCATGACATTTACTTTTTGAAGATAATTTCATTTAAATGTTGACCGCGGCTGCGTCTTAGGTGGTCCATTCGGAAAGTCCAATTTTGGTTAATTTTTTTCGAGCATTTCGGCCGGAATAGCCCGAATTTCTTCGGAAATGTTGTCTTCCAAAGCTGGAATAGTTGCTGGCTTATTTGTGTAGACTTTAGACTTGACGTATCCCTACAAAAAATAGTCTAAAGGCTGCAAATCGCCAACTTACCGGTCCATTCCTTGAGATGAATTGTTCTCCGAAGTTTTCCCTCAAAATGGCCATAGAATCGCGAGCTGTGTGGCATGTAGCACCATCTTGTTGAAACCACATGTCAACCAAATTCAGTTCTTCCATTTTTGGCAACAAAAAGTTTGTTAGCATTGAACGATAGCGATCGCCATTCACTGTAACGTTGCGTCCAACAGCATCTTTGAAAAAATACGGTCCAATGATTCCACCAGCGTACAAACCACACCAAACAGTGCATTTTTCGGGATGCATGGGCAGTTCTTGAACGGCTTCTGGTTGCTCTTCACTCCAAATGCGGCAATTTTGCTTATTTACGTAGCCATTCAACCAGAAATGAGCCTCATCGCTGACCAAAATTTGTCGATAAAACACACACAAAACACATTTCGAACCGAAGACTGATTTTGGTAATAAAATTCAATGATTTGCAAACGTTGCTCGTTAGTAAGTCTATTCATGATGAAATGTCAAAGCATACTGAGCATCTTTCTCTTTGACACCATGTCTGAAATCCCGCGTGATCTGTCAAATACTAATGCATGAAAATCCTAACCTCAAAAAAATCACCCATTATTTGCTCTCCATTTTTTCTAAAAAATCGTGGACTAACCCCTTGTCAAAAAAAATATTTTTTTCAACATTGTTTCGCACCCCACTGATATACACATTAAAAGAAATGTCTTTCAAATCTCTACCTACATCTGCAAACTAAAAGCTTTTTCAAGCTCTAGCTTCCAAAACATACGTGTGTATCTTGAAAATTATTTGTTGTCCATTTTTTCGAAAAAATCGTGGACTAACCCCTTGTCAAAAAAAATATTTTTATAACATTTTTTCGCACCCCACCGATATACACATCAAAAGAAAAGTCTTTCAAATCTCTACCCACTTCTGCAAACCAAAAGCTTTTTCAAGTTCTAGCTTCCAAAACATACGTGTGTATCTTGAAAATTACTTGTTGTCCATTTTTTTTTTTTAAAAATCGTGAACTAACCCCTTGTCAAAAAAAAAATATTTTTTTCAACATTGTTTCCCACCCCACCCATATACACATCAAAAGAAAGCTCTTTCAAATCTCTACCCACTTCTGCAAACTAAAAGCTTTTTCAAGCTCTAGCTTCCAAAACATACGTGTGTATCTTGAAAATTATTTGCTGTCCATTTTTTCTAAAAAATCGTGGACTAACCCCTGGTCAAAAAACATATTTTTTTCAACATTGTTTCGCACCCCACTGATATACACATTAAAAGAAAGGTCTTTCAAATCTCTACCTACTTCTGCAAACTAAAAGCTTTTTCAAGCTCTAGCTTCCAAAACATACGTGTGTATCTTGAAAATTATTTGTTGTCCATTTTTTCAAAAAAATCGTGGGCTAACCCCTTGTCAAAAAAAAATATTTTTTTCAACATTGTTTCGCACCCAGGACTGCAAACCAAAAGCTTTTTTAAGCTCTAGCTTCCAAAATATTTGTATGCATCTTGAAAATTATTTGTTGTCCATTTTTTCGAAAAAATCGTGGGCTAACCCCTTGTAAAAAAAAAATATTTTTTTTAACATTTTTTCGCACCTCACCGATATACACATAAAAAAAAAAGTCTTTCAAATCTCTACCCACTTCTGCAAACCAAAAGCTTTTCAAGTTCTAGCTTCCAAAATATACGTGTGTATCTTGAAAATTATTTGCTGTCCATTTTTTCTAAAAAATCGTGGACTAACCCCTTGTCAAAAAAAATATTTTTTTCAACATTGTTTCGCACCCAACTGATATACACATTAAAAGAAAGGTCTTTCAAATCTCTACCTACATCTGCAAACTAAAAGCTTTTTCAAGCTCTAGCTTCCAAAACATACGTGTGTATCTTGAAAATTATTTGTTGTCCATTTTTTCGAAAAAATCGTGGACTAACCCCTTGTCAAAAAAAATATTTGTATAACATTTTTTCGCACCCCACCGATATACACATCAAAAGAAAAGTCTTTCAAATCTCTACCCACTTCTGCAAACCAAAAGCTTTTTCAAGTTCTAGCTTCCAAAACATACGTGTGTATCTTGAAAATTACTTGTTGTCCATTTTTTCGAAAAAATCGTGAACTAACCCCTTGTCAAAAAAAAAAATATTTTTTTAAACATTTTTTCGCACCTCACCGATATACACATCAAAAAAAAAGTCTTTCAAATCGCTACCCACTTCTGCAAACCAAAAGCTTTTCAAGTTCTAGCTTCCAAAATATACGTGTGTATCTTGAAAATTTTTTCTAAAAAATCGTGGACTAACCCCTTGTCAAAAAAAAATATTTTTTTCAACATTGTTTCGCTCCCCACCGATATACACATCAAAAGAAAGGTCTTTCAAAGCTCTACCCAGGACTGCAAACCAAAAGCTTTTTTAAGCTATAGCTTCCAAAATATTTGTATGTATCTTGAAAATTATTTGTTGTCCATTTTTTCGAAAAAATCGTGGGCTAACCCCTTGTAAAAAAAAAATATTGTTTTTAACATTTTTTCGCACCTCACCGATATACACATCAAAAAAAAAGTCTTTCAAATCTCTACCCACTTCTGCAAACCAAAAGCTTTTCAAGTTCTAGCTTCCAAAATATACGTGTGTATCTTGAAAATTATTTGCTGTCCATTTTTTCTAAAAAATCGTGGACTAACCCCTTGTCAAAAAAAATATTTTTTTCAACATTGTTTCGCACCCCACTGATATACACATTAAAAGAAAGGTCTTTCAAATCTCTACCTACATCTGCAAACTAAAAGCTTTTTCAAGCTCTAGCTTCCAAAACATACGTGTGTATCTTGAAAATTATTTGTTGTCCATTTTTTCGAAAAAATCGTGGACTAACCCCTTGTCAAAAAAAATATTTTTTTAACATTTTTTCGCACACCACCGATATACACATCAAAAGAAAAGTCTTTCAAATCTCTACCCACTTCTGCAAACTAAAAGCTTTTTCAAGCTCTAGCTTCCAAAATATACGTGTGTATCTTGAAAATTATTTGCTGTCCATTTTTTCTAAAAAATCGTGGACTAACCCCTTGTCAAAAACAATATTTTTTTCAACATTGTTTCGCACCCCACTGATATACACATTAAAAGAAAGGTCTTTCAAATCTCTACCTACTTCTGCAAACTAAAAGCTTTTTCAAGCTCTAGCTTCCAAAACAAAAAAAATATTTTTATAACATTTTTTCGCACCCCACCGATATACACATCAAAAGAAAAGTCTTTCAAATCTGTACCCACTTCTGCAAACCAAAAGCTTTTTCAAGTTCTAGCTTCCAAAACATACGTGTGTATCTTGAAAATTACTTGTTGTCCATTTTTTCAAAAAAATCGTGAACAATATTTGTATGTATCTTGAAAATTATTTGTTGTCCATTTTTTCGAAAAAATCGTGGACTAACCCCTTGTCAAAAAAAAAATATTTTTTTTAACATTTTTTCGCACCTCAGTGATATACACATCAAAAGAAAGCTCTTTCAAATCTCTACCCACTTCTGCAAACTAAAAGCTTTTTCAAGCTCTAGCTTCCAAAACATACGTGTGTATCTTGAAAATTATTTGCTGTCCATTTTTTCTAAAAAATCGTGGACTAACCCCTTGTCAAAAAACATATTTTTTTCAACATTGTTTCGCACCCCACTGATATACACATTAAAAGAAAGGTCTTTCAAATCTCTACCTACTTCTGCAAACTAAAAGCTTTTTCAAGCTCTAGCTTCCAAAACATACGTGTGTATCTTGAAAATTATTTGCTGTCCATTTTTTCTAAAAAATCGTGGACTAACCCCTTGTCAAAAAACATATTTTTTTCAACATTGTTTCGCACCCCACTGATATACACATCAAAAGAAAGCTCTTTCAAATCTCTACCCACTTCTGCAAACTAAAAGCTTTTTCAAGCTCTAGCTTCCAAAACATACGTGTGTATCTTGAAAATTATTTGTTGTCCATTTTTTCAAAAAAATCGTGGGCTAACCCCTTGTCAAAAAAAAATATTTTTTTCAATATTGTTTCGCACCCCACCGATATACACATCAAAAGAAAGGTCTTTCAAAGCTCTAGCCAGGACTGCAAACCAAAACCTTTTTTAAGCTATAGCTTCCAAAATATTTGTATGTATCTTGAAAATTATTTGTTGTCCATTTTTTCAAAAAAATCGTGGGCTAACCCCTTGTCAAAAAAAAATATTTTTTTCAATATTGTTTCGCACTCCACCGATATACACATCAAAAGAAAGGTCTTTCAAAGCTCTACCCAGGACTGCAAACCAAAAGCTTTTTTAAGCTATAGCTTCCAAAATATTTGTATGTATCTTGAAAATTATTTGTTGTCCATTTTTTCGAAAAAATCGTGGGCTAACCCCTAGTCAAAAAAAAAATATTTTTTTTAACATTTTTTCGCACCTCAGTGATATACACATCAAAAGAAAAGTCTTTCAAATCTCTACCCACTTCTGCAAACCAAAAGCTTTTTCAAGTTCTAGCTTCCAAAATATACGTGTGTATCTTGAAAATTAACGGGTGATTTTTTAAGAGCTTGAGAACTTTTTTAAAAAAAAAAACGCATAAAATTTGCAAAAATCTCATCGATTCTTTATTTGAAACGTTAGATTGGTCCATGACATTTACTTTTTGAAGATAATTTCATTTAAATGTTGACCGCGGCTGCGTCTTAGGTGGTCCATTCGGAAAGTCCAATTTTGGTTAATTTTTTTCGAGCATTTCGGCCGGAATAGCCCGAATTTCTTCGGAAATGTTGTCTTCCAAAGCTGGAATAGTTGCTGGCTTATTTGTGTAGACTTTAGACTTGACGTATCCCCACAAAAAAAGTCTAAAGGCTGCAAATCGCATGATCTTGGTGGCCAACTTACCGGTCCATTCCTTGAGATGAATTGTTCTCCGAAGTTTTCCCTCAAAATGGCCATAGAATCGCGAGCTGTGTAGCATGTAGCACCATCTTGTTGAAACCACATGTCAACCAAATTCAGTTTTTCCATTTTTGGCAACAAAAAGTTTGTTAGCATTGAACGATAGCGATCGCCATTCACTGTAACGTTGCGTCCAACAGCATCTTTGAAAAAATACGGTCCAATGATTCCACCAGCGTACAAACCACACCAAACAGTGCATTTTTCGGGATGCATGGGCAGTTCTTGAACGGCTTCTGGTTGCTCTTCACTCCAAATGCGGCAATTTTGCTTATTTACGTAGCCATTCAACCAGAAATGAGCCTCATCGCTGACCAAAATTTGTCGATAAAACACACACAAAACACATTTCGAACCGAAGACTGATTTTGGTAATAAAATTCAATGATTTGCAAACGTTGCTCGTTAGTAAGTCTATTCATGATGAAATGTCAAAGCATACTGAGCATCTTTCTCTTTGACACCATGTCTGAAATCCCGCGTGATCTGTCAAATACTAATGCATGAAAATCCTAACCTCAAAAAAACCACCCATTATTTGCTCTCCATTTTTTCTAAAAAATCGTGGACTAACCCCTTGTCAAAAAAAATATTTTTTTCAACATTGTTTCGCACCCCACTGATATACACATCAAAAGAAAAGTCTTTCAAATCTGTACCCACTTCTGCAAACCAAAAGCTTTTTCAAGTTCTAGCTTCCAAAACATACGTGTGTATCTTGAAAATTACTTGTTGTCCATTTTTTCGAAAAAATCGTGAACTAACCCCTTGTCAAAAAAAAAATATTTTTTTCAACATTGTTTCCCACCCCACCCATATACACATCAAAAGAAAGCTCTTTCAAATCTCTACCCACTTCTGCAAACTAAAAGCTTTTTCAAGCTCTAGCTTCCAAAACATACGTGTGTATCTTGAAAATTATTTGCTGTCCATTTTTTCTAAAAAATCGTGGACTAACCCCTTGTCAAAAAACATATTTTTTTCAACATTGTTTCGCACCCCACACATTAAAAGAAAGGTCTTTCAAATCTCTACCTACTTCTGCAAACTAAAAGCTTTTTAAAACTCTAGCTTCCAAAACATACGTGTGTATCTTGAAAATTATTTGTTGTCCATTTTTTCAAAAAAATCGTGGGCTAACCCCTTGTCAAAAAAAAATATTTTTTTCAATATTGTTTCGCACCCCACCGATATACACATCAAAAGAAAGGTCTTTCAAAGCTCTAGCCAGGACTGCAAACCAAAACCTTTTTTAAGCTATAGCTTCCAAAATATTTGTATGTATCTTGAAAATTATTTGTTGTCCATTTTTTCGAAAAAATCGTGGACTAACCCCTTGTCAAAAAAAAAATATTTTTTTTAACATTTTTTCGCACCTCAGTGATATACACATCAAAAGAAAGCTCTTTCAAATCTCTACCCACTTCTGCAAACTAAAAGCTTTTTCAAGCTCTAGCTTCCAAAACATACGTGTGTATCTTGAAAATTATTTGTTGTCCATTTTTTCAAAAAAATCGTGGGCTAACCCCTTGTCAAAAAAAAATATTTTTTTCAATATTGTTTCGCACCCCACCGATATACACATCAAAAGAAAGGTCTTTCAAAGCTCTAGCCAGGACTGCAAACCAAAACCTTTTTTAAGCTATAGCTTCCAAAATATTTGTATGTATCTTGAAAATTATTTGTTGTCCATTTTTTCAAAAAAATCGTGGGCTAACCCCTTGTCAAAAAAAAATATTTTTTTCAATATTGTTTCGCACTCCACCGATATACACATCAAAAGAAAGGTCTTTCAAAGCTCTACCCAGGACTGCAAACCAAAAGCTTTTTTAAGCTATAGCTTCCAAAATATTTGTATGTATCTTGAAAATTATTTGTTGTCCATTTTTTCGAAAAAATCGTGGGCTAACCCCTAGTCAAAAAAAAAATATTTTTTTTAACATTTTTTCGCACCTCAGTGATATACACATCAAAAGAAAAGTCTTTCAAATCTCTACCCACTTCTGCAAACCAAAAGCTTTTTCAAGTTCTAGCTTCCAAAATATACGTGTGTATCTTGAAAATTAACGGGTGATTTTTTAAGAGCTTGAGAACTTTTTTAAAAAAAAAAACGCATAAAATTTGCAAAAATCTCATCGATTCTTTATTTGAAACGTTAGATTGGTCCATGACATTTACTTTTTGAAGATAATTTCATTTAAATGTTGACCGCGGCTGCGTCTTAGGTGGTCCATTCGGAAAGTCCAATTTTGGTTAATTTTTTTCGAGCATTTCGGCCGGAATAGCCCGAATTTCTTCGGAAATGTTGTCTTCCAAAGCTGGAATAGTTGCTGGCTTATTTGTGTAGACTTTAGACTTGACGTATCCCCACAAAAAAAGTCTAAAGGCTGCAAATCGCATGATCTTGGTGGCCAACTTACCGGTCCATTCCTTGAGATGAATTGTTCTCCGAAGTTTTCCCTCAAAATGGCCATAGAATCGCGAGCTGTGTGGCATGTAGCACCATCTTGTTGAAACCACATGTCAACCAAATTCAGTTTTTCCATTTTTGGCAACAAAAAGTTTGTTAGCATTGAACGATAGCGATCGCCATTCACTGTAACGTTGCGTCCAACAGCATCTTTGAAAAAATACGGTCCAATGATTCCACCAGCGTACAAACCACACCAAACAGTGCATTTTTCGGGATGCATGGGCAGTTCTTGAACGGCTTCTGGTTGCTCTTCACTCCAAATGCGGCAATTTTGCTTATTTACGTAGCCATTCAACCAGAAATGAGCCTCATCGCTGACCAAAATTTGTCGATAAAACACACACAAAACACATTTCGAACCGAAGACTGATTTTGGTAATAAAATTCAATGATTTGCAAACGTTGCTCGTTAGTAAGTCTATTCATGATGAAATGTCAAAGCATACTGAGCATCTTTCTCTTTGACACCATGTCTGAAATCCCGCGTGATCTGTCAAATACTAATGCATGAAAATCCTAACCTCAAAAAAACCACCCATTATTTGCTCTCCATTTTTTCTAAAAAATCGTGGACTAACCCCTTGTCAAAAAAAATATTTTTTTCAACATTGTTTCGCACCCCACTGATATACACATTAAAAAAAAGGTCTTTCAAATCTCTACCTACATCTGCAAACTAAAAGCTTTTTCAAGCTCTAGCTTCCAAAACATACGTGTGTATCTTGAAAATTATTTGTTGTCCATTTTTTCGAAAAAATCGTGGACTAACCCCTTGTCAAAAAAAATATTTTTATAACATTTTTTCGCACCCCACCGATATACACATCAAAAGAAAAGTCTTTCAAATCTCTACCCACTTCTGCAAACCAAAAGCTTTTTCAAGTTCTAGCTTCCAAAACATACGTGTGTATCTTGAAAATTACTTGTTGTCCATTTTTTAAAAAAAAAAATCGTGAACTAACCCCTTGTCAAAAAAAAAATATTTTTTTCAACATTGTTTCCCACCCCACCCATATACACATCAAAAGAAAGCTCTTTCAAATCTCTACCCACTTCTGCAAACTAAAAGCTTTTTCAAGCTCTAGCTTCCAAAACATACGTGTGTATCTTGAAAATTATTTGCTGTCCATTTTTTCTAAAAAATCGTGGGCTAACCCCTTGTCAAAAAAAAATATTTTTTTCAATATTGTTTCGCACTCCACCGATATACACATCAAAAGAAAGGTCTTTCAAAGCTCTACCCAGGACTGCAAACCAAAAGCTTTTTTAAGCTATAGCTTCCAAAATATTTGTATGTATCTTGAAAATTATTTGTTGTCCATTTTTTCGAAAAAATCGTGGGCTAACCCCTAGTCAAAAAAAAAATATTTTTTTTAACATTTTTTCGCACCTCAGTGATATACACATCAAAAGAAAAGTCTTTCAAATCTCTACCCACTTCTGCAAACCAAAAGCTTTTTCAAGTTCTAGCTTCCAAAATATACGTGTGTATCTTGAAAATTAACGGGTGATTTTTTAAGAGCTTGAGAACTTTTTTTAAAAAAAAAAACGCATAAAATTTGCAAAAATCTCATCGATTCTTTATTTGAAACGTTAGAATGGTCCATGACATTTACTTTTTGAAGATAATTTCATTTAAATGTTGACCGCGGCTGCGTCTTAGGTGGTCCATTCGGAAAGTCCAATTTTGGGTAACTTTTTCGAGCATTTCGGCCGGAATAGCCCGAATTTCTTCGGAAATGTTGTCTTCCAAAGCTGGAATAGTTGCTGGCTTATTTGTGTAGACTTTAGACTTGACGTATCCCCACAAAAAATAGTATAAAGGCTGCAAATCGCCAACTTACCGGTCCATTCCTTGAGATGAATTGTTCTCCGAAGTTTTCCCTCAAAATGGCCATAGAATCGCGAGCTGTGTGGCATGTAGCACCATCTTGTTGAAACCACATGTCAACCAAATTCAGTTCTTCCATTTTTGGCAACAAAAAGTTTGTTAGCATTGAACGATAGCGATCGCCATTCACTGTAACGTTGCGTCCAACAGCATCTTTGAAAAAATACGGTCCAATGATTCCACCAGCGTACAAACCACACCAAACAGTGCATTTTTCGGGATGCATGGGCAGTTCTTGAACGGCTTCTGGTTGCTCTTCACTCCAAATGCGGCAATTTTGCTTATTTACGTAGCCATTCAACCAGAAATGAGCCTCATCGCTGACCAAAATTTGTCGATAAAACACACACAAAACACATTTCGAACCGAAGACTGATTTTGGTAATAAAATTCAATGATTTGCAAACGTTGCTCGTTAGTAAGTCTATTCATGATGAAATGTCAAAGCATACTGAGCATCTTTCTCTTTGACACCATGTCTGAAATCCCGCGTGATCTGTCAAATACTAATGCATGAAAATCCTAACCTCAAAAAAATCACCCATTATTTGCTCTACATTTTTTCTAAAAAATCGTGGACTAACCCCTTGTCAAAAAAAATATTTTGTTCAACATTGTTTCGCACCCCACTGATATACACATTAAAAGAAAGGTCTTTCAAATCTCTACCTACATCTGCAAACTAAAAGCTTTTTCAAGCTCTAGCTTCCAAAACATACGTGTGTATCTTGAAAATTATTTGTTGTCCATTTTTTCGAAAAAATCGTGGACTAACCCCTTGTCAAAAAAAATATTTTTTTAACATTTTTTCGCACACCACCGATATACACATCAAAAGAAAGGTCTTTCAAATCTCTACCTACATCTGCAAACTAAAAGCTTTTTCAAGCTCTAGCTTCCAAAACATACGTGTGTATCTTGAAAATTATTTGCTGTCCATTTTTTCTAAAAAATCGTGGACTAACCCCTTGTCAAAAAAAATATTTTTTTCAACATTGTTTCGCACCCCACTGATATACACATTAAAAGAAAGGTCTTTCAAATCTCTACCTACTTCTGCAAACTAAAAGCTTTTTCAAGCTCTAGCTTCCAAAACATACGTGTGTATCTTGAAAATTATTTGTTGTCCATTTTTTCAAAAAAATCGTGGGCTAACCCCTTGTCAAAAAAAATATTTTTTTCAATATTGTTTCCCACCCCACCGATATACACATCAAAAGAAAGGTCTTTCAAAGCTCTACCCAGGACTGCCAACCAAAAGCTTTTTTAAGCTATAGCTTCCAAAATATTTGTATGTATCTTGAAAATTATTTGTTGTCCATTTTTTCGAAAAAATCGTGGGCTAACCCCTTGTCAAAAAAAAATATTTTTTTTAACATTTTTTCGCACCTCACCGATATACACATCAAAAAAAAGTCTTTCAAATCTCTACCCACTTCTGCAAACCAAAAGCTTTTTCAAGTTCTAGCTTCCAAAACATACGTGTGTATCTTGAAAATTATTTGCTGTCCATTTTTTCTAAAAAATCGTGGACTAACCCCTTGTCAAAAAAAATATTTTTTTCAACATTGTTTCGCACCCCACTGATATACACATTAAAAGAAAGGTCTTTCAAATCTCTACCTACATCTGCAAACTAAAAGCTTTTTCAAGCTCTAGCTTCCAAAACATACGTGTGTATCTTGAAAATTACTTGTTGTCCATTTTTTCGAAAAAATCGTGAACTAACCCCTTGTCAAAAAAAAATATTTTTGTCAACATTGTTTCCCACCCCACCCATATACACATCAAAAGAAAGCTCTTTCAAATCTCTACCCACTTCTGCAAACTAAAAGCTTTTTCAAGCTCTAGCTTCCAAAACATACGTGTGTATCTTGAAAATTATTTGCTGTCCATTTTTTCTAAAAAATCGTGGACTAACACCCCTTGTCAAAAAAGATATTTCTTTCAACATTGTTTCGCACCCCACTGATATACACATTAAAAGAAAGGTCTTTCAAATCTCTACCTACTTCTGCAAACTAAAAGCTTTTTCAAGCTCTTGCTTCCAAAACATACGTGTGTATCTTGAAAATTATTTGTTGTCCATTTTTTCAAAAAAATCGTGGGCTAACCCCTTGTCAAAAAAAAATATTTTTTTCAATATTGTTTCGCACCCCACCGATATACACATCAAAAGAAAGGTCTTTCAAAGCTCTACCCAGGACTGCAAACCAAAAGCTTTTTTAAGCTCTAGCTTCCAAAATATTTGTATGTATCTTGAAAATTATTTGTTGTCCATTTTTTAGAAAAAATCGTGGGCTAACCCCTTGTCAAAAAAAATATTTTTTTTAACATTTTTTCGCACCTCACCGATATACACATCAAAAAAAAGTCTTTCAAATCTCTACCCACTTCTGCAAACCAAAAGCTTTTCAAGTTCTAGCTTCCAAAACATACGTGTGTATCTTGAAAATTATTTGCTGTCCATTTTTTCTAAAAAATCGTGGACTATAACCCCTTGTCAAAAAAAATATTTTTTTTCAACATTGTTTCGCACCCCACTGATATACACATTAAAAGAAAGGTCTTTCAAATCTCTACCTACTTCTGCAAACTAAAAGCTTTTTCAAGCTCTAGCTTCCAAAACATACGTGTGTATCTTGAAAATTATTTGTTGTCCATTTTTTCGAAAAAATCGTGGACTAACCCCTTGTCAAAAAAAATATTTTTTTTAACATTTTTTCGCACCCCACCGATATACACATCAAAAGAAAAGTCTTTCAAATCTCTACCCACTTCTGCAAACCAAAAGCTTTTTCAAGTTCTAGCTTCCAAAACATACGTGTGTATCTTGAAAATTATTTGTTGTCCATTTTTTCGAAAAAATCGTGAACTAACCCCTTGTCAAAAAAAAATATTTTTTTCAACATTGTTTCCCACCCCACCCATATACACGTCAAAAGAAAGGTCTTTCAAATCTCTACCCACTTCTGCAAACCAAAAGCATTTTTAAGTTCTAGCTTCCAAAATATTTGTATGTATCTTGAAAATTATTTGCTGTCCATTTTTTCGAAAAAAATCGTGGACTAACCCCTTGTCAAAAAAAAATATTTTTTTAACATTTTTTCGCACCCCACCGATATACACATCAAAAGAAAGCTCTTTCAAATCTCTACCCACTTCTGCAAACCAAAAGCTTTTTCAAGCTCTAGCTTCAAAAACATACGTGTCTATCTTGAAAATTATTTGTTGTCCATTTTTTTGAAAAAATCGTGGGCTAATCCCTTGTCAAAAAAAATATTTTTTTCAACATTGTTTCGCACCCCACCGATATACACATCAAAAGAAAGGCCTTTCAAAGCTCTACCCAGGACTGCAAACCAAAAGCTTTTTTAAGCTATAGCTTCCAAAATATTTGTATGTATCTTGAAAATAATTTGTTGTCCATTTTTCGAAAAAATCGTCAAAAAAAATATTTTTTTCAACATTGTTTCGCACCTCACCGATATACACATCAAAAGAAAGGTCTTTCAAATCTCTACCCACTTCTGCAAACCAAAAGTATTTTTAAGCTCTAGCTTCCAAAATATTTGTATGTATCTTGAAAATTATTTGTTGTCCATTTTTTCTCAAAAATCGTGGGCTAACCCCTTGTCAAAAAAAATATTTTTTTTAACATTGTTTCGCACCCCACTGATATACACATTAAAAGAAAGGTCTTTCAAATCTCTACCTATTTCTGCAAACTAAAAGCTTTTTCAAGCTCTAGCTTCCAAAACATTCGTGTGTATCTTGAAAATTATTTGCTGTCCATTTTTTTAAAAAATCGTGGACTAACCCCTGTCAAAAAACATATTTTTTTCAACATTGTTTCGCACCCCACTGATATACACATTAAAAGAAAGGTCTTTCAAATCTCTACCTACTTCTGGAAACTAAAAGCTTTTTCAAGCTCTAGCTTCCAAAACATACGTGTGTATCTTGAAAATTATTTGTTGTCCATTTTTTCGAAAAAATCGTGAACTAACCCCTTGTCAAAAAAAAATATTTTTTTCAACATTGTTTCCCACCCCACCCATATACACGTCAAAAGAAAGGTCTTTCAAATCTCTACCCACTTCTGCAAACCAAAAGCATTTTTAAGCTCTAGCTTCCAAAATATTTGTATGTATCTTGAAAATTATTTGCTGTCCATTTTTTCGAAAAAAATCGTGGACTAACCCCTTGTCAAAAAAAAATATTTTTTTAACATTTTTTCGCACCCCACCGATATACACATCAAAAGAAAGCTCTTTCAAATCTCTACCCACTTCTGCAAACCAAAAGCTTTTTCAAGCTCTAGCTTCAAAAACATACGTCTATCTTGAAAATTATTTGTTGTCCATTTTTTCGAAAAAATCGTGGGCTAATCCCTTGTCAAAAAAAATATTTTTTTCAACATTGTTTCGCACCCCACCGATATATCAAAAGAAAGGTCTTTCAAAGCTCTACCCAGGACTGCAAACCAAAAGCTTTTTTAAGCTATAGCTTCCAAAATATTTGTATGTATCTTGAAAATTATTTGTTGTCCATTTTTCGAAAAAATCGTGGGCTAACCCCTTGTCAAAAAAAAATATTTTTTTCAACATTGTCTCGCACCCCACCGATAAACACATCAAAAGAAAGGTCTTTCAAAGCTCTACCCAGGACTGCAAACCAAAAGCTTTTTTAAGCTCTAGCTTCCAAAATCGTGGGCTAACCCCTTGCCAAAAAAAATATTTTTTTCAACATTGTTTCGCACCCCACCGATATACACATCAAAAGAAAGGTCTTTCAAAGCTCTACCCAGGACTGCAAACCAAAAGCTTTTTTAAGCTATAGCTTCCAAAATATTTGTATGTATCTTGAAAATAATTTTTTGTCCATTTTTCGAAAAAATCGTCAAAAAAAATATTTTTTTCAACATTGTTTCGCACCTCACCGATATACACATCAAAAGAAAGGTCTTTCAAAGCTCTACCCAGGACTGCAAACCAAAAGCTTTTTTAAGCTCTAGCTTCCAAAATATTTGTATGTATCTTGAAAATTATTTGTTGTCCATTTTTTCGAAAAAATCGTGGGCTATCCCCTTGTCAGAAAAAAATATTTGTTTCAATATTGTTTCCCACCCCACCGATATACACATCAAAAGAAAGGTCTTTCAAATCTCTACCCACTTCTGCAAACCAAAAGTATTTTTAAGCTCTAGCTTCCAAAATATTTGTATGTATCTTGAAAATTATTTGTTGTCCATTTTTTCTCAAAAATCGTGGGCTAACCCCTTGTCAAAAAAAATATTTTTTTTTAACATTGTTTCGCACCCCACTGATATACACATTAAAAGAAAGGTCTTTCAAATCTCTACCTATTTCTGCAAACTAAAAGCTTTTTCAAGCTCTAGCTTCCAAAACATTCGTGTGTATCTTGAAAATTATTTGCTGTCCATTTTTTTAAAAAATCGTGGACTAACCCCTTGTCAAAAAACATATTTTTTTCAACATTGTTTCGCACCCCACTGATATACACATTAAAAGAAAGGTCTTTCAATCTCTACCTACTTCTGGAAACTAAAAGCTTTTTCAAGCTCTAGCTTCCAAAACATACGTGTGTATCTTGAAAATTATTTGTTGTCCATTTTTTCGAAAAAATCGTGGACTAACCCCTTGTCAAAAAAAATATTTTATTAACATTTTTTCGCACCCCACCGATATACACATCAATAGAAAAGTCTTTCAAATCTCTACCCACTTCTGCAAACCAAAAGCTTTTTCAAGTTCTAGCTTCCAAAACATACGTGTGTATCTTGAAAATTATTTGTTGTCCATTTTTTCGAAAAAATCGTGAAGTAACCCCTTGTCAAAAAAAAATATTTTTTTCAACATTGTTTCCCACCCCACCCATATACACGTCAAAAGAAAGGTCTTTCAAATCTCTACCCACTTCTGCAAACCAAAAGCATTTTTAAGCTCTAGCTTCCAAAATATTTGTATGTATCTTGAAAATTATTTGCTGTCCATTTTTTCGAAAAAAATCGTGGACTAACCCCTTGTCAAAAAAAAATATTTTTTTAACATTTTTTCGCACCCCACCGATATACACATCAAAAGAAAGCTCTTTCAAATCTCTACCCACTTCTGCAAACCAAAAGCTTTTTCAAGCTCTAGCTTCAAAAACATACGTCTATCTTGAAAATTATTTGTTGTCCATTTTTTCGAAAAAATCGTGGGCTAACCCCTAGTCAAAAAAAATATTTTTTTTAACATTTTTTCGCACCTCAGCGATATACACATCAAAAGAAAAGTCTTTCAAATCTCTACCCACTTCTGCAAACCAAAAGCTTTTTCAAGTTCTAGCTTCCAAAACATACGTGTGTATCGTGAAAATTATTTCCTGTCCATTTTTTCTAAAAAATCGTGGACTAACCGCTTGTCAAAAAAAATATTTTTTTCAACATTGTTTCGCACCCCACTGATATACACATTAAAAGAAAGGTCTTTCAAATCTCTACCTACTTCTGCAAACTAAAAGCTTTTTCAAGCTCTAGCTTCCAAAACATACGTGTGTATCTTGAAAATTATTTGTTGTCCATTTTTTCAAAAAAATCGTGGACTAACCCCTTGTCAAAAAAAATATTTTTTTAACATTTTTTCGCACCCCACCGATATACACATCAATAGAAAAGTCTTTCAAATCTCTACCCACTTCTGCAAACCAAAAGCTTTTTCAAGTTCTAGCTTCCAAAACATACGTATGTATCTTGAAAATTATTTGTTGTCCATTTTTTCGAAAAAATCGTGAACTAACCCCTTGTCAAAAAAAAAATATTTTTTTTCAACATTGTTTCCCACCCCACCCATATACACATCAAAAGAAAGGTCTTTCAAATCTCTACCCACTTCTGCAAACCAAAAGAATTTTAAGCTCTAGCTTCCAAAATATTTGTATGTATCTTGAAAATTATTTGCTGTCAATTTTTTCGAAAAAAATCGTGGACTAACCCCTTGTCAAAAAAAAATATTTTTTTAACATTTTTTCGCACCCCACCGATATACACATCAAAAGAAAAGTCTTTCAAATCTCTACCCACTTCTGCAAACCAAAAGCTTTTTCAAGTTCTAGCTTCCAAAACATACGTGTGTATCTTGAAAATTATTTGTTGTCAATTTTTTCAAAAAAATCGTGGGCTAACCCCTTGTCAAAAAAAAATATTTTTTTCAACATTGCTTCGCACCCCACCGATATACACATCAAAAGAAAGGTCTTTCAAAGCTCTACCCAGGACTGCAAACCAAAAGCTTTTTTAAGCTATAGCTTCCAAAATATTTGTATGTATCTTGAAAATAATTTGTTGTAAATTTTTTCGAAAAAATCGTCAAAAAAAATATTTTTTTCAACATTGTTTCGCACCTCACCGATATACACATCAAAAGAAAGGTCTTTCAAATCTCTACCCACTTCTGCAAACCAAAAGTATTTTTAAGCTCTAGCTTCCAAAATATTTGTATGTATCTTGAAAATTATTTGTTGTCCATTTTTTCTCAAAAATCGTGGGCTAACCCCTTGTCAAAAAAAATATTTTTTTTAACATTGTTTCGCACCCCACTGATATACACATTAAAAGAAAGGTCTTTCAAATCTCTACCTATTTCTGCAAACTAAAAGCTTTTTCAAGCTCTAGCTTCCAAAACATTCGTGTGTATCTTGAAAATTATTTGCTGTCCATTTTTTTAAAAAATCGTGAACTAACCCCTTGTCAAAAAAAAATATTTTTTTCAACATTGTTTCCCACCCCACCGATATACACATCAAAAGAAAGGTCTTTCAAAGCTCTACCCAGGACTGCAAACCAAAAGCATTTTTAAGCTCTAGCTTCCAAAATATTTGTATGTATCTTGAAAATTATTTGCTGTCCATTTTTTCGAAAAAAATCGTGGACTAACCCCTTGTCAAAAAAAAATATTTTTTTAACATTTTTTCGCACCCCACCGATATACACATCAAAAGAAAGCTCTTTCAAATCTCTACCCACTTCTGCAAACCAAAAGCTTTTTCAAGCTCTAGCTTCAAAAACATACGTCTATCTTGAAAATTATTTGTTGTCCATTTTTTCGAAAAAATCGTGGGCTAATCCCTTGTCAAAAAAAATATTTGTTTCAACATTGTTTCGCACCCCACCGATATATCAAAAGAAAGGTCTTTCAAAGCTCTACCCAGGACTGCAAACCAAAAGCTTTTTTAAGCTATAGCTTCCAAAATATTTGTATGTATCTTGAAAATTATTTGTTGTCCATTTTTCGAAAAAATCGTGGGCTAACCCCTTGTCAAAAAAAAATATTTTTTTCAACATTGTCTCGCACCCCACCGATAAACACATCAAAAGAAAGGTCTTTCAAAGCTCTACCCAGGACTGCAAACCAAAAGCTTTTTTAAGCTCTAGCTTCCAAAATCGTGGGCTAACCCCTTGCCAAAAAAAATATTTTTTTCAACATTGTTTCGCACCCCACCGATATACACATCAAAAGAAAGGTCTTTCAAAGCTCTACCCAGGACTGCAAACCAAAAGCTTTTTTAAGCTATAGCTTCCAAAATATTTGTATGTATCTTGAAAATAATTTGTTGTCCATTTTTCGAAAAAATCGTCAAAAAAAATATTTTTTTCAACATTGTTTCGCACCTCACCGATATACACATCAAAAGAAAGGTCTTTCAAAGCTCTACCCAGGACTGCAAACCAAAAGCTTTTTTAAGCTCTAGCTTCCAAAATATTTGTATGTATCTTGAAAATTATTTGTTGTCCATTTTTTCGAAAAAATCGTGGGCTATCCCCTTGTCAGAAAAAAATATTTGTTTCAATATTGTTTCCCACCCCACCGATATACACATCAAAAGAAAGGTCTTTCAAATCTCTACCCACTTCTGCAAACCAAAAGTATTTTTAAGCTCTAGCTTCCAAAATATTTGTATGTATCTTGAAAATTATTTGTTGTCCATTTTTTCTCAAAAATCGTGGGCTAACCCCTTGTCAAAAAAAATATTTTTTTTAACATTGTTTCGCACCCCACTGATATACACATTAAAAGAAAGGTCTTTCAAATCTCTACCTATTTCTGCAAACTAAAAGCTTTTTCAAGCTCTAGCTTCCAAAACATTCGTGTGTATCTTGAAAATTATTTGCTGTCCATTTTTTTAAAAAATCGTGGACTAACCCCTTGTCAAAAAAAATATTTTATTAACATTTTTTCGCACCCCACCGATATACACATCAATAGAAAAGTCTTTCAAATCTCTACCCACTTCTGCAAACCAAAAGCTTTTTCAAGTTCTAGCTTCCAAAACATACGTGTGTATCTTGAAAATTATTTGTTGTCCATTTTTTCGAAAAAATCGTGAACTCCCTTGTCAAAAAAAAAATTTTTTTTCAACATTGTTTCCTACCCCACCCATATACACATCAAAAGAAAGGTCTTTCAAATCTCTACCCACTTCTGCAAACCAAAAGCATTTTTAAGCTCTAGCTTCCAAAATATTTGTATGTATCTTGAAAATTATTTGCTGTCCATTTTTTCGAAAAAAATCGTGGACTAACCCCTTGTCAAAAAAAAATATTTTTTTCAACATTGTTTCGCACCCCACCGATATACACATCAAAAGAAATGTCTTTCAATGCTCTACCCAGGACTGCAAACTAAAAGCTTTTTTAAGCTATAGCTTCCCAAATATTTGTATGTATCTTGAAAATTATTTGTTGTCCATTTTTTCGAAAAAATCGTGGGCTAACCCCTAGTCAAAAAAAATATTTTTTTTAACATTTTTTCGCACCTCAGCGATATACACATCAAAAGAAAAGTCTTTCAAATCTCTACCCACTTCTGCAAACCAAAAGCTTTTTCAAGTTCTAGCTTCCAAAACATACGTGTGTATCGTGAAAATTATTTCCTGTCCATTTTTTCTAAAAAATCGTGGACTAACCGCTTGTCAAAAAAAATATTTTTTTCAACATTGTTTCGCACCCCACTGATATACACATTAAAAGAAAGGTCTTTCAAATCTCTACCTACTTCTGCAAACTAAAAGCTTTTTCAAGCTCTAGCTTCCAAAACATACGTGTGTATCTTGAAAATTATTTGTTGTCCATTTTTTCGAAAAAATCGTGGACTAACCCCTTGTCAAAAAAAATATTTTTTTAACATTTTTTCGCACCCCACCGATATACACATCAATAGAAAAGTCTTTCAAATCTCTACCCACTTCTGCAAACCAAAAGCTTTTTCAAGTTCTAGCTTCCAAAACATACGTGTGTATCTTGAAAATTATTTGTTGTCCATTTTTTCGAAAAAATCGTGAACTAACCCCTTGTCAAAAAAAAAAATATTTTTTTTCAACATTGTTTCCCACCCCACCCATATACACATCAAAAGAAAGGTCTTTCAAATCTCTACCCACTTCTGCAAACCAAAAGAATTTTAAGCTCTAGCTTCCAAAATATTTGTATGTATCTTGAAAATTATTTGCTGTCCATTTTTTCGAAAAAAATCGTGGACTAACCCCTTGTCAAAAAAAAATATTTTCTTAACATTTTTTCGCACCCCACCGATATACACATCAAAAGAAAAGTCTTTCAAATCTCTACCCACTTCTGCAAACCAAAAGCTTTTTCAAGTTCTAGCTTCCAAAACATACGTGTGTATCTTGAAAATTATTTGTTGTCAATTTTTTCAAAAAAATCGTGGGCTAACCCCTTGTCAAAAAAAAATATTTTTTTCAACATTGCTTCGCACCCCACCGATATACACATCAAAAGAAAGGTCTTTCAAATCTCTACCCACTTCTGCAAACCAAAAGCATTTTTTAACTCTAGCTTCCAAAATATTTGTATGTATCTTGAAAATAATTTGTTGTAAATTTTTTCGAAAAAATCGTCAAAAAAAATATTTTTTTCAACATTGTTTCGCACCTCACCGATATACACATCAAAAGAAAGGTCTTTCAAATCTCTACCCACTTCTGCAAACCAAAAGTATTTTTAAGCTCTAGCTTCCAAAATATTTGTATGTATCTTGAAAATTATTTGTTGTCCATTTTTCGAAAAAATCGTTGGCTAACCCCTTGTCAAAAAAAAATATTTTTTTTCAACATTGTCTCGCACCCCACCGATAAACACATCAAAAGAAAGGCCTTTCAAAGCTCTACCCAGGACTGCAAACCAAAAGCTTTTTTAAGCTCTAGCTTCCAAAATCGTGGGCTAACCCCTTGCCAAAAAAAATATTTTTTTCAACATTGTTTCGCACCCCACCGATATACACATCAAAAGAAAGGTCTTTCAAAGCTCTACCCAGGACTGCAAACCAAAAGCTTTTTTAAGCTATAGCTTCCAAAATATTTGTATGTATCTTGAAAATAATTTGTTGTCCATTTTTCGAAAAAATCGTCAAAAAAAATATTTTTTTCAACATTATTTCGCACCTCACCGATATACACATCAAAAGAAAGGTCTTTCAAAGCTCTACCCAGGACTGCAAACCAAAAGCTTTTTTAAGCTCTAGCTTCCAAAATATTTGTATGTATCTTGAAAATTATTTGTTGTCCATTTTTTCGAAAAAATCGTGGGCTATCCCCTTGTCAGAAAAAAATATTTGTTTCAATATTGTTTCCCACCCCACCGATATACACATCAAAAGAAAGGTCTTTCAAATCTCTACCCACTTCTGCAAACCAAAAGTATTTTTAAGCTCTAGCTTCCAAAATATTTGTATGTATCTTGAAAATTATTTGTTGTCCATTTTTTCTCAAAAATCGTGGGCTAACCCCTTGTCAAAAAAAATATTTTTTTTAACATTGTTTCGCACCCCACTGATATACACATTAAAAGAAAGGTCTTTCAAATCTCTACCTATTTCTGCAAACTAAAAGCTTTTTCAAGCTCTAGCTTCCAAAACATTCGTGTGTATCTTGAAAATTATTTGCTGTCCATTTTTTTAAAAAATCGTGGACTAACCCCTTGTCAAAAAAAATATTTTATTAACATTTTTTCGCACCCCACCGATATACACATCAATAGAAAAGTCTTTCAAATCTCTACCCACTTCTGCAAACCAAAAGCTTTTTCAAGTTCTAGCTTCCAAAACATACGTGTGTATCTTGAAAATTATTTGTTGTCCATTTTTTCGAAAAAATCGTGAACTCCCTTGTCAAAAAAAAAATTTTTTTTCAACATTGTTTCCTACCCCACCCATATACACATCAAAAGAAAGGTCTTTCAAATCTCTACCCACTTCTGCAAACCAAAAGCATTTTTAGCTCTAGCTTCCAAAATATTTGTATGTATCTTGAAAATTATTTGCTGTCCATTTTTTCGAAAAAAATCGTGGACTAACCCCTTGTCAAAAAAAAATATTTTTTTCAACATTGTTTCGCACCCCACCGATATACACATCAAAAGAAATGTCTTTCAATGCTCTACCCAGGACTGCAAACTAAAAGCTTTTTTAAGCTATAGCTTCCCAAATATTTGTATGTATCTTGAAAATTATTTGTTGTCCATTTTTTCGAAAAAATCGTGGGCTAACCCCTAGTCAAAAAAAATATTTTTTTTAACATTTTTTCGCACCTCAGCGATATACACATCAAAAGAAAAGTCTTTCAAATCTCTACCCACTTCTGCAAACCAAAAGCTTTTTCAAGTTCTAGCTTCCAAAACATACGTGTGTATCGTGAAAATTATTTCCTGTCCATTTTTTCTAAAAAATCGTGGACTAACCGCTTGTCAAAAAAAATATTTTTTTCAACATTGTTTCGCACCCCACTGATATACACATTAAAAGAAAGGTCTTTCAAATCTCTACCTACTTCTGCAAACTAAAAGCTTTTTCAAGCTCTAGCTTCCAAAACATACGTGTGTATCTTGAAAATTATTTGTTGTCCATTTTTTCGAAAAAATCGTGGACTAACCCCTTGTCAAAAAAAATATTTTTTTAACATTTTTTCGCACCCCACCGATATACACATCAATAGAAAAGTCTTTGAAATCTCTACCCACTTCTGCAAACCAAAAGCTTTTTCAAGTTCTAGCTTCCAAAACATACGTGTGTATCTTGAAAATTATTTGTTGTCCATTTTTTCGAAAAAATCGTGAACTAACCCCTTGTCAAAAAAAAAAATATTTTTTTTCAACATTGTTTCCCACCCCACCCATATGCACATCAAAAGAAAGGTCTTTCAAATCTCTACCCACTTCTGCAAACCAAAAGAATTTTAAGCTCTAGCTTCCAAAATATTTGTATGTATCTTGAAAATTATTTGCTGTCCATTTTTTCGAAAAAAATCGTGGACTAACCCCTTGTCAAAAAAAAATATTTTTTTAACATTTTTTCGCACCCCACCGATATACACATCAAAAGAAAAGTCTTTCAAATCTCTACCCACTTCTGCAAACCAAAAGCTTTTTCAAGTTCTAGCTTCCAAAACATACGTGTGTATCTTGAAAATTATTTGTTGTCAATTTTTTCAAAAAAATCGTGGGCTAACCCCTTGTCAAAAAAAAATATTTTTTTCAACATTGCTTCGCACCCCACCGATATACACATCAAAAGAAAGGTCTTTCAAATCTCTACCCACTTCTGCAAACCAAAAGCATTTTTTAACTCTAGCTTCCAAAATATTTGTATGTATCTTGAAAATAATTTGTTGTAAATTTTTTCGAAAAAATCGTCAAAAAAAATATTTTTTTCAACATTGTTTCGCACCTCACCGATATACACATCAAAAGAAAGGTCTTTCAAATCTCTACCCACTTCTGCAAACCAAAAGTATTTTTAAGCTCTAGCTTCCAAAATATTTGTATGTATCTTGAAAATTATTTGTTGTCCATTTTTTCTCAAAAATCGTGGGCTAACCCCTTGTCAAAAAAAATATTTTTTTTAACATTGTTTCGCACCCCACTGATATACACATTAAAAGAAAGGTCTTTCAAATCTCTACCTACTTCTGGAAACTAAAAGCTTTTTCAAGCTCTAGCTTCCAAAACATACGTGTGTATCTTGAAAATTATTTGTTGTCCATTTTTTCGAAAAAATCGTGAACTAACCCCTTGTCAAAAAAAAATATTTTTTTCAACATTGTTTCCCACCCCACCGATATACACATCAAAAGAAAGGTCTTTCAAAGCTCTACCCAGGACTGCAAACCAAAAGCATTTTTGAGCTCTAGCTTCCAAAATATTTGTATGTATCTTGAAAATTATTTGCTGTCCATTTTTTCGAAAAAAATCGTGGACTAACCCCTTGTCAAAAAAAATATTTTTTTAACATTTTTTCGCACCCCACCGATATACACATCAAAAGAAAGCTCTTTCAAATCTCTACCCACTTCTGCAAACCAAAAGCTTTTTCAAGCTCTAGCTTCAAAAACATACGTCTATCTTGAAAATTATTTGTTGTCCATTTTTTCGAAAAAATCGTGGGCTAATCCCTTGTCAAAAAAAATATTTTTTTCAACATTGTTTCGCACCCCACCGATATATCAAAAGAAAGGTCTTTCAAAGCTCTACCCAGGACTGCAAACCAAAAGCTTTTTTAAGCTATAGCTTCCAAAATATTTGTATGTATCTTGAAAATTATTTGTTGTCCATTTTTCGAAAAAATCGTGGGCTAACCCCTTGTCAAAAAAAAATATTTTTTTCAACATTGTCTCGCACCCCACCGATAAACACATCAAAAGAAAGGTCTTTCAAAGCTCTACCCAGGACTGCAAACCAAAAGCTTTTTTAAGCTCTAGCTTCCAAAATCGTGGGCTAACCCCTTGCCAAAAAAAATATTTTTTTCAACATTGTTTCGCACCCCACCGATATACACATCAAAAGAAAGGTCTTTCAAAGCTCTACCCAGGACTGCAAACCAAAAGCTTTTTTAAGCTATAGCTTCCAAAATATTTGTATGTATCTTGAAAATAATTTGTTGTCCATTTTTCAAAAAAATCGTCAAAAAAAATATTTTTTTCAACATTGTTTCGCACCTCACCGATATACACATCAAAAGAAAGGTCTTTCAAAGCTCTACCCAGGACTGCAAACCAAAAGCTTTTTTAAGCTCTAGCTTCCAAAATATTTGTATGTATCTTGAAAATTATTTGTTGTCCATTTTTTCGAAAAAATCGTGGGCTATCCCCTTGTCAGAAAAAAATATTTGTTTCAATATTGTTTCCCACCCCACCGATATACACATCAAAAGAAAGGTCTTTCAAATCTCTACCCACTTCTGCAAACCAAAAGTATTTTTAAGCTCTAGCTTCCAAAATATTTGTATGTATCTTGAAAATTATTTGTTGTCCATTTTTTCTCAAAAATCGTGGGCTAACCCCTTGTCAAAAAAAATATTTTTTTTAACATTGTTTCGCACCCCACTGATATACACATTAAAAGAAAGGTCTTTCAAATCTCTACCTATTTCTGCAAACTAAAAGCTTTTTCAAGCTCTAGCTTCCAAAACATTCGTGTGTATCTTGAAAATTATTTGCTGTCCATTTTTTTAAAAAATCGTGGACTAACCCCTTGTCAAAAAACATATTTTTTTCAACATTGTTTCGCACCCCACTGATATACACATTAAAAGAAAGGTCTTTCAAATCTCTACCTACTTCTGGAAACTAAAAGCTTTTTCAAGCTCTAGCTTCCAAAACATACGTGTGTATCTTGAAAATTATTTGTTGTCCATTTTTTCGAAAAAATCGTGGACTAACCCCTTGTCAAAAAAAATATTTTATTAACATTTTTTCGCACCCCACCGATATACACATCAATAGAAAAGTCTTTCAAATCTCTACCCACTTCTGCAAACCAAAAGCTTTTTCAAGTTCTAGCTTCCAAAACATACGTGTGTATCTTGAAAATTATTTGTTGTCCATTTTTTCGAAAAAATCGTGAACTAACCCCTTGTCAAAAAAAAAATTTTTTTTCAACATTGTTTCCTACCCCACCCATATACACATCAAAAGAAAGGTCTTTCAAATCTCTACCCACTTCTGCAAACCAAAAGCATTTTTAAGCTCTAGCTTCCAAAATATTTGTATGTATCTTGAAAATTATTTGCTGTCCATTTTTTCGAAAAAAATCGTGGACTAACCCCTTGTCAAAAAAAAATATTTTTTTCAACATTGTTTCGCACCCCACCGATATACACATCAAAAGAAAGGTCTTTCAAAGCTCTACCCAGGACTGCAAACTAAAAGCTTTTTTAAGCTATAGCTTCCCAAATATTTGTATGTATCTTGAAAATTATTTGTTGTCCATTTTTTCGAAAAAATCGTGGGCTAACCCCTAGTCAAAAAAAATATTTTTTTTAACATTTTTTCGCACCTCAGCGATATACACATCAAAAGAAAAGTCTTTCAAATCTCTACCCACTTCTGCAAACCAAAAGCTTTTTCAAGTTCTAGCTTCCAAAACATACGTGTGTATCGTGAAAATTATTTCCTGTCCATTTTTTCTAAAAAATCGTGGACTAACCGCTTGTCAAAAAAAATATTTTTTTCAACATTGTTTCGCACCCCACTGATATACACATTAAAAGAAAGGTCTTTCAAATCTCTACCTACTTCTGCAAACTAAAAGCTTTTTCAAGCTCTAGCTTCCAAAACATACGTGTGTATCTTGAAAATTATTTGTTGTCCATTTTTTCGAAAAAATCGTGGACTAACCCCTTGTCAAAAAAAATATTTTTTTAACATTTTTTCGCACCCCACCGATATACACATCAATAGAAAAGTCTTTCAAATCTCTACCCACTTCTGCAAACCAAAAGCTTTTTCAAGTTCTAGCTTCCAAAACATACGTGTGTATCTTGAAAATTATTTGTTGTCCATTTTTTCGAAAAAATCGTGAACTAACCCCTTGTCAAAAAAAAAATATTTTTTTTCAACATTGTTTCCCACCCCACCCATATACACATCAAAAGAAAGGTCTTTCAAATCTCTACCCACTTCTGCAAACCAAAAGAATTTTAAGCTCTAGCTTCCAAAATATTTGTATGTATCTTGAAAATTATTTGCTGTCCATTTTTTCGAAAAAAATCGTGGACTAACCCCTTGTCAAAAAAAAATATTTTTTTAACATTTTTTCGCACCCCACCGATATACACATCAAAAGAAAAGTCTTTCAAATCTCTACCCACTTCTGCAAACCAAAAGCTTTTTCAAGTTCTAGCTTCCAAAACATACGTGTGTATCTTGAAAATTATTTGTTGTCAATTTTTTCAAAAAAATCGTGGGCTAACCCCTTGTCAAAAAAAAATATTTTTTTCAACATTGCTTCGCACCCCACCGATATACACATCAAAAGAAAGGTCTTTCAATGCTCTACCCAGGACCGCAAACCAAAAGCTTTTTTAAGCTATAGCTTCCAAAATATTTGTATGTATCTTGAAAATAATTTGTTGTCCATTTTTTCGAAAAAATCGTGGGCTAACCCCTTGTCAAAAAAAAAAAATATTTTTTTTAACATTTTTTCGCACCTCACCGATATACACATCAAAAGAAAAGTCTTTCAAATCTCTACCCACTTCTGCAAACCAAAAGCTTTTCAAGTTCTAGCTTCCAAAACATACGTGTGTATCTTGAAAATTATTTGCTCTCCATTTTTTCTAAAAAATCGTGGACTAACCTCTTGTCAAAAAATATATTTTTTTTCAACATTGTTTCGCACCCCACTGATATACACATTAAAAGAAAGGTCTTTCAAATCTCTACCTACTTCTGCAAACTAAAAGCTTTTTCAAGCTCTAGCTTCCAAAACATACGTGTGTATCTTGAAAATTGCTCGGCAAAAATCCTCGTTTCAAACCCTCCTAGTGGGTGCCGGGCGGTAATGATCACCACAGTTGTCTTGTACGTTGTCAAGATGGGGGTCAGCTAAGGTCAGGTTGAATTGCTGAAGTTTCCTACTCCTTAATAGTAGCAAGCTTTAGCACTGCAATTTGACCATAGATACGAGGTCCCTAATTTCAGTGGTGGTGTGAGCGTTTTACATAATCCGTGCCGAAGAATGAAAGGCTGGGGGGCAAACCAGTCGCTAACGAGCTCATTCGGATGCCTTGGCAGGGTCCGTCTTATTTTTCTGCCTTACCCCGGTATATCGGCTCTGCCGGGGCTGACCTGTTTTTTTCCGACCTACTCGTGGGACCAACTTTCAATTAAATCATACAAAATGGACGAACTAGACTTGACTGACACAGAACCATCCGCAGACTTGGAGGATGAACTCTTGGCCTCCAGCCAGGAGACCGTAAAGGGGAGCTCATTTAGCGCTGGTAGTTCCAGCGCTTGTGAGCAACCCAAAACTACAGGAAGTATAGGCGGTGCTATTCATAGCACTCCTGCACTTCCTAAACCGCATACCAATCCGAAACCCTCTAGTAGCAGTGCAACTCGAGGAACAAAAAAGCCATCGGAAGGCGCTCTCCTCAAGAACCGCTTCAAAACGGCCTCTTTTATTCTTGCCAAGATTGCCAAGAATGAAGAGGCCGGAGTGATTCATGAGAAGGACGCCCAAGATAAAATAAAGTACCAGAAGGTTGTTGATGAATACAACAATCTTCTGGCCAGCCGAGAAATGGCCGTTAAGCGAAACAGATCTCAGGAAGAGATCTGTCCGGCTCAGAAAAAGAGCAAGCTCGACGGCCGGACAAAGCCAGGGAAAGCACCATCTTCTGGAGCAGCGCAACTGCGTACTCTTAGTGAGGTTGTCAGGGATGACCTCCAAGTAGCAGTTGTGGATGAGCTCTCCACAAACAGCAAAGGTCTGCTGAACGTGTGGAACTCTATCGAGGGCAAGCTCTCTGAGATGGTGTTTTCATACACAATAAAAAACAGTGAGGGCCCCTACCCTAGTTTCGACTCTGGCGAGATGCTCAGGGGGTATAGGGTAATTAAGTGTGCAGACAGGTTTTCTAGGGATTTCCTTAGTGAAAGCATTGCTAAGGTTAGTAATGCCTGGGAGGGCTTGAAGCTCAAGCTTATCCCGGCTAAGGACATCCCTAGACAACCGAAGGCTCGCATTTGGTTGCCACTTATGAGCATAAAGCCAAGCGGACAGGATTTGATCCGCGGCCTTCAGAGGCAAAATCCGCTGGTCCCCATGCACGACTGGGCTGTGATTAAAGCAGAAGAACCACAGAAGACCAGCGCCTCTTACCTTCTGAGGATTAGCGAGGAAAGCCTAGGGGCTCTCGAAAAGGCCGATTATAAGCTTAGTTTTGGCATAAGGAATGCCAAAATTAAAATTCTGCAGAGTCAGGGAGCAGACACCGACAAAGCTGATGACAACGTCGAGGCTGACGATGTTGTTAGCGGAGGCGAGGTCCCCAGCGAGTTGCCGGGCCCTAGCTCTGCAGCCAAAAATAAAAATTAAAAAACGCGCTGAAGGTCGTCCAGATTAATCTGAAGCACTCTAAGTGTGCTTCAGATAATCTGAGAGTTTTCCTTAGGGAGGAAAACTTCGACATTGGCGTTATCCAAGAACCGTGGATAAACGGCCTCAAGGTGCGGGGCCTCCAAGACAACCAATACGACCTCTTTTATAAAACCGCAGACCAAGACCAAGGTAATCCCAGAACTTGTATTTTAGCTAAGAAACATTTAAAAGGTTTTTTATGTCCAAATTTTAGCACTCCTGATCTGACAGTTGTCAGATTCGAAGATAAAAATACACGGGGTTTGCTGCTGGCCTCTTTCTACTCAGCCCACAATGCACCATCACCTCCGGAGGAGGTGCGCAAAATTATAAACAAAGCTATGATTGATAAGGCAAACCTTCTGATCGGAGGCGACGCGAATGCTCGTCATACCCTTTGGGGAAGTTCTGAAATCAACGAACGAGGTGAGTCACTTTTTGATTTTATTATTGCACATAATATGACCATTTGTAACAGAGGCAATACTCCCACTTTCGTCTTTCCGAGCTCGGAAAATTATGATGGTTGGGAGGATGTGCTTGATGTTACTTTAGTAAACAACCGTAATTTATTAGTGGAGAATTGGAGAGTTTCCCCTTTGAATTCGTTTTCGGATCACAAATGGATTCTCTTTCAAATTAATTTCGAGTCGAAAAACCCTCCGCCTTACAGAAATCCCAAAAGAACTGACTGGAAGAAATTCAGTCAAATTGCTAATTCCAAACTGAGCAACTTACCGAATCTCGCAGAATCGATAGTAGACCTTGAATCAAAGGTGAAAACCTTTGAAACTTCTTTAAGTAAAGCTTTTAGAGTCTCTTGCCCAGTTAAATACAGCCGTAAAACCCTTCCTTCTTGGTGGAATGAAGAACTGTCCAGTCTTAGGAAAATGACGAGGACAATCTTCAACATCTGCCACAAACATAAGTTTTACCAACCGTATAAAGACTCTCTTAAAATTTATAAGAAAGCCCTGTCATCAGCCAAAAGACAAGGCTGGAGAGATTACTGTCAATCAATCGAAAACATAAAGGACTCCGCAAGGCTCAGCAAGGTTTTATCGAAGGAACATTGTAATCCTTCATTTCTAAGAAAGCCTGATGGAACCTGGACAACCTCTCCAGCCGAATCTCTTGAGCTACTGATGAAGACGCACTTTCCGGGTTGCGAGAGCGTTAACCCCGAACCGCGTGAAACCACAGAGCTAAACGTAGCTCATGTGGAGCAAATCAATTCCGTTATAACCAGAGAAAATATTGTGTGGGCCATCAATACTTTCTCTCCATATAAATCCCCAGGCATGGATGGCATACTGCCAGTTATGCTTCAAAAGTTGTATGATGTGGCAGCTCCATGGCTGGAACTAATTTTCAAAGGATGCCTCCTTCTCAAACATGTGCCCATGTCGTGGAGACAGGTCAAGGTAGTTTTTATCCCGAAAGTGGGTAGGCGTGGTCACGAATCCGCGAAGGATTTCAGACCAATAAGCTTAACATCTTTTGTGCTTAAAACCTTGGAGCGCATTCTTGATTACCATATTAGAGAAATCCTAGATGGAAGACCTCTCGAAAGCTCTCAGCATGCTTATCTTAAGGGCAAATCTACGGAGACTGCCCTCCATGAGGTAGTGCGTACTGTAGAAAAAACAATCCATTATAAAGAATTTACTCTTGCCACCTTCTTAGACATAGAAGGTGCGTTTAACAACGTCCTTACCGAATCCATAGAAGAATCGCTGGTGAAGTTCGGTGTAGAATTCTTCATTCGAGAATGGATTATCTCCATGCTCAGTGGTAGGAAGATTCAAGCCACTCTAGGCAATACAACCGCAACAAAACACGTAATTAGGGGAACACCCCAGGGTGGTGTCCTTTCGCCTCTTCTGTGGCTTCTGGTCATGGATACAATTCTCGTTAATTTAGAGAGATGTGGAGTGAAGGCGGTAGCCTATGCGGATGATTTGGTGCTATTGGTGTCAGGAAAGTACACCTCTGTGATTAGTGAAATCACGGAGTCAGCTTTGAAGAAAGTTAGCATCTGGCCCACTAGTTGTGGTCTAGGAGTTAACCAAAGTAAAACTGAACTGATGCTCTTTACCACCAAAACTAAAGTACCGCCTTTCACGCTACCTCGACTCAACGGTCAAATCCTTTCATTGTCTTCCAGTGCAAAATATTTGGGAGTTATACTCGACCCTAAATTAAACTGGAAACGAAATATTGAAGTGCGGGTTAAGAAGGCCTGTGTTGCCTTCTACGCCTGCAGCAAAACTTTCGGCAAAATGTGGGGACTTCAGTCGAAGATGATTTTATGGACGTACACAGCCGTAGTACGACCAATCTTAACTTATGGTTCGATTGTGTGGTGGCCTGCTCTTAGCAAAGCCTATAATATCGATAAGCTAAGGAAGGTTCAGAGAACAGCTTGCGTGGGCACCACAGGGGCCATGCGTACTTGCCCAACGGACGCCTTAAACGTTATTATGGATCTTCTACCAATCGACCTTTTTATTAAATACATAGTTTCCTGCAGCGCTATTAGGTTGAAGGAATCAAATAGCTGGTTGTCAAAACCTTATGGTCACAGCAACACAGCGAAATTGATTCCCTCAGATATTATCTCGGTAGACACTGACTACTGCACTCCTACTTTGAGCCTTAGTAGGGGTTTTAAGGTCTTTTTCCCATCCAGAGAAGATTGGGAGGATGACATCGTGTCGATAGGTTTCGATACAACCATCTTTACTGACGGCTCAAAGATGGAGTGCGGAGTTGGTTCTGGGATCTTTTCTGAGTCCCTAAATGTAGCTAAATCCTTTAGGCTTCCTGACTTTGCTAGCGTTTTTCAGGCTGAAATGCTGGCAATTAGGGAGGCATGTAAAATACTTAAACAAAGCCCAAACCAAAACCGAAATGCGGCTATCTTCACAGACAGTCAGGCAGCTATCAAAGCCATTAACTCGGCTACATCCTCATCTAAATTGGTCCAGCAATGTCGCAATGAGCTTGCGAGCCTGAACATTAACCTCGGTGTCACCCTGATCTGGGTTCCGGGCCATAGTGGTATCGTGGGAAATGAACGGGCTGACGAGTTAGCCAGGCAAGGATCGGCCCTTCATAGCTCTCTTGCGGAAATGGTTAACATTCCTCTTGGTGCTATGAAGGGTAAAATTTTTTCCATATACCAAACTGAATCAAACCGTAGGTGGAGCAATTTACCCAACTGCATTATATCTAGGAAGATATGGCCCACCTATAATAAAACCCGTACAAACGATCTTCTACGCAGGCCAAGGCAAGACATAGCCAGGATTGTTGCGGTTTGTACTGGACACTGGCCCATTGGAGTCCATGCAGAGAAGTTGGGTATCTCTTACAACACTTTTTGCCGTAGTTGCTGCGACCAAAGAGAAAGTGAAACGATAATCCATTTCCTCTGCAAATGTCCTGCCTTGGCAAGCACTAGAATGAAATGCTTTGGGAAAGCATTCTTTCACGAACTGAACGAGCTATCTGAGACAAAGATTAGAGACCTAATCTCTTTTCTCAATGCGACAAAATGGCTCTAACTTAATCGCTATAAATCTTCTCCTTTATTTCACAGGTCAAACGAGTTTTGGTATCAAAACGGCGCACTACAGCGCTAATTGGATCTCAGGCTAGGTCTGCCCTGAGATCGCCATTTCTACCTACCTACCTATCTTGAAAATTATTTGTTGTCCATTTTTTCGAAAAAATCGTGGACTAACCCCTTGTCAAAAAAAATATTTTTTTAACATTTTTTCGCACCCCACCGATATACACATCAAAAGAAAAGTCTTTCAAATCTCTACCCACTTCTGCAAACAAAAAGCTTTTTCAAGTTCTAGCTTCCAAAACATACGTGTGTATTTTGAAAATTATTTGTTGTCCATTTTTTCGAAAAAATCGTGGACTAACCCCTTGTCAAAAAAAAATATTTTTTTAACATTTTTTCGCACCCCACCGATATACACATCAAAAGAAAGGTCTTTCAAATCTCTACCCACTTCTGCAAACCAAAAGCTTTTTCAAGCTCTAGCTTCAAAAACATACGTGTGTATCTTGCAAATTATTTGTTGTCCATTTTTTCGAAAAAATCGTGGGCTAATCCCTTGTCAAAAAAAATATTTTTTTCAACATTGTTTCGCACCCCACCGATATACACATCAAAAGAAAGTTCTTTCAAAGCTCTACCCAGGACTGCAAACCAAAAACTTTTTTAAGCTCTAGCTTCCAAAATATTTGTATGTATCTTGAAAATTATTTGTTGTCCATTTTTTCGAAAAAATCGTGGGCTAACCCCTTGTCAGAAAAAAATATTTGTTTCAATATTGTTTCCCACCCCACCGATATACACATCAATAGAAAAGTCTTTCAAATCTCTACCCACTTCTGCAAACCAAAAGCTTTTTCAAGTTCTAGCTTCCAAAACATACGTGTGTATCTTGAAAATTATTTGTTGTCCATTTTTTCGAAAAAATCGTGAACTAACCCCTTGTCAAAAAAAAATATTTTTTTAACATTTTTTCGCACCCCACCGATATACACATCAAAAGAAAAGTCTTTCAAATCTCTACCCACTTCTGCAAACCAAAAGCTTTTTCAAGTTCTAGCTTCCAAAACATACGTGTGTATCTTGAAAATTATTTGTTGTCAATTTTTTCAAAAAAACCGTGGGCTAACCCCTTGTCAAAAAAAAATATTCTTTTCAACATTGCTTCGCACCCCACCGATATACACATCAAAAGAAAGGTCTTTCAATGCTCTACCCAGGACCGCAAACCAAAAGCTTTTTTAAGCTATAGCTTCCAAAATATTTGTATGTATCTTGAAAATAATTTGTTGTCCATTTTTTCGAAAAAATCGTGGGCTAACCCCTTGTCAAAAAAAAATATTTTTTTTAACATTTTTTCGCACCTCACCGATATACACATCAAAAGAAAAGTCTTTCAAATCTCTACCCACTTCTGCAAACCAAAAGCTTTTCAAGTTCTAGCTTCCAAAACATACGTGTGTATCTTGAAAATTATTTGTTGTCCATTTTTTCGAAAAAATCGTGCGCTAACCCCTTGTCAGAAAAAAATATTTGTTTCAATATTGTTTCCCACCCCACCGATATACACATCAATAGAAAAGTCTTTCAAATCTCTACCTACTTCTGCAAACCAAAAGCTTTTTCAAGTTCTAGCTTCCAAAACATACGTGTGTATCTTGAAAATTATTTGTTGTCCATTTTTTCGAAAAAATCGTGAACTAACCCCTTGTCAAAAAAAAAATATTTTTTTCAACATTGTTTCCCACCCCACCCATATACACATCAAAAGAAAGGTCTTTCAAATCTCTACCCACTTCTGCAAACCAAAAGAATTTTAAGCTCTAGCTTCCAAAATATTTGTATGTATCTTGAAAATTATTTGCTGTCCATTTTTTCGAAAAAAATCGTGGACTAACCCCTTGTCAAAAAAAAATATTTTTTTAACATTTTTTCGCACCCCACCGATATACACATCAAAAGAAAGGTCTTTCAAATCTCTACCCACTTCTGCAAACCAAAAGCTTTTTCAAGTTCTAGCTTCCAAAACATACGTGTGTATCTTGAAAATTATTTGTTGTCAATTTTTTCAAAAAAATCGTGGGCTAACCCCTTGTCAAAAAAAAATATTTTTTTCAACATTGCTTCGCACCCCACCGATATACACATCAAAAGAAAGGTCTTTCAATGCTCTACCCAGGACCGCAAACCAAAAGCTTTTTTAAGCTATAGCTTCCAAAATATTTGTATGTATCTTGAAAATAATTTGTTGTCCATTTTTTCGAAAAAATCGTGGGCTAACCCCTTGTCAAAAAAAAAATATTTTTTTTAACATTTTTTTCGCACCTCACCGATATACACATCAAAAGAAAAGTCTTTCAAATCTCTACCCACTTCTGCAAACCAAAAGCTTTTCAAGTTCTAGCTTCCAAAACATACGTGTGTATCTTGAAAATTATTTGCTCTCCATTTTTTCTAAAAAATCGTGGACTAACCCCTTGTCAAAAAAAATATTTTTTTCAACATTGTTTCGCACCCCACCGATATACACATCAAAAGAAAAGTCTTTCAAATCTCTACCCACTTCTGCAAACAAAAAGCTTTTTCAAGTTCTAGCTTCCAAAACATACGTGTGTATTTTGAAAATTATTTGTTGTCCATTTTTTCGAAAAAAATCGTGGACTAACCCCTTGTCAAAAAAAAATATTTTTTTAACATTTTTTCGCACCCCACCGATATACACATCAAAAGAAAGGTCTTTCAAATCTCTACCCACTTCTGCAAACCAAAAGCTTTTTCAAGCTCTAGCTTCAAAAACATACGTGTGTATCTTGCAAATTATTTGTTGTCCATTTTTTCGAAAAAATCGTGGGCTAATCCCTTGTCAAAAAAAATATTTTTTTCAACATTGTTTCGCACCCCACCGATATACACATCAAAAGAAAGGTCTTTCAAAGCTCTACCCAGGACTGCAAACCAAAAGCTTTTTTAAGCTCTAGCTTCCAAAATATTTGTATGTATCTTGAAAATTATTTGTTGTCCATTTTTTCGAAAAAATCGTGGGCTAACCCCTTGTCAGAAAAAAATATTTGTTTCAATATTGTTTCCCACCCCACCGATATACACATCAAAAGAAAGGTCTTTCAAATCTCTACCCACTTCTGCAAACCAAAAGTATTTTTAAGCCCTAGCTTCCAAAATATTTGTATGTATCTTGAAAATTATTTGTTGTCCATTTTTTCTAAAAAATCGTGGACTAACCCCTTGTCAAAAAAAATATTTTTTTCAACATTGTTTCGCACCCCACTGATATACACATTCAAAAGAAAGGTCTTTTAAATCTCTAATTATTTCTGCAAACTAAAAGCTTTTTGAAGCTCTAGCTTCCAAAACATACGTGTGTATCTTGAAAATTATTTCCTGTCCATTTTTTCGAAAAAATCGTGGACTAAGCCCTTGTCAAAAAAAATATTTTTTTAACATTTTTTCGCACCCCACCGATATACACATCAAAAGAAAAGTCTTTCAAATCTCTACCCACTTCTGCAAACCAAAAGCTTTTTCAAGTTCTAGCTTCCAAAACATACGTGTGTATCTTGAAAATTATTTGTTGTCAATTTTTTCAAAAAAATCGTGGGCTAACCCCTTGTCAAAAAAAAATATTTTTTTCAACATTGCTTCGCACCCCACCGATATACACATCAAAAGAAAGGTCTTTCAATGCTCTACCCAGGACCGCAAACCAAAAGCTTTTTTAAGCTATAGCTTCCAAAATATTTGTATGTATCTTGAAAATAATTTGTTGTCCATTTTTTCGAAAAAATCGTGGGCTAACCCCTTGTCAAAAAAAAAATATTTTTTTTAACATTTTTTTCGCACCTCACCGATATACACATCAAAAGAAAAGTCTTTCAAATCTCTACCCACTTCTGCAAACCAAAAGCTTTTCAAGTTCTAGCTTCCAAAACATACGTGTGTATCTTGAAAATTATTTGCTCTCCATTTTTTCTAAAAAATCGTGGACTAACCCCTTGTCAAAAAAAATATTTTTTTCAACATTGTTTCGCACCCCACTGATATACACATTAAAAGAAAGGTCTTTCAAATCTCTACCTACTTCTGCAAACTAAAAGCTTTTTCAAGCTCTAGCTTCCAAAACATACGTGTGTATCTTGAAAATTATTTGTTGTCCATTTTTTCGAAAAAATCGTGGACTAACCCCTTGTCAAAAAAAATATTTTTTTAACATTTTTTCGCACCCCACCGATATACACATCAAAAGAAAAGTCTTTCAAATCTCTACCCACTTCTGCAAACAAAAAGCTTTTTCAAGTTCTAGCTTCCAAAACATACGTGTGTATCTTGCAAATTATGTGTTGTCCATTTTTTCGAAAAAATCGTAGGCTAATCAATTGTCAAAAAAAATATTTTTTTCAACATTGTTTCGCACCCCACCGATATACACATCAAAAGAAAGGTCTTTCAAAGCTCTACCCAGGACTGCAAACCAAAAGCTTTTTTAAGCTCTAGCTTCCAAAATATTTGTATGTATCTTGAAAATTATTTGTTGTCCATGTTTTCGAAAAAATCGTGGGCTAACCCCTTGTCAGAAAAAAGTATTTGTTTCAATATTGTTTCCCACCCCACCGATATACACATCAAAAGAAAGGTCTTTCAAATCTCTACCCAGTGCTGCAAACCAAAAGTATTTTTAAGCCCTAGCTTCAAAAATATTTGTATGTATCTTGAAAATTATTTGTTGTCCATTTTTTCTAAAAAATCGTGGACTAACCCCTTGTCAAAAAAAATATTTTTTTCAACATTGTTTCGCACCCCACTGATATACACATTCAAAAGAAAGGTCTTTCAAATCTCTAATTATTTCTGCAAACTAAAAGCTTTTTCAAGCTCTAGCTTCCAAAACATACGTGTGTATCTTGAAAATTATTTGTTGTCCATTTTTTCGAAAAAATCGTGGACTAACCCCTTGTCAAAAAAAATATTTTTTTAACATTTTTTCGCACACCACCGATATACACATCAAAAGAAAAGTCTTTCAAATCTCTACCCACTTCTGCAAACTAAAAGCTTTTTCAAGCTCTAGCTTCCAAAACATACGTGTGTATCTTGAAAATTATTTGTTGTCCATTTTTTCAAAAAAATCGTGGGCTAACAACCCCTTGTCAAAAAAAAATATTTTTTTCAACATTGTTTCGCACCCCAACGATATACACATCAAAAGAAAGGTCTTTCAAAGCTCTACCTACTTCTGCAAACTAAAAGCTTTTTCAAGCTCTAGCTTCCAAAACATACGTGTGTATCTTGAAAATTATTTGTTGTCCATTTTTTCGAAAAAATCGTGGACTAACCCCTTGTCAAAAAAAATATTTTTTTTTCAACATTGTTTCGCTCCCCACCGATATACACATCAAAAGAAAGGTCTTTCAAATCTCTACCCACTTCTGCAAACCAAAAGCATTTTTAAGCTCTAGCTTCCAAAATATTTGTATCTATCTTGAAAATTATTTGTTGACCATTTTTTAGAAAAAATCGTGGGCTAACCCCTTGTCAGAAAAAAATATTTTTTTCAACATTGTTTCGCACCCCACCGATATACACATCAAAAGAAAGGTCTTTCAAAGCTCTACCCAGGACTGCAAACCAAAAGCTTTTTTAAGCTCTAGCTTCCAAAATATTTGTATGTATTTTGAAAATTATTTGTTGTCCATTTTTTCGAAAACCCCTTGTCAGAAAAAAATATTTTTTTCAATATTGTTTCCCGCCCCACCGATATACACATTAAAAGAAAGGTCTTTCAAATCTCTACCTACTTTTGCAAACCAAAAGCATTTTTAAGCTCTAGCTTCCAAAATATTTGTATGTACCTTGAAAATTATTTGCTGTCCATTTGTTCGAAAAAAATCGTGGATACCCTTGTCAAAAAAAATATTGTTTTCCACAATGTTTCGCACCCCACCGATATACACATCAAAAGAAAGGTCTTTCAAATCTCTACCCAGGACTGCAAACCAAAAGCTTTTTTAAGCTCTAGCTTCCAAAATATTTGTATGTATTTTGAAAATTATTTGTTGTCCATTTTTTCGAAAACCCCTTGTCAGAAAAAAATATTTTTTTCAATATTGTTTCCCGCCCCACCGATATACACATTAAAAGAAAGGTCTTTCAAATCTCTACCTACTTTTGCAAACCAAAAGCATTTTTAAGCTCTAGCTTCCAAAATGTTTGTATGTATCTTGAAAATTATTTGTTGTGCATTTTTTCGAAAAAATCGTGGGCTAACCCCTTGTCAAAAAAAAATATTTTTTTCAATATTGGTTCCCACCCCACCGATATACACATCAAAAGAAAGGTCTTTCAAAGCTCTACCCAAGTCTGAAAACCAAAAGCATTTTTAAGCGCTAGCTTCCAAAATATTTGTATGTATCTTGAAAATTATTTTTTGTCCACTTGTCAAAAAAAAATATTTTTTTCAATATTGTTTTCCACCCCACCGATATACACATCAAAAGAAAGCTCTTTCAAATCTCTACCAAAGTCTGCAAACCAAAAGCATTTTTAAGCTCTAGCTTCCAAAATATTTGTATGTACCTGGAAAATTAGTTGTTTTCCATTTTTTCGAAAAAATCGTGGGCTAGCCCCTTGTCAAAAAAAATATTGTTTTCCACAATGTTTCGCACCCCACCGATATACACATCAAAAGAAAGGTCTTTCAAAGCTCTACCCAAGTCTGCAAACCAAAAGCATGTTTAAGCTCTAGCTTCCAAAATATTTGTATGTATTTATCTTGAAAATTATTTGTTGTGCATTTTTTCGAAAAAATCGTGGGCTAACCCCTTGTCAAAAAAAAAAATATTTGTTTCAATATTGTTTCCCACCCCACCGATATACACATTAAAAGAAAGGTCTTTCAAATCTCTACCTACTTCTGCAAACAAAAAGCATTTTTAAGCTCTAGCTTCCAAAATATTTGTATGTACCTTGAAAATTATTTGCTGTCCATTTGTTCGAAAAAAATCGTGGATATCCTTGTCAAAAAAAATATTGTTTTCCACAATGTTTCGCACCCCACCGATATACACATCAAAAGAAAGGTCTTTCAAATCTCTACACACTTCTGAAAACTAAAAGCTTTTTCAAGCTCTAGCTTCCAAAACATATGTGTGTATCTTGAAAAATATTTGTTGTCAATTTTTTCAAAAAAATCGTGGGCTAACCCCTTGTCAAAAAAAAATATTTTTTTCAACATTGTTTCGCACCCCACCGATATACACATCAAAAGAAAGGTCTTTCAAAGCTCTACCCAGGACTGCAAACCAAAAGCTTTTTTAAGCTATAGCTTCCAAAATATTTGTATGTATCTTGAAAATAATTTGTTGTCCATTTTTTCGAAAAAATCGTGGGCTAACCCCTTGTCAAAAAAAAATATTTTTTTTAACATTTTTTCGCACCTCACCGATATACACTTCAAAAGAAAAGTCTTTTAAATCTCTACCCACTTCTGCAAACCAAAAGCTTTTTCAAGTTCTAGCTTCCAAAACATACGTGTGTATCTTGAAAATTATTTGCTCTCCATTTTTTCTAAAAAATCGTGGACTAACCCCTTGTCAAAAAAAATATTTTTTTCAACATTGTTTCGCACCCCACTGATATACACATTAAAAGAAAGGTCTTTCAAATCTCTACCTACTTCTGCAAACTAAAAGCTTTTTCAAGCTCTAGCTTCCAAAACATACGTGTGTATCTTGAAAATTATTTGTTGTCCATTTTTTCGAAAAAATCGTGGACTAACCCCTTGTCAAAAAAAATATTTTTTTAACATTTTTTCGCACCCCACCGATATACACATCAAAAGAAAAGTCTTTCAAATCTCTACCCACTTCTGCAAACAAAAAGCTTTTCAAGTTCTAGCTTCCAAAACATACGTGTGTATTTTGAAAATTATATGTTGTCCATTTTTTCGAAAAAAAATCGTGGACTAACCCCTTGTCAAAAAAAAAATATTTTTTTAACATTTTTTCGCACCCCACCGATATACACATCAAAAGAAAGGTCTTTCAAATCTCTACCCACTTCTGCAAACCAAAAGCTTTTTCAAGCTCTAGCTTCAAAAACATACGTGTGTATCTTGCAAATTATTTGTTGTCCATTTTTTCGAAAAAATCGTGGACTAACCCCTTGTCAAAAAAATATTTTTTTCAACATTGTTTCGCACCCCACTGATATACACATTCAAAAGAAAGGTCTTTCAAATCTCTAATTATTTCTGCAAACTAAAAGCTTTTTCAAGCTCTAGCTTCCAAAACATACGTGTGTATCTTGAAAATTATTTGTTGTCCATTTTTTCGAAAAAATCGTGGACTAACCCTTTGTCAAAAAAAATATGTTTTTAACATTTTTTCACACACCACCGATATACACATCAAAAGAAAAGTCTTTCAAATCTCTACCTACTTCTGCAAACTAAAAGCTTTTTCAAGCTCTAGCTTTCAAAACATACGTGTGTATCTTGAAAATTATTTGTTGTCCATTTTTTCAAAAAAATCGTGGGCTAATCCCTTGTCAAAAAAAAATATTTTTTTCAACATTGTTTCGCACCCCACCGATATACACATCAAAAGAAAGGTCTTTCAAAGCTCTACCCAGGACTGCAAACCAAAAGCTTTTTTAAGCTCTAGCTTCCAAAATATTTGTATGTATCTTGAAAATTATTTGTTGTCCATTTTTTCGAAAAAATCGTGGGCTAACCCCTTGTCAAAAAAAATATTTTTTTCAACATTGTTTCGCACCCCACTGATATACACATTCAAAAGAAAGGTCTTTCAAATCTTTAATTATTTCTGCAAACTAAAAGCTTTTTCAAGCTCTAGCTTCCAAAACATACGTGTGTATCTTGAAAATTATTTGTTGTCCATTTTTTCGAAAAAATCGTGGACTAACCCCTTGTCAAAAAAAATATTTTTTTAACATTTTTTCGCACACCACCGATATACACATCAAAAGAAAAGTCTTTCAAATCTCTACCCACTTCTGCAAACTAAAAGCTTTTTCAAGCTCTAGCTTCCAAAACATACGTGTGTATCTTGAAAATTATTTGTTGTCCATTTTTTCAAAAAAATCGTGGGCTAACAACCCCTTGTCAAAAAAAAATATTTTTTTCAACATTGTTTCGCACCCCAACGATATACACATCAAAAGAAAGGTCTTTCAAAGCTCTACCTACTTCTGCAAACTAAAAGCTTTTTCAAGCTCTAGCTTCCAAAACATACGTGTGTATCTTGAAAATTATTTGTTGTCCATTTTTTCGAAAAAATCGTGGACTAACCCCTTGTCAAAAAAAATATTTTTTTTTCAACATTATTTCGCTCCCCACCGATATACACATCAAAAGAAAGGTCTTTCAAATCTCTACCAAAGTCTGCAAACCAAAAGCATTTTTAAGCTCTAGCTTCCAAAATATTTGTATGTACCTGGAAAATTAGTTGTTTTCCATTTTTTCGAAAAAATCGTGGGCTAGCCCCTTGTCAAAAAAAATATTGTTTTCCACAATGTTTCGCACCCCACCGATATACACATCAAAAGAAAGGTCTTTCAAAGCTCTACCCAAGTCTGCAAACCAAAAGCATGTTTAAGCTCTAGCTTCCAAAATATTTGTATGTATTTATCTTGAAAATTATTTGTTGTGCATTTTTTCGAAAAAATCGTGGGCTAACCCCTTGTCAAAAAAAAAAATATTTGTTTCAATATTGTTTCCCACCCCACCGATATACACATTAAAAGAAAGGTCTTTCAAATCTCTACCTACTTCTGCAAACCAAAAGCATTTTTAAGCTCTAGCTTCCAAAATATTTGTATGTACCTTGAAAATTATTTGCTGTCCATTTGTTCGAAAAAAATCGTGGATATCCTTGTCAAAAAAAATATTGTTTTCCACAATGTTTCGCACCCCACCGATATACACATCAAAAGAAAGGTCTTTCAAATCTCTACACACTTCTGAAAACTAAAAGCTTTTTCAAGCTCTAGCTTCCAAAACATATGTGTGTATCTTGAAAAATATTTGTTGTCAATTTTTTCAAAAAAATCGTGGGCTAACCCCTTGTCAAAAAAAAATATTTTTTTCAACATTGTTTCGCACCCCACCGATATACACATCAAAAGAAAGGTCTTTCAAAGCTCTACCCAGGACTGCAAACCAAAAGCTTTTTTAAGCTATAGCTTCCAAAATATTTGTATGTATCTTGAAAATAATTTGTTGTCCATTTTTTCGAAAAAATCGTGGGCTAACCCCTTGTCAAAAAAAAATATTTTTTTTAACATTTTTTCGCACCTCACCGATATACACTTCAAAAGAAAAGTCTTTTAAATCTCTACCCACTTCTGCAAACCAAAAGCTTTTTCAAGTTCTAGCTTCCAAAACATACGTGTGTATCTTGAAAATTATTTGCTCTCCATTTTTTCTAAAAAATCGTGGACTAACCCCTTGTCAAAAAAAATATTTTTTTCAACATTGTTTCGCACCCCACTGATATACACATTAAAAGAAAGGTCTTTCAAATCTCTACCTACTTCTGCAAACTAAAAGCTTTTTCAAGCTCTAGCTTCCAAAACATACGTGTGTATCTTGAAAATTATTTGTTGTCCATTTTTTCGAAAAAATCGTGGACTAACCCCTTGTCAAAAAAAATATTTTTTTAACATTTTTTCGCACCCCACCGATATACACATCAAAAGAAAAGTCTTTCAAATCTCTACCCACTTCTGCAAACAAAAAGCTTTTCAAGTTCTAGCTTCCAAAACATACGTGTGTATTTTGAAAATTATATGTTGTCCATTTTTTCGAAAAAAAATCGTGGACTAACCCCTTGTCAAAAAAAAAAATATTTTTTTAACATTTTTTCGCACCCCACCGATATACACATCAAAAGAAAGGTCTTTCAAATCTCTACCCACTTCTGCAAACCAAAAGCTTTTTCAAGCTCTAGCTTCAAAAACATACGTGTGTATCTTGCAAATTATTTGTTGTCCATTTTTTCGAAAAAATCGTGGACTAACCCCTTGTCAAAAAAATATTTTTTTCAACATTGTTTCGCACCCCACTGATATACACATTCAAAAGAAAGGTCTTTCAAATCTCTAATTATTTCTGCAAACTAAAAGCTTTTTCAAGCTCTAGCTTCCAAAACATACGTGTGTATCTTGAAAATTATTTGTTGTCCATTTTTTCGAAAAAATCGTGGACTAACCCTTTGTCAAAAAAAATATGTTTTTAACATTTTTTCACACACCACCGATATACACATCAAAAGAAAAGTCTTTCAAATCTCTACCTACTTCTGCAAACTAAAAGCTTTTTCAAGCTCTAGCTTCCAAAACATACGTGTGTATCTTGAAAATTATTTGTTGTCCATTTTTTCAAAAAAATCGTGGGCTAATCCCTTGTCAAAAAAAAATATTTTTTTCAACATTGTTTCGCACCCCACCGATATACACATCAAAAGAAAGGTCTTTCAAAGCTCTACCCAGGACTGCAAACCAAAAGCTTTTTTAAGCTCTAGCTTCCAAAATATTTGTATGTATCTTGAAAATTATTTGTTGTCCATTTTTTCGAAAAAATCGTGGGCTAACCCCTTGTCAGAAAAAAATATTTTTTTCAACATTGTTTCGCACCCCACCGATATACACATTCAAAAGAAAGGTCTTTCAAATCTCTAATTATTTCTGCAAACTAAAAGCTTTTTCAAGCTCTAGCTTCCAAAACATACGTGTGTATCTTGAAAATTATTTGTTGTCCATTTTTTCGAAAAAATCTTGGGCTAACCCCTAGTCAAAAAAAAATATTTTTTTTAACATTTTTTCGCACACCACCGATATACACATCAAAAGAAAAGTCTTTCAAATCTTTACCCACTTCTGCAAACTAAAAGCTTTTTCAAGCTCTAGCTTCCAAAACATACGTGTGTATCTTGAAAATTATTTGTTGTCCATTTTTTCAAAAAAATCGTGGGCTAACCCCTAGTCAAAAAAAAATATTTTTTTCAACATTGTTTCGCACCCCACCGATATACACATCAAAAGAAAGGTCTTTCAAAGCTCTACCCAGGACTGCAAACCAAAAGCTTTTTTAAGCTCTAGCTTCCAAAATATTTGTATGTATCTTGAAAATAATTTGTTGTCCATTTTTTCGAAAAAATCGTGGGCTAACCCCTTGTCAAAAAAAAAATATTTTTTTTTAACATTTTTTCGCACCTCACCGATATACACATCAAAAGAAAAGTCTTTCAAATCTCTACCCACTTCTGCAAACCAAAAGCTTTTCAAGTTCTAGCTTCCAAAACATACGTGTGTATCTTGAAAATTATTTGTTGTCCATTTTTTCGAAAAAATCGTGGACTAACCCCTTGTCAAAAAAAATATTTTTTTAACATTTTTTCGCACCCCACCGATATACACATCAAAAGAAAGGTCTTTCAAAGCTCTACCCAGGACTGCAAACCAAAAGCTTTTTTAAGCTCTAGCTTCCAAAATATTTGTATGTATCTTGAAAATTATTTGTTGTCCATTTCTTCGAAAAAATCGTGGGCTAACCCCTTGTCAGAAAAAAATATTTTTTTCAACATTGTTTCGCACCCCACTGATATACACATTCAAAAGAAAGGTCTTTCAAATCTCTAATTATTTCTGCAAACTAAAAGCTTTTTCAAGCTCTAGCTTCCAAAACATACGTGTGTATCTTGAAAATTATTTGTTGTCCATTTTTTCGAAAAAATCGTGGACTAACCCCTTGTCAAAAAAAATATTTTTTTAACATTTTTTCCCACACCACCGATATACACATCAAAAGAAAAGTCTTTCAAATCTCTACCCACTTCTGCAAACTAAAAGCTTTTTCAAGCTCTAGCTTCCAAAACATACGTGTGTATCTTGAAAATTATTTGTTGTCCATTTTTTCAAAAAAATCGTGGGCTAACCCCTTGTCAAAAAAAAATATTTTTTTCAACATTGTTTCGCACCCCACCGATATACACATCAAAAGAAAGGTCTTTCAAAGCTCTACCCAGGACTGCAAACCAAAAGCTGTTTTAAACTATAGCTTCCAAAATATTTGTATGTATCTTGAAAATTATTTGTTGTCCATTTTTTTCGAAAAAATCGTGGGCTAACCCCTAGTCAAAAAAAATATTTTTTTTAACATTTTTTCGCACACCACCGATATACACATCAAAAGAAAAATCTTTCAAATCTCTACCCACTTCTGCAAACTAAAAGCTTTTTCAAGCTCTAGCTTCCAAAACATACGTGTGTATCTTGAAAATTATTTGTTGTCCATTTTTTCAAAAAAATCGTGGGCTAACCCCTAGTCAAAAAAAAAATATTTTTTTCAACATTGTTTCGCACCCCACCGATATACACATCAAAAGAAAGGTCTTTCAAAGCTCTACCCAGGACTGCAAACCAAAAGCTTTTTTTAAGCTCTAGCTTCCAAAATATTTGTATGTATCTTGAAAATTATTTGTTGTCCATTTTTCGAAAAAATCGTCAAAAAAAATATTTTTTTCAACATTGTTTCGCACCTCACCGATATACACATCAAAAGAAAGGTCTTTCAAAGCTCTACCCAGGACTGCAAACCAAAAGCTTTTTTAAGCTCTAGCTTCCAAAATATTTGTATGTATCTTGAAAATTATTTGTTGTCCATTTTTCGAAAAAATCGTCAAAAAAAATATTTTTTTCAACATTGTTTCGCACCTCACCGATATACACATCAAAAGAAAGGTCTTTCAAAACTCTACCCACTTCTGCAAACCAAAAGTATTTTTAAGCTCTAGCTTCCAAAATATTTGTATGTATCTTGAAAATTATTTGTTGTCCATTTTTTCTAAAAAATCGTGTACTAACCCCTTGTCAAAAAAAATATTTTTTTCAACATTGTTTCGCACCCCACTGATATACACATTAAAAGAAAGGTCTTTCAAATCTCTACCTATTTCTGCAAACTAAAAGCATTTTTAAGCTCTAGCTTCCAAAACATACGTGTGTATCTTGAAAATTATTTGCTGTCCATTTTTTCTAAAAAATCGTGGACAAACCCCTTGTCAAAAAACATATTTTTTTCAACATTGTTTCGCACCCCACTGATATACACATTAAAAGAAAGGTCTTTCAAATCTCTACCTACTTCTGCAAACTAAACGCTTTTTCAAGCTCTAGCTTCCAAAACATACGTGTGTATCTTGAAAATTATTTGTTGTCCATTTTTTCAAAAAAAATCGTGGGCTAACCCCTTGTCAAAAAAAAATATTTTTTTCAACATTGTTTCGCACCCCACCGATATACACATCAAAAGAAAGGTCTTTCAAAGCTCTACCCAGGACTGCAAACCAAAAGATTTTTTAAGCTATAGCTTCCAAAATATTTGTATGTATCTTGAAAATTATTTGTTGTCCATTTCTTCGAAAAAATCGTGGGCTAACCCCTAGTCAAAAAAAATATTTTTTTTAACATTTTTTCGCACCTCAGCGATATACACATCAAAAGAAAAGTCTTTCAAATCTCTACGTACTTCTGCAAACCAAAAGCTTTTTCAAGTTCTAGCTTCCAAAACATACGTGTGTATCTTGAAAATTATTTGCTCTCCATTTTTTCTAAAAAATCGTGGACTAACCGCTTGTCAAAAAAAATATTTTGTTCAACATTGTTTCGCACCCCACTGATATACACATTAAAAGAAAGGTCTTTCAAATCTCTACCTACTTCTGCAAACTAAAAGCTTTTTCAAGCTCTAGCTTCCAAAACATACGTGTGTATCTTGAAAATTATTTGTTGTCCATTTTTTCGAAAAAATCGTGGACTAACCCCTTGTCAAAAAAAAAATTTTTTTAACATTTTTTCGCACCCCACTGATATACATATTAAAAGAAAGGTCTTTCAAATCTCTACCTACTTCTGCAAACTAAAAGCTTTTTAAAGCTCTAGCTTCCAAAACATACGTGTGTATCTTGAAAATTATTTGTTGTCCATTTTTTCGAAAAAATCGTGGACTAACCCCTTGTCAAAAAAAATATTTTTTTAACATTTTTTCGCACCCCACCGATATACACATCAAAAGAAAAGTCTTTCAAATCTCTACCCACTTCTGCTTGTTTAAGCTTTTGCTTCCAAAATATTTGTTAATATTTTGCAAATTATTTGGTGTCCATTTTTTCGAAAAAATCGTGGGCTAACCCCTTGTCAAAAAAAATATTTTTTTCAACATTGTTTTCCGCCCCACCGATATACAAATCAAAAGAAAGGTCTTTCGAAGCTCTACCCAATTCTGCTGTTCTGAAGCTTCTTCGAGCCCTAGCTTATAGAATTTTAAGATACACAATCATATATCCACTGAATCTAAAAAAATAGTTTGTTCAGTAGTGTTATGCTCTTTTTATGTTACTTAACTTAAGGCGTTTTGAAAATAAGTTTAACATATTCTTTTTATTTTTTACTGCTTGGTTATATTAATATGCCAAAGCTCTAACTTTCAACCTCCTTAAGTTTTGAAGTTCTTTGAAAGATCTAAAATACCAATTGTTAACGTTGGTAAAAGAAAAAAACATGTTTCGGTATGATTCTTAAATAAATTTAATTTATTTGTAGTCCTATTAATTCCAAATTTCTATACGAAACATTTCCATCATCTTTTTGCTCTTTTTTTAAATAAAATATAGATATACATATGAATCTTCAATAGTTACCGTTTTCATCTTTTCTTTTAAAAGAAATCGCTTCCGAAACGTTTCAATACTTAAGCCAGATTAAAGTGTGCGTTACACTAGATTCTAATAAATATTTTCCTGTTTTTTTTTTTTTTTTTTTTATTTTATTGTTTAAAATTTATACTAAGCCTATGTTTTCTTATTTAATTTTATTATTGACATTATTTACAACTTAATAATTACTTTTAAGATTTTGTTTTCTTTTGTATGAGTTTCGAAAAAACGGAAAACTATAATTAATTTACTTATGGAGAGAAAAAACAACCATTTTTCAATTTGATTTTGAATTTTTCTTAAAATAGTTATATGTTTATGCGTGAAATCGCTTTATTTAAAATTCTGTTGTTCTTTTTGTGTTTTAAACTAACGATAGTAATGCTTAACTTTAAAAGTGATTTTGATGCTTTGTATTTTTGTGTTATCGTCAAGAAAAACGCTTCGTGTGAATTTATCTTTTAAGGAAAACATAGACTAGAGGTATGTGAATGGGAATTTAGTTTTAATTTAGGCATTTATCTAGTTATTATTTTTGTATAACAATATTGTAAGTTACAAGGTATCTTAAAGGTATTTAAAAATGATTGATTTTATATGAGAATGAGGTGATAATTAAGGTGAGTTTTCGGTCGGTTTTGCTTCAGGTGGAATCAAGTACACATCGAGAATGGATTGTTGAGAAATACATATATTTTATTTGTATCGCATGATTGCATTCTAATTAGGTATTAATCTCGTTATTCGATAATAAATTACATAATCAACTATTAAAATTCGTTTACCACTACAGAATTGTTTCTTTGTGAACTAGGTTTATGTTAAGTTATAGTTCACATCGATAGTGGCGTTTCTTTGTTTGTATTATTTTTACATTAATATTGTTGTAATTTAGTCAAATTTCTTAAGCTTGAATGTTTTATGTATGTTAATTGTCAGTTCAGTGCAAGCAGATGCTAAATTATGGAAGAAAAACCATGTTAAAGTTCAATAAAAAATTAATGATTTTTAAATAAAACACAAGAACAACCTGTACTTTCTGTTTTATAATTTAATATTAATTAAAGGAAGATGTAATTATCGCGCAGTTCTAAATAATAGCTTCCGTAGTTATTATTTATCAAATCACTAACTACTTATGATCTACCAAGAAGACTAATTTCAAAATTCAGTGCTGACAAGTGGCACAACCACCAAATGATGTCTTTGAAGTTTTTATTTATATCTGTTTAGAAATAAATCCACGGTAGATTTTATGCTACGTTACAATTACAATTACTTGCAATTGAAATCTCCATACGGTTTTTCAATTACTTCAAAATAAAATTGAAGAATTACGATAACTAATAACATGTAAAAAGCGTCATTTACTTGTAATATAATTACATTTATATAATTGAAAACAAAAGTAATGATCAAAAAAACAGGAATGATTGCTATTTTCAGTTATCATTACAAAATAATCTAACTAAATAATTTTTTCGTCAATTACTTTTTACGCGATATTACATAATAATTTCCTGAAATGCAAAGTTCTTTAATGTGTACTGCTTTCAATTAATAAAGACTTTTACTGTAATTTAAAAGTGCTCTTCCTCAAGGACTTGAATAAACCCTAGGTTTATTTTTTCATTTAAAACTACAAGTAATTCAAATGAATATTTTTGAATTACGATTACAAGTAATTGAAATGTTTATATTTTCAATTAAAATTACTTATAACTGTAATGGAAAAAAGGTAAATTATTAATTATATAGGTACTTGTAATTAAAATGAAAGTTTAAATGAATTGCAAAAAGTATTTATTATATCCCAACACTGCTGTTCTAAATCTTGTATAGCAAGCAGAACATAAATAAAAAGCTTTAACTTATAAAAAGTATAGCCCTATTCTAAGAGAAATAAACTAAAGGTTGTTTTTTTAGACGTGAGCTTCCAAGAAGAAATAAAACGCAGACAATTTAATGTTATCACCAAAAATGTATTATTATTATAAAGATGACTATATTTAAAATAGATTTCGAGCTGATCTCCACCGTGGCTGGCTTGAATAAACTGCGCTAACCAAAAGTTTCTGAACCATTATGTTGGTAATAATTTTGCACGCTTTGCAAACTATTTTCAGTTCACTATGATATGGAAACCCAAATTGAGAATAAATCAAGTGACAGCTGTCAAAAAACAAACTCCAAAAAAAAGAGTAGATTTAAACCACACGTCTAAAAAAACACCCGTTACTTAAAACAATAATAAATTATATTAAAAAAAGAGCCAATATTTATAATGGAGATTCAAAAAACATAATAAAATAAATTGTTCTTGGTCCAAGAAAGCCCCATTTGCCATACCAAATAATAATAAATAAAAAACAAAATAATAAAATTAAAATAGCGATTGTTAATAAAATTTGAAGTATATTGTGTTTTTGATTTTCTCTTCGAGTTGGAAGAAAAGTTTACATAATATTTTGTTTATATCAGTATTGATTTTTAAAAATAAAAGCTTTTAATGAGTAAAAACATTTTTTTCTTTTTCTTCGATTTATACATTCTTCTTAATCATTAATTATTTATCAATTTAAATTTCTCTTGTAATTACATATAAGTTTTACTTTTTTTTAAATAATATAATTTTTTTCTTTAATTTATAATAATTGTATGATCATTTGATTTGTTTGTTTGTTTGTTTTTTTTTTAATCAGAAATATTAATTTAATTAGTACATAATTGTATTTTATGTAATGCATTGATACATAGAAGTTTTAATAATAATTTGTAATTATAATGCATTTGAATTTGTTCGATCTAATATTAAAAATATAATTTTTCTTTTTATTTCATGTTCTTTTAAATAACATACATATAATATTATTTATTAATTTTTGTGTATGAATATTTTAAATAGTAATTACATTTTTTTGTCTTAGTTAAATAGAATTTTATTAATTTGCATTTTGTGTTATTTCTTTTTTATTTTTGGAAAGTTACTCAGTTTGCATATATGTATGTACATAATGTTATTTATGTATCAATTGATTTTTTATTTTGTGAGCTTAAAATTATTCTATTATTATTTTTATTAATTAATATATAAAAAAAGAAAAAAATACTATTTATAAGAATTAGGGTTTCCGGCAAATGGATAACTAGTTTCACTTTTTATTGAATTATTTTGTTTTATAAATTATACATTCTTTCATTGTATAAATATATTTTTTATTTATCATTTTGTTAATTTTATTATTAATTATTTCTGTAATAGTTGCCTTTGAAAGGTTTTTACTTTTAAAATTGCAAAAGCAAAATAAGAAATAATTCGAAGATAAAGTTATAATAAAAAATACAACAACAAAAAATAATAAAATAAACTAGGTATCGTATATAAATAATTTAGTTTAATTAACGTTTGTTTTTATTTTTAATTTAATTTTTTATTTTTTTTTGTATCTAGGAGTTAACCACAATTTAAATTATATTGGTTTAAGTTTTGTTGTGGTTTTTCTTTGATTATTATTATAATTAATTTAGTAACTGGCTTCATGCCCTGCTAATATATAGAGGTCGTGGCCTTCGTCACTTCCAAGTGAACCAGTTCTATATAGTTGACTTTCAAGGGCAACGACTCTGTAAATAAAAACAAAAATAAATAACAAATAATTAAAGCTCTCAAAGATCAATTTAATTAATTTTGTGCCCTCATTATACCAAGCCATACATAGCCTGAGCCTTAGGGAAGGTATAATTTTGCGCTTTAAAAAAAAACTTAGTGGCAAAAATGACACCTTTTATTTTTTATTTCTTTTATTTCGCTTACCACTAAAAGATTTTCATAACAAAGAATGTAACTGAATAACACGTTAAGTGATGAACGAAAGGATCTAAATGTTTGACATATATAATATATATATGTATATCTTCTATATATATAAAAATGAATTGCTATTCGTTAGTCTCAATAAAACTCGAGAACGGGTGAACGGATTTATCTTATCTTAGTCTTGAAATGTTCGTGGAGGTCTAGGGAAGGTTTAAAAGGCGAGACAAAATCGAATTCTTTCCGGGAAAACCCTAAAAACAGCCCTTTTCTATTTCCCATACAAACGTTTTCTAGAGTCAATTTGAACTTTATTGCTATTCAATAAAGTTCATATTAAATTATAATCACTCACTGTTGTCTAAGCAATTGAGGTGTGTTCCTAACGTCAAAGAGTCAATTTGCAATTTATTACCGCTGCATAAAGTTCAAATTCAATCATATCTATGAAAATAGTCTTCGCGTGCGCTTTGGAGGATCTAATGTCGCGTTCCGAAAATAAACAAAAGTGAATCGCGAACGCGACAAAAAATTTAATAAACTATAAGTAGTACTGATTTGCAATTAATTTGGTCGGCTTCACGAAACTTACGTCGTTTTCAATTGGCAATCTGGAATTGTTCTTCGATTCGGAATCCCAATTGAACAGTTTTTTTTTATTCCGAAGAATCTGAAGTTTGGTGAGAATGTATTGGTTGAGTATGACATGCGTCACATACATATATGTGTATTCGCGCTAAATTTCATTTTGTTTTTGTGCTGCAAACATGGAGGAAGTGAATTTGGATTGCTGCGATATTATTTTAGCTGTTCCTCCGAATACTTGTCCACTACATCCTCCACAAAGTTTTGCACTTTTGGTTTTTTGGCAAACTCCTGCAGGAGAAAATCAACTGCAATAATATCTTCATCACTTGATGAAGAAGATGAGGAAGACAACTCCAATAATGTTTCTAACAAACTAGGAACACTTGTTACAATATTTTCAATATTGTTTTCCATTTTGATTATATTTTTTTATAATTTTTATATCAATTTCAAGAAATCACTTCTTTGCTGGTATAATTTATGCAAACAAATGTGTTACATTTAAAATTTATGAATGTGTGAGTGATTCTGCTTCTGATTCTGTTTTTAAAACCAGAAGGGTAATTCTCTTCTTTTCAGAATCAGAACTGTCACTTTTGCCTAATTGAACGCATTCAGAATGCTTTTTTTCACTTCCAGATTGCCAATTGAAAACGACGTTAATTTTAGCTAACTTCAGTTGTAACTGTATGAGATTATTTTTTTAAGTTTGATAAATCTTAAGTTTTGTCAGAAATTAAGTTTCTGAACACAACCATAATATTTGACATTAGATTTGACAACCAACTAATACCTATGTCAATCATTCGCACTTCAGAACACGGAGATTTTTTTTTTCACAGCAAAAGTAAATGTAAAACACTCTCTTGAGCAAGAGTAGTCCAACTATATGTATATAAAAGACAGCCACGAGGCTTTTCATTTTAGTAATTTTAAAGCAGGCAATACGATATAGCCGCAGATTAAGATAAGATATAGATAAGTAAATACATTTGTAAACGATTTATAAGTCTCAATAAAGAATTCAATTCAACACGGAGATTTATGGCTTAAAGGTAAACTCCAAAAAAAAATAAATAAAAAAATCAGAACACGGAAAAAGTAGATTGACGATATTGTGTTACGATCATGGTTACGATATTCTATGAGCGCATCCTTCTATCTTTGTGAGTGACGATTACGCTACGTGCGCGAGAACTTTCTTTACTTTTGTGATCCTTTGTGATAGTGACATTCCAAGTAGTGTGCTCTTTTTTTGTTGCTATTTTGTGATAGTGACACTTTACTGTTAAGTTACTGTTAAGTGGGCGAGAATTTTTCTCACTTTGATTAATTACGTTACGATGTCGAGGAGAAGACGACCTGACGTAGGTCATCGCAGTCAATCAAATGTGCGAAGAGCTACCTCACGTGCTAACTGCACTGATGACCAGAGAAAGACAGATCAAGAAAATAGTCGTATTTCTATGTCAGAATTGCGTTATTTAGTGAGTGACAATGACCATGAAGTGCATAGGCTTAGAATGCAACGAGTTCGTGCACATCAAACACATCAAAAGCGAGCACAACATAATGAAATTGAGCGAATCCGCAGACGCAGTGCTCCTGTGATTCTTGAACGAGCTGCATTCCACTATGATTCGGCAATTGATTATTGTGCCGACAAATCGGTAACAATTGGGGAAATGAAAATAATTTGTAAATATTGTAAGGCGTTAAAATACACTGGTGAATCTACTGGATTATGTTGTGCTGGAGGCAAAGTAAAATTGCCACAATTGGTCCCACCACCAAATCCTTTACGCTCTTTAGTTTCTGGGATTCGAAATGATTTTAAGCACTTCTTGGCCAACATTCAGAAATATAACAACTGTTTCCAGATGACATCATTTGGCGCTACACATATTATACAGAACAATTTCATGCCCACTTTCAAGGTATTACACCAGAATATTTTTTTATAATATTCAAGTTTGTACTAAAATATATATACAGCGTGTAACGGATGGGGGTATCAACCTTGAAGGAGGTGAATGTGCTCATGGAACTCAACAACTTTCCCCAAAGAACATAGGTCGAAATATGAAACAAAAATTTTGCCCTCCCATAGTAAATCAATCAGCTGGTAGTCAGTTTTGTAAGGGAGGGCCAAATTTTTTTTCATATTTCGACCTATTTTTGTTCTTTGGGGAAAGTTGTTGAGTTTCATGAGCACATTCACCTCCTTCAGCGTTGATACCCCCCTTCCGTTACACGCTTTATATATAAAATAATTAATGGACACAATTTAAAATATTACAGATACAAGGACAAATTTATCACTTACTGGGGCACTGTAACCACTACCTGATGCAGATCATCAATTTTTACAAATTTATTTTATGGGCAATTCAGATGCGGAAGTTGATAATCGTTGGGCTCACAATCCAACAGTGAAGAGAACCATTGTCCAAGAATTACAAATGTTTCTTCATCAGAATAACAATTTAGTAAACATGTTCAAAATAGCATTGGATCGGATGCCATCTGATAGCCATAATATTATCATTCGAGCTGACAAAACACCTGCCGGTGAACACACAAGGAGGTTTAATTCACCTACAATTGATGAAGTGGCTATCGTCATTGTAGGAGAAAATTTACAAACTAGAGATATTGTGTTTAATCGTCGGAATAGTGATTTAAAACGTGTATCTGAAACACACAGGAGCTGATGGATATATGATGGAATATCCTTTGATCTTCTGGCAGGAGGAAGATGGATACCATTTAAATATCAAAATGGTAAATGAAGTAACAGGTAAATAAATTGAGCAGGATTAAATAATATTTTTAAATTCAATTCATCTAAGTAACATTTATCATTTTTGATTGCAGGTGCTGAAACCAACAACAAAGTTAGTGCTATGAATTTCTATTCATACAGACTCATGATCCGTCAAGGTGAAATAAATCATATTTTGATGTGTCAACGACTTTTTCATCAGTTTGCAGTTGACATGTATGTGAAAATTACAAAAGAAAGGACGTCTTGATCCCGCGAATACCGATGATTCCAACGGATTTACCATTGGATTTTAAACGCTTACAATTTCCAGTCTGGCCTTTGCGATGACAATAAATAAATCGCAAGGACAGTCTTTTGAAGTTTACGGAATCAACTTGGAGTTTCCCTGTTTCGCGCATGGACAATTATACGTCGCGTGTTCACGCGTCGGAAACAAAACAAAAAGTATAGTTTATGAAAAAGCTTTAAATTGATTAACAAACTGTATCATAACAGTGTGTGTCTGTTAATAAAAATTTAAACCTTATAAATAGCCAGTATTTCAGGAAAACTCTGTTTTTTTTTTTTTAAAGTAAGCAACATGATGTGTCGAAAATAATAATAAAACTTCATGCTTCATTAAAAACATGCTTTTTTATTCAATACGTTTTGTTTGTTTTGAAATTAATTTATACAAAAGTTTAGGTCTTTTATTTATCGATTGAGGAAGTACGAAGTCTGCCGGGTCAGCTAGTATATAATATACATATAGAATATAGTTTCAAATCGTCTGCAAATTTTAAATCATCTATAATGTTATTGACGAATACGTTGAAAAGAAGAGATCCCAAATAACTACCATGATACAGGCCTGACAATACCTCAATGAAAAAAGAATCTTCAATTTTAACAATCTGTTTACGAATAAATAAATATGATTTCAACCATTTAAGAAAACCAAGTTTTAATCAAAAGCTTTCTTATAACAAGTCTATGGTGGACTCAATCGAAAGCTTTCCCGAATTTGTATATAGCACATCTACTTGCATTCATCTTCTTCTTGGAGCTAAAACATCTTTCACTGTGAAATTGAGCCTGTTGAAAACCAACTTTTCAAAAAGTTTTGGAATCGTACACTTTAATAAATAGAGCTTATCGAAGATATTTTTCAATCTTTTGTAGAAAGACACCAGTGAGGAGCGATATATTAAAAACAGTTTTTAACACATTACTACCAAGTGACATCGCACATTCATTTAGTAAAAGTGGAGGAATGGAAAATTATCCACCTTTGATATTTAAATCAAGATGAGTTGAGAGATGAGCAATCAAATACTTCTTGATGTGTCAATAAAACCAACAAGATCTGCAATTATATTTGATATTTCTCTCATCTAGTGGTATGGTGGACGGCGCTAGATACAGCGACAAATCGCGATAAACTCAGCAAAGTCCAACGAACAGCCTGCCTGTGTATGGGAGGAGCACTTCGCTCCACCCCCTCCGCCACACTAGATGTTCTGTTCCATCTAATACCGCTGGACTTTTTCAGCAAACAAACGGCCGCTAATACTGCCATACGGCTTCAGGCCTCCTCTCTGTGGATCAATAATGGAATTGGCCACACCACTATTTTGAACTCGTTCAGAACTATAAACAGTAATATTGACTACACCATACCCCATCCTCAGTTCAATAACTATAGCTTCAAAGTGACTATACCTCCCAGGTCTTCTTGGGAGAATACATCATTTTTGAACAATGGTCCTATAAACTTTTATACAGACGGATCAAAAACGGAGAATGGGGTTGGTGGAGGCGTATACTCAGATAGACTTAACTTAAGTCTCTCCTTTCGTCTACCCGATCATTGTAGCGTGTTCCAAGCTGAAATCCTGGCTATAAAAGAAGTCCTATCCTGGCTTAGAGAAAACGTTATATCAGCTAATGATATACATACGCATCTTCTCGGATAGCCAAGCTGCGTTAAAATCCTTAGACTCTGTCTCTACAAATTCACTAACAGCCCTAAATTGTCGATCATCTCTTACGGAGATGGCTACACAGTTCAACATTCACCTTTTCTGGGTGCCGGGCCATAGAGACATTCCAGGAAATTGCAAAGCTGACGAACTTGCAAAAAGCGGAACACTTTACCTTTGCTGGCTCACAATGCTAGCATAGGTATCCCCTTAGCTACATGTAAACTCATGCTAAAGCAAGATACCATAGAGAAAACAAACTTCAGGTGGAATAACACCACCACCTGTGTAGCGACTAAACGAATTTGGCCTAATCTTAGCGCCAGGCGCTCAAAACAATAAATCTCTCTGAGTAGATTGCACATTAGCTACGTTATAGGTGTCCTGACTGGGCACTGCTTAATAGGAAGGCATGCTATTCGACTTGGAGCCATGCAAATGATTTTTGTAGGAGTTGCATGGACGAAGATGAAGAGGAGACAATCTCTCATCTTCTGTGCACATGCCCTGCCTTATCACAAAGACGTAGAATCCACCTTGGAGACTACTACTTTAACGATACCAGTGATCTAAAAAAATTGAGACATTACTTGTCTCCTACGCTTCATTCGAAGCTCCAATTGGTTCAACGAGTTAAGCTGATTAACTGATCCATGTGGTATTACAACGGACCATACTTTGGTCTAAGTGTGTTGGACGTCCCAAACCAACAGCCACTTTAACCTAACCTAACCTCATCTGAACTTATATATTGTGAGAAAACCACTTAAAGGTTTTCTAAGGATGTGGGTGCACATTGGTTTTGAATCCTTGAATATAGTTATTAACGAGTAAAAAGGAGTGTGGTAAAGGATTCCACATTCGCGTAGTACGACTTAAGAACGAATCGCTGTATTTGACAGTACGACCGAAGTTGGGCTCTAAGTAATACTGCTGAGCAATCCTGGAGGTGCTAGTATATATTATGTTTATGGTTAATTGTGTGGGGGAAGAATGAAATTGGATGTTTCGCACAATATAATCCGTTAAAATAATGGTGAAAAAGAGTGAGACAAGAAATTTTACGATAAACCATGAGATCACCAGTGGTCATTTAGAAGCCACCGGTCATCGGGATATTTCTTGAACTGGTAATAATTAATTACGGTTTCCATGACTTCGGAAAGAAAGTACGCAAATCACAAAATTTATAACTACTTTGGTTGAGAAATGTACAAGGTTTTATGAAAGATTTGTACTTACTTATCACATCCCAATAGCCTGTATGTTCGACACATATCTTTGATTTCTTGTGTTACTTCGCCATTCCTTAGCGACTTGCCCTGCATGCCGTGCTTATGGAATGCCAAAATACTATCTGGTAGGCAGACTATAAAAAACATAAAAATTAATAGATTTTAAAACTTTTATAGTGTTTAATTCTTTTGAACTTACCTATACTCTCGACAGTAAAATCTAAAGTCAATTGTGAGACCATTTTCTTGTGCTGCTTTGGATTGCCTTGGAGCGTTACAATTTGTATGATATTGCCATAGCAAACTAAAATCGCATCCTTCTCCACCTGATGCACTTTAACAACTTTAATGAATTCTCGTCGTGGTACCATTGTTGCGGTTCCATCAAATTCCAGATCATCTGAATGGAACCAACCCGCACCTAATAGATAAGATATAGAGATAGAAAAAAAATAGTAAGTTCAATTGTCTTCTGATGGATCAAAGTCAATACCACTGTTCATGTTGATGAGTTCGAGTCTTAAGCAGCCGTTCATGCCCTTGCGTACACCCGTGCACACAATTGGATATTCTAGCTCAGGAGTAATGATCATCTCAAATACCGGAGTCTGTCCGCCATTCTGAACTATATGACCACCAATAACACCAGAATTTGATGGCCATTCGCATTGCTTCAACAACATGAATTTATTCAATGGATCATACCATTGCATTAGGAAGATGCCTGAGGGCGTTGCACCACACAAGTATTTATATCCATTGTATGGATTACGAGTGACACAGCATTGGGTGCAACCTTTGGTGTCGGGAACTTTCGTTGTGAGGGCAAATTTACGTGGTACCAGTCTTTCGGGAATCTTATTCATGTGCAGGGAGAAACGGTGAGTTTGTTTGGAGTGTAGGGCGATTAAGTCGTGTCGATAAAGTTGGCAGGATTTTCCTGAAAATATTAAAAAAAAATAAACAATTTAATAATCCAATTCTAGTTTTATGTAGGTATGTATGTATTTAAACTGACCGGACAAACTCATTAGAACATCCTTAATCACATACAGCCAAGTTGTTCGTCTCGGGAACAATTGATCGATGGCAGCGTCGTGTAATTCATTCATATTAAGATTGAATATACCCTCTTCGGCTCCAATCAACAAATGCTGATCACGTGTCTCCGGATGGATCCATGATGCTGTACAATGAACACGCAGTGGACAGCCGTTAAATATTTTCGAAAAGCATGCGCCCATATGGACCTTTGGTGTGGGCGGTAGACCATTCGAAATTGGTCGTGGCGGGGTGTGTCGTCTTCGATGGGATCTCTTCGGAGGCACAGGAGGTGTATTGTTGAGTAGATCTGGTTGGGTTTCTCTTTCTTTTTCTAAGCAAACAAAAATACAGAAGAAGAAGCATCATGTTAGAAAAGTAATTATATTATAAACTTTGAAATGATGTAATCTTGATTACCTTCTTCTTGTGTTCCACTATCACTTAGGCTTCTCGTCCTTGATGATTTACCCATATCGTTGAGTAAGCCCATCAATTGGTCCATCGAACTATGTCTTCGTGGTGAATCTTCGACTCCGTTCTGAAAAACAGAAAATTGTGATGTTAAATTTCAGATATTCAGAGCAGACGTGGGACTTGGGTGTAGGACTTACTGATGTACTCACCTGATTACTTTCATTTCTAAAATCACAGTTATGGCTGCTATTCGCATCGCTACTACTACTCATATAGTTATTGCTGTTACTGTTGGACATATTATTTGATGTCGTCCTCGTTGCAGCAGTTGCTGCTGACGACGATGACGACGAAGATGCCGATACAGTTGCGTACATACTTTCCAAATTTGCATAGATCGCCTGGGCAGCACTTGAATTCGAGCCATGTCCGTGTCCTAGACCATGTCCACTGCTGCTTCCACTGCTATTCTCTCGTAGCAACATTTGGCCATTTGATGAACTGCTTACATTATTGCTACTACTGTTAATGCTACTGTTCATGATGGCGTTGGAGGAAGGCATTACTGCATCTACAGCTGTTGTTCGCAAATTACTAATCATACTCGTAGATAGTGGTCCGGCATTACCACTAACTCCACCTCCGCCCCCACCACTAACTCCACCACCACCACTTCCACTATTACCTCCATCGCTTGGACTAACTCCATTGATGGCCGAATGTGGACACAAGCAATCAGGGTTGAGTATATCTTTGGTATTATCGGTGAGTGGTAGGGTTGCTCTGAAAGAATTTCAAGAAGGATTTTTTAATAGGTAATCGATTTATTTTTGAGTGATCTAATTTAAAAGCAAATCACACTTCTTCTCTTCAACAAATTTATATACAAATTAAAACAAATAAAAACAAAATTAACTAAATTAACAAAAAAAAATTAAGTTGTAAGGAGCAGAGCTGCGATAATAAACCGTTTTCACTCAATTTATTTAAAATTGTTAATCCATAAAAAGAAGACTTTTACCCGAAAATTACAAACTAGGTATACAAATAGTTTTCATTCATGCAATTTGTGTCCTTAAAATAAACAAGCGCAATAAAGCTGTGGATTTTGCAAAACATAAATGGATTGCTGATGATGTTGATGATGAGATTTTTGGGATGTTTATTCAATGAATACTGTATTTACACAGAAATCGTGTTTTAGGTACAAATTTATTTGAAACCCTATTATTAGAGCACAAAGTAAGACTTATTTAGTTGTTATTGGAGGAGTTAAATTACGTAGAGGATTTATATAATATGATACTTTGGTTTAGGATTTCAAAAAATAGGTATTGGGTTGGGTAGGGTTGACTGATTCCTAGAGCAGAGGCAGAACATAACTACTCGTAAGGAATACAATTTGAAGGTGAGACAGTACTTTTTTGTATGAAAGTAGGTTTCTGTGATGTGGACAGAAATAAAAAAGCAAAAATAAATAAAATATTAAAAAAAATGTGTTTAAACTCCTAAACTAAACTAGAACGAAATGTAAATACAATAGTAAACTGAGAAAGAGGAAATATTATATAATGTACAAATGTCTTCTGAATAAGAGATGAAGAAGGAGTAGCAAAATAAGATAGCTTCAGGAATACGTACTATCTTAAGTATGCATATTGTATTCTCTAAGAATAAAGTCTGAATTTAAACTAACGGATGAACTGAACAATATTGCATACTAAATTTTAAAAGGAATACTTTAGAAATGTAGTAAACAAAAATAAAAAAGAAGAAACGGGATGGAAGGCAAAATCTTCTATCACTCAGTTGAATATTGTAACGAGATGTAAAGAATAAAGAATATCCAACGGAAGGAGCATTGAGAAGTGCAGTTTTCCTCAGTATGCAAAAAGTTTAACAGCACTTTAATTTCTTAAGCTTACTTAGCTTTAAGGACATAAAGCGACTGCAGAGAAAAAAAAGTTTTTCAGAAGCACAAAAAATATATTTATAAATTTTTAAGACGAATATTAGAGATTTGAATCTTAATTTTTTCACATTTTGTTTGAAAATAATTAAATTTTTAAAAAATTGAACGAAGATGTGAAAACAAATGGCATTTTATTTTAGATACATGATTTATTTTGATTGCAATTTTGAAATACAATTAGCTCCCAAAAACGCAAAGGAATAAAATACAAACATTTTTTTTAAGGACACCGATATTTTAGGAGGTAATTGACACATAATCGTTTATTTAGACTAAAACAAAGTTTCGAGATCATAAAGACTGCTGTGCAAATTCAGAAGGCAATCTTTAAAAAAGTATCTAATTTGAACTATTGAAGGGATTAGATGGATAATTTTGCTAATTTCAAAAGATACAAATTTGGAGTCAATAGACACTCTGGTCAGCATAATTAAGTGTTTTGTTCCACAAGGCAAACAATACTTTTTTAAAGGTATAGTTTTCCTGAACTCAAATCTAAACTTATAATTTTTTTATCACATCAAATTTTTGAAATACGTTTCTAATTAAAACTGTTTAAAATTAAAATTTGTATTTTGCAAGCTAAGATACAACACAACATATCGTCTTTCGTTGAAAATTCCCTAAGTCCATTTTTCGCAAAAATTAAATAATTACACCAAGTTCATGCAAATGACAAAATTTATATTTTCTCAAAACTTCCTAAGCTCTACGAAGCACCATTTTTAAATTATTAAAAATTAAAACTCCCAAAATCTTTTAATTTGCATATTGATTTCAAACTTTAAATGCAAATATCTCAAAACACAGAAAATGGAATTAAGGAGTATTAATAGAACCTACCTTACTATAGTTAAAAAATAAGTGTTACTTATTAAGCCTTTGATATAATAAATATCGGAATTACGGAGATAATCATTGCAGTAGAAGTTTCCTAAGTGGAATTCTTGTCATTGTGATAGGGCAGGACATGAACGTATAGAAGGTGAGATACTGTCTCCTCTTTTTCTTCATCCATGCAGTTTCTGCAAAAATCTTTTGCCGGATCTCTATACGGCAGTGTCCTGTAAAAGAGCAATTTACCAACAGAAATGTGTTTCTTTGAGCGTTTAGCATCATGCATTAGCCAAATAAGTTCAGTTAATAGACAAGTGGTGGTATTAGGCAATCTGTGGCTAGTTTTCATTATAGTATCACGCTTAAGGTAGGGTTATACCGATGTTAGATATTTCGTCCAACAAGGGTAAAATCGTTCCATTTTTTAAAGTTCGTCAGATTTGCAATTTAGAATGTCTCTATGACCCGGGACCCAAATAAGATGAATGTTAAACTGTTCTGCCATTCCCACAAGAGATAATCGACAGTTTCGAGCTGTTATTAGCTTTATGCAGACAGAGCCCAATTATTTTATTGCAGCTTGACTATCTAAGAAAATAAGTATGTCGGTAGTCGATATCATGTTTTATTTGAAAAAAAAGAGAGATCTTCTTTGAAAGCCAGAAGTTCTTCCTAAAACACGCATAACGTCTCGTTATCGGTTTAAGTTTCATCTGTATAAAAGTGAATCTCTTCGTCTACGAAACATGACTCATTTTCGCAGGTAGATCTGGAATGGATGGACACTTTTAAGTTTTTGTTAAATTGTTGATGGAGGGTTACGTAGTCCACGTAACTATTTAGAGATCTGAACGAGTTCAGAATTGTGAAGTGTCCAATATCGTTATTGATCCACTGTGATGAGGCTTTAAGCCGTATGACTGTTTTGGCGGCCGATTATTTGCTTTAGATAATCTACCGGTATGTGATGGAACAGAACATCAAGTGCACGGTTCGTTGATATGAACTTTTGAGAAACATTCAACCAATCTTTTGCTTTCAAGGTTTTCAAAAATGCGTTTTAGAGTTAATTTTTGTTGCTGATATTTTAATCTATCTTCAATTATAAATACCTGCTCAAGTATAAAAGAAAACATTTAAAATTATTTTTCTATTTTTTAAATATATTTCAAAAAAATTGATGTGATAACTTTCTTCAGTCAAAGGATTCGTTATACGAGTAAAAAAAAAAATATTACTTTAAAACCGTTTTACATTCTTCTGTTTAAAATTGTTTTAGCATCAACGGTTCAGCGTTTTTTTTTAAAGATTTATGAAGGACAGGTGAAGACTACCAACTAGCATGAGAATATTACTCGAACATTTTGTGAACTATAATACATTTTAAAAGGTAGTATTTCAAATATCTGAAGTGAAAACGTTATTTTGAATTAGGACTCGAACTAAAGCCCTTCCGAAAAGTGAAGTGTTTCTACATCCAGCGGTGGATGGCATTTTCAAGTTTTTGAGAATATTTAAGATGGCCTTAAAACCACTTTCGGCAAGGATTTTTACCTAAAATTTTTTGCGTGTTGTTTTTTTTTGCCAGAAATAAATTTGGAAAGAATTTAAACTGCATTTTGTCTTTCTACAAAGACCTGGGATACCTGGGAATTTTAATAAATCAATCATTTTCTACATAAAGATGCTTTTAAGTTCATTTTTTTTTAAATATTATCACAATTAACTAGAATCATTAGAACATTAGATAAAAGTAAGAAACAATCCAAAACCACAATTCCAAAAAATATAATTAAAAAAAAGAAGAAACATGATAAAATAAACCCAAAAAGCTCTAACACCCAAAAACACAATTTAGCCACAAAAATGATATAAAAGCTAATTAAATTAAATGAAATATTTGTTGTTGTACTTGTTTATTTGTTTTTTGTTTTTGTAAAATGTTTTAAACTTTAAACAAAAAATAGCTACAACTTATTTAAATATTGTATAATTTGTCGGTAGAACTGATGTGGGATAAACATAATATACATAGATACATTTAATTAAATGAATTTTGTGTTTTTGTTTTTAGTGAAAATGATGGAAATGAGTTTTTGTTTAAATAAATACAACTAACTGTATACAGTGATAGATTAATGAATTATACAAAAAGATAAGAGTGATGATAGGTTTGATTTTGTTTTGTTTTTGTTTTTGTGTTTTTTTTTTTTGCAATAAACTATAATTACCTGAGCTTGAGCTCCTCATCAATATATTGTAAGAGGCTCCTACAATTAAAATATTAATCGTAAGAAATAATAAGAATAAAGTGTGTGTATAAAAAAGAACATTTATACAAAAAAGCATGTCAAAAATATGGGGGAGGGGTGGGGGGCGTTTTTTTTTGGTTGGGCAGGAAAATGGAAACAAATTCAAATAATCAAAAACACATCAATTCAAATCGAATAAAACAACTAATATCAAAAATATTGTAGATGAATATGTAAATAAAAATTTTGTTTTCGAAAATCCAAAATTTTGTTTTAAATTGATGATTGAAACACTGTTAGATTACATTAGAATGAAATTAAGATGAAGAACAAAAAACACACCAAGCTCAAATCTGAAGAACACACGACAAGGACAAGTATTTAGATGACAAACGTTTGAAGTTCATAAAAATGATATGAATTCTGGTGTTTGGGATACAAGTTTCAAGATTTAAATTTTCAATTTCTTCTTTAAAAAATAGAATTTAAATTGGCACTAAAAATTTTAACATATAATAATTCAACATATTGTAAACATACCATAAACGGATGGAACATTAAGACCTACATTTTAATCACTGAAAGGTCAACGACTATCAAATACCAAATAAACTTACGTCGTTTTCAATTGGCAATCTGGAATTGTTCTTCGATTCGGAATCCCAATTGAACAGTTTTTTTTTATTCCGAAGAATCTGAAGTTTGGTGAGAATGTATTGGTTGAGTATGACATGTGTCACATACAAATATGTGTAGTCGCGCTAAATTTCATTTTGTTTTTGTGCTGCAAACATGGAGGAAGTGAATTTGGATTGCTGCGATATTATTTTAGCTGTTCCTCCGAAAACCAAAAAACCAAAAGTTTTGCACTTTTGGTTTTTTGGCAAACTCCTGCAGGAGAAAATCAACTGCAATAATATCTTCATCACTTGATGAAGAAGATGAGGAAGACAACTCCAATAATGTTTCTAACAAACTAGGAACACTTGTTACAATATTTTCAATATTGTTTTCCATTTTGATTATATTTTTTTATAATTTTTATATCAATTTCAAGAAATCACTTCACTGCTGGTATAATTTATGCAAACAAATGTGTTACAAAAAAAAATGTCATTTGTCAAGTGTGACATCTGACATTTAAAATTTATGAATGTGTGAGTGATTCTGCTTCTGATTCTGTTTAAAACCAGAAGGGAAATTCTCTTCTTTTCAGAATCAGAACTGTCACTTTTGCCCAATTGAACGCATTCAGAATGCTTTTTTTCACTTCCAGATTGCCAATTGAAAACGACGTTAGTCTTACACTCTAGATCCGCCAAAACGGTCTTCATTTTTGTTTTTTAATCGGATATGATTGACAGGTAAATATTTGTAAAAGTTATTTAGATCTTTTTTTATATTTTTTTTTATAATAAGCGCACACTCAAAGGGATAAACTACCCTTATTATGTAGACACAGTGTGAGCACTAGGAAAGGGAGAGATGGGTTGAAAGGAGGTGTCGGTGCACATTAGTTTTGAATTCCTGAATATTGAAATGGCTGGGAAAGACAGAGTGTGGCAAGGCATTCCACATTCGCATAGTACGGCTAAAGAACTAATCTCTGTACTTGACAGTACGACCGAAGTTGGGCTCGAGGGTATATTGATGAGCATTCCTAGAAGCGCGAGTATTAAGGTTGAACTGTTTAAGGGGAGGAATGCAACTGGATATTTCTCTAGAGCATAAACCATTAAAATAACGGTAAAAGAGGGTGAGACAAGGGACATTTCGACGATGTTCAAGCGATGTAAATGATCTTATGATGGCAATATCACCAATCAATCTAAATGCTCTACGTTCAATACTGTCCAAGAGGCTTAAATAAGTTGCAGGAGCACCAGCCCAGATATGGGAGTTATACTCCAGCTTTGGACGTATATAAGTCTTGTAGATAACAGCCAGATCAGAGGGGGAGAAAAACTTCTTGCATCGTCTTAGAAAACCCAAACATCTTGCGGCAGTTTTGGCGACATCGCGTATGTGATCGTTCCACAAGAGGTGGTTGGTGATACACATATCGAGAATATCCAGATGTTCAGTCTCCTCGACGCAAGTGCCATCCATGGATAATGGCAAGGGGGTTATATCTCGCTTTAACGATACAAGACAGCATTGGGTTTTCGAAGCATTAAATTCCACGCGGTTTCTTATTCCCCATTGTACAATGCTGTTTAGGTGGGAATTTAATGAGCTTATCATATTTTCTCGTTGCAGTACCACATCCGAAGAAGAGGGATGTGAATCTGAAAACGAATATGAGAAGCTAAGAGTACTATCGTCAGCGAAACAATGTATTGGATTAGAAGTTGCAAGACAAGAGATCATTAATAAAAATGAGAAAGAGTGTTGGAGATAGAACAGAGTCCTGGGGCATTTATTTTGTGGTTTTCAGACTTGAATCCATCCAAAAAAACTTGTATTGAACAATTCAATGGTAATTACTAATCCAATGAAGAAGGGATTCATGAAAACCGAAAGCACGCATTTTCGATAAAAGAGCCTGATGCCAGATTCTTGTCATGAAAAGTGCTTTCTCAAATTAGCCGTTCGGAATCGGCTTAAAAAACTGTAGGTCCTCTTATCCCTGACAACATTAATTGCACACAGGAATGTTTGAGAGTTGTAAGTCACTAGGCCCTAGTTCTTAAAGGACTGTTGCGCCACCTAATTAATTTTTATTTGTTTAGTTGGAGATAATACAGGGCAGCAGTTATAAGAGGTCTCATTTTGAATATACCGCCATTTGGGCAGCTGTCAATTTTGAAGCTTTCATCGTTTGACATTTAAAAAAGTAAAATCTACGCCATAATTGCAAAAAGAATGATACACGCTTCAAGAACTCATTAAAATTTACTACACAAATAGGGAACATTTTGCAGTCAGTTTAAAAATACGTTTATATCATGCGTCATCGTGAAGCACCATGGTAAAAATGTGAGCTGTTGGGACGAGTTAGTGTTGTCAAGAATAACTGAGAATATTACTACCGCAGTGTTGACGAAAATCCAGAATTTGTGCATCTTTTGAAGAAGGCCCACGTCACAAAAGATTAAATGTTGGATAAATAATTACGTCTTAACTAACAGGAACTACATATCTTTGCTGAACGGTACTTTGAAATGCATTCAAACCCGGATCCGGATTTGCGTCGAAAAATCATTTGCAGCATTTGGGGTTCGGAAAACCTAAAAATATTTTTAGAAAATCTTTTCTAACGTCACTATTTGGTATGATTTTTGGGCTGGGGCTGTATGATTGGACCATGCTTATTAGATGCAATTCAACTGCTATGTTAAATGAATTGTTGTGCTAAGCTATTTTTAAATTTTGTATGGCCTGAATTGGAAGATATTAATGAAGACGACGTCAATTTTGTTTAACAAGATCGAAACGGCAGCGACCGGCGCGGCGGCGCGCGGTGCTTGTGGTTACGTGTCCCACAAGCAAAGAAACAATCCCATTTGTGCAAGAAAAGTTTTTGGAATGTGTTATTTTTCCAAGAGGTTATCAAAATTAGCGAATAAAATCTTGTGATTTAACACCTTAAAACTTTATTATTTCGAGTCACCAAAAGACAAGTCTATTATATAATGAAATCTCTTATTAGAAAACCCTGTAATACTAGTTTGTGTGATATTCGCTACAAGGGAGCGTATCGGAATCCCGCTTTTTAAAATCCCGTTTTTAAAAAATCCCGAAAAAAAAGTTTTATAATCCCGTCTTCTAAAATACCGATTTTTTGAAATCCCATCTTTTAAAATTCCGCTTATTCAAAATCCCGATCAATTAAAATCCCGCTTTTTAGAATCCCGTCAAATCCCGACAATCCCGTTTTTTTTTTTACAAAATACGTGCATCAAACTAAATAACAATAGGAGTCAAAGGTTTTTATGTTAAATTACTTGACTAAAATATTATAATATCGTAATTTGTAATTTGTTTTTACTGTACATAAACATTCATTTTTGTTTACAATATTAACTCTTGCACAAAAAATATGCATCCTGATCCTACAGCAAATCTACCTCTCGATAACGGTTTTACTGCTATCTTTGACTTTGTTAATTGATTTGAGTTTGTTTTAAAAGAATACTATTTTACTTTATATTTCTTATTTTTGGTATGTTGTATTTGTCAAAGGTTACAATAAAATGAATCTAGAAAAATATCTAATTTTTTAATTTGTTTTAATTTTTTTCTAATTTCGATTTTGCAACTAAAACTAGTTGTTTAATTTTAAAAAATCGCGCGATTTTTTAAAATTAAACAACTAGTTTTGATTGCAAAATCGGGATTATAAGAAACGGGATTACAAAAAGCGGGATTATAAAAAATCGGGATTATAAAAAGCAGGATTATAAAAAACGGGATTTTAAAATCGGGATTTTAAGAAACGGGAATATAAAAACCGGGATATCGAACCCAACCCTCGCTACAAATAACTTTAACCGAGATTAAATTGGGCATTTACGTTCAATTTTTCAGCAATTGGTTAAGGGTTGGGTTCGATATCCCGGTTTTTAGGCGCCAGTTATAGCTATCATTGGTTTTCATCATTGAAAACAAACATTGGAATTTTTTGGCAGGTCGTTTATAGCTATCATTAGAAATTTCTGTCATTGAAAAAAATTTCCTGATTGAAATCCACCGAAAAATTTTTACTGACAGAAATCTGTCATTGGAATTGTGTGAAATTGGAACACAAATCAGTGGAACGATTCGTTTCACTTTTGAACATAAAAGTATCAGCTTTTCAGGAAAATGAATTTCCGTCCGGAAAATAGAAAAATACATTTTTAGAGAAAAATAAATGTGCAACTAAACTTTTTTTTCTCAAAAAAAAAATTCTTTGTGTGATTTCCGATCGATCGGTATATAATTTTCATTTCTAATCAAAGGGAAACACCGTCAAATATCGATTCAAAAATTTTTCCGGAACGATTTCAATGATAGCTATAACTGGCCCCTTACAATTCCCGTTTCTTAAAATCCCGATTTTAAAATCCCGTTTTTTAAAATCCTGCTTTTTATAATCCCGATTTTTTTTAATCCCGCTTTTTGTAATCCCGTTTCTTATAATACCGTTTTTGATGATTTTGCAATCAAAACTAGTTGTTCAATTTAAAAAAACCCGGATTGTAAAAAGCGGGATTCCAAAACGCTTCTTAATTTAACATTCAAACCTTTGACTTTTATCGCTATTTAGTTTAATGCATGTATTACGTAAATAAAAAACGGGATTGTCTGTATTTTTCGGGATTTTAAATATCGGGATTCTAATTGATCGGGATTTTGAATAAGCTGGTTTTAAAAGACGGGATTTTAAGAAATCGTAATTTTAGAAGACGGGATTTTAAAACATTTTCGGGATTTTTTGAAAGTGGGATTCCCATACGCATTGGTTGGTTATAGAATTTAATTACGAATTTTTAAAGTAATACAACTTTATCATCTTAAAAGTGGGATATTTAAATATGATCTTAGTTATTAAAAACGAATATAAGGCTAATATGTTACAGAAATTGGGTTAGTCTAGATTTTATTTTGATAATTATTTTTTTTAACAATACCCCAAATACAATTTTTAAGAATTTCCATTTATGAGATATTATAGAATTTTAATTAAGATTTAACAAATGTCTACGGTTACCTAATTTTTAAAACAAGTTGTCCTTTTATGACAAATCACTGTTTGTCTAGAATATCGGGTTTTCCAATAGGGACTTCACAAATTTGAATTTTATTTGCTAAAATAAATTAGTGCAATAATTAAATTCCACATATTCGTTGTGAGATGTTGCAGTGTCATTAAGAAAATGGGTTTATCGAAGTGTCAAAAATATCGGTGCATGTTCAGGCGACCGTATTGAACGATTCAAATTTGTCATTTCCGCGGTAATCTAAAGAATTCGGCATCGCTCAAAATTAAAATATGCGTTATTGGTCGTGTGGAAATTCGCGTTTGCTTCTTGAATCACCACTTCATCCATACAAAAACAACTGCCTGGTGTGGTTTCCATGCTCACGGCGACATTGGGCCATATATTTCCGTTGACAATAAAGACCGTCACGTTACTGTAAATGGCCAGCGTTACAGTCAGCGGCATGACTACCGATTATTTTAGGCCTGAAATTAAAGATATGGACTTCGACATGGAGGACATGTGGTTTTAACAGGAAAATGATGGGTCCAAGGAATCGTCCGATGCAAACGTGCCCGTCGTGCCCATATGAACGAAGTCGAGTTTCCATTCATAAATATTTTGATTGTACTTCAAATAATAAATAAAGTCTTTGAAGTATCTCAAATTGTTTGCGTTTAATTGTAAAAAAAAGTTGTCAATTCTTTATTGGAAAATCATTTATTATTATTGTTTTTGTTATAATATCCCAAACTAACGAAAGCATCATCCTCCTAGAAATTTAAAGATGTCAAAAAGTCCTAGAAAAGTTTCTAATTTTGTGGATGAACAGCTTTTCAAATTCATACAAAAGACTTCCGATAAAATACACTCTTCCTCCAAATTAAAAAACGCAAAAGAATATAAACTTTTAAAACTAACAACCAAAGTGTCAAGGCAGCAAATTTTGTAAATACTTTTGGATAGAAAAGATAAAACCATTTAGTTTTTTTTTAAATTTCAAGGAATACGTATTCATATCCTTTCATCCCTTAAATACGTTGCCTATTCAAATACGTATACCTCAAAAAATAAAACGAAAAGATTAACATTTTATTTAATACCCGGAAAGACAAAGGATTAAAGCATTATTTGTATAGAAACCCCTTCCAAGGTTTTACTTGATAACAAGAACATAACTTACAATACAATACAATGAGACAGAGAGAGAATGAAACTATTTTTTTTTTTTTTTGAAATTTGTGGAATTTCTAAAATTTATAATCACGCCTCATTACCACAAATACTTGATGCAGAGAAACTCTCGCTTCTTTTCGTAATATTATATACCTATAGCAATATAGATTAAAGTTAATTTATGCCCAAGCACATCCTTAACTTATAGACATATAGCACGACGTGGCGACTATACAGGAGACGATGAAGACGACGACGACGACGACAACGAGGACGTAGAAATGCGACTAATCTCTGCAGCAAAAGAGCAAACAAAAACAACAACAACAAACAAAGCATTATGCCATAATTCCATCCGGTTAAATCACAAGCATGACGATCCCATTAAATTTATATCAAAAGCGTTCGGCTTTGTAGTTCTAAGACTCTCTTAGCACGCTCAGCATTCAGTATTTCTATTCCTATGTCTGAAGAGATGGTATAATATGGTATTGGCATAGCCGTATAAAAAAGGGCAAACGACCTCTCACTGTTCGTTCTTTTTCTAAGACTTCTTCTGTGGCTCTGATAGCTCTGATATCTCTGGCTGTGGACGTGGTTGAAGCTATGGAACTGATGGCTCTGCCTGTTCCTGGCAATGCAATGGATGGTATGTTTTGTATGTGCATTCATTTCGATTCAGTAACCTTAAACTTGTAAACAACGTTCCCTTTTACTTGGATCCGTATCGGAGGATGAATCTATATTCTACGTTATATCCACAGTCTTCCTACAGTCGTACCTATCTCTACATTCCTTTGGCTGATTGAAGAGGAAAGTTTTTTCGAGACTAAGTTTTTGTCTGCTACTGTCGTGTAGTCGTCGTTGTCGTTGTCGTTGTCGTTCTACGTTCTACGAGCATAGATAAATTTTCTTTTTCATTGAACATAGAGAAATACATAGCTTTGGAAGCAGTAACCCTTAAGGGGGTTGGTGTTCTCTATCTCTATATAAAGAGGGGTGTGACACCATAATCTGTCATCACCCAGAAAGTGTTGGATTGATCAAAATGACAACTTTGAGTTAGAAAGGTAGCAACTTTTTCATAGACCAGAAAATAAAACAACTGTAAGTAGGTACTTTTTAATGGGCTGATTATTTACAAACAAACGAACAAAAATAAAACAATTTCTTTTATTTTTGAAACTCTTAAGCTCACTTGACCTGACTTCACTTTGACTAAGGGGTTAACAAAAACTAAAATGTTTTGAATTGCAACTTTAATTTATTAGTCTTGATTTGTATAAAACACGTCTGACAAACAAAAGGACTTAAAAAAGTTACATTCAAATTGCGGTAATGCTAGGCTGTAAGAAATGTAAGGATGTAAAGAAACGGGTGTTTTTTTAAAGGTTCATAACTTTTATGATGCACACCAACATTTATGATGTGGTTTGCAGACTTCAACTCATCCAATACTACTTGTATTGAACGATCTGAAGGGTAATTATTATTCCAATGAAGAAGGGATTCATGAGAACCGTAGGCATGTATTTTCGATGAGAGAGCCTGATCTCAAACTTTATCAAATGCTTTTGAAAACCGAGTGCAATATCTGAAACGATATAAGATTTGCTCCACTGTTCGGTGAGATGAACCATGAAATCACCAGTGGGCCTATTGCTACCAAAGCTATACTCGTTTCTGATATCCAATGGAATAAATCAGAACAACAATGCACAGGTGCTGTTCTGGTTGATTTGGAAAAGACCTTTGACACCGTATGGTTATAGGGTCTTTACCTAAAACTGAGCAGGCTTGGCATAAGGAAGCCATTGTTGTATATACTTTATGATATGCTTTAACGGTAGAAAGTTTGTTGTCAAAAGTGGCAATGTAACTTCTACCACAACATTCTTAATTAAAAATGGTCTTCAACAGGGAGCGGTGAATTGGCCGATTCTCTTCAGCATTTACACCAGCGCCAGCGATCTGATAGGTAGTCTTACAAAAGCAATTGCGTACGCCGACGATCTAATTGCATACAGAACGGCCCGAAAGGTTGAGGTTATTAGAATTCTCTTGCAGCGTGATTTCGACAAGATTCAGCGATATTGCGACGACTGGAAACTGAAAATAAATGACCAGAAGTCGGAGACAATTCTGTTCCGGACTCCGTTGGCTAGGGTCTCGAGGGATAAGTGCAAGAATTGGCGCAAGATGGTCATCGTTGATCTTCACGGACAGCGATTAGCGAGCAAAAGTGTAGTGAAGTACCTCACCTCGGTATCTGGTTGGATCAGTATTTATATTTCGACAGACATATGTATAATTGCTGCTCTGACCAGGGCCAGAGGAGCCTTCGCTCTGACGAAACGGCTGTTTTAGAGCAGTCGGCCCCAGAGTGAAGGTAATTTGCTACATGGCCCTCATACGGCCGATGATCGTGTATGGTTGTCCTGTGTGGTTCAACGTTGCCCCTTCTCAGATGGAGAAGTTTCGATTGTTCGAGCGGCAGTGTTTACGACGCTGTACAGGCTTATATCGGACAGCCGATTCTTTTTACGTGTATTACTATTCCAACGAGGTCCTATACAACGGGGCTCGAATCAACAGAATTGACAATTTCGTGATAAAACTCGTTCGAGGTCACATTGCAAGAGCTACATATGTCTTCGACTAACAATTTAATTTTCGGGGCGTTCTATCCGAACGACGAGTATTTTGAGAGTGCACGATTGAGCGGCGGCTTCATTAAACCAGAGGCATTCCTCTTTTTAGACAGATGTGGTCTGATACAGGATAGATTGGCAGTTCCGCTAATCTACCACGTCAGACGACGAACCGTGGATAGGCGACTCCTTTACAATCGGGACGTCATGGCACAAGACGGAGCAGAGCTTCTTCGGTTCAGTAGGGCTGTGTCCGAACGGAACCGAACTGATAGGGTGAAGCAGGAGAGCCAGTTTTAGTGGCTTCAATCGGCACTTGATAGTGGGTAGTCGGGATGGGGTTTAGTTTTAAGTAAAAAAATGTGGCAAAACGAAAGGGTAAACAAAAACAAAAAATGTTAAATAGTTAGATTTGCTGCTCTGGTTGTCCTAGTTTTAAATAGTTTATAGGTGGAATAGGTAGTTTCAGTTAGTTTTAAGTTTTATATTAAGGATCTTATTTTAATTAGTTTTTAAGTAGTTTTTAAAAAAAGATATTGAAATTAGTGTTTAAAACAAATAAATAAAATGGAATTACAGTAAAAAAGATCTTAAGGCCGAAAGGCATTAGAATTAAGTAGTATTGTTTAACTTAGAGTGCCCGTATGGGACCAATAAGTTAGTTTTAAGTTATGGTTAATTAGGCTGGTTTACTGAATTTTTGTCTAGCTTTAAGATAGTTTTAAGAATGAATTAATTAAAATAAATTAAAAAAAAAACCAAAGCCGTTCTGACAGTAGTTAAGAAACTTTCGATCTTCCAGATATTTCTTGAGCTGATAGTTAATCTGCGTTTCCATGGTCTTGGAACTATTGGACAATACGAGTTAGGAAAGGAAGATTGGCCTTTTTTAGGGACAGGCTGGACAAACACTGTTTTCCATCCACTCGGAAAGAAAAATGTTGACTAGTACAGATGGAAAAGCTTTGACTCTTCGACTAACCCGTTGTCTCAAAGTCACGGCAACACCACACAACGAATAGGTGTACTCCAATTTGTCCACTAAACTTGTCAAAGCCCGTCTACTAGGACGAGAATTACGAGCGAAAATTGGAGTTAAAGCTCTTAAAGTTGTGATAACTGACTCTTAATTTCGAGAGGATATTTTTGCAGACGTTGTTTTTTCGTGTACTTTATCATAATTTAAATGTTGAGTTTAGTGAATAAATTTTCAATGACAAATCGATGATTAGTGATTAGTGCGATCAAGAATGTAATAATTCAAAGTTGTCAAAGTTTTTTTAGAAAGTTTTTCAATAAAGTTTCGGTATTTTGTCTTTTGAGGATATTGAGTTTTGTGGATTTAAGGTTTTATAGGTTTTAAAGCTCTGAATTGCAACTTCCATAACAAAGTTAATTTGTTCTTTAATTTTAAGTCTCATACGATATATGTATGTACGACTATTTGACATTAATAAATGTAATACAAAACTCGACAATAAACTGTTCGTTATTTAACTGTCAGTGAATTAATTAAACTCTAAGTTCGTAATTTAACTGTCAGTTGATGATTTCTAAACAAATTGATTTAAATCACACAAACATTTAAAAATTAAGACAATTAAGTGTTTTTAAACTTTCTAATTGTTATATTATAGTACCAACTCATTATCAGACCGATTTAAAACTTTACAGAAAACTCAACTCGAGCGGTTATATTGTATTTAGATAAAAGAGGTTATACAGACTTCTGTTTTAAATTTAATATGTTTAAGGCCGCGATCCCTGGCGCGTTGTATGCAATAGTAGAGTTAAATGCAATGCAAACTTTATACTTTTATAAAACTCAAGTGAGTCAAGTGAGCTTACAGATTGTTATAGAAACCAAAACGAAAAAAAAAGTGTAAGAACAAACAAAAACACCAACATTTAATAATAGTTACGTTGGAAATTGTGGCGATTTTCTTAAATTTTAATTATCTTTCAGGTTTAATTTAATTAATTGGCTTTGCATTAGTGCATTAGATTTTGCGATGCTGTTTTCTTTATCTCTAACCTTAAAGACATATTGAAAATCATTGTTCCACTAATTTTTGACCCTTGAGTCTGCACTTTATTGCTAAAATAAAATAAAATAAAATAAAATGAAAATTTAAAAAATTCTTAGAAATAATGAGAGAAAGCGTTGCGTTTTAAAAGTACAAATAGGTTAAGGGGTTTAAGAGAGCGAGCTGGTCGAAATAATGTTTTTTTTTTTTTTTTTTAAACTGCATGATCAAAACTCTGTATGACTCAAATTCTGTATCTAAAAAAACTGTATACTTAGAATACTGTATGTGTATAATATAATAATATCTCCAAATTTCTTGTCACAAAATACTGTATCCTTAAAAAGCACATCCTGAAATCATGCCGAATCGTTCTCTTCGAGATGTTTACTTCTTAAAACAATGGTAATATTCTTGTGTCTACCATGTTTTTTAATTTGGATCCAAAAATGACTATCGTCCAATTTGGAAAATAGCTATAATACGACTTTAATGAAGAGCCCTTGAACAAAAGTATCAAAGATGATGTACTATACACTGATTTCTCTAAAGCGGTTGACAGGGTTGATCACTTGTTATGAACTGCCAAACTTCGTATGTTATGTTTTCAACTTCAACTTTATAAATTGGTTTGAATCCTATTTTACTGGTGGAATTTAAGTCGAACGAATTAACAACTTTACTTCAAACCTAGTTGTGGTAAGTTCTGGGGTTCCACAAGGAAGTCATTTAGGGTCCCTTCTCTTTTTTAACAATGATGTTTCGGGTGTTTTTATTATCACTATTTCTTAAATGTAAACTGATGTTTTACTGTGGTGTTTCTCCGATGTTGTATTCTTACAATTAACATGAATCTTCTATAATCAAAGTTATAGAATAAATAGGTTTGGGTTTAATCTTTTATTTAAATTTCTCTTTTTCTAATCACATTGAATCTATCATTTCTTGGATTTATTTTAAGGAATGCTTAATACTTTTCTGATAAGATTTGTAATTTTTGTTTATGTACGGTCAATTTTAGAATACTATTCTTCCATTTGGAATCCTATATATGCTCTCCATTCCATGAGAATTGAAAGAACATTTGAATTCGGATTTCACGATGGAATATTGATAAGCCGTCAAATAATACAAGGTGTTAGTTGTTGCGACATTCAATCCTTGAAAACACGAAGTAGATATTTTGTAATGTCATGTTTGCGAGTGATTGAATTAATTAAGAAATCAATTGCTTCATTTGATTTCGTTGGTTGGTTTTTATGTTCCAAGTTGTGGGTTATGAAGTAATTGGATATTTTGTGTACTTTTTCATAGAGTTAATTATTATGAAACCAATTAACCCTTAACTCGTTGTCCAAGACATGATAATTCTCAATGTAGTCTTATTGATTTTAATTTAAACTTAACTAGAGAGAGGGGATTTTGATACCTTTATTATGACAAGACACATTGCGAGCATTAGGAAAAGGAGAGGGGGTTTGAAAGGAGATGTTGGTGCACATTGGTCTTGACCTTCTGTATATTGCAATTACTGTAAAAGACAGAGTGTAGTAAGGCATACCACATTCGCGTAGTACGGCTAAAGAACGAATCTCTATACTTGACAGTACATCCTAAGTTGGTCTCGAGGGTATACGGATGAGAATTCCTGGATGCGTGAGTTTTACAGTTGAATTGCTTGAGGGGAGGATTGCAAATGGCTATTTCACTAGAGCATAATCCGATAAAGTAACGGTAAAATACACTTTTCTCAAGCTTAGGACGTATAAAAGTCTTATAGATAACAACCAGATCACAGGTTGAGACAAACTTCTTGCATCGCCTTAAGAAACCCAAACATCTTGCGGCATTTTTGTCGACATCGCGTATGTCGATCCTTTCATAACAGGTGGTTGGAGATACACATACCGAGAATTTTAAGGTTTTTTAGTCTCCTTGATATGCAAGTGCCACTAATAGATATTAGCAAAGATGGTTAATTATGTTTTAACAACAGTACAGAACATTGAGTTTTTGACACATTAATTTCTACTCGATTTTTGATTTCCCATTTAACAATGCTGTCTAGGTCAGAACTTAATAGGCTTATCACTTATCATAATATATTGTATTTAAAGAACCACATCCCAAGAAGAGGTTTGCAAATCTAAAAACGAATATGAAAAGCTGAGGGTACTATCATCAGCGAAGTAGGTAGGTGGATTTGACGTTTTAGACAGGGAACTTTGAATAAAAATGGGAAATAGTGTCGGGGACATAAAACAGCCATGGGGCACACCAGCATTTATTTTGTGTTGCTCAGACTTGAATTCATCCAATACTACTTGTATTGAAAGATAAGAAATGTAATCTCTAAAAAAAGGAGGGAACACCAACCGAAGGCAAATATTTTCGATAAATATTTTCGAAAATATTACTTTCTCCAAAATGATGTAAAGATTTGCTCCATTGTTCGGTGAAATGAACCATTACAACACCATTGGAGATATTGCTACGAAAGACGTACTGCTGGTCATTAAGAAGCCGTCGTTCGGTCTTTGAGATATTTCTTAAACTGATAGTTAAGGCTGGACAAATGTTGTTTTTAATCCACTCGGAACGATACCTGAAGAGTAGGATAGATGACAAAGCTTACGCAGTAGTTTTGCCAGCGTTAAAGAACACCTATGCAGAGCAATAGCGGGGATACCATCAGGGCCCACGGATTTAAGTGTGTTGAGATCTTTTAGGACTCTACCCCTTAACTACAGTGGTTAGTATTTATTTCGATAAATTTTACTGAAATTGCTAATTACTATCTATGATTGATGAATAAATAAATATAAAGTGTTTTTTGGAAAAACATTTTGAAATACAGAAATTTGACCAACCAGAATTTTGGAACACAACAAATTTGACCATACAATATTTTGTAAAAACAGATTTTATAATAGGTACATTAAATATTATAAATAAAGTATTTCGACTCAAACCAAATTTAAGACTTTTTAGGCCACAAAAAGATTTGTATCTAAGTCACGAATTTTATCGAAATGCTTAATACAGGACTTTATTGAAACCAGCACTCAGTGCAAAGGGTGCCTCATGCCTGTGTTTCAGTTTTTTTGTACACTTTTTTCAGTGGCATATTTTTAATAGGAATTTTGAAATTTAATAAATAGGCACAAATTTAAAAGAGAAACTTAATAACATCAAGTAATTAGCCTTTTTTGCATTACAATTATCGATTGTAATTAAAAATACATATTTCAATTATTTTTAATTGTAATTGAAAAAATGCTCCTACTATTTACATGTAATAGGTTTGTCCAGTTCTTGAGGTGAAGCACTTTTAGATTACAATTTAATTAGTTGATTTTTAATTTATTTATTAATTCAAAGTTACAGACTTAAAAGAACTTTACATTTCAGGAAATTATTTTGTACGAGTAATATAGCGAAAAACTTGACTTGAAAATATTATTTAGTTACATCTTTTTGTAATGATTACTGGAAAAACCAAAATCATTCCTGTTGTTTTGATCAATACTTTGGTTTTCAATTTTATTTATGTAATGTAATTAAATTGCAAGTAATTAAAGATTTTCAATAACATGTAATTAGTTATTGCAATTCTTTAACTACATTTTAAAGTAATTGAAAAAGTGTATAGAGATTTCCATTATAAATAATTGTACCATTGAATATTAATTTTATCCAATAATCTACCCTTGCAACGCTACCTCCCAAAATTATTAAATAAATTTACAAAAATATGTATTTTAAGTGAACTTTCCCACATAATAAAAATAAAATAAACCACTTAGACAAAATAATGAAATTTAGCAAAAATAAAATCGCATGAAGAAAATAAATTTGAAATATATGAATTTGAAATGTATGCAATGCAGTTTTTGACATGAAAAAAGAACAGAATTCAAATTTTTTGAATGCATCCAGACAATTCGATTGACTGTGGGTGGTTAAAGCCAATTTATCTGTTCAATTTGAAAGCCCCGCTTATATGAAGATCAAAATAAAAACAAAAATAAATATAAATATATATAAGAGAGAGTGAGGAAAACGAGTTAAAATAAATGAGATTTGAAATTTAAAAAAAATATATAAAAATATAAATAAAAGATGAAATTAAATGTGAATTTTTATTTTTTATTTCGTGTGTGAAAATAATCGAGAGCGCAGCCAAAATGCGATACAAGAAATGATGAAGGATTTACGGAAGCATACAAAATCAGTGTACTTACATATCGCTTGGTAGAGTTTCTGGACTAGAAGAGCGTTCGTTCCATTGGGATGTTTGCATTGCTGAAAGTGAACAGAAAAGAAATTTATTTAAAACGAGGAAATTTTAAAAAATATGCCACTAATATAGAACAAAAATCGAATAAACGCATTGAACTATATAAATTCAATTAGGTACGGAAGAGATTAACATATGGTATGATTTTGATATTTTTATTTTTGAAGTTTATAAAAAATATGTACACATATTAGGTGCATCAGTTTTTGATAGGTATAAAAAGTGTTAGGAGTCACTGGGGCGTTATAATTTTTAAAGTTGTTCATGATCATCCTTTTAGCAGATATTTAATAAGTTCCAATTCGTGTCCGATATTTATAAAAGTTTTACAGAATTAATAACAACGTTTTATGTAAGATAAAAATAGTTTGAAGTCAATGTCTCTCATTTTTCTCAAGATTCTTGTTGTTCTTGTGAATTTTCGTTTTTTTGTTTTTATAAAATAAATTGTTAACAGGAGAGTCAAATAAAAGTAAACAATAATATTTTGCAAATGATAAAATACGTTTAATCTCAATGTCAATTTTTGTACCCGAGATATTTCAGTGGAAACTCAAATTTTACCAATTTTTAGTAGCATTTTAGAAGGTTTTTACTTCTCATATAGGTTGATTTTTTTTTAGCTATTATCTTTATGGCAACAATGGTTTAAACAGCTGACGCACGTTTCGTTGTTAAAATGAATTATTTAATGCAACACTTACCTTTAAGTCTACCATCTCACTTAAACTACTTTGTAAAATTCTACTTTATGTTTAAGAACTTATTCATTCAGATATTCATTGGATTTGTATATTTTTCTTCATAAATAAAATTTCCTTACTTGCTTGTTAGTAGTCATATATGTATGTAGTCAACTTGTTTTCCTAAAGATTTAAGTCAACTGCGAACATCCCGTACTCAATAGAATTTCTAGAGGTTATGGGCCCAGCTGGTGTTACATAATTTTTGAATTTAATAAAAAATTTGTAAAATTCAAATCAAAATTTTAAAATGTCGCTTTCGAATGCGGTCCAAGGTCGTATAGCCATTTTTGATGGTGAAAATTATTCAACTTGGAGAGCACAAATGGAAGGAGTATTGCACAAGCTTCGTCTTCTCAAAATAGTCCAAGGAAAGGAAGAACGACCAACCGAAAACAGGGATGAGCAGGAAAAATGGAATGACAAGGATTTGGATGCAAGAAGTGAACTATTACTCGCCATGGAAGCACACGTAGTAGCTCTTGGCAAGAACTTTCAAACATCTAAAGAGATCTGGGATTTCTTGGCTTCAAGCTATGATAGGAAAAGTGTACGGCAAAAGGCTGAAGAATTAAAAAAATTATTGAACATTCGTATGGAAAGAACTCAAACTATGGACGAATATCTGCGGGAATTCTGTGGTATAATCAGTCGTTTGACGGAACTAGAAGCAAAGCTCGATGATGATCTTCTCGTGGTCCTATTTCTTGATAGTCTCGACGAAAGTTATAAAGACGTTCAAGCAGCATTTGCAGCGCAAAAAGAATTTCCTTCATTAGAAACAGTCCGTATAAGGTTGATGGAAGTTGGTGATTTAAAGCCAAAATTATCAAATGATAATGCACTGAAAGTAAGAGGTAAATTTAACAATTTTTCATCTCATTCCATAAAACCCAGGAAATTTGGTCAATCAACACAACAAACATCCGGTACAAGTTCATTTGGCTCAAGGTATTGCAACTACAATTGTCGACGTTGTGGACGCAGAGGGCATAAGGCAAGTAATTGCCGATCTAATAATGAAGTGGCAAGAAAAGTTGATGACTCGTATTCCGAAACTGGTTTTATGATGCAGGAGTCCTTAGAGCTTTCTCCCACCAGAACACTCGAGATATCAGACAGTCTTAAATACAACAAAAGTTCTCGTTGGTGCTTGGATAGTGGAACTACTTCTCACATGTGCCACAGCGAAACATTTTGTTCATCTTTATCAAAACGTCACGTTGGGTATGTTAAACTTGCAAATGATAAACAAATAAAGATCATGGGTATTGGTACTGTTGATATAGTCAGCAAAGTTACACTTCTTGTTCCACACCTTAAAGAAAACTTAATTTCCATCAACAAAGCCACCATGAATGGTGTGAAAGTTTATTTTGAAGCCAACAACGCAAGTCTTGTGAGCAAGAGTGGAAAACATCTGTTGAGCGCGAAAAAGTCAGAGGGACTTTATTTTGTCTATCCATCTAAAGAAGAAGCTTGTTTAAGTTCAAAAACTGGTAATGGCAATGTAAAGGCAGCAGGAGATTTCAAAATCTGGCACAACAGGATGGGACATTTAAATGCAGCATCTTTGAAGCGTATGCAACATGAAAATCTTGTAAGAGGACTTCCAGAGTTTACGAACTATGAACTCGACTGTGACGCATGCATCAGAGGTAAGCAAACACGTCTACCATTTGATAAAAAATATGGAAAATCAACATCATCTTGTTTGGAACTCATACATTCGGACATCTGCGGACCTATGAAAACAAAATCTCTGAGTAAGTCATTGTATTTCGTAACTTTCATAGATGATTTTTCTAGAAAAATATTCATTTATACATTGCAAAAAAAGTCCGAAATGATAGACAAATTTATTTTATTTAAAAACTTGTCGAAAATCAATTAAATTCCAAAATTAAGCGAATAAGATCTGATAATGGATCAGAATACACTAGTCGTGCTTTTAGAGAGTTGTGTGAATCGAATGGCATCAAACAAGAATTTAGTTCACCGTATACACCACAGCAAAATGATGTTGCTGAACGTGCCAACCGCACACTTGTCGAAATGGCTAGGTGTTTGAAAATCAAAGCGAATTTGCCAGACTTTTTATGGGCTGAACTAGTTGTAACCTCAGCTCACATTCGCAACCGTTGTCCAACTACAGCAAATCACAACAGAACCCCAGAAGAGTTATGGTCATCAAAGATTCCCGATGTTTCGTAATTTAAAGAGATAGGTTCATGCGCATTCGTTTTAAATAAATCTGGAAACCAAGGCAAGTTCGATGCCAGAAGCGATGAATTTGTTTTGATAGGATATTGTAACGATGCGAAAGCGTATAGGCTTTGGAAAAGGGGTACAAGATCAATGATTATAAGTAGAGACGTTGTTTTTATCGAAAATAAAGAAAACAAAAAGTTGTCAAAACTCGTTGATTTTGAATGGATAAACGAAGAACCACGATCGACAGAAGCTAAGAAGCCTGAGAAAAAGTCAGATTTCCCTGATGATGATGGTGGAGCTAATGAAGAAGGAACCGATGGAGCTGAAGAGAATGAAAATGAAAAAACGACAGAGGTACCAATAAAAAATGATAGGCAAGAAGAAACTCCAGACTCTGAAAACTTTGAGGAAGCCCTAGATGACCAAGATGTAAACAAATTCGATTTCGAAGAAATTCCAAACTCAAAAAGGGGGAAAAAACTTAAGGCCACTACATCAAACCCCAGACCAAAACGCAACGTTCCTATTCACAACTATAAAGAGAAATCATATTGGTCAGACCAATCAAAAGACGATGATCCTAAAACCCTAAAAGAAGTTGAAAATTCTTCAAATATTGACGAATGGAAAGAAGCCATGAAAATCGAAATAGATTTTTTACATAAAACCTGGAAGATTGTAAATCGTCCCAAGGATAAAAACGTGATTGGATACCGATGGGTATTCAAGACTAAGAGAAAGTCGGATGGAACCATCGAAAGAAGGAAAGCTAGGTTAGTAGCTAAAGGCTATTCTCAATTGTATGGTGTTGATTATTTTGACACATTTGCTCCAGTTGCTGAGATAAGCTCTATCCGTATGCTCTATGCTATTGCTACGGAACATGACCTAGATCTTTACCACATAGATGTATCAACGGCATTTTTATATGGAGACTTGGACGAGGAAATCTTCATGGTAAATCAAAGGTCTGTCATCAAAAGTCAATTTATGGATTAAAACAATCTGGCCATCAATGGAACAAGAAACTTGATAAAAAAACTTCAAGAAATCGGCTATATAAATTCAAACTATGACCAATGCATTTATTTCAAAAAACAAAACGGTATTTTCACTTTAATTACTGCATATGTTGATGACTTAATTGTGGCAACAAATAGCCAATCCGATTTTGTAAATTTTAAACAGTATCTTAAACAATTTTTTGAAATTAGGGACATGGGTGAACCCACCTTAACCATAGGACTGGAGATTTCAAGAGATCGTAAAAAAGGAACTTTATCGATCAGCCAGTCAAATTATATCAAGAGATTAATTTCAAAGTATGATCTCACGAACTGTAAACCACGAACATTACCGTTACCACCTAAAACAAAACTTCAAAAAGAACCTGAAATTGAGGGAGAAACTAAACTTGTGAACCAAAAGTCATATCAAGAACTCATTGGCAGCTTACTTCTTCTTTCTACGTACAGTAGACCAGATATAGCGTATACATTATTTGGAATTCAGTATTTTAGTTCTTATAGGTATTTGAAAAGTACTCCTAACACAAAACTTTTCTATTGCAGAACTGGAAAGCCAATTGTAGCATATGCTGACTCAAGCTATGGTGAAGACGAAAATGACCGAAAGTCGCAATCTGGTGTTATTTTTGTACTTTGTGGTGCACCAATTGATTGGGAATCTCGCAAACAGCCCATAGTTACTTTGTCCAGCGCAGAAGCAGAGTATGTCACATTAACTATAGCTGCAAAACGAGCCAAGTACTTCAAGCTTTTACTTGTTGAACTTCATCTACATTGTGCTAATGAACCAATTACCATATCCACTGATAGTCAAAGTGCACAATATATTGCGAACTTTAAAGGAAGACGTTCGCGAACCAAGCATCTACATATAAGATACCACTACATCCGTGAAGCCATATCAGATGGAACAGTTATTCTTAAATACTTATCAACCGAAGATATGTTAGCTGATCCATTAACTAAAAATTTGTCTTTTGCTAAACATTGTGAACATTTTAAGAATCTTGGAATAATATTAGCTTAAAATTAATAGAAACCAAACTGTCTTAAACTTAAATTTATGTTTTAATTGGAGGTATGTTAAAATTAATTATTTAATGCAACACTTACCTTTAAGTATACCATCTCACTTAAACTACTTTGTAAAATTCTACTTTATGTTTAAGAACTTATTCATTCAGATATTCATTGGATTTGTATATTTTTCTTCATAAATAAAATTTCCTTACTTGCTTGTTAGTAGTCATATATGTAGTCAACTTGTTTTCCTAAAGATTTAAGTCAACTGCGAACATCCCGTACTCAATAGAATTTCTACAATTATCAAAATGAGTGCTCTGTTGAGAAAGTTCATCGCGCGCTTCTTCCATTTTATGGTCAGTTTAATCGATCAACTGAAGCGGCTATTCGGGCTATTGTGACTAAATTTTTAACCAAATTTATATTGTTTGACATTAAACCACCAACAAGCTTACGTAGAGTGCGAACTGAAGATAATATCGCAGCTGTATCGGGCCAGTGCTAATGATGACCCTCAATTATCGATTCGTCGCCGTTCGCAGTAATTGGGCCTCTGTTACTCAACAACGTGGAACATTTTGCGCAAGGATTTAGGTATGATGCCTTACAGATGGTGCAAGAATTGAAGCCGAACGACCTACTTCAACGTTAAATTTTTGGTGAATGTGCAATTGGAAAGTTGGCGGAAGATCCACTTTTTTTATCGAAAAATTGAGTTCAGCGACGAAGCTCATTTTTGTCTCAATGGGTGCGTAAATAACAGAATTGTCGATTTTGGAGTGAATATTAGCCAGAAGCATTGCAAGAGCTACCAATGCATCCAAGAAAAAGTCACAGTTTGGTGCGGTTTATGGGCTGGTGGCATCATTGGACCGTACTTCTTTAAAGATGATGCGAATCGTAAGGTAACTGTGAATGGTGAGCGCTACCATGAGATGATATCCAACTTTTTTTTTGCCCAAAATTCAAGAGCTTGACTTGCATGACATGTGGTTTCAACAAGACGGTGCCACATGCCACACAACACGCGCAACAATGGACTTATTGAGAGGCGAGTTCGGTGAACATTTTATTTCATGTTTGGGACCGGTCAATTGGCCGCCTAGATCGTGCGATTTAATACCTTTAGACTATTTTTTGTGGGGCTATGTTAAAGTTCATGTCTATACAGACAAGCCCGATTCAATTGACGCATTGGAAGACAACATTGAAGCACTTATTCTTGAGATACCGGCCGAAATGTTGGAAAGAGTATGCCAAAATTGAACTAAGCTGATGGACCATTTGAGGCGCAGTCAAAGTCAACATTTGCATGAAATAATCTTCAAATATTAAATTATATGGACCGTACTATCGATTCAAATAAAGATTTCATGCATTTTTCATTCATTTTTTTCATGCATGATTCACTTAGTACATTCCTAAGGAATTTAACGACTGATGCTTCAACCGATTTTTCGCTATGGAAAGCAACCAAGCGCCTGAAAAGACCGCAGTTACAAAACTCGTCCTTGAAATCTCAAGATGGGAAATGGATCGGTAACCCGAAAGAAAAAGCTAACCTTTTCGCTGAACATCTTGTGAATGTTTTTAAGCCATACTCATCAAACGCGGCTGAAAATAGCTTACAGTTTGTTGATAAGATACATAGATGAAAGTGAAATACCAATTGTAAGACTTAAAGAAATAAAAAGTATGTGTTTACATCAACTATCAAATAAAAAATCACCAGGTTACGATTTAATTACTGCTCAGGTTATGAAAGAAATGCCATTGAAAGCCTTCATAAAACTCCAATATATAATAAATGCATGCCTTAAGCACCGGTATGTCCCGCACCATTGGAAAATTGCTGAAGTAATTGTCATACCAAAGCAAGGTAAACCACCTACAGAAGTGACGTCTTACAGACCAATATCGCTTATACCAATTATGGCAAAAGTTTTTGAAAAACTGCTTCTGAAGAGACTTAGCAAAATCATAGAAGAAAGAAGGTTAATTCCAAACCATCAGTTTGGCTTTAGAAATAAACATTCCACGATAGACCAAGTTCATAGAATATCGGATGTAATAGAAAAAGCATTAGAAGAAAAAAAAGTATGTATGTTCAGCTATTTTCTTAGATGTTGCTCAAGCTTTTGACAAGGTTTGGCATGAGGGACTTGAGTACAAACTGCAAAGGGATCTTCCCAGGCAGTACTCTGAAATATTAAAATCGTACATTTCAGACCGTTTGTTTAGAGTAAGGTACGATCAGGAATACTCGGAATTGAAGAAAATAGAAGCCGGTGTACCACAAGGAAGTGTCCTAGGTCCTACCCTGTATTTACTATACACAAGGGATATTCAGTTGGTAATCACACCATAATGGCTACTTTTGCAGATGATACCGCAATTTTGGTACCCGACAAATGTGTCTCTAAGGCAGCAGTAAAACTACAATATGCCGTCGACACAGTGAGAGATTGGACCGAAAAATGGCGTATCAAACTCAATGAAACAAAATCTTCACATATAAACTTTACAAATAAAAAGATAAACAATATTCCAATATTCATTAATAATTAAGCTGTACCTTACGCCAATACGGCCAAATACCTTGGAATGACTTTGGATGCAAAGCTAAAGTGGAAAGAGCACATCAAAAAGAAAAGAGAAGAACTAAACTTGAAATATAGAAAAATGTACTGGTTACTTGGTAACAACTCTGATTTATCAATCCAAAACAAAATAATGCTGTATAATCAAGTACTAAAGCCTGTTTGGACCTATGGAATCCAATTATGGGGCTGTACAAAGAAAACAAATACCAAAATCATCCAAAAATTCCAAAACAAAGTCCTTCGTGGAATAGTTAATGCACCTTGGTACATAAGAAATACCGATCTACATCGTGACTTACAAATAGAAATGGTTACAGAAGTTGTTAAAAAATACGCTGGCGCTGTATCGCACAACCAGAGACTGCAAAGTCATACTAATTCTGAAATGGAGTCCGTCTTGAATATAAGAAACCATGTTCGGTGATTAAGAAGAACCAAGCCTCATGAGCTTATGGTCTAAAAAAAACATGGGAAAGTATTAAAAGTTTAAACTTCCCCCAAAGTGATTGTACAAAGTTAAGAAAGAAAAATCTGTAGTCGATCCTTCAAGATTGGTCCTGATAAAGAGGTGGTTTTAGTGGTTAAGAGTCCCACACTACTTGGTGTCGAATACTGCCAAGTGTCTTTTGAAGATTTCCTCCTGTCAAAAAAAAAAATGCATTTTTCTGAATTTTATGTGTTTTTTTTTTTTTTGAAAAACTTTACTATAGCTTTTAAAAAATCACCCTTTACAAAAAAAGCCTTTGGATTTCTCCAAGAAAATAACTTTATGTTAACAAGAGTGTTTTGATAGAATGAAAGAATTTTATAATCAAAACCTTCATTGATTCTCGAGATATTCAAGACCAAAATCAGTTTTTACCAATTTTGTGTAAAAAAAAATGAATTCTAAAAATGTTTACCAACTTTTAGTAGTACTTTTTTAAATTTGTATGTTTCGTTTATCATTCAAGTTGCTACCGTTATTGAGTCGAGGGACATTTGGTTCCAATCAAATTTTTCAAGGCCGTAAAGCACCACATTCGAATTTCGAAATTCTAATGATGGGGTGATTTAGGGCTCTTTTTGGGCTAATTAAGTGCTCTAATCCCGACTTGTTTCAAAAATCCCTTCTCCCTCAAACTTGTGGTGTTCCGAGCTTGACGTCAAGCTGGAAACACCACACCTTTAGGTTCATAATTTCAAAAAACTGATGATGAGGGAATTTAGAGCTCTTTTCGGGCTCCTAAGTTAGCGAAACTCCAAATTAGTATTTCCAGCCCTTACCCTTTAAATTGAGTCGCAAAGTTAAAATTTTTGGAGACTTTTTAAAACAAACAAAATTTTAAAAAACTAATAATGGGGTCATTAAGTGCTATTTTTGGGCTCCTTCGTTCGCGGAACTCCAAATTGTTTTTTTAAGACCATATCCCCAAACTTAAGTCGTAAAGCTAAAACTTTTGGAGACTTTCTCAACCAATGTAGTGTTTCCAGCTTTACGGACCTAAATTTTTCATATATTTTTGAAATTTATGTTTTCATTTCAGCACTTATGGATGACGAAAAGTATTCCCACATCTCTCTAATAAATCTTTGATCTAGATTTTAGTTACTTTGAAACATCGAGAAATGTCAAAATGTTCAATTCGATAAATCGGACCGATTACAATAAATTTAAAGTCATGAATCGATTGTGGAGCATTATCATATACCCCATCTTTTACGTTAATAAATAAATAAATTATGTGGCGCAACAGTCCGTACAGAACTAGGGCCTAGTGACTTATAACTTTCAACCATTCCTGTGTGCGAGTAATGTTGTTAGGGATGGAGGGGACCTACAGTTTTAAGCCAAATCCGAACGGCCTATTTGAGAACGCACTCAAATTCATCGTAAGAGGCAGTACTCGTGAAAAAAAAACTTTAGATGTCACAGGAAGGGTTTGAACCCAAGACGTCTGGCATGACAGTCCTTCGCACTGACCATCACGCCACAGGTATTACCATTATTTTACGTTATCAAAGAAAAAAATCTAAGTGTGTTAAATCATAAGATCTCCATAGTCAACTGTTATCATCTCTTGTGAACCGTAATTGTAAGTTTTACAATTTTTTGACGTCTTGTTGAAGCGTGTACTATTTCATTTGTACTACGAGTATTTCTCAAATTTCAAAGGATGACAGCTTCCTCAAAATAAAAGCCCTTATATCTTGTAGTCGACGATGTTCTCGGAGGAGCACGATAACTTAAACAAAAATGCTTGTCTTTATTAAAAACTAGCGGCCGTACCGGCTTTGCACGGGTAGGCATAAATAGGTACAGATATATAAGTTATAAGCATGCTAATTAAAACGACCATGAATCACTAAATTAGAAAACATTTTTTTGTCCTATCATTAATACTCTTCGCAGCGTATGCGATGAAAGACATTTTATGGCTAATTTGTTTACACCTTCGGTTGGTTTTAATAGGAATTTCTAAATATTTCTAAAGTAATCTAGTACTAAATATAGCCTATGTTACTCAGTGATAATGTAGCTTTCTAATGAAAAAAGAATTATTAAAATCGGTCCAGTACTTTTTGAGTTTATTCTTTACATACAAAAATACAAATCTTTCCTCTTTATAATATTAGTGTAGATTTAAATAAGCACATCGAAATTAGAAACAGTTATTATACAACCAAGACAAGTCCTACACTTTAAATGGACAAAAAATGCCGAAAAAGTGAAAGAGTGACCTATTTAATAAGCAGAGAGCTGACAGTGTCGAATCACTTAGCTCACGAGGTTCGAGATTTTAACGAAAGTTCTAACCAAGAGATTGAGAAAGTGTAAATAGGATATAAATCAAATCTACTAAGTCTGGTCTTGAATCTCACAGATATTACTGCGATCCAGGAAATACGATGGATAGGATCAGGGACAATGAAGAGAAAGAATTACGACATTTATTATAGCTGTCGGATTCGTCGTGGGAAATCGGCTTAGATCGAAAGTCATGGATTTCAAGCCAATAAGTGATCGCCTGGCTGTGATCCGCATCAAGGCCACATTACAGAACATCAGTATAATATGTGCACACGCCCCTACCGATGATGCTGAGTAGTCTAGCAAGGAGGATTTCTACGACCTCCTGGATAGAACCTACGGAGCCTGTCCAGAGTACGACGTCAAAATCGTACTCGGAGACTTCAATGCAAAAATCGGGAAGGAAGACATCTTTGGCGGATTAGTTGGAAAGCACAGCCTCCACGAAGAAACAACAGATAACGGCTTCCGACTAATCTAATTTGCTGCAGCTCGTAATACGGTGATAAGTAGCACTAGGTTTCCAAGACGGAGGATCTACACAGCAACCTGGCGATCTCCGGATGGTCGAACCACCAACCAAATCGACCATGTGCTAATCGGCGCAAGGCACGCATCCAACATCCTAAACGTGCGCACTTTCCGAGGAGGAAATGTCGACTCTGACCACTTTCTGGTAGTGGCTAAGTTTAGAGCTTGAATATCAAACGACAAAAAAACACGTGCGGCCCAAAGAAAGAAGTTCAACATCGGTTGCCTTAGCACATTGGAGAATGCCAGAGACTACAGGAAGCGCCTGAGCGAGCGACTATCCGCCGCCGCCGTCCTCCCAAATACTACAGACGTCAACACATTGTGGAACCAATATCGCGAAATAATAAAAAAAATGTAGTCGATACCACCATAGGTTACCAGTCACCCCCGAAAAAGAACCCGTGGTATGATGATGAATGCGTGATATTGAAAAGAGAGACGGAAAATGCACGTGTGCAGATGCTGAAACGGAAAACAATAGCAGCAAGGGAAGAGTACCGCACGAAAAGGAGAAATGAGAAAAAGACCCTGCGAAGGAAGAAAAGAGTATCAGCAGTTTCTCAGCTCAAAGATCTAGAGGAGTCTCGGGCCAAGAACAACACCCGCATTTCTTTAAAAGGTCGAAACAATAAGCTTCTGGTTTCAGAACCGGGACACAAGCTCTTCGAAACAGTGAAGGAAACCTAGTCAACGAAGCACAGGGAATTGTAGATGTTTTTAAGCAGCACTTCCAACAGCTGCTGAATGCGCAAAATGTCGAGCAAGATAATGACGAAAGAGAAGCAAGACCAATCAATGAAGACCCAGTCCCACCCCCCAGCAGAGAAGAGGTAGAAAGAGCCATCCAAAAGCTAAAAAATAACAAGTCCGCCGGGTCGGATGGCATACCCGCGGAACTCTTTAAACATGGAGGTGTTTTGATGAATCGCATGCACCAGGTCAACACCAAAGTGTGGGAGGAAGAATGCATGCCCACTAACTGGTCGATAAGCTCCATATGCCCCATCTATAAAAAAGGCGATTCGATGTTATGCAAAAACTTCCGTGGCATATCCCTGCTTTCTGCAACACAATAATCGGCACGTACCAGTTGCAATGTGGCTTTAGGCCAGGCAGAACAACGATAGACCAAATATGCACACTGAGGCAGATCCTGGAAAAGACCAACGAATTTCAAGTCGAAGCCCACCATCTTTTCATCGACTTTAAAGCTGCTTATGATAGCATCCACCGCCAAGAGCTTATGATGGCGATGTCTGAATTCGGGATCCCGAACAAACTGATCCAGCTGTGCCGCATGACGCTAAACAATACGCAGTGCAGTGTGCAAATGGGTAACAGCTCATCCGAGTTATTCCAAACCTGCGCAGGGTTTAGACAAGGAGATGCGTTGTCATGTGACTTCTTCAACATAGTCCTGGAGCAGATAGTGCGTAAGGCAGGTGTGAGCACGGAGGGCACTATCTTCAACAAATCCACCCAGCTCCAAGGCTATGCGGACGACATAGACATATTCGGTCGATCCAAGAGAGCTGTGCTTGAGGCCTTCACAGCGATTGAAGAAAAGGCGAAACTAGTTGGTCTTGAAGTGAATAAGGACAAAACAAAGTACATGTTATCAACAAACAAAGCAACATCTGTCCACCGCCTAGGACAAAACTTCACTGTTGGTAGCAGCAATTTCGAGATGGTTAAGGAGTTCACCTACCTTGGAACAAACATCAATCCCACGAAAGACACCTTAGTGGAGATCCGAAGAAGAACTACCGTAGCGAACCGCTGCTGCTTCTGTTTGGCCAAAGACAAAGTGTCTGCTATACAAAACTTTGATTTTACCAGTCCTACTCTACGGCGGCGGCGCCGCCGAGTGCTGACGATAAGTAAAAAAGGGGAAATGATACTGGCACTTTCGAAAGAAAAATTCTTCGACGGATTTTTGGTCCCGTATTGGACGATGGCGAATGGAGAAGAAGATACAACCGAGAACTGTATGAGCTGTACCAAGATGTGGATGTAGTCCAGAAGGCCAAGAAAAGACGACTACATTGGCTCGGCCACATCGAGCGAATGGACGACAACGCTCCAGCCAAGGAAGTCTTCTCATCCCAGCCCCCAGGTTCAAGACGATAAGGAAGACCGAACCTACGGTACAAGGACTAAGTGACTGCGGATGCCAGAGCGCTTGCTCTCGGTGACTGGAGAGTGCATGCGAGGGATTGTTCTCGATGCAAGACTGCAGTATCTCAGGCTGAGACCCTTCATGGATTGTGAGCCAGATAAGTAAGTAAGTACTAAGTCTGGTGTTGCCATCTTTAAATTGCTCGCATGAGCTTGAAACGCCCCCAAGAAGGCTTAAATTAAATGGCAGATGAAAATTGATTACGTGTTATGCATACAAAAATTGGTTTAAGTTGAGTATTTTTGACCTAAACCTTTGAAGGATATTTTTTCTTTATTTTCCAATTTGCAAATGAATTAAAATTTGTATTCAAATGAAGTTATAACAAAATGGAGATAATTGCTGGTCTCGATTTCCATTAACTTTACCTATTACACACCATTATTTTGATTAACTTCCTGCAATTTTCTGGAAGGTGAATATGTACATGTACTTAATAACATACCTGTTCGTAATGTATGGTTTTGAGGAGAGATACCATTCGGCCTTGCAGTCATTTTACTAGCTATTCTTTGTGGTACACCAGCAACTGCCTGAAATAAAATATAAATATATAATAATTTTTATTTATTGATCACTGTACACATAAAAGAAATTGATAGTATACAATATTTAAATAACACATCGTTTCATAAACTTAAGAAAATCCTAATCATTTATATTTAAACAAACATTCCAAGTTATCTAATTTTCGTTTACGGCGGTACCCTGTGGCTTATGAGTGTTTTTTTTTTTTTTTTAATATTTTCGACAATGACTAGAAATTAGATTACTTATCTCTGTAGCATGGATAAATGTGTTCTATATCAACCTTTGAATAACGATGATTGTTTAAATATTAGTACGCATTCAATTACCGGAAGATAAATACCTACATATGGGTGATTATACAAAAGTTGGGTAACTCGATGTCATCAACCAATATATACAAAGTCTGATTATATTTTATTGAGATTGCAATTTATTTTAAAACAATGGAAATACCTTTATTTAGTCACCCAATTTCAGTTCTACATTTTAAATACAAGTTATTAAAAAAACACAATTAGTTCTTAAAACGTCAGTCCTCTGACATGTCACAACCCTGAAAACCAACCAGTAAGTGACTGTCTATTAAACATTATCATTGATTTGAGAAAACTTATCAATTTAATACAATCTGTGATGTATATAGTTAAATATATACTACAACTTTCATAATGCAGTGTTCTGCACTTTATTTAAAAAAATAAGAAATTTTGTGTTCAGTTTCTTGTGTGTTATTTAAATTTAAAATTCTTGCGAAATATCGCCGACTCAACGTCAAATCCCACTTTGAATTTAGTTAGTTGCGGGTCGCACAATTTGACGGCCACCATAACTGTACCAGAGTTTGGGTTATGTTTGGTTGTCTATACACGTGCTTAGCCAGTCAACACGTCAGTTTTATGGGGAGTCGTTATTTTTTTGTTAATCTAAAGTTTATTTTTATTTATACGTATTAGACTTTGATTTGTTAAAATGTAGTTTGTTGATATTTGAAATTACAAAAAAAACATTAGTACAGATTATAATATCAAATTTCGTCTTTTTCGTCAGTAGTGTGGCGTCAGTTCTGTGTCAGGTAAATAGTTATTGTTCTTCATTTCTTGATCATTAGTACTTTTAAGATGAATACTGTTAGATTTTGTTCGTTTATTACTTTGAAATATTTAGTAAAACTATGTGAAAGTAGTAAAAGATAAGTGAATAACGTTACGTTAAATGTCAAAAGTCTGTTTTGAAAACTGATGTAGTATTTTCTCCTAGTATTACATATTAGTAATTATTTTTAATTGTTTCTAAGTGATTTTAAGTGAAATTAAATTTTTACTAATTTGATTTAATTTCATTATAATACTTTCAAAACTGTGTATACTCAGTCAGTCAGTCCTCTGGCAGTCAAATTCTGAAATTTTTAAATATCTTACAATGTACTCAAAAAAGTGACTGGCCCGATTGGGAACAATATATTAATTAGATTAGCTATCATATACACCCGAATTTATAGAAGTTTGATTTAAAAGCTATCGTAAACAAAATATCCCCAAAATTTACCCAACTTTTGTATAATCACCCATATTTAAATAAATTACGCTTCCATTTGAAAAACAAAAACTATCAGCCCTATTTTGCTATTCATCGGGGGGAATTTTTGTTGAATTTTCACTAATCACTATTCTGCTATTCATTTGAAGTGAATCTGTGTCTATCGGTAACGTCGGTAATACTGCGCGGTATTCTTCTATTCACGTGAACGTATTCATTCTATACAATTCAGATCCGCGTATAAAATATAGCGGATTTTTCATTTGATGTCTGGCTGGCTAATTGTTGGTAGCAAAATATAAGTAAAAACTAATTTATTAGAATATTTGTTTTATAAATAAAAGATTATTAACATTTTTAGGGGAAGAACAACTCACAAAGAACAATTTTCAACAATGATTTCTATAATGAAATTAAATCCAGACATCGCAAGAAATAACGCTGAAAGACAACCCGAAGACCTCCGAGAGTTTTGGAATAGCCTAAGAAACAGGCTCAACCTCCTAGGACCACCAATAAAAGACGTGGCTGAGTGGAAAAAGGTAGATTTTAGGACAAGTCATATAAAAAATCATTTTTCTGAACAATACGTTTTCCAGGTTTGGAGTGACTACAAATCACATTTAAAAAAAAACTATCCCACAATAAAAACAAGAAAAAAACGGGCCACAGGGGGTGAACCAAACAAAATCCACACATTTTCAGAAGAAGAAGAGGAAGTAATTGTGTTGGTTGGTCTAAAGGAGGCCGTAGAGTGCATCCCTAATGTCCAGGTATTTGGATGTCCACAAACAACAAACAGGACAGAATCAAAAGAAACGTCGAAGCGTCGACAAAGTGCTGAAGATGTTCCACTTCAGGAGAATGATCTTGGTAAGACCAAACGTTTATCACATTTATATAAATATTACTTCTTTTCAAATTTAATCCACAGATATTGAAGATTTGGAAAATGTGCCGAAAAAAAACAAAAAAAAACAAATGACACCGTACGAATTGTCCATTGCACAATATGAGCTCATGAAATCTCAAATTGAAATTCAGCAGAATTTAAGCAATGCAATTTAAAAGGCATTGCAATCATCCGAAGAAAATTCAAGAAATATACAATACAATACAAGACGAATATATAAAGTTCTCGATGAAATTAAAATTCAAATCAGTGAACACAATAAAAAAAATGCAACAAACAGCTCTGGATGAACTGAAATTAGAGGAGGAGCTCTTCCAATTGGAGCTGCAACATAAATTAGTTAACTAAAAGATTTTTTTAGTTCAAATGCGCTTCATTTTAGTTCCTATACTTGAGTTCCTATACACATTATATATGTATGTATTTTCTGATTTGTTTTGAAATAAGTATTCTTTTAAATAACAAGAACATGAGGCTGTTTTTATTTTACTCTTTATATTCTTTTACGTCAATAGGTTCTCGCCACAAAGTTGTGGATACAAAAATTCTACAGAAATGCTGGTTAATTTTTTTTTGTGATGACATTGTCAATTTTAGAAAAATATTTTTCATCGAAACACTAATTATTTTTACTAAACATAATATAAATGTTTATTTCATATTTACATAAATTAAATAATGGTTCTACCCATAGCTTTCTTTTTGGCTAGAAAGGATTTTTTTGGCAAGCGTTCCTAGTTCACATTAAAGAGATGTCATTATTTCGTTTCTTAAGCTAACTGCCTCAGAATAGTACTTCAAAGGCTGTACGACAACACTTTCTACTGTATCATTGGCCATTTCATCTTGGTTTTCTTCACTATCGTAAGGTAACTCTTCATCCAAAGATACTTGAAAATGTCTACATAAATTGTGTAGAGCACAACAGACGTTAATTATATTTGTGCAGCTTTTTGAGGTAAATACTGTAATACTCAGGATAAATCCAAGCAACGAAATCTACTCTTCAATACACCAATAGTTCTCTCTATAATATTTCTTCCATTGCAGTGTTGGGTATTGAATTTCGATTGTTGGAAACCTGAAAGGAGTAAGCAACCACGGAAATAAACCATATCCTCCATCACCTAAAAAATAGTTTTAGTTTTTTTTTTTTTTAGTTTTATTTATTTATGAGTTGCTTACACAGTAAGATATAATATCTTATTTTTAGTGAAGCATTATAAATCATACCAAAGCTACGTAAATGTTTACAAAATGGCAAGTTTACAAATTATTTTGAAAGATACCAAATATTTAATATTAACTATTTTCTATATATTCTTAAAATGAAGTTTAAGTTTTTGTTTAAATAGTACTGTACTATCTATACTTCTAATTTCTCGTGGTAGTGTATTCCAAAGACGTGTTGCGTTGACAAAAAACTGGCGTTCAGAAGTAAGACAACTGAAACGAGGGTTCACTAAGAGGCTTGATCTAGTTGAACTGAAAAAAGTTATTTCTCTGAAGAGATCGGCAGGTTGTTGTGTTAGAAGAATATCCGATAACAAAATTAAGGTCCGAAAATTGAGCAGATTTTCAAATGACATCACTTTTCACGTAAACAATAAGTGTTTAAAAAGTGAGTTCGAAGCTAATGTGAGAAGCTTTTTTTTCTTGGCAAGAGGTTCTCAGAAAGTCGACTACAAACATATTTTGAACTAGACAAAATTTACCTAAAAGTCTTATATTTCTATCTCCGTTATTGAAAATGTTTGTTGTGTTTAGGTGGATTGATTAAACTTAATTGCTTTATGAATCAAAACAATTTATTCAACATTCTCAAGATTGTCACATGAACAACGTGAATGTCAAATTGGTTTGGGATAATGTAGTTCATCCGATGGATAGCAGAATGCAAAGGCAGTGCGAAAGGGAATCGAATGGGTGAATCGAATATACGATCCACGTGAATAGCAGAATAGGGCTGTATTACTAAAGACCCGTAGCTTAATGGTTAGTGCGTTAGACTGTCATGCAAGGGGTCTTGGGTTCAATCCCTGCCTGTGCCACCTAACTTTTTTCACGGGTACTGCCTCTTGCGAGGAATTGACAAATCCTCCAAGAGTAATTCTTGTTATGAAAAGTGCTTTCTCAAATTAGCAGTTCGGATTCGGCTTAAAAACTGTAGGTTCCCTCCATCCCTGACAACACTACTCGCGCACAGGAATGGTTGAGAGTTGCTAGTTACTAGGCCCTAGTTATCAACGGATTGTTGCGCCACCCAGTTTTAATTTTAAAAATGATAGACATCCAAAACAATATCCCTTAACACAAAATTGTATGATGATTTCGCAAGGTACAAATCTTTGTCTTCTATATACAGTTTTAATCATTTTAGTATCTTACTTAGTTTCTGGAAATTATCATTATTTTCATTATTTATTAGTCTTTATTTGACTTTATAAGAAATTTTAGGCAAACCTTGAATTTAATGCTTTTCTAGTTTTAAAAAATACGTTTTGCAGTTAATTTGTAGTGTTGGTTGCGAATTCGAGATTATGGTAACTATTTGCTCAAATTTTAAAAACACACATTTTCAAAATTATTTTTCTATTTTTTATTATATATGTAGATATTTCAAGAACTTGATATAATAGATTTTTCTAGACGAAAGATTCGTTACAAGAAAAAAACTAACTTTCTGTTGAAAAACATTTTAGCAATGTCTTAGCGTTTCTTTCCGAATTCTGTAAGACAACTTATGAACATTTTTCGAAAATTTTATCAAATATAAATTATAGATTCGGAAAATTATCACAAATTTTATTGAAAAAAAGCTATGTACGTTATGAATTTAGATAATCCCAAAAAGCTATGTATGCATTTTTTTCGAATTTACCAAAGTGATATCTCAAAAACCTAAAATGATTCAGTTATTTTAAGTCGAATTTGATTTAAGGTCATCAAAACCCATTTAAAAGCTGCAACTTTATTGCCAGTAACAAAACCTTGTCGACAAGAGAGCTTATAGGCGTAGTTTTAAAGTGATAGTGAAGTTGTTGATACTCTTCGAGTTGCAAAACCTCGCAATGTCCAAACTGTAGGAAATGTAAAACGCATTCTTTTAAGTTTTGTAAAGAGCCCAGAAACATAGGCACGAAAGCGCTCTGTTCAAATTAGTATGTCAAAAGGCTCATTTCCAGGAAAACCTCAAAAACGTTTTACTTTAGAGAAATCTTCAGCAACCAAATAATAAAAAAAAATCTGAATTTAATTGTCTTCCACGCTCTCCTCATCAGACTGCACCAGACTTTTTTCTGCGGGTTTTTGAAGAGTAAAGTCTACTTAAATAAACCCACTACAGGCTGAGCCCCGCAATATCCTACGAAGTGTTATGGAAAAGGTTTTTAAAGAGTCTCTCTTAGAGCAGGTGCTCATTTGAGGGACATTATATTTTATACTTAGCCCAAAAAGCTCCAAAAATTTAAACAAAACATTATTAAAAATAAATTAAGTTGTTCTTACTTTAAATTAGGAAGGCACTTTTGAACTACCCTGTATTTATTATTACAATGATATGGTTTCTTGAAATATATTCCTAGTCTTCGTGTAATTTGAATCTGCAGCCAGTTTTCCTAAAATGTCCAAACTTGAAATACTTTTCTTTTCTGTTTTAAATCCGAAACCTTCTTTAAGCACATTTTTAATTTAATTACTCATATACAGTACTCGTATTCGTCCGTCCTTGAAAATATAAAATCAATAAAACAGCACTGTACGTACATAAACAGTACGCATAAACAGTAAAATGTACTTTGTACACATAAATTCTAAGGTTAAGGTATCCAGGAAGGAGTACTTCAAATGGTTTATTATTCTAGAAGTTATAGCTTTCCTAAACTTTAAATATTTTTCTTTTCTGTTTTTCTTTCGTGTTTATTTCTCTGCACGTTTTGTCCATTAAAATACTTTTTGCTGACTTTTGAAACGACTTTTTTTTATTCTTATCTCGATAGTCTAATTTAAGCATAATTTTAATAACAACACATAAAACTAATATTAGTTTTTTCTTAAATCACCATTGAATCCTAAACATTTAATACTCGTAATTTTATTTGTATAAGAATTGACACATAAAATAATTTAACTCCGCTAAAAACTCATCGCTCTTCATTTTGATAAGATACAAATCAAGTATTTAAACAGTAGTAAAAAATAACCTAGGTAATTTTTTATAACCCCTTCCACTCACTCATGGTGTCAAAAATACCAAAATGTATTTAAATAAATGTTCTTTTCAAATCTTACCCGAATTATATCTAAAAAGGATTCAAACTACGCATAGAGTGCTTTTATTTTTAGAGGTATAGAACTTTAAGTTGGTAACACCATTTTAGCTGGCGGCCATTTTGTCAACTGTTAAGTGTTTGACATTTAAATATAGATAGACTGACGCGTCCTGAACAGCATTTCCGAATTGTGAAAATTTATTTTGAAAATCATATTTGAATGAAATTATCGAAAACAAACCATTTTTTGTCGGTAAGCTAGCTTTCATGTATTTCCTTTGTACATACAAAGGCGCGATTCATCCCAAGACACAACTCATCCTAGGACAACTCATCCCGGAAATGCAAAATACTTGTAAGCATACTTAACGAAAACAATTGTTTGTGTATTCAACTAGTTCGTTCAAAGCTTTATCCTTTGGATAGCTTTATTTTAATTTCATGTTAGAAGAACCAGGATGGAAAATAAATTATCTGAAGATAAGAAAGAGAAAGAACATGTACGTACATATGTTCAAATTGTAAAGCGATCGCCTATTGGTTGTGTAGTTAGGTAGGTGTCTAAAACGAATAAAGAATAGTTCATTGGCGTGCTCAGCTTTATGCAGATAGATAGATAAATACATGTTTATGATGATAATGAAAAAATGGTATTGGTAGGTAAAAGGTACTTACTACAATCCAATCACATTCCTTCTTTCCTACAAGTTTTCAGCGCAAACGTGGAGTTATTACGTTCATTTTATTTTTTTTGTTAACGTTTAAAAAAACAAGGTACAAGAAATTGCTGTTCATGTGTTGTTTACAGTCAGGCTCTTTTGCGTTTTGGATTTTAGTTATGAAGTGACACGTAAGCAGTAGTTGTAGAGGTTGTACGTAATATCTATATAGGTATAATGTGCATTCGTTGAAAAAGTGATTCTAATAGAAAATACATATTCTCTTTCTGGCCCGTTTCTTTAACTTGTACTAAGTATTTATTCTTTTATATAGGCAAAGGGAAGTAAAATATGTGTGAAACAACCTTATTCTGAAATACTTATATTTTAAAATTATATATACAAAGGTACCAAGATAATACTTCTTGATAGACACTTTAAAATAGATTGTTGATTAAACATATCATAATCGTTAATCCGATGCAGTGGCGCTATACGGCCATCGTTGCTACAATAGTTATAGTTATAAAAATACATAAATATTTACCAAATGCATTAATTTGGATAAAAAACAGGAATGTAATTAAAATTTTGTCAAAATAATGCGCTCTTTCGGGCTCATACACAGGATTTGATCTGGTGAGATTGGAGGGGTTTACATTTAATACAGTTAAAATAATTAAAAAAAAACTGTTTTAAGATTCAAAATTTTACCTGAAAAACAAGTTTGTCTTCAAAAATTTAAATGCCATTTTATATATCAAAAAACTTTTGATTTTTTAATTTTTTTTTTCGAAAATCGTTAAAGCGGTTTTTTTAAAATTAATTTTTTATACATACAATTTTTCAATTTTGTTTTAAAAGTATTTTTGGTATGCAGTTGTTTAGTGATTGTATATATACGCTCTACATTTGAATTTTGTAAAACCGAACCGTTTTTGAGATATAGAATTTTGAAAAAAAATTCAATATTTTTTTAAAAAATCCAAACAAAACAAATTGCACTTTTTGATAATCAAATATTGTTAAGGCAATATAAGAGCGCGTTCAAAAAAAAATTATTGAAATCGGTTTATAAGTTGCTGAGAAAATTAAAAACCAAAATAACGGTTCTATGAGCGGTACCTTTCCGGAGCAATAAAAAATTATGTTTTTCTTACTAAAAGAAGCCAGAAGTTAAAAAATAAAATTTTTGGAGAAAATTAAAAAAAATCGATCGGTTTGTTTTTGAGAAAATTCGAATTTTCGTTTTTTGACCAAAAAAATTGTATGGAAAAAGACGCCTAACGCGAATCTACCCAAAAGTTTAACTTCCAAGTTTGAAATCAATATACCTAATGGTTTAAGCGTGGACAGACAGATAGGACAGAGGGACTGAATTGCGGGACCCACTTTTTTCGACTTCTCTACCATCGTAATATCATGTTTGATTAAAATCTCGAGTTCGATTTTTTTTACGATTGCAAAACTTGCCATATAGTTCCTATACATCGCAAGTAAGAAGAAATACGAAGCCAACAGAGCCTACTTCAATCTTCAGTCAAAGCTTTATAAGTCCAGAAACTTTACCAAAAGTGTACAGCCAGTACTGACATATACGAGTAGATCCAAGACCTGGGTGCTTATTAAAAGGCACTCCGACTTCTAAGGCGCATTCCAGAGGAAGGTCTTGCGCGGAATTATTGGCCCTTTATGTGTATGCTGTTAAAAAGTCAATTAAATATGAATACTAAATTACTGAATTAATGAATTAATATCTTATACTTAAATTATACTACTTTAGTATTAAAACTACTACTTTAGTATTAAAACTTATATAACTACTTAAAATAACTTAATCTTAAAGACTCTGAATACACACTTTATTTTACAATTATATTCTACTACAATTTATCTATACATATAAGAAACTATTAATAAACGATTGATTTCCTCTTGAACTTCCATCGACTGCGTTTGTTTTAACATTGTTATTGGCCCAGAAGAAATCTCAAAAAATCTAATCAATCAGTAATTTTAATAAATATATTTTCAAGTTTAGCAAAGTTTAAACAAAAAAAAAAAAAAACTAATCAAGTTATGACAAATCATCATTTGGTCAAAATCGAGGGGGAGAGTACGATAACTTTGGCGACAAAGTTTAATGACGGATTTGTATAGAACAGTTTAAAACAAGCATTTTTTACTGTGGGAGGGGGGTCTATCTTCCCCCGTTTAGGCGGTAGGGGCAATTTAAAAAAATATGTACATTAAATGGAAAAAAAATAATTAAAAAATAACGGTAATACTTTCAATTAAATTTATACCTTTTTTTAAAGCCAACATTTTTGTCTATTAGCTTGTTTTTAGATCAAGTCAAAACTATGCATAGTTTTTGAAAAAAATTGTTTTAAACTAAAAATGTATGCAAAAAAAAATTTAAAAAAAGGTTTAAAGTGTAGTTTTTCAAAACCTTCAAATTATCTACTGTTTTTTTTTTTTAAATTCATTGCTCTTATTTGTTTTTGGTCAAAAACTGAAAACTAGATGACTTAATGTCTTCTAGTTTTTGAGAAAATTGAAAATAACCACAACTACTATTTTATTTTAATTCTTTTTTTTTGCTTGAGTGGTCTTATTTTGATAGTAACAATGGTAGGTGCGAGTTTGGGTGTATGCAACAGTAATGTGTGTGCGAATTTGGGTGTATGCAACAGTGGGAATAAATTTTTCAAAAACTACGCATAGTTTTGACTTGAATTAAAAACTCGCTAATAAAACAGAATGTTGGCTTTAAAAAAATGTATAAAACTTAATTGTAAGTATTACCCTTATTTTTTAATTATTTTTTTTTTCATTTTAAATAATAATTTTTGTAAATTGCCCCTACCGCCTGAACGGGGGGAGATAGACCCCCCCTCCCATAGTAAAAAATGCTTGTATTAAGCCCCTCTACCAAAAACCGTTATTATTTCTTGGCGCCAAAGTTATCGTACTCGTGCCAAATCGAGCCTTTGACTCGTGAAAATTTTGACACTTGGAAACTCCATGTGGAAGCACTTTTGGTAAGGAATGACACATGGGACTACGTTTGTGGAACTAAGCAGAGACCTGACAAAGATCCAGCAGCATAGGTACTTTGGGATAAAGAAGACAGAAATCGGATCTCATTTTATCGATAAGTCCATCTGAATTAAAGGAGATAAGAGGTTGTGTGTCTTTAAATAATATCTGGACCAAGCTGCATAAAGTGTACGAATCACGAGGACCTGCCAATAAAACTTCACTTTTAAAACAACTCGTTTTGAATAAAATGAGTGAAGGGGATGACATATGTACGTGTTCATATATATAAGTTTTTTTCGGCTGTTGATAAATTAGAAGACATGGATTTAAATATTAATGGCGAATTACTTTCTATTCTTTTGTTATACAGCCTTCCTGATTCCTATGAAAATTTTAGAGTCGCGATAGAAACGCGGGATGATCTGCCTAAACCCGAAACCCTAAAGATAAAAATTACTGAGAAGTACAATGCCAGAAAAGGAAAGGATGGCGATCAGAGTGGCGCATTGTTTTATAAAACAGCGGCAGCATTATCAAAAGTTCAAGCCAAATTCAAAGTTCACAGCAAGAAATTCATTCGAAGAGAATAGAAGGACCGAAGGTAAGAAGAATAAGATTTTTCGTTTCAAATGCTATCGCTGCGGACGTAATGGCAAGTGATTGTAGACCAAAAATCAACACACCAGATAAGTCAGCAGTGACGGAGGAATCATTTTTGATATCAAAAGTAAGTGAAGAAGTTTTCTCTCTAAGCACTTTGTCAAAAAGCAATACATGGTGCTTGGACAGTGGCGCTACGTCACACATGTGTGGAGATAAAAACAAATTCTCTCAGCTGAACTTCAATTAGCCACGTCATTTATTGCTCGCAAACAACAAAACTACTGCAATTCAAGGCCAAGGTACTGCGAGAATTTCTACATCACATGGTAAACAAGTAAACCTTGAGAACACTTTATAATGTGCCAGACTTGCGGACAAATTTAATATCGAGTGCAAAAATAACCGAAAAGGTATTTAGAGTAACAATTGATAAGAAATTTTCTCAAATAAAAAAAAACAGACAACAGCGTTGTTGTAATAGCTCATAGAAAAAATGGTTTATATTATGTTAATGAGAACGTGGAGATTGCAAACGTAAGTTCGAGCAATCAAGATGATAACATTGATTTGATGGAGTGGCACAAAAAGTTTGGCCACCTGAATGTGAAAACCATGTGTGACATGCAAAGAAACCAATCAGTTTATGGAATGAAGTTTCGATGTCCTGAGCGAAATGAGGTACAGTGTGAAATTTGTATAGAGGTAAGTACCCCTTATAGTTAATCCACAGTGACATTTGTGGGCCTATGAAATCAAGGTCAAATGGTGGATGTAACTACTTTGCCACCTTCATAGATGATGCTACAAGATGGTGTGACGTATATCTTTTGAAACACAAAAATGATGTTTTTACAGCTTTTAAAGATTTCAAAACTCATGCAGAAAATCTTACAGAAAAAAGAATCAAAGCGTTGCGGTCAGATAATGGCGGAGAACACTGCAATAAGGAGTTTAATCAATATCTTTCGGAGGGAGGCATCAAGCATCAATTTACTATCGAGTATACCCCGCAACAAAATGGTGTCGCCGAAAGGATGAACCGGACACTTGTCGAAATGGGGCGATGTATATTACTGCAGTCGGAGCTATCTCAATCATTTTGGGCGGAGTCCATCGCTTGTGCCAAATACATACGGAATCAGTGCTCATCAAGCAGTTTAAATGGCGAGGTCCCCTACAAGCTCTGGACAGGGAAAGTCCCTGGTGTGAACCACTTCCAGGTATTTGGTAGTAAAGCATATTCTATGGTTAAAAATAAAAGTAGAAGTAAATTTGATCCCAAGTCGAGGCCATATACATTTGTTGGGTACTGCAAAAACGCGAAAGCATATAGATTATGATGTCACAAAACTAGAAAAATTATTAGAAGCAGAGATGTTGTATTTTTAAATAAAAATTTTGCATGCAATTTTGATTTAAAAGATAAAAAATTAGAAATGTTTTTTGAACCAAATAAAAATGAAGATGATTTGAAAGTCGATGGAAATTTAAAATCAAAAACAAATGAACATGAATATATTATTCACAATGACAGAAAGTTGGAAAATGAGAAAAACACAGAAGCATGCACTAGTGAATTAGAACATAAAGATCAAGATAAAATCGAAAACGAAGTAATTGAACAACGAAATAAAAAAGATAAAGACGACCAAATTGAAAGAGATGAATCAGAAGATTCAGATGTTTTTAGTGATGCTGTTTGCATGTTAACCCTAGATCCGCAAAATGTTAGTGACATTTTAAAAGATTCCAACGTTACGGAATGGAAACAGGCTATGAACGAAGAACTCTTGGTGCATGAGTCAAATAAAACATGGTCCATTGTAGACCGCCCAAAGGAGGAAAATATAATAGGCTGTAGATGGGTTTTTCAAACCAAAACGGACTTAAACGGTGAAGTTTGTAGAAGGAAGGCCCGGTTAGTTGCAAAAGGATACTGTCAGCGAACAGGCATAGATTTTAAAGAAACCTTTGCTCCAGTGGCTAGGCAATGTACAATTCGTCTCCTGATGGTGCTCGCTGCTGAAGATATGGGACAACTTAATTATTTTTTGGGTATTGAGTTTAACCAAAAAGAAAACGGAGAGATTACAATGAGTCAACAGAAATACATAAAGGAGTTACTTAAACGTTTCAACATGGAAGATTCAAATCCGATCTCCACACCTTTAGATACAAATACTAAACTTTCCAAGAAAATACTTAATGCTAACAATAATATCGATAAAGAAAAATTAACTAAATTACCTTACCAGAAATTAATAGGTTCTTTACTTTACTTAGCAGTTACAACAAGACCGGATATATCATACGCAGTAAGTTTTCTTAGCCAGTTCAACCAAGACTATGGTAACCCACACTGGACGGCAGCAAAAAGAGTGCTGCGGTACCTTAAAGGAACGATGAACTACGGGCTTACTTTCCGAAGGACAGGTCACAATGTACAAGGTTTCACAGACGCTGAATGGGGTGGAAACTCAGATGATAGGAGATCCTATACTGGGTATGTTTTCAAACTTGGAGGAGCAGCTATATCATGGGAAGCCAGGAAGCAGAGGACGGTCGCTTTATCCAGTGCGGAGGCCGAATATATGGCTATAGCGGATTCAGTCAAAGAGGCAATGTTTCTTCAAAAATTTCTTAATGAAGCTCTCTTTACAGACCAAAAGGGTATTTTCATTTATAATGATAACAAGAGTGCTCAGGCAATCGCAAGATATCCAGTTCAACACTCACGCACCAAACACATTGACATACGTCATCATTTTGTTCGAGATGCGGTGCAGAGGAGATACAGGGTGGGCCGTTAATAAGTGCACTTTTTGTCTCGCTCTAACTCCCGAACGAAATAACCGAGACGCGCGGGGATGGTATCTCCTTGCAGCTCGAGATCTAAATTTTTAGTCGCAATGAGTCCGTTCACGGGAGAGCAGCGCGATTTCTGCGTTCGCGCCTTTTATGAAAACAATCGCTCATACGTGACTGTTCGTCGGCTTTTTCGGGTAAAGTTTGGATTACGCAACATCACCGAGTGTCCAAGTACGAATGTAATCAAAAAATGGATCGTAACATTCGAGGCAACGGGATCAACGCAAAAACTTCGACCTACAGGACGCCCACGTTCCAGGCGGACTGCAGAAACAATTGAACGCGTACAAGCTTCTGTGCGCGAGGATCCAAGAAGCTCTACACGGAAACGCGCTGCGGCCCTGGGAGTACCCAGAACGACTTTACGTCGCATTTTACGGGATGATTTGAAGTTATACCCTTACAAAATTCAGATTGTCCAAGATTTGAAAGAATCCGATTTTGTTTCACGGTTCAATTTCGCAACAGAAATGTTACGGAGATTCCCTTACTTCAATAACATTATCTTCTCAGACGAAGCTCATTTTCATGTCAACGGATTTGTTAATCGACAAAATTGTCGATACTGGGGAACAGAAAATCTACGCTTAAAACATGGACAACCGTTACACTCTCCGAAAGTGACCGTTTGGGCCGGAATAGCCAAGCAGGGGATCATAGGGCCGTATTTTTATGAAGATCGATACGGGCGTAATGTTACTGTTAATTCAGAGCGTTATGTTTCGATGCTTAGAGATTTTTTAGCTCCAAAACTGCAAGAATCGAGTGGTTACACTATTCACACCTGGTTCCAGCAAGATGGCGCTACCTGCCATACAAGTAACGACTCTCTGGAGGTCGTTAGAGAAATGTTTCCTCGAAGGTTGATATCGAGGAGGGGTGATATTGCTTGGCCACCCAGGAGCCCTGACTTAACGCCACCGGATTTCTTTTTATGGGGCTACCTCAAGAGTAAGGTGTACTCTAATAATCCTTCAACGACGGCTGAATTATAAGCGAACATTGAAGAAGAAATCCGCTTAATCACTCCGCAACTTTTGACAAAAGTGTTCCAAAATCTCAGAGTCAGATTGGAAGAGTGCTGTAGGTGAAATGGACAATATTTGGATGATTTAATTTTTAAAAAATAAAAATGCATTTCGTTTTGTGTAATTTAAAATAAATATTTCATTTAAAAGCGCTACAGTTGTATTAATATAATTTTTTTTTAAGTGCACTTATTTACGGCCCACCCTGTATTATTCTAAAATACGTTGCTACAGATAAAATGACTGCCGATGTGCTCACCAAGGGTCTCACAGCATTGAAGCACAACAAACATATAGAGGCGCTTGGTTTATCATTTCTTAATTGAGGGGAAGTGTTAAAAAGTCAATTAAAAATAAATACTAAATTACTGAATTAATGAATTAATATCTTATACTTAAATTATACTACTTTAGTATTAAATTAAGACTCTGAATACACACTTTATTTTTTAATTATATTCTACTACAACTTATCTATACATATAATAAACGATTGATTTTCTCTTGAACTTCCATCGACTGCGTTTGTTTTAAAATATGCAACTGAATGCAATATACCTCAAAGCTCATATTGTGACAAAAATTAAACTCCGCTGGGCTGGACCCCTAGCTCATATAAGTAAAGAGAACCCACCTAGTCCTTTGTAGTATGTTTTATGGAAGCCGACAGCGTGGCAGACCATTTTTACGCTGGAGAGATGGCTTAGACCAGGGCGCCCGAAGCCTTTGGGTGCGAAACTGGATGGCGTTATCGGCTCGCAAGCAGGAGAGAGACTTGTTGTATGAAGCCAAGACCGGATCCCGGTTGTCGAGCCGATGATGGCAATGTATGTTACGAGTAAGACACTGTTGTTTTCACAAAAATTGACTGTATGCTTAATGGGTTGGTGGAATAATTTGTCCATACTTCTTTAAAAACAATCCTGGCCAGAAAATTACACTCAATGGTGACAGCTCTATAGAGTCATAAAAACTGACTTTTCGTTTATTAACTACAGAACCATAATAAGCAAGAGTTGTAGTTTTAACAAGACGGTACGGTGCAACATTTCACACAACTCTTGCCACGATTGATTTATTGAAGGAAACGTTTGGTAACCGCATAGGGTCACGAGACGGACCTGTGAACTGGCCTCCAAGATCTTGCTAAAGCGACATGCAATGCCGCTAGTCTACGTCTATAAGCCCGAAAGAGGGTAATATTCGCCACGTTATTGTCGATATACGTTCACAAATTTTAGAAAAATTCATCGTAAATTGTCCCTCCAGATTATAATACGTTCGAGCAAGCCATAACGTCCAGAATATGCTAGAAGTCATTTTCAAATTATACTCCAAGAACATTATTTTTCAAATACAGTAAATTTTGTATTCAATAAAATTATATACTACCTCTAAAAAAAGAAACACCATTTACAATAAAATTTAAAACACTTACCTCATCATCACCATCCAAATAGAAATAAAATTGATTCGGGCTAAGATACTTCTGCAGTAATTCCTTGGCAACTCGAACGGACATTTCACTTTGGACAAATGGATGTTGCAACAAACGTTCGGCAGTTGGACGCTTCTTTGGATTTTTAGTTAGCGCAGTTTTGATGAAATTATGAAATGTTGGACTCCATTTATCTTTGTCTTTCAGTGCTGGTGGCTTGAAGCCACTTTTTGACATTAGGAACAATGCGCGCATTGGATGGAGATCGAACATTGGAGGTTGTAGTTCAGCAAGTTCTATACAAAAACAAAACAAAATATTTATTAGTACTTTTTGGTTGGTTAAATAATTATTTTGATTCAAGTTAAATAAAGCACAACAAAAACTTTGATGTACCTCGAGGATAAACCATTTGGTGTTCTCTAAAAGTGCTCTACATACTGGTTGTTGTTTGATACTCGAGAGTTCGAGTTGGGTTGAGTTGATAGACGAACTTTTTTAAATTCAACTAAAAGTAAAGTGATAATAACCCCTAGAGAGGAGAAGAGTATTTCATCATCAGACATAGTTTAGAAGCAATGAGTTTTAAACTATTTTTACTGATACTTGGTACCTATGTATGTATGTATATTATATAAGAACAAACAAGTTGGAAAACACTTTCAAAAGTTAATTGAAAATAATGATTTTCTTTTGTGTAATATTTCAGCTTTTTTTTGCTTGCAAATATGTTAAAGTTCTAAACAATTAGTTAGGCAGGTAGGTAATTAATACCAGAACTCATGCAAGTTTTCAAAACCGTTTTAATTTCCATATACAAAAATGAAAAAAAATAACTCCGTGGAGAAGCCATAACATGAAGCATAGTAGTGGGGATTTTAGGGACTATTGCTATGACCTCTAGAAATAGAGTATTGTGGAACCAGTTCTTTAACAAAAGTGTTGGGTTGAAGACTTGGTGAACACATTATAGGGTTTTGCGAAGGCATGCACGGAGTTTTTCTGATATCTTTCTTTTCTAGAATTACCTTAATATCAATATCAGGAGACTTTTTTTTTAATAGTAGTCCAAGAAAAGTAGTGTTCCAGAAAAATTGGACACAAAATCCTAAAAAGCTGAAAAAATTGAAAAAATCCTAAAAAGCTTAACTTTGCTATAGAAGTTAATTTATAAGTCTGATAGCTGTTATCCGCGTTTTTGCCCGCATGATAAAATAAAATCAAAAATCACATAGAGACATTCCTGGGCAAGTTTACATGAGCTACAGTTGGTAAGCTTACCACAATTAAAAGAAACAACGAGGGACCAAAGGTAACGCTGTCTGTTTTTAAGTGATGAAGCAGTTCACCCCTGCTACTTTTAGTGTTTACCCTTGCGCCTTATTAATTGTCATATCCAATTTTTGGTTAATTAAAGTTTTACCCAAACTATTTGAAAATTGTATATTTTTTTAAAAACAAAATCTGCGGCTTCACAATGTAGATCATGTAACTCTACACAATAAAGAGTAAAACTTCAAAAAAAAACATCCGAAAACCCTAGGGTGAGTCGTCTAGTAGTTTTCTTTTAAATCATTGGTTATTTCAAAATTGACTGAAGTATCGGCTCTTAATCTTGTTAAAAAGTCAGTATCATAATTCGGCGAAACGAAACGATGGAAAATTTTGTAAACATATATTCAAGTTTAAAATTACTAAAATTACTAATTTTTTACAATTCTCTACTTTTTGTTTGGATGCACTCGAAACATACTTTCAAATCGATTGCATCTTTACAGACTTTAGCAAGGCATTGGACAAATTAAGGCATGAAAATGGATTTAACGACCATTTCGTTACGTGGATTTCGTCATATCTTAAAGATAGATAATATAGCGTCATGGTTAGGAGAGATGTTCAAATAGTAGACATGTGCATTCAAGAGGACACAAGCGTCCACAGGTTTTTCTCGAAACCCACCTCTGTCTATCAACTACTACACTCACCTCCCCGTGGTGAACATCGGGTGCCTAGTACCTCAACTGGAGATTGGATCCAAACCCCAGTTGAATAGTGGTGGGTTGGGGGGCAGCAAACGACAGAGAGAAGGGGAAGTTTTTCAACTAAGGCACCTCTCCTTATCCAGACAGTAGCGGAGGAATTCCCAAGATGGAACTAACGGTGGCATCTTCAGTTCCAGTCAGGCTGAACTACTTAATGAACACCTATAGGGCTTCTACGACTTCGGATCCCAGGCTATAACAACAAGCCTCAGATACGGATGGATTTACTGTTGACAACCCACGCAATCGAATTAAGGACAACGAACTTCGGATATGGACGTGGAATGTTAGGTCCCTTAACAGACCACTTGCAGCCGAAGAATTAGCGGAGGCCCTAGACTGCTATAAAGCAGACATCACCGCCATTCAGGAAATACGATGGGATGAGTCGGGCAAAAAGAGGATGAAAAACTGTGACATTTACTATGCTACCGAGAAAACCAACAGCTCTTATTTGGCTGCGGCTGTCATTGGAGCCAGACTAAGACAAGAAGTCTTGGGCTATAGGTGCATCAACGAGCGCCTCATGACCATCCGCATCAAGGCTAAATAGCCGAACACCAAAGATATGTTCTTCGAGCTCTTAGACAAAACAAATGAGCAGTGTCCTAGCTACGATATTAAAATTGTCCTGGGCGATTTTAATGCCAAGCTAGGAAGGGAAGACATCTTTGGTGGAATAATCGGGAAAAACAGCCTGCACGAAAACACTTCCCACAACGGATTCAGGCTCAGATTTTGCTGAGGGGCGAAACGTCATGGTAGCCAGTACGCGTTTTCCACACCTCAACATCTACAAAGGAACTTGGAGTTCTCCAGATCAATCTACCGTCAACCAGATTGACCAGACCATATTGCGATCGACGCCAGACAGGCTTCCAGCATCATGGATGTACGAACTTTCCGAGGAGCTAACATCGACTCGGACCACTACCTCGTTGTAGCCAAGGTAGCACTTCGGGTTTCCAGACCCAAGGCAAAATAGGGAGATGCTGGGAGAAGGTACAACGTCGAACGGCTACAATCGCAAGAGATCGCCAAATCCTTTTCCGACCGAGTTACATGTTACCTCTCTCGAAGTTCTCTGCCGCCAACACAATTAATCGAAAACCAGTGGCAACATTGCCAAGATGCCATCAGAGAAGCCGCCTCTGATGTGCTGGGATTCAAGAAACCACCAACAAGGAACCCCTGGTTTGATGAGGAATGTCAGCAGGCAAATGCAACCAAACAAAAGGCACGCAAAGCGGCGCTGCATAAAAGGACGAGAGCTGCTCATGAGCTCTACGAGCAGAAGAGGCGAGAGGAACACCGACTTCTCAGAAGGAAAAAGAGAGGGCATGTGAAGCGTGCGGTCGAAGATGTTGAGAGGTTCAAAAGCAGGAATGAAGTTCGAAAGTTTTATGAACAGGTGAGACGAAATTCACAGGTACATAAACCTAGAACCGAAGGCTGCAAAGACGAAAGTGGAAACATCATAGTGGAACCGCAGTCAATGCTGAGGATATGGAAGGACCACTTCTGCAGACTGTATAACGGTGACGACGAACCGAATTCCGCTGTCAGGCAGGATGATCCATTCAACATAGACGACGAAAGCCAACAATCCCGTCCTCCCGACTTAGACGTAGTAAAGATTGCCATATCTAAGCTGAAGTCTAATAAAGCCGCTGAAGCAGATGGCTTGAATGCCGAGCTCTTCAAAGCAGCTGGAGATAATTTGGTTAGCAGCATGCACCCACTTATTATAAGATATGGTCGGAAGAAAGCATGTCCGATGAATGGAACCTCAGTATTGTTTGCCCGATCCTGAAAAAAGGAGACCCTCTAAACTGCACCAATTATAGAGGAATCAGTCTACTTAACATCGCTTATAAAATCTTCTCTGCCGTAATATGTGAACGTCTAAAGCCCATCGTCAACAACCTGATAGGTCCTTATCAGTGTGGTTTTAGACCAGGAAAGTCCACAGTCGATCAAATCTTCACATTACGGCAGATCCTGGAAAAAACCCAAGAACACCAAATCGACACCCACCATCTTTTCATCGATTCAAGGCCGCATATGACAGTATCTACAGGGACGAACTGTATAGAGCCATGTCTAGTTTTGGCATCCTTACAAAAATCGTCCGTTTGTGCAGGATGACCATGGAGAATTCACGCTGCTCCATAAAGGTTGGAAACAACTTAACAGAACCTTTCGATGTCAAAAAAGGTTTTAGACAAGGTGATGCGCTGTCATGTGATTTTTTTAACATCGTACTTGATGACATTGACATAATCGGAAGAACTCAGCGTGATGTCAATATGGCTTTTGTGAGTATTGAGGCAGAAGCGGCAAAAATGGGTTTAACGGTTAATGAGGGCAAAACAAAGTACATGCTGTCATCAAGAAAGGACCTACAACACCGACGTCTTGGTCAAAACGTCACCATCGACAGACGTAGCTTTGAGGTAGTCAAGGACTTCGTCTACCTAGGCTCCTCTGTAAACGCAGCTAACAACACCAGCGCTGAGATCAAACGAAGAATAACTCTGGCTAACCGCTGTTTCTTTGGGCTAAGAAAGCAATTGAGTGAGGGACCAAAGTGTCCCTTATCATCCCCGTCCTGCTATTCGGTGCAAAAGCATGGACTATGACAAAAGCGGATGAAAGCAACTTGGGTCGTATCGAGAGAAAAATTCTTCGTGTGATCTATGGTCCCGTATGCATAGAAGGGGAGTGGAGGAGAAGATGGAACGACGAGCTGTGCGGGCTGTACACTGTACAGCGACGTAGACTTAGCCAGAAGGGTAAAAGTCCAACGACTAAGATGGCTGGGTCACGTAGAGCGAATGGAAACCAATGCTCTGGCCTGGAAAGTCTTCGAATCCACACCCACAGGACAGCGCAGTAGAAGAAGACCGCGAATCAGGTGGCGCGCACAAGTGGAAAGTGAACTCACCCAACTTGGAGCGCGAAACTGGAGACAGGTAGGTAGGGACCGAGCTAGATGGAGAAGTTTGTTGGGTGAGGCCCTAGTTCACACAGGATTGTAGCGCCACCTTAAGTAAGTAAGTAAGGTTAGCAGTAACCCTTCATGTCAATTCTGATGTACTTCAAGGGAGTCACCTTGGCCCATTACTGTTTATTTTATTTATTAATAATTTTCCTTCCGTTTTAAATAATTCTATATCCGTATAATTTACGCAGATGATGTTAAAATATTTGGAATTATTAACTCATTCCAGGACTGTAAAAGATCTAAATCAATTTTGGAAATGATGCAATAAATGTAAGATAGTTTGACAAGCAAACGTAATGCAATTAAAAATATGTTGAATTTGTCACGTTTGAATAGAGAACCTCAGTTTATCTAACCATGGTATTGTACTGGGCTCAAAATCAACGTTTACTGATCCTAAAACAGCTAACAATTTATTTTCGTCAAAAGACTTTCCCGAGAGTTCCTTGATCCATTTATTTATTATTAAAATTCTGTGTTTTTTTTTTTGTCACGCCAATTATTGAATACGCTTGCCTTCATTCTATATTATTTAAAGGAGCGCATTATCTCACGTCGTCGTCGTGGGCCTGTTGCGGGCGTGGCCTCCAAGATCGTGCGATTTAACACCGCTGGCTGGGATTATGTTAAGTTGCTTGACTACGCAGATAAGCCGAATACGATTGAGGTCTAATAAGAGAATATTCGGCGTGTTAGTGCTGAAACAAAAAGTGGTCGGAAATTGAGTCTTTAGGTTGGAATTTATTCGAGCCAGCCGCAGCGGCCATTTGCTCGGTTTTCGATTTTCATAAAATAAAGGCAAACTCTTATGTTTAGAATAAAGCTGAATTCTTGGCCATAACATACAATTATATACGTTTTACTTCTTCTTGAAAAGCAAACGCTTAAAAAAAAACCCCTCTACATTATTTATTTTCATGGCACAAAAAAACAAAATAAAAGTTTATTTTTTAATTTGAACCAGAAAAAATGTGTAGCGTTTATTCTAATAAAAAGGTGGCTGGCGTAATTTTCGGAAGCCATTTTATTTTCCTCTATTAGAAGAATTTCAACTGCTTTATAATACAATTATACTTCTTCTTTTTTGTATCTATGTATGTATATTCTATAAATCACTTATTATAGCTCATTACATCTATTATTCTTCTTCATGAAAAACAAACTTTAAGTCATAATATTTCAGAAATCGAAGCTTAAAAGAGACGAAGACGCAAAGTTTTGAGAAAAGGGTAATAAATTAGTTAATTTTATCGAGGTACTAGGACGGCTAATTCAAAACAATAAAGCAAATTACTTTTGTGTTTCCAACATGTCTGATTTTGATTTTATTAAAAGCTGTTACAAAAGCAATTCTCTTACATCAGAGGAATGGTCATTATCAAGTACTAAATCATTCCTATTTTAATGTTGAGGATTTATTACATCAATAATTTCGTTAAGCTCTTTAACAAGAACCTTATAAGCTTCGATTAAACCCAACAATACAACAATCTTAACTTCCAAGAATTTTTTGATTGCACACTTATGCTTTTAAGGGTCTAATCAATATCAACAATACTTCGCTTTGTTAACCCGAACCCGATGAACTAGGTAAGGTAAACTCAGACATCCCATTTCCCCAATTTTTGTTTTGTTTGGCACAACGATTAAATATAAGAAAAATAAAATCATACCAATAGCTGTAATTCCGCACGCCCATATATCACATAATTGATTGTAGCCACCCTTCCGTTCAACAGCTGCTACCTCGGGTGCCATCCAATAAGGTGTTCCTGAAAATGAAAAGAAAAAAGAGGAATAAGAATAAGGATAAGAAAGTCCTAGGAAAATGTTTTTCTTTTTTGGTATGTAAGAATATTTTTTTCTAAAGTGTTGAAATACAAAGTATCCTCAAGAATTCACTGAACTTGTGTTCAAGGATGACACTCTAAAGTTTGCTTTTTTTCACTAAAGCAAGTCATACTTACATATATAACTATACAATAATAAAGGGCGAGTTATGTCTTCGTTAAAAAAAAAAAACTAGAATAAGACTTCTAATTAAAAACCTAAGGGCTATGATGATATACAGAATTCTAAACATGGTGTATAGGCACGTTATTCTTTATGCCCTTTCACAAGAGGGTTAAAGTGTATGAAAGGAATAAGTGTTGTATACAACTAGTGTCACCTGGAGTGTGTAGTGTAGTAACATTTTAAGGACCTTTCAAGGTGTAATTTCATTTTTCAACTCAACTTTTTGAGAACCTTCATTTAAATCAACGGGAACTGAATCTCACTCAAAAGCAATTTATTTATTTTTTCTTGGCTGTGGGTGGGTGGATAATTGGACATTGCAAAGGTTACGTTTATTATTTTACATTAAAATAAAGGACTTTTAACAATAACATTGAAATCACTTGCACAAAATAAGCCAAAAGCCTTAGAGAATTCAAATTACATAATACCAGAAGAATTGTAAAAGAATACAATCTTTTGCGAATAAATTCTTTAGAGACAAATCATTTAAATTAAATAAAACTTAAATGATATTTTTTTTTTTAAATGACATATAATTTACTTTATTTGAAAAATGGTCTCCTTGGATTACAATTTGACAATGATTTCCAATTTTCGAACAATACTTTTGAGCGTTTATTAACACAACGAATGTTCCAAGAATCGGGTTTTTTAATAAGAGCTCTACACAAAAAAATTTGTAAATAAAACAAAAACATTTTGGATATCAATTAAATTCTTTATTCCTGTGAAAGTAGGTTCGATGCCATTATGTATGGAACTCTATTTCTTTTGGATTCCAACACGGGCACGCTTGCAGAAGTCCAGACTCTGAACCCAATTTTCGACGGTTTTCAAGCATAAATCGGCCAATAATGCTGCAATTTCACGTTCGTTATTCGTACGAAGATCATCAATCGTCGCTGGCTTGTTGGCATAGACCATAGACATGACGTAGCCCCACAGGAAATAGTCTAGCGGCGGCGTCAATTCGCACGACCGAGACGGCCAAGCGACTGGAATATTTTGAACCACATGTCCTCCAAGTCCATTTCATCCAATTAGGGCCAACAATATTCGGTTATCATTGAACGGTAGCAATCCCTATTCACAGTAACGTGTCAGTCTAGCTCATCACGGAAGAAGTACGGCCCAATGACGACGGCGGCCGCCGCCGGCCCGCCCATAAACCACACCAAATCGTAATTTTTTCGGGATGCAATTATGGCTCGTGGAAAACGTGTGGACTGCTGCCTGACCAATACCGCATATTTTGTTTATTGACGAAGCCATTCAGCCAGAAGTGAGCCTCATCGCTGAAGATGATTTTTCGATGAAAATCCGAAGAAAATCAATTCAGCCCAATTCACGAACATACGACACTTCTGGTGGTCAAGCGGCTTCAGTTCTTGCGTCAAATTATTCTTGTAAGGATGTAGCCCCAGATCTTTTCGCAAAATTCCCCACAACGACGTCACAGAGATACCCAACGCTTGGGAACGACGTGTGAGAGACACATGTGGGCTTTCTGCAACTGAAGCCTCAGCGGCAGCAATATTCTCCACACTACGGGTACTTCTTTGTCTCACTGGCACGGGAACATTTTGTATTGTGCCTGTGTATTCAAATTTTTCCACTAGACGCTCAATTGTTGATCTGCTAGGACGATTATGACGACCATAAATTGGAAGTAGCGCTCGTTGTTGGCTCGTATTTTTTTCCATCATGAAATGGCAAAGCTTACTGCAGAGACATGTCAAAAGAGTGGCAAGAAATATGGCGTCATTTGCTGTCCCCGTCGCTCTACTTTTGTAGAGTCTCTGTTGAAAACCCCTGTATTTAATCGCTTCGGGCTTATCGGCGTACCTACTAGCAACTTCAAATGTTTCCACAAAAAATAGTCAAGCGATGTTAAATTGCCAATTCAAGGGTCCGTAACGTGCAACTATGCGAACTGTGTTACATGCTTCAATATCGTGTTACGAGTCAAAACCACAGCTCTTGCACATCATGTTTTTTTCAATTGATGAACAAAAACTAAAAAACAATCACTTGATAGCTGTCAAAATGGCAGCAAGTTAAAAAAGTGTTGCCAACTTAAAGTTCTATACCTCCGAAAAAAATACCGGTTGCATAATAATTGTAGGTAGATATTCTGAGATCCCAAATAGAAAAACAGTTCAATCAATACTTCTTTTAAATTCGAAGGATTGCAATATTTTTTAGTTCATTCGCAATCAACTGAACGCATTCATTTGAATCCTTTAATTTTTCAATGATTAAGTGAAAATTGTTGAACTTTTTATAAAACAATTTTGAACCGATTGACTCGAAATTTTGAATATATCTTGGAAAATACATTTTCTTGAAAGTGCGTATGATAGCAAAAGTCTATAGATAAAAGAAAGTTATCGTTTTATTATAATTCAAAATTTGCAGGAACTGTTAGTCCGTCGAGGCCCTAAAAAGGAGACTTGATCTCAAAGTGCCCTCGATTGTAAAAAAAAGAGAGCTTATTTTAAATACTTACATTTTAGATTAAATGGACGTTTTTTGAGCATTAATCAAAAGCTGTTGGTTTTCAAAATATCAGTTGTATCAGATGGATCCAAAATAATCAAATTAAGCAAAGTTACTTAGTCTATAACAGGTTATTTCTAGTACACTAAATCGGCCAAAACCAGTATTTTGAGTTTTTTAGCCACGGCTTAGCTCAAAGTTCAAACCAAAAACTATTCTCAATATTATAAATATGAAAGCCAGATTGTTTGTTTGTTTGTCCATCAAGTAAAAACGGAACAATATTTTGACATCAATTATTGTGTAGAGGTAGTTACGATGCTGGAAAGTGGTTTAAGGTACTTTTTAACCTAGTACAAATCTTTTTCACAGCTCAATCGAGCAGATCCGCCGATAACACTTATAAGTTATAATTCAATATACTCTTTATTTAGTAGCATATCATTAGGTGCTTTCTGCTATCATCGTTGCCTATCATTAGGCTTGTCTTCTTTTATATGGTGGGTTGGGTGCAGTACATACTACCTCCTTACTTAATTTTCTATTAAAAATAGGAGATTGGCGGTAATTCTGAACTTATCGCAAGTGTTTACTCTGATTTTTAAAATAGCATACATGACGTTCAGTTTCTCTGTCAAATAGCGTTTCCAGCAGTAAGAAACGATGTTGTTTTGAAAATAAATTCAAACATATGGGATGAAGTCGCAAGTGTTATGAGAGAGTACTTGTCAATGTTTTCACATTTAAAAAAAAAACTTCAAAAAAAAAAAGAGATATTCTCGTAAATCTAGTACCTCTTGTTTCTAGACAAGAAATATAAAATCCATCAGCAATTACTTGCAACCATATTTTTCCCTTCATTTTTTATTAATTTTTTTTTCTCATCGAATGCATTTCCCGTATTTTCAAATTTATTCTCTGAACTAATTTAAATTTCCATCCAACCTCTTATAACCTTCTTTCCTTCCTTCGTCCTTTTAAAAGTACTACTGCGTTCATTCTAAAGGACACACTACTTTTTCAAATGCCTCCTTCTTTCTGATTTATAATTTTCACAGTGTACTTATACGCCCCATTTTGCAACCTAACTCAGTGTGGAGATTTCCAGGAGATACCAGGGGACAGGTAGAAGCAGCAGACACCGGTACTTAATAAGGACTAAAAATTAAAAAAAACCCTGTAAATGAAAATGTTGTAGTACTGTACAGTTATTTTACAGGGGGAGGGAGGCAGGATGATGGTGTTAATAATAATAATCAAAGAAGGTTGTTCTTCAAAGTGAATGGCACAAGAGATCCTTAAGAGATTAATGGTGTCAGGGTACAAGGAAAGGACCTATTATATATCCATCATCATACTCGTGTCCTTACACTGCAGGTGTACGAGTTTACAGAGGTATACAAGACAAGGTGATATTCGACAAAGAATAATTTGTTTAAGAAATCAAAGATTTAATATTGCCTCGAGGATGGCGGAGGATATATGGGGCAGGGTCACTGAATGAAGACAAGTAGCAATGTACTTTATTAAAATGAAGTTAATGTCCTTGCTGTAAACTTGTTTGTTCCTTTTTTTATTGAGTTATAACTTTTTCAACAAACAAAGAAAAAAAGGAAGGAAGTGGAAGCTGACAATCTTTACTCAACGAGCCATGATTTTTAAAGGTGGGTGGGTTGGAGTATTTTGAATACAAATTAGTTGAGAAGCTCATGAAAAGAAGGAAGCAAAAGATTAGTTGGTAAGGTAGGTTATATTTTTTCTAAAGATTCAATTATGAAAGTTCATTTAGAAGTTCACTGCACAAAAGAGTTGTCTCAAGTGTTTTCTATTTTTCTTTTATAAATAAGAACTTATTTCAAGCGGTCAGTTATCAACTGAATAAGAAAAAGATGCTACATCGTTCAATGTCAATGTTGTATATACTTATGTTTGCTTTTAAAAAAGGAACTTAATAGGACTTAAAAGGGACATTTAAGTCTAGAGGGAATTTATCATATATTTAATGAGGGTTCTACTTCTTACATATTTCTAACTTATAACCAGACCATCACTTACTATCTCGAACACTTCGGTAGCAAGCTTTAATCGACTTAAATTAAAAAAAAATTGTTATCTTTTTTACCGCATAAATGTCGGATGGACTGAATTCTTGACTTTATGTTGGAATCTTCCTAATTGATAATTTGCAGAAATTATTATTGTTATTAATTCTTAGCAACGACTTTCATTTAGGTCGTTCCTTGAGGGCCACACGCAGCGTGATGCTTTTACATTCCATTTTTCAGCCGTTTTTCATGCTTTTTTTAAACCTTCTTCATTCCATCTTCATCCTCAGTTTATCTTCTCTTTATCCTCCTCTCATCCTCTTTTCATTATTTCTTCATCCGTTTATCATCTCATCTTCATCCATTACCTAACTAACATGGCCTTCTGTTCTTTGCTTAGAAGGTACAAATCTTTCGAAGATAGGTTAACAGAATAGAATAGAACAAAATAAAATAAAATAGAATAGAATAGAATAGAATAGAATAGAATAGAATAGAATAGAATAGAATAGAATAGAATAGAATAGAATAGAATAGAATAGAATAGAATAGAATAGAATAGAATAGAATAGAATAGAATAGAATAGAATAGAATAGAATAGAATAGAATAGAATAGAATAGAATAGAATAGAATAGAATAGAATAGAATAGAATAGAATAGAATAGAATAGAATAGAATAGAATAGAATAGAATAGAATAGAATAGAATAGAATAGAATAGAATAGAATAGAATAGAATAGAATAGAATAGAATAGAATAGAATAGAATAGAATAGAATAGAATAGAATAGAATAGAATAGAATAGAATAGAATAGAATAGAATAGAATAGAATAGAATAGAATAGAATAGAATAGAATAGAATAGAATAGAATAGAATAGAATAGAATAGAATAGAATAGAATAGAATAGAATAGAATAGAATAGAATAGAATAGAATAGAATAGAATAGAATAGAATAGAATAGAATAGAATAGAATAGAATAGAATAGAATAGAATAGAATAGAATAGAATAGAATAGAATAGAATAGAATAGAATAGAATAGAATAGAATAGAATAGAATAGAATAGAATAGAATAGAATAGAATAGAATAGAATAGAATAGAATAGAATAGAATAGAATAGAATAGAATAGAATAGAATAGAATAGAATAGAATAGAATAGAATAGAATAGAATAGAATAGAATAGAATAGAATAGAATAGAATAGAATAGAATAGAATAGAATAGAATAGAATAGAATAGAATAGAATAGAATAGAATAGAATAGAATAGAATAGAATAGAATAGAATAGAATAGAATAGAATAGAATAGAATAGAATAGAATAGAATAGAATAGAATAGAATAGAATAGAATAGAATAGAATAGAATAGAATAGAATAGAATAGAATAGAATAGAATAGAATAGAATAGAATAGAATAGAATAGAATAGAATAGAATAGAATAGAATAGAATAGAATAGAATAGAATAGAATAGAATAGAATAGAATAGAATAGAATAGAATAGAATAGAATAGAATAGAATAGAATAGAATAGAATAGAATAGAATAGAATAGAATAGAATAGAATAGAATAGAATAGAATAGAATAGAATAGAATAGAATAGAATAGAATAGAATAGAATAGAATAGAATAGAATAGAATAGAATAGAATAGAATAGAATAGAATAGAATAGAATAGAATAGAATAGAATAGAATAGAATAGAATAGAATAGAATAGAATAGAATAGAATAGAATAGAATAGAATAGAATAGAATAGAATAGAATAGAATAGAATAGAATAGAATAGAATAGAATAGAATAGAATAGAATAGAATAGAATAGAATAGAATAGAATAGAATAGAATAGAATAGAATAGAATAGAATAGAATAGAATAGAATAGAATAGAATAGAATAGAATAGAATAGAATAGAATAGAATAGAATAGAATAGAATAGAATAGAATAGAATAGAATAGAATAGAATAGAATAGAATAGAATAGAATAGAATAGAATAGAATAGAATAGAATAGAATAGAATAGAATAGAATAGAATAGAATAGAATAGAATAGAATAGAATAGAATAGAATAGAATAGAATAGAATAGAATAGAATAGAATAGAATAGAATAGAATAGAATAGAATAGAATAGAATAGAATAGAATAGAATAGAATAGAATAGAATAGAATAGAATAGAATAGAATAGAATAGAATAGAATAGAATAGAATAGAATAGAATAGAATAGAATAGAATAGAATAGAATAGAATAGAATAGAATAGAATAGAATAGAATAGAATAGAATAGAATAGAATAGAATAGAATAGAATAGAATAGAATAGAATAGAATAGAATAGAATAGAATAGAATAGAATAGAATAGAATAGAATAGAATAGAATAGAATAGAATAGAATAGAATAGAATAGAATAGAATAGAATAGAATAGAATAGAATAGAATAGAATAGAATAGAATAGAATAGAATAGAATAGAATAGAATAGAATAGAATAGAATAGAATAGAATAGAATAGAATAGAATAGAATAGAATAGAATAGAATAGAATAGAATAGAATAGAATAGAATAGAATAGAATAGAATAGAATAGAATAGAATAGAATAGAATAGAATAGAATAGAATAGAATAGAATAGAATAGAATAGAATAGAATAGAATAGAATAGAATAGAATAGAATAGAATAGAATAGAATAGAATAGAATAGAATAGAATAGAATAGAATAGAATAGAATAGAATAGAATAGAATAGAATAGAATAGAATAGAATAGAATAGAATAGAATAGAATAGAATAGAATAGAATAGAATAGAATAGAATAGAATAGAATAGAATAGAATAGAATAGAATAGAATAGAATAGAATAGAATAGAATAGAATAGAATAGAATAGAATAGAATAGAATAGAATAGAATAGAATAGAATAGAATAGAATAGAATAGAATAGAATAGAATAGAATAGAATAGAATAGAATAGAATAGAATAGAATAGAATAGAATAGAATAGAATAGAATAGAATAGAATAGAATAGAATAGAATAGAATAGAATAGAATAGAATAGAATAGAATAGAATAGAATAGAATAGAATAGAATAGAATAGAATAGAATAGAATAGAATAGAATAGAATAGAATAGAATAGAATAGAATAGAATAGAATAGAATAGAATAGAATAGAATAGAATAGAATAGAATAGAATAGAATAGAATAGAATAGAATAGAATAGAATAGAATAGAATAGAATAGAATAGAATAGAATAGAATAGAATAGAATAGAATAGAATAGAATAGAATAGAATAGAATAGAATAGAATAGAATAGAATAGAATAGAATAGAATAGAATAGAATAGAATAGAATAGAATAGAATAGAATAGAATAGAATAGAATAGAATAGAATAGAATAGAATAGAATAGAATAGAATAGAATAGAATAGAATAGAATAGAATAGAATAGAATAGAATAGAATAGAATAGAATAGAATAGAATAGAATAGAATAGAATAGAATAGAATAGAATAGAATAGAATAGAATAGAATAGAATAGAATAGAATAGAATAGAATAGAATAGAATAGAATAGAATAGAATAGAATAGAATAGAATAGAATAGAATAGAATAGAATAGAATAGAATAGAATAGAATAGAATAGAATAGAATAGAATAGAATAGAATAGAATAGAATAGAATAGAATAGAATAGAATAGAATAGAATAGAATAGAATAGAATAGAATAGAATAGAATAGAATAGAATAGAATAGAATAGAATAGAATAGAATAGAATAGAATAGAATAGAATAGAATAGAATAGAATAGAATAGAATAGAATAGAATAGAATAGAATAGAATAGAATAGAATAGAATAGAATAGAATAGAATAGAATAGAATAGAATAGAATAGAATAGAATAGAATAGAATAGAATAGAATAGAATAGAATAGAATAGAATAGAATAGAATAGAATAGAATAGAATAGAATAGAATAGAATAGAATAGAATAGAATAGAATAGAATAGAATAGAATAGAATAGAATAGAATAGAATAGAATAGAATAGAATAGAATAGAATAGAATAGAATAGAATAGAATAGAATAGAATAGAATAGAATAGAATAGAATAGAATAGAATAGAATAGAATAGAATAGAATAGAATAGAATAGAATAGAATAGAATAGAATAGAATAGAATAGAATAGAATAGAATAGAATAGAATAGAATAGAATAGAATAGAATAGAATAGAATAGAATAGAATAGAATAGAATAGAATAGAATAGAATAGAATAGAATAGAATAGAATAGAATAGAATAGAATAGAATAGAATAGAATAGAATAGAATAGAATAGAATAGAATAGAATAGAATAGAATAGAATAGAATAGAATAGAATAGAATAGAATAGAATAGAATAGAATAGAATAGAATAGAATAGAATAGAATAGAATAGAATAGAATAGAATAGAATAGAATAGAATAGAATAGAATAGAATAGAATAGAATAGAATAGAATAGAATAGAATAGAATAGAATAGAATAGAATAGAATAGAATAGAATAGAATAGAATAGAATAGAATAGAATAGAATAGAATAGAATAGAATAGAATAGAATAGAATAGAATAGAATAGAATAGAATAGAATAGAATAGAATAGAATAGAATAGAATAGAATAGAATAGAATAGAATAGAATAGAATAGAATAGAATAGAATAGAATAGAATAGAATAGAATAGAATAGAATAGAATAGAATAGAATAGAATAGAATAGAATAGAATAGAATAGAATAGAATAGAATAGAATAGAATAGAATAGAATAGAATAGAATAGAATAGAATAGAATAGAATAGAATAGAATAGAATAGAATAGAATAGAATAGAATAGAATAGAATAGAATAGAATAGAATAGAATAGAATAGAATAGAATAGAATAGAATAGAATAGAATAGAATAGAATAGAATAGAATAGAATAGAATAGAATAGAATAGAATAGAATAGAATAGAATAGAATAGAATAGAATAGAATAGAATAGAATAGAATAGAATAGAATAGAATAGAATAGAATAGAATAGAATAGAATAGAATAGAATAGAATAGAATAGAATAGAATAGAATAGAATAGAATAGAATAGAATAGAATAGAATAGAATAGAATAGAATAGAATAGAATAGAATAGAATAGAATAGAATAGAATAGAATAGAATAGAATAGAATAGAATAGAATAGAATAGAATAGAATAGAATAGAATAGAATAGAATAGAATAGAATAGAATAGAATAGAATAGAATAGAATAGAATAGAATAGAATAGAATAGAATAGAATAGAATAGAATAGAATAGAATAGAATAGAATAGAATAGAATAGAATAGAATAGAATAGAATAGAATAGAATAGAATAGAATAGAATAGAATAGAATAGAATAGAATAGAATAGAATAGAATAGAATAGAATAGAATAGAATAGAATAGAATAGAATAGAATAGAATAGAATAGAATAGAATAGAATAGAATAGAATAGAATAGAATAGAATAGAATAGAATAGAATAGAATAGAATAGAATAGAATAGAATAGAATAGAATAGAATAGAATAGAATAGAATAGAATAGAATAGAATAGAATAGAATAGAATAGAATAGAATAGAATAGAATAGAATAGAATAGAATAGAATAGAATAGAATAGAATAGAATAGAATAGAATAGAATAGAATAGAATAGAATAGAATAGAATAGAATAGAATAGAATAGAATAGAATAGAATAGAATAGAATAGAATAGAATAGAATAGAATAGAATAGAATAGAATAGAATAGAATAGAATAGAATAGAATAGAATAGAATAGAATAGAATAGAATAGAATAGAATAGAATAGAATAGAATAGAATAGAATAGAATAGAATAGAATAGAATAGAATAGAATAGAATAGAATAGAATAGAATAGAATAGAAGGTTAATAATTCAAATGCAGAAGAACTCCGTAAGACCTTTTCTGTCAGAATTTTCAGAAATTGACAACTGAGTCAGTACGTTGCAATTTGACTATCTTTTTGAAGCCATAATTACAATGGCTATCACTTAAGAATATTTAGCCGCCGTGCAAATCCCCTCTAACCTCCCATATGTGATACCCCTTCCACCTTAAAATCCAAAGTTCGTTGTCCCTATAACATTTGCATTATGGTTCATGAAGTAAATCCTTCTTCCTCTGAAGCTTGGGCATATAAAAACAAAATTAACATTTGTTTTCCTTAAGTTTTTAGCTTGATGTTATCTTGGTTTAAATTTATGTTAAGCAGGCAGCACTTCAGTTTTGATGTTATGACGAAAAACAAAATATTCGCTCTCTTGCACTTATAAGGACTTTCACTCCTTCCTAAGATCATATTACACCTTTCATCAACTATGCAAATTCTAATGGGAAGGCTTAACGCTCAGGCGTGGAGTGCGGTGGAATAATAAATGTAATGTTGGATCATTTGCACACACAACAAAATATAAATATTCATTAATTTCATTTATTTTTTTAAGATTTAACATCATACTCGTACAATTTTAATTATGATGAATAGAAATTAAAAAAAAGAATAATTTGTTTTTATTTTATTAAAATAGGCCAAGAATACTGTTGATATTTTATTAAAATTGCTCAAACGTGATTAACAGCAACAACAACAACACAAACTCAAGTATACTGTTCTATTGTGTACAGTGCATCAGTTGCATACACCAGCAACACTTGAGTAAATCTATTGAGAACTTTATTATATAAAAGATGACAACAAAAAAGGATGCGAAACATGAGCGAAGAAAAAAACACCCTGATACGCCAAGTCAAAGTGGATTTTTATGTCCTACTTTTGTAAAGTGGATATGAAACCAACTACTTAGCCGGAGATAAACTCATCAAAACAACAGTATCTAGGTATCAACGTATCTTTGTGAGGCATGTGAGTCCTTTTTGGATTATGAAATACTGCAGTAGTTAGTTCTTTTTGTCACGCTTTTTCTTTAAGCATTTCGATTCAAGTGGAGACTGTAGGTCGATTTGAGTGGAAGGTAGGGCTTTGTGCCAAATAAAATTATAAAAAAAAGATAGAAAATTATATGCTATGACTTTTTGAAAGGCAAGAACTTTAAAGAACAACAAAATCTGAACAAATTGTTCATATTTTATCGGATTTAGTTGTTCTACAAGCCTTATGTGGGCGATTACTTTGAAAAGAAAGTTAAGATATGTAATTGACGATGAAGTTATGTGCTTGATATTTGAATCGATATTAAAACAAAATTATATATAAATACTGAAAGTTCTTGTGCAAAAATTGGCAAATGCTATGGAGAAATTAAGTATTGTAGTTATACGAAACATATTGAGAATATTTCAAGACAACAATTACCTACATGGTAGTTTCAACTTAAAAACTTAATAAATCAGGTGCAGTAATTACACTAGTTAAAAGTTGATGAATATAGTTTTAACACTCATTTTCTGCATTTGAAGAAGCTTTATCCTTTAAAGGTTGAAAGAATCAGACCATGGTAGCAATCTCAAGGCGAAACGTATAAAGTTGCGTTGGTATCCTATTCTTTTGGATCTCGTAAAAAGGAGTCTAAATATAAGATTCATACTCAAGATGGGTCGGACCAAAGTGTTATATAAGCGGGAGTAACATAAGATTCCTGAAATTCTTTAGACTAAAAACTAACATAGAATGGGCTTTACTAACGATCGAACTCCGTGAAATTGAAATCAGAATTTAAAAGAACACCAAGATCTTTAGAGCTATAAGGCGATGTGTAGGGTTCTGAGATGTTTTGTAATCAATCCAGCTGGTAGTAGTTTTCTTTAGTGAAAGTCATTGCCTGACGTTTAGTTCATTCTTTTTGCACCAAATAACAAAACTGTTAATATCCTCTTGCAGTTGCAATCGAACCTTTAGAGATTGTAAGTTTTGAAGATTTTCATATCATCCATATAATATTAAAATGTTACTGTATTGTACACAAAGGAATACATCGTTAATGGCTGAGATAAAAAGTAGAGGTCCTAAATGACAACCCCGGGGAAACCTGATTTGGCACTGAAAAGGTTTGGCGAAAGAACTTCTTAATTTATCTTGATAAACCTATTTTAAAGAAAAGAATAAATAAATGTGATAAACTGAGGATTAAATCCAATTGCCCTTAGCTTTAATGTTATGACATAATGAGACAATTTGGTTAGAAGCTTTAGAATAATCAGTGTTGATACAGAAGAGCTCTTTGCCGAGTTCTAGGGCATTTGAGCATTTTTGCAAAAATGCAAGTGGATTAGTAAAAAACCATGTTGTTGACTATACATACAGGGTTATCCATTTTGTGGTTTCAAAAGTAAATGTATATATTATAAAGTTGACATTATACCAAATAGTGACTTTTGGAGGATGTAATGGCCTCTCTTCAAAATTGTGTTCGAAAAATCGCCGTGCCGTCCATCACCTGTTTTTCAAGAACCCATTTGTCGTATCTATGACGCTGGCTTCAGTTATTGTGTGAGATGAACTTTAAATGGATTTAGGTGTAGATCCAAATGCAAAACAAGTTATAATGTGCCGTAAGACAGGTCTAATTCCTGAAAACGACGAGATACCGACACGTTCGTGCCTTCGGCAACACTTTCACTTACATCAGCGATATTTTTGCGGAATCACCATTTTTGTAGTAGGTTTTAACAATTTGTATGCGTTGTGCGATAGTTAAGCGATCCATTTTCGTAATTGTCAGACTTTCAACTGACAAAAAAAAAACTTAGTTTGACAGAAAGGATTTCAGTCCAATACTTTTGAAACCGCAAAATAGATAAGACGTTATCACAAATGACTTTTGAAGTTTTGAGATTGGTCAAGTAATTACCAATGTCAGACTTGTTACTCTTTTTAAAGACTGGAGTAATAAATGCATTTTTCCATAAGATTGGATATTCAACTGAGCTTAGAGATAATGCAAATATGAGAAGAAGGGGAGATATCATTACTGACTTACTTTTTTTTTAAGACCATTGCCACAATGGTTCCAGTTGTATGGAGAGGCGGTCATAGATTGATAGAATCTGAACCACTGCACCGATTTCAATTAAATTTTCAGGGTCGATAAACAATTCTATAAGAAATCATCAGGCAAAATATCCGCCCACTAACACGGCCACTTTTTCAAATCTTCAAATAATACAAATTCGTGTTGGTAGGAAAATCACATTAGCCGCGTTTTATTATCACCATGATCTGATCCGGATCTTGAATTTACATGCATTACAACAACAACACAAGATCCTGCTTTGTGTTTGGATCTCAATTTGAGATCCAAAATTTAATTCTTTTTTTCACAACAAGGAGCGCTTTATCATTGTTATTTCACATGTAAATGTTGGTATCATTGCAAACAAATTAAATAAAACCTGTATTGCCATATAAACATTTCCATTTGACTGAAATAAAATATTTTTTTAAATAGAAAGCGAGAAGCTTTATATTTATTTATTTTATATAATCCATGATATAATTAGATATTTTAACAAAACTAGATATTAATTGTTAAAATTAAAATAGTTAAGTCCAAAAAAATGTATATTTGACATAATTTATGGGTATTATTTTCCCCCAAAAAAAGGAACAAAATAAAATAATTGAGCAAAATGTTCTTTGGGCAACCCTGCTTTAAATGTCAAAAAATATAAATAAAATCGAGAAAGCTGCAGCACAAATGGGAGAAAAGATGTTCAAATAAATTGAGTTTGAGAGTGCAATGGTGATTTGCAGAAACATTTTCAAAATTTGTGGAGCTTCCATTTTTGGTATGTGTTTGTTTTTTCTCTGCTTCACTTTTGAAAGAACGAATTTGACACTGCTACCAAACTTTAAATAACAAAAAAATATGATGAACTAATGTTGTTTTATTATCATGATCTGATCCGGATCAGATCATGGTGATAATAAAACGCGGCTAATATTATAAAGAGGAAAGATTTGTATTTTTGTATGTATCGAATAAACTCAAAAATTAATGGACCAATTTTAATAATTCTTTTTTCATTAGAAAGCTATATTATCTGTACCTATTTATGTCTACTCGTGCGAGTCATCATATATATTATTTCGTTAGCATGTCTCCCTTTTTCGGCTCTCATACGGAACTAATTTTAACAAATAAGGTGCCAAAACAAAGAGAATTTTTCGTAGACTATGCGAATTCTATTTTATTAAATATTATAATTATTGAAAAAACTTAACTTTATTATAATAAAAATATGAAATACTCAGAAAATATTATGTTAAGGGAAATGGTTTGTGTATTTGAATGAAATTATCGAATACACACCATTTTTTGTCGGTAAGCTAGTTTCTATGTACATATTTCCTTTGTATATACAAAGGCGCGATTCATCCCAAGACACAACTCATCCTAGGACAACTCATCCCGGAAATGAAAAATACTTATAAGCATACTTAACGAAAACAATTGTTTGTGTATTCAACTAGTTCGTTCAAAGCTTTATACTTTGGATAGCTTTATTTTAATTTCATGTTAGAAGGACCAGGATGGAAAATAAATTATCTGAAGATAAGAAAGAGGAAGAACATGTACATACATATGTTCAAATTGTAAAGCGATCGCCTATTGGTTGTGTAGTTAGGTAGGTGTCTAAAACGAATAAAGAATAGTTCATTGGCGTGCTCAGCTTTATGCAGATAGATAGATAAAGACATGTTTATGATGATAATGAAGGAATGTTATTGGTAGGTAGAAGTAACTTACTACAATCCAATCACATTCCTTCTTTCCTACAAGTTTTCAGAGCAAACGTGGAGTTATTACGTTCAGTTTATTTCTTTCGTTAAAGTTAAAAAAAAAACAAGCATACAAATAGGTACAAGAAATTGCTATTCATGTGTTGTTTACAGTCAGGCTCTTTGGATTTTAGTTATTAAGTTACACGCGTGCGTTTTGGATTTTAGATATGAAGTTACACGTAGGCGAAGGAAAGTAAAATAAGTGTGAAACAACCTTATTCTTAAAGAATAATATTTTAAAATCAATAGTTTTAGTTATAAAAATGCAATAATTTGGGTAAAAGATAGGAATGTATTTGAAATTTTGTCAAAATATGCGCTCTTTCGGGCTCATACACAGGATTTGATCTGGTGAGATTGGAGGGGTTTACATTTAATACAGATAAAATAATTAAAAAAAAAAACATTTTAAGATTCAAAATTTTACTTGAAAACTAAGTTTGTCTTCAAAAATTGAAATGCCATTTTATAAATCATAAAACTTTTGATTTTTAAAATTTTTGTATGCAGTTGTTTACTTACTTACTTAAGATGGCGCTACAGTCCGCGGCGGACCTGGGCCTCAACCAACATGCGTCTCCAGCCAGCTCGGTCCCTAGCTAGCTTCAGGTCTTCACCCACCTGCGTGCGCCACCTGAGTCGCGGTCTTCCTCTATTGCGCCGTCCCTCGGGATTAGATTCGAAGACCTTCCGGGCTGGAGCGTTGATGTCCATTCGCTCTACATGACCCAGCCATCTAAGCCGTTGGACTTTTATTTTGCTAACTAGGTCAGTGTCGCTGTACAGCCCGTACAGTTCGTCGTTATATCTTCTCTACCATTCTCCATCTATACGTACGGTACCAAAAATCACCCGAAGAATTTTTCTCTCGAAGCATCCTAAGACGCTATCATTTTTTTTTTGACAAGGTCCAGGCCTCAGCGCCATAAATGAGAACCGGGATGATGAGTGTCTTATAGATGGTGATTTTAGATGTTCGAGAGAGGACGTTACTAATCAATTGCCTTCTAAGTCCAAAGAAGCAGCGATTTGCAAGAGTTATTCTTCGTTTTATTTCAGCGCTGGTGTCGTTGTCTGTATTAATAGCGGTGCCTAGGTAGACAAAGTCCTTAACTACCTCGAAGTTATAGCTGTCCATGGTGACGTTTTGTCCAAGACGTCGGTGTTCAATGTCCTTTTTTGATGACAGCATATACTTGGTCTTGCCCTCATTGACCACTAAACCCATCTTCTTCGCTTCCGTCGCAATGCTCAAAAACGATCCACTGACATCACGCTTGGATCTTCCAATTATGTCAATATCATCTGCGTATCCGAGTAATTGCATGGACCTTTGGAAGATTGAGTCTCTAGTGTTGACGGTTGAGTTTTGCACAATTCTTTCTTTGTATAAAACCTTTTTTGACATCAATTGCATCGGTGAGATCTTTTCCGACCTTGATAGAGCAGCGTGCATTCTCCATCGTCATTCTGCACAAACGGATAAGTTTGACAGGGATGCCAAAACTAGACATTGCTCTGTAGAGCTCTTCCCTATAGATGCTGTCATACGCGGATTTAAAATCGATAAAGAGATTGTGGGGTATCGATTTGAAGTTGCTGGGTTTCTTCCAAGATCTGCCGTAGTGTGAATATTTGGTCGATAGTGGACTTTCCTGGTCTGAAGCCACACTGATAAGGACCTATCAGGTTGCTGACGAACGGCTTCAGATGTTCACATAATACGGCAGAGAGGATCTTATATGCAATGCTAAGGAGACTGATGCCTCTGCAGTTGGCGCAATTTAGAGGGTTTCCTTTCTTATGTATTGGGCAAACAATGCTGAGATTCCACTCATCGGGCATGCTTTCTTTCGACCATATTTTGCATATGAGTTGGTGCATGCTCCCTACCAAGTCATCGCCTGCTGCTTTAAATAGTTCGGCAGCTATGCAGTCAGCCCCAGCAGCTTTATTTGACTTCAGTTTAGATATAGCTATCTTCACTTCGTCTAGGTCGGGTAGGCGGAATTGTTGATCTGCGTCGCCTAGGTTGAGTGGTTCTATCTCCCTTACAGTGAAAATCGGTTCGACATCGCCGTTATATAATTTGGAGAAGTGGTCTTTCCATATTCTCAACATAGACTGCGGTTCTACTACGATGTTCCCCTAATGCAGTTGTTTATTGATTGTAAATATACGCTCGATGTTCAAATGGTAGACATGTGCATTCAAGAGGACACAAGCGTCCACAGGTTTTTCTCAAAACCAACCTCTGTCTATCAACTCCTACTCTCACCTCCCCGTGGTGAACATCGGGTGCCTAGTACCTCAACTGGAGATTGGGTTCCAACCCCAGTGGAAAGTTGTTGGGGGCAGCAAACGAGAGAGGGGGGAGAGGTGCGTCCACTAAGGCACCTCTCCTTATCCAGACGGCAGCGGAGGAATTCCCGAGATGGAATCAACGGTGGCGTCTACAGTTCCAGTAAGGCTGAACTACTTAATGAACACCTATAGGGCTTCTACGACTTATTCGGAGCCCAGGCCTATAAGGAGCGGTTTATCCGGCTCCCCGTCCTTGGAGTTATACTAAGGATCTGGACCTCCAGGTTGGGGGTTGTGCCGTTGGGGTGACTTCCTGACCACATAAGAATCTTCTAGTTGTGAAGCTACAACAACAAGCCTCGGATACGGATGGATTTACTGTTGACAACCCACGCAATCGAATTAAGGACAACGAACTTCGGATATGGACGTGGAATGTTAGGTCCCTTAACAGACCACTTGCAGCCGAAGAATTAGCGGAGGCCCTAGACTGCTATAAAGCAGACATCACCGCCATCCAGGAAATACGATGGGATGAGTCGGGCAAAAAGAGGATGAAAAACTGTGACATTTACTATGCTACCGAGAAAACCAACAGCTCTTATTTGGACGCGGCTTTGTCATTGGAGCCAGACTAAGACAAGAAGTCTTGGGCTATAGGTGCATCAACGAGCGCCTCATGACCATCCGCATCAAGGCTAAATAGCCGAACACCAAAGATATGTTCTTCGAGCTCTTAGACAAAACAAATGAGCTAAATCGTCCTGGGCGATTTTAATGCCAAGCTAGTAAGGGGAGACATCTTTGGTGGAATAATCGGGAAAAACAGCCTGCACGACAACACTTCCCACAACGGATTCAGGCTCAGATTTTGCTGCGGGCGAAACGTCATGGTAGCCAGTACGCGTTTTCCACACCTCAACATCTACAAAGGAACTTGGAGTTCTGCAGATCAATCTACCGTCAACCACATTGACCAACCATATTGCTATTTCCGAGGAGCTAACATCGACTCGGACCACTACCTCGTTGTAGCCAAGGTAGCACTTCGGGTTTCCAGACCCAAGGCAAAATAGGGAGATGCTGGGAGAAGGTACAACTTCGAACGGCTACAATCGCAAGAGATCGCCAAATCCTTTTCCGACCGAGGTTCATGTAACCTCTCTCGAAGTTCTGTGCCGCCAACACAATGTATAGAAAACCAGTGGCAACATTGCCAAGACGCACTCAGAGAAGCCGCCTCTGACGTGCTGGGTTTCAAGCGACCACCAACAAGGAACCCCTGGTTTGATGGGGAATGTCGGCAGGCAAATGCAGCCAAACAACAGGCACGCAAGGCGGTGCTGCATAAAAAGACGAGAGCTGCTCATGAGCTCTATGAGCAGAAGAGGCGAGAGGAACACCGACTTCTCAGAAGGAAAAAGAGAGAGCATGAGAAGCGTGCGGTCGAAGATGTTGCGAGGTTAAAAAGCAGGAATGAAGTTCGAAAGTTTTATGAACAGGTGAAACGAAATTCACAAGTACATAAACCTAGAACCGAAGGCTGCAAAGACGAAAGTGGAAACATCATAGTGGAACCGCAGTCAATGCTCAGGATATGGAAGGACCACTTCTGCAGACTGTATAACGGCGACGACGAACCGAATTCCGCTGTCAGGCAGGATGATCCATTCAACATAGACGACGAAAGCCAACAATCCCGTCCTCCCGACTTAGACGTAGTAAAGATTGCCATATCTAAGCTGAAGTCTAATAAAGCCGCTGAAGCAGATGGCTTGAATGCCGAGCTCTTCAAAGCAGCTGGAGATAATTTGGTTAGCAGCATGCACCCACTTATTATAAGATATGGTCGGAAGAAAGCATGTCCGATGAATGGAACCTCAGTATTGTTTGCCCGATCCTGAAAAAAGGAGACCCTCTAAACTGCACCAATTATAGAGGAATCAGTCTACTTAACATCGCTTATAAAATCTTCTCTGCCGTAATATGTGAACGTCTAAAGCCCATCGTCAACAACCTGATAGGTCCTTATCAGTGTGGTTTTAGACCAGGAAAGTCCACAGTCGATCAAATCTTCACATTACGGCAGATCCTGGAAAAAACCCAAGAACACCAAATCGACACCCACCATCTTTTCATCGATTCAAGGCCGCATATGACAGTATCTACAGGGACGAACTGTATAGAGCCATGTCTAGTTTTGGCATCCTTACAAAAATCGTCCGTTTGTGCAGGATGACCATGGAGAATTCACGCTGCTCCATAAAGGTTGGAAACAACTTAACTGAACCTTTCGATGTCAAAAAAGGTTTTAGACAAGGTGATGCGCTGTCATGTGATTTTTTTAACATCGTACTTGAAAGAATAGTGCAAAGCTCACACGTCAACACCAGAGGCACTATCTTTCAAAAGTCTGTGCAATTACTAGCATATGCTGATGACATTGATATAATCGGAAGAACTCAGCGTGATGTCAATGGGGCTTTTGTGAGTATTGAGGCAGAGGCCGCAAAAATGGGTTTAACGGTTAATAAGGGCAAAACAAAGTACATGCTGTCATCAAGAAAGGACCTACAACACCGACGTCTTGGTCAAAAAGTCACCATCGACAGACGTAACTTTGAGGTAGTCAAGGACTTCGTCTACCTAGGCTCCTCTGTAAACGCAGCTAACAACACCAGCGCTGAGATCAAACGAAGAATAACTCTGGCTAACCGCTGTTTCTTTGGGCTAAGAAAGCAATTGAGTGAAAAAATTCTCTCTCGAGGGACCAAAGTGTCCCTTATCATCCCCGTCGTGCTATACGGTGCAAAAGCATGGACTATGACAAAAGCGGATGAAAGCACCTTGGGTCGTATCGAGAGAAAAATTCTTCGTGTGATCTATGGTCCGGTATGCATAGAAGGGGAGTGGAGGAGAAGAAGGAACGACGAGCTGTGCGGGCTGTACACTGTACAGCGACGTAGACTTAGCCAGAAGGGTAAAAGTCCAACGACTAAGATGGCTGGGTCACGTAGAGCGAATGGAAACCAATGCTCTGGCCCGGAAAGTCTTCGAATCCACACCCACTGGACAGCGCAGTAGAGGAAGACCGCGAATCAGGTGGTGCGCACAAGTGGAAAGTGACCTCACCCAACTTGGAGCGCGAAACTGGAGACATCTAGGTAGGGGCCGAGCTAGATGGAGAAGTTTGTTGGGCGAGGCCCTAGTTCACACAGGACACCTTAAGTAAGTAAGTAAATATACGCTCTACATTTGAATTTCGTAAAAAAAATGTAACAAAAAAAAATTCACTTTTGATAATCAAATATTGTTAAAGCAATATAAGAGCTCGTTCAAAAAAAAAAATTATTGAAATCGGTTTATAAGTTGCTGAGAAAATTAAAAACCAAAATAACGGTTCTATGAGCGGTACATTTCCGGAGCAATACAAAAATATGTTTTTCTTACTTAAAGAAGCCAAGGTAAAAAATAAAATCTTAGAGAAAATTAAAAAAAAATCGATCCGTTTGTTTTGTATGGGGGCTACTGTTAGTTTTGATCTTAAAAAAAATTAAAAAAACGCCTAACGCGAATCTACTCAAAACCTTAACTTCCTTCCAAGTTTGAACTCAATCGACCCATAGGTTTAGGCTGTAGGACCGTGGACAGACAGACAGAACAGACGGACGGAATCGCGGGACCCACTTTTTTCGACTTCTCTACCATCGTAATATCATGTTTGATTAAAATCTCGAGTTTGAATTTTTGCACGAATGCAAAACTTTCCATATACAATATACATACATATGTATGTATATATGTAGTTCCTATATGTCGCAAGTAAAAATTGAGGTTTTTTTGACAAATCAAATGGCAAGATCGTGCGACCCAGTCGTGCATTTTATTTTTTAAAAGTTCATCCTGCATTTTTTGATGTCATTGACTGTAATGTAAGATTTATTTGATATCTTTCCGACGAGCGACGGTTCTTGAAATATGGGCGACGACAAAAAGTTATGCATTTTAGATTCTTGAAACGTCGAGAAATGTCAAAATTTTTAATTCTACATATGACAACAACTTTAAATGGGAATTTAATAAAGCACTTGGCAACTGAATAAATGACCGCCAATTTAAATAGTGTAGCCAATTTAATGTTCTATACCTCTAAAAAGAAAACACTCGTTACTTATCCCCTTTCAAGGCAATTCTAGCACGCAACTTCGAAGACCGATAGACTTTATACACTTTTAATGTATTAATTTTGTTTAAAACCTATCGATTTTTCTAACTAGGCAAAAGTAATTCGTTTTTTCTTAAGTAAAACGTCAAATTTGGTTATTCATCCAAAGCAAAAGCAACTTGATGATGGATTTAAACATCGTTGCGTCGTCGTTAGAAAAATACTAAAATTTCGTTCGGGAGCTTGAATGCTAAATCATGGATTATTTGAATTTTGCATAAATCATTCCATCCAAAATTACTGCTGTCTAAACGCCCTAATTTATGTAACCTTCATGCACTGCAAAATATATACAGTCCGTAACATTTGGATAGCCTCACCTTTTGTTTTTTTTTGCAGCTAACTGTTTTTGATGCTTTTTTGATGAGAACATAACGAAATACATATTAGATCTAAAGATAAGAGAGTTTTCTTGAGATTAAGAGAGTTTTTAACCAATCTCTTAACGTTAACGGTTTTTTTGAGCTAATACTGTTTGCAGTCAATAAAATGTGCATTTTTTTGTAACATTAGAATAGCCTCATTTGACTTATTACACAGTTTAAGCGAAAAATTGCCAGAGTGAGTATCGGAAAGCCATCGGGAATTCATAAATACATAGTTTATTTCTTCTGTTTCTATTTAATTTTTTTTTCTTTAAATCGTTTAAATGGGCAGAAAAAATTCATTATCTGCAACGGAAATAGCCAAAATAGAGGCCTATAATGAGCAAGGGGTTTCTAATCGAAATCTAACTTAATCGAAGCCCAAAAGTAATTCACAATTATTTTAAAGATCCGTTATTTTATGGAAAAAAATACAAAGGACGTACTTTTAAAGTACTTTCGAGCCGAGACAAGCGGAATATTACAAGAATAGCTTCCAATTCTACCTACTCTCTGAATAAGATAATGCACGAAGTTGGATTAGAAGTTAGCCGAATGACCATGAGTCATTAAAGGTGCTGGAAACTTGAAGCGCCTAAAACTAAAGAAAAAATCACCACTGAACAATGTGCGTAAGTTACAGCGGCTCAATTTTGCAAGGCTTCACATGGCATGGAATGCCGATGGCAGCAGCCGTTCAAACGATTGGCGAAAAGTGATATTTTCAGACGAGAAAAAATTCAACTTGGATGGGCCGGACGGATATAACTATTACTTCCATAATTTAAGAAAGGAACAGTTATTTTTAGATCGACATCATAGCCGAGAGGGAGGAGTAATGGTATGGGTTGCAATATCATTTTATGGCACAATTGACTTATATTTTGTGAAATGTAAAATGACGGCGGCATACTACAAGACTATGTTCGAAATAGCACTACCTCAGTTCCAGGATACTTTTGGATCGATTCCGATTATTTTCCAGCAGGACAACGCACCTATCCACACTGCTGGTGTAATTAAAACATAGTTGCAAGACCAAAATATTCAACAATTATCCTGGCCACCCTACTCTCCAGATTTAAACATAATCGAAAATGTTTGGGGTGGTTAACACGCAAAGTTTATGAAGGTGGTAAGCAGTACGCAAATAAAGAGGAGCTAATTGAAGGCACTAAAGTGGCCTGGGCATAAATTTCTTTAGATCTCCTAAAATCTTTGTATGATTCCCTAAAAGATCGCGTTTTTGACGTCATTCAAAATAAGGGTGGCTGTACAAAGTACTAAAATGATGTTATTAACTACATAAAATAAATAAAAACTGATTTCTTAAAAAAAAAAAAAAATAATTTGCTTTTATTTTGAAAAATCTAATTGGTAAATAAATTATGTGTGAGGCTATTCAAATGTTACGGACTGTATATGTATGTATGTATATCTACTCTCTTCCACTTGCACTTCCATTGAACTCCCACTCACAAGCTAAACCAGAACTCCAAATTTTTTGCAAATAAAATATAATTTCAATTCAAAGTCGTACATAATTTATTGATTTTCCAAAACAAAAATTGCCTATTTTTATCAACTAACATTAAAACCAAAATAAGCACATTTAACCTTGTAACACTCTCTAAATTTGAACTACGAACCTCATAGAAACGCCTACGATACTAATACGAATACAAATACGATTCATGAGGAACAATTCATCTGTCAGATCGTTTATCTCAAACTGAATTCCGCTGATTAATTCATGAACTCGTATCTTTTTACATATGTATATATGTATGTGTCACTTTATGTATGAAGTTGCTGGAAATAATATGCAAATTTATTCGGTTTAATTCTCTGTATGTGGATCGATGATTAAAAGTGTCATCTAGATAGGGTTCTTAATTGCTCCATGCATGGGTTTAGATACTTTGGAGACGACAAATAGTCCCGTGCTAAAGTCTCATCTTCGTTTCATCGCGCAACTTTCTTTTGATGAAATGAATAGAGGTAACTTTCGAATTCTATGCTGCTGCTGCTGCTCCTGATGTTAATGCTGATTCTGATGCTGTAAGAAATAAGACGGATTTTCCTCACCTTGAACTTTTATTTTACTTTTCCTGATTTTTTCTTTATAACGATGACAGCGACAGCCACAACAACGACGACGACGAGTAACGTTAAATAAGGATTTCTAGAAAATTTCGTACCCTATAACGTTTCGTACGTATAACGGTATGTTGGTGGTGTTGAAGGTGGTAGATGTAGAAAGGTGCTGTTATTTTTGGAAGTTTTCTATCCTCTAGAACGCTACCTTTATAAAGTTTTGTACCTTAATAGATATGATATCTATAAGACTGTTGTGGGTTTGGGTTATTTACAGTATTTGGGTAGCGGTAACTGGTGGTAACGTCGACGTCGTCGTCTTCATCGTGTTGCCAGTGTTTGCCAAGAAGCTTGTAAAATGCACTTTCCGGCTTGTTTAAGTATAGATCGATGAATGTTTTTTAGCCACAAAATTACACCAGTGCAGACCAAGTGTGATGAGAATTGGGGCAACCGACATCGACACGTTGACGCCCTGGCGGCGGCGCATCGGCACGACCTTCTCAACCCGACCAATATCCTATCATAGAATTCACTACCTCCAATCTCCACTACCTGTCCTGGCTTTGACACCAACAACAACAACAACAATAAGAATGAAGCAAGGTGTAAGTTGTGTGGTTTTAGGTTAAGTTCGTCTATTTATAGCGGTTAGAGGAAGGTGTATTTTCGAATAAGCAAAAATTAGGCAGACATCAATTCCACTTTCAAACTACTGTGGTTTGGCTGAGAAAGGTATATGTATGTATGTAGATGGGTGGTTGGATGGTTTGATGGTGGCTGAATGGCTGACTGGTTGCATAGTTGTTGGTAGAATTGTTTGGTTTTGGTGAAAGAACCGCACGTATGTCGAAAAGTTGGAAATAATTTATTGGTTGTCTTGTGTTTTCTTTTCTTTCTTCTTCTTTTGATGGTGTATATATACAATACATATACCCTTACCCTTACTCTAACCATACTGTGTGGTAGAATTTAAGGGCTGTCAAAGATTGTGACTGAAGCTATTAATTTGAACCATTGAACGTTATTGATACATAACACAGATTATTCGTTTGATAGGTAGGTTAGGTATAGATAGTATAGATGGTAGACACTTTTTTTGATGCTGATTTTCCTGTGAATTCGCATGACTTGAATCTGTTTTTATATAGTTATAGGTTTATATTATGTAAGAAGATTGAATAATACAATTATTTTCCTGGTTTATTAACTTAATTCTGAAAATGATAGCAAATTCTGCTTGCCATGTACATATCTACTAATGGCATGTCTTGTGATAGTAAAATTAATAAGATTTAAGATTTTGATTTATCAACAATGACAATGGTTGCTTATAACTTTGATATTATTTGACAACGATTTTTTAAGGAAAATGACATCAAAATTATATATTATTGGATCATTTTTCTGAGTTTTTTTTTTGTTTAATCTACCTACAAAATTAAGTATATTTGAGATTTTTAAATTCAAAAAGAAAATTATAGTAATCGGACTGATTTATCGCATTGAAAATTTTGTATATTTCTCGACGTTCCAAGATACCTAGAATTTAAATCAGAATTTTTTAGAGAAATGTCTGTTGAAGTGTGTGTACGTACGTTCGGGATACCTTTTTTTCATCGGACATTTCTCAAGAACTGGTGGAGATATGGACTTAAAATAAACTTTTAAACCTTTTTTTAAACTTTTAAACATTTTCTATTATACATTGTGACGTGATATAAAATTGGTATGAGTTCTTCAAAATTTCAATTAATAAAAATATATGACAAAAAATGTATTACTCCGAATATTTTGCAAACAAAAACTTATACTAACTCTAAAATAATTCTATACTCCAAAGAATAACGTTTTTGACATCTGGTAAAATTTTTGTTTAGAAAAATCGAACTGACAGTTATGAATTAAACAAGTTAAATGATCGTTTGGATTTATCTCCTGAGTTAATTGAATTTTCTATGGGTGCAGACCCAAATAACGATGCAAAATTTGCCATGTTGTGGTCTACGATAAGCTAAGTTCTTCGCAGCGATGCTGAGAGCCTCGGATTCTGCGGCACACTTTCACAAACAGCGGCTATGTTTCGGCAGATCTTGCGTTTCGGTGGACTCAAATTTGGCCACCAAACGTTGAATAGTCGCATGGATTGGAAGGACGGCCATGTACCCCCTAAAAAGGGCGCAACGCGCGCATAGTTGCTACTACAAAAAGCCCATGTTGATACTTAAGTTATATCATTGACGCTTTCTTTAGTGACTGATTAAAACAAGATATTTTGAACCCAAGTAAAAGAAGCGATATGGCCTTCACGAACGAAAAGCCATTTCTAGTAAAGTAGAAATTTATATAAATAACAAATACATTATTACCCGTGTTTTGTTGGAAAATCTATCCATAGTATAGTAGCATTTTACACGAATAACAAAAAAAATATCCATAGTATGAATAACACCGATAAAAGTTAGAGTAGAATCTTACTATGGATGGGTTTTTGACATGTATACGAGTCTCGAATGGATTTTATGTGATTTCGTTCTCAAATGTTGGTACGATTGATATTGCATTTGTATCTCGATGGCTGTGTTCGTTGAGTAGTTGTGCATTTGGAATCAGGTGTGTTTTTCATTGGGGGAAAAAAATCAATCTATTACTGTTGATATTATTTAGTTTTTTTTAGTGAAAATGGACTAACTGGGCTTATTTTGCAAGAGCAAACAATAGAAAAGATATTTATGTTTTGCTATGTTTCCACCAAAGGTTTATCTCAGTTTAGATAAAATAAATCTTTTTGCTGATTCCACCGCACAAGAAGATTTAAAAATGATTAAGTATGACAGCATTTTCTTAAATGCAAATGGTGTATCGATGTTTTCGATGTGTGAAGTGCAAGTGAGATAGTTTTATTCGTGTTAAACAATGAAGAACTGATTAGTTCAGCAACATATAAGAATATGCAATCTACTCCATGTCCATTTTTAAAACAGACCATAATGCAATATCTGTTAAACCAACTCCTCCACACAGGAGGATTTCTTCTCAAATTTTGACTCGACTCCGATCTCCGACGGGAATCGAGTCAAATTAAGCTCATTTCAACTCGATTCAGGTACATATATAAAGAATTGCGGCGATCGTTAAGCTCTCTTCAACACCACATGTTAATGTAGTAGTCTACGAACAAACCCCCTCTTTAAGCAATTGTTAAATGAACTTTTTCTATAGAATCTCAATTTCCAGATATTTTCTTACTATTTCTTCTTGAAAAATTAGTTAGTTTATTAGTTTTAGTTAGTTTTTTTTTGTAAGTTAATTTGAACATTTGATTTTTACAAAACTTTCTTCTATTTGTAAGTTTTTTTATTATTATTCTGACAGATCTTCTTTCAGTTTTATACCAATTTTTAAATACAAAAATCTGGCTACTGCGGATCGTTTTGTTGGCAATTTCTCACTGTACTATGTATGGAATACCAAAAAACGCACTTATTCTCAGTAGAATCACTGCAGGCATAATGTAAAGCTAAAACCTAATATATGTAGATAGAATTTTAGTCGAGTCGATACTCAATATTCGATTATTTTATTTTTCGATGTTGGTACGTTTGATTAATCTTTGAGGCTCGCGGGGGTGTTCGTAGAGTAGTGTCCAACCTATGACGTCATTTTGAAAATAAAGATGAACTCTTATATTTTAAGATAATTACTTTTCGGAACCTAGCCAGAGGTCTATAGTTGCGCACTCCAATTTGGGTGAGGTCACTTTCCACTTGAGCGCGCCACTTGATCCTGGGCCTTTCTCTAGAGGCTTTCCTGGTCGACGCATTGGTTTTCATTCACTCTACTTGATTCAGCGATCTCTGTCGTTGGACTTTTATCCTTCTGGCTAGATCTACGTCGCTTTACAGACCGTACGTACAGGTCGTCTTCTTTTCCACTCACTTTCTATGCATACCGGACAGTAGATTACGTGAAGAACTTTTATCTCTAAACCACCCAAGGTGCTTGCATCCGCTTTTGTAATAGTCTATGCTTTTGCACCGTATAGCAGGGTGGGGATGATAAGGGTCTTATATGGTGACAATTTGGTTGCTCGATAAAGGGCTTTACGTCTCAATTGATTTCCTAGCCCAAAGAAACAGCGGTAAGCAAGTGAAATTCTTCGTTTGCTCGTAGCGCTGCTGAAGTATTGTGCATGCCCTTATTGATCAGCGCCAATTCTCAATGGTCATCCTGGACAAACAGACGAGTTTGGCATGGATGCAAAAACTAGACAAGGATCTATACAGTTCCTGTTGATGTAGAAGATATTATTTCCAGTTACTTGGAAATTCTCGGCATTTAAGCCACCTGCTTTAGCCACTTTGTTAGACTTCAGTTTGGATATGGCAATCGTAACTTCGTCTAAGTCGGGAAGACGGAATTGTTGGCTTTCACCGTCTATATTGAATGAATCATCCTGCCTGACATCGCTTCGTCTTCGCCGTTATACAGTCTACAAAAGTGGTTCTTCCATATCATCAGCATTGACTGCGGTTCCACTATGATGTCTCCACTTTCTTCCTTGCAGCCTTCGGTTCGAGGTTTACGTGTGTAACTATCGAAATTCATTCCTGCTTTTTAGCCTCTCAACATCTTCGACCGAACGCTTCTCATGCTCTCTCTTTTTCCTTCTGAGAAGTCGATGTTTCTATCTGTTCTTCTGTTCATAAAGTCCGTGAGCAGCTCTCGGCCTTCAGTCCGGGCCACTTTGCGTGCCTGTTGTTTAGCTGGTGTTTCTTGTTGGTGGCTGTTTGAAACCAAGCACGTCAGAGGCCGGCTTTTCTGGTTGCGTTTTTGTAATGTTGCCAGTGGTTCTCTATAAATTCTATACATTGTGTTCGTGGCAGAGAACTTCGAAAGAGGTTACTTGTTACTCGGTCGGAGAAGTTTTTGACGATCTCTTGCGATTGTAGCCGTTCGACGATGTATCTTCTCCCAGCATATCACTGTTTTGCCTTGGGCCTGGAAATTCGAAGTGCAACCTTTTCTACAACGAGGCATTGGTATGAGTCAATGTTTAGTTCCTCGGAAAGTCCGGACATCCATGATGCTGGAAGTGTCGATAGCGATTTGGTCAATTGCATCAACTTTGGAATATAAAATACGGACTACTGCTGATCGTTTTTTTTTGGCAATTTATCACTTTAATATAATATAACAAAAGAGCTGGAATTTGACATTTGTCAAACTAAATTGTTGAACCAATTTTTTTCTTTCAAAATTTTCTTCAACCATGAAGCACATTTCTCACTCGGTGGGTATGTTAAAACACAAAATTGTCGTATTTGGAGTTCTGAGAATTCTCAAGTAATTGAAGAGAGGCCATTATATCCTCAAAAAGTCACTGTTTGGGGCGCTCTTTAGTCCGGAGCTGTGATTTTCGAAAACTACGATAGAACGACTGTCACCGACAATTCGGAGCCTTATGGTCATATGATAACCGACTTTTTTTTGCCTGCTATTGAAGAATACCATTTGGAGAATATGTGGTTTGAACAAGACGGTGCCACATGCCACACAACTCCAGCGAATATGGCTTCATTGTCGTCGTTGCGATGTCAACTGACCACCAAGATAATGCGATTTGCCACCGCTGGACTCTTTTTTGGGGCTACGCGAAAGACCGTGTTTATGCAGATAATCCTTTAACTCTTGAGCACTTAAAAACCAACATTCGTCAAGTCATGGCTGAGATACCGCCAAAAAAACATTTCTAACTTTGTTTTTTGAATATTTTGTAACACTTTTAGAAATATCAATAGGCGGAAACGAATGAGAAGTCATCAGTGTGGGACGCACCCCAGACTCTTTTTTTACTTTCAATTCGAAACCGAAATGATAATTATCCAAAAATATTTTAGTCCCATTTCCATGTAAATATTTAGATGGAAGTTTGTTTTTTTTTTTCTTTTTTTTTCATCTTTTCACAAAATTTCTTAAAGGATTGCACATAAAATTTCCACAGAAAAACATGTGTCGAAAATAATACCACAAAAGAAGTTAAATTTTAATTCTAAAAGTTCATCCACTGTCGAATTTGAAATTCCTGGTTTCTGGAATTTAACACGAGACAAATTATTCTGTATTAAAATTAAATTTTAAATACATCGCAGCTAGTCGTATTATTTTTCCATGAATTATTGTATAGTTTTTATAATTTTATTTTTCAATGAAAAAAGGAAAACAATAGAAAACAACTTCAAGAATTGTTGTATTTTTCCCTTGTTTTTTTTTTTTAAATAATAAATTCGTGTCAAGGATATGGTGCAGAGAAAAACTTTCAGGTTTCACATCGCGGAGTTTTTTAAATTTTTAATTTTTTTCCCTCCTCTCACAGAGGCGCTATAGGGTAAAATTGGCATTATTATAGAAAGAATATAAACTTGATAATATAAAGCTAAGAGCCATGGAGACAAAGCATTTGGCCCTGTTTTTTTTTCTTTGTATTTTAATATATTTTTTTGAAGAGCTAATTGAAAGTTCTTCAAGTCAGAAACTTTCATTTTTTCTTCAAGTTAAAAGAAAAAGAGAAGAAAACAACCTCAATCAGTCATGTCTGTTTTTGGAGAAAAACTTTCTGCAAAATATTTGTATATGTAGATACTAATCAACCACAAGCCTGTGAAAAATCTGACAAAAAATAACAAGGGTATTTTTAAAGACATAACTCATACCATATCATTTACATGTTATAATATAATACCGGATTATCTAGAGAACAAAAATTTCTTAAAATATAAAATTCTATTAAGTTCACCAATACTTTACTGTGATATTGCTGAATATTTGTGACATTGTATGATTCTTCTAAGTTCATCTTGAAAACTAAGCTGAATATATGAATGTTGTTTACTTTAAATATGCAAAGGACAAAACGGGGGCATTAAAAAGATGATGTCAGTGTAAATTGGTTTTGAACTTTTGAACATTGCATAAAGACAGGGAAAGACTGAGAGTGATAAGGCATTTCACATTCGCGTAGTACGGCAAGAAAACGATTCTCTCTACTTCAAAGAATTGCCGAAGTACGATCGTCAGCGAAGCAAATGGATACGTAGTTGCAGTCAAGAGATCAAATAAAATAACGAGGAACAATGAAGGGGACAAAACGGAGCCCTATGGAACACCAGTATTTATATTGTTAGTTTCAGAATTGAATCTGACCAAAGTAACTTGTATTGAACGGTTCGAAAGAATATGTCTAATCTAACGAAGAATGGATTTATCGATACCGAAAGCAAACATTTTTTTTATAAGCGAGCCACATTACAGACTTTATCAAATGCCTTTAAAATACCAAGTGCTAAGTTCTAAGAAACGATATAATCATTTGTTCTACTGTTCGGAAAAAAATGAGTTCACCGATAGAACTTGCAATAGCAACAAAAGTCGTTCTGAAAAGCATTGAGAAGCTATCGCTCCTCAAGATATTTTTTAAGCTGATAAATATACAGCGTTTCCAAGACCTTGGAAAGAAGGGACGTTAATGCAAACGGTGAATAATTTAAGGAAAAACAAGTTTTGAATTTTGTTAGGATTGGTTTAACAAATGTTGCCTTCCAACTACTCACAACCATTCCAGAAAAATAGGATAAATGGCAAAAAATAACAAACAGTAAAGATAAATTCGGACTAGTGGATTTATATATGCTGAGTTATTTTTTTTTATTTATTCAGCTTAATACAAGCTATAACTTAACTTAACTAAAAAAAAAATAAAAAAAAAATGTAAACTGAATTATAAAATTTATTTTGAAATGTTACTTTAATTAATCTCTTAATTCTAAAATAGCTCACTCTATCTAACTATTTAAATATAATTATAAGTACAATCTTCTGCAGAAAAGCTTAAGCTTCGCAGGAACATACAAATTGTAAATTTTACTTAGTAGATAATAAAGCTTAAAAAAAAAAAAAACTTAAATACACTTAATACTAAATTAAAACAATTTTAATTTTGGTTCTTGTTATCAGTTTTCAACATTGATTCATGCGGGCCCTAAGGACCAAATAAAAGCTCTTTAATGTCCAAGAACTAACAATTTGAATTTTATTAGATTTAAATGTTAAATTAACAGTGACGAGTAATGCGGTCGCAAAAGAGGGTACCTTTCAGATGTGATTTCGAAATGTTAAACTCGAAGACTAGCATAGCAGCGTTACAATGATGAAGAATTCTGGACATTGGTTCAAAGTTACGACCAAGTGCGGTGATCAGGGATATAGAACAGATATAGGCAGATCGAAGGTTCCGAAGGTTATAGGTTAAGATAAATTTCACTCAGGAATGCCGGGGAATCAATATTAATAATTATTGGTGAGCAAATAAGATATCAGGATTTTTGCGTCTTATTCCTATGTAAGGGTTGCAAGCCTATCAGTTTTAATCGATCATCGGCATAAAGAAGCAAGTTGCATATATCATCCCAGGGGAAGCCACGTAAGGAAAATCGAACGAAACGTCTTTGAACATTTTCAATTCTAAGTGAATGGTATTCATAAAAGGGGACCATATTTGGCATGCCAGTATTCAAGATGAGGTCGGACTAGGGAAATGTAGAGCGCTTTAATTACACAGAGCTTGGAAAATACGTTTGACCATCTCTTAATAAAACCGAAAGATCTATTAGCTTTATTAATAATTTGGTCGAAATGGAAATGGGAATTCAAGTGTTTGTCACACATAATACCAAGATCTCTAATAGTGGCGACTAAGTTGACGGCGTCATTAAGGAAGTTGTGTATATTCTAAGAGATGCGATTTGCTTGCGCGAAAAGGAAGTTATGAAAGCATCAAACACATTCAGATCATTTTGTAAAAGTAACGAATTAGATGGAGTTGAGAAAATTTTAAAAAGTTTCTTGTCATCCGCAAATATTAGGATATCTGAGTTTTTTAGTTTAAGACAGACATCGTTAACAGATAAGACCAAGAGTAGGGGAATAAGGTGACTACCTTGTGGGACTCCAGAAGTTGCATATATGGGACTCGAGACTGAGTTACGGAAGAGGACTCTATAAGTTCTATTCTCAAGGTAGGATCTTATCCAGTTTATAAATATAGATGGAAAACCTAGGGCTCTGAGTTTGAGATAAATTATCTTATGATATTGTAATGTGTATACACTCTTTATCTCTTTTAATATCATGTTATAGTAGAATAAGGGCAACATCTAGTGATTAAGAGGAGAACTCGCTTCTTTAAGCATCTAGTGATTAATAGGAGAACTCGCTTCGTTAAGCATCGAGAAACATCTAGTGGCTAAGAGGAGAACTAGCTTCGTTAAGCATCTAATGATAAAGAGAAGAACTCGCTTCGTTAGGCATCGAGAAACATCTAGTGGCTAAAAGGAGAACTAGCTTCGTTAAGTATCTAGTGATAAAGAGGAGAACTCGCTTCGTTAGGCATCGAGAAACATCTAGTGGCTAAGAGGAGAACTAGCTTCGTTAAGCATCTAGTGATAAAGAGGAGAATTCGCTTCGTTAAGCATCGAGAACAACCTAGTAGATTCTCGAACCGATTTGAGGTATATAAATAAGCGCTCGGAAGCAAAGCGATTCATTATTGGTTGTGAACTGCGATAAAGTAAAGACTGTGTTTAAAAAGTAATATTTGATATAAATAAGTTTGGAACAATTTAAATAAAGTAAAATTGTGTTTTATTTACAAGTGTGAATAAATTTTAATTGTCGGACCAAGCCGAATATTACAATATATTTTAACAAAGGCTTTACTGTAATCAGTGTATACAACATCAATTTCATTGCCATTCTCGAGGGCTGACAAAACTTTTTATACAAATTCATTTAAGTTAGTCGTTGGGGATTTTCCTTTAAAAAAAAAAAAACATGTTAAGCGGGGGATAAAAAGGGCTTGCAATGAAACGGAATCATAAACTAAGCTTTGAAACAGTTTTCGGATGCATAAAAGTTTAGCAATAGGTCTATAATTGTTAATTTCAGTGTTATTACCTTATTAATCGGAAATATAAATTAATCTTTCGATAAATGAGAAAACACACCTTGAGAATGATAGAAAGTTCAAAGAGTGTAATTGGAGCTTGGAGATTTTGACAGACGTTGCATATATTTTTTTAGAATAACTGATGGGACGCCATCAGCAGGACCAGGGCTAAAGTTTTCTTTCAGGCTTAAGATTTTGGCAAGTACCATTTGTTCATTTATTGTAAAAGAAAAAAGAGAGTATTAAGTGCAACTATCTAAATAGCTAAAGTAGTGAGGTTCAGGTTAGCAAATAGATTTGTTATAGTTGTTGGATCTGAGGAGATTATGTTGGAGAAACTTATTGAAAATGGAGACGCATCAGATTTTCGTTTTGTTTATAAGGGCATTCAATTAATTCGGTGAAGGAATTATAAACAGATAGTTGTAGTGGAAGTACCCGTAGCGTGATGGTTAGTGCGTTGGACTGTCATGCAAGGGGTCTTGGGTTCAATCCCTGCCTGTGCCACCTAACTTTTTTCACGGGTACTGCCTCTTGCAAGGAATTGACAAATCCTCCAAGAGTAATTCTTGTCATGAAAAGTGCTTTCTCAAATTAGCCGTTCGGATTCGGCATATAAACTGTAGGTCCCTTCCATCTCTGACAACATTACTCGCACACAGCAATGGTTGAGAGTTGTAAGTCACTAGGTCCTGGTTGTTCATGGACTGTTGCGCCACCTAATTTATTTTTTATTTAGTTGTAGTGGTCGGTGTCAGATTTGGCCTGTTAAAAAGCTTGTTACGTTTATTTCTTAAGCTACGGAGCTCTCTGTTGTATCAAGGGACAGAAGAAATGAAATCTTTTTACGAGACTACGAGACTGATTCTTCAATACAGTTTAAAACAATCAAATAAAATCAATTTGCAAGGGCTTCAATGATAACGACCCAAGGTTGAGAGAAGGTGAGGATTCGTGGAGACGATGCAGTTATCGAAATCTATATTCTAGAACTCTCAACCCTGTATCGGATGGGATGGACATTGTGCGGGAAATATGATTTTACAAACTATGCGCCTTAAAGGTTTTAAAAAGCTTTAAGTTTTAGTTTCATGAAAGGTGAAACAATCTTTAAGTTAAATTAAATTTGCAAAAATTTCATTCTTTTAGAATCCGACAGAACCCTTAAAATTAAAATTTCCTTTTTGTTGTTAATGTCTTACTTAGTTAAAAGGAACAAAACTTGCCAATTTAAATATCAAATAGAAGCTTCAATAAAATTACAAAACATCATAGCTATTAGTTAGATTATGATATGTATATTTTTCTTATCAGTTTTTATTACTGTCATTACACTTTATATCCCTGTTTTATATGTGGAACCAATTTGAATTCCTTTTTTTTTTGGTTGTCTAAAATTCAGAACGTAAATTATATCTTTTCTTTGGCAAAAAAGAAAAAAAGAAAAAAACATTACAACCCAAAACACATCAACTCACAAAAAGGAAAACATATGAGCTAAGCACTTAGCAATTTTATTCATGGGTAGATACGTTATGGGAGTTCTTCGGTTGTAGGTACCTACGTTATGATACAAAAAAGGTAGATAGAAGTAAAACAAAAGCAAAAAGAACAAAAAAACACATAACATTTGGAGTGAAATTTTCATATCCTGAAGTATAAATTTTTTGAAGGCACTTTCAAGCAATTTATAGAACCAAAAATAATAACGACGACGCAGCGATCTTCATCGTGGCAGTCGTCGTTTCATAAAAAGCTATTATCTCTCATGGACACGTTTGCCAAAACTATCCTTTCTCTCTTATCATTCAGTCACCTCAAGAGTAAACTACCTCAAGGTTCAACAAACCCACCAATAGTCCTCACAATAATAATAATAATAATAAAAAAAAAACAGATCTTCTACAACACCATGCACTTTATCCTTGCATCCTTTATCTTCCTCGTAGCTTATAAAACATAGCAAACCCCCACCCCCCACTTCCCTCCACTGTGCTGCCTCTTGTTCTTTGTCAGATTGGTAACGTCCCTTATGCATACATATATAACACACAAGATGATATAAAATGGTTCCTATAACTGTTTACACAATACAGCACAACATAATACAAGACAACACAACACACTGACTGTGATATGCAAACACAATATACAGTTGTGGTCATTGAATTAAGTCTTTCAATTGATTTCAGCTTATTTGATTGTTTCTTCTTATAACAGCTTTGGCTGTTTGACTTTTCATCATTTATACTAATATTATAAATGGGAAAATCTGTTTGTTTGTTTGTTTGTTTGTTTGTTCGTCCTTCACGTCACAACGAAACTATATTATGACATGATTTTTTGTATAGAAGTAGCAACGAGGCTGTAGATTGTTTTATGCTACTTTTTACCGCGGTAAAATATCTCACTCTCAGCTTATTCGAGCATATCTGTCGGTAACGCTTATAATTAGATATTCAATATACATATTCTTTTTTTTTAGAACACTAATTAGCAACATTTCCTTAGGTCCATAATGCTTTTGAATTTATCATTGTTGCCTATCATTTGCGTTTTTTTTTTTTTAAATAATATTAACGCATAAAACATATTTAAATATATTAGATGAAGTAGCAGATTATATGATGGAGTATTTGTCAACAGACCCTGTCTTGGAATCGGAACGCAGCATTTTTCAATCACCAATCATTTGACCTTGAAAAGATTGCAATAATTTTTAGACACTTGAGACTTTATTCATTGTTTTGAAGTCTTTGAATTCTTTTGAAGCTTTTGCATTCTTTTCACTTAAATTCTAAAGCGGACCATACACTTAAAAAAACGATTTTCGGTGTCTGTTTGACACTTTGTGCGTAGTGAAATTTCACTTGAGCATGCAAAAAAATTCAAAGACTTCAAAAAAACGCAAAGACTTCAAGGTGAATTTAATATATGTAATACGTACTTAAGTTGGATTTAATATATGTAATAAGTACTTAAGTCGATAGACTCCAAGCGATAAAACAATATTCTAGAAATGAATGAACTAAAGACATACAGTACTGTGCAAAACATTTGCAACTAGAATCTCCAACATTTTTCTAACACTCTTTACTTAAACAAAAAATAAATAACTAAATACTTTCATAGTTGGTAAAATTGCTGTGCAAAACATTTCAACTTAGATCTTACAACTAAATTTCGAACTATTTTCTTACTTCAAGGCAAAGGAAATGTTAATATTTAATTGCGTACCCTTTATTTTTATAACGGCTGTATATCTTCTGGGCATTGAAGCTATAAGGTTATTAATAACCGTTTTTGGAATGTCATTTCACTGCCTCTGAATTCCAGCGAATAGGTCACTTTTGTGCCTAAAAATGTTGCTCCCAATTTTTCTCTTCACAATTTCCCACAGGTTTGCTATTGGGTCTAGGTCTGGAGATTGGGCTGGGCATGGTAAAACCTCAATCTTTTTTTCGGAAATCCACTTTGTGGCCAACTTCGACTTGTGTTTGCGATTATTGTCGTGTTAGAACGTCCATTTCCCAATGGGCAAAAGGCAGCATGGTGTTACAAAGGATGTCTACATAGTCTTCAGACTTCATTATGTCCTCCACTTGTCGAATTCCCCCGATTTTTTGGCCAAAGAAGCAGCCCAAGACCAAAATTGAACCACCTCTATGTTTTACCATTTCTTTAGTGTATTTTGGATTTAACCTATAACCTCTTGGCCTTCTGACATGTTGTTTTCCACCCGATCCGTGCATATTGAACTTTGATTCGTCAGAAAATAAGACCGTTTCCTAAGCCAAGCCTGCTTTCACATTTTTTTAAAAATAAATGGCTCTTTTGCTATTTGAAAACAACGAAATCCGGCCTGCAGTGTGCGGCGTCTGATAGTTGATGGGTCAATGAGTAACCTAAGTTCAATTTTTGCTTCCCTGGATGATTCCGTGGGTTTCCTTCGGAAGAAGTTTGTTATTTTTCAATCATCTTTTGCTGTGGTGCTGCGAGGCATTCCTCCTCTATGATGGCATATCACCTTTCCACTTTTGATGATTCTACAAATAGTTTATTTTTGAATGGAATATTTCTTTGAAATTTCTTTTTGTGATGTTCCTTTTTTGAAAGAACTCAAAATTCTGGATTTTATTTTTTATAATATTTGTTTCCCGCCATTTTTAAAACAAAATCTTTTTTTTCAATTTAAAAATAATTTATCTTAAAAAAACCGTTTTATCGATCAAAGTCCCAGCTAAAACTAACTAAACAAACCAAGCTACACGTATAAAAGGATTTTTCGTCCACACAAATATTAAACAGAATGGGCCTTAGACGGGTTCCTTGGGGAACACCAGATAATACTTAAAAAATCGTGGAATAGCTACTTCTGAGTTTTACACACTGGACATTAGTTTGTTAGATAACGATTCAATTATTTCAAAAGAATACCATAAAAGTTAAGTTAATAATTTTGGTGACCTATTCCACCAAATGGTCAGTAAAAATTGATCGTCCTGGCATAAATTCATATGGTTTATTGCAAATTAATATAAAAGTCATCTGTGACAATGACTTCAAAATTTTTGAAATTACTGAGAATAAACTTATGGCTCTATAATTTTAACCATAATTTTAGAACCAGATTTGTAGGACAGTTACACTACGAAATTCGAAGAATAGGGCCTTAATCAAGGGAGTAATCTACCTAGAGTATACTAAACTGACTCAAAGAGCAGCACTGGTCGGTACAGTGCCGAACAAATTTGCAGAAATTCTACAATAAGAATGATTTCCACGGAGTACTAGCTGCACAATCAAATTTCAAGGTTCTTTTTCGTAGATGACTTAATTATGTGTCCACTTGAGTTAAAAAAAAATACTTCATAAACTGTGTTTTAATGTTAAATTATAATTAAAAATATAAGAAAAATAATATGTAAATAACTATTACAAAATTTAGTTAAAATATCAGTTATAATTTTTAGCTAAAAAATAAAATAAAACTCAATTATATAACCACGACTGTACGAGAATGTGTTCTTATATAGGTACAATATACAAAAGTACACTCCAACACTTACCTATAAAGCTCTTTCTTTTATTTATCGTTGCTGTAATTTGTGCTGACACACCGAAATCGGCCAATTTTACGTCACCATATTCTGTTAGCAGGATGTTAGCTCCTTTTATATCACGATGCATTTTACCCATTTGATGCAGGTACTCGAGTCCTTTTAGTGTTTCACGGCACATGTAGGCAATCTGTTGTTCAGTTAGTGGCCCAGTCACTTGGTAAATGTCCTGAAGGCTTCCACCACCGCAATACTCCATGCATATCCAGAGTTTGTCGCGTCTCAGGTAAGAACCATAGTAAGCTATGATGTTCGGATGACGACAATCGCGCATCATTATTATCTCTTGCTGGATTATTTGTATGTCGTCGGTGGGTTCTAGTTTAATGACTTTTATAGCAGCTAATTCGTTGCTTTGCAGACGTTTTGCCTATTTAAAAAAAAAAAAGAAACAGAGAAGAGAAGAAAAAGTGAGGTTAGAAAAGTGTTATGCAATACACGGTTCAAAATTATTATTAAAAAAAATTGTTCTTTTAAAATAATTTTGTAAATATTTTTCAAAAAGTAGGAGAATCGAAAAATTGTACTTTCACAGGATTTAAATGTATTGCAAGTGACAAATGTAAAGTCTTGCAGAATCATTAATAATTTTAAGCTTTTAGCCTAGTGAAATTGACGTTAAAAGCCCAGAAAGGGATTTGCCATGTTGGGTATTTTGTTAGGGTCAGTTATCCCAATTTCCAGCTTTCAAAAACCTGTGCTAAGAAATTGCGTTTGTAATGGTCCTAGAATACAAGAATTTTGTTTAATGGGTGGGGGAGCTTTGTTACTTCGTTTAGGTGCGATAGGTCGTCTTCTTAAAAAACATAGGAACCACACTAATAACTTCAAATTTGTACTTGTCTGTTTTTTTTTCAAAATATATTAATAACAACAAAAAAGTTTGAAGTCAATATCTTTCTTTGTTCTCAAAATACTTCAGTAGAAAGCAATTTTGTAAAAAAGCTATCAATCCTATTTCTAAAATTTTACTCAAAGTTAACGACACTTTGTTTTGCATGATAAAAAAAAAGTTTGATTTCAATATCTTTTCTTTTATTTTGTTTAAGAAAATTTTGAAGTCAATTTTTTAATTAATTATCGGGATATTCGAGTCGAAAATTAGTTTTTATATTCACTTGAATGTTTTAAACAAAACTTACCAATTGTTAAAACAATGTTTTTAATAAGACAACATTAATTTTAAGGCAAATTTTTTTAATTATTGTCAAGACATTTAAGTCGAAAATTAATTTTTACCAACTTTCAGTATTTTTTTTTCAGGGTTTTATTTTTTGTAAAAAAAACACTACCACTTCGATTTTTTTTTAAATTTGTCCAGATGCTAAAAACGGTATTTGTCGATACATACAATAATTTTGGAGTTAATATCATTTTTTGTTCGCAAAGTTTTAGAGGTGACTAATATTTCAAAACAATTTTTTAATTTATAAAAAAAAAAACCGTCACTTAATTTTTTTTAGTTAAATCGAGATATTTGAGGTCAACCAAATTTTTTACTTTTTGTTTAAATATATAGAGTGCACGATTGTTTCGCACGAACTTGCTTCTATGTTCAAGGAATTTGTGTTAACAAAAAGTAATTATATTTTAAAATTTACTAGTAAAAGAAGTTTGCCTTTACAAATTTTATTGCCATTTAATTAATCAAAAAAACGTTAATGTATTAATTTCTTTAAGAGCGTTTTTTTTTTGGATTTATAAATTAAATTTTTTATGCGGTTATTTAGAGCTTCTAATATACAGTTTTAGTAAAAAAAAAGTATGACCTGTTTTCGAGATTTCGAATATTGAAAAAAAAGCTTTCTAAAAATTAAAAAAAAAATAATCACATTTTTGGTAAAATTTTATTAAAACAGTCTGTGCAGAAAAAAACATTATTGAAATCAGTTAATTAGTTCTTGAGAAAACTTAAAAATAAAATAACGGTTCTATGGGGGGGGGGGGGGAGTAATACGAAAATATTTTTTTATTTAAAGAAGCTATGAGAAAATTGTAATAAAAATCTATCCGTTCGTTTTTGAGAAAATTCAAATTTTTGATTATTGATCAAAAAAAGTGTAAGGGGACTACTGTTATTTACAACCTTATTTTCCAAAATTGAACTCAATCGACTGAATGGTTTGGTCTCGAGAGGCGGGGACAGACAGACAGACGGACGGAACCGGGGAACCCACTTTTTTTTACAAATGTTATACTTGCCATATAAAGAGTTTTTTAATTGGCGCGAGTAGATTTTGGCGCCCAAGATGGGCCGAGAACATCGCCGCGATCCGAAAAGTTTACAGCAGAACCTAAGGCAGTCTATTCCTCGTCGTGCACAAGAACTCGGCCTTTCGCAGACTTCAACTTGGCGAATTTTGCGTCGGGAATTGGGCATACACCCATACAAGATCCAACTGGCCCAGGACTTCAAAATTTATGACCGTAGACATCGAGGTTAGTTCGCTGGCTGGGCTTTGAATCGTTTGGAAGAGGACCCCAATTTTGGCCAAAAAATCATCTTTAGTGACGAGGCGCATTTTTGGATGAATGGCTGTGTTAAAAAGCAAAATGTTCGTATATGGGACGACACCAACCCATGCGAGATTCACCAGGTGATACAGCATCCTCAAAAAATGACCGTTTGGTGTGGATTTAGGGCCGGCGTACTTTTTTTTAAAACGACGTTAGTTAGACGGTCTCCTTCAACCGTCAACAGCGAACGCTACATAACAATGATAACCATATGGACATGTGGTTCCAGCAGGACAGAACTACGTGCCACACAGCAAACGCCACAATTGACATTTTGCATGAACGATTTGAGGGTAAGGCTATCTCTCGCAGTTGTGATGTGAACTGGCCACCACGGTCATGCGATTTGACTCCGCTAGAGTTTTTCCTGTGGGGTTTCTTAAAGTCGCAGATCTATGCAAATAAACCACAATCGACCGATGTCCCAAAGGTGAATATAACATAGGCCATCGCTCAAATTCAGCCGGATCTATGCGGAAGAGTCAATAAAAATTGGACCTTTTCGGATCCGTGCCACCGTAAGCCCATACGTCATTTTAATTTTCGAAAAGGATTTTTTGTGAGACCATTTTTTGTGGGAAAATTCAATTCTTTTAGGAAATAATGTTTTTCTTTTCTTGAAGAATGGTCTTTTATGGCAATTTATATTTTTGTAGAAATGATTTTTTTGGAAAAATTTGATTTAATTAATAATGATTTTTTTCCAAAAGAATATATTTTTTGAGTTTTGAGGAAAACAATATCGTTGCGTAAAGTTTATTTCAATAAATATTTTCTTTGTGGGAAATTTGATTTTATGCGTAAAATTCGATTTAATGGGGAAATTAAAATTGAAAGGGTTTTGTTTGAAAGATTTGTTGCTCAACAATACGCCACGGGTTGTGCGTGGCGTAACGGTTAGCGCGTAGGACTGTAATGCCAGAGTTCATTTCCTGTCAGGGCTATCTAAAGTTCTTTTTTACGGGCACTCACTGCCCATTGCGAGAAATTGTCTAATCCTCCAATAGTGATTCATGAAAAGTGCTTTCTCAAACACAACAAAAATTATGTTACAAAAAACGATTCATCATGTAGATACTAAAATTTTGTTACTAAATTCTTTATATAAATTTTTTTTATTTTTTATTTTCTTAAATTAAAAAATGAAGAACAAATCCTTTGCATTTGAAAATATAGCGATGTCACCTGTATATTTTGCCTCCCTTGTCAAATCACACAGATTTTTTTATTGGTTTTTCCAAGCACTCCAAAATAGTGCTAGTATTACCCGTAGCGTGATGGTTAGTGCGTTGGACTGTCATGCAAGGGGTCTTGGGTTCAATCCCTGTCTGTGCCACCTTAATTATTAAAAAAAAAAAGTTTTGCAAGGAATTGACAAATCCTCCAAGAGTAATTCTTGTCATGAACAGTGCTTTCTCAAAATTAGCCCTTCGGATTCGGCATATAAACTGTAGGTCTCTTCCATCTCTGACAACATTACTCGCACACAGGAATGGTTGAGAGTTGTAAGGCACTAGGCCCTGGTTCTTCATGGACTGTTTCGCCACCTAATTTATTTATTATTTAAGCACTCCAAAATATTCACTAGCTTACCTTGACTTTCAATCGTTTGGTGTCTCAAACTAACATTCTACTCAGAATGTGATATTTCTAAAACGCTCATATTCTCAAAAAATCTATCGATAAAAATAAAATAAAAAAGAGACTGGGATGCGACCCACACTGATAACTTCCCATCCCGTCTGCCGATTTTTCTTGCTTAAAAGTTTGTCTAAATGTATCAATTTTTACCAAATTTGCGTACTATTTTTTGTAGACTTTATTTTTTTATGAAAAAACGGACTGTGGGATTTTTATAAAAAAAATTACTGAATATCGAAAACAATATTTTCTGTGCAATTAAATAAGTTTGAAGCCAATATTTTTAATTTTTGAAAAGCTATTTGAGTCGAAAGTAAATTTTTACAAGTTTTAGTATTGTTTTTTAGGTTTGTATTTTTTGTAAAGAAAACTGTCAATTCGATTTTTCTCAAAATTTTATAGAATTTTGAAAACAATATTTCTTTAAAGATAAAATTAGTTTGAAGCCAATTTATGAAAAGATATTTACGTCGAAAAACAATTTTTACCAACTTTTATAATTTTTTTTTAGGTTTTTATTTTTTGTAAAAAAAACTGTCAATTCGATTTTTCTCAAAATTGTTCCTATTGTTGAAAGCAATATTTCTTATAAGTTAAAATTAGTTAAAAGCCATTATCTCAAAGTTTTGAAAAGATATTTGAGTCGAAAATCAATTTTTACCAACTTTTAATTTTTTTTTTTTTTTGGTATTTATTTTTTGTAAAAAACTGTCAATTCGATTTTTCTCAACATTTTTCAGAATGTTAAAAACAATATTTCTTATAAGATAAAATAAGTTTGAAGCCTTAATCTCAAGTATTTGAAAAGATATTTGTGTCGAAATTCAATTTTTACTAACTTTGAGTAATGTTTTTTTAGGTTTTTATTTTTTCATAAAAAAAACTGTCAATTAGATTTTTCTTAAAATTTTATCAGATGTCAAAAACATTATTCTTCTTTGCACAAAATTGTTTTGGATATGAAATCATATTTTAGTCGTAAAATTTTCGAGGTGACAAATTTTTGTTTCAGTTTTTTTTTTTATTTATAAAAAAAACACACGCACGCACAGACATCTTTCTAAAAATCTTTTTTTTCTACTCTACGGACCTTGAAACGTCAAGAAATGTCAAAATTTTTAATTTGACAAATCGAACCCATTACAATAACTTCCTATGGGAAGTTAAAAATGAATGAAAATGAAGAAAAAATGTAAACTGGCAAACATTCTGAATTTTCAATATTTTAAATAAAATGTCTGTATTTTATAAATTTTTTTTGTATGACCTGGTTCAAATTTATACTTTTGAAATGTGACAGCCCTGATGTATTCTGAGGCGTGGTCGAGTACACAGTCAAGAAATTATTTTGTATAATAGAGTTTTGACACTTTAGACTTGGTAATTATTTTCAGAAACAGTGACTTTTTTACTTGCTCCTACTCCTACTTCAAAGTTGATATAGTAATGCGTGTCTACTTCTATTAAGTATACAAATATTTCGAAAAGTTCAAAAGTCAACTTTCAAGTAGAGTATATCATAGTATGTCAAGGGTTAACGAATGACGATACAAAACAAGTGATTAATAGTGTTAACCTGTATAAAAACGGCGGGTACTCTCCATTTGACTAATTTGATTATCACTTTTCTTCAACTAGGGTAAACAAAATTTAACACCTAAAAAAACGTTGTTCTTTTAGAGGCATATAATTATTTGAAAATGGAATAAAAAGCACTTTTTTCTAATTGACACGTCTTGTTCAAACCACAGCTCCTGTGAACTATGGTAATTTAAAAATGCTAAAATTATCTATACAAAAAATTATGATTAAAGAAAAGTAACTAACTAAAAGTGTAAAAACATGTCTAACTAGTAAGTTCTGAAAGTTAAAACAATACTGGTCTTCAAAAACATGTACATTCGACACACGAAGCTTTCGACCCGGTTTCGAAAACAGAGAACTGTGATTCTGAAATGCTGATAAGCTCTAGCAAACCCATCGTAATCGTTATCTTTATTCATCCTCTTAACTTGCGATGACGAGTTCCAAATTATTTCCAAAGAAAGTAAAAAACTTGGGTTTAGAGTTTCAAAACTCCGTTTTGTTGCCAATTTTATTTCTTCTTCTTCTTTAAATCGATAACGTGAGATTCTTATACCTAATATAACAAGGTATCACTAAAACTTTAAAGTTTTTGCATACACTTTACAAATTATATAATATAGAGCCAATCGAGACGACCTCGCATTGGACGGAGCCGAGCGCCTTCGGTTCAGTAGGACTGTTTCCGATAGGGACCGAAGAGATAGGGTAAGGCAGGAGAACCAGTTTTGGTGGCTCCAAATTGAGAACAAAGTTGTCTAGGGCTTTTGGTCTTGGCCGGCTTACATAGGTTTAAGGATTAGGTTAGGGACAGTCAGGGTGGCACCAAAAAAATAGTAAAAAAAAAAATAAAAAAAAATAAAAAAAAAATAAAAAAAAAATAAATAAAAAAAAATAAATAAAAAAAATAAATAAAAAATTAATAAAAAAATAAAAAAAAAGTTTTTAAGGTGTTTCTGTTTTTTTTTATTTAGTTTTAAGTTTTATATAAAATAAAAAATAATGATAAAGATACCAAGTTTTTTTTAAATTTTCTTGGTTTTAGATTAAGTTCTTGTTATTTAGTATTAAAATTGTTCTAAGGTCGAAAGGCAGAAGTTATAAGATAATGGATTAACTTAGAGCACCCGCAGAGGGCCAGTAAGATATTTTTTAAGATTTTGAAATTTACGCTAGTTTTTTTAAGAATTTTTGTCTAACTTTAAGATAGTTTTAAGATTTTGATAAAATAAAAAAAATACAAAAAAATGAAAGAAAAAATAAAAAAAAAATAAAAAAAAAATACAAAAAAAAAATAAAAAAAAATAATAATATTGAGCTAGAATAACAACGTACATCATATAAGCTAGTAATTTAACCCTTGGTACAGGTATTAAGACAGATACCTAACAAAAGTTAGAGAATAGTAAGCGGAGTACCAGCAACGCGACTCTAGGATTGTTCGAGCTTCTCTTAGAGAGTAACCCCGGAATAATTGGTTGGGATTACATTCCCTGTCCGAGAAAGAAAACTACTGGAGCCCTACTATGTAACTCGATTCTACTTTTGATTCTATTCGAAACTCATTTCCGATTCTACTTTCAAATCATACTACGTATGAAAGTAGAATCGAATGCCGGTTATACCAACTTGTTTTCAAAAAAATGTCTACTTTCGAACGAGTATCGAGTTGTTTGACAGTTTAAAAAAAAAAACTAAAATAAAACATCAAATTTTTGGACAAGAATAATTATAACAAAAATGGACACCGTTGGATGTTGGTTTAATTTGCAAGGCAATGAAGAACGGTACGAGCAAATTGAACGCAAAAGAACTCTTACTTAACACCATATCATCCGACATGACTACTGGCAGAAGACAAAATGCTTTTCCGATTATCATTAAGTTATCAGCAGCATTGAAGCAACAAGAGGTTACCAAAACCAAATCGGTGGGGACAAGAACGCTGGACGTGCACAGCAAACCATGTCAAAAATACTTGCCGAAGTTTTGACTTCAATCGAAAGAGTCAATTTGTGCCCGGTGATGATGAATTTTGAAATGAATGAGGAATGAAGAGAAACAAAAGTCCAAGCGCAATTTTTGGCAAAAATCACGAATTCCCGGTGTAATTGGGGTGGTAAAATAATAAAACACAAAAAGTTGAATGAAAAACTTACAAATTCCAATTGCATATTAATAATTTATAACATTTTACTTACACTTTGACAAAAAAAAAAAACTTCGTTCGCAAACGCAATTGATGTAGAGTGATTATTTTCGATTTTGCCTTGTTTTGAATTTTACTTTCGAGTTACGTAGTTCCTCGTTTATTCGAAAGTTCATAAGAATATAGTTGGCACTACTAGAACTATTCGATTCTCGTTTGTTCGAAAGTAGTCAAACAGATACATAGTACCAATTTTTCGAATTCGAGCACTTTCATTGTAGAATCGAGTTACATAGTAGGGCCCCAGAATAATGGGTCGTTCTAAGCTTTGTCCGTCGTACACTCAGCAGAAAAGGGCTAGATTCCCTTCGTGCCCCTGTCATTAACCCAGAGGGTAATTGGTGATTTGTCTCGCAGGACAAGCTATGTTATGTCCTGTCCGTGGTGCCCTTAGAAGAACGTAGCCACAGAATAATTGGTTGGGATACAAGCTCCCTGTCACTAGCAGCAAACTAAAGAATAAACGGTTGGCATAATCTGTCCGTCATACACTTAAAAGAAGTGAATAACGGAATAAACGGGGGAAGAAAAGAATGTATTTCGTGCCCTACAAATTACGTGACAGTCCTATACTTGAAATACTAACTGTGCTCGGGAATTCTTTCCTTTTAATTTACACAGGATTGGTATTCAAACTGGGTAAAAGCAGAAGACGGTTTAAATTTCACCTCCCTATATGAAATATTCTGTGAAAAGTCAATGCGAAGGTGAGTGGCAAAGCTACATATACCGTATTTATTATTTCCCCAGCATGTGCCATGTGTATGTGTCATCGCCATGCCTAATGCATCGGCTTGTGTGTATGTTTTATTGTCTAATATTTCAGGTGATAGAGGACAAGTGTAACGCTTCGATACAACTTCAAACGTAGAAAAAGTAATTTCGATAATTTGGAAACAGTGTATTCTCCATTTTTATGTTTACATTACAAAACACCAGTGGCGCTTCCTGCTCATGATCTCAGGGTTAGCTACTTTCTCCTAGAAGTTGAAGATAAGTTTTCAAGAATAAAAATTAATTTTATTCAAATTTTCTGCAGTCCGCCCTGAGCTTACATCGATAAATGTTTTTTTTATTAAAGTAATAACAATAGATAATTGTGACTTTAAATGAATGTCAGACAAAGCTATAAACTCTGGATGTCGGAATCTATCAGAAATGTGATCGTCTAAAACGTCAGCAACAGTTTTGATTAAATCATTTTGGATAGCAATTGAAAAACTTTAAAAACTGTTGACGTTTTAACACCGCACGATTTTTTTGAATGTTATGTTGGAAAACTTCGTCTTTCCTAGTCTGACCAAAGGTAGCTAATTTAATTACATATTGCAAATGGAAGGCACTTAGCTTGTGTTTTCTCTGAAGTGTGGTTAGAGTGTTCATATTGTCCACATCCGATGAACTCCATGCGAATGAGATACCGGAGAAAAGCAAACAAGATCAACAAAATAATTTCTTGTTATTCTCGCTACCAAATAGCTATTGGTAATATTATAGAATATTGAATTTCGCTAAAGGTTCGAGTATAATCTCTGTTTCTATAGTTTTGTGATTATTTTAAATCAGTAGGTCGCCCATTATTATCTTCTCCGAAAACGATATAGTTGAAAATGGTTTCTATAATAATTTTTCAATTATGGTCTTTGCTTGAGAAGTATTGGAGATTCCATTTTAATTCCTACGAAAAAAAAAAGTTCCTATTGTTAGACCAAACAAACAAAGAAGACTCTATTTACAACGACTTATCTCATAGCCTTAAACCTTATTCTTAGCTGGTCATAGAATTATACAATTCCGTGACTTATGTAGAATAGAATTTTTTATTGAATACAATTTGAAATTTAAACTTCATACAATTTTTATTATTATGTTTTTGATTGCAAAAGAATTAAAATTGATCCAATGCAACTGCATAAGTCGTATTGTTCTCTTATTTATTTTTTTCGCTCTGGTAGTTTTAAATTTAAAGTCTTATAGTTTTCATTTTTTGTTTTAATTAATAAGAATAATGAATTCTGAATGAAAAAATATATGGACTTTATAAACATTTTGAAAAATCACACTTCGAACTGATTTTTTGACTAAATATTTTTTTTTCCAAAGATATGAATAATTTTTAATTTTAATTTTTTTTTTTTTGATTTCTTTTCCATTAAAAGAAATGCATCTTGCAACCAGATTTGTGAATTGGCATAAGGTAAGATATTTTCCACGTATCAAGAAAAATTCCTTCTGATAGGGACTTATTAAAATTACAAAGCAGAGGATAGCAAAGTGATGAGGAACAATATTTTGAGAAATATAGCGGGTATACCGTCAACTCCAGCATTTAATTTTGATTTAAGTGATGTAAGTCCTGAAAGAACTTCATAACTACTTAACTGTAATGCACCAATATCAACCTTACTTGATATATTGAGCATACAGGGAAGATTATTCATACTAGGAGTTGAGTATACTGATTGGAAGAAATTTGCAAAGAATTCGAGTATTGAAGTAATATTTGAAGCTTCGGTATATCTGAAAGACATATGTATTTTTAGGAAATCCGGTAGATTTTCTTTTCGCATTTATAAAAGACCAAAAAGAGTTACTATTACACTTAATGTTATTTTCAATATTCATGATATAACCCCTATGAAGGAACTTATTCAAAATAAAAAAAATTGAAAATTCAATGAATTAGAGATTCCATAAATTTGAATGAGATTTAAAGAGTAAAGAGAGTCAATAAAAATAAATTCAAAATCTTTAATCATATTGCAAGCTAAAAGCATATTATCATTATCTGACCAGTTCCATTTTATATTTGACAAGTTGAAATCGCCAAAAAAAACATGCATTATCAAATTCAGAACAAGTATTATTAATAAATTCAATGTTCATAACATGTTTTTCATATGTTTCGACACTACTATTTGGAGCAATATAACTAGTAATAAAGAATAAACAAACATTATATTGGCATCACTGTTCTTTTCATAGTAAAGTTGTCTTTTAGAAGTGCTCCGAGAAAATATTTAATTTAAATAAAAAAAAGTGACAATAACTAAACTTTTGTATTTTGAAACTAAATATAAGTATCTAAACCACGCAACACATTGAAATTCTGAGTAAGTCCTAGAGCACTAAGCACCAAACTGAAAGCAAAATTTAACTTTAGTTAACCTACATAACTAAATGAACAAAAGGGTGTTACAAGAAACCTCTCCAGAACATTTTAATTGTGAAAAACGGCGAACCAACAACAACTCCAACGATATGTCATCGGACAACATAACTGGCATCTCAATAGACAAACTAAAGGAGATTCTTGAAGAAAAGAATAGGGAACTTGCAAAAGAACTTGTCTCAAAATCCGACTTTCAACAGCTTTATTCTGAGCTGTCAGGAATCAAAATAAAACAAGATGTGATTTCAGCAAAGGTTGTGGAGTTGGAAAATCGCAACAAGCTTCTGGAAGAGCAAATGGACAAACTAATGATGAAAAGCACCGAAACTAATGTTGTGGTACGCTTCCCTTCAGAAAACGTCAACGATCCCACAGAAAAGGCAAAATCTGTATGTGTTGGCTTGCTGGCAGAAGGCGAAACAAGTACTGCTGTTGAATCTGCCTACAAGATAAATACCCGGGACGAGAGAACAGCTACAATAATCGTCAAAATGAAATCTCGAGACACAGCTATCAATGTTCTACGCAAAACAAACAAACTAAGAAACACAAATATCAGCATCCGTAAGGATTTACCGCCTAACGTTCGTCAAAGAAGGGCAAAGCTAATCCCTTTAATGATTGAGTTGCGCGAGAAGTTTTCGAAGCCACAAATGAAAATAGCTTTGTGAGACGACAAGTTGCATGTAGGGGGGAAAATATTCACTTGGGATTCATCAGAGGGACTAAAATGTGGTAGAGAAAACGGTGTGAAAATAATCCATGAAGTTTTTGGAGCGATACCGGCATCCTTAAAAAAAATTAATGGTGAATTACAAAATCATAACAAAACACAAAACAACACAAATGTGCACAAAACGTCAATGTCAACGTCATCTGGATCTGACAGTACAAGAAGTCAACCAGCAAGAGCACCTAAAGGCGTAAGCTCACCAAGAACAACCGCTGTAATCAATTTAGGCGCACACACAAGTGGGAGTTTACACGAGCCATCTTTTTGAGATAAATCCGTTTACCAGAAAAACAATTATAATCTATTCAATTTAAGAATATTAAGTTATAATGTATCAGGGCTAAAAAATAAACAGTTATTTGTAGAATTTTTCAATCATGTTAAAGAATTTGATATTTTGTTATTATTTGAAACACATTTACTAGATAATGAAGATGTAATAGTTAAGAATATTTTCAAGAATTATGAATTAAAATGTATACCTGCAATAAAAACAAGCGTGTATGGAAGAGGAAGCGGTGGTGAACTATACGGAATCCGTAAACAGATAGAAGGAGCAAAAATTAGCTTTAAAAACATAGAAGAATCGTACGTACTTGAACTGAAAACGGACTTAAACACCTCTCACATCGTGCCGATATATTTAAACTGCAATCACTGGGCGCATGACTACAACAAAATAAACGACCTACTGAACGCATTAGATTCGGTGAATTTAGTACTTATCGGCGATTTTAATGGAAGGATAGGCATGTCGCAAAATAACTTTGTCAGTGAATTGGGTACATCCTTGATAAATACAGAACGCGACTCTAAGGACGAGATCTGTGATGCCAAAGGTGGTGCGATTCTGGAATTAATGGATGCATTTGATTGCCGAGTACTGAATGGAAGCTGTGAGGGAGATTCGCGTGGGGAGTTCACATTTCTACGTGGGACAGCATGTTTTGTCATAGATTACTGTTTTATAACCGAAAACTTGTGCTCACTTCTTAAGGAATTCAAGGTAGGAACAACGACATATTCTGACCACATGCCTCTTGAAGTTACGTTATACTTGCACGAAAACCCACTAATTAGCAGCATAACACAGTTGAGCCTCCTACCGAAACTACTATGGAGAGATAGTTTTCGAAGATCGTATCAAATAAACCTCAACAAAGAACTCGTAGCTCTGACAAATGTTAATGCGCCACCAAATACTGAAAGCCTTACAGAAATAATGAAAAAAGCCGTACCCAAAATAACACCATTAAAAAATGCCAAAGGTAGGAGCAAACAAAAATGGTTTGATAAAGACTGCAAGCGAGCTAGAGATGCATCTTTTGCATTTCTCAAGCTTGTTAGAAAGAACAACACCAATACGTTAAAAACACTTTATGCAGAAGCAAATAAGCATTTCAAAAACGTATGCCTTTCTAAAAAACAAACGTTTAACGAGGAAAATATTGCCCTTTTAAACAAAGCAAAATGCCCAGCAGAGTTTTGGAAAGCTGTTAAGCATGTCAATGGTAGAAAAAACAATATCGCACTAAGCTTGCAAGCGGAACAACTTAAAGATCACTTTAAAAACTTGCTCAACACAACACAAATCTCCCAACCATTTCAATATGCAGCACCGTGGATTGTTGATGAATTCCTAGATTCACCGATAACTCTAGATGAGGTTCAAAATGTAATCTTTAACTCTAAAAATAACAAAGCCCCAGGAGACGACCGCATTTCATTTGAATTTCATAAGAACTGTACGAGTGAATTCCTTTCAGCGCTCGCATTTTTGAAAACGCTGATATACCAGGGAGTTTTTTGAAATCAATAATATTTCCACTGCACAAGAAGGGTGATTGTAATGACCCGACAAACTATAGAGGAATATCTTTTTTAAATACTTCAACCAAGCTTTTTGGTGCAGTGCTTTTTAACAGACTTATTCAATGGGTAGATAAGAAGAAAATCATTCATGAATTTCAAGCGGGCTTCAGGAAGAACTATTCCACAATCGACCAAATATTTACGCTAACTAACATCGTTGAAATCTACAAGAGGAACCACAAAAAAATTAACGCATATTTTATAGATTTTCGAGCAGCATTCGTTAGAGAGGCGCTTTTCTATAAGCTTTATGGATATGGAATATCGACAAAAGTAAACGTTTTGCGAGCAATGTATACAAATAATATAGCTTCCGTTTGGGATGGAAACTTCTTGTCCGAAGGTTTTGAGACTACAATGGGTGTGAAGCAAGGCTGTGTATTGAGCACATTACTCGTTATACTTTATAAAAACGACATAACGAAGACCGTAAGAGGAGGGATTGAGATAGACCGAACAAGTATTCCAACGCTTATGTTTGCAGATGACATCGTTTTTCTCGCAGATACTGTAGAATGTATGCAGCTTATGATAAACCGGCTTGATGGGTACTGCAACACTTGCAATCTCTCTGTAAACCTAAAAACCTAACAAAATCCAAAATGATGATATTTAGAAATGGTGGCGGAAGATACAGTCGAAATGAAAAGTGGACTTTGCAAAATAAACCCATTGCAATTGTTCGAGAATACAAGTACCTTGGAGTTCTTATCACCCCTAATGTTAGCTTAAACAAACATCTTAAAAGCAAGTTATCTGAAGCTAAGCGCGCGATATGTTCAGTTTGGGGCAAATGCATAAGTAATAGACATGTAAGTCACAGTGCTAAGCAACAGCTATTCCAATCGACAGCATCCACAATTCTTTTATATGGATCCCAAGTGTGGGGATACTGTTCATTTGAAGCAGTTGAAAAATTTCTGCGCTACTTTCTTAAGCGAATATTTAGATTACCAAGTAGTACCCCCAACTACATGCTACATGCTACATTTAGAAACGGGAACGGCTCCTATGTTTTTGAACACATTAAAAATGCATTTCAATTACATGGTAAAAGTGATTGCGATGGAGGAAGAGAGGTTACCTAAAAAAGTCCTTAAGCATGTTATAAGAACAAAAGGAAATCTAATGCAAGAATGGGAGCGTCTAGCTTCTGAATGTAGAGTAGCCCTTGACATTACGCCACATCTTAATTCTGAATCTCTAAGAAGACAGTTTGATAACTTATTAGAAAAAACTAGCAACACTGTATATCAAAAATATGTCAATGAAGCCCAAGCTTCCCAATACAGGGTGTACTATAGCAAACTTAAATACAATCTAGAAGAATAAACATATCTTTTAAACTGCTATACAACTGATAAAATAAGCACTATTCTTAAAATGAGAGGAGAATTAGTTAATTTGAATTACATTCCACACCGACCAGAACTACCTATATTATGCAACATATGTAATATGAAAGCTAGGGAAGACGTTTTACACTTTTTAGCAATATGTCCAATTTTAAAGGTAATTCGAAAACAATTTTTCGGTTCATATGTTCTAAATGACGTTGCTGTCATCGATATTTTAAACGGAGAACAAGGCTGGGACATATTGTATAACTACACCGTAAGCGCACTTCACTACAGAAAACGCATAATTGAGGGTGACTTCTAATCCATCCGCATAAATTAAAATAATATAAATATAAATGTAGGATTGAAACAAACTTAGACGGCAACGCTGAACCTGCTCTTATTTTCGGACTACTTACAACTTCCAAAAAGAAACGAATTCTCCTAAAAAGAAGAAAGAAGACACACTAAAACGAGACGACGAACGAGGAAGACGTGTGTCAATCCCGCTGAATTCTGACTTTTTTTATTTCAACTTACTTTTTTTGCATTCCTTGTTTAATTTTTGCCTTTTAATTTCCATTTTGCTTTTGTAAATTTTGAATTGTTTAATTAAATAAAAATCGAATTCTACAATTGGGGGCTCAACTAATCCTTTTTTTTTAAATAATTTTGATGCCAGAAACTCGATTTTAAAATATTTGCGATTTTTTTTGTCAGTCACGTGGTTAATTGAGAATAGTACCTACTTTCGAATTAAAATTATCGTGAGCAAAGGAAAAAATAGACGATGGTAGGCAAACGACGAGGAAGACAATTAAATAGCACTGCAATGAACTCAGGTGCTGATTTCTCAGAAGTATTTGAGGTTCTTGTGCAACGAGAAATCGACCTCAAAAGACGTGAGAAAGAGTTGGAGTCTAGCAAAAACAAGTGGAGAATGTCCATGTGGACACAAAGAGGCAACGTGGAAGCACCCCAGAATGACGAGGAGGAGATGGATGACGTTCTGCCTGATGTGCCGATCGGCAGGAGGACGATGGCGAGGGCAGAAGCAAGTCTGTTCGGGGTGCGACCACAATTACCTCCTACAAGAGGACTCCAAGATGACGAACTCGGGAACGATGGTGGTGGCGGAGCTGATAACGTCGAATCGATGCACGCAAAAGATGACCAAAGACGTGGAGTTGCAGTTAGCGTTGAACTAGAGTGTTCACTGCTACGAGCTGAACTCGAGGAGCTCAAAAGGCGTGATATTCAGACAAGTATCGGATCTTTTGAAGACGCTCTTAATGCTGTTTCTAGTTTCAGTGGTCAGGGAGATGTTGCTTCATGGGTTGACGAATTTGAAACGGTATCATCCTTGATGAAGTGGGATGACACGCGGAAAATTTTGTTTGCCAAACGGTTGTTGTCTGGTACCGCTAAAATGGCGATGCGGGCTAAGCCAACTATAACAAAATGGATGGAGCTTAAAGAACTGTTGTTGGGCGAATTTGGAAACGCGATAAATACTGCAGATGTGCACAAAGGTTTGGCTGCAAAAAAACAAAAGAAAGGTGAAACAATTATGGAGTATTTGTTTGCAATGCGAGAGTTAGGGGCTAAGGGTGGCGTAGAGGAACTCGCCGTTATACAAACGTTATCGATGGCATTGACGATTTGGCGTTGAACAAAGCCATGCTTTACGGTGCTCGAACGATGGGCGATTTTAGGGCTAAATTACTAGAGTATGAGCGATTTAGAAGTAGCCTTGGTCAACGATCTTCTTCAAACCAGTTGCAGACCATCAAAGCGAAGACAAAAGACCTTAACCATAGCAATAATTCGGGAATTCGATGCTATAACTGTGGAATGACGGGACATAAGAGCAGAACATGCGAAAACAAGTCGAAAGGTCCAAAATGCTTCAACTGCGTTACTTTCGGTCACCTTTCACCAAACTGTCCAAAGAAAGCAGACGTCGCAAAGGTGGTAGACGTCCCAAAAGCAGTGAATGTGGTCGAGGCTGACGTAAGCGAGTTGGAGGTTAAGATGGTTTTGGTGAATGGCTTTCAGGTTAGAGCAAGAATTGACACAGGCAGTGACGTGACGGTGATGGACTCGACAGAGTATTTTAAGATAGGCTCTCCAGCATTAGAGGTTGATGAAAAAGTTTTTCGAGGACTATCCCAAGAATGTACGAAGCCTTTTGGATACTTTCTCGCCACGGTGAAAATAGATAATATGTTCTATGAACCCAAGATTTACGTAGTTTCGTCAAGGTGCCTACAGCACGCGCTTTTAATTGGCAAAGACGTCTTACGAGGCACACGCATTTCACTGGGTAAAGACGGTGTGCACATAGAGCAGATAGAGTCGAAATTACGGAACTGTTACCAGGTTAGTAACGAAAAAGTAGAACTTTTTGTTGGCAATCCGTTGTACAGGGAGCAAGTTCAGAAACTGGTCGACAACTACAAGCCTGAGAAAACGAAGACAACAAACGTTCAGATGAAAATTATTCTCCGTTCTGATGTGCCGATTGTTCATCGTCCAAGACGACTTGCCCCACTCGAAAAAGATATCGTACAAAAACAAGTAGATGAGTGGCACGAGAAGGGTTTTATACGACGAAGCGAGTCAGAATACTCATCACCGGTTGTACTCGCAAACAAAAAAGACGGCACGAAAAGGTTGTGCATAGACTATCGGGCACTCAACAAGATCATCATCCGGGACCCGTTTCCAAATGCTCTGGTGGAGGAACAGCTCGATCAGTTGAGTTCGGCGAAAGTTTTTACGACAATGGACTTGGAAAACGGCTTTTTCCACGTGCCTGTAAGTGAAGAGAGTCGTAAGTATACGTCTTTTGTGACAGCATATGATCAATGGGAATTTAACGTTGCTCCTTTTGGAATATGTCTATCACCAGCTGTATTCCAAAGACATGTTAATGCAGTCTTTAAAGATTTAAGACTACGAAAAATTCTATTGATTTTTGTAGATGATTTTGCGATTCTTGGGAAAGATTATGATGACGCTTTGAATAATCTGAAACTGGTGCTAGAGGTGGCGAGTGAATATGGTCTGAAGTTCCGCTGGAAGAAATGTCAGTTTTTGTGTGAATCCATCGAATACTTGGGATTCCGAATAGAAAACGGGAACATCAAACCATCAATTGAAAAAATAAAAGCCGTTCAAGGATTTCCACAGCCGATAAGCGTTCCGAAAATCCAAAGTTATTTGGGACTCACTGGATATTTTAGGAGGTTCGTGCCAGGCTATTCCACCATCGCAAGGCCACTAACGGATCTACTAAAAAAAGGTGAGAAGTTTCAGTTTGGACCAAAACAGATAGCCGCATTCGAGGAGCTCAAACGAATCTTGACGACTTCTCCTGTTCTTAAGCTATATAGACCAGACGCAGAGACGGAGCTGCATACTGATGCGTGCAAATGGGGTTTTGGTGCCGTCTTGCTCCAAAAAGAAAATAATGCCTTTTATCCTGTTTCTTATTACAGCAAGAAGACCTCATCGTCGGAGCAGAGCTACAGCAGCTATGAGCTTGAAGCTCTAGCAGTGGTGAACGCCCTGAAGAAGTTTAGACACTACCTACTCGGACTGCGATTCAAGATAGCGACGGACTGCGCAGCTTTCAAAGGAACGATGGAGAAAAAAGAGTTCTCTTCACGAATTGCGGGATGGGTGCTGATAACGCAGGAGTTCGACTTCGAGTTGGAACATCGGAATGGGGTAAGAATGCGTCATGCTGACGCACTAAGCAGAAATGCGGTAGGTGTCATTAAAGGTGAGTTCCTATCTAGAATTATAAAAGCACAGGACAACGACGAAAACATACAACTGATAAAAAATATTTTGAAGTATAGCCCTTATGAAAATTACGTTTGTGTACGCGGAGTAATCTACAAAGAAGATGACGAAGGACGGAAGCTGTTGTACATACCAAAAAAGATGCAAGCCGAACTATTAAGGAATGTTCACAGCAACGGGCATTTTGCTACTAAGAAAATGATGGAGATCGTGAAAAGAGATTATTTCATTCCTCATCTCGCAAAGAAACTAGAGGAAACCCGAAGCAATTGCATTGCCTGTATTTTATCGGAGAAAAAATCAGGAAAACAAGACGGGCTCCTAAGCCCCATCGACAAAGAAAGCGCCCCTTTGTGTACATATCACATCGATCATTTAGGTCCTCTGACCAAAACAGCAAAGCAGTACAGCTACATTTTCTGTGTAATCGATGCATTTTCCAAATTTACATGGATTTACCCAACGAAGACGACTTCAGCAGCAGAGGTAATCGCCAAGCTTGAGCTTCAAGCTGCAACCTTTGGCAATCCAGCAAGAATTATTTCCGATCGTGGATCAGCGTTTACCAGCAACAACTTCGAGGATTATTGCAAGTCAGGCAATATTGAACATTTGGTAATAGCCACAGGAGTGCCAAGGGGGAATGGCCAAGTGGAACGCATAAATCGTGTTATCGTTTCTGTTCTAACCAAGCTTTCAGCGACGGATTCAAGTAAATGGTACACTCATTGCAGTAAACTTCAAGCATCCATCAACTCGACCTGGCAGCGAAGCATTAAAACCACACCGTTCGAACTCATGTTCGGTACCAAAATGAAAAGCAAGACTGACCCTGAACTGACAAAACTAATAGACGATGATATAAGAGAGCTGTTTACTAAGGAGAGAGATGAAGCAAGGCAGCTGGCACGAGAATCTATCGCAGAGATACAAGACGAGAATCGGAAGACTTATAATCGGAAAAGACGTCCAGCTCGAAATCATAATGAAGGTGACCTGGTGGCGATTCGGCGTACACAGTTCGGGCCTAATTTGAAGATTTCCAGGAAGTATCTTGGACCCTACAAAATTACCAAGGTTTGCAATCATGACAGGTACGAGGTGGAGAAAATTGGAGACCACGAAGGACCCTCCGTTACAACCAGCTGTGCCGATATGATGAAAAGTTGGCGCCTTACGGATATTGATTCAGACTCTTCTTCGGAAGAGGAAAACGATGACTAATTATTTTTTTTATTATTTCTTTTCGACAGAACGCTGAGGACAGCTTGTGATCAGGATGGCCGATCTGTAGGATTGAAACAAACTTAGACGGCAACGCTGAACCTGCTCTTATTTTCGGACTACTTACAACTTCCAAAAAGAAACGAATTCTCCTAAAAAGAAGAAAGAAGACACACTAAAACGAGACGACGAACGAGGAAGACGTGTGTCAATCCCGCTGAATTCTGACTTTTTTTATTTCAACTTACTTTTTTTGCATTCCTTGTTTAATTTTTGCCTTTTAATTTCCATTTTGCTTTTGTAAATTTTGAATTGTTTAATTAAATAAAAATCGAATTCTACATAAATTATAGACTTAACTTTTTATTTAAATCAATGCCAATCTGGTAGACGGCCTTGGGCCAAACCAAAATAGACTTAGAAAACAAAAAATTGTTTGTAACTTTTATATTGAAATAAAGTCATTATTACTACTTACTACTTAAATAAATTAATCGAAACAAAGATTTGCTCAACATCCGAGTAAGGTAAATTGACTTCTTTGCAATTAAGTATTGACCGAACAACTACCAATATTCCTCCTCCACGCTCATTTACCGTATTACATCTGTCAAGTCTGAAGACGTTGAATAGACGAGAGTCAAAGAGCTCAGAATTATTGAACAGTTTAGATACCTTTGTACGAATGCGCTAGCATTATGAAAGTATACGTTAAGCGAAGGTTTATTGCATTTATTTGGTTGAACATCACACATTGGAGTACATCTTGAGAGCCTCAGAGAGCCCTCAGTTCTTGTGAGTTTTTTGGCTTGAACAAGAAGAAGAGAATTTTGACTCCGTATGGTCAAAAAGTATCAACATAGATTTTCTTAGACCATCCGAAGGGAACGCCGATCTTGAAATTAATAAATTTCAGATTTTGATCCGAATCTTGTAGTTTTACTAGTTTATAGCAAGGAATATCATTATCATTAATTCAATTACCAAATAATATACATATTACAAAATAAGATTAATTCTAAAATTGTTGGTTTACAAAAAAACACCCCACAAAAAACAAGGTTTGATGTAGGAATTTTGAAATTTTAAGCACTTCACTACCTTTTGCTACATTTACCCATAAATAAGAACAAAATTCACATAAAAATTTAAATTAAATTCCACCAAAATAAAAACTGTCTAAATATTTCTTCCAGTGCATACCTACATATATACATACAGATAGACAAGATGATAAAGTATACGAGGGTTTTTATATAATATAACGTTTTCTAGGAAATAATGGACGACCATTTTAGGTACATCATATTTCAACTTCCAACGATTTAATGGGACTATCTTCAGTATGAATAGGCTGACTGATGGATGCACAGGCACACTACAGCCCCATAATATGTGAAAGTAAATTGAATTTTTTAATAGCCCTGGCCTAGGATAACAACAAGGACCCTGGATGAGTGAGTGAGTGACATACATAAATGAAAAAAAAAAGAAGAATTTTTCTATATTTTACTTCAAAATGATAGCAATTTCAAATATTCATCTCCTTAAACCATAAATTCAATATTTCATAAAAAAAATTATATGACATTTTTTTTTTTTTTTTTTTTTTTTTCAAAAATAGGGAAAAACTGTTGGACTTGGACTAAAGCTTAAAGGAATATTTGCTGTGGTTTTTAAAGATACACCATTTTCAATAGCTTTCCAACATATGTACATATATGTATGGGTTCCGCATCAAAAGCTAAATTTTTGCTCCTCGAAGAAGAAAGAAAAAGAACATTTTCAGTTTCATTTCTTCTTCTATGGACTTTTGAATTGTCGTTTTTCAATGAATAATGCTTAAATGATTTATCTCAGCTCTGAGGAGGTGGAGGACGATGATGATACCTCTTTTTAAGAGTCCTTTCGAATTCAAATTCATTTTGAAGTATTAGATGAGAAAAAGTGTGGAATAAAACCGTCTTTATTCTTTGTGAATGCAATTTTCTTTTTTTATTCAGCTAGAAGTATTTTCATACCTTTTTTTCCAAAAAAGAGGAGAAGAGAACCTGGAATATGTTTTTGGTTGAAAATTTAACATCAGAATGAGTTTTTCAGTCAATTCAATTCCACATTCGTTTGCATCCTTTTCTGTGTAGACCATTCATCCATCCATCTAGAGATCCAATCCATCCACATTTATTCATATACTCCAACAGTACCTATAGTGAGATGGAATTGAATGTTTTCCTACGGTTTTTCAATTTATAAAGGTGAGGATAAAGTTTTATTTTTATCTGAACATTCGAAATATATACTCGTATGTACATACATGAGAGTTCCAACCAACATATGAATGATATTGAGTTTGGTAAGTTAATTTTTTTTTGGCGGAAATCCGAGCCAGCACTGTTTTATTGAGCGTCGAGTCTTTTTTGGCTTTATTTCTTTCAATAATGGTATTTTTTGAGGTGTTTTTGAAACAAACATATTTTTGTTTTTTCAGTTGAGGTAGCTTGTTTTTTTTTTGGTTTTAAATGCACGATTGTATTGAATTTTACTTAGTTTTGTGGTCCCAACGGAAAGTGTTTGATTAATTAAGTAAAAACATTTTGTTTTTATATATAAAATAGAAAGTGGGGAAAAGGGAAATTAAATTTGAACAAAACTAAGTTTTTAAGAACATACAGATTGAGGTTTTTTTTTGATAACGAGTTATTTTGACATTGAAAATTCCTAACCTAAGGCAATAAAACAGAACAACAGTGGATGCAGTAAGCACGACCACTGTAGGATATAGCTTTTACTATTGACCAGCTTTCAATTCACAGTAGCTTTTCACACAATGGGTCATATGCAAAAAGATGAGTTCAAGCTCTTTACTCACTTTTCTGAGAACTTTCCAGAGGTGTGTCAATTTTCATTTCATTTTAAAAGATTCAATCGTTCATATGTCGTTCAGTTCAATGATTCATTCTTTTCAATCGTTCATTTTTTCAATCATTTTGGTTTCTGTTTCATTTTGGCTGCGAATAAAATGGGGAAATTTCATTCTATTCCAATCGTTCACTTTTTCAATCATTTAGGTTTCTGTTTCATTTTGGTTTTGAATGAACATGAATGAACATTCAGATTCAGGAATCGAAACGAAAAATACGTTCACTGGTTCAGCTAATAAGGAATCGTTCGGTTCAGTTGTTTATTATACGTTTTCCTTTGAGCCAAAATGAGATCATTTTGCGAATACCTTAAGTGTTTTTTCGTCTAAAATGTTCTTATTTTGTTTGATAGCTCATTTCATTTATGGGATTTGGCAGTTAAATGCTATTTTTGTTTTTTTCTCTTTCTATTTTCATACTAAAGATTTTCAAGCTTTTAAAATATGTTTTTTTTGTTGAATTTATCAATAATTTCGAAATATGTATTTGTACACGGAATTTTAAATTATGTAATTTCGGATCTCATTTGTTAATTTTCAACGAAATATAATCACTGGGACTAGTGAAAATGTGGTATTACTTAATTATGTGGTATTCATAGTCTACTATTACACAATAATGCAATTTTTCTGAAAAAGTCAACAAACTCCAACAGCTTAATCTGTATTTTTGGAATTATATTTGAATTCAATTTATTTACAACGATTTTCATAAGGCTGTCATACATATTTTTTTTACTTAATTTGTGAAGATTTTTCTGTAACATTTTCTAGACAAATTAAAAAATATTGTTGAGGCAAGACTGCATTCAATAAAAAATGCTAAACAACAACAAAAACTGCCGCTGCGTCGGCGAAAGCGGCAAATTCACGTTGGTTTGGGAGAGCCCTACTAGAAAATTTTCAACTTTCTTCATAAACAAATTATATTTATTTATATATTTTCACCCGTGTTTAGGGAAAATACACAATGGAATAAGAATTTTGGCTCAAACTAAAGGCAATTCATTACTGCTCCATTTGAGTCCAGAAAATTCTTATTCCATTGCGAAGTTTTCCTAAACACGGGGATTATAATAGCTATTTTTTCTTTATGAATACGGGTGTTTATATTTTTCAATTTTTTGGCTGATTAATTTAATACAGGAGCTTACCAACCAACGCTTATTAAGTTAACTGATTTTTTTTATATTGTTTTGATAACAGAAATAAAAGCATGGATAAATAAATATTTATTTTATTTAGGAAATTGGAAAATAAGCGAGTGAAACCATATATGGAACTTTTTGCAGTAGAGTAGGTAAGGTACTTCATTTTCATTCAGTTTCGGTCTTTAGAACGATTAGTATTGAAATATTTGATTGATTGTTTCAAATATTGCGGTTAACTCTGAATTTAATAGTAAAGAAATTGAGTTGTCAGACTGCTCGGGTATGATCGAACAAATATGTGTTTGTGTTGAACTGTCTATTAGATCTCATCATACAACTTTAAATAAAATTAAAATGTATGTTTTTGTTTCATATATTCCTCCTAATTCTGAATTTATTGTTTATAATGCACATGTTAATAATATAAAAAATATTGTTTCTAAATTTGATGATTATTGCTTTGCTGTAGTATTAGGAGATTTTAACCTTTGTAGTATTAAATGGCTTTATTCTCAAGATGATAAATGTTTATTTCCGATTCATGTTTTAAAAGATTTTGAAGCTGTTGTAACTGATACTTTTTCTGCTTTAAATTTATCTCAAGTTAACAATGTTGTAAATGATATAGGTAGAATTTTAGATTTAGTTTATATTCATAATGAGTTTGATGTTTTAATTATTGAAGATGAGAATCCATTATTAAGTAATAGTGTTCATCATAAAGCCTTAAATATAGTATTTAATTTATCAGTTTTTCGATTTTTATCTGATTCACTATCTATTGATGGAGTTAAATTAGACTTTAATAAGGCCGATTACAATTACATTAATAATTATATTCAAAGTTTAGATTGGAATTCTCTTTTGCCTCAATATGAATTGTCTTTGTGCTTTTCTACTTTCATAAATATAGTCCATGATTTGTTTGATAAGTTTATACCTAAGAAGGCTTTGAGACGGGGATCGAATAAACCAGTTTGGTTTTCAAAAGGCTTTGTACGCTTAAAAAATGCATTACTTAAGGCTCAAAAAAGAAGCAAAATCAATTCAAATTTTCGAGACAATTATTGTCGTCTGCTTAAGGAATATAATTATTTAAAGAAGTTTTTACATAATAAGTATTTATGGTCCATTGAATCGAAGATCAAAAATGATTCTAAATCTTTTTGGCATTTTTATAATGTAAAAAGGAAATCGGTGGGGATTCCCTCAAATATGAATTACATTGGTAACGTAAGCAGTGATATATCTAAAATCTGTGACATGTTTGCAACTTTTTTTCAATCGAATTTTGTGGCTGATGCCTCTAATCATGATGTTTTGCCAACTTATCCGCAAATAATTGATATGGGTTCTATGTTCATATCTGAGAAAGAGGTATTTGCTGAACTTTCTAGCTTAGATTGTAGTTTAAGCATGGGACCCGACAATATACCCGCAAAGTTTTTGAAAGAGTGCGCATGTAATTTGTCGAAGCACTTGTGTTACATATTCAACCTATCTCTTCGAAGTGGTGAGTTTTTGGATACATGGAAATTTTCCTAAATTACTCCCATATACAAATCTGGCTCTAAGCAATCTGTGAAAAATTATAGACCCATTGCAAAGTTGCAACTAATTCCAAAGATTTTTGAATCGATTGTGAAGAAGAAAATCTATGAAGTAGTGAAAAATCATATATCGGTTTACCAGCATGGTTTTGTTCACGGGCGATCTACTGCAACTAATTTGACTATTTTTGTAAACTTTTGCTTGAGTAACATGGAAAACAAACGTCAAACCGATGTAGTTTTTTTGGTAAGCCATCAAATTTTATTAAAAAAAACTTTCCTTCTTGGGATTTCACTCAACATTCCTTAAATGGTTCAGCAATTACTTATGCAATCGCTCACAGTTTGTAAAAATTGGATCTAAATTATCTTTTAAAATTCATAATTACTCTGGTGTGCCTAAGGGCAGTCACCTTGGACCCTTGTTATTCCTACTCTTTATTAATGATCTTCCTGTAGTGATTAATTGTTCAAAATCTCTGATGTTTGCGGATGATGTAAAAATTTTCAAGTCAATCAAGTCAGTTGCTGATTGTTTGGATTTACAAAGAGATATTGATAAATTGAACGAATGGTGTACTATTAACTGTGCCTGAACATAAATAAATGTTCACTTATGTCTTTTTCAAGGTCCGTCGTGCCTATAATGTTTGAATATAATATTGCTAATGTTTCATTGCAAATTGTTGCAAGCCAAAGGGATTTAGGGGTCATTTTTGATTCACACTTATCTTTCAATGTTCATATTGATTATGTTATATCGAGAGCTAACGCTATGTCTGGATTTGTGTTCAGGAACTCTCAAGAATTTCGAGATCCTTACACACTGAAATCCCTATTCGTAGCTTTAGTTCGTCCCATTTTGGAATATTGTAGTATTGTATGGTCTCCTCTTTTCAAAAAAGATTTTATACGTATCGAAAAGATTCAAAAACGATTCTATAAATATGCGATTCGAAAACTGAACTGGTCTAATTCCATGCCATCTTATAATAGGTGTTTACTAATTGGTTTAAAACCTCTATCTTGTAGAAGAACTTATTATTCGGTAATATTCGCAAGAGATGTTATCACGGGACATATTGACTGTCCCCCTCTTTTGGCCTTGTTCGGTATATATGCTCCTTCTAGATCCTTAAGACCAAGAAGTAATGATTTTTTGCATATTCCTCGGCATGTTACAAATTATGGTCAAAATGAACCAGTTACTAATGCCTGTATAAATTTCAACCAGTATGCAAATGTTTTCGATCTTAATCAAAATAGAAATAGTTTTAAAGCTATTATTATGGAAAGCATTGTCTAAAGTTATGTCAATCTTTTTTCTTTTTTGTATAAATTTTTATCTTGTATATATATATATATCGGGTGATTTTTTAAGAGCTTGAGAACTTTTTTTAAAAAAAAAACGCATACAATTTGCAAAATCTCATCGATTCTTTATTTGAAACGTTAGATTGGTCCATGACATTTACTTTTTGAAGATAATTTCATTTAAATGTTGACCGCGGCTGCGTCTTAGGTGGTCCATTCGGAAAGTCCAATTTTGGGTAACTTTTTCGAGCATTTCGGCCGGAATAGCCCGAATTTCTTCGGAAATGTTGTCTTCCAAAGCTGGAATAGTTGCTGGCTTATTTGTGTAGACTTTAGACTTGACGTAGCCCCACAAAAAATAGTCTAAAGGCGTCAAATCGCATGATCTTGGTGGCCAACTTACCGGTCCATTCCTTGAGATGAATTGTTCTCCGAAGTTTTACCTCAAAATGGCCATAGAATCGCGAGCTGTGTGGCATGTAGCGCCATCTTGTTGAAACCACATGTCAACCAAGTTCAGTTCTTCCATTTTTGGCAACAAAAAGTTTGTTAGCATTGAACGATAGCGATCGCCATTCACCGTAACGTTGCGTCCAACAGCATCTTTGAAAAAATACGGTCCAATGATTCCACCAGCGTACAAACCACACCAAACAGTGCATTTTTCGGGATGCATGGGCAGTTCTTGAACGGCTTCTGGTTGCTCTTCACTCCAAATGCGGCAATTTTGCTTATTTACGAAGCCATTCAACCAGAAATGAGCCTCATCACTGAACAAAATTTGTCGATAAAAAGCGGATTTTCCGAACACTGATTTTGGTAATAAAATTCAATGATTTGCAAGCGTTGCTCGTTAGTAAGTCTATTCATGATGAAATGTCAAAGCATACTGAGCATCTTTCTCTTTGACACCATGTCTGAAATCCCGCGTGATCTGTCTAATAATAGAGTAAGTGCGGCAAATATGGCCCACCCTTAACATTTTTTTAAATAAAACCATAAATTTAAGTCTAATTCATTTATTTTTTTTTTAAACAGTCTAACAAAACATTTTTAATTCAGCTTTTAAAAACTTTAACTAAAATAAGAATAATAACAAAACGTTAAAAACAGAAACTTAAAGGAACTTCATAAATCATATTAAAAAAAATTGCGGCAAATATGGCCTACCTGGTGTTAAATATGGCTCAGTGTGGGCCATATATATAAACTTTATAATTTTTTTTTTTAAATCATGATACCACATATGTTAAGAAAATATTAAACATAATTTAATTTAAAAAAGAAGTTACCAATTTAACTCAAAATTGAATGTTAAAACACTTAAGAAAACTTACCAAAAAATTACAACCAAAAGTAAAAAAAAACAAAGTGCCCGTATATATGTCACAACCGTAGCCCCACATTAAGCACGAAAGACTGAGGCTAAACCGGTTTGAACGTGTTCGTAATGCAACAATTTTTTTTTTCGCTCCGGCTTGCGGTTTGGGAAATACCGCTATAGGCCATATTAACCACGTAGGCCACATTTGCCGCACTTACTCTACTAATGCATGAAAATCCTAACCTCAAAAAAATCACCCATTATTATATTTTATTATTTTTAAGAAATATTGTACTTAGTCTAAGAGAGTCATAATACTTATAGACGTAAATAAATAAATAAATAAATAATTCCCATTTTATATCATTTCATTTGAATGAGAATAAGTTGGATGAACGAAACATATTTCTTTTCTTTTCCTTTAAAACGAAAGACAGCTGGATGAAACGATTGACATTGAGAACGATTGATTTGGTTTACTACGATTGCAATCACTCAATCTTTTTGATGAACGTTTCATAAGGACCGAATTAATCACGATTGACACAGGTCTAGAACTTTCTTAGGCGACAGTTATAGCTATCATTGGTTTTCATCATTCAAAACAATCATTGGATTTTTTTTTTGACAGGTCGTTTAAAGCTATCATTAAAAAATTCTGTCATTGAAAAATTTTTCCTGATTGAAAGCCACCGAAAAAATTTTACTGACAGAAATCTGTTATTGGAATTGTGTGAAATTGGAACACAAATCAGCGGAACGATTCGTTTCAATTTTGAACATAAAAGTATCAGCTGTTCAGGAAAATGAATTTCCGTCCGGAAAATAGAAAAATAAATTTTTAGAGAAAAATAAATGTGCAACTAAACTTTTTTTTCTCAAAAAAAATTCTTTGTGTGATTTCCGATCGATCGGTATATAATTTTCATTTCTAATCAGAGGGAAATACCGTCAAATATCGATTCATAAAATTTGTACGGATCCATTTCAATGATAGCTATAACTGGCGCCTTAGAGTGGTATGCAAAAAAAAAAATACAGACCGAGATCGATCTTAATCTGTGAGCTTGAACTCAAAGCTTGAATGAGAAAGTTCTAGTTTTGATATGCAAAAAGATGAGCAAACGCTCGATTGCATGAGATCGATCTCACAAATTGTTGAGGATGGGTTTTCTCTTACTCAGTTGATAAACAACTGTCAAAATGGCCGAGTTTCTGAATGATTTGTTACAAATCGTGTTTATAAAAATAGAAGATGTCCAATTGGTGAAGATTTTCGAAAATTGTATAGATTTAGTAAAACAGGTGTGCAGTTATTGACAGATGAGTTTTTGGGCCCAACCCTGGAAACACGCGGTGGTGCTTTGACTCATCAAGAAAAAATGAGGATTTTTCTGCGTCATGTAGGAAATCCTGGATTTCAAAGCTGTGTTGGTGAAGACATTGGTATGTCAATCAATGAACGATATCTAGGGTGGTACAGCAAGTCGCAACAAAAATTGCAAGCCGTGCAACTGATTCGATCATATTCCCACACACTTCTGAAAAAATAGAAGAAGCGCAAAGGTTATGGTGCAATAAGTATGAGTTTCCTTAAGCCATTGGTATTCTGGATTGTACACATGTGCGTATAGGGAAACCACTCTATCACCACAAGGAGTACGTCAACCGCAAAGGATACTACTCAATAAATGTACAGGCTACGTGCAACGCGAATGAAAAATGAAGGGTATGCCATAACGCCTTGGTAAATGACACCATTTAAACAAACAAGTAGCGATGCCGAACGTAAATTTAATACTGTTCTAACAAAGGAAATAGTGATAAAACAAAGATGTTTCGGACAAATAAAGCAACGTTTTCCGATTTTTCAATATAAAGTTCGAGTAAATCAAGATACAATTCCATCCCTAATCAGTTCTTGTTTTATCCTACATAACTTAGAATTTAAATGGGGACGACTTTGTGGATTCAAGCAATTGATACATGCAACTTAACGAGGAAATAAATATATGGTATAGCTTTTTCTTTTGACTAGCTTTCAATTTGCAGTGACTTTTTACGGAATATTTCATATAGGGAGGTAACATTTCAACAAAACTTCGTTTCTACCTTTACTGAGTTTATGTATACCAATCTTGTGTACACTTAAAGGAAAAAAATTCCCCGAGAACAGTTAGTACCGCGAGTAAAAAACCGTCTCGTAATTTGTAGGTTCCGAAATGCCTTCTTCCGTCCTCCCATTTATTCCGCTATCCACTTCTTCCAAGGGTTTGACGGACAAGCTTAGGCCGACCGATGAGCAGGGAACTCAATTCCAAGCGATTATTCCGGGATTTTAACGAACTTAAAGACATCGGTTTGAACTAGCTCTATTTTAGGCAGGATGGCAAACCTTGTCACAGAACCCAACAAAAATTCCTAAATCGTTTCATCTTGGTGATGTCAATTGTCTACCTCGCAGCTCTAATTTGACTCATTAAAACTTTTTTATTTTTTGTGGGAAACCGTAAACTAACAATCCGGAAACCATTCAAGCTCTTATGGCAAATATCTTTGACGCAATCCAGGAGATACTACCCGAAACATACGAGTATTACAAACGTCTTGGAAAATTGGAATGACAGAGTTCTCGACTGGAAAGCCAGCAGAAGCAGCCTTAAACAGCGACGGTAAACAACAATACAGGATGTTTTTAGATATTTAGATAGATACTTCATGTTGGAAACACTTGTGGCGCCGCCGTGCCACACAGCTCGTGCCATAATTGATAGATCATTTTCAAATTAAAATGCCAGAAGATTATCTTTTGAATAAAGTAAATTCAACGTCAAATTAAAAAAAAATCATCCATGTTTTATTCCTTTTCAAAGTAACATGCAAAAATTTAACTTTGTTCACTGAATCTTGCATTTTTAAAAAGAAACTTTTATTTTGCGTACCTTTCATACGAGGTATTATAGTCAATTCGTTATATTTGACTTTAAAAAAACAGGCAAACCCTGTAATTTTAGGGAGGTTTTATGTCACACTCTAGCAAGGTCGGCCACGCCCTTCAATCGTTTAACAAAGCCCTTTTCATTTGAGCTGAAACATGAGTTGTAAATTAATTTCCACATAAATATCTTATTTATGTTATTTGACACTTGTAAATTTAACATTGAAAACTATTATTTTAAAAGTGAAACAAAAATTTAGTTCCTTTTTTTCGCTTCCATAAATCCATCGACTTTAGTGACATTAGATTCCTTAAGCTAAAACATACATACATACATAGGTAGCTGCTGAGTCTTTATTTAATTTTCCTTAAAGCTGCTTCTAAATCTATATCTATATCAAAAACTTATCTGTTCATTTTCATTCATTTAATTTGTAAGTCCTTTATGGGTTCGTATACTTGAACGACGCTCTTCAATTCTTGGGAAAATTTAATTGCAATTTAAAAAGGTAAATCACTTCAAAAAAAAAACACGCGTATCCAAGGTTTTAAGCCGTTTCTTTAAAAGGAAATCTTTATCAGATAAATATTCAAAAGCTGCTTCTTAGACAAATTCTTAATAAGTAGTAAAATTATATACATATGTACATTAGGGTGGAGCGTCAATGTATGGAGAAATAAAAAAGTTGCTGTATTAAATTCGAATACCTCCATTTTGTTGCGAGTTGGTAATTTTAATAATTCTACATTAATAAAAATAATTCGGATAAAGTCTTTAGCCCTCTACCTGAGCTCTAAGTTTCGACTCATATTGGAAAATAGTGTTTTTTTTTCGTTTGATTTATATTCATCCACAAGTGTGAAATAACTTCATACTTTTTCATTTATGAAATAAAACACACAAAAATTATGATATTATTAGCTTTATATTGACAAAAAACACAAAAAAAACTTAGTAATAAAAACTTAAAAATTCATAAATAATTCAAAAACTAGCCTTAATATACCTTCATTTTTACTGTTTAATGTTAAAATTTCTTTTTGTGTGGAAAAACGGCAAAATACTTCGCGAATATATTCTTGATCTTATAAGCCCGTTTTTTGCTTTTTCACCAGCTACTTTACTTGAAGCTTCGGTCACCATCTTCACGCAGCGCTCAACTGCTTGAGTGTGACAAGGGTAGTTTGGAAATGACATGTCGATTGGAGTTTTTTTTTTGAAGAATGTGTTCTAAATCCTGATCACTCATTTTCTCCAATAATGGGGGTGCTGTAACTTGTGATTCGGTCCAGAAAATTAAGTCAATATAATCTTTGGCATTAAAGTTTAATTTCGGTAGTTTAAAGACTCTAACTGAAGACCTATGTTTTTTTCTAGCTTGGATAATTCTTCTTAACCCCAGTTCTCTGATGTTAGGTCTTTCATTACAAAGCATTGCCATTAATATGTTCTCCGGATGTGCAAAATAAGAATTGCGTTGAATAACGGGGTCAATTATTTCTCTTACGCTCGAATTGAAGCATCTTGACAAATTTACTAATTCGAAAACGTGACTTGGACCATTTTGGAAAGAACTGTCTTTTTTCACACTGAACCAAACTTGGCCATACACCTTTACAATGTATTCTGCAAGTATTTTTAAGTTTTCACTCGGATTAGATGTGGCAACATAAATCCTTAGAATTCTATTGGCAGTTGTCAACCACCTAGAGTGTGCCATTTTTCCTGGGTTTCTGTTGGAGAGATTTCTAGGACAGGATCCTTTACTTATAGCGTCACACATTTGAAACAAATATTTTTGATCCGTACTTAAATTATCTTGGATTTCTTTTGACAAAGCAGGTAGGTTCCCTGGGATTGGTAAAAACTCAATAACAGGAAGGTCACAACAATTTTCCAGCGCCTTTCCAATGTGTCCTGAATAGATTTGAGGTCCTAATGTAGCTCCATCCAATTTAATAAATAAATGACGCAGAGACAATTCATTAGCATGTAGTTGGCATATGAACCATTGCAGTGGTCTCTCCAGCTTCAACTCCATTAGCCGGATAACCACTCGCAACTGCTGCTACTGATCGATCTGAAATGTCGTATTGATCACAAACTCTTGCCAAATATGGAAGACATAACCGATTTCTTATACTAATTTCTTGGCATTTTGAAGAAGTACTTGGCTGTGGGTCATCATCATAATCAGTAGGTGGGCAAACTGGAGGTTTTGATTGAGATCTTGATCTTGATCTAATTTTTGTGCTAATTGATGATGTCGTCAAAGTTTCTTGTATTAGTACCTTCTCACTTGATTTTTTTTTCTCAAACTTTTTTCCTTTAGTTTTTTGGTTTCCAAAAGGTCCAACCCGCCTATAGCCATTTTTCTGTCATTTCTTTGATCTAAAAGAAAAGATCTGTCTATTGGGGAACTTTCTTATCTCTTGGACAAACACAGTTATTTAAATTTACGCACTTGCACGAACAAATATCAAATAATTTAGTAAAAGATTTATTCTTCCAGTCTTGTAAGTTGTTTTTATAGTTTTCATTTTATTTCGATTTTGGGTATCTCAAAAAATGCAAATATTTATCATAGATACCTTTCATTTGTTGTTTTACGCGTTGTATTGTCACTGAAGGCAAAGATGCAGTATTCCACACGTCAATAATGTCAAGTCCTAGGGTTTCAAATATTTGTGTGATAGATGGCTGCTTTCCATTATTTGTATTTTATGTTCATTTCTCACAAAAATGATGTGTTTTATAACTTCAGCAATCGTCGGTAACACTCTTTTATTTATAAGGCACGTTGCTCCAAAGATAGGACAATCGGAATCTTGTCGAGTTACTCGCTTCAACATTTTGAACTGTAGGTATTTAATAGAGAAACGAAATCGTGTTGCTTCTTACCAGTTCAATGAACGACTGAGCTTAAATAATTATTGCACTCTTAAATAAAGACAGATGCAAACTATAGAGTGGCTCGCGAAATCCATTTTTCATCGACCACCAGCTGCACTTGCGACCGATCAACCAAATCAGAACCACAGCACAATATTTAGTAAAGTCTAACGGTATCCTCGAGCGGCGCCAGAAAATCATTTCCAATCCGACCACCAGTTGCACTTGCGACCGATCAACCAAATCGGAACCGCACTACGAAATTCGGTACATTCGATTGGCGCGAGAAAACATTTCTCATCGAATAAGTACCTACCTGCTGCATTAAAGACCGACACACAAGAAACAATAAATTGCAATAACAAAACCATGTGTGAACCCTTTTTTCTTCCGGTCCAGTCGCTCAAAAAAAGAAACGATTTCGTAATGCAGAAATATTCAAATTTTATTCTATGACTTGGTAGGTATTCAAAAAAAAAAAAAAAAATGGCTTCAGGTAGTATTCTTAGGATGCTTTTTAACAAATATCTTGAGAACGGCTCATCGCAATTTCAAGTTTTTAGTGTTATTTCCATAGAAAATTAAATTGTCTTTCTTTTTTGTCAAGAATATTTTTTTGTACTATTTATACTTTTAGAGTTACAGAGCCGACAAAAAAAAAGTGACCATTTCGCCTATTTTTCAAAACTTTGAGCTGTGGTAGAGGGCTAAGAAAAGTAAAAAATATGTTTTTTCTTATTTTTTACGTATAGTTAACGTAATTATGGAATCTTTAAAAGCTATTCGAATTTGAGAATCGAAACAAAAAATTTGACGCTCCACCCTAATGTACATTGTACATGTCTTGTCTTTTTGTCTGTTAACAGTGATGTGAAAGAAGAAATGGTCTATTAACGGTTAAAAAAGGGTGTCTCATAATAAATTCATGATTTGAATTTGCCGGCATTTGTGCAAAGAAAAAGTGGGTATCATTCCATTTTTAGCCGCGTTTTATTATCACCATGATCTGATCCGGATCTTGGATTTACATGCATTACAACAACAACACAAGATCCTGCTTTGTGTTTGAATCTCAATTTGAGATCCAAAATTGAATTCTTTTTTTTCACAAAAGGAGGGCTTTATTATTGTAATTTCACATGTAAATGTTGGTATCATTGCAAAAACATTTCCATCTGACTGAAATAAAATATTTTTCAAATAGAAAGCGAGAAGCTTTATATTTATTTATTTTGTATATACTCCATGAAATAATGAGATATTTTAACAAAACTATACATAAATTGGTGAAATTAAAATAATTAAGTTCAAAAAAATGTATATTTGACTTAATTCATGGGTATTATTTTTCCCAAAAAAAAAAGAACAAAACAAATCATTGAGCAAAATGGCAACACTGCTTTAAATGTCAAAAAATATAAATAAAATCGAGAAAGCTGCAGCACAAATGGGAGAAAATACAAATAAATTGTAAAAAATTGTTTTTTGAAGTCTACATCGGAATAGCTTTGAATCATTTCAAAAAAGTTTTTAATTCTTTGGTGATTTGCAGGAACATTTTCAAAAGTTGTGGAGCTAGAACTGGAACTTGAATCATCATCATCGATAAATGTGTTTGTATTTTTTTTTTGCTTCAAAATGTCACTTTTGAAAGAACGAATTTGACACTGCTACCAAACTTTAAATAATAAAAAATATGATGATCCAATGCTGTTTTATAATCATGATCTGATCCGGATCAGATCATGGTGATAATAAAATGCGGCTTTTAGTATAGAGTGTCCCAAAATTAACGCAAGATTTCTTGCGTTAATTTTGGGACACCCTTTATAAAGACAAGTATTTTTTTAAACACTTAATCAATCCAAAAAGGTTACCATTTGATGAGATTTCGTTTCTAAATAAATATGTATATCAACTTGTTTGAAATTAACGCAAGAAATCTTGCGTTAATTTTGGGACACCCTATATAAAGGCGTAGCTTAAACTTGCCAAATGTCAAAAGATGACAGCTGTCAAGTTCTTTAAGTTTATATGTATTTGTAGAATTAAATACTTAAGATTTCAAGGCGAAAATGATCAAACAACATCATTTCGATATTTTCTCAAAAAAAAAATCAATAAAAACGAAGCCCAAATTGACAGCGTTTTATATCCACCTCATTGTTTTGTTTGTTTTAACATGAATCATTACACTTAACTCCTTAGAGCTTAAGCACAATTGAAATCCTCGTAACAGCACCCTTGGGATACATTTAAAAAAGGATACGATACAAACAAAAACCTAGATACCAAAAAATAAAAAAGGGAAACAAACTTGGTCTGGCAATGGAAACGAACGAAAACGCATGAAATTTTCTTCTTTCTTTTTTTTCATCCACCTTTACCAGGGCTAGAAAGAAGGATGCTAGGAACTAGACTGGAATAATTTGTGTTAACATTTAAAACCGTCATTCCACCATCATTATCCTATCCCGATGTGATATCCTGGGGAAAGCAAATGCACAAAAAAAAAACATTAAAATTGAAAAAGCTAAATTGAAATTTCCACCAGTGGAAACGATATCCTTGTTTGTCGTATTTCTGTACATGTATAGTATATATAGTATATATTATCTGGATTATTTCCCTTATTTATCCTTCTATAGTGAAATGTGTGTTTACACACGCCTCCCCTTTATATCCTTCGTACTTTTAAAAATACATACACTTGACGTATGGATATGTAACATAGTATAATCGTATCTGCGTTCAGTGAATCTAAAGGAGGTGAAAACGTAGGTAGATATATGAAAACTCCTTGAACTTGTACATAAATGCACCTTCTTCAGGGTAGAACTTCAATACAAAAACCTACTACCTAACCTAACCTAAGCCTCTTTTGAATGCAAGTATAAAATACGAAGAAGAAAATATTACACATAAAACTACTTAGTTATGTTTGTTCAATGCTCATTAAAGTTTGTCAATTAAACTTAAACTTTAAGTTCACCTTATGCTTCCGTGAACATTGATAAATTGTATGCGGTGGGGTTGCACTGTGGGGGCGAGGTTTACTTATATTTCGTTTTGTATATCACTTTTAATGCAGGAAGTTTATTTATATTTTGTTTTTTAGTTTTCAGCAGTCAGTATAATTAGCAATTATCCAATGGTACTTAATGTAACGTAAATGTAGTTCTTCAAAAGAATTTTATCTACATATACAAATATTATCTTGAAAAGTGAAGGGCATAGAAATTGAGGTACTCGTACTTGTGGACTTGAAGTACTTATGATGATTTCTTTATTTACCTAAATAAAGTTACGAATAAAATATTTAATTACGAGAATTTTTATGTAATTATTGCGCACCTCAAAATAAAATGACTGTGTTAAGTCTTGAATTATTATTCGAAGAAGAAAATGCATACAAATTAGAATTGCATGAACTTTTTCTTGTTGTAGGTCATGCACAAATTTTCCAGAAAACAAAATTTGATATATATTTCCAATACTAACAGAGGAAATTAGCGGAAACGTTTTTTTTACACTTCAGAATTTTCAGAAAGTAGTTAGCTTACAGCAAGCGTCACACTACGATCAAAGGCTCATCATTAGTGCATGTGTTAGTTGTTAGCAAGATAATAATACAATTAAAGCCTAACACACGCACAAAATACAAAACATAATTAACATGAAACATGAAATATTACAGAACAACAAAAAATATAATAAAGACGATTACGATAGTGGAGCACTGGTTCTAAACAATGATTTTAATCCCACCTTATTTAAATTTAAATTTAAATCTATCGATGAACAGTTTAAGTTATATAAAATGCTCATTCGACTTAAGGCTTCATTCTTTCCATAGTTAGTTCTATGGAAGTCAATATGTATAAAGTCAAAAGTACGTAGGTGATGAGTTCCCCCTCGGTAATTTAAATGTATACAAGACAGCAAATAAGGTGCATCAATTTCACCATTAATAAGTTGATGAAAAAATATTAAATCATTATTAACACGCCTTTGATGGAGAGTTTGCAATTGAAGAAGCTGAATACGATGTTCATAGGGAGGCAGATTATAAGGATCTTCCCACGGAAGACCCTTTAAGGCGAAGCGAATGAAATTATGTTGAATTGATTCAATACGTTTCTTATGAATTTCGTAATAGGGAGTCCATACCTGCGAAGCATATTCAAGATGAGGACGAACATGACAATTGTACAAAGAAAGAGTAACATAGGGATCATTGAACTCCTTTGCCCAGCGTTTTATAAAACCAAGCATAGAACTTGCTTTATTAACAATAAAATTAATGTGATGTGTAAATTCTAAGTTTGAACAGAAATGAACACCTAAATCTTTAAATGTTGAGACGCGACAGAGTTTTTGCTGAGATATACAATAATCAAATACACTAACGATTCGTTTTTTTGTAAAAGTTATCGTCTGGCATTTTAAAGGGTTGAGTGAAAGGCTATTTTTCCCACACCAGAATGTGAAACTATCAATGTCGGCTTGTAAAAGGATGCGATCTTGGGTGGACTTTATTATCTTAAAAATTTTCATGTCATCAGCAAAAATAAGAACATCACTTGAGCGTAGACAAGACGATACGTCGTTTATAGACAGGATGAATAGAAAAGGGCCAAGATGGCTTCCCTGGGGAACACCAGATTGAGCAACAAAAGGTTCAGAATGACAATTTCTAGATTTTACCTCATAAGATCTGTTTTCAAGGTATGATTTGATCCAAGCTAAAAAAAATGGTGGAAAACCAAGAGCTTTAAGTTTAAATAAAATAATTCCGTGGCTAAGTTGGTCAAAAGCTTTGGAAAAGTCAGTGTATATACAGTCAACTTCATAACCTTGTTCTAAAGCGTTTGAACATATGTTTGAGAATGTGAGGAGATTAGTAACGGTTGATCTTTTTTTCACAAAACCATGTTGCTGTTCGCAAATGAGATTTTTACTAAAAAATGCTACACTTTCACAAACAACTTGTTCAAACAATTTAGGTATGCAAGAAAGCTTTGCAATGGGCCTGTAGTTTGTTATATCCGCCTTGTTACCCTTCTTGAAAATTGGTGTAAGAAAAGACTTCTTCCATATACTGGGAAATTTGCCTGTTTTTAGAGAAAGTTTGAATAAGAACGTAAGAGGTTCAACTAAAGCATTACTACACTTTTTTAATATTATCGCGGGAATACCATCGGGACCGGCTGAGCAGTCATCATTCAACGCGGATAAAAGATCAAGTACCGTACTCTGTAGCACAGGGATGTGACTACAGCTAGTTTGCGAAAAAGAGTGAAGATTATGAAAATATACTTCATCAATTTCTTGAGGGTTATTAACAAAAGATTCACGGAAATTTGTTGCGAAAGCGTTACAGATATCAACAGTTTTATTTAAAGAAAGATTCTTGTAAGTGAAGTTAACTGGAAAGCCATCTGATTTTTTCTTTAAATTTACAAGTTTCCAAAATTTTTTAGGATTCTCTTTCAAAGAGGTGCCCATATCAGTAACATAAAAAAGCATATAAATAATTTGAAAGAGACTTAAATTCGTTAAAAAGTTCAACATAAAAAGAGAAATTGATTGGAGACAGAGTTTTGAGATAAGTTTTCCATGCCTTATTTCTTTTGTTACGCAGTAAACGCAATTCTTTCGTGTACCAAGGGTGGCTAAAGTTTGTATTTCTTGGTTTCTTTAAAGGTACATTTTTTTCTAAACAATTGTTAAAGATCTTATAGAAATTTGAAACTGCTTCGTCAATATTAGAAAATGCTACATTATCAGCAATTCCAGACATGGTTAAATCTTCAGACAACAAATGGAAATTAGCTTTTCTGAAGTCAAAATTATATAAGCAATCAAAGGAATTACTGTGTTCAGTAAGGTGATTACTTAAGTCAAGAAAAATGTCCAAGGGGGGGTGATATTTATCAATATTAGTAATTCCTGATCTAGATTCTAGAACAAGAGTACTAATAGCGTCAGAAGAAAAGACTAAATCGAGAATTCGATTTTTTGAGTTTTTAATACAGCTAGTTTGCTGTAAGTCAGTAAAAAGGATTTTATCGAGAAAAGATAGTTCCAATTGTGAAGAAGATAGAGAGGCTTCAAGGCAAGATTCGTCTTCCGATGGAATCCAATCAATGTGTGGTAAATTAAAGTCACCTAGAAGTAAGATATTGGTGTCAGAGCAGGACAAACTGATAACAAAGTCTAATGCCAAGGAGAGTTCGCTATAAACAGACTCCAAACTCTTTGGAGGAATGTAGACGTTTAAAATGAAAATAGTCTTAGTCTGTACCATTATCTTTACACATACCAGTTCAATTGATAATACAAATGGAAAAGATACAGAAGAAGAGAAATATGTATTATTTACCGCTATGAGAACACCTCCACCTAAATCCTTTGCATTACCAACATGACGATCGTTTCTGTAAACTTCGAACTCTTGACTGAAAAGTTCTGTATCGGAAAAGCTTGAATTAAGCCAAGTTTCTGTCAAAACGAATACGTCATGTGGAAATGATTGGGAGTTAAGGAAAATGTCAGCAGTCTTGCTACGAAGTCCCCTTACGTTTTGGTAGAAGAGCTCAAGCCTGTTAAGTTTTTTGACTTGGTTTTCAAAGAAACACAAAACTATTTGGTTTGCTGATCTTAGTACACCTAATGGAAGAGCTGCAAGGTATGCTCTTGGTAGACACTAAGTGGGAAGTTATATCTTCTGGCGTTGTAACTGGGTCCAGACGAGATATAAAAATTATTTTTGGTTTCGAGACAGCTTTAATGATGGAGTTATTTATTATAGTTCCTGTAACGGAGTCGCTATTGGAAGCTACATTTGAGTCAACAATTTGAGGTATATGGGGGGTTACGGTGGGATCTGTAGGTATTTGGGTGATGTTGACATTTGTTCTTTTTGATGGAGGGGTTGAATTTCTAGCAAGTTCAGAGTTTTCTCGGCTTCTTTTCTTGGACTTTTTTTTTGTTTGTCAGGTACACTTTCTGGGTTTATAACACCAGAACCAATGTCAGCCTTAAAAGAAGACATTTTAAAAGCTAGTTGAGATACAGAGAGCTTACGGCAGTCATGACAGTACCAGTAAGCAAAATTCGAATTGGCTATTTTTTCAATGAAAGCGTTCGTTGAACCAACGCATTTTGTATGGTAAAGATTACCACAGGGTCCGAAACAGGCAAATAGAGGATTGTTATTAGCACCCTCTTGGCAATTTTTATTGTAGCAATCCATATTTTACGAAAGGAGTGTTAAAATATATAATAAAAAATATAGATACAAATTTATTAAAATTAAAAAAAAAAAAAAAAAACAATAATCACGGAAGGCGGGGCTCGAACCTACGTGTTTCAACAAAAGTCTCAATTAAATCACGCTCTAGCTAACTGGCCCACGCAAGGGCTTAAAAATCGATGACAAAAATGTAATGGAATAAAACAAAGAAGGTGGAATCGTTAGTAAAAAATTGAAAACTTTTATATCTCAAACTAAAATAATTTGCATCTATGTAGATTTTTTAATAAGAGGTTTAATTTAATTTTGAATTGTCATTTTAGCATAAGAAAAGTAAAAATTATGCTTTACTAAAAATGAAACGATACACGCACCAATAAATCGTTACATTTGTTAAAACTAGATACAAATAAAATTCACAACTGGCACAGTTTTTTTTTCTATATTCAAAGATTTAAAAATGTACATTTGTCAATATTTAAATATCAAACGCACCATTCCTAAAATTGATTTAGATCTTCTGATAGTTCATTACAGTCCTCGATGGAGTTAATAATGCGTAAAATTTTAACATTAGTCCAGTCAATGAACGAAAAGAATTGCCTTCACCTCAAAAAAAATCCAACAGTTTTGAAACTTGGCACACTTATGTATTACGGGATGTCTAGTGATGACCCAAAAAAAAGTCCCCAAGAATCCGACGCACGTGAGCTCTAGCGGCAGTTAAGAGAAACATGGAGTTTGTTTCAGTTTTTCACGTTTATCTCAAATAATATTTGTCGTATCAAAAAATTTTGTTCAACAAAATAAAAGCTCATTAAATTTTATAAAAAAAAGGTTTGATGAATTTTTTCGTATCTCTTATAGTTTATAAAACAACTCTAGCGGCAGTGAAGAGAAACATACGGTTTTTTCAGGTATTCGGGTTTATCTTGAAAACTATTTGTCGTATCAAAAAATAATCTTCTACAAAATTAAAGCTTATTAAATTTCCTCAAGAAATATGATATTAATTTGTTTGTACTTGTTTTAGTTTGTAAAATAACGCTATCGGCATTTAAGGAAGATATGTGTTTTTTCATACGAAAAGAAAGCTTATTAAATTTCCAGAAAAAATATGGTCTGAATTTTTTCGTGACTGTAATTGTCCACACAAAAAAAACTGTAGTATTCAATTTGTATGTCCCTTCCTACTTCTGAAACTTATTGCCTGCATGGCTAGAGAATAAGCATTGTCTTATTCATCATTACTCATCATCTCCAACCATGTCACTCGCTATTGACATTTGTAACTGGAAATGAAGGACGACTTTAAACCAATTTGACAGCTTTGCAATCAAAAACACTCTATAACCAAGACCGGAATCTTTCGTACGTTTCACTCTTCAAAACCCGTTTGTTTACATTGTTGTATTTGTAATTTTGACAATTAGTCCATGAATAGATGTGAGCACAAACAAAAAAAAAACGATGCCGTGGGCTAGCGGCACTTTGCAAAGCAAAAACAAAATGGAGGGGTTAATAAGTTTTTTTCAGGTTTTTCCTTTTACTTTTTTCGATAAAAAAGTCAGTTTTAAGCTTTAATTTTGCAGGCATTTTGTGGATAGTGAACCAATGTACCTTTTTGTCTTGAAAAAAGCATGTTCAACATCAGTTTATTATAATTAATTCACTAATTTACAGTAATCACTACGAAATTCTTTAAATTTCATAATAATCCCCGGATTTTAGTATCAAAGATGCGTTCGAAGAACCATCAATTTAAGGGTGCGAGTGCAATTTTTGTATTGAATTCTAATAAATTTTCGTTAACGAACGGCCCAAATATTTTATTTGCAACTAATTAAAATCTGTATCAATTTAATTAATCCAAGTATATTTTTAATTTGTTTTTAATGATTTAAGCTTGCAACTAGTTTTCAATTCCATTTTGATTAATTATTAAATTAAAAAAAAGAGTTATAATGGAAAAATTATCCTTATCCATAACATTCTTGATTGATGGAAGCATACATGTATTTGCTATCAAAAAAAAAACTATGCATCAAAGGAACACAAATGTTTTAAAAAAGTAATCAGAACGATTATAGCGAACCTGTTGAATAAATGCAGAGCAAATAAAATGTAAATTTTGACATATATCACAAAATGAAAACGTCTTAAAATTGTTCTGAATTCATGCACAACTAATTCAATAGAACATGTAATCGTCATAAATGTTTATTGTTGACGTACAGAAGTTTTTTTTAGTGAATTTCCACAGTTTAACGCAAAATATAATTTTCATTCATTCCTTAAAAATGTTTAGTTACCAAAATTCAAGTTTACTTATTATTATTTGAAAAGTATGTTTTGTAAAAATGCTGCTAATAATAAAAAAAAATTAATGAGTTTCACGTATATGTTTTTGTTTTTCGTAATATAATAAATACTACCGTAGATTACATTTTATAAATGCAGAACATAGAAGAAAATATACATAAACAATAGTTTTCAGATATAAAGCAGAGGTTAGCGTAGAAAAATATTTTTGAGAAAGCCAATAATATTTTAAATATGTTCATTAAAGAAATTTCCACTTCGGCTAACCTTCATCAACTTTTTAGAAAAAAAAATTAGCATTAATAGCAGCCAATCATTTCATAGCATAATTAATTTTTCAGATTGTAAAATGTCTAGAAATTTTCATACGCTACAAAATTCGTAACTTTATGCGTAAACATAGAAGATAACATTATTTAGTTAAGAAGTATGTATTTTGGCGCGTATACCGGTTTTTTTCTATTGGGTGTTCGGTTTCCCCATAAATAAATAAATTAGGTGGCGCAACAGTCCATGAAGAACCAGGGCCTAGTGACTTTCAACTCTCAACCATTCCTGTGTGCGGGTAATGCTATCAGAGATGGAAGGGACCTACAGTTTATATGCCGAATCCGAACGGCTAATTTGAGAAAGCACTTTTCATGACAAGAATTACTCTTGGAGGATTTGTCAATTCCTCGCAAGAGGCAGTACCCGTGAAAAAAAGTTAGGTGGCACAGGCAGGGATTGAACCCTAGACCCCTTGCATGACAGTCCAACGCACTAACCACCACGCTACGGGTACGGTTTCCCCATACTGGAATAAAAAAAGTTACTTAAATCTATTTATTGCACTCATTTAGTTATTATTGTGTGTAAACATATTGCCTTTTTCTATTCCTTAATAAAGCTATACAAATCTTCCAATTTAAGACCATGTCAGCACTTCAGATTCTGTTGGTTAGGATTGTTTAGTTTTTGAACGAGGCCATGAAACATTCAAAATGAAGCATTTAGATGGGGCTGATTACTATAATGAAGCGTTTTGATGGACCGAAACACTAAATGTGAGAATGTGTTTGGTTTTTTGCATCATTTCACGCACACTTTCTCACATTTAGTGCTTTCTAGCTTGTAGGCAAACCGAAATGTCAGTCTGAGATTCCGGTCTTGGTAATGGAGTGTTTTTGTTTGCAATGTATGTATTATCTCTAATTTTACGTGCCTCCCGAAAATCTTCATGTTGCTCACTAGTAGAAAAAAGAACGCCAGTGATGAGTCAACCCTAGAACTCATTTGCTAAGTACACTATCAGTGATTCCACGCCCTCGTGTCAAGCCACCCATACTCTTCATTCCACACATTAGAGTTTGTTCAATTGTCTGGTCCGACCACATCCCTGTCCAAAATCGGTCAGTTCTTCTTATAGTTAAGTAACACAAAGTTTTTAAATTCATCTGGGTTCATCACAGAAGGCAGTTTTATCATGTCCTGCAAATACAGGTGACATGATTTGGCGTACGAGAAGTGTTCGGCGGCATGGAAATATGGAATCATATTCTTCAAAGAGTTGATATGGGCATTCCAATTGCCAGACCGCTCAGCGTGAATAAAATCTTTAAGCAATGTAATCATATTAAACAACTGCATACATAAGGCTGCTGTTGGTCCATTAGATTTGAGTTTGTTAAAATTTGTTTGTAGTTTCTCACTAAGATGGATCAAATGAGGGTTTTGTTTTAGTGCACATAACGAGGAGACTCATCAAGACAGTTTTTCGTAAGATTTTAGATTTTCTCTAATTCATGTTGGCTTATGTCGACTTGTTCCATTATTATATAAGCTAAAGATGTCTGTATTAGTATTAAAGCACGAACTGCTCTAGCGAAAGCTTTTCCTTGCATCATCTTTTAAACAAAAACCGGGGCGTGTATAGTACACATTAACTCTTGCAGGCCACTTCCACTAATCAGAAAACCTATTGAACCAATATAGGACATTAACAGGTGAAATCCACCCAATCTGACTACGAATTTTGATAGACGGGACTCAGATGAAGCTGAGGCAACGACATCTTTACTTTTTAAATAAAGAGGCTGGTCGAATATTACCACAAGGCATTTTTGTCAAATTTGTCACAAACTGACAGCATAGTGCAATGCAGTGTAAAGTGTATTATAGTCAGACGGTGGAGTGTTTATGAACGGAAGAGGAATGATTTTAGTTTTTGCACTAAACAAGCCTGTTCTTATTGATTGTATGTACCCTTTCCATCCTGGAACATCGTAAATGCCAACAAACTTTGATGCCAACCAAGGAGTTTCATATGGTTTTGGCTGGAACATTTCCTCGGAACACACATTCACATTCTCAAAAACTAAATTTTTTAATTCGCCATCTGTTTTCTGAAACATTTCCAAAGCAAGTACTCCAAGTTCTAACAACTGAGCTTCATAGTATGAAGAACAAAACTCTAAGCTTGATATAAGGTTTAATAACTTCTTAGAACCAAGCTTTCTGAATATAAATAAGGCAAGGCTGCTTAGCATTGGAGACATGAATAATCTGGGACTAATAATATGCACAATTGCGATTCACTTCCTTTTTCCATTTTCAATGCCCGTTTTCTTTATTATAAAAGTTTCCAAAAACAGTTTTAGGGTTTTAGGTACACAATCGTCATCAACGTGTTTGAAAAAATTATCACATGTTTTCCTTAAATGCCGATAGAGTTATTTCACAAACTAAAACAACTACAAACAAAATAATATCATATTTTTTTTAGGAAATTTAAGAAGCTTTACTTTTGCAAAAGATTGTTGTTTGATACGACAAATAGTTTTGAAGATAAACCCCATAAAACCGAAAAAAAACCGTATGTTTCTCTTCACTGCCGCTAGAGTTATTTTATAAACTATAAGAGATACGAAAAAATTCATCAAACCTTTTTTTTTATAAAATTTAATGAGCTTTAATTTTGTGGAACAAAATTTTTTGATACGACAAATAGTTTTCGAGATAAACGTGAAAAACTGAAAGAAACTTTATGTTTCTCTTAACTGCCGCTAGAGCTCACGTCGGATTCTTGGGGACTTTTTTTGGATCATCACCAGACATTTCTTAGTACGTGTGCCAAATTTCAAAACTGTTGGATTTATTTTGAGGTGAAAACCTTTATTAACAGGACTACATCATCTCAATAGATTAGCGATAGAAACGAAATAAATATGTCCGCCACAAATTTTTTCAAGGACCTATACCAATCAAAGTTTACTTTTGACCAAACCACTTCAGAAATGCCAGATTTGGATAATTACGATAGCTTCCCAGTGTTTTTGGAATCGGAAGTGGAAGAATCAATCAACGAACTGAAGTCGGGAAAAAGCTTTGGAAGTGACGGCATAAAAGCGGAAATGCTTAAAATTGGAAAAAGCTCGATCTTAAATGTTTTAACATTTATATTTAATCAAACTTTGATGCATGAAGAACTACCATATCAATGGACAGAATCAAACATAATCCTCATTCACAAAAAGGGTAAAAAAGATGATATTAATAATTATAGACCAATAAGCATTATATCAATAATATACAAAGTATACGCCAAATGTTTATTAAGAAGATGTAAAGATACATTCAACAGAAACCAACCAAAAGAACAAGCAGGTTTTCGATCGGGATATTCTACAACAGACCATCTTCAATCAATCAACCAACTGATTGAGAAAAGTGTGGAATATAACAAAGACCTATATATAGCGTTTGTTGATTTTTACAAGGCATTCGATTCTGTAGAACATGTTAAAATATGGCAAGCCTTAAAGCAGCAAGGTATCCCACACAAAATTATTAGAATCTTGAGAATCTTATACATGAAGAGTACATCAAAAATAACAACTGAAGTTAAAGGTACAACGTTTACAATAGGCAGAGGAGTAAGACAAGGAGATCCTCTTTCACCAGCACTTTTCTGTGCATTGTTGGAAGAGATATTTAGAAGCATAGACATTGAAAACCTTGGCTTGAACATAGACGGCGAAAAACTTTCTAATCTTCGTTTTGCAGACGATATAGTTCTTTTTGCAGAAACTCCAAATGAACTCCAAGAAATGATTACAAAATTATCAGAAGGTTGTGCAACAGCGGGGTTGGAAATGAGCCAAACAAAAACTAAACTCATGACTAACAGTGCAGAGACTCAAATAAACATAGGAAGAGATACACTTGAATACGTCCAAGAATACATATACTTGGGACAAATCATATCCTTCAAAAATCGAATGGAGAAAGAAATACAAAGAAGAATTTCAAATAGTTGGAAGCAGGTATGGAACCTTAAGAACGTATTTGGATCAAAAATAAGTGAAACATCAAGAAAAAATGTATTCGACATGGCTGTCCTTCCGGTTTTAACGTATGGTTCACAAACCTGGAGCATGAACGTACAAAGTTTGAGAAAACTCGAAACTACTCAAAGGGCTATAGAAAGATCACTTCTTAACATATCTAGGTTTGAAAGAGTGAGAAATACAAGATTAAGAGAAATCACAAAATTTGAAGATGTAACAAAAAGAGTTAAAACACAAAAATGGAAATGGGCAGGACATATAGCAAGAACAAGTGATGACCGCTGGACAAAAAAGCTAACAGAATGGTACCCAAGAGATGGAACAAGAAGAGCAGGAAGACAAATTTTGCGATGGAGAGACGATATCCAAAGACTTAATCCACGATGGCAGCAGTTTGCAAGGAATAGAGAAGCATGGAATATTTTGGGGGAGGCTTATACTCTTAACATATTATGAAGAAAATTTGCACTCGGAATATATATATATATACAAGATAATAAATAATTAATAATAATATTAATGAGATAATAATATTAATGAAGTAATAATTATATTAATGTAAAATGCTATTATTAAGAATTTAACTTGTTAATTTTATTATGTAGATATAATATGTATATTATGATTGTTAATACTATGTCAACAGAGTGATTAAAGCTTTATATAATAATAATAATAATAGTATACAAAATCAGAAGACAAAACATTAGGAAGCATTAGGAAAAGAGGGAAGGGTTCAATAGGAGGTGTCGGTGTACATTGATTTTGAGTTCCTGAATATTGCAATGATAGGGAAAGACAGAGTGTGGCAAGGCGATCCACATTCGCGTAGTTCTTTTTTATAATAAGAACACACTAAAGGGGATATTACAACCTTTATTATGCAGAGGCACAGTGTGAGCACTAGGAAGCGGAGAGAGGGTTTGAAAGGATATATCAGTGCACATTGGTTTTGAATTCCTGAATATTGCTATGACTAAGAAAGGCAGAGTGTGGTAAGGCATTCCACATTCGCGTAGTACGGCTAAAGAACGAATCTCTGTATTTGACAGTACGGCCGAAGTTGGACTCGAGGGTAAACTGATGAGCATTCCTAGAAGCGCGAGTATTACGTTTGAACTGTTTAAGGGGAGGAATGCAGCTGGCTATTTCACTAGAGCATAAACCGTTAAACTGTTGCGCCACACAATTTATTATTATTTATAAACCGTTAAAATAACGGTAAAACAGGGTCAGACAAGAAACCTGGCGTCGATGTTCGAGTGACGTAATCGAGTTGATGATGTTAATGTCACCAATCATTTTAAAAGCTCTTTTTTGTATACTGTCCAAGAGGCTTAAATAAGTTACTGGAGCACCAGCCCAGAGATGAGAGTTATATTCAAGTTTCGGACGTATGTATATAGGTTTTGTAGATTGTAGCCAGATCAGACGGAGAGAAAAATTTCTTGCAACGTCTCAAAAAACCAAGACATCTTGCGTCATTTTTGGCGACATCACGTATGTGATCTTTCCACAAAAGGTGGTTGCTGATGCACATTCCGATGATGTCGAGATTTTCCGTTTCGTTGATGCAAGTGCCACTCATAGATAGTGGCAAAGAGGGTTTATATCGCTTTAACGATACAAGACAGCATTGCGTTTTCGAAGCATTAAATTCCACGCGGTTTTTTATTCCCCATTGTACAAAGCTGTGTAGGTCGGAATTTAATGAGCTTATTATATTTTGCCGTTGCAGTTCCACATCCGAAGAGGAGGGTTCTGAGTCTGGAAACGAATATTAAAAGCTTAGAGTGCTATCGTCAGCGAAAGAATGTATTGGATTATTCGGATATTTCCCGATTTACACAGACAATATACAAACCATGAGTGGCTGCCAGAACGAGCAATTTTAGCAGCAAAAAATATGGATGTCAACGAATTAAATCTCAAGATACAACATTCGTAACCAGGAGACTTGGTGTCATACATATCTATTGATATAGTTTGTGATACTACCGAAGTTGTAAATTATCCAACTGAGTTTTTGAACTCATTGGATTTACCAGGCATGCCACCGCATAATTTACAACTGAAGGTTGGATCTCTCGTAATTTTGCTTCGTAATTTTTTGGGGGCAGCAAACGAGAGAGGGGGGAAAAGGTGTTTCCACTAAGGCACCTCTCCTTATCCAGACGGCAGCGGACGAATTCCCGAGATAGAATCAACGGTGGCGTCTACAGTTCCAGTAAGGTTGAACTACTTCTACGACATATTCGGAGTCCAGGCATATAAGTAGCGGTTTATCCGGCTCCCATTTCTTGGAGTTATACTAAGGATCTGGCCCTCTAGGTTGGGGGTTATGCCGTTGGGGTGACTTACTGACTACGTAAAAAATACTTTAGTTGCGAAGCACTAACAAGCCTCGGATACGGACGGATTCACTGTTGACAACTGAAGCAAACGAAATAAAGACAACACACCACGAGCAGCCGAACAATTAGCGTAAGCCCTAAACTGCTGCAAGGCAGATATTACCGCCATCCAAGAAGTGCGATGGGATGGACCGGGCAAACGCAAACTAAAGGACTGCGATGTATACTACGACGACTGCTATCGAGAACAAAGATAGCGTCTATTTGGGTGTGGATTTGTTGTTGGAACTAGACTCAGGCAAAAAGTCTTGAGTTTCAACAGTGTGAGCGAGCGCATCACGACAATCCGCTAAATCGACAATCAAGGCTAAATTCGCCAACATAAGCCTAATATACGCCCAATGCGCATGCCCCAACAGAGGAGAAAGATGAGGACACCAAAGACATATTCTTCGAGCTCTTGGACAAGACATATGAGCAGTGCCCTGGCTATGACATTAAAATTGTCTTAGGAGATTTTAATGCCAAGCTAGGAAGAGAAGACATCTTTGGTGGCACAATCGGGAGATACAGCCTGCACGACACCACCTCCGACAACGGATTCAGGCTGAACGATTTCGCTGCGGGGCGAGACGTTCTGGTAGCTAGTACGCAGTTCACACATCTCAATATCCACAAGGGGACATGGAAATCTCCTGATCAATCAACCGTCAACCAGATTGACCACATTGCGATCGACGCACGACACTTCTCCAGAATACAGGATATCCGAACATTCCGAGGGGCCAACATTGACTCGGACCACTACCTCGTTGTAGCCAAGGTACGGCTACGGATATCCCGGTCCAACCCAAAACAAGGAAGTACTGTGAAAAGTTTCGACGTTAGACGGCTACAATCGCAAGAGACTGCCGTGTCCTTTTGCGATCGAGTCTCTAATAACCTCTTAAGAAGTCATATGCTGCATGCATTAAGCATTGAAAACCAGTGACAATATTGCCTTGCAGCCATCAGAGATGCCGCCTCTGAAGTGCTAGGTTTCACATGGCCACCACAGCGAAACCCTTGGTTTGACGATGAATGCCGGCAAGCGTATGCAGCTAAACAACAGGCATACAAAACGGCGCTTCAGAAGAACCAGAGCTGCTTGCGAACTCTACGAGCAGAAGAGGAGAGAGGAACACCGGCTTCTTAGATGGAAAAAAAGAGAGTATGAGAAGCGCCCGATCGAGGAGATAGAGGGATGTCACAACAGAAATGAGGTTCGTAAATTTTGCCAAAAGGTAAAAAAAAACCTCCTAAGGCTACCAGCCACGAACCGAAGCCTGTAAGGACGATCAGGGGAACATCGTAGTAGAACCGCAGTCTATGTTGAGAATATGGAAAGATCACTTCTCCAAATTATATAACGGCGATGACGAACCGATTTAAGCTGTAAGGGAGATAGAACCACTCAACCTAGGCGACGCAGATCAACAATTCCGCCTACCCCACCTAGACGAAGTGAAGATAGCTATATCTAAACTGAAGTCAAACAAAGCTGCTGAAGCAGGCATAGCTGACGAACTATTTAAAGCAGCAGGCGATGACTTGGTAGGGAGCATGCACCAACTCATCTGCAAAATATGGTCGGAAGAAAGCATGCCCGATGAGTGGAATCTCAGCATTGTTTGCCCAATACATAAGAAAGGAAACCCTCTAAATTGCGCCAACTGCAGAGGCATCAGTCTCCTTAGCATTGAATATAAGATCCTCTCTGCCGTATTATGTGAACGTCTGAAGCCGTTCGTCAGCAACCTGATAGGTCCTTATCAGTGTGGATTCACACCAGGAAAGTCCACTATCGACCAAATATTCACACTACGGCAGATCTTAAAAAAATCCCAGGAACTTCAAATCGATACCCACCATCTTTTTATCGATTTTAAAGCCGCGTATGACAGCATCCATAAGGAAGAGCTCTACAGAGCGATGTCTAGTTTTGGCATCCCTGTCAAACTTATCCGTTTGTGCAGAATGACGATGGAGAATGCACGCTGCTCCATTAAGGTCGGAAAAGATCTCACATGCATTTGATGTCAAAAAAGGTTTTAGACAAGGCGATGCACTGTCATGCGACTTCTTCAACATCGGTCTGGAAAGAATTGTGCAAAACTCAACCGTCAACACTAGAGACTCAATCTTCCAAGGGTCCATGCAATTACTCGGATACGCAGATGATATTGACATAATTGGAAGATCAAAGCGTGATGTCAGTGATGCTATAGCTTTGAGGTAGTTGAGGACTTTGTCTTCTTAGGCACCGCAATAAACTCAGACAACGACACCAGCGCTGAAATCAAACGAAGAATAACTCTTGCAAATCGCTGATTCTTTGGACTTAGAAGGCAATTGAGAAGTAAAGTCCTCTCCCGAGCATCTAATATCACCATCTATAAGACACTCATCATCCCGGTTCTCATTTATGGCGCTGAGGCCTGGACCTTGTCAAAGTAAGATCTGAGTGTCTTAGGGTGCTTCGAGAGAAAAATTCTTCGAGTGATTTTTGGTGCCGTATGTAAAAATGGAGAATGGAGGAGAAGATATAACGACGAACTGTACGGGCTGTACAGCGACACTGACCTATTTAACAGAATTAGAGTCCAACGACTTAGATGGCTAGGTCATGTAGAGCGGATGAACATTAAAGCTCCAGCCCGGAAGGTCTTCGAATGCAATCCGGAGGGACGGCGCAGTAGAGGAAGACCGCGACTCAGGTGGCGCACTCAAGTGGGTGAGGACCTCAACCAACTTGGCGTGCGAAACTGGAGACAGCTAGCTAAGGACCGAGCTGGCTGGAGACGCATGTTGGTTGAGGCCCAGGTCCGCCCCGGGCTTTAGCGCCACCTTAAGTAAGTAAGTAAAATATTATCTACAATTTATTTATATGACAAAACAACGTTTGTCGGGTTACTAAGTTTTATTATAAAAAAAAAAGTTTTTAACTTTTTCTTTATTTTTTATTCTAATTAGCGTTAGTTTTAGAGCAAATAATTTTGTGTTATAAAAATAATGCAAAATGCTTACCTAAAAAATTATAAACCCAACACTTAAAAATTCAGTCAAACGTGTTAACTGCTCTGACAGCTAAAAGAAGAAGAAGTAAAAGAATATTTAACCAAAAAGCATTGCCTCATTTCCGGAAGAATAGCAAACAAATAATTTTCTATTTAACATCAATTTTTCCTCATTTGTAATGCACAAAGTTTTGTTTCCACATCTCAATGTTTATAGACTTAAACAACTCTATGCTCCAGTTTATAAAGAAAACTTGTGAGCTATATTGAGTTGGATGATAATCTGTTCATCAACAAAATGCAAATTGTATTTCTTATTTTCATCTTCCTTTTGTGATAAGGGTTTTTTTTTGATTTATGACTTGGGCTAGAATATGTATAACGTGCCATTTAATGGCTCACGTACCACCAACGAATCGACGAGAATGGACGGACCCAGGACCGGACGTTTGTAATCCTTTTTTAAATGAAATTTTTTTCCAGCTTTCGTTTCGTTTCGTTTCTCTTCTTCGTTTGTCAAATCATAAATTTTACTCAAAACTTCATCAACTATACCAAGGAGATAGTACGAGTGACATTATAGTGCGACACAACGAGCGACGAACGGTGGCAAAAACAATGTCTTATATCATTATGATGACAATCAACGCACGACGTAGAGGAAGAAGAGGATGATGATGCAATTAGTTATACAAAATGGTTGTTCCTCCTCTTCCTTCTTAGTTTTGTCAAACATTTACATTTGTCATTAAATATTAATGCTATTCTATATACCTGCCTACATCTTCAGACCCAGGCCCACCACTAAGTCTAGCCCCAATTCTAGCTCCAGCTCCAGCTCCAGATCCGACTTCAGCTTCAACGTCAGGTGTGTTGTATAGCTGGTGTACTTTCGTTGGTTGGTATGATAATGATGATGATGGAACAAATATTTGCCTTGGTCTAGGCAAAATGTTATTTCGACTATGATAAATTGTTGCTATAAGGGTTCTCATCAACTCCCCCATCTACCTCTCTCCCTTTTACCATTTACCACTTCCCACCCACCCAAATAGCGACAGGAATTATTACTATGACAACAACAACAACGAAAACACAACAGCAATGTGCAGCTTCTGAAGTGCTTCGCGTTGGAACACTCACATAAAGAAAATCTTTTGGTTGTTTTTATTTCTTTTTGAAACGAAAGGAATTTGTTTTTCTTTGGTTTTGGTTTTGTTTTTGTTTTTATTATAATGACATTGAGATTTATGTACATATGTAAGAAAAGTGTTTTGAGCTTTAAGGTTTTCTTCCTTTTTTGCATGGACGACAACGACGGCGACGGAGCCAGAGAGTTTCGTTTAATTAAATAATGTAAACGTCACCTTTACGTTTAATGACGTGCCCCTTTCGTGATGTCAAAGTGGAATAAGTTCAAAACTGCGACATCAAAATAATACCATCATAAGCAGCAGCCTTTGAAAAAGAGAGAGAAAACGTTCACATTTTATTTAAACATGATTTTTATGAAATAAAAATTGGGAACTGTGATTCTAAAGGATATATACGTATGCCTTCGTAAGAACTTCCCGAAAAAAAAAAATTAATCACGAACGAAAGGGATTTTTTTAAACAATGTGCAATGTGTCCTTAAAAAGAACATTACCCGATTTTGAAGACGTGTTTTTTTTTAAATAATCAAACAAAACTGAAATACCCTTTGAAAAAGTTCACACAGCTATTATGCCGCAAAACAGTTCAAAATAAGATCCACAACTTACTTGAAATTGCAAATAATAAACCAAAAGATAACATTCACAAGCATAAATTAATTTTAAAAAAAGGACGTATACGCCACAGTGTTCTTTTTTGTTTTCATCGTGCGTCGTTTGTAAAGCGAATAAAATTAGGGTTATAGTTGGAACTAATCATACCTTCAAATCGAAAGGTGTCATAGCGTTTAAAAGATATCTTATGTATTTTTTAACTTGGACTTTATGTGCTCAATATTTTAAGGCCTTTAAACTTAGTCGCAATTTGTTTTTGAATGTTTTGTTTGACTATTTGTGATTTTTAATATCCTACTAATGCCATCGGCTTCAAATATATTTTAATTTTGATATTGAAAACAAACGAGTATTTCGTTAAAGAAATTAATGGATATTATATTTTATTTATGTTCAAATGGTAGACATGTGTATTCAAAAGGACAAAACATATGAGCAGTATCCTGGCTACGATATAAAAGTTGTCCTGGGCGATTTTAGTGCCAAGCTAGTAAGGGAAGACATCTTTGGTGGAATAATCGGGAAAAACAGGCTCATAGATTTTAATGCGGGGCGAAACGTCATGGTAGCCAGTACGCGTTTTCCACACCTCAACATCCACAAAGGAACTTGGAGTTCTCCAGATCAATCTACCGTCAACCAGATTGGCCATATTGCGATCGACGCCAGACACGCTTCCAGCAACATGGATGTCCGAAATTTCCGAGGAGCTAACATCGACTCGGACCACTACCTCGTTGTAGCCAAGGTAGCACTTCGGGTTTTCAGACCCAAGGCAAAACAGGGAGATGCTGGGAGAAGGTACAACGACGAACGGCTAAAATCGCAAGAGATCGCCAAATCCTTTTCCCACCTCTCTCGAAGTTCTCTGCCGCCAACACAATTAATCGAAAACCAGTGGCAACATTGCCAAGATGCCATCAGAGAAGCCGCCTCTGATGTGCTGGGTTTCAAGAAACCACCAACAAGGAACCCCTGGTTTGATGAGGAATGTCAGCAGGCAAATGCAGCCAAACAACAGGCACGCAAAGCGGCGCTGCATAAAAGGACGAGAGCTGCTCATGAGCTCTACGAGCAGAAGATGGGAGAGGAACACCGACTTCTCAGAAGGAAAAAGAGAGGGCATGTGAAGCGTGCGGTCGAAGATGTTGAGAGGTTTAAAAGCAGGAATGAAGTTCGAAAATTTTATGAACAGGTGAAACGAAATTCACGGGTACATAAACCTAGAACCGATGGCTGCAAAGACGAAAGTTTAAACATCATAGTTGAACCGCAGTCAATGCTACGGATATAGAAGGACCACTTCTGCAGACTGTATAACAAGGACGACGAACCGAATTCCGCTGTCAGGCAGGATGATCCATTCAATATAGACGACGAAAGCCAACAATCCCGTCCTCCCAACTTAGACGAGATAAAGATTGCCATATCTAAGCTGAAGTCTAATAAAGTCGCTGGAGCGGATGGCTTGAATGCCGAGCTCTTTAAAGCAGCTGGAGATAAGTTGGTTAGGAGCATGCACCAACTTATCTGTAAGATATGGTCGGAAGAAAGCATGCCCGATGAATGGAACCTCAGTATTGTTTGCCCGATCCTGAAAAAAGGAGGCCCTCTAAACTGCACCAACTATAGAGGAATCAGGCTACTTAACATCGCCTACAAAATCTTCTCTGCCGTAATATGTGAACGTCTAAAGCCCATCGACAACAACCTGATAGGTCCTTATCAGTGTGGTTTTAGACCAGGAAAGTCCACAGTCGTTCAAATATTCACATTACGGCAAATCCTGGAAAAAACCCAAGAACACCAAATCGACAACCACCATCTTTTCATCAATTTCAAGGCCACATATGACAGCATCTACAGGGACATCCTTTTTGGCATCCCTGCCAAACTCGTCCGTTTGTGCAGGATGACCATGGAGAATTCACGCTGCTCTATAAAGTTTGGAAACAACTTAACAGAACCTTTCGATGACAAAAAAGGTTTTAGACAAGGTGATGCGCTGTCGTGCGATTTTTTAAACATCGTACTTGAAAGAATAGTGCAGAGCTCACACGTCAAAACTAGAGGCACTACTCTTATCTTTCAAAAGTCTGTCCAATTACTAGCATATGCTGATGGGGCTTTTGTGAGTATTGAGGCAGAGGCGGCAAAAATGGGTTTAACGGTTAATGAGGGCAAAACAAAGTACATGCTGTCGTCAAGGACAACACCGACGTCTTGGTCAAAACGTCACCATCGACAGACGTAACTTTGAGGTAGTCAAGGACTTCGTCTACCTAGGCCAGCGCTGAGATCAAACGAAGAATAACTCTTGCTAACCGCTGTTGCTTTGGGCTAAGAAAGCAATTGAGTAGCAAAGCCCTCTCTCGAGGGACCAAAGTGTCGCTATAAAACACCCTCATCATCCCCGTCCTTGAATACGGCGCAGAAGCATGGACTATGACAAAAGCGGATGAAAGCACCTTGGGTCGTTTCGAGAGAAAAGTTCTTCGTGTGATCTACGGTCTCGTATGCATCGAAGTGGAGTGCAGGAGAAGATGGAACGACGAGCTGTACGGGCTGTACACCGACGTAGACTTAGCCAGAAGGGTAATAGTCCAACGACTAAGATGGCTGGGTCACGTAGAGCGCATGGAAACCAATGCTCCGGCCCGGAGTGTTCGAGTTCACACCCACAGGACAGCGCAGTAGAGGAAGCCCGCGTATCAGGTGGCGCGCACAAGTGGAAAGTGAACTCACCCAACTTGGAGCGCGAAACTGGAGACATCTAGCTATAGACCGAGCTAGATAAAGAAGTTTGTTGGGAGAGGCCCTAGTTCACACAGGACTGTAGCGCCACCTTAAGTAAGTAAGTAAGATTATTATTAATAACAGAATTCTATTAAAAAATATACACAAATATAAATATTCTTAATTTTTTTTTGCCAACCTGGCTGACGGCATAGCCATAGCATCTTAATTCAAAAAATTGTATAAAATTTTGTAAATTGATGGAAATCAATGAATTACTTACTTACTTACTACTACTAAAAATCGATACAAAACTAATATTTTGTAAAACTTTTGGAAGTATCAGACAGACGAGCACGAATTGGAAGTTATCTGTGATTGTAGCATCTCAGCCTCTTTTTAAAATTGAATTTAAATTATTTACATATTTTATTTTGAGATTTTAACGTGTAAAGACATAAAACCTTGTCATTTGCATAAAGCTTACCTTTTAAAATTCTAAAAACTATTTAAATAATATTTTAAAACAATTCGTATTTCATTTTTTCCCCCAAATCAAATCTCGAATTACAGAATTTTTAACTTCTTGCCAAACAGTCGTCTAATTCAATTCAATTCAATTCTTTTATTGAGCCTTTTGAAACACAATTTTCTCTTATGTACATATATACATATATATAAATGAATTAATATTTATGAAGTCGGCTTGTAAACATGCCAGACAAAGCAAATAAAGAAATATTTTGTATATAATATTTAAACAATTAATTAAATGTTACTTAAGTGTAAAGCAAGTTGTGGAGTACGCTTGCTCCCGGCGCACAGTGTGAGAATTCGCTCATTTAGCGGAATTAAATTAATAGCGGTTACGAGTTTTACCTTTTGATAATTCTTTTTTTGCAGGATTAATTATAAATATGTGAATAATGAAATTTAACAACAATTATTAAAATACTTTGTTAATTTTTTTTTTACAGAGCTTTAAAAGTACTCGTTTTTTGCAGTTTGATAGACCCTTCTTAGCAAAGGAATTTCGCTCAGAAAAAAAGCTTATGCTTGATTTTTTTGGTCATATTTATAACTAATAGATACCAATATGAAATTAAAATAGAATTTTATATATACTTAGCCAAAATTTTAATGAACGGAGTTCTGAAACTACGTGTTTTATGCACTTAGGTAAGCACATCAGGAACAATTAAATTATGCTGAAAAAAAACGTTTGTTCCTTTTTACTTATATTTATTAATAAAAAACATAAAATACATAAATTAAAATAAACATTATTTATATTTTTTTACAAAAAAGACCTTAAAAACAAGGTTTTTATATTATTTAGTTGCATTTAAAAGGTCTAAGATTTAATGCTTGATAGCACTTTTTTTCCTTTTCGGAATGCACCTTATACTGGCTATAAAAGGGTCCGATGTTATCAATAGCCTATTTAAAAGACCCGTTATTGTGTCCAACAGCGAAGTTTTTCTCGTTAATAGCTCACGATATTTGCTGTTTTATTTGCTCCTAGCTTCTTGCGCTTCCTCCGAAAGTTGGTTAATCGGCAAAATCGGTGGATTAAACTAATAATAATTTAAATGATTTCAACTATTAAATTATCTACAATTCATGTTTATACACTTTGTTCTATTGAAATGAAAATGAAAAAGTTATAGTTAAAAACAGATTTTCAATAAAAATGTCTTTAAAAGTCCAAAATCGAGAAAAAAGAAAGAAAACTTTTAAAATAACATTTATTTTGAAAATTGTTTTTTTTTTTTTATTGAATTATAACTTTTTTATTTTTAGTCCTACATAAAAAGTTTATTTCCATAAATTGTAGAGAATTTAATTATCTACAAGATAATGTCAGTATTTTTTGCGAAAAATAACTATTTTCAAAATATCACGTAGAACTCTTATCACCCCTTTATAGAAGATGTCCCCTCAATAAGAGGGAGGGGGGGTGTGGTGGGTTGAGCTCCAAAAATCGAAAATTATACTCACACTTAACTCCCCTACACATACAAAAAAAAAATCTTGTCAATGTAGCACTTCATGTTAATATAAGTAAAATAACAATTATTTTGACATTCATTTTTTGCTGAAGGCCATTTCGAAAATGAAAAAAAAATGTATGGGCGTCGCACCTATGCGCAGCAACTTAAAGCGGTTAATTATAGCAGACATATCAGGCTTTAAAATGCATATAGTCTCGCATCCGAATAACACCGAATAATTTAATTTTTTCTCTAATGAATGTTCAAATTGTATAAAATTACGCTTTTTTTGTACCCTATCCTCCAACAAATATATTTAAACACCATATAAATTAAAATTTTACTTTCTTTTCAATTCTCCGATATCCTGTTAATAAAATAAAAGCAAAACTTTCAATAAAAACTGAACCGCGCACTCACAAAAAAATAAAGACCTAAACCACCTTAATTGGCCAATTGCCACCGAAAAAATGACTAATTGCAACTTTGACATCAATTATCTTCGTTCTACATCACTCCTGCTTAACAATTCTTTCTAAATCGGTTAGTAGAAGGTTTAGGCTCCAAGTAAAACCAACTTTTACATCAGTTTGTGCATATCATTTTTTTAATTAAATTCCGCTAGATTTGCGAATTCTCACACTGTGCGGCGCACTGTGGGGCTGTTGCATTGGCGAGAAGTCATTTTTCTTATGTGTAACAAATTTCAATAAAAATAACTGTTATATTAACTGATAATATGCCTCACATGATTTAGGATTTTTTTTTGTTTAATTAGCTGATCTATCATTGTACTGTTCGACATCAAAGTTGAAAGTTTAGCTTAAATTGTGGTCTGTGCTAAATTCATCAAAACAAGTTGCGTTTATTATTAAAGTGAAAATCAATTGTGTATACAATTTTTTTGCATAGATTTTGTTAAACCAGGTATGTTCTTTGAATAGCATTAGTTTTTACTCGATTATCAAAGAAAATTAAAAAGAAAATGTAAAATCAACGATAGAAAGTCGTTTTTTTTAAATAACTGTAATTTTTTATTAGGCAAACATTAAAACAAAATTTAAAGTGTTTTTTTTTTAAGTAAAAAATGTTTGCCTAAAATATTTTTTTTTAATTTTTTTGTGTTCATAAGTATGGTTTGCTAAACTCAGTTCAATCGTATTTAAGGTCTAAACATGGAATTTTTCTCCTGCAAAAGGCAGAAACTCTGCGAAATCTTTTTTGCTAGTAATTTTAAGAGTATTGACAAAAAGTTTGAAGATATTGAGACATTCTTAATAGCAAAGACAAATTGCTCTGAAAATCACGTGTCAGATCTAAAAAAAGAATTAGTTAGATTCAAATTTGATCTTAAATCTGAGTGGAAGAAAAGCCACAGTACAAGGACAGTGTTTGATAACAAATAATCAAATTGGCTTCAGCAAAACGTTAAATTTAAAATGTATTCACTACCCCCTGGACGCCCTCAGACTAGTTTTGATCTTTTGAGTAAGCGAAGAAAACGCGAAAGAGTAGCTGATCTTCGAGATAAATCTGCAGAAGAGCTTGTTTTCGCCGCTCAAATGAATTTTAGAGCTGCAGGTGACCAAAAAACTGCAGATTTACTGGAACAAACCGTGTGTCCACCTACCACCTCAAAAAGTTCGACAGTTATGCTCACTCCTGGTCAAGCTTTGTCCATGCTAATAGAAGCAAAACTATCCCTGAAGTTTCAATGCAAAGCTTGCTTAATCACACTGTTGAGAGAATTTCTGCATCACAAAAATATGTTTTTAATAATTCGAGCTGTAATGAACTTACGCTCTATTCTAAAGTGGGTTTTGATGGTAGCTCCGGGCATAGTGAATACCACCAAAGGTTTACAAACACAACTGATGCAGATGACAAGTTTGTATTTATAACTTGTTTGGTACCACTAAAATTATCGAGCACATCAAACGTTGTTTGGAAAAATCCTTGCCCTTCTTCTCCTAGGTACTGCAGGTCCATAAAAATAACTTTTGAGAAGGAAACAGATACATTAATCAACAGAGAGAACGCATCTATTCAATTGCAATTAAATGAACTCGTACCAACAAAAGTTATTATTGAAAATAGAGAGTATATTGTCAAACACCAGTTGATAATTTCAATCGTTGATGGCAAGCTATGCAATAGTCTGAGTGGTGTTCGCTCTGCTCAGAGATGTTATCTTTGTCAGGCAACATCCAAGGAGTTCAATAACATTGAAAAATAGGTATCACTTCCGATCTCACATGAATTTCTAACATTTGGAATATCCTTTCTTTATGCATGGATAAGAATGTTCGAATGCCTGCTTCACGTTGCCTATAAACTGCCTGTAAAAGAATGGCGTAGATCGAAAGCGACAGAAGATTGTGTGGCCCAAAACAAATTAAGGATTCAAGAAGCATTTGAAAAAGAATTAGGGTTAAAAACTGATCGACCCAAGCCAGGATATGGCAACACGAACACAGAAAATGTAGCTAGGCGTTTTTTTAAGAACTATATTATATCAAGTGAAATAACTGGTATAGATGTAATTCTGATAAACAAATTTCACATAATTTTGCAGGGCTTATCAAGTGGATTTAATATAGATGTTCATAAATTTAAAATGTATTGTTTAGAAACTGCGAAGTTGTTTGTTTATCTGTATCCTTGGTACTATATGAGCACTTCAGTTCATAAAATTCTTATTCATGGACATGAAATAGTTTCTGAAAGTGTATTGCCAATTGGTGAATTAAGTGAAGAAGCGTTAGAAGCCCGGAATAAGGATTTCAAGATGTACAGAGAGCATTTCAGTCGAAAAACATCAAGACAAGATACATTAACAGACATTATGAACCGAATGTTAATATCTTCAGATCCCTTTATTACCAACCAGAGAATTAGAAAACCGTTCAAAAAAATTCCATTTGATTCTGAAGCTATCGAAATGTTTTTACAGCCTGATTTAAACAACCAGCCGCAGACTGAAATGATCGACTATTTTTCGGACTCAGAATAATCATAAATACACAAAAAATTTATTTACAACACCAAACAAAGGTAATCGACATGTTTTTATGTGCATATGTACATATGTATGTATATATATACCTATATGTGCATATATATGTATATATACATATATATATGTATATATACATATATATATATATATATATTATATATATACATATACACATACATATATGCAACGATTCATGCAAAATATTTTTGTTAACCTATTCTTTTTAGATATTAAAATCTACTTTATCTTAAATCAAAATGATGCTGTACAAATGCTCTTAAAACTTCAACTTTATATGAATAGTTGACCCAAAAATTATGTAAGAATGTTTTAAATTAATTTTTTACTTGAATTTGAATTGAACACATCAAAAACTTTTCGAAAAATATATTTTAGTTTAATCTACAAAAAACATTTACAATTATCGCCGTTCGTAAGGTACTTCTGCCCCACTGTGCGGCGCACAGTGGGGCATCTTGTATGGGGTAGCGGACAAAACTCTATAAAATCTAAACTAATGAACCGATTTGAATGAAATTTTCAGGAATGATAGCCAATAGCAAGACAAATCTACACCAGAAAATTCCGCCCATTTCCACTCCCACTAAAAGAGAAAATGGCTTTTTTCGGAAAACATATCTGAAAACAAAGATTTGTTTACCGAATTTAAGGTATATTGCGAATATAATAATAAATAGCGAAAAAAGAATTTTAAAAGCATTGTAAATTATTAAAAATTTAGTTTTAATATGCTTAAAGGTGAATGGTTGTGAGTAAAAAACATGTTTAGGTTTATTTTGTTTGCAGTTGTAAGGATAAAACATTGGATTTATATTGACATAGATAGTTGTTGTTTTCAAAGCTTACCGTTTGATTTGTTTTATAAAATAAATTTAAATAAAAAATAAAAAAATAATTCAAGTAGGTAAATAAAAAAAAAATAATTCAAGTAAATAAAAAAAAAATCATTTAATCTTAATAAGCTTATTCAAAATAATTCAAATAAACTTAATTTGATATATGCAAATCTATGAAGTTTCAATTTAAGGCATTTCTGATGGACATTTAATTCTTACATCCCTGGTATTATTAAAACTTGTTCAACGAGAAAATGAAGACAAATCTTCGACCATCCTCAACCCATCATTCACCAGCTCTTCAATTTTTCTTTTCGAAAGAAACTGCAAGAAGTTAGAAAAGAAAAAGACCGTGTAGAAGCTCAAATTTTGAATCTCCGAGATACTGAAATTGAGTTCAATGGATTCTTTATTAAAATAAAACATGCAATGTATTTCACAATGATAGATGGAAAACGGCACAAATTGTTACAAATACAACTTCTAGTAGTAATTGTACCATTTGCGGGGCAAAGCCATCGGAAATGAATGACATTGCAAAACTCCAGTGTAAACCAACAGATGAAAATGCTCTAAAGTTGGGAATGTCATCATCATCGTCAGAACTGGTGGGGAGAGTACGATAACTTTGGCGACAAAGTTTAATGACGGATTTGTATAGAACAGTTAAGAACAAGCATTTTTTATTATGGGAGAGGGGGTCTATCTCCCCCCATTTAGGCGGTAGGGGCAATTTAAAAAATTAGTATTTAAATTAGTTTTCTCAAAAACTAAAAGACATAAAATCATCTAGTTTTCAGTTTTTGATCAAAAACAAATAAGAGAAATAAATTCTGAACTAAAAACAATGGTAGATAATCTTGAAGTATTGAAAAATTACACTTTAAACCTTTTTTTAACTTTTTTTACTCAAATTTTGAGTTTAAAATTATTTTTTTCAAAAACTACGCATAGTTTTGACTTGAATTAAAAACTGGCTAATAAAACAGAATGTTGGCTTAAAAAAATGTATAAAACTTAATTGTAAGTATCACCGTTATTTTTTAATTATTTTTTTCCATTTTAAATACTAATTTTTTTAAATTGCCCCTACCGCCTAAACGGGGGGAGATTGGCCCCCCCTGCCATAGTAAAAAATGCTTGTATTAAGCCCCTCTACCAAAAACCGTTATTATATCTTGGCGCCAAAGTTATCGTACTCGTGCCGAACTGGTTAAAAGGCATAAATATCGATTTTTTTATATGACTTCCCAACTTAAAATTGCTTTAAAAACCGCATCCGGACGTATCCGGATGAGATTTTTACTGAAAAATGTTGCTGAGACCCTACACTATCTATTGGGAATAGTTTGCTAACAGAGGCAAACAGAGGCAGTAGTTAAAACCTTATGCGAACTAAAAAAATCACATAAATAGAGTGTTTCTTCGTCAAAAAATACCTTATCCAATTTTTTTTCAATAAAATAACATACTGTATTGTTTATCTATTTATTTCAATCATGCAAGCAGACAAAATTGTTTAAAACTTTCAAATTTCACAATATACTGATCATTTAAGGAATACCAATATTTTATCAGTTTTCACGATATTTGAACTTTGAGCGAAAATCTACTGGTCTACAATTTTTTTTTTGAAAAACGGTTTTCATTTTCTGATTCTACAACCAATTAACTATAAGAAACACTTACTGTTTAAAATAAAATCCTACTTTCAGAAAAATAGGTTTTGTCCGCATTTTCCCCACTGTGCGGCGTACGTTAAATTTGTATTTAAATTTTATATCCTAAACTATACTATATGACTATAGATATCTAACACAAAAATATAGACAAAACAAAAGATGGCTAACATGCCACTCAACTTAATATTTACGCTTCATGAAATACAATAAATACTGAATAAGATTAAATAGATATCGGGTGATTTTTTAAGAGCTTGAGAACTTTTTTTTTTAAAAAAACGTATAAAATTTGCAAAATCTCATCGATTCTTTATTTGAAACGTTAGATTGGTCCATGACATTTACTTTTTGAACATAATTTCATTTAAATGTTGACCGCGGCTGCGTCTTAGGTGGTCCATTCGGAAAGTCCAATTTTGGGTAACTTTTTCGAGCATTTCGGCCGGAATAGCCCGAATTTCTTCGGAAATGTTGTCTTCCAAAGCTGGAATAGTTGCTGGCTTATTTGTGTAGACTTTAGACTTGACGTAGCCCCACAAAAAATAGTCTAAAGGCGTCAAATCGCATGATCTTGGTGGCCAACTTACCGGTCCATTCCTTGAGATGAATTGTTCTCAGAAGTTTTCCCTCAAAATGGCCATAGAATCGCGAGCTGTGTGGCATGTAGCGCCATCTTGTTGAAACCACTTGTCAACCAAGTTCAGTTCTTCCATTTTTGGCAACAAAAAGTTTGTTAGAATTGAACGATAGCGATCGCCATTCACCGTAACGTTGCGTCCAACAGCATCTTTGAAAAAATAAGGTCCAATGATTCCACCAGCGTACAAACCACAAACGGCTTCTGGTTGCTCTTCACTCCAAATGCGGCAATTTTGCTTATTTACGTAGCCATTCAACCAGAAATGAGCCTCATCGCTGAACAAAATTTGTCGATAAAAAAGCGGATTTTCTGCCAACTTTTTTGTAATAAAATTCAATGATTTGCAAGCGTTGCTCGTTAGTAAGTCTATTCATGATGAAATGTCAAAGCATACTGAGCATCTTTCTCTTTGACACCATGTCTGAAATCCCGCGTGATCTGTCAAATACTAATGCATGAAAATCCTAACCTCAAAAAAATCACCCATTATAATTCGAGTGTTTGCATTTAAGTTGTTTATCCTCTTAAGTTAGAGCATAACGCTTTCTCGTAAAAAGGTATCAAGCAATCGCTGTTATTGGCAGGCTCTATTAATGGTAATGATCTCTCATTAAGGATGTTAAAAGGAGAAAGATAGTAGTAGTCTTCCAAACTGTCTGCAAAGTTTGAATCAAACAAGGATCTTATAAGTGTGTTTGGATGATGTTCAGTGCGTTTTAATTTAATTTTTGCAAAATTTGTTAAATATTGGATTAGCGGAATTATTTTGCAATCTTCATAAATTATCTTATTTGCGAAATATTTTTTATTCGCTCTTCTAAATTTTCCACAGCAAAATCTCAAAATTTTTCTCTCAAAGCGTTCAAGCTCTTTAGCTATCGTAGGTGAAATAGTAAACCAGGAGCAAAATCCGTATGCCAATATTGGTCGAATCAATGTTTTATATACCAAAACTTTTGTATTTTTGGGCATTCCTTTAAAATGCAGTACTGGCTTCAATCTCGCAGTAACAAATTTGGCCTTACATAATGTCTTTCGGGCGTGTTAATTGAAAAGAAATCTGTTATGAAAGTGAATACCTAAGTAATTCATTTCGGTTCGTAGTGGAATAGGTACGTTATTTATGTTTAGGGAGAGAGTTTTACTTTCTTTTACTGCCATACGATGGCTTTTTCCACTTGTGTTTTTAAGCTACATTTTCCCGTATTTATATTTAAACCCCACTTTTTGTAATAGCCTAAAAGTAAGGGTAATTGTTGATTTATTTTAAAAAGAGCTTTCTGTGGTCGTACTTCACTGGCTACTATGAGCGTATCGTCTGCAAATAGGATTCCATTAGGTTCTTTATTCGAATAACCGAATGGAAAATCATATAAATATATATTAAACAAAATAGGACCCAATAGTGATCCCTGCGGAATACCTGATAGTATTCGGAAAGGATCTGACTGCTCAGTTTTAACAAATATTGATGAGAATCGGTTTTCAAGAAAACTTTGAATAATACACACTAGCCATGTGGGAAAATCAAGTGTTAACAATTTATAGATCATCCATTTGTGCCAAAGATTATTAAATGCCCTCTCAATGTCTATGTTTAGTGAAATCGTGCATCTTTAAATCTCAGATTTTGAATAATTGTATTGCAAAGTAGGATAGTGGCATGTTCACTTGAATTTCTAAATCCAAATTGAGTTTGAGGAATAATGTTTTTATCCTCACAGAGAATATTGACTGGTTCAACTATTATTTTTTCGAAGAGCTTTCCAATGTTGGAAAGCAAGGAAATAGGTCGAAAGTCTTTTAATTCTGTTGTAGATCTAGTTTTAGGTATTGGTAACAATTTTGCTCTTTCCCAAGCTAAAGGAAAGTAGCCATTGTTAATGCAATGATTAAACAGAGATGCCAGTTGTGAGGGTGTTTTAAATTTCTCAGCTGGGGTATGCTCACGGTGCCCAGGGTTTGTTAAATAAAACACCGAAATTTAACATCAATAGGTCTTTGTCTTTATTTGTAATTAACTTTATATTATTTTAAATTTATTTCATATATTCGGTTAACATTCTTTTTTGTTTAATTCAGATTTTCGTAATAATTCTTCTCATCCCAATCTCGGCTTGCGCCACGGGTCCGATGTAGTCTACGCGATAGGTGTCGGTCAGCAGGCGGCGCGGGGTACGTCTCTTCAGTCGATTCGGTCAGGACTGGGGCAATCGCCGTTACGCGAGTGGATTGCCTCTTATCGTGTGTAAAGCACTGCCGTAACTGGTAAATCTCAGCCGAAACTGGTAAATCTCAGCCGAAACTGGTAAATCACTGCCGAAGCTGGTAAATCACAGCCGAAACTGGTAAATCACAGCCGAAACTGGTAAATCACAGCCGAAGCTGGTAAATCAATTAAACTTGAATATTTCACACGAAGCCCCTTACCTCTGGTGGGGGAAGCCTCTGTTAATACCCAACTTACTTACCACTGATCCTTGCTTAGCGGCGATCGAAGTCCAACTGGTTTCTGCTCCGTGAGTTCAGGCGTATTTATAATATGCGCGGTCTGGTTCCCTTTCCTTTTTGTTGGTCTTGTTCGGTTCTACTAGGCAACCTTTTGGTAACAACCTAGTGTGAATTATATCCTTGCGAATGACAAAATAACCCTTGCAAATTAATGTCACCGAGTTTTGGCCAAGTTGAACTGAGTGTGAACTCAATGCTCGGTGTAGTGACAGAACGCATGTAATTTGTTCGTGTTTTCGTTGTAGATTTGTAATGCGTCCTTACACAGTATTTCATCGATTGAATGGGAGCTTTTTCGCAGGATAAAGTTGGATATTCCATCAATTCCAGAGGATTTTTTATTTTTCAGACCTATTCTGCAAAATGTTGGGGTGTTGTGAACGGTGGAGTGGCTGGGTTATATAATGGCCTAGATTGTGAAAAGGTAATGATTTCTGAATTATTTTCAGGTGAAGAAAATTCGGAAACTTTAAGAAGGACGTTGTTGGTTAGGTCTAAATCGTAAGTGGGCTGTTTTTCGGTATAGACTGCAGAAAAGAAATCTCGAAAAGCATTGATTTTTGATCGAGTATCAGATAACTCTAACCCATTATGTGAAAGAACATCTTGTGAGATACATATCTGTACCAAAAAATTTTCTTCCAGTAATTTTTTCGATTTCTTTGAAAGCTTGTGGCGAACGGACAAATATTTTGTAATCTTGTCTTAAAAGTGTTATTAAGATCAATATTTACTCTTTGTTTGATAAGCTTATTAAGGCATTTAACTCTAACAGATAGTTGTTGATATTCAATGAATAATTAAAATAATATTTACTCATTTTGTACAATCTTATTTCATTTCAGCTTGAGTGATTAAGCACTTAATAATTAAGACATTGAATCACTTAAGAAAAGCCCCATCAAAACACAAAATAAAGTTTAACAATAACTAAAATATGGTAAAGAGGAGGGGGACGGGGTGGGGATTTAAAAATAAAATAAAATCAATTAAACGGCAAACGAACTCAGTCGAAAGAAGCAGTTATTTTATAAAAAGCAGCAGGAAGATATAAAAACAAAAAATTTATCTAAATAAATAAATAAATGTTTAGCTTCATTGCGATTGCACTGTCTTGGATTAAGAAAAATTATGAAAGAAACGAAAAAAAAGACAACGGGCGGCGGCGTAGGTTTGGGATTTTTTTTTTTTTTTTTTTCAAAAACAAAAACAAAACACAGACAAAAATAAATATGAAAAACAATTAAATTGAAACTGTCGCTTAAGGTCTTTGAGCTCATTGAAATCAATTAAAGAGTTTAACTTGCTTTGAGAGTCTTTTCTTTTTATTTTTTACTTTTGTCTCCGAGATAGTTTAGTTATGGTCTTATATTTTATGGACAACAAGAAGGGTAAATCAGAGCTGTCGTAGATGGAAATTTATGTTATTCCTACCTACATACGTACTGACTTTTTGTCGCAGTGATAAATATATGTAAGTTTGGGAGGACGCGCGCCGCGCCAACCGCCTCCTCACGCGCGCCGGTGAAGTCTTTTTCAAAAGTCGTCCCTTGTGTGTAGTTTTTAATTAAAAAATTGGTCAGTTTGTAGGTTGGTTGATAATTTAAATTAAGCATAATAATAGGCTAGAGAGCTCGTTAAATCACCATAAAACCGAAAACAAATTGGCTGTGGTTGTTGTTGTTTTTGGGGTACTTTTGTTGTTGTTAATATTATTTCCTATTTGTTCCTCTTATCTTCACCCAATCATCACTTTTTACTTTTAATCTCGAATCAGGATAAACACTTAAATTTTATTGATTTATAATTTCTCCATACCTTAAAGTACATGGTAAACACTGCAATATTGACACCTTTTGGAATGAAACAAAATAAAGAATCCCATCAAAAAAAGGGGGGGGTGTTGATTTAGGCAAAATATACGTATATCAAACTATTAAATCGAAATTAATTGAAACTCAAACGGAGCAGCAGCACGGCGGCGGCGGCGACCGAAGCGCGGCACACTCTTCCACCAGCTGATTGGCAATTTCCAATTAAAGCCAAATTTCATCATCAATCACTAAGGCGATTGACTGGAAATTAATTAAACTGTTCAAGTTCCTTTCATCGTTTTATTAAAACACAACGAGTACAATCTATCAAATTGTTTCTTCTTTTTTTTTTTTTGTTGGTATTGGATGTTTTGTTTTTGTGAAATGAGATGAATATTATGAATAAACAAAACAATAAGAAGTATATACTATACTATCTGCTCCAAGTTCCACTACCTCCCTCACTCCCCCCTCGCCGGCAGTTGGTTCGTCATTGTGCCAAAAAAAAGATAAGGATAAAGGGTATTTTATTAATATAAGAAAATCTATTAATAAATTTGACGAAGACTAAAAGTTTTGCTATAAGTAACACATTTTGAATTCTTGTCCATTGTTAGAGGCTTTACCTACAACCTCCTTCTACTCCAAGGTTGATTCGAACCAAGTGCGCCGAATGACACCAGAAGGAAGAAGGGTTGGAAACAAACCGAAACCAGATGATGAAACTTTTGCCAGGCCTCGCTCCATTACCATTCCTGTCAACAATCTCGCATCGGTCGCGTTCCTGCATCAGAGCTGTTCGTCAAGGAAATTTGACAGTTTTAGCAACCATATAATATTTCCCGCTGGAGAGGACAGAATACCTTTTGAATTTTATAAACATCTTACTCCCAAATTTCTACAACTCCTTACTGTCGAATTCAACAACATTTTTGAGACGACCAACAACGTTCCCGTGAGTTTTCGATCAGCAATCATCTTTTCCTTGCATAAAAAAGGCAACCATGAAGATCCAACAAACTACAGAGGCTTTATCTACACACTGTGTGTGACAGATAAAGGTGAACCTAGATCCTGCATATTAGTGAAACGTAGCATTAATGTATTTTTACTCCATCATTTCAGTGACAAAGATACCACCGTAGCTAAGCTGGAAACAACCAAAGGAAGTTTCTAGCTAGTGTCGGCGTATCTTGGCTATGACCACCTTGGCCCTCTCCCTGGAAAAACCCTGGAGAAAATCGTCGCTGAAGCGGAAAGGCAAATGATCCGCCTAATTATTGGGAGCGATGTTAACGCTCATCATACGGTATGGGGAAGTACGAATATCAACGACAGAGGTGAGTCTCTTTTTGATTATATTCTTGGTACTAACCTCTTAGTAAGCAATGTTGGAAATGAACCAACCTTTATCACTAAAACTCGACAAGAAGTCCTAGACATAACTCTTGTCTCAGATACCATACACCATATGATCTTGGACTGGAAAGTATCCAGAGAACACTCGTTCTCTGATCATAGATATATCCAGTTTAATATCAATGTGGATGAAAATCCTAGTCCATTGACTTTTCGAAATTATTGGAAAACTGACTGGGCTTCATACAGGAACTCGTTACAGAGTTTACTAAAACCTGGACTATCTTGTCCTTCCTCAAATGCTAATGAACTTGAAAACAAAGTCAATGACCTCACCTCAGCTATGAACAGATTATTGGAAATTGCTTGTCCACTTATACACATAAGAAGAAAGAGAAAACCACAATGGTGGGCCTCAGAGCTTGACTCGTTCAGGAAAGAATGCAGGAAACTCTTCAAATAAGCCAAAGCCGCAAGACTAGCCTCTCACTGGGACTCTTACAAAGAATCCCTAAGAACTTACAAGAAGGCAATAAGGAAACCTTAACGATCTTCTTGGCGATTCTTCTGTGTCCAGCGATGCCAAGCTGCTTGAAAAATGCAGACGGTTCCTGGACAAATTCAAGTAATGAATCGCTGAAATTACTACTGGTTACTCACTTTCCTGGTAGTTCTCTTACCGAAACTTGCAACAATCATATACGTTCAAGTTCCAATACAACATATCCACAAGGTCTGATCACAAGGGACAACCTACTCTCTCAACAGCTTCAAAGCATTTAAATCTGCAGGACCAGATGGAATAAAACCAGCCGAGCTACAAAAGCCTTCTGACATAATTGCACCAATCTTTGAGGCAATTTTTACCAGCTGTCTTTACCTGGTCCACGTTCCCTCGGCATGGAGAGAAGTTAAAGTTGTTTTTATATCCAAAGCAAGTAAATGCTCGTAAGTCAATTCTAAAGATCTACGACCTATAAGTCTATCATCATTCCTTCTTAAGACCTTGGAAAAATTTATTGATATCCATTTAAGGGCAAGTATTGATACAAGACTTCTGTCTTCGTCTCAACACGCCTACTGTAAAGGTAAATCGGTGGAAACAGCGCTACACACCTTAGTACGCACCGTCGAATATTCCCTCCATCATAAAGAGTTCACTTTGGTTGCTTTCCTTGACATCGAAGGTGCCTTTAACAACGTGGACACATCTGCAATCACATCTGCACTAACATCTCTAAATGTAGAGTCCGCTTCGGGAGTTAATTCATTTAATGCTGACTAGCAGAATAATTAACTCAAAACTGGGCAACTCTTCTGGCAGACGATTCGTTAGTAGAGGGACACTGCAAGGTGGTGTTCTATCCCCTCTCCCTAGTGGTGAATGACATCCTAACTAGTCTGGATGCGGAGGGTTTCAGTGTGATCGCCTATGTGGACGACGACGTTGCTATAGCAGTTTCTGGAAAGCATCTTAACACCTTAAAAGAACTCTTACAAAGACAGACTAATACTTTGGGCTGATCGGTGTGGACACACACAAAACCGATTTAGTCTTATTTTCAAGGAGATACAAAATTCCATTTGTCAATGAGGCTTACAACCCAAAATAACGCATTCGCTTCACACATCGGTAATCAGAGAATCAGACCGATTTTAATGTACGGTGTGGCAGTATGGTGGACTGCTTTAGAGATAGGTATAAACCGGGATAAATTAAATAAAATCCAACGTTCAGCTTGCCTATGCATAAGCGGATCGCTTCGCACGACCCCATCTGCGGCACTGGACACCTTACTCAATCTAACACCTCTTGACATTTTTAGCAAACAAATAGCTGCAAGCTCTGCTATTCGCCTCAAAGCTTCGTCGCAGTGGACTAACAACAACATTAGCCACTCCGTAATTCTTAGGTATTTAGAATTAATTCCAAAGCACACAGACTACACCATCCCCCAACTGCAATTCGACAGAAATTTCCAGATTTCTATACCTCCCAGATCTTTTTGGGAGGATAGGACATTCCTGGAAGATGAGTCAATCCATTTCTATACAGATGGGTCAAAAACAAAAGAAGGTGTTGGTGGAGGTGTGTACTCTGAACGACTGAAATTAAGGCGGAACTTTTGGCGATAAAAGAAGTCTTGTCCTGACTTAAAGAAAACGTGATATCAACATCTGATATCCGTATTTTCTCAGATAGTCAGGCCGCTATCAAATCTCTGGACTCTGTCTCTATAAACTCTATAACAGTCCATAAATGTCGATCATCTCTAATGGAGATGGCACAACAGTTTAACATTCACCTTTGCTGGGTGCCGGGTCATAGAGATATTCCAGGTAACTGTAAGGCAGATGAACTCGCCAGGAACGGTACAGTGCAGCCCATCCTAGCACGTTTGGCACAAATTGGCATACCAATCGCTACTTGTAAACTGTTGCTAATGCAAGACGCTGTGAGGAGGGCAGGCAACAGGTGGAACAACATCACCACGTGCCAGGTCACAAAAAACATCTGGCCAACACTAGATTTAAAAAGTTCAAGGTGCTTGCTATCTTTAAGCAGATCGCATATAAGCTCGATAATAGGTGTCATAACCGGCCACTGTCTAATAGGAAAGCACTCTACGCGACTAGGCGTATTCTCAAATGACTTTTGCAGAAGCCGTATGGACGAGGAAGGGGAGGAAACAATTCTTCATTTTCTCTGTACATGCCCTGCTCTGGCTCGAAAACGCAAGAATTACCTAGGAGAATTCTTCTTTAACGATCTAATATCTCGACTTAAAAAAAAAGTGACTTATGCCACTTTCAAAATAAACGGCTCATATAACACTTTCTTCCGACCCATTTTGGACTCCTTTTTACGAGACCCACAAGAATGTGATAGCATCTATTCAACGTAATTTTAAACGTTTCGCCTTAACAGGGCCACCATGGTCTGAACCTTACAACCTTCCTCCCTATGAACATCATCGTATGAATCTTTTTCAAATGCAGTCTTTTTATTGCAAAGCAGGGCAGAAAATAATGATATTTTCTTTACTCATCAACTTTAAACGGGTGTAGTTAATGCACCTGATTAATATTTTTGAAGCCATTATTTTGAAATACCTACATATGTGCTTTAAAAAAACAGCCCAATGAACACAGCTCTTTCAAACGTGTTGGGCTCGATATCCCGGTTTATATGTATATTCCCGTTTATTAAAATCCCGTCTTTTATAATCCTGCTTTTTACTATCCCGATTTTGCAATCAAAACTAGTTGTTTAATTTAAAAAAAAAAACGCGGGATTTTTTTTTTTTATACGAGTATTATACGCGCATTCAAGGGGATATGAATACCCTTATCATGATTAATCACAGTGCGAGCAATTAGGAAGGGAGGATAGGATTAGAAAGGAGATACCGGTGCACATTGGTTTTGAATGTCTGCACATTGAAATGAGTGGGAAACATTGAGTCTGGTAAAGCATTCCACATTTGTGTGGTGCGACTAAAAAAAGAATCTCTGTACTTTACAGTACGTCCGAAATTGGGCTCAAGGGTAAACTGACGAGCATTCCTAGAAGGGGTATTACGGTTGAATTGTATGAGGGGAGGAATGCAACTAGTTATTTCACTAGAGCATTGTTTATGAAAGTAGCGATAAAATAATGACAGACATGAAACCTTACGATTGTGCTACAAAAGTTTCAGTTAGACAACGGTCACCTATCATTTTAAGAGCTCTCTTTGGAATTCTGTCTAGGAGACTCAAGTAGGTTATATAGGGTGTCCCAAAATTAACGCAAGATTTGAATTTGCCGCCATTTGTGCAGTGAAGTGTTGGCAACCCTGAAAAAAAAGCAATTTGACAGCTAACAGTATAGGGTTATTAAAAATGGAGCGTTACACGATAGAACAACGTGTCTTCATTATTAAAGAATATTTCAAAAATAGTGAAAGCTTGGCGGCTGCAGTTCGAAAATTTCATACAAAATATGGTCGGAATAGTGTTTTAACTTGATGGCTATGTCAATCGCCAAAATTGCCGCATTTGGGGTTCGGAGAACCCACATGTGATTGTCGAAAAACAAATGCATCCACAACGCGTGACTGTATGGTGTGGATTTTGGGCTGGAGGCATAATTGGGCCATATTTTTTTGAAAATGATGCTGGTCAAGCAGTGACTGTTACTGGTGCTCGATATCGCGACATGATTACACAGTTCTTTCTGCCAAAATTGGATGATATTGATGTGTCCAATATGTGGTTTCAACAAGACGGTGCCACATGTCATACAGCCCGTGAAACAATTCAATTACTGCATGAGACATTTCCAGGTCGTGTACTCTCTCGTTTCGGTGATCAAAATTGGCCTCCTAGATCGTGTGATTTAACACCATTAGACTTCTTTTTATGGGGTTATTTGAAATCACAAGTCTATGTCCACAAGCCCACAACCACCCGTGCATTAAAGGAGGAGATTCAACGCTGCATCAACGAAATTCAGCCACATTTATGCAGAATGGTCATGGAAAATTTCAACAAAAGAGTGCGCATGTGCATGCAAAGCCGTGGAGGCCATTTGTCCGATGTGTTATTCCATACATAACCCTATCCTATGTACTTTACGAGTCAATAAAAATATAACTATCAAAAGACTAAAAACGGCGTTTTCTATTTAATTCAAATCTTGCGTTAATTTTGGGACACCTGCCCAGATATGGGAATTGTACTCGAGTCTTTTAAAACAAACTCAAATTAAAAATTAATAAAGTCAACGATAGTGGTAAGACCGTTATAGAGAGATAGATCTGCTGTAGAATGCATTTTGTTTGTGCAAGTTTTCAGATTTCGAAATTTACATAAACGGCTCCAAAATGTTAATAAGACTTATTTTATTATAAGTAATTATTATTCTAGGTGTTTTCTAATTAATTGTAATGCAATTTCTTTTATAAAAATTAAAAAAAAAAGGTTGCCACTTTTGAGATTTTTTATTTTTGGTTTGTATTATTATTGTTACTAACTTCTTAATTCCTAAACATTCCTTTGTAATTACAAATATACAATTATTTTAGAGTGAACTTAGATTTCTTCATCACTTTCCAACATTTCATTTTAATTTGGCAAGGGAGATATTAATAATTCAACGGCTTCCTGAGGCAGATAAAAATAAATAAATTGGGTGGCGCAACAGTCCGTTGAGAACTAGGGCCAAGTGACTTACAACTCTCAACCATTCCGGTGTGCGAGTATTGTTGTCAGGGATGGAGTGGACCTACAGTTTTAAGCCGAATCCGAACGGCAAATTTGAGAAAGCACTTTTCATGACAAGAATTACTCTTGGAGAATTTGTCAATTCCTCGCAAGAGGCAGTACCCGTTAAAAAAACTTTAGATGGCATAGGCAGGGATCGAACCCAAGACCTCTGGCATGACAGTCCAACGCACTAACCATCATGCCACAAGTACTACTGAGGCAGATGTTGTAGTTTTTTTGGGGAGCTTTCAAAAACTGGATCTGATGATACGAGTAGTAAAAAAAAGTAAATATGTCTGCATTAATGTGTTCTCTGCTATTTTTCCTTGAATGATGCTCCCTATATTTTTTTTAAATCTCTATTCCGGGCTTCTTGCGCTTCTTCCCTGAGTTGCCCAATAGGTAATGAAGCATATGAAATTATCTCGTTCCCATGAATTAAATACAATACCAGGGATATTTTGAAAAAAATATTTTTCTGTTTCATGGAAAAATGTTTAAATTTTCATGGCCACATGAAACAACTATCATTATGGTATGTATTTTTTTAATTAAAAGTAAATCAATTAAAGTAATTTCAGCTAAAATTTTAACGTTTACGATTCGATCATTGGAATTTCCAAATCCAGGCTTTGGTTTGTCCATGATTAAACCTAAACGCTCTCGAAACTTTTTTTCTTTCATAAACTATTTTCTTATGTTCTTTTTCTCTAATTTGCCATTTTTGTATTTTTAATTTGTATGAGAGATGAAGAAGAAATTCAAAAAACCGGATCCATCCATGCAACTCGGATAAACCAAATTGTAAATGCTCCGTTTTTACTGGTCTTCGTATCATTTCTTCTAAAAGATTAAATTCTTTTCTGGCTGTCCAATCCTTGGCAACCAGACGTCCTCATTATATTGTAAAGGTCTTTTCTCGTTACTGATAACGTTTTTGATGTTATTCGGCCTTAGAAGTTTCAAAAATATTATAACTCTGGCCAAAAACATGTATTTTGAGAACATGACGTCACCAAGAAAAACAAACGCTTCACACAGGGGAGCAAAATGTAGCAAGAAAATTTTACATTTTTTCCTTTTTTTTTCATTTTTAACTACAAATTATAACAACAAGAACATATTTTTCTCAAAAAAGTTAATACATAAAAATGCACCTGAGCTTACTGATTCCATTGCAATAAAATTTAATTTGATACGCCTAATAAATAAAAAAAAAATACACAATTTACTAAAACAACGCAAAGCGGTAAAAAGAGGTCTGCACTCGACGCAAAACGTGAACTTACTCTTCAATTGTGACGATCTCCACTAGATCACGTGATGCAAATAAACTTTTTATGTTTCATTTCTAATTCTCTCTGTTATATATCGGAGAGAAATAGAACGGTTATTTAAAATAAAGCTCAACTTCATAATTTAAATAAATGTCAGCTTTTTTAGATTTTGCTCCATTGTGTAACGTTAACAAATGTGATTCAAACAAACTTTACGAAGATGTTCGAGTGACGTAACTAAGTTTGTGATGTTATCGTCACCAATAATTTTAAAGGCTCTTTTTTGAATACTTGACCAAGAGGCTTACATAGTAAATTTCTGATAGTATAATATAAAAATTATTAACAGAACCACCCTGTAAAAGTAGATATACGCAGATGCGCACTAATCTAATTAATATTCATTTATCATCTATTTTCGATTCAAATAGGTATGTATGTTTGTCTGAAGTTCAGTTTTGAGTTTTATTTAAAAATTAATACATAATTAAATTGAATTAGTATTCAAATCGAATAAGTTATAGATTATGCTGGGTTGGAAATAAAAAATAAAAAACAAAACATTTGCCGGTATAATGACCTTGAACAAGCAACAACACTCACTCAAAACTAGCTCACTGTTTTGCATATTCCCATATAAAGGGTGTCCCAAAATTAACGCAAGATTTGAATTAAATAGAAAACGCCGTTTTTAGTCTTTTGATAGTTATATTTTTATTGACTCGTAAAGTACATAGGATAGGGTTATGTATGTATTATATGTATGTATGTATTATATGTAGCTGTCAAATTGCTTTTTTTCAGGGTTGCCAACACTTCACTGCACAAATGGCGGCAAATTCAAATCTTGCGTTAATTTTGGGATACCCTATACATATGTATGTACATATTTATTACAATTTTCTAAAAATACTAAAAAATATCGAGCATCACAAAACAATGCATCACTAAGGAATCCATTTTTGAATGAGGTGTTCAGATTCAAAAATAGATAAATCTCTTCCACTAAATGATGTAAACTTGTTTTTTTTTTTATAAATTCCCTTAAGTTATATCCCTCGTAGGTCATTGACACATCACCATCACCATCTTCATCTCCATTGCCATAGCCAGAAGCACCAGCAGCTAAAATACAACAACCAACTCTACAATCTAATTTCCTCACAACTCAGCCCCAGGAATGTGCAAATTTATAAATTAAAAATCATAAAGACAAGAGATAAACACCGCGCCGCGCAGCCCAGCCAGCGGACGGCAATAGCTGAAGGCATCATCATCTTTATCATCATCATGAGCTACAACAACTAGGTACCTATGTACATAAAGTCGATGTGCATTGTATAATGTACACTGTACAGTGATCCGCACATCATCAGGCAGCAGCGGCGCACGGCAGCAGCAGCGGTATAGGAATAGGCGCAAGTCTCGCTTCTCCTTTAAAACAATGCCCGCATTCAGTTCTACATTCCCGCCGCCCGCCGCCCGCTGCGCCGATCCAGAACCTGAATGCCGATTCTGAATCCAACTCCCATGTGCATAAACCATTTCGCATTAAACAAACTGCAGACTCTTAATATAAATTCGAGAGCAGCATTTCTCTGAAGGCACTTCTGCTGCGGTCGGACGTTGTGCGGCCCCAAGGTGTAGCGAATATAGCGAAGCGGTGTGGTGGTGGCGATGGCGATAGCGATGGCGGGTTTGAGGAGCTCAAGCTATAAAAATTGAAACGAAAATAATGGCAGCGATGATATGACATATAGAACCGGCACCACATGTCGATTCTACAACTTCCCAGCTCAGCGGCGCGGCACGGCGCACAGTGGTGCGAGAGCGGAAAAAAGTCTTTTGAAAAAGTCATATTTATCCTTTTAAACTTTATGTTTAAGTACTCTTAGATAACCCGAGCGTATGATTCAAAAGTATTTTTTAACATATATATTGTATGTTCTGACTTACAAGCCCTCAAAGTTGAAAAATAATTTTACTCAAATCGCGAACCGTATTTTCAACAAATTTTGAGATTGTTTTTTCCGAAGTTCCTTTAAATAAATTCTCTATCTTCTTAAATAATTTAATTGTTCTATTTTCGATTATCTAAAAAAAAAAAAAAATTGATTATTTATAAAAGATAGCTTCTATAAGTAGTCTGAAGCTTTAGTACTAGGAAAAAATGCGTTTTTTTTAAACTTTTTGATTTCAAAAAAAAGCTCCAAAAGACTCCAAGAAAGTAAGTATGCCAGCATATGCTCCATACATTCATGTTAAAGCACAGAAAAAATCAGCTGCAGATACTTGCAGATGTGGAAGTTATGATCAAAAATGTTTCACTGAATCGGGTTTCAAAAAATTGCGTTTTGACGGTGGTGTTTACCAAAAAGTTTGATTTCTTCGTTATTAATTGTCAGAATGAACTGGTTAAGCCCATTATTTTAAGAAAAAATGTCAAACTTTATTTTAAAAATAAAACAAAATTAATACATTGACACAGGTCTGATAATTTCGATTTTTGCGAAAGCATTTATTTCTGCCCGGAAAATTTTTTCAACTTTGAACTCAATTTTCTTGGAAACAACACATGAAAAGCAATATAGTTTTATGATATTTTAAATAATATGATAGAGCTTAATAAAAAATAAAGAAAAGGATTAGGGATAATCCTTTGACTTTTTAATTTTTCGCTAAAAGTAGGGCAGGTAGAAATAAAAAAGGTGTTATTTTTAAAGTTTTATTGCTTTGTTTTTGTTTTGTATTGCGTAATTTTTTATTACCCGACTTATTACAATAAAATCTCTTACTTAAATCTATATATATAAAGGATTAATTAAAAAAAAGTCAGTATTGAGTTATTGAGCATTAGTGCAAGGTTTTTAAGAAGAAAATACTTCCAATCAGCGCAGACGCTAAAAACCTCATTTTAGCGTTATAAAATTACTACTTCATTGTTTTTTTATTTATTTTTTGTATGTATTTATCTATTTATTTATTTAATTTTATAATATACATAGTAAGTAATACTATTTTGTTCAAAGTAAAAAGTTAAGATTTTACTAAAAAAAACTTTTATTTAAATATAACATCAAAAGCCTCAAATTTTAGAAAAATGTCAATAACTTTTTTTCTAATAATTTTTTCTTGACCAAATTTTGACCAAGCGTGTATAAGACTAATTTTAACATGTGTTTCAAATATCATTAAAATTCGTTTTATAGTTCAGATTTTACAGACTTTTTTCTGCTCTCCCATACAAAAATCAAAAACCCTCAAATTTTAGAAAAATGTCAATAACTTTTTTTTTAATAATTTTTTCTTGACCAAATTTTGACCAAGCATGTATAAGACTAATCTTAACTTGTGTTTCCAATTTCATTAAAATTCGTTCAATAGTTCAGATTTTACAAATTTTTTTCCGCTCTCCCATACAAAAATCAAAAACCCTCAAATTTTAGAAAAACGTCAATAACTTTGTTTATAATTTTTTTTTTTCAACCAAATTTTGACCAAATATGTAAAAGACTAATCTAAACATGTTTGCCAAATTTCATTTTAATCCGTTGAACCGTTCAGATTTAACAGACTTTTTTCCGCTCTCCCATACAAACCGAACCACTGTGCGGCGGCGCGCGGCGCGGCGGCGGCCGGCCCAGAGTATCGCAGCGCGGTGCTGATGTTTACACGTTTTTCTTTTTTATTTCAATTCTTTATTTTTGTATTTTATTTTAAATAGAAACCTAAAGTCTGCAAAGAATACTGCGCCTTCATCATCGGTGTTACACTCTCAGCTCGCCAAAGCTGATGTTTCCTCAGTCAGACAGACGACAGATAAACAAAGTATTCCATTAGGAACGATACTTAGTTTTGATATGGTGAAATTATACTTTAGGGAGATGGGGGAATTCATTTTATAAATATATATACAAAAATATGTACATATCTGTTTTTGTAGGAATGTGGTGCAAGAATTTAAGCATCACATTTTTACCCTTTTTTATTTAAAACAAGCCGCAACAACTTGAGGGGTGGTAGGAAAACGAAACTCGCATTTAAAGAGCTTGATAATGAAGATTTGGATGTGCCTCTGCCAGTGCCAATGCTTGTGCCTATGCCTGTGCGGTTCAGAGGTTAGAATGGAATTGGAGCATCAAGCTTTGTAATCATAAAATTAAAATAAAAATATTCATTCTAATGGGTATAAAGTTTGGATCTCACAGTTTTTATTGAGCTTAACCAGAGATACATAATATGAGTACTTTGAATGCTTGCCCTTATCTTTGAATTAATTTTATTTTGTATTAATGTTTGATTAAAAAAGAAACAACTTGCGATATGCGTGTTGTGTTTTCTTGTAGGTGAAAATGTATAAATTTGAATACGAAATTAAATTTTTCATCAAACGAAAACAAAAAGCATGGAATGCAATAATTAAGGCAGGGCTTAATTTAAACAATTATACTGAGTTTGAGGTTTTAAATTTTTTTAAACTAAATAGATAACACAAATCCACAGAATTTTATCAATTTTGCGTTACCCTTAAATTATAGAAAAATATCAAAAACCCCGTTAAATTACTGTTTTGGAGTTCTGTTACCATTATATCGGAGCTTACATTTCATTTGCGAATGCAATCATTTGCGAATGCAATCATTTGCGAATGCAATCATTTGCGAATGCAATCAAATGAATCTTCATGCATTCTTTGCATTTATTTCAATTCTTTATTAACTTGAAGTATGTGCATTCTTTTGTATTCTTAAGTAAAATTTATCTACACATAATATTCTAAAGTGGCCCATCATGCACCACGCACATCAATTTTCGGTGTCGGGCACAGATTTTAGACACCAAGAGATTAAAATCAAAATTTGAAAAGTGTGTACTGAAATTTCACTTACCAATGCAAAGATCTCAAGTGAATTTAAAGACTTCAAGTAAGTCCTAAGAATGCATTAAGTCTCAAATGATTGCAATCAATTGATTGCAGTCAAATGATTGAAGAAAAAATGATTGCAGTCCTTTTAGTTATAAAATGATTTGTAATTGCAAAATTTGAGATCCCAATCTTCAGGTAAATTCAATAAAAGCAATCTTTATATTTGCATTCCCAAAAGATTGTATTCTTTTACAAGCCTACCCAATAGGGACTTGACAACTTTGAAATTAATTTGTGAACGCATTCTTTTTATTAATCATCAAACTGTAGATGCCCATTTTTTCGTAAACTCAACAAATTTGAAGACCTCAACTTTAAAAGAATTTCAATGTTTGGTCGTAATCTTCACCCTGGTAGACAATCAGTTATACTCGTAAGTTTAGTGCAAAAATTTGAGTCTACTTATTCGTTGCCGTGCCAGTTAGAGATAATGTTTATCAAAGTGTTGAAAATATCGCTGCCCGTTACGATCCAAATTAATCAATTTCACGGCAACCGTCTTGGCGTTCTGAAGAAATGGTAAACATAATATCAGAATTAAGCTAACTTATGAATTGAAACTGGTGGACTATTTGCTTTTGGAGAAAATGCGCCAAGAAGATGAAATTCATCGCAATTGGCCTTTAATTGGCGCAACAGCTTGTAGAAAAACGGGTATTAGTGACTTTCAACTCTTAAACATTCCTGTGAGCGAATAATACCAAGGATGGAGGGGACCTACATTTTTGTATCATCCCAACTGCTAATTTGACTACTTTTGGAGTATTTGTCAATTCCTCGCAAGAGGCATTACTCGTTAAAAAAGCTTTATTTGGCACAGACAGGGATTGTAGCCAAGACCTCTGGTATAACGATCTAATATGCACTAACCATCACGCTACGGGTACTCTTTTATTAATATGCCAGAAAACTCGACCTTGATGATTGTCTGATTGCATTCAAAGATTGGTAACTCAGTATCCTCACACTTTTAACTATTTGACGTACACAATTTTTCATGGCTTTGATTTTCTACGCAGAAAACACCCAAAGGAATGTATGTTGTTATGTTAAGCTTGTTCACAAATCAAATACAATTCCTGGCGTCGCATATTTGGGGATTTCTCATGTTAAAAGCCCAGTTAAAGAGTAAACTCTTGCGCGAACCATTTGGCAATATCAGAAATGCAACTGAGCAGGTCTCAACACCTTCTTCAAGAACTTCAACTGGTCAATGGGCTTCCCCGATATACTCCAGCGCAGCTGTGATTCCAAACATTATTCTTTATGAAATGAGAATAGGGAAAAATATAATCAAACTCAAGGTTTGATTCTAAAGCTCGAAAGAAGTTATTAGGGTTCGAGATGTAAGTTTCGATTATAAAGCCACTGAGAAAAGTGGCGTTAGCTTTATATAACTAGCTTGTTAGAGTAATTTTTAACAAGCTAGAACAATATGTAATGGTTATATTAAGTCAAAAATATAACAATGATCCAAAGATAGTCAACATTTGGCATCTCTAAGCAGAATGAAAAATAACAAAGCAGCGGGTTTGGATGGAATTCCTATCGAATTCTATAAGAATTCAACTCCTGAATTTCTCGAGCGTGTGTTGGGGTTATTAAACAAAATGTTTACAGAAGAGAAATTTTCGAGCTACTTTCGTTTGGCTACAATATTTCCTATATTTAAAAAGGGTAATCCGAGTTCACCAGAAAATTATAGAGGCATTTTAATTCTGAGCTCACTAAGAAAACTGTTTGCACAAATTTTGCACGTTAGGCTTGTGAATTGGATTGAAAGAAATAATTTGATAAGTCGATATGAGGCTGGTTTTCGGACGGGCCTTTCAACGATTGATCAAATTTTTGCTCTTACGGGTGTTGCCAGGCGTTTTATCGACAAAAAGAAGCTCCTATGCACTTTTTTTCGTCGATTTTAAAGCTGCTTTTGATACCATCGACAGAAGATCACTTTTATATAAGCTAGCAGCTATTGGCCTTTAAACCAAATTTATTCGGATTTATGAACAACTTTTATTAAACACGTCTGCAATGGTTTGTAATTATATATCTATGTCAAAATCCTTTAATACCGAAACAGGTGTTCCACAAGGCTGTATATTGAGTCCGCTGATGTTCGCTGTTTTTATCAATGATATTGAAAATAAATTACCGCGAGGCGTCAACTATGGCGATTTATCTTAGAAGATGTTGATCTATGCTGATGACCTGGTGGTGTTCTCTGATAACCCAGTGACATTGCAGCTTCAGATAAATAAACTTAAACAATATTGCGATTCGTGGGATCTCAAAATCAACATTTCTAAATCTAAAATTATGATTTTTAAACCTCAAATCCGTTCAGATAATATTGTACGAAATTGGACATTAGATGGTACCACTATTGAAGTTGTCAGCGAGTATAAATATCTTGGTTTTACTATCACTCATAATTTGAACATCAAAAATCATATTAAAAAGAAACTGGTACTAGCCAAATCAGCTATAAACTCGATGTGGTCACATTTTTTTTTTCAAGAAGCTTAGTGGACCCTACATCGAAATTTAAGGTTTTTGAAGCTACCGTGAACAGTTGCTTTTGTTATGGGAATCAAGTATATGGATACCAATTTCTAGAGGATATGGAAGTTATTCAAAGATACTTTTTTAAAAGAATCTTCCAGCTACCGCGTAGCACGCCTAATTACGCCATATATGTTGAGTCCGGGCTTCTGCAAATATATGTTAGAAATTTAAATGCCAACGCAGACTATCTTATTAAAGTTATGCATAGACCCGATAGATATTCCCCTTTTAGAAATTGGCATGCTCTTGCCACAGCACATAATTTAGCAATGAATCTAAATGCAAACAACAAAGAAGAATGGAGAAATACCTTTTACAACTGCATTTCGATGGTTGATGAGGAAATGTACAAAACTAATCTCGAAAGGGCTAGGGAATCACTTTCTAGAACTACCTATAGCCGTCTTAATTTGACTTTGGGCGATTATAATTATTTCTGTGAGGACCTTTCTGCTTCTGATATAAATTTAATATTCAAAATACGGACTGAAACTCTTGAACTCAACTACAGGCCACAAAGAACTGACTTAGATGCAATTTGTTTACTCTGCAACTCAAACCAAAACGAAGATGTTTACCATTTTTTAGCGACTTGTCCTATTTTACAAGAAATCCGTAGACTTCATTTTGATAAAAGCTTCTTTTCGTCGGAAGAATGTTTACGTGTTTTGAACGGGGAGTATGCTTGGAAATTGCTGGTACGCTATGTCGCCCATTACAGAAATTCTTATTTGAGTCTGTTTTGAAGTATCTACTTAAGTAAAAAAAAGAAAATAAAGTTTTGTTTTAGCTAAACTAAAAGCCCCAATATTCCATTACTTGAATCTCTTACAGTTCGCCTTTTTCCGTTTTAACTAAACTAAAAGTCCATATTCTCCGAAACTTTTCCACTTCTTCGCCATCTTCGGTTTTTTTAGTATAAAAAAAAATTTAATATTTATATATCATATTTTAAACAATCATTTAAAGTACCAAATTGTTCTTTTTTCATTGTAACACATATTTATTGTTAACTATTCTTTTTCTTCTTTGCCACTTTAACAACATTTAACAAGTTGATCACATTTCTGTAATATTATTTATATACATATGTTCTTTATTTTATATTCCATAATTGTATACTCTTTTTTCTCAATGCAAATGTCTTGATAATATTCGGCAGACAGCTCTAATGCCATACTTGTAAGTTTTTTTTCTATTGTAAATTCATATGTATCCTTTCAATGAATAAAGATTTATCTACCTATCAATCTATCAATCTATCCATCTATCCATCTATCTATCTATCTATCTATCTATCTATCTATCTATCTATCTATCTATCTATCTATCTATCTATCTATCTATTTATCTATCTATCTATTTATCAATCTATCTATCTATCTATCTATCTATCTATCTATCTATCTATCTATCTATCTATCTATCTATCTATCTATCTATCTATCTATCTATCTATCTATCTATCTATCTATCTATCTATCTATCTATCTATCTATCTATCTATCTATCTATCTATCTATCTATCTATCTATCTATCTATCTATCTATCTATCTATCTATCTATCTATCTATCTATCTATCTATCTATCTATCTATCTATCTATCTATCTATCTATCTATCTATCTATCTATCTATCTATCTATCTATCTATCTATCTATCTATCTATCTATCTATCTATCTATCTATCTATCTATCTATCTATCTATCTATCTATCTATCTATCTATCTATCTATCTATCTATCTATCTATCTATCTATCTATCTATCTATCTATCTATCTATCTATCTATCTATCTATCTATCTATCTATCTATCTATCTATCTATCTATCTATCTATCTATCTATCTATCTATCTATCTATCTATCTATCTATCTATCTATCTATCTATCTATCTATCTATCTATCTATCTATCTATCTATCTATCTATCTATCTATCTATCTATCTATCTATCTATCTATCTATCTATCTATCTATCTATCTATCTATCTATCTATCTATCTATCTATCTATCTATCTATCTATCTATCTATCTATCTATCTATCTATCTATCTATCTATCTATCTATCTATCTATCTATCTATCTATCTATCTATCTATCTATCTATCTATCTATCTATCTATCTATCTAGTCAACATTTCTATTTTAAGATCTATCTTTTTTGAGGTACAAGCATCCCAAATCACATTTTATGAAATTATTAAAAAAAAAAGACGTGGTACAATAATTATATTGAGTGTTTAGGAGTTAACAGTCGATGCCAGACATTTACCCCCCCCTCTCTCTTCTGATCGGGTCTTCATTCGTCCAAAACCTAAGTACAACTCATATATCTCGGCAAGTGCTCCTTAAACAAACTTCAAAGTCATTTGGACAGAATACAAAAACAGATCTTAACCGAAATTTGTACATTTTACTTAAACAGTGCCGCAATGTTTCATACGCCTTTCGATGTTTTATCGATATTTATATGAGTATGTAAGCAATGTTTTATCAAAACCGATATTGCATTTTACCCTTAACAAAATTCACCAGACTCTAATTTCTAGGAATAGTCATTACTTTACTTCCGATCTCAATTTCGGACGTCCTATTAAGTATTGAGATTCTTTTTTCAGCTACGCATCAAGAATGTAGGATGTTTTACCTAACTCTGTCAACTTATTGAACGATTACTTCCAACTTCCACTATTATTTGTCTTATTCATAAATGACCTTCCATCTTTTTTAAAAAACTCTTCTTCATTAATGTACGCTGACGATGTTAAAATATTTCGGAAAATAAATTCATTGAATGATTGTAATCTTCTTCAAAATGACCTACTATGTTTTTGGGAATGGTGCAACAACAATCGTTTATTTGTAAATGTTGACAAATGCAAGACAATGCGTTTCACACGCAAGCATGATTTCATTGTTTTTGATTATATGTTAAACTCCTCTAGTTTACACGTCCAATCCAGCTTTTCTGATCTGGGTATAATTCTAGATTCAAAGTTATCATTTACTGATCACTACGATTCAATAATCAAAAAAGCTAATAGATCACTCGGTTTTATTAAACGTTTTGGAAGTGAGTTCCGTGATCCCTTCGTAATTAAATGTCTATTTTTTTCGTTTGCCAGATCTGTATTAGAATATGGCTGTGTTATATGGGCCCCTTATTACAATGTTCACACAAATAGAATTGAAAGTGTCCAAAAGAAATTCATAAAGTTTTACCTTCGATTTCTTCCTCGGTCAAATTTAATTGAATGGCCTTCCTACCCTCAGAACCTAATTCTCTTGAATATCCCATCCCTTTCTGCTCATAGAGAGTTTTTACAGCTTTGCTTCATCGTTGGATTAATGAATGGATCTATTTCCTCCTTCTCAGTTTTGGGTCGTTTGAACTTTAACGCGGCCCGTGTTGGGTTAAGAACTAGTTTGCCAATACGTCCCAGTTTTAGCAGATCGAACTATGGGTCTAACAGTCCGATTAATCAGTTAATTAATATTTTTAATAAACATTATAACTTAATTGACTCTGTCAACGTAAATATTAAATCAAAACAGTTTAAAATTAGATTTTTCGTTAATTATGCAAATTAGAAATTTAATTGTTATTTTTTTTTTTATTTTTTTTTTTTTATATATCTACATATATACATTCATTTTTTTTGTTATAGTTATTTATATTTATAATTACCTGTAACGTTAGGATTTTAACGTACTCAATAAATCAAATCTTTTGGGAATCATATTTCAAAAACGTGACCTAATAGAGATATTATTTCAATATGAGTTACTAAGAGCTTTTAAAATTAACAATCTCGAACCATTTGTTTGTCCCAAATTGTGTCTAATCAAAATTTGATATTTATTTATTTGTTTGTCAGCTGTACATCAAGTTAAACTTATAAATAGTACAGGATATAAAACATTGATTTAAGATACAAATAACAAAAGAAATATTTACAAACGTGATAGAACAAAATTAACAAAAAATTAATTCAAAGAATTAAAGATTTCAGATAAAAAAAAAACAGAAGACATAGTAATTAAAAGTTATCTGAATCAAGACGCAAGGAAAATAAAATTGCAAATGATTAATTTAAAAGTATGTTCAGTTTAAGTTTGAGAAATATTCAAAACAAATTGCTTGAAACTTTCTGTTTTCGATTCTAGACCTCATGTGACTGGGAAGGTTGTTCCACAGTCTAACAGCATGAACGAAAAATTGCCTGCGCGATGTCAAACACGTAAAGGTGGACGAGCGCAATAAAATGGATCGGCTAGAAACAAAAAAAATTAAGTCTGTTACATAGATAACTTGGAGTCTTTTTAACAATCAATTTGAAGAGTAAAATACAACAATATTTTAAGAAAGCTACCAGATCGCAATTGAAAAGCTGACGAGCTTGAAAAGAGACATGATCGAACCTACGTAGGTTAAAAACAAACCGAGCTATTGCATTAAATGCCACCTTTAGTTTGTGAGCTGATTGAGAATCAAGATCAGCAAACAGCTCACACCCGTATGTTATTATGGGTAGGACAAGTGCTTTTACCAGCTTTAATTTTATATGGGTAAGTAGTACGGATTTAGTAACAGATAGTCTTCTAAGTGAAGCATAAATCTTTGACACAACTGTATCGACATTGTTATTCCAAATTAACCTGTTGTTAAAGACCAAACCTAAATTTCTAACTTGGGCAACATATTCAATAATACAATTATTCAACATAACGGAAGGGAAATTATCTGGGATTGGTTTTTTTTTTATTGAAATTGGAAGAGCTTTCGTGTTTTCAGGATTGAGTTTAAGTCCGTTCCGTGTCGAGCAATCATATATAGCCTGTATATCAATGTTCATTTTAGATATTGCATCCTTAAGCATCATCTCAGGAAAACTAATATACTCGTATAATTGGACATCATCTGCATAGATATGAAACTGACAGTAAGACAAAACAGAGGGCAGATCATTAATAAACAATGAAAACAGTAAAGGTCCAAGGATTGATCCTTGAGGAACACCAATTTTAACAGGGAGGAAAGAGGACATTCTGCCATTACAAGACATGGTTTGCATACGATTGGTCAAATATGAGTAAATAAGTTGTGTAGTTGTGTCAGAGAAGCTAAATGGGGTCGTTAATTTATCACAGAGAAGATTATGGTTTACACAGTCAAATGCCTTTGAAAAGTCAAGTAAGGTTATCGCAGTTGTAAATTTATTGTCTAAAGCATGTCTTATTTCATCAGATACGTTCAGTAAAGCTGAAACACAACTATGTCCAGACCGAAATCCAGATTGCAAAGGATTCAATAATTGCTTGTCTTTAATAATAATATTTTATCTGGTTACTTATCAGACTTTCAAAAGCTTTAGATAGAAAAGATAGGATAGCTATCGGTCTTTATTCCTTCTTCTTCCCTTGTTTTAGGATGGGGAAAATTTTCAACCTCGTTATTTCACCCTTAGAAAAAAAGTTATAATGCCTTCCTTTTTACAATCAATTTACGACAGATTTACGACTCTTACTTGCATACAAAGTTAACTTTTCATAGGAAAATATTGTAATCGGTCTGATTTGTCAAATGGAAAATGTTAAAATTTCTTAGTTCCTTAGAACCTAAATCGAAGGTTCTTAGAAAGATGTCTGAGTGAGCGGTATAGCTTTTATTTTGTCCGGCATATTCAAAAAAATGGTAGTAAAAATCGGTAAAAGTTTGTTTTCGGTTAAAATATCTCGAGAACCAATCTAATTTACAATTTTTTTTCAAAAAAAAACGACTAAAAACTGATAAAAATGAGAAGTTACCAAAAATTTCAAGACAGCTAGTTGCATAATTAAAATTCTGCTTTCCTTTCGACATTTAATAGTTCAAATATCGACTGAATACGGGTAAGAAATTAAAACCGATTTAAATCTTTAAATCAAAAAAGGCGCAAAAATTTTAAAAATGACAATGGTCGAAAACTTGTACTTAAATATTCCTGTTTTACTTTATTTCAATGCCACATGAAATTCCCGCAGGAATCATGTTAAACTTTATTAAACTAATAAAAACGTGTATTGATTAAAGTTTGTTTTGGTATATTTTCGCCTGTGCTGAAACAAACATACCCTGGGTTTGTAACTTTTTGAAGAAAAAAAAATGTATGCGGCAATGAACTTGTTTGTTTACCTAATTTTCGTAGTTTATTTATGAAGTTCTGTTCCCTGGTTCTGTTTTCTGTTTTTGGTTATGTTAGGTAGTGTTTACTCTTTAGAAACGCCTCAATAATTCCACCCTCAAACACAAACTCCTTATACCCCTATCCCCAATTCGGAACTGTCGTGGGGTTTTGCTGTTTTTCTTATATTTATTTTGGTTTATTTGGTAGTTTGTGTCTCTTTCATTTCTTCAGAGAATTCCAACTTTAGTTTTCACGTCTAATTCATATTCATAGACCATGGTGACCGTAATACCTGTGTTTTATTTATTTTCTTCGTTTTTTGAAATACGAAAAAATATATAAAATAAATGTATGGCACTCTGTGTGTTCTGGCTTATATAAGCTTATGGTATGTGACAAAAAAGGTTTACTTTTATAATGTCTTTAAATAAGGGACTGTTGTTGTTGGTGCCATCATCCAGCCATGTGGCCATTGTGGAATATGGAATTAGACTATAGCAGATGTTGACTTCTAATCGCATTTATTATATGTAGTATACCATTGTTGGTAGGTTAGATATGATTCTTGTAATTAGCTTTCAACCAGGCATTGAAAGTTCAAGTTGGTTCTATATGCTATCATCATCATCAACATCAGGGAATCAACCATTCCACACTCCACAGCCATACCATCTACAGGCAACTTTCCTTCCTTATTGCAATTTTAATGTAATTTTGTAATAGAAATAAAAACAAACATACCAATTCATTCTTTGTTTTTATCTCATGATCATTTAATGAGATAAGGTGTACCTGTAACACTGGCTATGAATGTACACAGTAAACAGCTTACTGTAAAATGATATTTTCATAAGGAAAGATAGTTTGTTTAGAAGTTGCAAGGTGTAATTATGGTGTTGGAAAGTTATGGAGCCTAACCGTAATTAAAAACAAAAATTGTATACGTTAAAGCATTTAAGTAAATAAGTTAAAAACCTAATCTTTATGTCAAGTTTTTCTATTTAAATTCTCTTCTTCTTTATTTTTGATATATAGAAGTTATCTGTCTGGGTGAGAAATAAATTTTAAAAGAAATTAGGATTTTATAAAGTTTACAACAAAACAATGCTTTTTAAAGTATTTAATAACAAAATTGATCATAAAGTTATTTACACATTACTAAAATGAAGTTTAAAAGTTGCTTTTTCATCGAAGGTGTACCGCACCAATTTTTCTGATTTGTTGCGCCAATAAGTTCCATACGGGTTTTTACGAGTAATGCACGTATTTTTACGGGTGTGAACTGTACTTTGTAGACAAAAGTGTACGGAGCACACCACATGTCTTGTCAACAATTAAGGCTATGTGATTTTTCCAAGGCGACTGCTACCGAGAACAAAGACAGCGTCTATTTGGGTGTGGATTTTTTGTTGGAACTAGACTCTGGCAAAAAGTCTTGAGTTTCAACAGTGTGAGGAGATTTTAACGCCAAACTAGGAAGAGAAGACATCTTTGGTGGCACAATCGGGAGATACAGCCTGCACGACACCACCACCGAGGCGAAACGTTCTGGTAGCTAGTACGCAGTTCACACATCTCAATATCCACAAGGGGACATGGAAATCTCCTGATCAATCGACTGTCAACCATATTGACCATGCGATCGACGCACGACACTTCTCCAGTATACAAGATGTCCGAACATTCCGATGGGCCAACATTGACTCGGACCACTACCTCGTTGTAGCCAAGGCACGGCTACGGATATCCCGATCCAAGCCAAATCAAGGAAGTAATGTGAGAAGATTCGACGTTAGACGGTTACAATCGCAAGAGACTGCCGTGTCCTTTTGCGATCGAGTCTCTAATGACCTCTTAAGAAGTCCTATGCTGCCTGCATTAAGCATTGAAAACCAGTGACAACATTGCCTTGCAGGCATCAGAGATGCCGCTTCTAGGTTTCACACGGCCACCACAGCGAAACCCTTGGTTTGACGACGAATGCCGGCAAGCGTATGCAGCTAAACAACAGGCATACAAAACGGAACTGCACAGAAGGACCAGAGCTGCTCGCGAGCTCTACGAGCAGAAGAGGAGAGAGAAACACTGGTTTCTTAGATGGAAAAAAAGAGGCGATGACGAACCGAATTCCGCTGTGACGCTGTGAGGCATATACAACCACGCAACCTAGGCGACGCAGATCAACGATTCCGCTTACCCGACATCGACGAAGTGAAGATAGCTATATCTAAACTGAAGTCAAACAAAGCTGCTGGGGCTGACGGCATCGCTGCCGAACTATTCAAAGCAGCAGGCGATGACTTGGTAGGGATCATGCACCAACTCATCTGCAAAATATGGTGGGAAGAAAGCATGCCCGATGAGTGGAATCTCAGCATTGTTTGCCCGATACATAAGAAAGGACATCCTCTAAATTGCGCCAGCTAAAGAGGCATCAGTCTCCTGAACATTTCATATAAGATCCTCTCTGCCGTATTATGTGAACGTCTGAAGCCGTTCGTCAACAACCTGATAGGTCCTTATCAGTGTATCAGTGTATCAACCAAATATTCACACTACGGCAGATCTTGGAAAAAACCCAGGAGCTTCAAATCGATACCCACCATCTCTTTATCGATTTTAACGCGCCGCGTATGGCAGCATCTATAGGGAAGAGCTCCACAGAGCAATGTCTACTTTTGGCATCCCTGTCAAACTTATCCATTTGTGCAGAATGACGATGGAGAATGCACGTTGCTCCATCAAGGTCGGAAAAGATCTCACCGATGCATTTGATTTCAAAAAAGGTTTAGACAAGGCGATGCATTGCCATGCGACTTCTTCAATATCGTTCTGGAATGAATTGTGAAAAACTCAACCGTCAATACTAGAGGCACAATCTTCCAAAGGTCCATCCAATTACTCGGATACGCAGATGATATTGACATAATTGGAAGACAAAAGCGTGATGTCAGTGGAGCGTTTTTGAGCATTGCGACGGAAGCGAAGAAGATGGGTTTAGTGGTCAATGAGGGCATGCCCAAGTATATGCTGTCATCAGAAAAGGCTGAAATGAACAACGACATCTTGGATAAAACGTCACCATGGACAGCTATAGCTTTGAGGTAGTTGAGGACTTTGCCTTATTAGGCACCGCTATAAACTCAAACAACGACACCAGAGCTGAAATCAAACGAAGAATAACTCTTGCAAATCGCTGCTTCTTTGGACTTAGAAGGCAATTGAGAAGTAAAGTCCTCTCTCGAGCATCTAAAATCACCATCTATAAGACACTCATCATCCCGGTTCTCATTTATGGCGCTGAGGCCTGAACCCTGTCAAAGAAAGATGAGAGCGTTTTAGGATGCTTCGAGAGAAAAATTCTTCGAGTGATTTTTGGTCCCGTATGCATAGATGGAGAATGGAGGAGAAGATATAACGACGAACTGTACGGGCTGTGCAGCGACACAGACCTAGTTAATAGAATTAAAGTCCAACGACTTAGATGGCTAGGTCATGTAGAGTAGATGGACATTAACGCTCCAGCCCGGAAGGTCTTCGAATCCAATCCCGAGGGACGGCGCAGTAGAGGAAGACCGCGACTCAGGTGGCGCACGCAGGTGGGTAAAGACCTCTACCAACTTGGCGTGCGAAACTGGAGACAGCTAGCTAGGGACCGAGCTGGCAGGAGACGCATGTTGGTTGAGGCCCAGGTTCCCCGGACTGTAGCGCCACCTTAAGTAAGTAAGTAAGATTTTTCCAAGTAAGGGTCCGGTTTAAAATAACACCTTGATGCTTTCCAGTTTCTGAACTCAAACAGAAAAGAATTAAAGATGACAGGTGGAAAATATGAGAGGTCTAACTTACTCTTTAAAATAACAACACATTTTAATTTATGTATTTGGGTTGAGCATTAAACCATTTTCGTTCGACCAGCCCTTGATTTCTTCTAGATCTTCATTCAAGGAAGTTGAAGTATGTTCGATAAGCCCCAACGGAAAACTAATGCACAACTCAACATCCACAGCATATGAATACAAACGAATTAAACAGTGTTTTAATATATGTAGTAGGAAGCTCATTGACATAGATTGAAAAAAAGTAGGGGACCACGAATAGATCCCTGAGGCACTCCGCTAGTCTTTAGTCAAAAATTTAAAAGAACTTTGTTAAGTTCAATTGTTTGGAATATGTTACAGTTAAGTAAGAATTCATTAGTCGGACTGCATTAAAAGAAAATGTATACAAATTAAAAAGTATTATTCACAGACTAAAGAATGGTTAACCATGACAAAGGCCTTTATTAATTTGTTTTTTAATGATATTTTCAAATACCTCTGATATAAATGGTAGAACGGAAATCGGTGTGAAGTCATCACAGCTTAAAGTCTTAGGCAAGGGTACAATTTGTGCCCTTGTTCCATTTGGTAAAAAATTCACTTGTGGAAATAATCGATTGAAATAAATGTGTATGGTAAAAATGCCACTTTGAAAAATCGCGTCGATGCATTAATAATCTGATTTCGTTTTTAAAACACGGTTTTCTGCAGGGAAGGAGTGTTTTAGTTTTAATAGAACGTGCATATCAAAAAATATCATTTTAACTGAACATTGAAGAAAGGATGGGGTTTGAATACCCTTAACATACTTAAGGTTTAAAATGAGTTAAAAAGTAAACTGATGAGAATTCTTCGAAGTGCGAATTCTTGTAATGGGGTTGGGAGTAATGAAACTGACTAATTCGAAAGATTGTTTGTAAAAGTATCGGTAAAATAACCAAAGGCATGAAATATAGCAGCACTGTTCGAGCGATGTAAAGCTTTCGATTATAAATAGTTTTATAGTCTATCATTTTCAAAGCTCTTTTTTGCATTCTTATCGAAAGACTTAAACTTATTTTAAAAGCACCAGCTCAAATATGCTAGTTATATTCAAGTTTTAGACGAATGTACCTACATAGGCTTTGTTAATTACAGCCAGATCAGATGTGTTAACAACTAACCTGGGGCCGCTACTTTGGGTTCTTGTCATGAACGGCATACTCTCTAAATTGAAATCAAGTGGAGTAAGGATAATAGCCTACGCTGATGATCTTGAATTACTAGCGACTGGCAAGTTCCTACCCACTATCAGTGAACAAACCGAATACGTCCTCTCGTTGGTAAGCAAATGGACTAGGAACTGTGGGCTGACAGTTAATCCAGCTAAAACAGAACTAGTGCTATTTACTAACAAGCGCAAAATACCTGATTTTAAAATTCCTTCAATTGAAGGCTGCCCTCTTAAAATCTCTGATCACGCAAAGTATCTCGGTGTGATCTTAGATAAAAAACTAAATTGGGGCCTGAACACCAAAGATAGATTCAAAAAGGCATCGATTGCCTTTTACTCCTGCAATAGAATTTTCGGGAAAACCTGGGGACCAAACCCTAAAATTATCAGATGGATGTATTCGGCAATAATTAGACCAATACTAACCTATGGTAATTTAGTATGGTGGAAAGCTTTAGAAAAGAGCACGAACCTAAAAACTTTGACAAAAATTCAAAGACTTGCGTGCACTGGCATTACGGGAGCAATGAGATCCACTCCAACTGCGGGACTGGAAGTTATACTCAATCTGATTACCCTAGACCTCTTTGTTCAAGAATCTGCGGCCAAAAGTGCCCTGAGACTTAGTCAAACTAAAGTCTGGATAAACAGTTCCATAGGACATGCCCAGATCCTTCATAAAGTTATGGGTCATAGTACTACAGCAGACTATACAATACCCGAACTTGATTTTCACAAACCATTCCAGGCTGCCATCCCAAGCAGAGAGGAATGGATAGATAATATACCATACTCCAGTGAGTCATCAATAGCTATCTATACTGATGGCTCTAAAATGGATACTGGTGTAGGGGCAGGCTTCTATTCCGAATCTCTCAAGTTGACCGCCTCACTTAGGCTTCCAAACTACAGCAGCGTCTTCCAAGCGGATGTCCTGGCAGTGACAACAGCTGCTAAAAAGGTATCAATGATGGCGATACCACGAGCTGATATCACCTTTTACATTGATAGCCAAGCGGCAATAAAAGCGATTACTGCAACTGAGGTAAAATCAAAGCTTGTTTCATGCTGCCGCGAAGAGCTTAAGGTTCTTGGCGCACAGCACAATATTAGACTCTGATGGGTCCCAGGCCACAGCGATATACTAGACAAGGAGAAAGCCGATGAATTAGCAAGATTAGGGTCAATGCTTGACGAAAGCCAAGCTCAGCTAGTTAGCATCCCTACCTGTTATTTAAAACAGGAAATCTCAAAAAGAATAACTATTAAAGCCGATGAAAGGTGGAACCTTCTTGACACCTGCGCTACTACAAGAAAGATCTGGCCCTGTTTTAACACACAAAGAACGGAAAGAATTATGCAGCTACAAAAGGGATCACTTCGATCTCTTGTAAGCATAATCACCGGACATAATCTGTTAGGTTTTCATATGAAAAAGATGAGAATCAGTTCAGATGATCTATGCAGAGGATGCGGTGACGAGGAGGTGCATGAAGACACTTCGCACTTTCTGTGTCACTGTCCCGCACTCTCCCATCAAAGGAAGAAACTGCTTGGCAACTTTTTCTTTGGGGATTTAAAAGAACTCTCTAGTACGCCAGGTACTAACATTCTGAACTTCGTCAAAGCCTCTAAATGGCTTGACTAACTGAACACATATGTAGGTTGTTCTTATTAGCTTGAGTATCAATACTCACGGGTATCACAATGGATCTGTATTGATCTAAGTGTGACGGTTAAGACATCAACTGTTAGCCCCTCAACCTAACCTAACCTAACCTGGGGCCTGATTATGAGGTTCGCGGCGGATCGTTTTCAATTCGACCTTTCAAATTCGACTCGCGTCGTATTTCCTTATTAACGAATTCGCGGCGAAGCGAAAATAGTTCTTCCTATATTCCAGTGAATGGACACTTTTGGTTTGACTTTTTTTCCTATATTCCAGTGATTTAACAGCTTTCCACAATTTTTTTTTTTTTTTTTTGATTGAATTTGTGAAATTTGCGGCGATTTATTCAAAATTTTATTGTGGATTGTCGATAAATTATAAGAACATTAAAATAAAGCTAAATCAAATTTTTATATAATTACAATCAAGAAAGAATCCACGAAATCGAACAGTTAACACTCTTTCGCCTGTGATGTGAATCCGCAAAATAAAAGCTGTCGGATTTCAACTCGCCAACAAACATTATGACATTTCAAAAATTCGCCTTCAAATTCGTTAATTGGTCGAATTCAAAACGAAGAAGGCGAAAGCGAAAGCAATAATTGAAAAATGGCAAACTCGCTGGCAAAACGATTCGCCGCGAACCTCATAATTAGGCTCCTGTACCATCGCTCAAAGCTTAGCTAATTCATGAACTAAATTAATAGGGTACTATAAGTTAAAACCTCTTAGCTGCTTAGCTGCAAGAGTGTCATATTCCAAAACCCTTCAAACACAGAAAAACATACAATTAAGCTCTCCTGTATTGAGAAACCCTTAAAAAAGAACGTCAGTTACAATATATAGATTACCTGTAAAAGGTAAAAGTCATTAACAAGTATAAGAAAAAAATAATCAGAACATTTTCTTATAATTGAACACTAAGTTATTTAGTATGACAAACATTTTAATCAATGAGGGGAAAATTCAATAACAATAAATTTATGTGCGCACATGCACAAGCATCAATATACAAATTCCTCAAATTACACAGAAAAATTCTTTTCATTCCAAAAATCGATTAAAATAAAATTCACTGCGACAGACAAGCATCATACACAAAGGCGCAAGAAAATACCATAAACACACATGTAATACACAAAATTTATACAGGGTGGTTCAAAAGTTTTTTCCTAATTTGAAAACATCATAAAAGGAATTTGGAAAATTTTCTAAAGTTACAGAGCTTTAGAAAGGACCAAACTAATTACATTCTATTTTGAAAACGATCACTCGCTCGACTCGGTCAACTGGGTGTGTCAAACTGTTCATTGTCAAGGTTTTAAGAACAAAAGCTGTTTTCATATAAAATTCTATTTAGTCAATAATTAAAGCCAAAACATACTCAAGAACATATCGTTTAACGCAGTTCGTTTACAAGAAACGGCATGCCCCGGCCGGCATGGCAGCAAAATACGAGTTGGGAAATAATGATTATTTTTCGTGATTACAATTAATTAATAATTAACATTTCAATTATTTGCAATTCATATTAGATTTAAGGAAAGTATTTTTAAATTAAGGTAAGGTCAAGGTAATTGTTTTCCTTATTTATTTATTAGTTTAAACCAACACGCATAAAAGAACTTAGAATTTCAAGAAGTTTTTGTGTAATGTCGCATGTAAAGATTTCTGAAATAAGTCCTAATTACTGTTTTTTTTTTTTTTTTTTTTTTTGATAATTGCTATTGTTTTTTGATTACAAGTATGTAATAAAATTTCAAGTAATTGACGCTTCAGGGGCCCTACTCTGTAATGCGTTTCGAAAGCAAATATTTTCGAAAACGAATATTTTGTACTCTCTATTTCTAATGCGGATAAGAAATCTAGTACTTACGGAATGACAAATCCGCATTCGGATTTTTCGTAACTGGCAATGCGTTTCCGAATGTCATTAGCGTTCGAAAACGGAAATTTTGTTTCTACACCAAGAGAGGTAACGGATTGCAATTCGAAGGTCGTTTTTAAAGGACACAAAAGAAAAATTGTGTTAAGTTGCGTGAAATAGATAAAATGTAAGTAAGGAAATTGTAATTTTTTTTAAATTTAAGCAAATAAATTTCATTACAGGGAATCATCAGCGAAAAATGTTTATACCAAGCAATTTGAAATTGTGGTAGAATTCATGTGTGCTCATCCCGATTTAGCCAAGGCAGTCGATCTCATGGGAGTGGACAGTTCTTCTTGAATAGCATTCAATACATAATTGAAAGCGGTTTTTGATAGTCTAAAGTTATGTACAAAACTAAACAAAAGCAATTGTTAAAAAAGTAAAATAACTCACGCATTATGTTAACCTTCTATTACACATTTCAAAAATATTTGATTTATCGCGAATTGTTCTACAGCGCTACCGAATCCATTTTATTAACTTTTTATTGAATTTTATATTTTCTCTTTAAACATTAATTTCAACTTCTTCGTCTTGTTTGTGATTTGTTTTGATTTTTTTTTTCTTTTTTTTTTGCTTTGACACATCTCATGAAAAATACTTCGAGACTCGGCAAATCTATTCTATAAACAGAAAAGTACTAGATGATTGTTTTGTTCGATTCGAACATTTTACTGAGTACGAATTCATAAACGAATCGAATCGGATTGCCTTTTGAAACCCATTACAGAGTAGGGCCCTAAATATCTTAAGTGATTTCGAGCTCTTGAAAGAGCCAGTCTTTGTGAGCATGAAGCTGCTATACATTATATTCCATACTTAGTTTAAAAAAAAAACTCCAAAAATCATACTTTGTAATTCTAAAAATAAATTGCTTATAAGTATATTAAACCTTTGAAAATCATTATTACTTTAAATTAGGTAGTAACTTTTGACCCACCCTGTACATTGAATTTTTGTTGTTGGTAAAGTAATAAATCTTAATTCATTTGCAGATACTTGGGTAAAATATAAAAAAAAAGAAAATTGCTAAACAAGTTGCCAAAACAAAATGAGTCACATTCTTATTCATCTTCCAATTTTCGTTGTGACAGTGACGTAGACGACAATGACGATGACACAAAAGAACTTTTGACATTTAAAAAATACTAATTAAACAATTATAAAGAACACAATATTATAGACAGGCTCAAAGTTTGTTGAAATCTTAAGGAAAATCGAAACGACCGACACGTTTGTGGTTTGAAAGGAGACGATGAAGTTGGCGTCTTCTGCAGCGCCGGCGTCGAAACGTAATGAGGTTTACCGTTTCGACTTGGGAGCCTGAAAATTAAAAGTGTCATCTTTTCTCGAAAGGCGACAATTTTACTATCATTTCATGCCTATCTACCATCCACACCAAATTTTTATATACAGTTTACTTGAAGAACAAAGGAGAAAAGCTTCAACCCTCAAAAATGTCGACTCCTAGGCGCGGCGCGGCGGCAGAATGGCGCATTTAGTACATATTTCATTTCCAGACGCACCACAACTACCTACTTCTCCTCCATTATGCTGATTCCTCTTATCCGATTGTGCCGAGACTCGAGACATCCTGATCCTAGCAGGCGCACATAGGAAATTTGTTTTTGCGACAAAAAATGAAAATTAAAATAAAACTATCTTATGTCTGGCGGATGAATTTATCATTGAAGAGCTCGTTGCTAGAAATAGTGAAATCCATTCAACAAAATTAACCAACCCTAGCCGCTAGCCCCCTCCTTTACAGCCCCCTCTAGCGCAAGTGTTTCCCTTTCGACTGAATGTCATTCTTTACAAAAAGCTAACCGAATGGAATGATTCCATGATTTTTATTTTGTTTTATTTTTCTCATATAAAACAAACAACAACAAAAACAATGAAAAATATTTAAAAAATAAAAATAAAAATGAATTTAATTCAGATTGGCAGAGTGCATTTTATTTTCTATATGAAAAAGAAAATTAAAGCTTTGTTGTATAAAGTTTTTCATTTCAGAAGGAAGGGTTGGTGGTAAACCGCTGCGCTATGATGAGATGATGATGATGGTATGAAGGGTATACAGACGTAGACGTAGGTAGGTAACGGTAGATTACGGACATTTTCAGTTTACGCCAATTAAAATAAAAACAAAAAGCACTTTGAGTGGAAATGCGAGGAAAAAAGTTTATTATTATACAGGAAAAGGATATACTCGTATAGGATGGAAATGGAAGTACCTATGCAGACAAACATTATTAAGCTTTGAGGACTTTGCTCAGCGCGGGCGTTGCGTGGATGGCGTTGATGTGCGGGTGAATAAATGTAGTTTTATATAGAAATTATCGACTGTTATTAACCTCGGACTTACAACCAATTAAAGATGGCGAACATTCACGAAAACATACCTGAAATGATAAGAAAGAAAGTAATCAATTAGTTAAAATGAAGAAATGCATGAAGCTTTGATAAAGGGTGTTTTTTTTAAAGGTATAGAACTTTTAGTTAGCAAAACTGGCGGCCATTTTATCAACTGTCAAGTGATTTATTTTTAGTTTGATTTGCCATTTTATCATGAATAAACTGACGCTTGGAAAACGGTTTCAAATTCTGCAAAAATATTTTGATAATTATGGTTCTATTCGAAATACGTATCGAGTGAATTTTGTTAAGTGATGAAGCGCAATTTTTGGAGTGATGATTATTCTCAAGTGTATCTTGAGGCACGGTCACATCAGTTAAAAAAAAAAAACTGACTGTTTGGTGTTTTTATCTTATCTCTTTAATCAATCTAAATTTAAAACTAACACACAGCTGTGGACACAGAAATAGCACAGTTATGATGTTTTTTTTATGAATATTTTAATTTTTATTTCAGAACCTCTTTCAATTAATAAGACTTCATCGAAATATAAATTTTGAATTATAAGCTATGTATAAACTAGATTTTTAAAAGTATTAACTTCCCATAGGAAGTTATTGTAATTGGTCCGATTTGTCAAATTGAAAATTTTGAAATTTCTCGACGTTTCAAGGTCCCTTCAGTCGAAATAAAAGATTTTTAGAAAGATGTCTGTGCGTGCGTGTACGTACGTTCGTCCTTACATTTGCTACGTTTTTTCGTCATCCATAGCTGAAGAACCAATAGATATATCGACTTCAAATAAATTTTGTTATATCTACAGATAATGCAGAAAGATGCAGAAAGGACTCTCAAGAAAATTGCGTGGGGAGGGTTTTTTACCATAGAAGTTTAAAAAAAATGTGAAAAGTTTGATTAACCCCAAATATCTCACAAACCAAAAACGCTAGAGACTTTAATTAAATTTTATACTATATATTGTAACGTGATACTAAACAAATATATTTTTGAAAAAAAAAATCCAATAAACGGTTTTTTTATAAATCAAAAAAAAACTGAAAAAAAAATATATTTGTCACCTCGAAAATTGTACGAATAAAATATGATTTCATCTCCAAAACAATTTTGTGCAATGAAGAATAACGTTTTCATTATCTTGTCAAATTTTGAGAAAAATCGAATTAACATTTTTTTATAAAAACTAAAAACCTAAAAAAAAACATTACTCAAAGTTGGTAAAAATTGAATTTTGACTTAAATAGCTTTTTAAAAATTTGAGATTATGGCTTCAAACTTATTTTATCTTATAAGAAATATTGTTGTCAACATTCTGCAAAATGTTGAGAAAAATCGAATTGACAGTTTTTTTTACAAAAAATAAAAACCTAAAAAACTAATAGAAGCTGGTAAAAATAGATTTTCGACTATATTATCTTTTTTAAAATTACAAATATTGGCTTCAAACTAATTTTATCTTATAAGAAATAAATACTTTAAAAAAGCATTACTTAAAGTTCGTAATTGAAATTAAAAATATTGGCTTCAAACTAGTTTTACTCAAAGAAAATATAATTTTCGACATTCAGTAAATTCATTTTATAAAAATCCAACAGTCCGTTTTTCATATTTGTATTTGTTTGTTTAAGAAATAAAAACTTTTAAGAAATGCTACTAAAATCTGGTAAAAAATGGTTTTGGACTAAAAATTTAAGCTTGGAGTTATACACCTAAATTATGTTGTTATTATTAAAATTATGCAATCGATTACTATACATCTAACAATAATTGTAAACCATTGAAACTTACACTAACTAAAAAGATTCTATCTTACTGTGTAAAGATAGTATTTATGAATAAATGAAATGAAATGAAATCTTGTTAACAAAAACTGATTTTGAAATCAAACTATTTCATTATATGCAAAATTTTTTTGGTAATTTTTATATTTTTAAGAAACGAAACACGAAACCCTACAGCCTCTTTTTTGAATTTGTGGTGACGGTATTTCTTGTGAACAAAGAAAGCACACTTTCCTAGAATTGTAAAAAAATGAACCTTTCAGCGAATTCTTGTAATTTTAAATCTTAAACTTTTACCAAGTAAGTACTTTTTTAGGTGACCACGATTTTTCAAAGTTTCCTGACACCTTCCTGGTAAACTTTCAACTAATTGTTGGGATCCACTCTGTGGGATAAAATACCACGCTTCCTTGATACCGGTCTAAAGATCGTTCGATTTTTTCTACCAATCTTAACCTTAACATCATTCCATAGATGTTCTATGGGGTTAAGATAGGGACTATGCGCTGGCTGGCCAGGTCAGTACAACAAATTGTTCGTCCAAAAGCTAATCATTGGCTATGTTTGATGCATGTTTGGGATCATTGTCATGCATGAATATACAATTTACTGGCATAGAATGAAAGAAAAATGGTTCAATATGGTATCCTTAAGACTATTGATATTCGAGAATTTATCCATTCTGCCATCAATCCTCACGACAGCGGACCCACTATATGCCATAAAAATGCTCCTCAGACCCTCAAGTTGCCTCTTCCGTGTTTCACAGTCTTAAGGGTGTACCTGTGATTGTACGCTTGGCACTTTGGGCAATGAACAAATGTTTTCCCATCTGGACCAAATCCATTAACTTAGGTTTTGTCACTCCAAAGCATTCTCTTCCAAAACTGCCTGTTATTGTTTGTATGGGTCTTAGCAAAAGATTTGATATTCTTCTTGAAAAGTAACGGTTTTTTCCTGCTCACAGAAAAGGTCCAAACAAACCAAACAGCATCGTTGAGCCTTTTTCTTATCAGTCTGTTTGAGACATCAACACCAAATTCTTCATTTACATCCGCAATAATGTCTCGAGATGACTTAAAAGGGTCACATTTGCCGGTCCGGAAGACATTATAAACCATTTTACGGGAACAATTAAGTGTTTTGGCTATTTGGGACGGATTTGTACCTTGTGTATGAAGATCGAAAATAATTGTCTTCTTTTCGGAGCTTCTCGGCCCATTTTGTTTAAAACGTTTTTTTTTTTTTTTTTTTGAAACTTTAAATAACACAAAATAAGCACTATCTCAAACAAATATAACAAGTAATTTGTAGAGTCAATGGGTATAGAGAACTTGAAAAATAATTGATTAAGAGAACTGTTATCACCGTAGTTGGATTTGCTAGAAATAGTGACCAGAAAGAGATAAGAGATTCATCAAGGGAAGTCTTTGACTAAATCTTAAAAATCTGCGTTCAATACTTTCTATTCTATCAATATGAACGGAATAGTATTTCGCACACACAACTAAAACTTATTCAGGAATCGGCCTGAAAAAAAGAAACATTCAGAACTTGAATAACATATGGAACATAGAACTCTCTGGACAATCTTTTGACGAAACCAAGTGCTTTGTTAGCTTGTTTTAAAATATAATTATAGTGAGCAGCAAACGTCAATTTTTAATCTAATATTTAAACATCATCTGCATAGATAAGCGATATGGAATTATTTAAAATAAAAGGCAAATCATTAATAAATTAAATAAACAGCAATGGACCTAGGTGACTGCCTTGAGGTACACCAGAATTGACTTTAAATTGACATAAAGGGTTACTCCTGAACATAACGCTATAGTCTGTCTATCTTAAAGTTATGACGGTGATGATGATGACATTCGATAAAAAGCGTTTCAGCTTATGAATATGACAGATTTGATTTGTTCAAGATTAAATGTTTGAAATGTGTAGATAGATCTTCTGCAGAGATGTTAACGCCTCACAGTGGCCCGTTTATGCAACACTGCTTGCAATATTCATTTTTCGAGTGGGTCTATAATGCAAAACTTTTTAGTTCACTAGATTCACAAATATTTGAAGCTCCAGTAATCGAAAAAATTATTCAATTTGGGTTATTGGTGAGCCTTATAGAGCAGGTCAAAGTTGAAGATTTTTAATGATGATCATTTTTTATTTTAACTTTGAATTTAAAAACTAGAAAAAGGGCTTCGAAACGCTTTTCGTTTTAGTTTTCATAATATGCTTTGCCATTATTTAGATCGATAATTAAAAAAAAAAGAGGCTGGGATGCGACCCACACTGATAACTTTCCATCCCGTCTGTCGATTTGTCTTGCTTAAAAGTTTGTCTATATGTATCAATTTTTACCAAATTTGCGTACTATTTTTTGTAGATTTTATTTTTTATGAAAAAACGGACTGTTAGATTTGTATAAAAAAAATTACTGAATATCGAAAACAATATTTTCTGTGAAATAAAATAAGTTTAAAGCTAATATTTGTAATTTTTGAAAAGCTATTTGAGTCGAAAGTAAATCTTTACCAAGTTTTAGTATTGTTTTTTTTTAGGTTTTTATTTTTTGTAAAAAAAAACTGTCAATTCGATTTTTCACAAAATTTTATCGAATGTTGAAAACAATATTTCTTATAAGTTAAAATTAGTTAGAAGTTATTATCTCAAATTTTTGAAAAGTTATTTGAGTCGAAAATCAATTTTTACCAACTTTTGTTAAATTTTTTTTTTTCGTTTTTTAATTTTTTGTAAAAAAACTGTCAATTCGATTTTTGTCAAAATTTTACTGAATTTTGACAACGATATTCATTGAAAGATAAAAGTAGTTTAAAGCCAATATCTCAAAGTTTTGAAAAGATATTTGAGTCGAAAACCAATTTTTACCAACTTTTATTATTTTTTTTAAGTGTTTTATTTGTTTGTAAAAAAAACTGTCAATTTGATTTTTCTCAAAAATGTTCCGAATGTTGAAAACAATATTTCTTATAAGATAAAATAACTTTGAAGCCTTAATCTCAAGTTTTTGAAAAGATATTTGCGTCGAAATTCAATTTTTACCAACTATGAGTAAATTTTTTTTTAGGATTTTATTTTTAATAAAAAAACTGTCAATTAGATTTTGCTCAAAATTTTATCAGATGTCAAAAACATTATTCTTCGTTGCACAAAATTTTTTTGGAGATGAAATCATATTTTGGTCGTAAAATTTTCGAGGTGACAAATTTTTGTTCAGTTTTTTTGATATATAAAAAAAACGTTAATTGGATTTTTTTCCAAAAATATAATTGTTTTGTATCACGTTACAATATATAATATAAAATTTAATTCAATTCTCTAGCGTCATTGGTTCATGAGATATTAAGGTTTAACCAAAATGTTCACCTTTTTTTAAACTGCTGTTAAAAAAAGCAACCACGCAATTTTCTTGATAGCCCTTTCTGCATCTTTCTGCATTAATATCTGTATAACAAAATTTATTTGAAGTCGATATCTCTTCTGGTTCTTGAGCTATGGACGACGAAAAAAAAGTGGCGAACGTACGAACGTACGTTCGTACGGTATAAAAAGATGAAACATTAAACTAAATTAATCATTTTGTATTTAAACGAGCGTTCGAGCAGTTGCTTTTATTTTTCAAAACAATTTAAAATGGATATTCCGAGTGAGGATTTGTTTGAACTTTTTGTCCATGCTAGCACTTGTAATGAGTTTATATCTGCCGTGGAAAGTGAATACCAACTAACAGATGCAAATGCAGTCAAACAGATATTAAAACAATTTTATTACAACCTTGATAGAAAATGAATAGTAGCCAAAAGATCGAGAAATAACTTCAAAGAATGGCTTTCCTTATCTCTGCATATCAATACCGGACAAACAGAAGAAGCGGGTGATCTCCCAACTATACATCAAGAGGAAGACCAAGAAAGACAGTCAATGAGTGCGCAACATTTACTAAAAAACAAAAACTAATCAAAGCTACAAAGGACATATGTACAGAACATCTCTCTGAAGCTTTGAGTATGAGATACAATAAGGACCATGAAAAGGGGAAGAGTGATATATGTAATTCAGACAATATCTTCTGCAAGTCTACTTCGTGTCAAAAGAGTCAAGGAAAGCATTCACACTCCCCAACACAATCCCAAAAAATACACCAATGAGAACGCATTAGGTTTGTTTATGGATTATGGATTGTATACTCTTTGACAAGAAGGAGAAGGTAATCATGAATCGATTGGGACCAAGGAGGCGGACAAAAGAAGAAAACAAAAGATCCAAAGGCGTTTTCGCGATGAGCTTGGCCTTGATGTGAATAAACCAAAGCAAGGGTTTGTAAACACTATTTTTTTTTTTTCCGCAGGAAGGTGAGAAATCTTCAGAGACACTATAAGCCCGATGCTTATAGTAGTGTCAGATTTTTACTGACTAAAACTCACCTCCCTTATCTTCTATATTATTACTACAACTAAGTCCAGCTTAACAAGTAGTTTTAGCGTCATTTTGTTCGCGTTTTGTCAGGAAGCTCCCCAACGAGAGGACCTGAAGATTCCACAAAATTCGAGTGGAGAGATTAATTTGTTTGCGCTAGATCAGAAGGTCTTGTTCAGTGCAGACGCCGAAAAACGAACGCCTCGCTAACAGATTGTTGGATTAAGTTATTACTATGATTTCTAAGTCGTGATTTTAGCTCTGTAGCAAATTTTTTAATTTCGTTTTCTACATATTTTATATTTAAATCTCTATGTAAGTCGCTATTTCTTACATACCATGGAGCATTTACTATTATTTTAAGTACTTTGTTTTGGTATGTTTGCAAAATTTGTATATTTCTTTCGTTGGTACAACCCCAAAGTTTTATACCGTACGTCCAAACTGGTTTCAGTACTTGCTTATAAATAAAAAGCTTGTTATAAACGCTTAGATTGGAATATCTTCCAATAAGCCATGTCAATTCGCGGAGTTTATTTTCGAGTTCATCGCGTTTCTTTTTTACATGAACTTTCCATTTAAGTTTCGCGTCTAGAGTCATGCCTAGATACTTCGCTTCATTAGCGTATGGAATTTGCACAGAATTTATATAAATAGGTAAGTTATATACTTTTTTATACGTAAAATTTGTGTGCGTCGATTTCGTTTCATTAAGAGCAATTCGCCATTTCTTTGTCCAATCTGAAATGCAATTTAATGCCTTTTGAAGCTTAGAGGTTGCCGTTTCTATTGAATCCGATATTGCGAGTACAGCTGTATCATCGGCAAAAGTGCCTAAAGTTGTGCCTTCTGTTTGGGGTATATCTAGGGTATAAAGAACAAACAAAATCGGTCCAAGGACGCTACCCTGGGGAACCCCAGCGTTTATTTCTTTAAACTCCGAATACTCCGTTCCTTGCTTAACTCGAAAGAATCTATTTTCTAGGTACGATTCAAGAATGTTATATATTTGCTCTGGAAAGACTTTTAATTTATATTTTAGCCCGTCATGCCAAACTTTGTCAAAAGCTTGAGAAACGTCAAGAAATGCAGTTGAGCAAATCACTAATGACGGAAACACTGCAAGAAGATTTTTGGAACAGTCAGATGCAACCGCTCGAATAACTGGACTCAATGGAGAAGTTATAATGAGGCTCAAAGTAATATTGAACGTTTTGCATTGCAGAGAAGTAGTGAATGCAGTTAAATTTGGGGAGTATACTAAGAAAATGGCAGAGCTTTTAAAACAAAAGTATCCTTAAAAACTACTCACACCTACTCTACACAAAATATCGGTTCATAGTCATTGAATATCAATCACTACCACTTGGATAACTGTCAGAAGAAGCCCAGGAAAATAAAGACTATAAGAAATATCGATATCAGAATACGTGTAAAATTTCAAGGATTCGGCAGAATGAGGACCTATTTAACATGCTTGCAACCTTTTCGGATCCACTTATTTCTTTCTTAAGGTATGTCAGAAGCAAAAAAGATCTGAAAGAACGATATTCTCCAGAAATGATAAGTTTATTACACATTTCCCCGGACTTAGATGATAGTTTTCAAGAAATTTAGTGTTTATATATTACATAATTTGTTTTGTCTTTATTTCTTTTTACACTGTTTGACTTTTGATATACATATCACCAAAATACATTATGTACTCTTGAATACTGGGAAATAAAAAAAAATGCCTTAACATTAAAAAAAAAAAAAACTTTTTTTCCCACTGTTTCACTCGAATTGGTCCTTTTTCTTTTTGCTCTACTGTTTCAATTCACTTACAGCCCTATAATGGTTATCAAATATCAACACGATATTTGAAAATAGTTGATAATTGTCACCAAAATAATAATTCGGTATTATGGTGATCATTTATCAATATTTTTGATAAATAGTGAACTAAAAGATCTATTGTGAATAGCTTTATTGATAAACTCGATATTACGGCTATCAAACATATTGATACCCATCAAATATTCTATCAGCTACAAAATCTTTGTTGACAAATGTATCAAATATTCGTAAATGGTAAAGAATTGTAATTTAAATACGATTTATAAAAGTTTTTTTTGTAGATTTTATTGAATATACAAATTGAAGAACGAAATGCCTTCACTAGAATTTTTGTTTCAAGGCAATTGTACTGAGGAACGAAGGTTTACCGTGCAAGCCTTTCTATTTGTTTTCTGTTGCTAACTATTCTACTCCTAAATGAACAAAATATTATTAAGAAAAAAGAAAAATTTATTTAATGAAAACAACGTACATTATTCCGCCGAAATTATTTATAGACCAAAACACAAGAACTCAACACAAAAAATGACAAACGTCAAACACCAAACAAAACCTATTCACAATCGTATATTGATTAGTATTCACAATGGGTGAAAAATTATCATTTGATACTCATAATAACAAATTATCAATAAATTGATAGAAGTTATCAGTTATCAAATAATTGATAATTGATAGCCATAATAGGGCTGTTAGATTACTTAAAAAATTGATTTTGACAATTGCATATTAAAGTACCGCTATGTTTATCACCTTTGTTAAAACTTCTTATTTTAACACAAATTTCTGAGACACCCTGTAAACAGTTTTTTTTTTTTTAAGTCACAATTTTTATAGCCTTGGAAATTTCCTTCAAGATAAAAAAAAAATTAAGCAATATCTTTATTCGTTTAGGAGATATGATTTTTGCAACCAAAAAAGTCAAAACGGGCCACTGTGCGCCTATTATGAATTTGTAATTTTTTTCGGGAACTTTGTTTGAGTTTTTAGTTAATCCTATAGAGCGAGCTTGCTTATTCTGACAATTTGAAAACTTTCTTAAGTAAATATAGTTTTTTTATACTCAGAATTTCGACTTTAAGTACCATTGTTTTATATCATCACAGCAATTTCAGCGTAGCGCATGTAGCGCATTTAGACATTCATAAATCAAACCATTTTTGTTTAAAAATTTTTGGTTTGGTTTTTCTTATATAATACAAATATTTCTGTTTAAGAGATGGGTTTACTGGTAATTGATAATAGATTTTCTTCTAATCGATTTTGTTATAATAAAAACATGTTTTCAGGATAAAGATATCGATTTTATATTTGCCCTATCATTTTTATAAAAACATTCCACATTCTGAAGGAATTTTATTCTTAAATATAAAAAATAAATTGTTGTTGACATTTATTATTATAGGAAATACGATATCCGCGGCTGCACTCTGGAATCAATTTCGTTTTCATTAATTCATAGTTTATAAAATTATAGTCTTCCCTTTGTAAACAGCATTCATATACTGCATCTCTGATGTTTTGTTTTTGTTTTCTTAAACGCTTCATCTGTCATCAAACAAATACATAACATACCCTACAACTAGTTGACAGAAATAAAAAAATACATAGACAAAACAAAATCTTTTGTTGTGCCCCTTAATTGCGAATGACATTCCACACTCATTCCATTTGCGGTACAGAGCACATTCAATAGGTCAGTCATCACTATGAAAATACAAACATGTACCGAAACCGAAGCCGAAGCCGAAACCGATATCTGCCCGTTATAGCTGTGATGACAGCTGTATACCTAACCCATCTGTATCTACCTTCAATTGCTTATGCCTTTCTTTTTTTGTATATTAATTTGTTAGTCAAATATGCTAAATGTCAAAACCATGCGGTTATATCGTGTCTGACAGCTCACATTGAACCGAATTTGATTTGGACAATGAACAATGGACATGGCCTCTATTTATGTGCAGTGTTTTGTGTTGTACGATGTGGTGTATACACAAAACCACATCTCCATATGTACACCGCACATTTCACCGTGGACAGTTGCATAACCGATTTATATGCATTTATTAATGCAATTCCAGTCCCAATGTCAATCTCAGTTCAAAAGAGAGAAAGAGAAAGATAGAGCCACAACCAAAGGAACACCTGTCAGATGCATATACGATGCAGTGATGCGTCCTCGCCATTACTCATTCCAATTATGATGCCCATTGCACCCCACCTACACCAATTTTGTTTGCTTTGGTTGATCGTTTATTTTGTTTGCCTTTGGCTGATGGTCTCATCTAAACTATTATTTAGATACGACGACGACGACACGGCGTAAATATTTTCTTTAAATAAAATTGCTCTGTGCCACGAATGGCGTAGAGCGGCAAGCAGCAAGCGGTAAGCGACGTATTCGATATAAATATGTTAATTACAGCAAAAAGTTTATTACCGGGTCGATGATTTTGGCACATCTCTGTCTAGTAGATGTTTTTTTAATTTGAATCATCATCGGAGCTCTTGAATAATTTGTTTGTTTGTTTGTTTACACGTGGAGTTTTAGTGTGTTTTTGTTGTTCAGTTTTGTTTTTGTTTTTGTTTTTATTTCATTTTATTGTACGGCAAATAATATTGATTTTATCATAAAGTAGAATAAAAGAAAAGAAAAACTTTGAACTCTTTAAGTTTCTGTTTTGGGCATAAAACAAAATAAAAACCAACGATGCATGTGACGAGAAAAAGAAGAACGCAAAAAGAAATAAAATCAAATGATCATCTTTACCTTTTTCTTTCTCGCTAATATACGAACCTCGTATCTAAAAACTTAAGTCTTTTGGAACACATCCCGAGTACATGATACGGTACTAGCTCACCAGGGTCAGCATTTATTAGGGAGATAAATTGTGTATATGAGCATTTTTATTAGAAGAAATTCCTATCAAAATATTCTGATTGAAGGGGATGGGGTTGGAGTTAGGAGTTGGAGAGTAAAGATACATAATATTTTTCCTGTTGGTCCTTTCTAAGGTTATGGTTTTGTTTTGTTTTATTTTCTTTTTTTTGTATTTTTTTAGGGTTGATGTCAATGTTTGGGAATTTAATTTGTTAAATTGCTGGCAAATTAGTATGTGATGAGGTTGAGAATTTGTTCAATGTTGTATATGGGTTAGGTATGGTGTACAACTTATGTAGGTATAGTTATGTTATTTTCTTTTATTGTTATTGCTTCCGGTTGAGATATTATGTTATATGCGGATCATGAGCTTTAATAAGAATCCAAAGCATTTCACTTATTACATATTATTATTATTACGGGACACATTTTAGGATTTTTAGGACGTTATATTATTAAATCTTTATATTAGAGAAGTTACGAAATAAGATAAGATTAAACATAAAATATCATCATAATCAGGTAGAATAGATTTTCATTGATATAGCACTCTGTGCAAAGGTACCTAAACTGGCTTTTTGCAAAAGCAACCAATATCCAATATGTACCGAATGCTGAAGAACTTGTAATAGGCTGCAGTAAAATTTGGCATTTGCTTTGAAAACAATTCTGATGAAGCTGAATTTTAGTCAAGAGAGCTGCATCTATAGGTCGTCAGCATTTTCTAAAAAATTACACCTACCCTTAATTTCATTAGAGGCTAAAAAAATGTGATTTGTTTAACAACGATTTCTTTGAAATTACGATTTTGTTATTACAAAAAAATATCAAGGAAAAATGTTTCTTTGTCCAAAATAAAGCATTAAAGCATCTTGCACATGAGCTACGAACTGCGAACTGTGGATGTTCGTATATTTTGACTTTTCTTTCACATGAGCTTTATTTCTGTTCGCAGACAGTGACGAATTGTCAATTTGTAACTACCCTTTTCTCCATATTTTCCTCAGCCATGATCTTTCACACAAAAACAAAACAAGAGTGGTATAATTTTGAGGTTAAGTTGAGCGCGAACAATTTATTCGTTGCAGTGTGGATGGTATGTGGAATGCGAATAGAGTTTGACAGTTCGTAGCAACTACACTGCAATTCGTTACTACCTTTATTTTTAATTTTATTATTCTAACATTAGTGTCAGTTGGTTTTTAATAATTTAAATGTGTTTTTGTTTGAAATTGACTTTTTGAAATGTGTAAAATCACGTTTGTTCGTTCATTTGTTGTTCGCTCTCATGTGCAAGGCCCTTAATAAGAAATTATGCCGATTTCAGAACCCGATAAATGAGTTACAAATATATACGTAAGGATTTTTTAAACATTTTAAACGAAGCGAAGTGTTTTTTTAGTTTGTTTTTTAATATAAAGAGATATATATAGAGATGATGATGTTGATAATGATGATGACGGTCGATAAAAAGCGGTTCAGCGAATGAATATGACATATTTGATTTGTTCAAAAGTAACTGTTTGAAATGTGTAGATAGATGATAGATTTGTAGATAATAGCCGCGTTTTATTATCACCATGATCTGATCCGGATCTTGAATTTGCATGCATTACAACAACAACACAAGATCCTGCTTTGTGTTTGGATCTCAATTTGAGATCCAAAATTTAATTCTTTTTTCACAACAAGGAGCGCTATATCATTGTTATTTCACATGTAAATGTTGGTATCATTGCAAACAAATTAAATAAAACCTGTATTGCCATGTTAACATTTCCATTTGACTGAAATAAAATATTTTTTAAATAGAAAGCCAGAAGCTTTATATTTATTCATTTTGTATATAATCCATAAAATAATTAGATATTTTAACAAAACTAGATATTAATTGGTGAAATTAAAATAATTAAGTCCAAAAAATGTATATTTGACATAATTTATGGGTATTATTTTCCCCCAAAAAAAGGAACAAAAAAATCATTGAGCAAAATGTTCTTTGGGCAACCCTGCTTCAAATGTCAAAAAATATAAATAAAATCGAGAAAGCTGCAGCACAAATGGGAGAAAAGATGTTCAAATAAATTGTAAGTAATCTCTAAATTAAATTATTTGAGTGTCACATTTATTAAATGGTCAAAAAGAATCTGGACTACATGTGAGACCAAAGCGTTCCTGGATGCTTTGAGTTTGAGAGTGCAATGGTGATTTGCAGAAACATTTTCAAAAGTTGTGGAGCTTCCATTTTTGGTATGTGTTTGTTTTTTTTTTTGCTTCGTAATGTCACTTTTGAAAGAACGAATTTGACACTGCTACCAAACTTTAAATAACAAAAAATATGATGATCCAATGCTGTTTTATTATCGTGATCTGATCCGGATCAGATCACGGTGATAATAAAACGCGGCTAATGATAACAGCTAAATAGCTAATAGTTTTAACGATTTTTTTTGTTAATATTTCGGATAGCTTAAAACCATCTTTTCCAATAAACAACAGTTGCAATTCTAATATTTTATCAAACTTAAAAGAAGATATAATGCAAGTAAATAGCTTCTGTTTCCAAGCTATCACGCCCGTAGAGGTTTTTAAAATGATAAGTCGCCTGAAAAATACAAATTCTTGCACTAGTGATGGTATTTCTGGAAAATTTTTAAAAGAAATTGCATGGGAAATTGTTGATATTTTGAGTTTTATTTTTAATATTAGCGTTGAAAGTGGTATATTTCCGAAGTTATTTGAAATGTGCTGAAGGTAATAGAAAAAATATTAGTGAATACAGACCAATCTCGTTACTTTCTACCTTTTCAAAGCTCTTTGAAAAATGTGCGAATGCTTTCATTTTTAAGAAAAAAATTGCCATTTTTCATCCGACCAATTTGGATTTAGATCCGGTAAATCCACTGAAGATGCTATTCTAAAAGTATGCTGTAACTTATACAATGGTGTTGAACAAAATCAATAGAATATGGCACTTTTCATTGATATGAACAAAGCGTTCGACATGGTAGACCATGATTTGCTATTAGTCAAACTTTATAATGCGGGATTTAGGGGGTTCCACTTATGAGTGGTTTAAATCTTATTTGGTAGGCAGAGAGCAAAAGGTTCATGTAAATGGAGTTTTTAGTACATCGGTTCTAAAGAATGGAGTTCCACAGGGATCTGAACTCCCTATTTCAACAAAGGTTTAACGGTAATCAAATAGCTTTTGCTGATGATATCGCTTTCACTTATGCGGAAAAACACCTTTCGAATGTATAGTTAGGATGAATGAGGACCTTCAAATGCTCAGAATCTGGTTTGTAGCTCACAAACTAATAATGAGTGAAAAAACTAAAATGATGCATTTTGAGACATCAGGATACATTTTTGATGACTACGAAGTTTCCTATCATTCATACGATTGTAAAAAATTTAGTTTACCGCTACATATTTGTGGAAGAGACAATTTCAAAGGTTCTAATCTTTGCTCGAAAACCTGTTTTAAAATTAATTCTGTTGATTCATTTAAATATTTAGGGGTACACATCGACAAAAAAATGAACTGGAAGTGTCATATTGAGAGAGTAAGAACCTACTTGACTTTAGTAACTCGAAAGATGTATGTTTTAAAACCTTACTGTTCACGTAGTGTTTTGTCAATGATTTATTGCGGACTTGTTAACTCAAGACTACAATACGGTATAGTTAATTGGGGAGGCGTTTACATTAACACTTTTGAGTCCCTCTTGGTTGCTCAAAAACATATTGTACGACTCATATGCGGTAGAAATCGATTCACACATAGCTGGCCTCTTAGACGTCTTTATGTTTTCAAAGTTTTGAGAGAATTCTTTATACAAAGCCGCAATGTACCATCTAGAAATTCGTCCGTATTTAACTTACGAGTAAATAATTTAAAACTATTCAATGTTCCGTTTGCACGTAGATCACGTTTCAAAAACTTTTATCTCACCACCTCCGCTAAACTGTTCAATAAGCTTCCCTTATCTATCAGAATTAATAGTATATTTAACTTACTTCCTAAAAACGTCAGATCATGGCTTTTTACTATTGACCTTAATGATGTGGAGTTACTGTTTAGAACCTAATAATATACATACATATACATATAAATACATACACAACAAAGATTCTTCTCGGTTCCTACAAAATACTAAATTAAAAAAAATAATAAATTATTGTTCATTACTGAATAAAAAAAAAAAAAAAAAAAAAAAAAAAAAAAAAAAAAAAAAACTTATGAAAAGCTGATAGTACCCCATGTCAGTTATTCTCAGTTAAAAATTATATGTTAGATCAATCAACACTAACTTTATAGTTATAGATTGATTTTATGATTTTATTGTATTCTGTTTCCATCATTTAATTATATAATTTTATATTTGTTAATTAGATATAAGTGAAATGAATGCAAAATAAATTGAAATTGAAAATTGAGATCTTCTGCAGAGATGTTAGCACCTATTATAAATTTGAATTCATTTAATTTAATTTATTTGAGTTTTTAATTAATCCTAGAGAGCGAGCTTGTTTGTTCGAAAAATCTGTTACTACGGAAGGTATCCTATAAAAATTCTGTACTAATATTATAAATGGGAAAGTCAGTTTGTTTGCTTGTTTGTTTGTTTGTCTGTCTTTCCTGTCGCAATGGAGCAATATTGTGATATGATTTTTTGTGTGGAGATAGTTTCGAGCCTGGAGAGTGTTTCGAGCTACTTTTTACCGCGAAAAAAAACTTCTCACTCCCAGCTCATTTTGACCAGATTCACCAGTTACATTTATAATTACTCGTAGATGTTATGTCTATTGTTTTTACATTACTAGCATATCATTGAGTGTTTCCTGCTTTTGGACCTATCATCGTTGTTTATCATGAGGCATTTCTTGGATTTGGTTCAGACTACCTCAATTCTTAAGACTTCGTGTCCTATAACTTGGGTGAAACATTATTATTAGTGCTACTGCTCATACCTTAACGTTGAAAATGTTATTATTCCTCAAATTCCAATAATTCCTTAAGCTTTACCATTTTAATTCAAAAGGCTTCAATTCCGCATTCATTTCCAACAAAATTTCTTCTACAAATAAAAATCAAGTAGGGTTTTCCAAAAAGACGTTTCATTTTAATATTTAAAAAATAAGCTGGGATGCTGGCAACACAAATAACTTTTCATCCGTGCTGTTTTATAAAATATTAACTACAACATTGTGTACCAGATAAAACAAACTTTGAAGTCAAGTCAATAATTTTTTCGAATTTATAACAATTTAGTATTACTTCGCAATATAAAACAGATAAATTTATTTGAAATCGCTCACGTCATTGGTTCTAGAAATATGTTGGGTCAACCAAATTTTCCACTTTCTTTTAGAAAGTCCTTTCTGCATGTTTTGATTGACAAAAAATCAGTAAAAAGAAAATTTATTTGAAGTCGATGTCTTTAACGCTTAAGTCTTGAGTTTCAACAGTGTGAGCGAGCGCATCACGACAATCCGCATCAAGGCTAAATTCGCCAACATAAGCCTAATATGCGCGCATGCCCCAACAGAGGAGAAAGATGAGGACACCAAAGACATATTCTTCGAGCTCTTGGACAAGACATATGAGCAGTGCCCTGGCTATGACATTAAAATTGTCTTAGGAGATTTTAATGCCAAGCTAGGAAGAGAAGACATATTTGGTGGCACAATCGGGAGATACAGCCTGCACGACACCACCTTCGACAACGGATTCAGGCGATTTCGCTGCGGGGCGAGACGTTCTGGTAGCTAGTACGCAGTTCACACATCTCAATATCCATAAGGGGACATGGAAATCTCCTGATCAATCAACCGTCAACCAGATTGACCACATTGCGATCGACGCACGACACTTCTCCAGTATACAAGATATCCGAACATTCCGAGGGGCCAACATTGACTCGGACCACTACATCGTTGTAGCCAAGGTACGGCTACGGATATCCCGGTCCAACCCAAAACAAGGAAGTACTGTGAGAAGTTTCGACGTTAGACGGGTACAATCGCAAGAGACTGCCGTGTCCTTTTGCGATCGAGTCTCTAATAACCTCTTAAGAAGTGCTATGCTGCTTGCATTAAGCATTGAAAACCAGAGACAACATTGCCTTGCAGCCATCAGAGACGCCGCCTCTAGGTTTCATACGGCCACCACAGCGAAACCCTTGGTTTGACGACGAATGCCGGCAAGCGTATGCAGCTAAACAACAGGCATACAAAACGGCGCTTCAGAAGAACCAGAGCTGCTTGCGAGCTCTACGAGCAGAAGAGGAGAGAGGAACACCGGCTTCTTAGATGGAAAAAAAGAGAGTATGAGAAGCTCGCGACCAAGGAGATAGAGGGATGTCACAACAGAAATGAGGTTCGTAAATTTTATCAAAAGGTAAAAAAAAACCTTCTAAGGCTACCAGCCACGAACCGAAGCCTGTAAAGACGATCAGGGGAACATCGTAGTAGAACCGCAGTCTATGTTGAGAATATGGAAAGATCACTTCTCCAAATTATATAACGGCGATGACGAACCGATTTCCGCTGTAAGGGAGATGGAACCACTCAACCTAGGCGACGCAGATCAACGATTCCGCTTACCCGACATCGACGAAGTGAAGATAGCTATATCTAAACTGAAGTCAAACAAAGCTGCTGGGGCTGACGGCATAGCTGCCGAACTATTTAAAGCAGCAGGCGATGACGTGGTAGGGAGCGTGCACCAACTCATCTGCAAAATATGGTCGGAAGAGAGCATGCCCGATGAGTGGAATCTCAGCATTGTTTGCCCAATACATAAGAAAGGAAACCCTCTAAATTGCGCCAACTGCAGAGGCATCAGTCTCCTTAGCATTGCATATAAGATCCTCTCTGCCGTATTATGTGAACATCTGAAGCCGTTCGTCAGCAACCTCATAGGTCCTTATCAGTGTGGCTTCAGACCAGGAAAGTCCACTATCGACCAAATATTCACACTACGGCAGATCTTGGAAAAAACCCAGGAGCTTCAAATCGATACCCACCATCTCTTTATCGATTTTAAAGCCGCATATGACAGCATTCATAGGGAAGAGCTCTACAGAGCAAGGTCTAGGTTTGGCATCCCTGTCAAACTTATCCGTTTGTGCAGAATGACGATGGAAAATGCACGCTGCTCCATCAAGGTCGGAAAAGATCTCACCGATGCATTTGATGTCAAAAAAGGTTTTAGACAAGGCGATGCACTGTCATGCGACTTCTTCAACATCGTTCTGGAAAGAATTGTGCAAAACTCAACCGTCAACACTAGAGACTCAATCTTCCAAAGGTCCATGCAATTACTCGGATACGCAGATGATATTGACATAATTGGAAGATCAAAGCGTGATGTCAGTGATGCTATAGCTTTGAGGTAGTTGAGGACTTTGTCTTCTTAATCACCGCAATAAACTCAGACAACGACACCAGCGCTGAAATCAAACGAAGAATAACTCTTGCAAATCGCTGATTCTTTGGACTTAGAAGGCAATTGAGTAGTAAAGTCCTCTCTCGAACATCTTAAATCACCATCTATAAGACACTCATCATCCCGGTTCTCATTTATTGCGCTGAGGCCTGGACCCCGTCAAAGAAAGATGAGAGCGTTTTAGGATGCTTCGAGAGAAAAATTCTTCGAGTGATTTTTGGTCCCGTATGCATAGATGGAGAATGGAGAAGATATAACGACGAACTGTACGGGCTGTGCAGCGACACAGACCTAGTTAATAGAATTAAAGTCCAACGACTTAGATGGCTAGGTCATGTAGAGCGGATGAACATTAAAGCTCCAGCCCGGAAGGTCTTCGAATGCAATCTGGAGGGACGGCGCAGTAGAGGAAGACCGCGACTCAGGTGGCGCACTCAGGTGGGTGAGGAGCTCAACCAACTTGGCGTGCGAAACTGGAGACAGCTAGCTAGGGACCGAGCTGGCTGGAGACGCATGTTGGTTGAGGCCCAGGTCCGCCCCGGACTGTAGCGCCACCTTAAGTAAGTAAGTAGATGTAAAACATGTAATTCTAGCTTAACTATGGTAGCACAATCAAGTTGATTTTGTTTTAATAAATCTACACTGACAGCTCTAAGATTTGTTTTGTATTTTTTAAGATTGTCAAAATATGTCTATAAAAGTGATGACTGATTTAAGTCTTTTGGGACGTTGCTCATGGGTGTGATAGTTTATATGCAGATTCATATACCCTCCTTACAAAATTGCATACATTATTTTCCTGAGAATAACCCAGATTTGACAGCAAAAAAAAAACAGACCAAACTTAAAATTCTGAAATTAGATTAGGGACTTAAGTCCCAATGCAACCAAAGTTATACCTACACTCGCTATAAAGTTTTGACGAAAATCTTAAAATTCAAATTATGTTTGATATTAACTTCAAAAACTAGAATCGCAAAAACTTATTCAACAAGAAATATATCAACTAATTGTGTTGTGTATGTCTCCACTTAATTAAAGCTTTTTTTTCATATGTGTAACGTTACACAAAACATCCAAAAATGAGACATAAACTACACAAGAAAAAGAATTAGCTTTGTGAGATGAAGAATTAAAATTAAAGAACAAAAGACTTAAATTATTAAGTTATAATGGAAAATAATTTTACTATTCGCCATACATCGTGTCAAAGAATAAAACATCACCATGTGAAGATGACAGAACCGACGCACGACGACGATGTGACGATGTGAACGACAATGAAAACGCCAAAAGTAGACAAGACACACGACGAACGGCACGAAAATAAAGGCAAAAGATCCAGATCCGCAGAGCCAAACCGACAATGATGCTTATGTTAATGGTAATGATACCGATGTTTATGACGACGATGTAGACATTGACGACGACTACGCCGCCAATGATGATGATGATGATGATGATAAAAACATCAACTGAGTTAATTTCACAAGCAATTTACTCATTTAAGCCTTCGGCAAAGACACACATTCTTTCTCCTTACATATCTCTACACTCTCAGAAGCACAAGGATAAACACCAAGGCTATCCATGGAGGAATGTTTTACTTACTGTGCCTGAAATGCCTGCTACTTTGTTGGAAACAGAAAAAAGAAAATAATAAACAAAACATCAAAAGGATAATATAATGAACTTTTGTTCATATATAAAATTTCTAAGCAATGTGTTCATTTTGCTCATGAAACCAAACATAAATTTCTTTGTTTATCATTTAATTGGCATAATGAAGTCGCCATGTTTGTTTGATAAGTCAAAACAATAATATTCTGTTTGACGTTTTGTTTTGACATTTGATATGACTTTTTAACTTAAAAAAAAAAACAACAAACAGTCCTAAATGATATTCAAAGAGGCAATAAGAGGCGAAATTATTTAAATTAAATCAACGCATTCTCTCGCAAGTGTTACACACTTTTTTGAAAATATCAACAACAACAACAATAACAAAACTAACTTAAATATATAGGGCAAATGGTATTCAATGTTCAATTTATTCAAGTTTTTCCTTTTATGTTTTCATTTATTTCAATTGAAAATAATATTACCCAATATATAAAATGTTTGCTGTGACCAACACGTGAAACAAATGTGTTTGTTTTGTTGTTGCTATTTTGTTCAACTATTGCAATTTTTCACCCCGATTGAATTTTAACAACAGATGTTGTTGTTGTTGTTTTTGTTGTAGTGTAGATAGCTTCATTTCATCAAATTTAATCAAAAACAGAATCGACCGACAAACAACAATATGATGCCATAAGGTTATTAGGTTGGGGGACTCTGGATCTGGATCCATTCTAGTGTGGAAGAAAGTATTGAATTTCAAGTTATTAAATATGAGGAACTATTTATTCAGTGGAACTGATTAATTATGTTGTTTGCATTCTTCTTGCAATTAGGAGAGGTTGCATAATCGAATTGGATTGTGTAAATAACAAAAAAAAAATATGGTTATGGTTTCAATTTCACTAAACAGTAAACATACAAATGTTAGACGCTACAGCTAACAAAATTGAGAGTACAAAATACATGTGGAAGTGAAAATTGACTCCGTGGAAAATTTAGAACTTAAAATTAGGTTGAATCATGCATCATTAGTGTACTTTGACATATGTATATGTATGTAATGTATGTATACAATCGAGTCATGTTGTCATTGATATGGAAATTTTCTAAAAGAACATTTTGTATATTATAGAAATATTTGTTTTTGATATACAGGGTTATCCATTTTGAGGTTTCAAAAGTAAACGTAAATAAAACACATATTAAATATTTTTGACACATATTGGGCGGTATCTCAGCCATAACTTGACGAATGTTGGTTTTTAAGTGCTCAAGAGTTAAAGGTTTATCTGCATAAACACGGCCATTCACGTAGTCCCACAAAAAAAGTCCAGCCGTGTCAAATCGCATGATCGTGGTGGCCAGTTGATATTGCCACGACGAGAAATTACTCGGCCAGGAAATGTATCTTGCAATAAAGCCAAATTCGCTCGAGTTGTGTGGCATTTGGCACCGTCTTGTTGAAACCACATTTTCTTCAAGTCGTATTCCTCAATAGCAGGCAAAAAAAGTCACTTACCATATGACAATAACGCTCCGAATTGACGATGGCAGTGGTTCCACCATCGTTTTCGAAGAAGTAAGGTCCAATCACACCTCCGAACCAAAGAGCGCACCAAACAGTGTGAGCGGGTCTTTATATGGATGTATGTAGGTGTAGATCCAATTGCAAAATACGCAATATTGTACCGTAAGACAGACTAAATTTCTGAGAACGACGAGGAATCGACACATTCGGGTCTTCGGCAACACTTTCACTTACAGCAACGATATACATTTTATTTATTATATTTGTTATTAAAGGAAGAGATAAAATTAATAATAAAATGAAAATCCTAAAAAAAAAGTTCGCTGCTCAACTCTTTTGATAAAATTAACTTTAATTTCCTTGCTAAAACTTTTCCATTTATTTGGTTTTCATGTTTAATTCATAGATTTAGGTTTAAAAAGACGTCCCAATGCAACTTTCCGTGATTTCAATAACTTAAACAAAAGATATGAATTTTGCCGATTTCCCCATACATTCGTCCCACTGTGCGGCGGTAGCTAGGTTTTTGTATTTAAAAATTGGTACAACTGAAAGAAAACCTTTCAGAATAATAGTAAAAAAACACAAATAGAAGAAAGTTTTGTCAAAATCAAAAGCTAAAATTTACTTCAGCAAACAAAACTAAACTAAAACTAATAAAATGGACAATTTTTAAGAAGAAATAGTAAGAAAACATCTAGAAATTGAGATTCTATGAAAAAAAAGTTAATTTAACAATTTGATATAAAACAAAAACTTCAAGGGGGTTTGTTCGTAGACTACTACATTAACATGTGGTGTTGAAGCGAGCTTAAAGCTCGATAATGCATTATGGTCTGTTTATTTGCATGTTTGTGTATAAAAAATATAGTTTTGTTTTAATCAAATTAAAAAAAAAAAAATTGCACATGGAGTAGGTAGTATATTCTTATATGGTGCTGAACTATTCAGTTCTTCATTGTTTAACATGAATCAAACTATCTCACTTGCACTTCATAAGAAACATCGAAACACCATTTGCATTTTATAAAGTGCTGTCAAACTTAATCATTTTTAAATCTTCTTGTGCGGTGGAAACACCAAAAAGATTTATTTAATCTAAACTCAGATAAACCTTTGGTGGAAACATAGCAAAACTTAATAATTATCTTTTCTATTATTTTCTCTTGCAAAATAGGCCCAGTTAGTCCATTTTCATTAAAAAAAAACTAAATAATATCATTATCAACAGTAATAGATTTATTTTTCCCCCAATGAAAAACACACATGACTCCAAATGCACAAATACTCAACGAACACAGCCATCGAGATACAAATGCAATATCAATCGTGAGAATGAAATCACATAAGATCCATTCGAGACTCGTATAAATGTCAAAAAAACCCATCCGTAGTAAGATTCTACTTTAACTTTTATCGTTAGTATAGATTTTCCAACAAAACACGGGTATTATTAAAACCATAATCTCCTCTTAAACCACGATATGTGGCTGTGGCAGAATCACCATTTTTAAAGTAGGTTTTAACAATTTGTATGCGTTGTGCGATACTTAAGCGATCAAGTTTCGTAAATGTCAGACTTTCAACTAAAAAAAAAATTGTTTTAACTGCTTTGTTTGACAGATGTCGAATTCCAGCCCTAAACTTTTGAAACTGCAAAATGGATCACCCGTTACAATCGTCACTTGTTGTTATTGATGGAAATTTTCTAAGATCATTTTATATAATATCGAAATTTTGTTCTTGACATACGAAATTGTTATTGGACTTCATTTTGAATAGCCCTCTCCTTTGGCAGCTGTCACTTTTGAAGCTGTCATTTTTGACTCGAAATTCGAAGTAATTCGGAAGACTTTTCAACATTTTTTTGAAACTTTTTGCATTTCAGTTCGTTCGTCAGAGTTTACATGTTTTTGGAGACCAGTACAGTATTTCAACTTTAAGAGCTTATTAGTGAGTCATTTTTTTACACTTTGCGGGAAAGATTACTAAAGAAATTCTAAACCCGTTTTCTTAAATCAAAGTCATTTTTATTCAGTATGAAATGCTACTCTATCTGAACTATGGATTTTAAGAAAATCGGATTTTTACTACCTGTAAAATTTTTTTGGAAAAGTAGCTTTTTTTGTAATCATAATTTGCTGTCTAAAATGTTTGTTCTTAGTTAAAAATAACGTCTGCTTTCAACGCGCTTCCACAAAACGTGGATTACTCGTATGTCTCCGATGTTTCTTTCTGTAAGAAACAAATCACGAAATTACGCTTTTCGTCGGACTCGTTGAGCCGACTGTCCTCAAGACTGAAAATCAAGTGAGAAACTGAACTGAACATTAAATATTTATTTATGGATTTAACCTCTCTATTTTTGTATTTCTGTGTTAAGTTGTATAAATGAAGCACCATCAAAAAGAAGGGCTGCTTTTAAGTCCCATTGGAAATCAATTAATCGAAATTGATACAATTCCAATTCAATTCGAAAAGAAAAAAAGGAAAATAATATCAAAAATACAGCTTTTATTTTTAAAAATTAACACGGAAAAAGATACGAAAATTAAATAACCATTGCAAATATAATCGGATTTTATATCCAATGGAAAAATGGAAATCGTTGTGATAGATAGATTTTGAATGAGGCACTAAATCCTCCTGAGCGCAAAAAAATAAATACTTTTCGTTGTAAATATTGAAAATATTTTATTTTCATTTATTTCTGCATTTTATTTAAAAATCAATTTCATTTTAAGCAGAAATGGATACAAATGAAAATAAAACCTCCACAACATTAAATCGAAAAAAATTAAACTTTTATGTTGGATTTATTTAAAAAAAAAAGAAATGTAGCATAAGTTTTTAATGTTATTTACCGACATAAACTTGATTAAAGGGTCAAGAACATACAATTTTCACACACAACAGATTTCTTTCTACCTTTTTTCCTTTGGCTTTTGATTGTTTTTAATTTGCCCCTTCATGTTCTTTTCATTAACTTAAAAATTTTAAAACCACATTCACCCATCAACGAAGGTAAAAGTACAAATACACCTGAGTTTTATTTATCAATGTTCATACCTACCTGCTTCCTACAAATGTTCAGAAATGGGATTGCAATATATACTTTCGTGTATAAATATATAGAATGAAAAAAACATACCTACATGCATGAAAAATAAATCTTCTTTGTCTTTTATTTCTTCCTTTTTTTTTGATTCACATTAATCCTTTTCCGAGGAGGAAATCGACAAATGTTTTCTCATTTTTCATTTTTCATTTACTATTTTTTTTGAAAAAAAAAGAAGAAAAACATGCGCGTTTTCTTTATTCAAACCGCATTATATTTGCAAACATACATTAGATGGCATTAGTTGCATACATACATTTGATATGCTTTATATAGGGTAACCAAGCTAACTAACTACTATTTGCTATTTATTTTATTTTGTATACAGTGCGGTTCCATAGATTAATCGCTTAAGGTTTTTAAGTTTTTTTAATTATTAAGTCTTAACAACTCTTATTTATATCTGTTTGAAATTTCACTTTCAATTACTTTCCAAAGAAATTGATTTCATAGTTGCTACTATTTTTCAAAATAATTTTCCCTGAAAAAAACATAAAAACGGTCACTCTTTGAGAACCATTAAAAATACTTTGGTCCAAATTTATAGTCAGCTCATGTCAAGAGAATAAGAGCCTGTTTCACAATATAAAGGGGCCAGTTATAGCTATCATTGAAATTGATCCGGAAAATTTTTTGAATTGATATTTGACGGTGTTTCCCTTTGATTAGGAATGGAAATTATATACTGATCGATCGGAAATCTCACAAAGAATTTGTTTTGAGAAGAAAAATTGTAATTCCGCATTGATTTCTTCAATTTTTCGGACGGAAATTCATTTTCCTGAACAGCTGATACTTTTATGTTCAAAAGTGAAACGAATCTTTCCTCTGATTTGTGTTCCATTTTCACACAATTCCAATGACAGATCTCTGTCAGTAAAAATTTGTCGGTGGATTTCAATCAGCAAATTTTTTTCAATGACAGAAATTTTTAATGATAGCTATAAACGACCCGTCAAAAATTCCAATGTTTATTTTCAATGATGCAAACCAATGATAGCTATGTATAACTGGCGCCAGAAGAAAAGTCGCAGTTAAGCTACTTGTAACCTAATCAAATCAGCAGATACAATTCCCATGATTGTTTCACTATAACTGAGTAAGTCCAACTTGAAGCTAATGTACCATGTAACTTATAGGGTGGATAAAATACCCAATAGCTCAGATAACTGACAATTAACAGTGTTACAAGTGCTGTAGTGAATGCAACAATGTTTTAATTTTCTTTTTTAAATCAAAATGGAAGTTTTTGTTGATACCTTACAGGTTGAATTATAATAAGCTTTTTAACAGAATTATAAAACCTCGAAAAAATCGCGTATTTCAAATGAAAAGAAACTAAATGGAATCGTTGAACGAAGTCTGCTTTTCATTTTTCATTACACAACAAAATTTTCACCGCCATCCACTCAAAAAACCACATTAAAAACATTTAGTAAAAGTCTTACTTACTTACTTAAGGTGGCGCTACAGTCCGGGGCGGACCTGGGCCTCAACCAACATGCGTCTCCAGCCAGCTCGGTCCCTAGCTACCTGTCTCCAGTTTCGCACGCCAAGTTGGTTGAGGTCCTCACCCACCTGAGTGCGCCACCTGAGTCGCGGTCTTCCTCTACTGCGCCGTCCCTCGGGATTGGATTCGAAGACCTTCCGGGCTGGAGCAGTTCGTTATATCTTCTCCTCCTCCATTCTCCATCTTTGTATACGGGACCAAAAATCACCCGAAGAATTTTTCTCTCGAAGCATCCTAAGACGTTCTCATCTTTCTTTGACAGGGTCCATGCCTCAGCGCCATAAATGAGAACCGGGATGATGAGTGTCTTATAGATGGTGATATTAGATGCTCGAGAGAGGACTTTACTTCTCAATTGCCTTCTAAGTCCAAAGAATCAGCGATTTGCAAGAGTTATTCTTCGTTTGATTTCAGCGCTGGTGTCGTTGCCTGAGTTTATTGCGGTGCCTAAGAAGACAAAGTCCTCAACTACCTCAAAGCTATAGCATCACTGACATCACGCTTTGATCTTCCAATTATGTCAATATCATCTGCGTATCCGAGTAATTGGATGGACCTTTGGAAGATTGTGCCTCTAGTGTTGACGGTTGAGTTTTGCACAATTCTTTCCAGAACGATGTTGAAGAAGTCGCATGACAGTGCATCGCCTTGTCTAAAACCTTTTTTGACATCAAATGCATCGGTGAGATCTTTTCCGACCTTGATGGAGCAGCGTGCATTCTCCATCGTCATTCTGCACAAACGGATAAGTTTGACAGGGATGCCAAAACTAGACATTGCTCTGTAGAGCTCTTCCTTATGGATGCTGTCATACGCGGCTTTAAAATCGATAAAAAGATGGTGGGTATCGATTTAAAGCTCCTGGGTTTTTTCCAAGATCTGCCGTAGTGTGAATATTTGGTCGATAGTGGACTTTCCTGGTGTGAAGCCACATTGATAAGGACCTATCAGGTTGCTGACGAACGGCTTCAGACGTTCACATAATACGGCAGAGAGGATCTTATATGCAATGCTAAGGAGACTGATGCTTCTGCAGTTGGCGCAATTTAGAGGGTTTCCTTTCTTATGTATTGGGCAAACAATGCTGAGATTCCACTCATCGGGCATGCTTTCTTTCGACGATATTTTGCAGATGAGTTGGTGCATGCTCCCTACCAAGTCATCGCCTGCTGCTTTAAATAGTTCGGCAGCGATGCCGTCAGCTCCAGCTGCTTTGTTTGACTTCAGTTTAGATATAGCTATCTTCACTTCTTCGAGGTCGGGTAGGCGGAATCGTTGATCTGCGTCGCCTAGGTTGCGTGGTTCTATCTGCCTCACAGCGTCACAGCCATTATATAATTTGGAGAAGTGGTCTTTCCATATTCTCAACAAAGACTGCGGTTCTACTACGATGTTCCCTTTATCGTCCTTACAGGCTTCGGTTCGTGGCTGGTACCCTTGAGAGGTTTTTTTTTTACCTTTTGGTAAAATTCCTGTTGTGACATCGCTCTATCTCCTCGATCGCGCGCTCCTCATGCTCTCTTTTTTTCCATCTAAGAAACCAGTGTTCCTCTCTCCTCTTCTGCTCGTAGAGCTCGCAAGCAGCTCTGGTTCTTCTGAAGCGCCGTTTTGTATGCCTGTTGTTAAGCTGCATACGCTTGCCGGCATTCGTCGTCAAACCAAGGGTTTCGCTGTGGTGGCCGTGTGAAACCTAGAGGCAGGCGTCTCTGATGGCTGCAAGGCAATGTTGTCTCTGGTTTTCAATGCTTAATGCAGGCAGTATATGACTTCTTAAGAGGTTATTAGAGACTCGATCGCAAAAGGATTGTTGCGATTGTTGCCGTCTAACGTCGAAACTTCTCACAGTACTTCCTTGTTTTGGCTTGGACCGGGATATCCGTAGCCGTACCTTGGCTACAACGAGGTAGTGGTCCGAGTCAATGTTGGCCCCTCGGAATGTTCGGATATCCTGTATACTGGAGAAGTGTCGTGCGTCGATCGCAATGTGGTCAATCTGGTTGACGGTTGATTGATCAGGAGATTTCTATGTCCCCTTGTGGATATTGAGATGTGTGAACTGCGTACTAGCTACCAGAACGTCTCGCCCCGCAGCGAAATCAATCAGCCTGAATCCGTTGTCGGAGGTGGTGTCGTGCAGGCTGTATCTCCCGATTGTGCCACCCAAGATGTCTTCTCTTCCTAGCTTGGCATTAAAATCTCCTAAGACAATTTTAATGTCATAGCCAGGGCACTGCTCATATGTCTTGTCCAAGAGCTCGAAGAATATGTCTTTGGTGTCTTCATCTTTTTCCTCTGTTGAGGCATGCGCGCATATTAGGCTTATGTTGGCGAATTTAGCCTTGATGCGGATTGTCGTGATGCGCTCGCTCACACTGTTGAAACTCAAGACTTTTTGCCTGAGTCTAGTTCCAACAACAAATCCACACCCAAATAGACGCTGTCTTTGTTCTCGATAGCAGTCGTCGTAGTATACATCGCAGTCCTTTAGTTTGCGTTTGCCCGGTCCATTCCATCGCACTTCTTGGATGGCGGTAATATCTGCCTTGCAGCAGTTTAGGGCTTCCGCTAATTGTTCGGCTGCACGTGGTCTGTTAAGGGACCTAACATTCCACGTACAGATCCGAAGTTCGTTGTCCTTATTTCGTTTGCTTGGGTTGTCAACAGTGAATCCGTCCGTATCCGAGGCTTGTTGGTGCTTCGCAACTAGAAAATTTTTACGTGGTCAGGAAGTCACCCTGACGGCACAACCCCCAACCTGGAGGGCCAGATCCTTAGTATAACTCCAAGGACGGGGAGCCGGGAAAACCGCTCCTTATAGGCCTGGGCTCCGAATAAGTCGTAGAAGCCCTATAAGGTGTTCACTAAATAGTTCAGCCTTACTGGAACTGTAGACACCATCGTTGATTCCATCTCGAGAATTCGTCCGCTGCCGTCTGGATAAGGAGAGGTGCCTTAGTGGAAACACCTCTCCCCCCCCTCTCTCGTTTGCTGCCCCCAACAATTTTCCACTGGGGTTAGAACCCAATCTCCAGTTGAGGTACTAGGCACCCGATGTTCACCACGGGGAGGTGAGAGTAGGAGTTGATAGACAGAGGTGGGTTTTGAGAAAAAAACCTGTGGACGCTTGTGTCCTCTTGAATGCACATGTCTACTATTTGAACATCTCTCCTAACCATGACGCTATATTATCTATATTATCAGTAAAAGTCACATTACCCAATTATTACATGAATTATGCAATAAACCCGAAAACAGCGATTAAAATGACGTTCGTCAAGTTAGCATTACCACTTTAAACTTATAATGAGATTAATTGCCGTGATTTTTTTGTAAATTTGTCTTGAAAGAAAAAATGTTGTCGTACTTTTTTTTTTAAACTAATCCCTGGAAATGTTTACTAGACCATTAATCGTCGTAGATATGTAGATTTTTTTTCACGTACATATTTCCCAGAAAATTTCCCTCCCAAATGAAAAAAATACTCAAAACGCAGTACTTTCAATGAACTAACGCGAACAATTTTTTCTTTCACGACAAATTTTTGACAAAATAACGACAACTAATCCAACTATTAGTCTCCTATAATTTTAATGCTAACCTGAAGAGCATGAATCTGATCAAAACCTTAATTTTTAACTCAATCGACCAAATGGTTTCGGCTGTAGGCCGAGAGCAGACAAGCGGACGAAAACAGGGGACCTACTTTTTTCGACTGCTCTGCCATCGTAATGTTATGTTTTATTAAAATTTCGTGTTCGAAATTTTTTACGACTGAAATATTTGCCATATAATTTCTATATTTCGCAAGTAAAAATGTCGGTTGATGAAACCATTTTTAAATGCTTTTCCAGTTGCTCCTGGAAGTTCATCTTCATTTATACTACCGGTTATATCAAATAACTGCGACGGAGCGGACTGAACGTTTTCTTCCAGAAATTAAATATTTCTGTTTTTAGCTATGTTATGAAGCACAACTTTAGCAACAACGGTTTTTGCAGTATCCAAATCAACAAAAATCTGTCGAGACTTGATTTTTACCGCCCATTGAGGCATTCGATTCGGCTTCTTGTAAATGTGAGGGTTTTATTGTATACGACCTTCCCTTTGATTTGATGCATTTCTGACCGGGATTACATTCGAGGTTGCTTCCAACAAACTTTTTAAATGACATTTATTCCAAATGTTAGAGCCACGAGATCTAGCAATATAACCTTTTATAATGGGTGATTTTTTTGAGGTTAGGATTTTCATGCATTAGTATTTGACAGATCACGCGGGATTTCAGACATGGTGTCAAAGAGAAAGATGCTCAGTATGCTTTGACATTTCATCATGAATAGATTTACTAACGAGCAACGCTTGCAAATCATTGAATTTTATTACCAAAATCAGTGTTCGGTTCGAAATGTGTTTCGCGCTTTACGTCCGATGAGCGATGAGGCTCATTTCTGGTTGAATGGCTACGTAAATAAGCAAAATTGCCGCATTTGGAGTGAAGAGCAACCAGAAGCCGTTCAAGAACTGCCCATGCATCCCGAAAAATGCACTGTTTGGTGTGGTTTGTACGCTGGTGGAATCATTGGACCGTATTTTTTCAAAGATGCTATTGGACGCAACGTTACGGTGAATGGCGATCGCTATCGTTCAATGCTAACAAACTTTTTGTTGCCAAAAATGGAAGAACTGAACTTGGTTGACATGTGGTTTCAACAAGATGGCGCTACAGGCCACACAGCTCACGATTCTATGGCCATTTTGAGGGAAAACTTCGGAGAACAATTCATCTCAAGGAATGGACCGGTAAGTTGGCCACCAAGATCATGCGATTTGACGCCTTTAGACTATTTTTTGTGGGGCTACGTCAAGTCTAAAGTCTACACAAATAAGCCAGCAACTATTCCAGCTTTGGAAGACAACATTTCCGAAGAAATTCGGGCTATTCCGGCCGAAATGCTCGAAAAAGTTACCCAAAATTGGACTTTCCGAATGGACCACCTAAGACGCAGCCGCGGTCAACATTTAAATGAAATTATCTTCAAAAAGTAAATGTCATGGACCAATCTAACGTTTCAAATAAAGAATAGATGAGATTTTGCAAATTTTATGCGTTTTTTTTTAAAAAAAAGTTCTCAAGCTCTTAAAAAATCACCCGATATTACACAAAATTATATTAAAGCATTTGTAGGCACACAAGCGCAATTTAAAGTTACCTTTTTCTAATAATGTACAGCCCTATTATGGCTATCAACTATCAATTATTTGATAACTGATAACTTCTATCAATTTATTGATAATTTGGTATTATGAATATTAAATGATAATTTTTCACCCATTGTGAATACTAATCAATATAAGATTGTGAATAGATTTTGTTTGGTGTTTGACGTTTGTCATTTGTGTTGAGTTCTTGTGTTTTGTTCTATAAATAATTTCGGCCGAATAATGTAAGTTGTTTTCATTAAATAAATTTCTCTTTTTTCTTAAAATTATTTTGTTTATTTAGGAGTAGAATAGTTAGCTTGCACGATAAACCTTCGTTCCTCAGTACAATTGCCTTCAAACAACAATTCTAGTGAAGGCATTTCTTTCTTCAATTTGTATATTCAATAAAAACTACAAAAACAACTTTTATAAATCGTATTTAAATTACAATTCTTTACCATTTACGAATATTTGATACATTTGTCAACGAAGATTTTGTAGCTGATAGAATATTTGATGGGTATCAATAATTCAATATGTTTGATAGCCGTAATACCGAGTTTATCAATAAAGCTATTCACAATAGATCTTTTAATTCACTATTTATCAAAACTATTGACAATTGATCACCATAATACCGATTCATTAATTTTGTTGATAATTATCAACTATTATCAAATATCGTATTGATATTTGATAACCATAATAGGACTGGTCCTACAACTTTGGCTGGTCGTTTTATATGTATGTATGTACATGATGGGTGCCGACATATTCATTAATTCTATAAAAACAATCCTTTGCTTGGTTATATTCTATGCAATGCTCCTGAAGGTAGTAAGGATTTGATTAAGATTTACAAAATTAAGGGTTTTGAGTACTTGTAACTATGTAGATATGGGAAGTCCACGTTTTGTCAAAGGCTCTTCGATTTGAAGATTTTTAATCATAAACTGGGCAGGGGACCTACTCTGTAATGCGTTTCGAAAGCCAATCCGATTCGAATCTAGTACTTTTTTATTTATAGAATAGATTTGCCGAGTCTTGAAGTATTTCTCATGAGATTTGTCACAGCAAAAATACAAACAAAAAATTAAAACAAATCACAAACAAGACGAGGAAGTTGAAATTAATTTTTAAAGAGAAAATATAAAATTCAATACAAAGTTAATAAAATGGATTCGGTTGCGCTGTGGATGTATGAAGAACAATACGCGATAAATCAAATATTTTTGAAATGTGTGATAGAAGTTAAACATAATGCGTGAGTTATTTTACTTTTTTCACCATTGCTTTTGTTTAGTTTTGTAAAGAACTTTAGACTATCAAAAACCGCTATCAGTTATGTATTGAATGATATTCGAGAGGAACTGTCCACTTCCATGAGATCGACTGCTGTGCCAGATATATTTAAGTTAGCCGTAAGTTAGAAGTTTATAGGACAAGGAGGGTTTCAGCACCAAATCGGTCATGACTACTCCATACGAATGCCACAACAAACAGGGGGGTCATTCCGTAAAACGATAATCGTTAGACGATATCGTTTCGACGATAGTCTCACTTCACTTAAGACGATAATCGTCAAAGTGATATCGTCAAAACGATAACGTTTGCACGATAGCTAAGTAGGTATCGTCTGCTATTGATTTCCATTGATAACCAAAACAAATTGAAGCAAAAATGTTTCAGCGTAGTTTAGTTTTGTTACAAAATGAAAATAAAAACTCAAAAAAATACAAATAATACGGTTACGAAGAAAATTAAGACACTTATCGGACCTTCTATCTATTCTAACCCATATGTAAGCATTTTTTTTATATACAAAACATAAATATGTACATAAGTAATCTTTCTTAATTGTTGTTAAATATATAAAACAATTGTAGTTTTGTTCAGTCTTGGAATTGCAAAGGAGGATAATGATGATATTGGAAACAATACACTTGTCAGACGGTTGTCGTTCTATACCTTCCATATTAATATTTGCTGTAACCATTGAAACTTTGGGGGCGGAGGAACATTCGTATGTTCGAAAGGCAACGCTTTTAGTATCGCTCTTACACAAAGCACTAATCCAAAGTAGTTTCGGAAACAACAAATATTTTTCTCCCCTGTGGATAAAATGGAGTTATAGCTAGATGTAGCTATTCTTTTATTAACACGATATATTAAATCTTTAATATAAATAAAACACGAGTGGATAAAATCTTTTAACTTTATTATATTAATTAATAAGTTTTTAATTAACTTTAAGTTTTAGGTTGGGAGCTTTGTTGCAACAGCGTCCAGCACACAAGACGAAAATATTCTAATGATTATAAAGTTTTAAAAAGAAAGAGAGTAAGAAGGAAGAAGTAAGAAGGAAAACTTTTGACATTCAAAATTTAGGATGCGTTCAGAGTTTTCGAAATCGGAAGCGTTCATTAATTGAAAGTAAATAACGGTCGCGTTCAAACAAGCAACTTATATATGACACGATGAAACTTTGTTAACGCGATTGAATGACATTTCAGTCATAGTATAATAGTATTTGAAGTATACTGAACAATCTACTACTGAAAACGATTGACGAGACGATAGCGATAAAGTTACATGAAGCAAATTATTGACGATATCGTTAATGATAATCGTTTTGAAGATTATCGTTTTGAAAATTACGGAATGACCCCCCAGATTTATTTGCTTGAATTTTAAATAAAATTATTATTTCCTTACTTAAATTTTATCTATTTCACACAACTTAACACAATTTTCCTTTTGTGTCGTTTAAAAACGACCTTCGAATTGCAATCCGTTACCTCTCTTGGTGTAGAAACAAAATTTCCGTTTTCGAACGCTAATGGCATTCGGAAACACATTGCCAGGTACGAAAAATCCGAATGCGAATTTGTCATTCCGTAAGTACATATGTACTAGATTTCTTATCCGCATTAGAAACAGTAAATACAAAATACTCGAGGACATTTTTTACACAATTAAATGATAGTTTCAAAAAATTAAACCACATATTAAAATGTAAGAGGTATGTTGGTCGTTATTTAATTTATTACAAGCCCCTAACGTTGAAGTGGGTTTTATTTCAAATACAAATATCAAAAAACAACATTTTATTTATATCATGAAAAAATCTAAGCAGGGAAATATTTCGCTAACCGCTTTTGAAATTTCCTAACTTTCCTTGACCAAATTAGTGTTTCCTGAATTTCCAGTCTAGTGGCAACTCTTAAGTCTCATTTAGCGAATGTGGAATAGCATTAAAAATAAACTTGAATCACTATTTTAAAGGTTATTCATTCCCCATTCATAGTTGGAGGCTTTCTCCGTAGTAAATTACTCTTGGATCTAATCAATCATACCCCATTGTATTTAATGGAAGTGAAATTAAAACCAGAATAAAATGACAAAGCTCAAATAAAACACATAAAAATGAACGAACGAAGGAAAAAAGAACGAAGATGACGAGTGCGAACAAGAAGACATTAGTACCAAAGCAGAGCAGCCATCCCATCATCCTACCTGACTACATTTTGTACATAAAGTTCTCTCATTCAAGTGTGTTTTAAAATCATTCATTCAAAAGAGGGATTAAAAAAATATTTTCTTTTCAAAGTGTATTTAGATACATTAAACATAATGTAAATATGTCTATAGTTAAATATACAATTTACGAAAAGAGTACATTGGATAAATTATACGAATGGCATAAACTCAAGGCCGTTTTTGTTGATACTGATGATTTCGATGACGATGACAATGATGATGATGCTCTAAAGTGCCTTGCACATGAGCAAAGAACTGCGAACTGCGAATGGACGAACAAACCTGATTTTACACATTTCAAAAAGTCAATTCCACACAAAAACACATTTAAATTATAAAAAACCAATTGACACTAATATTAAGATAATAAAATTTGCATTTTGTTCTCTAAAACAAGAGAATTTTGTAAAAACAATTTGGAAGTAACGAATTGCAGTGTGGCTGCTACGAACTGTCAAACTTTATTCGCGTTCCACATACCATCCACACTGCAACGAATAAATTGTCGCAATTCGTCGCTGTCTGCGAATATAAATAAAGCTCATGTGAAAGAAAAGTCAAAATATGCGAACATCTACAGTTCGCAGTTCGTAGCTCATGTGCAAGATGCTTAAGAGTAATCATTTTTTTTTAAATATTGAAAATAAATATATTTTTTTATTTTACTATTATTGTTGCACTTTTGTTTATCGTAAAACTAATAAATTTGACTTTTACACAGGTGTTGGTTATAAACTTGTCTACCGATTTACATATTATGATGATGAAAGCCAAAAGTTCTTGAAGATGAAGAACAAAAGATCCTTTGTTAATTCAATATTGATTTATTAATGATTTTTGCTGATGCAATTTTTAAGAATACACAAAATAAAATAATAATTAAACGTCAATATTAATATATGTAAGGTTGTTGGCAAATATTTGTTTAAGATTTTTGTAAGAATGTACGCATCATAATATTGAAGAGGAATTAATATTTTTCTTCTTTTCATTTTAGATTTTATGGGGATTTATGTAAACTTATATATATGTACATATGTATGTACATAGCTATAAGAAATATACAAGGCCGCACATATGCTTCCGTTTCAGAAATAAAATGCAATTCATTGAACAAGATTAAAGCGAAGCAATTACCTTCACCCCAAGTACTGCCAGATGTTAAGTGTATGTTAAGTTCTTAAGTCTTTATTATTAAAAAATAAAATTAAATCACGACAGAAAATCACCCACATTCGTCAAGAGTGGATAAGAATTTCATAATAGATAGAACTCTAGCAACAACTTATGTAGGTCTTATTGTGAGATCTAATTACGGAGCTTTCGTTCAATATCGATTGTTTTATAATTTGTTCGTGTTTAAAAACGTTTTTTACCAATACTATGGATCCTAAAAAGCGAAAAGTGGACTGAACAATATTATTTTACGCTGCCTGATAAGCCTCGAGCGGTTCCAGTATGCCTCATATGCAATAAAACTGTTGCTATTGTTTAAATTACCAAGTGCGACATTACGAAACAACTCATCACCAATTAGACACAAATTTTCTTCTTGGCAGTGAAGCTCGTAAAAAAAAACCGAAGGCACATTTAACTTCTTACAAGGAAAGCACGAACTTATTAGTTCGTTGCATGAGCGAGCAGGAAAAATGCGCTGAAGCTGTGTTACGGTTGTGCTGCTTGAATATAAAAAAAGAAGAAGACATTGCAGTGTTTTCAAACTTTCTATCCGATCTTAAAAGCGAATTTGCTGTAAAATTCCAAGATTTTGTTGAGATTGGGAAGCTATCTCAATTCCTTAAATTGACTTATGAAGTTACTGCAGTAGCAGAATGTACTGAAGTGGCTGCAAAGTTATTCGATCTTTCAAAAGCTTCATTACAATTGGAATTACATATTTGGCTTTCAAGAAGATATTTCCCTGCAAATGTTTAAAACTGCATCCACTGAAGAATTTTGGGGTTGAAAATATCAAAATTGTAAAAAAGAAACAGCGGTTAGCAAGAGTTATTCTTCGTTTGATCTCAGCACTTGTGTTGTTTTCTGCGTTTACAGCGGAGCCTAGGTAGACGAAGTCCTTGACTACCTCAAAGTTACGTCTGTTGATGGTGACGTTTTGACCAAGACTTCGGTGTTGTAGGTCCTTTCTTGACGACAGCATGTACTTTGTTTTGCCCTCATTAACCGTTAAACTCATTTTTGCCGCCTCTTCCTCAATAATCACAAAAGCCCCATTGATATCACGCTGAGTTCTTCCGATTATGTCAATGTCATCAGCATATGCTAGTAATTGGACAGATTTTTGAAAGATAGTGCCTCTGGTGTTGACGTGTGAGCTCTGCACTATTCTTTCAAGTATGATGTTAAAAAAATCAAATGACAGCGCATCACCCTGTCTAAAACCTTTTTTGACATCGAAAGGTTCTGTTAAGTTGGTTCCAAACTTTATGGAGCAGCGTGAATTCTCCATGGTCATCCTGCACAAACGGACGAGTTTGGCAGGGATGCCAAAACTAGACATGGCTCTATACAGCTCGTCCCTGTAAATACTGTCATATGCGTCCTTGATATCGATGAAAAGATGGTGGGTATCGATTTGATGTTCGTGGGGGTTTTTCAGGATCTGCCGTAATGTGAATATTTGATCGACTGTGGACTCTCCTGGTCTAAAACCACACTGATAAGGACCTATCAGGTTGTTGACGATGGGCTTTAGACGTTAACATATTACGGCAGAGAAGATTTTGTAAGCCAACCTCTATAGTTGGTGCAGTTTAGAGGGTCTCCTTTTTTTACCTGAAAAAATAATCGATAACAAAAACATTGGAAATATTTTTGTAGATATTGCATCCAACGAAACTTACTTACTTACTTACTTACTTAAGGTGGCGCTACAGTCCGGGGCGGACCTGGGCCTCAACCAACATGCGTCTCCAGCCAGCTCGGTCCCTAGCTAGCTGTCTCCAGTTTCGCACGCCAAGTTGGTTGAGGTCCTCACCCACCTGAGTGCGCCACCTGAGTCGCGGTCTTCCTCTACTGCGCCGTCCCTCGGGATTGGATTCGAAGACCTTCCGGGCTGGAGCGTTGATGTCCATTCGCTCTACATGACCCAGCCATCTAAGCCGTTGGACTTTTATTCTGCTAACTAGGTCAGTGTCGCTGTACAGCCCGTACAGTTCGTCGTTATATCTTCTCCTCCATTCTCCATCTATACGTACGGGACCAAAAATCACCCGAAGAATTTTTCTCTCGAAGCATCCTAAGACGTTCTCATCTTTCTTTGACAGGGTCCAGGCCTCAGTGCCATAAATGAGAACCGGGATGATGAGTGTCTTATAGATGGTGATTTTAGATGCTAGAGAGAGGACTTTACTTCTCAATTGCCTTCTAAGTCCAAAGAAGCAGCGATTTGCAAGAGTTATTCTTCGTTTGATTTCAGCGCTGGTGTCATTGCCTGTGTTTATAGCGGTGGCTAGGTAGACAAAGTCCTTAACTACCTCGAAGTTATAGCTGTCCATGGTGACGTTTTGTCCAAGACGTCGTTGTTCAATGTCCTTTTTTGATGACAGCATATACTTGGTCTTGCCCTCATTGACCACTAAACCCATCTTCTTCGCTTCCGTCGCAATGCTCAAAACCGCTCCACTGACATCACGCTTTGATCTTCCAATTATGTCAATATCATCTGCGTATCCGAGTAATTGGATGGACCTTTGGAAGATTGTGCCTCTAGTGTTGACGGTTGAGTTTTGCACAATTCTTTCCAGAACGATGTTGAAGAAGTCGCATAACAGTGCATCGCCTTGTCTAAAACCTTTTTTGACATCAAATGCATCGGTGAGATCTTTTCCGACCTTGATGGAGCAGCGTGCATTCTCCATCGTCATTCTGCACAAACGGATAAGTTTGACAGGGATGCCAAAACTAGACATTGCTCTGTAGAGCTCTTCCCTATGGATGCTGTCATACGCGGCTTTAAAATCGATAAAGAGATGGTGGGTATCGATTTGAAGCTCCTGGGTTTTTTCCAAGATCTGCCGTAATGTGAATATTTGGTTGGTTGATGTTCAAATGGTAGACATGTGCATTCAAGACGACACAAGCGTCCACAGGTTTTCTCTCAAAACCCACCTCTGTCTATCAACTCCTACTCTCACCTCCCCGTGGTGAACATCGGGTGCCTAGTACCTCAACTGGAGATTGGGTTCTAACCCCAGTGGAAAGTTGTTGGGGGCAGCAAACAAGAGAGGGGGGAGAGGTGTTTCCACTAAGGCACCTCTCCTTATCCAGACGGCAGCGGACGAATTCTCGAGATGGAATCAACGGTGGCGTCTACAGTTCCAGTAAGGCTGAACTACTTAGTGAACACCTTATAGGGCTTCTACGACTTATTCGGAGCCCAGGCCTATAAGGAGCGGTTTATCCGGCTCCCCGTCCTTGGAGTTATACTAAGGATCTGGCCCTCCAGGTTGGGGGTTGTGCCGTCAGGGTGACTTCCTGACCACGTACAAATTTTCTAGTTGCGAAGCATCCAACAAAACTTGCATAGAATCAAAATGAAATCAAAATGAACTTGAAAAATTGTCCAAGTTGAAAGTAGGTTTGGATCGCGATCGGTCCCACCTGCAGATCCATTTTGGCATGCGTGTCATTCAATTAAATTAAATGGGATGGGTTCAATTCTGAACACCATAAAATATATCCTGGTGTGTCCCAGGGTTCTGTTCTGCCTCCAACACTTTTCCTCATTTTTATTAATGATCTCCTGTCTGCAACTTCTAATCCAATACATTGTTTTACCGAAGCGGCGGCGATGGTACTCTTAGCTTTTTAGATTAGACTCACATCTCTCTTCTTTGAATTTGGAATTGCAAGGCTAACTCCGACCTAATCGTACAATGGCAATACAAAGCCACGTGGAATGGTGTCTACTATTGCAAGATATATAGATGCTAGATAGCAATTGCATCAATGGCATTGAACATCTCGATATTCTCGGTATGTGCATCACAAAAAGATATTTGACGGTCCAGAAAAATTCTCCTTGCTTACAATTTATAAAACATATACATTTTACACGTCCAAAGTTTTAAACATAACTCTCATTTCTGTGCTGGTAATTCAGTGAGTTACTTTAGTTGCTGGGAAAGTATTTTAAAATTATTGATGACTCATTTACGTCACTCGCTCACCGTAACGTTTTCTGCATTACCCTTTTTTACCGTTAATTTAACGGGCTTTGCTTTAGTAAAACAGGCAACAGCATTCCTCCCTTTAAAAAGTTTAAGAGCAATACTCACGGCTTCTGGAAATGTTCAACAGTTTACTCTTGAGTCAAACTCCCGTCGTACTATAAAGTAAAGAGTTTTGTTTTTAAGCCTTATTACGCGAATGTAGTACGACTCAGTTGTCTTTCCCTGTTATTTCAATGAATCATAAATTCAATAACAATGCACCGACACCTCCCTTCTAATCCCTCCTGTTTTTCCTGATGCTCACAATGTGTCTCTGGCACATTAAAAAGCTTCCCATTTCTACCACCTTAAAAAACACTAACTAATAACTTTCCAGGTATGAAAAGTATATCAGGAAATTGCATTAAATATTTATAAGAAAATTTTAATTTGTTGCTTAAAAATTCACGAAGATTTTTCGAAAGTATGGAAGTATCATAGCATAGCTTGGATATGATTTTCCATTTTTGAATTGAAATATCTGTGTAATTAGAAACTTAGATTTGGACTTGGGACAAAAACCACAAATCTAGTTCCTCAACAACATTTAAAATCTTAGGTACTTGTTTTGCAAAAGAAATTACTTTTCAATTAATTCACACCTACAGTGCGATTTATATGTATAGTGATCAGTTTTATGGTTAAACAAAAAAAAGTTCCAAGTAATTTTCTTACTTTCTCTTAATTTAAATTTAAATTCAATTATAAATCTGTCACCAACCAAAATTGTTCCTCCCCTTGAACATTAACTAAAATAATTTTTTCGCCGCAATTTAAAATTTTATAGAAAACCCTTTTCCAAAGCTCTTTTCAACAAATCTTTGTCCTTCTCCAAATCCATTTTAACAACTAAATTCTAAATTAATTAATTTCCTAGAGCCCCCAGTCTCCTCATCTGCCTTAATGCACTTCAAGTAGGTTTCAGCATGTTGTCGTTGTCGACGCCATCGCCATCGTCATCGTTGTCGTAGTAAATGAAACAAATAAAACAATACAAAATATTATCATTTTATATTTAAAAATTTCTTTAGTCTGAACGTAACTTACTGATGACGTTGATGATGAAATCATACTTGAATCGAAGGAAGGAAGTGAAGAAGGGATGATGATGGCAGCAAATAACGAACCGAATGCTTAGCAAAGAAAAATAGAATGCCTTTTTGGATTGTATTCAAAACATAAAGTTACTGGTTCCATCATCTGGTGTGGTGGTGCGGTCTGGTGCTTCCTAAACGAGAATAAACTTCAAAGTAGACTTTTTGAAAATAAGAAAAATTCAGTGAGACAAAAAAAAAAACACCTTCAAGAACCCACAGAGCACAGAGGTAAAACTGGAAAACACAGGCTAAATGTTCCTACACAGCGCTCCAGCATTCAGGGCTGCCACCATTGTCTACCTTATCAGTCAGATTTGAAATCACACAACTTTTGGTTGTTTTTAAACTGCTGAGGATTAGACAGTTTTTGTGCATCTTGAGAAATAGGCTTTATTATCATCATTGGCTCGACAGTTAGGATCCGGTCGTGGCTAGATTCAACAAGTCCCTCTATTTATCCCGATCGCGAGCCGCTGACATACAGCTGTCTACTTCAAGGCATTGGGTGTCCTGGTCTATCCTGGTCGTATCTCCAGCCAGCTTAAGCATGGTCTGCCACCCTGTCCCCTACCATAAAATGTACTACAATGGACTTTTCGAAGTAGGTATCCACCCCACCAAACTCTACCCTGCTTAATTTCTGCCACGATATCTTCTTTTCGGTAGATTACATACAGTTCATGATTTTAACTTCACCGGAATCGTCCTTCCTCACATGAAGGACCAACAATTCTCAACAGGACTCGGAAACATATAGAGTACTGGCAGAATTATCATCCTAAACATTATGGAATCTTAGAAGACATAGCAATTTTTCTGGATTCAAAAAGCTTTGACAGACTAACAAAAGCTCTGTTGGCTTTGAGCTTCTATTGACCCAAGGTATTTGAAGGATTGCACTACTTCGAATTCATGCTCCGCTGCCTTAATTGTTTGACCAACTGTTCCTCTCGGAGTCGACGTCACTATGTTCTTTATTTTTCATTCACTAATGTGTAGCCCCAGATTTTGTGCTCGATCTGGATGAAGGAATCATGTGAATCTAGCTGGACCTGGTGACGACGGTCCCTCTTATTGGAGTGCCAGAGTCACGGTTGCTTTCCCGCTGACCTGCCATATTGAAATAGCTCCGCTCATACGCCATCACATCCGCTCCCGGGGATCTATATATTTTGTTTGAGGCAGTAGCATATGGGATTTTTGAATTGATGGAGAATCCACTTTTTCTGTAAGCTGGCCATTTAGCAATTCATTGAGGCTCCAGTATGCCTGCAGGATTGGTAATCGGATTTTCCTCTCCGTCCTTGCTTCTGTAAAATTTGTACTGAAATATTACTAAGCAAAAATAAAATGGGAATAACTTTCATATAAGGGCACTAAAACATCATTAGCCCCACTTACTTAAGATGGCGCTGCAGTCCTGTGTGAACTATGGCCTCAGGTCCCACCTAATTTCAATTTTCAAACTTAGTCTTTACAAAAGTTCAGTTGGCAATCCTGGTTGCAATATTTAAGACCGGCCTCCATAAACCAGATTTGCAGAAAACGATGTAGCAGACACATGCAACTAACCACAAAAGGTGGCCCAGACTCTCAATGTATGGAGATATAGAAAATCTACGGCCACGGCAACGACGGCGACGATGATGACGACGACGATGTCGATGACTACGACGACAATAATGACGAAGAAGGAGAAGCAGTAACAGGAAAACTTAAATCGATGAAATTGAATTCTAGGAAGATACATAGATGAGAGAGGAGTCTTGTAAAATGTATAATTTTTGTTCGTTTTTCCATTTTGATTTTTGCAAATTGATGATGAATATGAGGAAGAAAAAGAATTGCAATTGGAGTCTCTTCTTTTTGTTTTGTTCATGTAATGTTAGTAGTTCTTTGTACCTATTTTATGTTGCTAAAGAACATCATGCCCTTGTTTTTCTTACTTTAGAGTGAAAGAAGAAAAATAGGATATTCCTTTTCTTTTGTAGTTTTTGAGTTTATGTTCAATTTTATAGGCCAAAGGAAGATTTTTATTTTAGATAGATAGAGGCTTTCGATTGACCCGAGATAGTTTCATTGTTGAAAGAAAACTATTACTTAAGAGCTCAAATAAAAAAACCCAAAGGGTATGTGCCTAAATGATTTGATTACTTTCATTCTTTTTGTTTTCTTTTATGATCATGATGGTTAATAGAGGTTTTTCATATAGGTAATTGGGTTTTGTCGTTGAGGGCATTGAATATTTTTTGACAAAATTAAATGAGTTGAATATGTTTCATAAGTAGGCAAAATAGCTGTTGTTTTTTTTCTGTACCTCATTTGAAAATGCCTACTTTAAAAATACTATCAAGATTAACCCTTCCACTTGGACTATGAAGTTGTCACATATAAAAGAGAGGGGTATTTCAGTTGAAAGATAACATTTTAAAATAATTTATCGATCTAATTTAATCACATTTGTTTCCAAAGAGATATTGATAAACAGCGTTAAGAGCTTTTTATTTGTTTAAAAATCAAAATGACGTAAGAGCTTTAATTTTGCAATGTCTTAAGACTGCTTATCGCACTTAACGCAAAATATGTGTGAACAAAACACAAAGTTCAATTGCTTTCATTTGAGTCTTGTTCCTTAGTCATACTACATTATTTTTTTTAACCTAGAACACCACTACTTTTAGCACCTTTGAAAAAAAAACTCATGAAGGGATGAAAAGAAAAAGCAACAAACAAAAATACAGCCGACAAAAATTGAAGAAAAAAAACATGACGTCTCGAAACTTGGCATAACAATTCTGATGTAAGCCAATGTGGGCACATTAAAGGAATTTGCAGTTTTCTTTACATCTGCTCCCCCAACAAGGTTGCATGGGGTAAGCCTTGATAGTCTTACTCTTACAACAAGTAATACGATGGAAACACCTTGAGCTTAATCATTACTTAAAAACTGTTATCCAATAAAATTGCGACCAAAAAAGACGAAGTAAAGTAGGAAGTTGTTGATATTAATTATTTTACCATTTTATTTGTTATATACTTTGAATTTTGAATACTTGTTCTAAACAAAACAAACTAGTTACTTGTGAATATTTTTAGTCATATGAAAATTTTTCTTATTTCATTATAAAATATTTTATCGAACTGGAAACTTGAATGTGAATTTTTGTATCATAACTACAAAGGCGTTTTTTTGTTAAATAAATCTTTCTTAAATAAATGTACTCTGATTAAATAAATTCATCAGGTTATGGGCCCAGGCATGTTGCCATGCATGTATTGGGTTTAAGTTTGAGATTGAAATTTTGAATTGACTGGAATAATTAACATTATATAATATTAAAAATGGAAAGTATACGCTCTCAACTTGAATGTTTAATTGAAGATCCCAGTGGAAACGTTAATTACGAGTCATGGAGGTTTAAATTAAATTTAACCTTGAAAGGTAAGAAAATTTTTGATGTTGCTACTGGTATAACCGTTAAACCTGAAGGAGGAGAAAACTGTCAGAATGTTTTGTCATGGATCGCTAAAGATTTAGAAGCTCAAACACTTATTGGTCTTAATTGTAGTAGTTCAATTGCTATGAAAATTTCAAAATGTACATCTGCCTACAGTATGTTATTGAAATTGGACACTTTATATGGTAAGAAGTCAGATGTATCCATTGAAGGCTTACAACGACAATTTTTTGGGTACAAATATAATGAAAATAAGTCAGTGATCGAAAATTGTATGCAAATTCAGCAGTTAGCTGACAGTTTGGCAACTGAAGGTGAAGAAATGAAGGACTCCTGGATTATGCAGAGAATTTTAGGTATATTGCCACCGAAACTATACCACTTTCGAACAGCCTGGGACAATGTCCGTGGAGCAGAAAAGTGTCTGGGAAACTTATTTGATAGGCTAAGACTAGAAGAAGATAGATTAAATGAAAGTCAGTCACAAAAGTCTACATCTCAAAATGCTTTTATATCGAAATACAAAAACAAGTCAGATACATCCTCTGGAAGTCTGAAGAGCAAGCCTCCGGAATGTTTCAAATGTGGAAAGACTGGCCACATGAAGTCTCAATGCCATGGAAAACCGTCTGCAAAATATGTTGAGTACTGTAAAAATACATATGGCTGTAACAAATGCAAATGCAAAGGACATTTCGCGAAAGACTGTCCGAATGCAGAATCTAGTCATAACGAAGACAGATATGATAAACGTAACAAGAATGGCGGTGACAGACGTGCACTTATAACGGTCAGTTTATCCTCGATAGACTCTTTCTACAAAAATTCGAAAGATTGTTGGTATCAAGACTGTGCTGCAACTCAACACATGAGCTCACATAGAGAATGGTTCAAGAACTACATAATCCTTCAACAACCGACCATGATTGTCATTGGTGATGCAACCGAACTAGAAGGCATCGGTATAGGTGACATTGAACTTGAAGCTTTTGACGGTCAGATCTGGCAGAAAATTGTGTTACAAGACGTATTACATACTCCAAAAATGCCTTTTAATCTCTTCTCAGTCAATTCAGTTTTAGATAAGGGTTACAAACAGTCAGCAAATGCAGATCAATCGATATTCACAGACTCAAGTGGAAATGTAGGAGCTTTGGCAGAAAGAGAAGGGAAGTTATACAAAATGAAGTTTCGCCGAGAGTTTGAAAAATGTCTTGTTAATATCTCCTTAAGAAAATGGCATGACAAGCTTGCACATCAAAATGTCACACATGTGCGAGATGTACTGAATAGAAATGGAATCAAGTTTAAAGATGATTGGAACGAATATGTTTGTCCAGGATGCATTTATGGAAAGCAACATAGAGTATCACATCCTCTAAATCCAAAAATTTCAGAAAAACAGCTTGATTTAATACATGTTGATTTATGTGAGATGAACATTCACTCTTTAGGAGGAGCAAAATATTTTCTACTTTTTAAGGATGACTACTCTCATTTTAGGACTGTTTATTTTTTGAAACATAAAAGTGAGACAGCTGAAAAGCTGGAAACTTTTCTGAAACTAGTTGAAAATCAGTTTGATAGAAAAGTTAAGACATTACGTTCAGACAATGGAACTGAAATAAAGAACCGAAAGAAGCTGCGAGAACAGTCATTCATGCTCGAGTCCTCAATGAAAACTTATGGGCTGAAGCCGTAAACTATGTCGTTTTTACAATCAATCATACTGGTACTAGTACTGTTAAAGATAAAAGTCCAGCGGATTTGTGGTTTGGAAGAAAAATAGGCATAAACAAGATGAAATCTTTTGATTGTGACTGCTACGTATTAAAAGAAGGCAACAAGAGAGGCAAGATGGACAGAAAATCAACGAAAGGTATATTTGTCGGTTATGATGTTGATTCTCCAGGTTTTAGAGTCTTCATAAATGAGACAAAAGACGTTATCAGTTCTAGCAATGTAGTTTTTGATGAAACGACTGAAACCGAAAGCTCTACTGAAATAGAAACACCACTAACTGAAACATCTGATACTGAGAAATCAGACACAAGCTCAGAATATGAAAGCGTTGAATCTGAAGAGACTGAGGAAAATGGAAGTAAATCTGATAGCTCTGAAAGTCCAGTAGTGCCAACTGTAAGAAGAAGCTCACAATTACGTCGCGTCATAAAACCACCATCAAGATTCAATGACTATGTAACTGACACAGCACTAGTAACACAAGATATTAAGGAAAGTATGTCCAGTGAAACTAGTGATATTTCTATCAATGAAGCCCTTCAAGATGAAAACTGGAAGAAAGCAATGTTAGAGGAATATGATTCATTGATAAAATTGAAAACATGGATCTTAACTGAAAAACCTAAGGATATTGCACCTCTAACCTGTCGTTGGGTGTTACGAAAGAAAAATGATGGAAGATATAAAGCAAGACTGGTCATCAGAGGGTTTGAACAGAAAGAAGGTAGAGATTATTTTGAAGTTTTCAGTCCTGTTGCTCGTCTTATGTCAATCAGGCTTATCTTGAGCATAGCTGCATCTGAAAGTATGAAGTTAATGACTTTTGACGTAAAGACAGCGTTCTTACATGGTAAGCTTGATGAAAGAATTTTCATGTACCAACCAGAAGGCTTCAATGACGAGTCAGGTCGTGTATGCGAATTAAAGAAAAGCCTATACGGTTTAAAACAGGCACCAAAAGTTTGGAACGAGACTTTTTCAAAATTTCTGAAGTCTCTAAGTTTCAAATCCACTGATGATGACCCATGTGTTTTTTATAACAAAGAGAGAACTATGCTTATTGTCTTACATGTCGATGATGGTCTCGTGGTCGGACAACATGAAAACGAGATGTTAGAAGTTTTGAAGAAACTTGATCAAAAGTTCAAGATCACTTATGATACTGGAAGAGACAAGTGCTTCTCATATCTCGGAATGCAGATTCAAGTGTCTGAAGACAGAATATTTGTAAATCAATCGAAATATGCTGAAAGAATTTTGCTACGATACAACTTTGGAGATTTAAATCCTGAACACACACCTATGGAAAGAGGAATGGTTACAGATCCTGGAAATTTTGTTAACGATAGTCCTTTGGACAAGTCCACGCCATACAGAGAAGTCGTTGGAAGTCTGCTATATCTCGCTACCATATCACTTCCAGATATAAGTTTCGCAGTCAATTACGTAAGTCGCTTCAACAATAAGCCAATGAAAAGTCATTGGGCAATGGTAAAACGTATCTTCCAATATATAAAAGAGACAACAAAATTTGGAATATGTTTTAATGGAGATAAGAATCTGTCTGTGTATAGTGACTCCGATTATGGTGGAGATACAGAAACTGGACAGTCCACTAGTGGAGTTATCCTACTACGTGGAGGCCCTATAGTTTGGCTAACTCAAAAACAAAATACCGTAGCAAATTCCACCGCTGAAGCTGAGTATCGAGCAGCAGTATTAGCCATAGACGAAGTCTGTTGGATACGAAGATTAGCTCAAGAATTAAATCAATTAGACACAAGCAAACCTACACCACACTATATTGACAATCAGTCTGCTATTCACATGCTGAATAACACACATGAAGGAAAGATAACTAAAGGCAAGAAACATATCGAGATATCAAGGAAGTTCATCCAGCAGCATATTGGAACAACAGTCACGCCAGTTCATGTCAGAAGCAAGGATCAACTGGCTGACATCTTGACCAAGCCTCTTCTACGCAAATACTTTGAATATTTACGAAGTAAAATAATTAAGGAGGAGTGTTGATATTAATTATTTTGCTATTTTATTTGTTATATACTTTGAATTTTGAATACTTGTTCTAAACAAAACAAACTAGTTACTTGTGAATATTTTTAGTCATATGAAAATTTTTCTTATTTCATTATAAAATATTTTATCGAACTGGAAACTTGAATGTGAATTTTTGTATCATAACTACAAAGGCGTTTTTTTGTTAAATAAATCTTTCTTAAATAAATGTACTCTGATTAAATAAATTCATCAGAAGTCGTTGGTTGATGTTGCTAAGTCAGATGGGAAGACATGCAACGGAAGAAAGAAACATTGGTGAAAACGTTTTTGGTTATTTTTTTAAAACACTATTTTCTACTTTATGGGCGGACCAAAACTAAACTTTACATTTTGTAGTGGAGCATAAATTTAAGGTATTGGAATGCTTTAAATATCTCGGATTAAAACTAGTACATAGTCGAAAAGAGCTGGCATATTAATACTAGTAGTCGAAAACAACAAAAAAATCAAAGACAAATAACAGCTAAAACACAATTGAGTTCTTACTCAGGTCTGTCGGTGTTCTTAAAATCCAGATATCCAACCTTAACATCTAAGCCGGATGTTTAGGTAGAGGCATCTGACATCTTAACCGAGTTAGAGAGACGGCTTGTCACAAATTGTTGGCCTAGAGTATGAGGTAGAATGTTTCTGGAGACTCTACGTCGTTTCCGGTATATTAAACTCGAAGTATGAAATAATTGAGCACGGTTTGAATGAGCGAAAGAAAACTCAAGAAAAACGTGTTTTAATTTATAATATAAAACCTGCATAGAACGGCAACTCTGACCATTTATTTTATTTGCAGGTCTTTTTGACAGAGTCTAATTGTACCACGGAACAGTAGACGCTGCGCTGTCACTGTTATCAGGCAGCTAAACGTTTAAATTAAAATGTTGATGTTTTTGGCAATGGCAACGCTTTCCATCGATTAAGGAAATCTAACATCAGTGGTGACTATCTGAAGCCTTCCACAAACCGCTTTCATTTTCTGCTGTCTATTCTGTCCATTCGTCTTGTAATAACATATTTTATTTTAACACCTGAAAGCCTAAGTCGCTAAGATGTCATTTCTTTGTTTATCGAATAGTTTTTTGAAAAAAAAAACTAGTGGCAACATCAACAACAATATCTCAACTAAAATGCTGTGTGAAACTAGAAGCAACAAAATTAAGGGCTATCAAGTTGGTTTGAAAACGCTTTTGATTAAGATTCCTTTCCATTCTCAAACAAAGTGCCTTCTTCATTAAAATAGAAAATAAATACCATTATTTTGATTTTATCTTTTTAAAGATTGTAGGTAAGAAACTGTCTTTTGATAGTGATAGCTATTTCCTGATCAAAATATTAACGGAAAGACAGTATTATACATCCGCGTAACAAAATGGGTCGCCATCACTTTGAGCTTAAACAACGTTAGGTAATATTGAAAACTTATTTCCAAAATGACTGTCGAAACAGTGTTTTTTTAAAAAGATATTTTGACCAAAGTAATGCGCCCAGACCATCTACTGCACGCAAGTTTGTACAAACAGTTAGTGAGGCTGGTGTGCTAGTGGGCAACGCACTTATGGTTCCCCTTTATCAGTACGATCAGAATGTGGCTGCTGTAGCGAAAAATGTGAGTAATAATTCACGAATTCATCTCGCCATCAATCTCCGTTACCCAACAGTTCAATAACTTGTTTTAAAATAATTCTGCACAAAGATCTCAGATAATTCGATTACTAGGTCCAATTGTAGATTGTGGAGTGGTGGTATCATTGGATCACTTTTCTTCGAAAATGAGGCTGCAAACAACGTTTCATTCAACTTTATTGTACTTTTTTAGAAGAAACTTGTTGGCATGTTTCTGTTACCGAAGCACGTTTAAATTCTTGATTTTTTTCTAGTTAAATAGGAGTCTTAGTTAAGGCGAGGAAATACAGTTTAATTAAACAACAAATATTTTCTTTTTCGGTTTTAACCGTACTTTTAACTTGTTTCGGCTCAAATTTGTTTTAATGGAATTTAAACTAATAATTGGATTAATTGTGGTATTTTTTTTTAGTTAATTTCTCGTGAAAGAAATAAATTTGTCGCACTTGTTTTAAAAAAAAAAATAATCCCATATAGGAATACATAATAATAAAGGGTGATTTTTTAAAACCTAGAGAAGTTTTATCAAAAAAAAAACACATACAATTATGCGAAGCCCATACTTATGTTGAGAAACATGATGAAAAGCGAATCTCACGTTCTGAGCTGCGCGTAAGTGATGCCGTTAAACAAGTCAGAATTGATTCAGGAGCTGAACAATCTGCTTTGAAAGAGTTTCAAGAAGAAGAGGAAGGAATACTCTATGGACCAGGCATCGCCGATTGAAAGGTAAGTTGATATTTTCATAGTTAAGAGGACTTGAAACTTGTTTTTCAAACTTTCCTCCATCGTATTTCAAAAACGGCTTGACCGAATGACTTGAGATTTGATGGGTTGGATTCAGCACATGTAGCAAAAATTCCAAAAATTTCGATTTTTTTATAGCAAAATTCGCGACTTTTTTTTCAAACGTCTCCCAAAAGTCCAATTTTTGGTATATTCATTTGATGATAGTTCATTCCATGCATTTAGGCTCATATATTAAAACGCCGTTTACTTTTTTTTGTTTTAGATAAGCCAATCAGCCGGAATCGTGGAGGAAGTGCGAGCCCAATTTTTCGAAATGGAGTTATTCACACCGGTGTAACTCGTGTTCTTTACAATATTTTTAATTCAAATTTTATATTTATACTGTCGAATTATGTTAATAAATGATAATGAGTTTAATAAAGTTGTATCTATTTACTGGTCGTAAAAAAAATCCTAAAAATTCCTTAAAATACAGGCCGTCACATGGGATGACCCCTTAACATAACCTTTTTCTTGGATGCATTGGTAGCTCTTGTAATGCTTCTGGCTGATATTCACTCCAAAATCGATAATTCTGCTTATTTACGTACCCATTGAGCTAAAAATGAGCTTTGTCGCTGAAAACAAGAAGCACGCGATGAACTTTCTTAAAAGAGCACGCATTTTGATAATAAAATTCAATAATTTGCAAGCGTTGTTCGTTTGTAACACGATTCATGGTTAAATTAATACGAAACGTGCGTCAGCTGTTTAAACCAGTGTCAAAAATATAATAGCTAAAAACTCACCCTTTATATAAATAGTTGCTATTTTTATGAATAGGAAAAACACCAATTTTTTCTTATACAAAGAGGCACACAATAAGAAAGTTTTCCAAACAAATGTCATTCAAACCACAATTTAATCTGCCTTTTTAGTGACGTATTTTTTTTTTGCAGTAATATTCCTACAATTTTCAGTCTTAGATTGGAACTGATGCTAAAAGACAGAATTCTAAAAAAGATACTGTTTTGCATGCACCTTTTGAAAATGTTTTGATCAAAACAGAGTTGGCTAAACCAAATTGAAAAGAAGAAACTCTTCTCACTTCAATTCTCGAGAGATTCGAAGCTTTTATTTTAAAAAAGATATAAAGGGTGTCCCAAAATTAACGCAAGATTTGAATTAAATAGAAAACGCCGTTCTTAGTCTTTTGATAGTTATATTTTTATTGACTCGTAAAGTACATAGGATAGGGTTATGTATGGAATAACACATCGGACAAATGGCCTCCACGGCTTTGCATGCACATGCGCAATCTTTTGTTGAAATTTTCCATGACCATTCTGCATAAATTTGGCTGAATTTCGTTGATGCAGCGTTGAATCTCCTCCTTTAATGCACGGGTGGTTGTGGGCTTGTTGACATAGACTTGTGATTTCAAATAACCCCATAAAAAGAAGTCTAATGGTGTTAAATCACACGATCTAGGAGGCCAATTTTGATCACCGAAACGAGACGACCTGGAAATGTCTCATGCAGTAATTGAATTGTTTCACGGGCTGTATGACATGTGGCACCGTCTTGTTGAAACCACATATTGGACACATCAATATCATCCAATTTTGGCAGAAAGAACTGTGTAATCATGTCGCGATATCGAGCACCAGTAACAGTCACTGCTTGACCAGCATCATTTTCAAAAAAATATGGCCCAATTATGCCTCCAGCCCAAAATCCACACCATACAGTCACGCTTTGTGGATGCATTTGTTTTTCGACAATCACATGTGGGTTCTCCGAACCCCAAATGCGGCAATTTTGGCGATTGACAAAGCCATCAAGATGAAAATGTGCTTCATCGCTTAGGATGATTTTGCTCGAAAAATCAGGGTCCATTTGTTGATGTTCAATAATCCATTCAACGAACTCTCTTCTCGGTCCATGGTCATTAGGCTTCAATTGTTGTGTTAATTGAATTTTGTAAGCATGAAGACACAGATCTTTGGTGAGTATACGCTGTAGAGAGGTTCTTGAAATTTGCAATTCTTGTCCACGACGTCGAATTGAGGTTCCTGGATTGTCAGCAACACTCTCACGCACTGCTTCGACATTCACATTTGAACGGCTTGTTTTTGGACGACCAGTGTGTTTGGCGTCTCCAACGGATCCAGTCTCCATGAATTTTTCAATTAATCTCTTCACAGTTGACGAAGTTAAAACACTATTCCGACCATATTTTGTATGAAATTTTCGAACTGCAGCCGCCAAGCTTTCACTATTTTTGAAATATTCTTTAACAATGAAGACACGTTGTTCTATTGTGTAACGCTCCATTTTTAATAACCCTATACTGCTAGCTGTCAAATTGCTTTTTTTTAGGGTTGCCAACACTTCACTGCACAAATGGCGGCAAATTCAAACCTTGCGTTAATTTTGGGACACCCTTTAGAATTGTTGTGAAATACATGATTACATGAAGATTTGGTGTTTATGCTATGAGATATTTACAAAAGAATTTAGAGAAACTATTGCGATATTGTACAGATCATCAAGTAGTTTTGACCGTGAATTTTGTGTAGCATTTTCGAGTTGGCTTGATATAATATTGCATACTAATTGCAATGTAGTGATTCTGGGGGACTTTAATATTAATTTAATTGATACGAGTATAAGTTATACTTACACTAAAGCTTTCTGTGATATTTTAATGCAAAACAACCTGAAGCAAGTAATGAATAAACCAACAAGGATCACGCGCCGTTCCTGGTCATTGATTGACTTCGTTATATCTTTGTATATATAATCTATAGTATTCTTATGGAACACGAATTTTTAGTTCATTGACGGCTGACAGGCGGCGCTAGGAGTACTGAAAATTTGTTGTGCAGATTTCAGAAATTAAAACAAAAACGAGTTGAGGAAAAGAGGGTTTTATCATTTTCTCTCTTGTAAGAAATGAAGAGAGTAAGTGAGGCAAAAAAATAATACATTTGTTTATGTTTTTTTTTGTGTGTTGTCATGGAGATATTCCTATGAATTGAACTATGTAGGTTTTGTTTTTGTTGCATTTGATTTCAAATTTATAAAATCTAAAATAATTCAAATTTCTTTTCACAATGAATACATACATAAAGTAGGGGAGAGTACGATAACTTTGGCGACAAAGTTTAATGACAGCATTTTTTACTTTGGGAGGGGGGTCTATTTCCCCCGTTTAGGCGGTAGGGGCAGTTTAAAAAAAATATGTACATTAAATGGAAAAAAAATAATTAAAAAATAACGGTAATACTTATAATAAAGTATAATACCTACCTTTTTTTAAAGCCAACACTTTTGTCTATTAGCTTGTTTTTAAATCAAGTCAAAACTATGAATAGTTTTTGAAAAAAATTGTTTTAAAGACAAAATTTGTGCAAAAAAAAAGTTAAAAAAAAGGTTTAAAGTGTAATTTTTCAAAACTTTCAGATTATGTACTATTTTTTTTTTATAATTCATTGCGCTTTTTTGTTTTTGATCAAAAACTGAAAACTAGATGACTTGATGTCTTCTAGTTCTTGAGAAAATTGAAAATTACCAAAACAAAATATTTTAATTTAATTACTTTTTCCTTGCTTAAGTATTAACGTAGTCTTATTTTGATAGTAATAATCGAATATGGATTAAGATACACCTAGGGTAAATTAATTTTTCTTAAATCCAGCTTATTTAAATGCAAAAGAAACTTTGCATGCACCCCATCTAGCACCCACCGCACCTTGCACCATCCCCACCTTGCACGCACTCCAACTTGCACCCACCCCAAATCCTATAGTGTTCCCAAGCAGGGGGATTGCAGGGGGGCAGCATGCCCCCTCTTTACAGATGCCACTGTTGCATACACCCAAACTCGTGCACACCTTACTGTTGCATACACCAAAACACGCATTACGCATACGCAAATATACCATTATTACTATCAAAATAAGACCACTCAAGCAAAAAAAAGAATTAAATTAAAATAGTAGTTGTGGTTATTTTCAATTTTCTCAAAAACTAAAAGACATAACATAAAAGACAACAAATAAGAGCAATAAATTCTGAAATAAAAACAATGGTAGATAATCTTGAAGTATTAAAAAAGTTACACTTTAAACCTTTTTTTAACTTTTTTTACTCAAATTTTGAGTTTAAAATTAAATTTTTCAAAAACTACGCATAGTTTTAACTTGATTTAAAAACTGGCTAATAGAACAGAATGTTGGCTCTGAAAAAATGTATAGAACTTAATTGTAAGTATCACCGTTATTTTTTAATTATTTTTTTCCATTTTAAATAATAACTTTTTTAAATTGCCCCACCCGCCTAAACGGGGAGAGATAGAACCACCCCCCCCCCTCCCATAGTAAAAAATGCTTGTATTAAGACCCTCTACCAAAAACCGTTATTATATCTTGGCGCCAAAGTTATCGTACTCGTGCCGTCGAACGCACCATCATGCCACGGGTACCATAAAATAGTTTTTAAAAGATCACAGTTGAAAACTCCTTCACGGATTCGCAGGGAGCATTTTTGTATACGCTTTTTTAATGGTTTAATATTTGATATTGGGAAATTGCAACGCTCGTTTCTAATGTTTTCCTTTAATTTTATGAATTTCTAATACATATTTTACGGGTACAACACTGCCACGATCTATATAATGTGTGGCCTCATCCTAGTGGTTGGCAGTGTATGTCCCTGCGCCAAAATATTGCCACTCAGAAAAAACTGATTTTATATTAAGTCTGTTCAGTGACGCTGTGCTGGACTGTTCTAGACAGAAAAGTACAGCTTTTTGATGTTCATTGAGGTTTTTTCTGTGCTGAACTGTTCTCTTTTTCTGTTCATTGACAAACCTAGAACAGTTTAGAACAGGATTTTCTGTTCTTGCTTTTGAGTCAGATCAGGTTAGAACAGATTCGTGAGAAATGTCAAAATCGAATTTGTCATTTTTTGTTTACGTTTTGATTTGGCTGTGCTTTGTATTTTTTTTTCTCGTTATTTAAAAAAATTAAAATAAAGTTATTTTGCCAATTTGTTTTATTTGTTTAATTAAATAATTATAAAATATAATATAATAACTTTCAATGCAATTTCTTTTACATTTCATCAAAGAAAAGGTAATAATATTCGTCACACTTTCATTCCAATCATCTGAAGAGGAATCCAACGAAAAATCACTATCGGTGTCTGAACCACTAACATTTTCATTTAGTATTATCTTAGCAATCACTTGATTTTCCATTTCAATAATTTTGAATAATATTTTTCACAGTAAAAACACAAAAAATGAAAAAAAAAATAAGCGAGAAACGAAAAATTCACAAAATTTGCAATTTGTTTTGTTTTTTTTTTTGACAACTGACGTTTAACTGACTGTTCTAACCAAAAACACTTCATTACCAAGACCGGAATCTTTCGTACGTTTCAGTCTCCAAAACCCGTTTGTTTACATTGTTGTATTTGTAATTTTGACAATTAGTCCATGAATAGATGTAAGCTCAAACAAAAAAAAAAACGATGCCGTGGGCTAGCGGCACTTTGCATAGCAAAAACAAAATGGAAGGGTTAATAAGTTTTTTTCAGGTTTTTCCTTTTACTTTTTTCGATGAAAAAGTCAGTTTTAAGCTTTAATTTTGCAGGCATTTTGTGGATAGTGAACCAATGTACCTTTTTGTCTTGAAAAAAGCATGTTCAACATCAGTTTATTATAATTAATTCACTAATTTAGAGTAATCACTACGAAATTCTTTAAATTTCATAATTAACCTTGAATTATTGTATCAAGGATGCGTTCGAAGAACCATAAAGTTAAGGGTGCGAGCGCAATTTTTTTTATTGAATTCTAATAAATTTTTGTTAATGAACGGCCCAAATATTTTGTTTGCAAGTAATTAAAATCTGTATCAATTTAATTAATCCAAGTATATTTTTAATTTGTTTTTAATGATTTAAGCTTGCAACTAGTTTTCAATTCCATTTTGATTAATTATTAAATTCAAAAAAAGAGTTATAATGGAAAAATACCTTATCCATAACATTTTTGATTGATGGAAGCATACATGTATTTGCTATCAAAAAAAAAAACTATGCATCAAAGGAACACAAATGTTTTAAAAAAGTAATCAGAACGATTATAGCGAACCTGTTATAAATGCAGAGAAAACGTCTTAAAATCGTTCTGAATTCATGAACAACTAATTCAATAGAACATGTAATCGTCATGAATGTTTATTGTTGACGTACAGAAGTTTTTTTTAGTGAATTTGCACAGTTTAACGCAAAATATAATTTTCATTCATTCCTTAAAAATGTTTAGTTACCAAAGTTCAAGTTTACTTATTATTGTTTAAAGGGTATGTTTAGTAAAAGTGCTGCTAATAGAACAAAATTAATGAGTTTTACGTACATGTTTTTCTTAATATAGTAAATACTTCCATAGATTACATTTTATAAATGCAGAACATAGAAGAAAATATACATAAACAATAGTTTTCAGGTATAAAGCAGAGGTTAGTGTAGAAAAATATTTTTGAGAAAGCCAATAATATTTGAGGTATGTATGTTCGTTAAAGAAATTTTCGCTTCGGCTAATCTTCATCAACTTTTTAGAAAAAAAATTAGCATTAATAGCATTAATTAGCCAATTATTTCATAGCATAATTAATTTTTCAGATTGTAAAATGTCTAGAAATTTTCGTACGCTACAAAATTCGTCATTTTATGCGTAAACATAGAAGATAACATCATTTACTCAAGAAGTATGGATTTTGGCGCTTATACCGGTTTTTCTCTATTGGGTGTTATTGTATTGTTTCCACCTGAACTTCTAACGTCGCCAAAAAAATGCTCTAAGCAAACTACAGCTGAAAAAATTGTCTGTTTTGTTGTTTTACAAAGTATTGAGTTACACTTTTGTCCATTTACAATAACTATACTTAACCGGTTGCAGCGCATGTTGCGTTCGCAAATTATTTAAGTAAACAAAATAAATAATAATAAACTAATAAATCATTAAATAATATGTATTTGGTCAATTTTATTTTATTTAATATACATTTACAGCATTTATTTGAATGGAAATTAAAAAGCTATACAAATTTTCCAATTTAAGACCATGTCAGCACTTCAGATTCTGTTGGTTAGGATTGTTTAGTTTTTGAACGAGTCCATGAAACATTCAAAATGAAGCATTTAGATGGGGCTGATTACTATAATGAAGCATTTTGATGGGCCTGAGGACTAAATGTGAGAATGTGTTTGGTTTTTTGCATCATTTCACGCACACTTTCTCACATTTAGTCCTCAGTAGCTTGAAGGCAAACCGAAATGTCAGTCTGAGATTCCGGTCTTTGAAATGGAGTGTTTTTGGTTCTAACTTGATCTGACGTTTCTCACGAAACTGTGCTGTTCTGATCTAGAAAAATCCTTGCTGAACAGAACTATTAACACATAGAATACCAAAAACTTTAAAACTCCACAAATTTACCATATCAATATCGTGTTTTTAGATTTTAAATAAATTACCAACCCTCGTATTTAAGGTATATTCTGTTTGGGTTTCAAAAATTTTCATCATATACCCATGTTTGGTTATACCTCCTACAAGTCTAAATATATTTCTACCCCGTTCATCAAAATTAAAAAACACATTTTTCAGCTAACCATTATGTTAGTATATAGCTTACCTACCTACCATATCTTCTGGTCTGTCCAACTTAATCAAAATATACCTTAGCTCTAGAAATCATCCCTCATCATGTCGCATCATTTTAATTTCAAACTTGAAAGTTGTGGCGAAAATTTTGAAGAGCAACCCTTTAATTCTAATTCACACTTCTAAAAAAAAAGGAAAACTCTAAAAAAACCCATCACAAAGCTGCTACCCTTATGATGAAACCCAAAACTCTACATCCTCACATTACACTCACTGATTTATGCTCTTGAGGGAAAACAAATCGACATACCCACCTATACCTCTATGACAAGCCGAGGTACGAAATTAAATAACAACAAATAAAAAAAACAACCCCACGAGCCTTAAATTTTAATTTTCAAGGATTTCAAATAAAAATAATAAAAACAGAAGTGCTCGAGTTCGTGTACCGTGTATAGTGTATGGTGTAGTACCCTAGGGCGAAGACCACCGCCTTATTTTTCAGATTTGTATCCTTTTTCTTTTTTTTCGGCAGGCAGCTGACAAGAAGCTCTATTCAAAGGAAAAATGGAAATTAGGTCAAAGGTCCCACCCACTCTCTCTCTCTATGTCGACCATATCCACCATTTTGGCTACAACATTGTGTTTCAACATCAAGCTCCATAAATTCGCCTTCGTGCTTCATTCTTAGTCCTTTTCCATGTATCTTCTGTGTGTTGTTAACAACTTCTTTCCACAATAATTGTGGTGAAGTAAAAATGACAATGCCAAATATGCCACAGAAGAAGATTCAGAGTTTTAAGAAGAAAGAAACAGCAATGCCAAAGAAAAGAACACAAAAAGAATAGAACCACCCCTGTACCTCTGTCCAACGATATGTACCTACCTACAGCAGGTGCAACTAATTTCATAATTCTGTTATGGTGCTTTGTCAATGTTCTATCATATTCCTACTGCCTCCTCTACGTCATAACATTACGAGATACATGAAGGAGAAGGACGAAGGACATTTTCTCTGTGACTTACCTTGTAAACATCGCCGTATGTTCCTGATCCGATTTTCTGTATTAATTCATATTCGTCCTGCGGATTACGTCTCGAAATATCCGAACTAAGCAGATTGGCGTTGTGGTGTGACGAAGCCATTCTTGTTGTTGTTGCTGTTGATTTGAATTAATTAAAATCTGATGGATTTGCTGCTGCTGCTGCTGCTGCTGCTACTTCTTCTTCGGATTCAGTCAGATTAAAATTCAAGTTATGCTGCACGCCCCCAAAACAATTAAAAAAAAGGATACACTCGAGCGAGAAATTGAATCGAATTGAATTCAAATTGAAATATGGGAAGAAATTTATGCCACCACACTGGAATTGAAATTGGGATAAAACGCTTCCCCTTCCCAAACTTCACTCATCACAGTGAAGGTCGTCAAAAAAACCAAGAATCGTTGTTTGGTTTTGGCTTCTTTTTTCCCAACAAAAACCTCTTTTCCCGATTACTTTATGCACTTGGGCTAATTTGTTTGATTATTCACCGGAATTTGATGATATTTTTACATTTCATTCGATTTATTTGTTATTATTTCACATTTTCGTTGACGTGTTGTTTAAAATGAAAGAAAATTATATACACAAGAAGAAGGAACCATCGTCGTCGAGTCGAATGCGAATGAGAGTGCGAGTCGAGCGACGTATACGGTAGACGTCAGAATCAGATTAGTGCGAGCGAGAGCACTGTACGCGGATTGCGGAATTGAAAGAATGAAAACTAAATGGAATTGAAGAAACACATTACACACACTTTGGAAATGGAAAATATACACAGAACACAGCACACCACGAAAAGAAGAAAAAGAATATGGAATGGAAGTAGGAAGAGAAGAGAGGAGGAAATAAAAAAAGAAAAGAAATTGGGCGCTGGCGAAAAATACGATTTTCTTCTTCAGATATTTCTTTTGGTTGCCTTTACTTTTTTGATTATTTTATTTAAGCATAAAATAAATTCATAAACATTTTTTAATTCACGGAAGTTTAGAATTAATGTTTTCACGTAATTTATCGTTTTGCGAACAAAGCGAATTATGGAAAATTTGTTTTATTTTTCTCCTGATGCGAACGAACCTAGGTTTTTGATTTTGTTTCAATTTTTTTGAACAATTTGTGAGACTTCTTTAGCACGGCGGCGACGAGGACGACGACACGACACGACTTGTATTTTTGACACTTCTCGACGTTCTGCTCTGCTTGTGCTTCTGGTTGATTTCGATTGTTCCTTTGGGTTTTTCGCTTCGTTCGTTGTTGTTTCGTTTCGTTGAGAATGCGGTGAATTTTATTTTTGTTTGAAGAGCGCCATTATGGAATTTCCAGTTCAAATTGGAAATTTGTGGCAGTCGGAAGAAAAATTTTGACAGATCGCTTTAGTTTGTGTTTGACAAAAGATGGCAGTGCATAATAGGGTGTGTTCATAAGGTTTGCATTGCTTACACCAAGGTTAGGTGTTTACGTTTATATTTGAGGAGGTGATTTCCAAAACCAGCTATCCGACCTGATTATAGTTTTGAGTTAAATGCGAAAAACCTTTCCTTTATTACAGAGAAGACATAAACCAAAACTATCATCTACAAATTTATTCCTCATAAAATTTTAATAAAATTAAAGATTTCAAAACGGATCTAGTTTAAGTCCTTGTATTAAAATTTACTTGTTAAAAACTTAGTATATCTGGTTTTGGAAGAATAATTTATTATGTCTCGCTTCGGAAGGAAAATTATTTCTTCTTTTGGAAGTAAAATCGAAAGAAAAATCATTTTTTGTAAATAAATCTTTATTTAATCTAGTCTTATTTTGTTATAAGGAACATAAATACATTATTCAAAGTAATTAAAAAAAATTAAAAACAATTCACAGTACGTAAAATATTTTATCACAAAATAGGTTTGTACTTTTAAAACCTGTCTTCGTTGGAAAATGAGATATTTTCATCCGCTTCAATGTTGACATCGGCGTTAAGAGAGGAATCAATAACTTCATTATAAAATGAGATATTTTCTGGTTCCAGGCCCATAGCTTTTAATAATTTGGTAACATCGTCTCGTTTTGCTGGCTGTATATGGCTCTCTTGTATTTTTTCAATAAGACGAGTTTCGAGACCGATCCAATTTACTCCTCGTTTTAGCAGTGTGTGTGAAGATGACTCGCCACTATAAGTTTTACAAAATTTAATTTGTGTTGATGAAGTCGTCATACCCAACATTTTGGAGTCCGACATTTTAAATGTTTTTCTGGTTTGAACCACGCCTGTTGCTAGACTTTGCCAATCAAAAAGCGAAACATCCTCAAAGAGGGTATGAACAGTTCCAAATTTTACTAGAACGCTAACATACGTTTCTGGACAGGTAATTCTAGCAATCTTCCTCAGTTCTTTCTCAACAAGGTCTTTCTTAATAGCTCGGATAGCTGGTTTTGGAAATCAGATGCTCATTTGTAAACTTCTACATCGAAGTTAATAAACCTGGAATAGCGAAGGGTTAGGTCATATTTCATGGACGAAGTTCAAAATTTTATGAAAAAAAAACAAAATTCCTACTAAGTGACTTTTACTGAGTTCAACCACCGAAGATGGTGCATTAGCAAAGGAATAGGCTCAACTTTCCATTACCGCAGCACGAATTTCGACACGCGTTTTTTTTTATTTGATAGATATGCACAAATAAATAATAATTATAGCAATTTTACAGCAAGGTAACATTTATTTCTATTTTAAATTAATTTTCAAAGTTCACTTTTTTACATACAAAACACGCTGATTTTGACATTTCTTCCCTGTTTTTTGTTCAGTGTTGCCATACTTGTTTTTTTTTCGTTGGGGATTTCTTTGTTTTTAGTGCTTAAATGCGAAAAGTACTTTGCAATACCCAAACTCGCACCCACCCCAAATCCTATAGTGATTCCAAGCAGGGGGTTCTAGGGGGCAGCATGCCCTCCCCTTACATACCTATGTAGCTCTTAGTAATTATATCGTAGTATCAATTAAAAAAAATTGTTTTAGGCTAAAAAAACGCAATACAAAAAAAGTAGGGTGACAACGGTGTTTCCTCGCCTTAAAACTTAAAACATGTTCTATTGAGACAACTACCTAACTATACAAAAAAAAAAATCAGAACGACATTCGTGCTGCGGTAATCGAAAGTCGCCCCCGGCAGTGGTTGCTGCCTTCTTTGGGGGAATCAAGAAAGATATGAAAAAGAAAATTTAATATTAATTACATTAATTAATATAAATTAAAAATAAAACTATAAGTATAATTAGCACTTCGAAGAATGAAGTTTAGTCTAAATTGAATAAAATTAATATTAAATTTTGTTTTTCATATCTTTCTTGATTCCCCTGAAGAAGGCAGCAACCCCTGCCGAAACGTTGGGAAAGTTAATGTAACGTAATTGTTTCATTGCGAAAACCATAGTGACCAAAAAAGCCGACGGAAAACTATATTTCCACTAATCACAATAAGTACACAAATTGGTCAATAAATTACTTCAATTAAAAACAAATTAGTGCATATTGCTTATTTTAATTTTGTTTTAATAATATGTGCTAGATTTGTCAAGTTTTTAACTAAGTTCCAATTATTGGACAATCAACCAACAGAAAATGAAAAATGTACAAAACCTGGTATGATCCAGCGCAAGTGCTAAGTGAGGAGAATTTAAGGAAGAAATATAAGTTTTCCAAGGAAAATATGAGGAAAATTATTGCGATTGTTTGAAAATGCCTTTAATGGGGACACAAAAGGTGGACATATTCCTGTTGGTTTGCAAGTTATGTCTTCCATCAGATAAAGGGTTCGTAATGAAGTACGATTAATGACTTTGTATAATCATAATCTAAAACTACTAAAAAACAAAGATTTAAGACGATTTTGCTGATATGAACGGCTTTAGTTAGTCTGCATTAAGCATAATTTCGGCTCGTTTAGCCAAAGCATTTGCTTCGACAGTAAGTCAGTTTATAAAAATGCCCTAATCGGTTTCCGAACAGTCATCAACCATCCAACAATTTAAAAATATGTACGTGGATTTCCTAGCATCATTGGCACAATTGAATTATCCAATTAAACAAATAAGAAAACAGACACAATGCAAACAATTGAAAAATAATAACAATTTTGACAGAAACATATAAACAAGAGAATTCCTAGATATGTTCACAAATTATCACAATTTTCTGTCAAAATCCATACGAAAAAAAACCAAATCAAGTTATCAAACAGGAATCGTATTAATTGTAGTAAATTTTCTTAAAGGATTTTTGGTAAACGTCTCTTTAATATTCCAGGAACATTTTAATCTACAGCTTAACTGTTATTCCCTGGTTTAGTAAACTCGCGAAATAAAGGTGGAAAAAGTGTTTTTTATTAATTCGACTGCTAAACTGCATCTTTTTCATGGAGAAAAACATAAAAAGACTTTTATTTTAATCATAGTTAATATTTGTTCGGTATGTTACTAAGGTTTTCATAAGGGAACAATGTTTGTTTTAATGAACTATTACGGACACCTCCTGGGAACAAAGGTTTATTAATCAAGGTAGTGAATATTCAGATGTGTCGTTGGATACAAAATTTAAGTCAAAATAGTCCACACGAGTTTACATATATCATTCGCAATTTGGCTGCCGTTCAGAACTTCAGACTGGTCGTGTTTTTAAGATCTGTGAATAAATAAAATTAATTAAAAGTGGAAAAATATTATTTGAATTTTTTGTGAAATGGCGGATAGTGAAATGCATTCGCATTTTCCTACCGTGCCTCCGGGCAAAGGGTCTGCCTTCCCAAATGATAAGTGAGGAAGAGAAAAGAAATATTTCGAAAAATGTAAAAAAAGTTATTTGGTGGGATGATGCCGACGCTCAAGATGACGCCGGCACTCACACATCTACAAATGCGCAGCTCACATCAAGTGAGACTGAGATGATGATAGACGCAAGCATATCGACAAGTGGTAAGAGTGGGACGTACAACCTACAAATTCCTCGATTGAACTGTGTGCACATTGGCACAAATAACGGATTGGCTGGACAAACTCCACAGGTAAATGCCACTACTAACAACGATAGTGCAACGGAAGAAACGCTTTGTAAGCTCCTGTCGAACGATAAGGAGATCTGCACTCAAGTATTAGCGCGTAAAAGGCGCCAATCATATTCTGACTGGGAGGCGAAAAAAGTAGCTATTGAGCCTCGATTGAATAATAATTACTACTATATTTTGGATACGGACGGAAAAGAAGCCGGGCGTAATTCTGCAAAAGAAGTCCAAAGTGAAGTCAATAATAACAACATAAGATCCGACAAAGGCAACAGGAATGATGACATCAATAAGACGACGCAACAGCAAACGAAAGAAGATTCGTGGTGCCCTCCGATTTTCACCAAGGGAGTGTCTTCAAAAACAGTTATTGAATTTTTAAGTAAGTCAAATTTTGATCTTAATAATATAAAATTTGTTACAACAGGGTTCTGTAGGTTAAAAATCTTTGTAAGGGGGGTTGAACTTCACAGTTTCCTTATGGAATATTTCAAGAAGTGTAGTATTGATGCCTTCACTTTTACCCCTAAACTAAAGAAAAAGTTTAATTTGGTCCTTAAAGGGCTAAGTGGTAGTTTCTCACCGGTAGAGGTGCAAAAGGAATTTATGAAACTGGACGCCTCTTTGGCGTTGACAGTTAAAAAATTTGAGACCAAGTGGTCTAAGGAAAATGAGATTCCCTTGGATCTCTTCCATTGCGTTTTGGAAGATAGGGACAGCATGTTAAAAATTAAAAAAATTAAGTCTTTGCTAAGACATAAAATTCAGTTTGATTCTGTCAGAAGTTCGGGAACTAGACAATGTTACAGATGCCAAAGGTTTGGGCATGTTTCTAATTACTGCTCCTTCGCGGTGAGATGTGTAAAGTGTCTGGAGTTTCATGAAATCGGAAAGTGTGAGGTAGGTCCAAAAAGTGAATCTTCTGTGGCATCTTGTGTGAACTGTGGAAAGGCGGGCCACCCGGCAAGCTATAAGGGTTGTCCTAGTCGGGTAGAATACCTGAAAAAAAAGGAATCAGTCTTGACTGCTATTAAGGGTAGCAAGGCCGGTTTAAGGAATTCGGTGATAAGCCAGGTGAACAAAGTTCCCAACCAATCATTTTCCTACGCAGACACAGCAAGAGGCGGTAAGCTTCAACAAATTCCGGCCGCGGTGCAGCCCAATGTAATACCCGAAAGTGATATTTCTGATTTTATTGAGGAATCAAACAAATTGTTTGGCTTACCAATAAGCCAATTAATTGCCAAAATTCGCGATTTTTGGCCAAAATACAATAAGTTGGATAATAACCAAAAACCAGGTGCATACCTGTCTTTCATTGCCTCTCTTTCTCCCCCCTCACCATGAATGTTAACGTAATAACAGCCAACATCAATTCTTTTTCATATGATAAGCAAGTTGAAGTAGATCTCTTCTAAAGGATACTCTTCCTTCTGCAATTCTTGTACAAGAAACTTGTATTAAAAAAAACAAACCTAAAAGCAGTTTTAACCAAAACTATGATTTTATCAGGAATAATGAGGGCAGGGGTACCGGTATCCTAATAAATAACTCATTCCAAAGTTCTCAAGTGTTTTTCTCAAATAATATAATATCTGCCACCATAGCTTCAATCCCTATCAAATCAATTAATTCAACTAAAGTCTTAGCATTAGTTTCAGTTTACATTCCGTGCAATATCGGTTCTGGTATGATTCCGGCCCTGAATGATCTTTTCGCTTGCCTAGGTAACTTCGATTACGTTATCGTGGGAGGTGGCTTTAACTCAAGGCATTCCTTATGGGGTGACTCGAAAATAAATTTAAATGGTTCACACTTTGCTAACTGGTACTCTATTAATCACTTTCTTGACTTTGACCTTGTCGCAGCCGTAGGTCCCACCCGGCCTAGTTCGGGCTCACATATTGATTTCTTTATGATTTCATCAAATCTTTGTGCTGGTAACAACATCGCCTGCCTCACGTTAGACCTAATCTCTGACCACTTTCCGGTTTTTATGAGTATACAACTAAGATCCGACTGCCCTTTTCCCACCTTTTCTCGGACGTTCACGTGTTACAAACAGACAAACTGGTCCAATTTTAATCGTTCTCTCGAAGCTAAGTTGAACAATATTGCTGTTCCAACTGATCGGAACCTATCAAATGAGGAAATTGATGAATACATCAATTCTCTCTCCAACTCCCTGACTGAGTGTATGAATCTGTTTAGTAAGAATAAAAAACTTCGCCCAACCCATTTTAATATTAGTAACAATACCCTTAACTTGTTCAAGCTGAGAAAAGTATGGAAAAAACAGTTGAAAAGAATTTACCATCGGTTCGGCGATCGTAGCAGTCATGAATATTCCGAGCTTTCCTCTAAAATTAGTTGCCTAAGCAAAATCATCAAGGACAGAGTAAGAATCGAAATCAACGAGCGATTTAGAGAAGAATTAAACAGTTTAAAGCCTTCGGCAAATGTATTTAGAGTCATTGATCGAATAACTGGCAGAAAGAGTAGGAATAGGGACGGGAGTTCTCAAACGATAACCTGGGGTGATAGAGTACTCACCTCACCAAGTGACAAAATAAAAGCTTTTGAAGAATTCTATGCGGATCTTTACTCCTTGAAAACGCCTTCAGTTGATATGCAAAACTCACTGCTAGTAACAACCGAAAATAGCGCTTTCTCAGCTTGGAACACTGACCTGGTCCTTACTACTTTCTCGCCAACTAACCGATCTAATGCTATATCTAATGAATTTCTTGCCTCGACGGCCTTGGTTGAATCCATATTTACATCACTGAATAACAAAAAATCGGCTGGACCAGATGGTATTCCAAATTTTATTTTAAGAAAAACCAGAGTAACCTTAGCTAAACACTTCACCCCTTTAATCAATAACTGCATAAACAACAGCTATTTCCCTTTACCCTGGAAGAAAGCTAATTTAATTCCTATCAAAAAAAGCAATAGATCCTGTAACTTAAGTGATTTTCGTCCTATCTCTCACCTATCTAACCTTGGGAAAATCCTAGAAAAAATCCTACTTAATAAAATTCAAATGTTTTTTCCTTATGAACTTACACAATCCCAACAGTTCGGCTTCAAACGTGGGCACTCTACCGAACATGCCCTCCTATCCTTTCATAATAAAGTGTTGGAAAACTTAAGAGATAAGCGGTGTACGGTGGCATGCGCGTTAGATCTTACAAAGGCTTTCGATTCCGTTTGGCAAGCAGGTCTAATTTATAAAATAAAGCAACTCAATTTCCCTCCCTACTTCATCAAAATTATAAAAAGCTTTTTATCTAATCGCAGCCTCTCTGTGCTTTTTGATAACGAATATTCCTCTTCAATTCCTATACTCTCAGGGGTACCTCAGGGATCCATCCTTGGGCCATTCCTGTTCAATATTTATCTTCATGACTTCCCAATCCAACTTAACAACTCTCAAGCTATCCTATATGCCGATGACACGCTTTTATTTAGCTCACATGAACGCCCACATGATGCTCTTGAAGAGGTTAAATTTCATCTTAACGAAGCAAATGGTTACTACAAAAAATGGGGAATCCATCTTAATTTAAATAAGTGTGAACTTATTTGCTTCCGCAATGCTTCAGGAAGAGGGCATCACTTGGCCGTGCGTGAAAGTCGCCAACTCAAGCTCTGTATAGAAGGTAATTCTATCCCACTTAGGAACTCAATCAATTATCTGGGAGTTCATCTCCATGAAAGATTGAAAATGAACCATCACGCAAGGTTGGCCTTGAACAAAAGTAAGGGTGCGGCAGCAGCCCTTAAAACATTGCTTAACTCTAAAAACGTAGAAAAATCGACAAAATTACTTATGTACAAGACACTAATTCGCCCGCTCATTTCTTATGGATTCCTCTTTTGGTTCCAAATAACACCAAACGTGGCTTATGAATTGCAGAGATTTGAAAGACGAATTATTCGAAGTTGCATCTCGAAAAAACGAAAACCTTCCGGCAAATGGTACAGCAATAGAAGCTTATATAAGGATTCTGGAATTGTCCCTTTAATGAGCTACTTGACTTCATTGGCAAAAAAACGAATCTCTAACCTTCAGCAACATGACAACCCTATCCTCCGAAGCGTATTTGAGGATAACTTTAGTAGTCTTATCAACGAACAGTACTATTTGTCTCCTGTTAGCATCTTATCCGAGGACTCCAATCCGGTTTCCCAATTTCTTTATGATGAAGATAAATTCCTTTCACCTTTTTATGTAAAACGCTCCATTAACAACTACAGGGGCTGAGTGGTTCAAAATTGTGATTAAACGCCTTACTTAGTACAAAATGTTAAGTATGTATTTATTTTTACTTTTAATTATGTATAAAATCTATGAAACGAATGTGATCAATAAATGTATAAGTGCCTTTAAGGCCATCATACCATGCTGTGTAATTAATTCTAAGTAAATTTAAGTATCTTTAAGTAGCCTAAGATTGTTTATGACTGACATACAGTACAAAGATTCACTAATACACTCATTAAAACTAAAGAGAGAGAAAAACTGAATTTTAATAATGATGTATGTATGTGTTTGTCAAATATAATAATAATTTTTCTTTGTATTTGCTCTTTATAAATGGCCTTCTGCCCTCCTTGCACACACATTTTGTGTATGGGATACTTGTTTCTATCCCTTATTTTTATTTCAATATTGTTACTCTTCTTCTATCTTCTATCCTCCTTTATTCTTAGGTTAAGCTCTTTTAGAGTATGCTGTCTTGTTGAGTGGACACATTCTTTTAATAAGTAAGACATTTGTTCTGTGAAAATTGAATTGTTTGGTTGTGAAACTAAAATAAATTAAATAAATGTGTAGCTCGGCCAATTCTAAGTCGGCAATATTACCTTATTTATATTAAAATAATGTAAACATTAAAATATAAGTTAAAATTAAGAAATGTAAATGAAAAGAAAAATCTCAATAAAATTTTACTACTACTACTACTACTAGCTTACATATGTCAACGTACCCACTAAATGCCACGTTCTACATACAAATCTGACACATAGTGACAATTTTGACAGCTTTAATATTGACAATCCTGAGTTCATAATAGGCCGTGAGTTTGAAAACATAGTGTCATGCTGGCATTTAAATTATTTGCATTAGTGCAGAGTGCAGTGCACTTCTAGTTTTAAGATAAAGAAACATAACTTTAATTTTAGTTTTGCAATATTTTAAAAAACGAACAGGGCTCTTAATTTTGTGTTCACCATTTTTAAATGCTTTCTTTTAAGGGTAATGAGTGGAAGACACGTCGTATAAATTGATTTTTTTTAAATTAATTTAATTAACTTTAAGGATTATTAACCCACAATTACATGGTCGACGTAAAAGGTCAACACATTGACGACTCTTTGACGTCACCAACAAACAAAATTGGCTCTGTCAACGTTCACAGCATAGAGATTTAATATTATTTTGTGGAAATAAGTTCATTTCCAAGTTTGAAATTGTCGAAATATATATTCTAAGATTAAAGTTAATTGAATTTCAAGTGTCTTATGGCTCCTGGCAAATTGACGTTTTATATAACACTCTTTTTTTAGTTTTTTGATACACAATTGAAAGAATAATAGGCATGTTCAGGCAACTCAAAAGACTTTATTTGCCGTCAACTGAATTCTTGAAAGGCAAAATAAGACCAAAGCAGTTATTTAATTTTTAGATGTCATTTATTTCAAACTTGGAACTTTACTTGACTACCTTTTAATGGAAGAAATTAAAAACAACATTATTAAATTAAAAAAACCGCTTACAAATGTGACAAGTCCATCATAATTTGTGTTTTGTGATGGAAAGCAAAAGTCAAACATGACAAAGAGCCTTTATACACAAAACTTTAAATAAATCATAGAATTTTAAAGTTGAGGTTTTAGCTGAATTAAAAAAAAAGATCATCTGTCATTTTGACAAATAGGGGATGGTTATAGCTATCATTAAAATCATCCATCAGTAAAAATTTTGTTTTTAGTTTTTGAACATGTTACAGATTTATTTCTAGCAAAAGATTAATGCAATAAGAAGAATTCTATATTCAAGTATTTTTTTTTCAAAAAGAAACAATGCATTTAAAGTTTTATTTAATTTATAAATCCATTTTAATTATTTTAATGATGAAATTTCATTTTACTGAACAGCTGACTGTTGGTGTTCCAATTTTTTACTGTTCCGATCACATCATTAAAAATTTTACTGATTAAAGCACCAGTAAAAAAGTGACATTTAATTTAATGACGTAAATTTACTGATTGCTATAAACGCTCATCAGTAAAACATTTCAGATTCATCCTGTTTCAAATTTTACTGATGGATTTTACTAATAGCTATAACCGATCCCATAAGTAGACTTGCATTGATAGCAGGGAATATTTTGTATTGACTAACTTTTCAGTCAACTTCCCAATAAAGGTCCTTTAATTGAAAAGCAATTTTTTGGAAGATGTCCAATGAGATAGCTATTAAAAAATGACCTTACCTTATGTCGTCTGAACCGGCCCAATGTTAAAATGTCCGTCGTCATGCAGATCATTACTGCTCGGTGCTTAATTCAACTCAACAACAAATTAAAATTTGACACTTGTTTCAAATTACATCTTTGTATATGAAATCTTTAGTATTGTCATGGAGCTGTTTTTTTTACGTTCGCCGTAGCCTCAAGATGGTGTTAGAAGCTAATGCCGCCACTAGGTGACGCCCCATAAAAACCAACGATGATATTACTAAAGATTTCATATACAAAGATGAAATACACACTATTATTTACTGGAAGAAGCCAACTCCACGTTTAAGTACAAAAACACTATTTGAAGATATAAATATTTCGTACGTATCACCCTCCAAACGACCAAAACCCATTTGTTTACATTCTTGCATTTCTTTTATGGATGAGAAGTTGTGAATTCCAACAACTATGTTTCGCTTGTTTTCACTACATAGAATTAACTCCTGAGTTTTTCACGGACTCTTTAATCACACATTGAATTAAAGCACTGTTCACATGAGCACGACCAACGAATGAATGAATATTCGTCGATTTTGACATTTCTTTCACATGAGAGTTTTTAATTCGTCGCACAGCCGAACACCATTCACCACCGAAACCAAAAGAAGAATGATTTTTTTAGGTTAAATACGCGCGATTATTTTATTCGTTGAGAGTGTGGATAATGTGGAATGCGAATAAAGTTTGACAGTTCGTATCAACTTCAATTTTTTTCGCGACGCATAAATTTGTTTTCTTAAATTTATTAATATATATGATATTGAAAAGTAAAAGTATGCATCATAAATCAAATAGAAACTATATTGCTATCGTTTTGTTAAGAATTTTTGTGGAAATATGTCTTCAAACGTATAAACTCACATTTTGTAATTCATTCGTCGTTCGTTGGTCGCGCTAATGTGAATGCTGCTTAAGTGCCTTGCACATGAGCAACGAACTGCGAATGGACGAACAAACGTGATTTTACACATTTCAAAAAGTCAATTCCACACAAAAACACATTTAAATTATAAGAAACCAACTGACACTAATATTAGGATAATAAAATTTGCATTTTGTTCTCTAAAACAAAACAATTTTGTAAAAACAATTTGGTAGTAACGAATTGCAGTGTTGTTGCTACGAACTGTCAAACTCTATTCGCGTTCCACATACCATCCACACTGCAAAGAATAAATTGTTCGCGCTCAGCTTAACCTCAAAATTATACCGCTCTTGTTTTGTTTTTGTATGAAAGATCATGGCTGAGGAAAATATGGAGAAAAGGGTTGACAATGCGTCGCTGTCTGCGAATAGAAATAAAGGTCATGTGAAAGAAAAGTCAAAATATGCGAACATCCACAGTTCGCAGTTCGTAGCTCATGTGCAAGATGCTTTAACTCCTCAATCAGCTGTTCGCTCTAGATTGTAGGCAAACCAAGATGGATGCCGAGTATATTTATGTTAATAATTAATATACAGTGCTTTTGCTTATCTAAGCGCTGCCAGATCAACAAAAAAAAAACGTTAAACAAATTAAACCAAATAATTTTCATCCTTTACCAACATAAACATTTTTATTCGTTTTTATTTGTGTTTTTGTTTTTCAAAAAGGATTTTGTGTACAATTTTTGTTTTTAATTTTATACATATAATCCTGTGTCGTAATAACGATTATTTGTTATACTCTTCATAATTAGTACAAGGCAATTAAAGCCTTTTTTAGGAATAATGAATTTCACTTTGCAAAATGTGAAAGATTAAACAGATTTTAGTTATTTTTTGTAGTCAACAGATTTATGCTAATATATTTTTAGTTTTTTTTTTTGTAAGATTTAAAAAATTTATTATTCTAGGTTGCACATTAGAAATGAGATTTTTTGTGTAATTTCATGTTTGTTTTAAAATTTAAGTATGAAAAATGTTAGCCTATTTTTTTGTTTGAAATAAAATTCAAAAAATTTAAAAATACAAATTTTAATAAACACCATTTTATTTTACAACACAAAATATTACTTTTCTTAACAAATTACTTTTTTTACGAGTAAAAATTACGATGTTTAACTAAAAATAAAATAAAATTAAATACATACATATATTTATATTAATTTAAATATTTTTCATTTGTGTAAAACACATTTAACATTAACATTTATTGAGATTTTAACAAAATTATAATGTATACAAAAAAAGAAACTATATTTATTAGAAAATAATTGTTATTCTCATTGATTGCCACAAGTCAATTGTTAAAAAAATTAATTTAAACTTTTAACAAAACTGTATAAAAAAATGTATAAAATATTCTATGTATTGTATTGTATATGTGCGAGATTTAATTAATTTCTTCTTGTTTGTTGAATTTACATATTTAATTGTAAACTGTGAAATATATTTTCGTTTTATAATTTTTGTTGCAAGGCTTTTTTTTTGTTATTTTTGTTTCATAAAAATGTGAAAATTTAATAGTTTTTTGTTATTTTTAAATATAATAAATATGTTTTTTTTTTGTTATTTTTGTTTTGTTTGTATATAAATTTTGAATTATCAATAATTTTGTATTAATTTTTCACAGTTTTCGTATGCTTCCATTTGCTGCTGCTGAATTTATTTTCGATCTGCAAAAATAGAAATAAATAAAAGATGTTATCGTGAGATATTAATTTAATTCGCCTTATTTTTCTAAACACAATTCAAAGCTTTAGGAAGAAAATTATAGGTAGATACAGTAATAAAAGCAGTTTTTTTTTAATAATAAATGGTACATTTGATTTGTTTTTTTTTTTTTATTTTAAAATTCAGCCAGCATTAAATATTTTAAGCAGAATCAAAAACAACATTTCTAAAATCTGTCAATTTACCTTTTTACTTTAAATGTTGCTTTGGGTTAAAATAATTCGTAGGTAGTTCTAGATAAATGTCAAATGTCATAAACTTATTAAAAATAATCCTAGAAGCCAAAAATGCAATGACAATTTATATCTTTTTACTTTGCTATATGTATGTCAAGTTTTACCTGAGTTAAATTAGGGCAGCAGAATTTTGAAAGAAGCTAGGTATGCAAAAATCAAACAATAAAATAAGGAATGTTTAATTTGAACTCGTTTATTCTTATTCCATCGCAGTAATGTGGTAATAAAAACTTCGTTTTATAGAATGTACGATCTTAAAAATAGAACCACAACCTTAAAAGCTATATCTATCAACACACCTCAAAATTTCTGTAAAAAACTGTCAAATAATGTAAAAGCTTTATTTATCAACACACCTCTAATTTCCCGTGAAGGACTGTCAGGTTATGTAAAAGCTTTATTTATCAACACACTTCTAATTTTCTGTGAAAGACTGTCAAGTTATGGAGAAGCTGTTGGGCTTTTCATTTTTAAAAAAAGTCAATTTATGTTTTAATTTGGATCTGTCAAAAATGACAAATCGAGTGACCTCTCGAGCCATATTCGAAATTTCAACGCAGATATGTTATTGTTGTTCAATCAAGCGAGAAAACGTAAAGAAAGTTGAATTGCTTCAAAAATCATTTTCCCTTTAATTTACATTACGAATTTTTATCCGGCAAATTTTTTGTGGCAAAGGAATAAAAAAAAATTACGTAATTGATATTATTTACTTTTAATGTCAAAATGCATACATAAATAATTTCTCATTTTCACAAGCGAGAGTACAGATTAATTAAACTTAAAAATAACAAACAGTTATGAGGTATGTCAATTTGACTTACTGCTGGAACACAATAGTGTCGGAGCCGGAGTCGGAGTCGTAACTGGAATAGCTGTCAAAGTATTCAATGTACGCAAATGCAAATGTACGAACACAACGCGAAGCAACTGAAATCGGAGCCGCAGCCGGTGACGTACGACACATGTGACGTTTCCATTTTTGAAGTGAATAACTTGGTGATTATATTTTTTTTAATAGTTTTTCAATAAAAAGGTGGAAAAATATTTAAATAAGAAATAAAAGAAAACAAAAAAATATTTTCTGAGAAATTTGATGTGGTTGTAAACTGCAAATATACCAAATAACATCAAAAAGCCGTACGACGCATTGTGTGTGTACTTTCTGTTAACGTACGACAGCTATTCCGACTCCGGCTCCGGCTCCGGCTCCGATTTTTGCATTGTGTTCCAGCAGTTAATTCCCTTGAAGTGGGATTTCTTGAATTTTACCAAAATATAGGGAACTGATTTTGGGTTAAAAGGCAAGCAAAAATTTTATCTGCAATCAAAATTACATAACTAAAAAATGTATTAAGATGACTAAATTCAATCTAATGTTTGCATTTTTAAATTTTGAACGAGTTGGATAGATAAATTAAGATAGCTGTCAAAAAAATTAAATCAACTTCTAGCTGTCATAATGACCAAACAAACCAGCAAACCAAGATTCTTGGTTCGACTTTCGTAGAAGAAGGACGTGTTTATTAGCAGCTCTTAAATAGTGAACAAGAAAAAGAAAAAAAGTGTAAATTGAAAAATCTGATCATGGAGGCGGGCAAACCTCCAGCTAGTGTTCCCCCTGACAAAACCTTGTCAAAATGTTTTAAAAACAAAAAACTACGAGTTTACCCTCATCTTTATTAAATAGTGAAGATAAAAAAAAGATTCTAACAAATTTAGAATGGTGGTCGATGCCAATTGCTGGCGCTTCCACATCAAGCGCATTACCAACTTCTGAAAATGAAATGGAGACAGACGCAAGCGCGTCAGTTACTGGTGCAAGCGAGAGAGACAGTCATTTCGATGGCAAGGTTCTACTTCCTGAAAACTGCGTAGTAATCGGTAGTGCCGTTACTACAAATACTAATGCAGCGGCCGGATCGTCGGCAGCAACAGATGTAGATACCACATCTACTCTAAGAAACATTCTTGTGAATAGTAAAGATACATTCACTAATATTTTGGCCCGAAAAAGACGCCAATACTCATCAGATAGCAACGCTAAAAAGGTTGCTAATGAAATAAATAATAGTAACCGTTTCATAACGCTGGATCCGGATTATTGTGAAAACGATAACTATAACCCATCAGCCGCAGAGCAGTCAGCAAAGCCGATAATCATCAACCAACAAAGAAACATCAAAGCTTCATTGCCGGTGGCGGAAAAGAACTGGTGCCCCCCAATTTTTGCGAAAGGAGTCTCATCGAGGGATCTTCTCCATTTTATAAGTAAGTCTAACTTTAATTCTGAAAATGTTAAATTTGATACTAGAGGTTTTGGCAAACTCAAAATTTTTGTAAAAGATGTAAATCTTCATAGTTACTTATTAAATGAATTTCGAAAAACTGAAATAGAAGCTTTCTCTTTCACTCCTAAGGAGCAGAAAAAATACAGTGTAATTTTAAAAGGTATTTCAAGTGAGTTCTCGCCGTCTGAGATTCAGTCGGAGATTGTGCGGCTGGTGCCCTCACTGAGGGTGACGGTTAAAAACTTTGAGACCAAATGGTCTAAAGAAAGTGGAATTCCATTGGACATGTTTGTCTGCTCTCTGGAGGATAGGGATAGTCTTCTTCAAATAAAAACTCTCAAGTCTTTACTGAGACACAAAATTAGATGGGATGCAATAAGGAGCTCTGGAATGAAACAGTGCTACAGATGTCAGAGGTTTGGTCATCTGTCTGAATACTGCGCGTTTATCACTAGATGTGTCAAATGCCTTCTTAGTCATGAAGTTGGCAAGTGTAGCTTGGGGCCAAAGAATGAAACATCTGTTGCATCGTGTGTCAACTGTGGAACTGAAGGGCATCCAGCCAACTACAAAGGTTGCCCAAAAAGATCGCTTTACTTAAAAAAAAGAGAGGATGTGACTTCACGTCCTGACAAAAAGAACAAGTTAGTTTTAAATAACTTAGTAAGCACCAGTGATAACAATAGGTTACCGCAAACTGGCTTCTCCTTCGCGGACATAGTCAAAAATAATGATAAAGGGAAAAATAAACCCCTCCCTTGTTCCACTGATGGCAATGATGTTTCAGATTTCATTAATGAGTCTCAGAAATTGTTTGGTCTGCCAATTGGGCAACTAATTTCAAAAATAAGGTCGTTCTGGCCTTCGTATAAAAAAATGAATGAAAATGAGAAGCCTGGTGCTTATTTGCTTTTTGTTGCATCCCTTTCACCATGAATTTAAACTTAATAACAGCTAACGTCAATTCCCTTTTATCCTCAGAAAAACAAATTGAAATCGATGAGCTACTGAAAGACACCTTTCCAACTGCTCTCCTTTTGCAAGAAACTTGCTTTAAAAAAAATGGTTCTAAAAGTAGCTATAATAGTAGCTACGATATTATTAAAAACAATTCGGTTCGAGGCACTGGAATCCTCGTTAAAAACTCCATCAATTTTACACAGATACATTTTTCTAACCAAATCATTTCAGCCACTATTGCCTCAATCCCAATTAAGGTCTGTCAGACAACCAAATCTCTAGCATTGGTCTCGCTTTATGTCCCATGCAGCATTGGCCCTTCTTTACCCGCTGCACTGAATGACCTTCTTTCATGTTTATCTAACTATGAGTTCGTAATCATAGGAGGAGATTTTAACTCGCGCCACCCTCTCTGGGGCGACACAAAAAAAAATGTAAACGGCGAACACTTATACAAATGGTATTTGGATAACCGTTTTCTGGATTTTGACATAGTTGCGGCTGCAGGCCCCACTCGTCCTATTTCAGGTTCTCATATAGATTTTTTTATAATTTCGGCTAATTTACGCTCACATAATCCCCCAGGGGATAATATTGCTTGCATAACACTCGATCCCATTTCAGACCACTTTTCTGTCTTCTTAAGTATTCAACTTCGCTCTACCTCCATATTTCCTGCCTCTCCCAGAACCTTCTCGTGTTTCAAAAACACTAACTGGCCGATCCTCAATAGTTCTCTGAACACAATTCTAAGCAATCATTTCTTGCCAACTGATAGAAATCTATCAAATGACGAAATTGACCTTCAAATTGAATGCCTTACTAACTCTATAGTAAACTGCGTAAAATCCCACAGCAAAGAAAAAGTACTTCACTCGAACCATCATAAAATCACTGAGGCTACTCTTGGGCTATTTAAAATTAGAAAGATATGGAAAAAAAACCTAAAAAGAATTTTCCATCGATTGGGTGATCGTATGAATCAGGAATATATAGAACTCTCCTCTCGCATTAGCTGTTTGAGCAAAATAATAAAAGACAAAGTTAGAATTGAAACCAATGCTCAATTTCGTTCCAAACTCAATAGTATGAAACCGTCCGCAAATGTTTTTAAAGTGATTGACCAAATAACAGGTCGTAAGAGTAAACCTTCAGGCTCTGATCAGACTCTCACGTTTGGTGATAGAGCTTTTTCATCTTCGGCGGAAAAAATTGCCGCGTTTGAATCCTACTATTTTGACCTTTTCGCTTTAAACGTACCACAAAGCAATCCTGATAATGTATTGACAGTTCATACTATCAACAGCGCCTTTGAAGTTTGGAATGCCGACTTTAAAATAAACGATTTTGACCAATTTAACAGGTCAAACACAACATCAAACGAGTCTTTTGCATCTGAAAGCCTTGTTGAATCAGTAATTTTCTCGCTCAATAACAAAAGATCGTGTGGACCGGACAATATATCAAATTTTATTCTCCGCAAAGTGAAAAAAACTATTGCAAAGCACCTAACTCCTTTAATTAACAATTGTTTAAACAATTGTTATTTTCCTAATTCATGGAAAATCGCAAAATTGATTCCGATACAAAAAAATAGAGAGTCTAACAGCCTAGAAAATTTCCGCCCCATCTCGATGCTCTCTAACATAGGTAAAATACTTGAAAAGGTCATATTATTAAAAATTCAAAACGCTTTTGAAGACACTCAGATTACTCAATACCAGCAATTCGGCTTTAAACATAAACACTCGACTGAACACGCACTTCTGTCACTGCAAGATCACATCCTTAAAAACCTAAGGTTAAAAAAATGTACAGTTGCTTGCGCACTCGACTTAAATAAAGCGTTTGATTCAGTTTGGCACGAAGGCCTCATCTACAAACTCAATCAACTCAATTTTCCAACAAAATTCATTAAAATCATCCGGTCATTCTTATCTAACCGCAGCACACAGATCTATTTTGGAAATACTAAGTCGGGTTCCATCCCAGTCCTTGCTGGAGTCCCCCAAGGCTCTATTTTAGGCCCATTTCTTTTCAATATATACCTATATGACTTTCCCATCCAAATTAATCAGTCTGAAGCAATTCTGTATGCAGACGACACATTGCTATTCAGTTCTCATGAAAGGCCCCATGAGGCTCTGAGTCATGTAAGAACCCACTTGAACGAAGTTCTTCCGTACTACAAGAAATGGGGAATTAAACCCAATTTTAAGAAGTGTGACTTTATTTTCTTTCGTAATGCCTCTGGTAGGGGGCATCATCTAGCCGTACGTGAAAGCCGATACCTAAAGTTGACTATAGAAGGAAATAACATTCCCCTCAGACAAACAATAAAATATCTAGGAGTCCGCCTTCATGAACGACTTAAAGTAAATCCACATGCTAGAGTAGCCCTGCGCAACAGCAAAGCTGCAGCGGCAAAACTTAAATGTCTCATCAATTCAAGAGAGGTTGAAAAAAAAACTAAATTACTAATGTACAAAACTCTAATTCGCCCTCTTATTTCTTATGGTTTCCTACTGTGGTTTTATATAACCCCAAATGTCGCAATGGAATTACAAAGGTTCGAGAGAAAAATAATAAGAAATTTTATCTCAAAAAGACGAAGACCATCAGGGAAGTGGCATAGCAATAAAACTTTATACGAGGAATCAGGAATTGATCCCCTAATGAATTACTTATATCTACTCTCTAAAAGAAGAATCGCTGCACTGCAGCATCATGACAACCCTATCCTCCAGAATATCTTCTCAGACAATTTTAACTATTCATACATTGACAGATATTATATTTCGCCAATTAGCATTCTCAGTGAGGGTTCCGGCCCGGGCTTTCTGCTCTCTGACGATGACAACTTGTTTCTTGCACCTTTTTATAAAAAAAGATCACCAAATAATTTTAGAGGCTAGGAGATTTCATCTTAAATGTCTTTATTATCTGTAAAAACAAAAACATGTAAAATTTGTAATGGAAAATAATAGAAAAAAAGAGAATTTACAGCGATTAATGACAGCATATTTCAGAATTAAAGCTTGAGACTAAAGTATTTACTATTACGATATACTAATCAAAAATTAAATACACTACTTCCAATATGTGAATTATTTGCAACTGAAGTTCCTATTAATAACTTAAGAGAAAATATATGTACAAACCATTGAATTAAAGAAAAAATATTTACATATGTATATTCAAAAATGTATAAACAAACATGTATAAACCAAAAACAAATACCTAAATGTACAAAACCATTAACTTAGCATACATATCTATAAGTTTAGAACATATATATCTAACAAATTTGACTTATGAAAGGTCTATCATTAATAAGTGCCTAAACTAAGGCTGTGAACTATTATCTTAAGTTAGCTTTAACATAATTTATTACTAATATGAAATATTAACTAGTAAACAAAAGACTTACAGTACCTTATATACTAGATGTGAAATTAACTTATTAAAGTATCTTTTATCTTTATTTTATAAAACCTATGCAATATAAACACAAACTATAAATGTAAGTAAATATGTTTGTATGAGTAGTGAAACAAACTCACAAAAATTCTTATACCAATCAAACCTAACTTGTATTTCAAAATAAAAACACAGGCACTTGTACACACATACCTATTTGTGTTAGAGTAGACTCGACTTCATCGAATCTATCTCTCCTGTTCGAATCTATATTGTTATCTCTTTTTCTATCTCTATCCCATATTTCCTCCACTACATACTTCAAAATAAGCGTGGTTCCCATTGAGTGAACACATATAAAATTTTCCCAGCAGAATAAATTTCTTTAAACTCTTATTAAATTGTCAAATATAAAAAACAATATAAATAAAACCTGTGTAGCCTGGCCAATTCTAAGTCGGCAATATTATTGTTTAGTGAAATAATGTATAATTTATAAGAAAAACAAATGTGTAAAAAACAAAAAAACTCAATAAAAAATTACTACTACTACTACTACCAGCAAACCAAATCAAAAAATATAAACATTTGAAACGAATATTCAGGTTCCTTTTTCAACGGTATGTTAAATCAGCTGTTCTGTCGGATATCATTGTTGAAGTGTCAAAAAGTTAAGATTTGTAACAATTGACAACTAAGCTCGGGAGCTGTTAAACTGTCAAAGTGAATGTTTTGATTACAAAGAATTTATTGTTGTTTTTTTGTGTTGGGCAAAAACAATGAACTTAAAGCTCGTCATTTAAATTATCTTAATTTGTGTTATACAATAAACCAAAGTTTTCCGTTGATTCTTGTCTTTGCTATTCATACTTTTATTAAAAAAAAAACTACATATTGATTTATGATATGTTTTATTGTTTATCCCATACATTTTAATTAAAGTGCTTAAGGAAGTTAATAGGACCTTCAATTTTTCTTTCGCTATTCCTTTCGCGATTTAAAGTTTGAAGAACTATTTAATACAACGTTTCCACCGGGCACTAAACCGAGATTTAGCTAGATTTGTCACAAATCTCCTTGAAATCTCGAAGATTTACCATACAAATTTTAATCTCCTCAAATGAAGATTTCAAATAAAACTCATTGAAATCTACTTGGAAACATTAGTTTGTCAAATCAAACAAACTTTTTTTTCGGAGAATAATTGTTGAACTGACTCATTTAAACGCCAATTTCGTTTATTAAATAAATTAAATTAGGTGGCGCAACAGTTCGTAGAGAACCAGGGCCTAGTGACTTACAACTCTCAACCATTCCTGTGTTCGAGTAATGTTGTCAGGGATGGAGGGGACCTACAATTTATATGCCGAATCCGAACGGCTAATTTGAGAAAGCACTTTTTCATGACAAGAATTACTCTTGGAGAATTTGTCAATTCCTCGCAAGAGGCAGTACCCGTGAAAACTCTTTTTTTTAATTAAGGTGGCACAGGCAGGGATTGAACCCAAGACCTCTCGCATGACAGTCCAACGCACTTACCATCATGCCACGGGTACTACTAATTTCGTTTATTGACAGATGAAAATGTCAACAAAAACTATCTGTCTCACTTCCATATGACTCAAATTCAAAACAATAAACAACTTTCAAGAAATCACAGACGAAATAAAATGTAAGTATACAAAAATAATAAATATGTACAAGAATATAATAAAACTAATTACTTACAGATGATGAGTGAACAAATACATTTTTTTTTTTTTGAAAGGAGAATAATTTGAAGTTTGGTTGTTATGACATAAACCAAACGTCAAATTAATCTCCTTTTCTTTGGTGGAAAAACCTCATGATTTATTTTAAATCACTTGCCTTAAATCTCGGATTATTTGTTGGTGGAAACGTACTATAACAGTTTGACTGATCAACGATTTCTAAAAATTTTCGTTCCTAAATAATCCTAACAAATTCCCACAATTCGTAAAAATTATTAATTCGTAAATATTTAACAACTGTTCTAAACGAAACAATCAACTGCTGCTTTGGATCAGCTGTTCTTTCACACACATGTTATTAATTTGAAGAGACTGAACGCAGCCATTAAAACAAAAAAGTAAATTAATTTTTCAATTGAAAATTAAATTTACCAATGGAAAAGAAAAAGAAAATCAGGCGTGTTCGGAAACTCAAAATCTCACAAACTCAGAGCAGAGAACAGAGTTTAAATAATCCACACAAGTTGTTGAATACCGTTGTATCAAATCCAAAAATAAATTATTTTAAACACTTTTTCAGGAATTTATTGTCGCCATCGAGACAAGTTAAAACCTTCATTTACAGTAAAGACCCTCAGAAGTGACAACATTTTAATTTCTCATTTCGGTAACTTATCAGTTGATCAAACTTATCGGTTGATTATCGTAAATATTAAGTTTAACATGCAATAAAATTTGTTTATATAAAAGTGGTTAAGCAAGCAAGACAAGTTAAAGAAATGTGTTAGTTTGAAAACCTAAATCTATTTATTTATTTTTCTGTATGGATTGCAAAAACGGTTGTGTATTTTAAAAAGCAAGAGCACATTTCAATAATTATTTTTAATTCAAGGCAAGAAATTTTATTAAAGCTTGGCAGTTCGTATAAATTATTATTTTTATCTATTTTATATAATCAGCTAATTTAACGATTTTATAAATTTTTGAGGTATAGAGAACGTATTTTCAAATTCAAACAAAACTCAACGAAACGCATCACACAACTGGACGAAGACATTATTCATATGGTGCTTACCCGTAAATTGTTCACTGAATATTTTCACAAAACACATTGTTTTGTAATCTGGGTTGTATTTAAAGTAGAGAAGTAGCAGTTGATGAACGCATTTTCTTAGTTATTTTTCTATTTATTTATTTAAACTATTATTTTTTTTTTAACTAATTTAGCAAATTAATCTTGGGGCACTTAGAGCAAGGACGTACATATTTCTTTTGGTGTTTGCCATTTTTTTTTTCAATTATTTACAAAATTGTTTATCTTTTTATATTTTTTGAAATTTTAAATGTATATGGACGAGAAAATGAACTTTTATTTTTGTTTTAAGATGACCACTACATAAAATTACTATGCATCCTTTATTTTATTTATTTTTTGTAAAATATGATTTCATGGAAGAGAGAAAAATGTAAAAGTTGTTTGTTTTTTAATAATTAAAGAATATAAATATGAAGTAATTAAATATAAGAATACTATCAAAATGTAAGCAGTATGGCAAAACAAAATTAACAGGATAACAACGAGAAATTAAAAATGAAGACATTTAAAATGAATGAATGAAATATTGAACAATTTTGTATAAAAAACAAAATTACCAAATTTAAGATTTAAAAAAAAAGACTTAATTTTAAGGCAAATGAAAATTAATTTTATTTATTTATCTATAGGTTTTTTTTTATATGTATATAGCTGTTTTAATATAATTTATCGAAGCATAAATTAATAAAAAATAAATTATATAGGTAGTTTATTAGATTAGCACAGCGCTACTTATTGTATTAAATCTTTTTCTGAGAGTACCGGTAATGTGGACCTAGGGAGCGTGTTTTATTTTGTTTTTAAATTATTTGAAGGCATTTATATTATCGTAATGAAATGTGTGTAATTAGAAGGAAAAAAGAATAAGAAAAAATTGTATTACTTTCAATTTCTTATTTTTTTAAAATAAAATTTAAACTTATTTTTATGAAGATAAAAATGTTAAAAAAAAAAACATTATTTGAGTACTTACAATTCCATGGATAGAACTGTTGGATTCGTACAGGCTTGTGGTGCACGCACATGACACTGTTTGTGACAGATCATTTGGCAGTCACGACATTCATAGCCCTGTTTGCCAGGTCGTCGCGGGATTGATTTTGTACAAATTGCACATACAAGGCGGCTTCTAAAAACAAAGTTTTCGTGATATTTATTTAAGTACTTACGAGTACATAGTTGTTTTTTCAAAACTTACCCGCTTAAATGTTTGGCAACAAACGTATGATCGTTGTATATGTGAAGTTTTGTGCCCTTGCGGCGCCATTTAGGCCGCTGAGCTATTGCGAGGGGAACTATAAAATGCCTAGAAAGAGGAAGAGAGAAACAAATTTGTTAGAACTATCAATAATAATTGTCAAAAAATTTAACAAATTAATTTCACATTTTATTTAAATTGTCATGTCATGGTTAATAAATTGGTATTCATAAAATTTGTGAGTCTTTCTGTTACCAGCTATATTTAGACAGCTGTCACTTTTAAATCCGTCATATTTTGACTCTTGACAAGAAAAACTAATAAAAATCTTAAAACGGAACGATATTCGCTTGAAATTATAATCACAATTGGCAACCGGATCTGGTGATTGAACCCCTTTAGACTTTTTTTTTGGAGCTACGTGAATGATTAGACCTATGCCAATGCTCTGCAATCGATTCAAGACCTGAAATATCAAATTTGTGAATTTATCGAGGACATACAGCCTCCAATTGGAAACTTTTAGGACAAGAATGTTGTTTTGTCTCCGTCCGTGGTCAGGGTCACCATTTCCTTTACAATGAAGTAAAAATCCATTGATTTCTTTTGAAAAATACACGGCGATTTTAAAATGTTATGTTTTTTTAGAAACCGGCGAAGAACTTCGGAAGAAGATAACTTTTATTAATTGAAGTCACTAACTATTAATTTAAATCCTAATTCAAGTCCAATCGATAGTTGATAAAATATAACACAAATTTTCGTTCGTGTAAAATGGTTTTCCATTGGTATAATAAATCGATAAATTTGTATTTTTAAATCTGTCAAAACACCGAATGGAACTTCAAATGTTTGCGTTCTGTTTATTAGACAGCATAATGGCCTTTCCGACATTAATACTAATACAATGTTCATTTATCAGATTGATATATTGTATGTGGTTTTTGATTGGTCAAAATATTTTAAAAATAAATATCGAAATAGTTTAAAATGAATTAATCTAAAACAAATTGAAAACCAACACTTAAATCATGTTCCATATACCATTACAAAAATCTACAAATCTATTTGAGCACACATTGAATTTGAATTAAGTTGAAGAGGTATGCATTCTTTTACTCGAAAGCTCTTTTGTGATATGGGAACGTCAAACGTTTTGGTTGTTAACTTGAATTTGTACGTATTCAATATTTGGACAGTTATTGCAGATGCAGTTTGGTTGCCATTACGTTTAAGTTGTTATAGTTTGCAAAAAAGTCTTAAGGACTATTCACATGAGAGCGTCCAACGACAGACCATGAAATGAATAAATGTGATTTTAAATAATTAATAAACCTAAATAGTGTACAAATTGCAAACAAAAAGGTCGAAATATAGCTGTATAAGAGAAATTTAAGAATACAAATTGTTTATTGCGAATTGTAATCTAATTGTAACGAATTGTGAAACTCAATTCGCGTTCCACATACGATCCATATTTCAACGTCACATTTTGACGTCTCAAAAATAATACATAACAACGGAAGATGAATTTAATTTGGCTTTTTATTTAACAAAATATAGTAACTTACCTTTTGACACCATTCTCAATGGTTTCCAATACCAATGTAGATGCCTCATGTACATAAGTTTTGTTGCTAGCCGATGAAAAACCTGAGATAGCAGAAGATTCTGAAATTGAGGATCGTCTTGAATGGTCAAGTGTTGTCACATTTATTTTCGGACCTATATGTTGATTTCATTTTTTTTCCAATTTTAACACAAAATAACATAAAAATACGCCACGATCCACGATATTTAGCAGTAATTATTATTATTTAATTATTTATTTTTTTAATGTGTATATTTGTGTTTTTTTTTTTTTGATTTGTTTGCAATTAAGTGACGTGCATTACAATTATTTATTAACCCAGATTTATGTTTGCGTTTAATAATTGTTTTATAATTATTTTCAAATGTGTGATGAAGCCCATTTATGTGTGTGTTTTTTTTTATTTTTTTTTTGAAATATTTAACGATCACCAAAAATTAAAAGAAAAAAAAAATATATAAAAATAAAAGAAATTATTAATGAAAATAAATTATTAAAAAAATAATTTAGCAATAAAAGTATGTGTAGGTTTATTTATAACAGGAACAGTTAAATATACGACACATTGACGTTATTGACATTACATTTGTTCGACATGGAAAGAGGGTAGAAAAAAAGAAGAAGAAAAAGAGGGTTCACAAGATTTTATGGGTAAAATTAAATATACTTTGTTAAGAATGGGAATGGGAGATGTGTTTTTTGTCAACCAGTTGTACGAAGTTGGTTTAATTTTTTGGTTCAATGAATTCGATGGATCAAAAGTGGTTCAAGTGTAACAGTTGAACATTGCCTTAAACTCAATTCAAGGTTCAAGTGTAGTTCAAAGTTTAACTGTAGTTAAATTAAAGATACATTTGTAATTTTTGTCAATTACATTCTTGATCCACCATATAACATTAATTAAACCACTGAAAATCATTGGGTTCAAATTTTTAAACCTGGGGTAAAATAGTCAACCAAGTTCATACAACTGACTCTATGTGTGAGGTTAATGACGAAACTGGGACTATTTATATAAAATTACGTATTCAAACTAGACACAGTGGACAAAAAGCAAATTTTTAAGTAAATTTTGTTTTTAACTAATTCTAAAGTGTCACAATAATTATTATTACAATCACAAATAACCAATAAATCAAGCCCAAATAATATCTACTCTTTTTTACCACTGTATTAATAAATAAAAATATGTGTACTAGAGAGGTGATGTGTTGCAAATATGAATGTGAAGATGGAAATTATATGGTTTTTCAAACTAAAGTGCATTTTATTACCAAGCGAATTGCTTTTCGACAATACACCACGATCAACAGACAACGATCTAGAATCACCATTTAGATTGTTGGCATCGAACGGTATCATTCCATCACGATCTGCCGATCGTGTTCGAGTTTTCGATCGTCCCAAGCGCTTCTTCAACGTTCCAAAGAAATTACGTTTTTTACTTCGACTACGATCGTCCAAGTCATCAGGAATTGGTGTTGTTGATGTTGGATGGTTTTGACTTCGTGGCAGACTATTGCTATTGTAGCCGTTGTTGTTGTAATTTCCATTACCATTAATTTGGCGATTTGACATTTGATTGGGCGATGAGGCAGCATTTGGGCGACCAAACTGTTGAATGAAAAAAATGCAAGAAATATGTTTTATAAGAAATTAAGTAAATAATTTGAAAAAGATATTAATAAGTCCTTTCTTAGTATTAAATTTAAACAATTTTTGACATTTGTCTTCTATTTAAAGGCGTTACAGGTAACACGACCACTTTTTGCAATAAATCTGTTACCAAATTGATTTTGCTGAAACCAAATGTCATCGATGTTTAGGTGATAAATTTTGAAAACAAAAGTCAGTCAGCGTGGCTCAATAGCGCTCACCATTCTTTGTTGCGGCCGTTTCATCCTCCATATTTCAGAAGAAAAAAAGACCGAAAATATCGCCACCGAGTATACTTCACCGATTTTGATAATTAAGTTTCTACAATTCGTTAGAGTCGTTCCGGCCTTAAATGATTAATATTGAATTGCCAAACCTTACTGAACAGAAACTGAACAAAGTTTGACATTTTCATCTGTCAAAACATATAAACTTACACGATGTCCTAAACTATATATTTTCAAAATTCGCTAAATGCAAAGTGAAAGAGCTTTGGTCTAACCTTGACATTCATTAAATATTGTAAGGAAGCAGGAACAAAAATCATCATGTAATTGAGAACCAAATTTTTGGGTTTGCAAAAATAAATTGCCACAATATATTTTTCAGTTGTCAGTTTGTAGTTGTTTATGATTTGTTTAATTTAATTCTAATGTAAAAATTTAGCCCAAAATGTTTCAAAAATAATTTATATTAAATATTAAATTTTAATGAAAATTTGACAGCTACGATGACTAAAACAACATCGATAAATTGACAGAAAATCAAATTTAACAACTTGTTTTATTCCAATTGAAAAAGAAAATCAATTTTCTAATGAAATCAAAATTTAACAATATAAGCCTTCATCAACTACATAATTAATTGTAGCTTAATTGTGGAAACACAAAAATGACACATATGACATTTGACAGTTACTTTTAAATTTTCAAAGTTTTTGACATTTGCCTTCACTTTGTCTCTTGTAGTTTCAAGTATCAGCTACGATTTCGCCTAATTGTGGAAACACATTTTGACAGTTACTTTAAGGACGTCAAAGAATTTTACATTTGTCTCCACTTTGCCTCATCAAGTATCAGTCAGAAGCACAAAACCTAATACAGCGCTTTATAAATAGGAGTAAATGGGAGTGTTGCTCTAAGCAAAACCAAATTAAATAAAGGTTGTTTTTGTTTTAAGACGTGTGGTTTTTAAAAACAAATAAAACACATACAATTTAATGCTTTGGCCATGAATTAAGCTTTTATTAGATGCCGATTTGAGGCAAGTGACCGATGCGGCTGGCTCAAAAAAATTCCAAATTTTAGACCATTTTTTGCAGTAATTGGGGCTGTTTTTGAAATAAATAGCAAACTAAACTGAGGATAAATAAAGTTACAGCTGTCAAAAAGACTCCGAAAAAAGTATTGCCAGATTAAAAACCTCACGTCTGCTTTGGCGGTAGTATACAAATTGTACATCGAATATGATAATGTCTAAAAAAAACCGTTCGTGTTATTTTCATAGTTAAAAATTTGTATATTTTATATTATATTCAAATTCCTCGTCATCCGTGAAATAAATTTAAAAGTTCCTTAAAGACTAAATTTAACACTCACTTCAAATGTTATAGAAGCGCACATGTACACAAAATAATTACAAATATAATATTTCAAAAAGAGGATCCTTTTTGTTATATTCGTTTTATTGTTTTATTAACTTCTAATAAAGCATTAAGCTTAACTCATTAAAAATTCAATACAACAAAAAAAAAACACATTTAATTTAAAAACTCTCAAAACCAAAAACTCATATGTATATACTCACATCGTCAAAAGATCCATTTAAATCCTTGCCATTACCTGTACCTGTTTCATCGATACTAAAGGCAGGTTCGTTTGGTGGATAACTATCAGTGGGACTTGCCGTAATATCAGTCGTCACCGATATATCCTGGTTCGTAGATTGATTTTCATCCAATCCAGTTGGAGTTGATTGAGTCTGTTCGGAATTATTTTCATCATTTTGTACAATTGATTGAATTTCACTATCAGTATTATTAATAACAATATCTGATGATGGTGTTGGGGATTCTTTAACTTCAATTTGTCCTTCTTTGTTAATTTCAACCTTTATGTTTTGTTTTAGTAGGCAGGTTTTGGGTATTTTTAAAATGTTGTTTTAGAGCGCATTCATTTATTTTTGTTTTTAAGCGTTGGGTTGAGTTAGTTTTGGCAGCATTTTAATAAAAGTTAAAATTCAAAATATAAAAGTAAAAACAAATTATAAATTGTTACATATATCAAATCAATATGTTTTTGACAATGTTTTTTGACACATTAAATGTTTTTTTGTAATTATTTTTTTGTTTTATGAAACGCAATTCAAAACAATTTTATTTGAAAGAAAAATGAAAAAAAAAACATTTAAAACAAAAAAAAGTTATGAATTTCATAAACCAATGGCCAAATGAATAATTACCTTGAATGCGTTTGGAGGATTGTTATTATTCTAAACAAAATGAAACAGTTGGTGGGGAAACATGAAAAGAAAACATAAATAAACATAAAATGATAAAGGCTTCTTTTTTCCAATTTATGTATCACCAATTATGAACCAATTTTTACTTTTAACATAAATATAAATATGGGAAATATTTTAAAGGCTGTAGGTATAGGAATGGGAATGGTTGTGGAACAAAAATTATTTAAACAAAATAAAACTAATACCTGCTCCTGAGCTCATAAAATTTTAATTTGGCTTTTAAAATTTGTATTTATTATTTAATAGAAATCCTCAAAGGCAAACATTTGTGCAAACAAAATCAGAAGTGAATACATACACATTGAACAATTCTAAAATTCTTTAGTCCCCGTTCACAATACACATGAGTTTTGAAGCTAGGAATTTTGACATTTCCTTCACTTCAGTGAACTAACAGCTACAAATTGTCATATAGATTTGTCTAAGCCAATCATAAACATGGAGAATCTTAAAGCCTTTTCACACTTAACTTAAAACCGAGTTTTCGGCAAAAAGTTTTCGAAAACCCGAAAATCGCTCACACTGAACATTTAAGGCCCAACTATAATAGACATAATAAGCTAGCATATGCGCGTATAAGTAAACGTACGAATACAAAGAATCTAATACGAGTGACCATAATGGAGTCTAGCTCCGTTTCGTTCAATTTTCTCAGTTTCGTTAACTTAAGCAAACTTAAGCAAGAGCGATCCCAGTCGCTCGCCGCATAAGTAAATCTGACAGTTTGGATCAAATACACACAGGCCAACTCCACTGCAGATAATTTCTCTCAGAATGTTTATCATAACCGGAAATCAGCCTCATAAACTTATTCATAGTGTGCGTGTCATTTCTCTTCTAATTTATGAAATTTCCCCAAAAAACTCATTAGTTATTTCTATGTATGCGTGAAAACACGTCAATTTTTCTCTTTGAATTCTTTCACATTACAAATACAACTATGTAAACAAATGGGTTTTGTAGGGTAATACGTACGAAGGATTTATATCTTCATATAGAGCTGTGAATATTATTTTGACATGTAGATAAGTGAGCAAAATTGCATTATGGCTACCCACAGTAATTTCACAAACTTAAGTGAATTTTCGTTGGGTTTTTGACATAAGCTTTTCGTTTTCGTTTGACATTTCAATTTTTGCGACATCGATTGTCAAATTTTGTATTGAAAATCATAATCTAAAAATAAATACGTGGAAAAAGGTAAGCTTGTTATAACAATTCCATTAAAAGGAAACTAAATACTTTCTGCAGATTCGTACGAGCACTTTTTGGCAACGTGAAATGTTTTCAAACATTGATATGTATTTTAAAAAACTTTTCAGAATGAACTGCACAACTTTTCATTTACCTACTCTGGATGAACTTAAGCATCTGGAACTGCAAATGATAAATTCAAACCTCTGGATTTGTGGACAAAAATTAAAATATCAAATTGAAATATTTCTTTTGACGGCAGCCATCAGCTGTTTTGTTTACGAAAACTTTAGTTTTCGAAGTAGGATTTCGACAAACCGGATTTGCGAAAACCGGATTTTGGGTTTGGTGTGAAAAGCCTATATTAGGTGTGGTTTTGCAATTCTTTTTTTTTTTTCCTTTTTGACTGGCTGAACACAATCGAAACGTAGCTGCAACTGGAAATATTTTAATATAAACTGCAGTCGGTGCTGCACTCCCACATTTGACATTTCAAATTTTTTGGAGAAACATTGTATCTGTCAGTGTTTTCGAGTGGTTTATTGTGATTTAGTGGATGAAAATGAATAAATAATATTCAAACGGTTAGCGAACATGAGGCTTTAACAGAAGATTTAACAGATGAACCCAACAAATTAATGAAAACGAAACATGGAAAGGCTGCATACTTCATTGTGGTCACGTACAAAATAGTACGTACGAAACTTAAAAAAAAAAATGCTTTTAAATGCAGAATTATGTTCATGTTCCAGTTGTTTATTGTGTTCGGGCAGTGAATTGTGGGATATAGAATATTTTAGAAATCTAATCACACAAATTCTATTCTCAGAGTTTTGACAGCAAAAACAAGACTTTTGTATGAGCAATTAATTTAAAAACTGCCAAATATGTCATTTCACGACAGTCGGGGCAAACAAACTAAAGCGTTTCGGAAAAGGTTAACTCAAACATTTTATTCAATAGGAATGGGATTTTCCATAGGTTTTTTTTCAAAAATTGTGTTTTTTTTATCGTTTTTTTTTATTGTTTTCCCTTTTTTGTTTGTCATTGTATTATTGTAACTTCGTATACTTATTAACGAAAGCGGTATACATAGATGTAAAATTTGCAACTAAACACTTTTTAAAAATTGTAGCAGTATTGGATCAAAGGGCGGTAAATATGCCGAAAAATCTAGATCTGCAAATTCGATCTTAAATCAAAAATAGTTTATTTTATGCAAATGCAAAAACAGGAAAAATTTGTGTTTTTGACAGATCTAGATCCAGAATAAATTGATTTATTTTATCCATGGAAAACCCCATACAAATTTTCTATACCATATCTATCATTAAAATTGACAGCTGAAGTGACACTTGAATGTTTTAAACAAAGTCTTTGATTTAAATATTGAACTAAAAACATTTATGAGCTCAAAAGCATAAAAATAAACTAATATTCGTCATCATAACTATAAAAAATAAAAGCTCACCCTCTGTACACTATGTATAATCAGTGTACTCTTGCTTGGATTTCCATTATTTGTCAATGCACCGTCTTGCAATGCTCTAACAGCTGCATCAGCTAAATCAGCTCCATTTCGTATATGTTCATTTATCATTGGTGTGCTAATTTTTAAAGCCTCTTTTAATTTATAAGGTCTCGGTCCGACTGGTATTTCAGCACCTTCAATGAACACAAAATCAACCATTATTGCACCGGCAACTTTTTGCGTCTCATAAGGTCGTGGCTGTAGGGCAAGTGTTTGCGATGAAGCTGGTCCAACGGCCAACTCATCAATGCCAACCAAACCAAGACCAAGAAATTTAGGCGGATCATTAGCATTAGCTGGACGGTCGTAGACTTCAAATAGAATTTCAGCTGATTGAGGTGACAGTTCACTAAAAAATAAAATTTATGACAGAACTTAGTACTTTTCTTATAAAAGATAAATATTTTGTTTACAATAAGAAATGCTCATCCCAATACGGATTTGTTCCTTGTCGTGCTCCTGTTTGATTCTTTTGGGCTGGTTCATCCATTTCAACAACCACATAGGGATCCTTTGCGTCAGCTAAACCTTCACCTTTGACAATTTTGACAAGCAATCGTCTGCCAGATGCCATAGCTTGCATTGAATTTCCCATTTGATTTTGATATCCAGAGGTGTTATAGTTTTCCATGTTGTGCTAATTATTTAGATTGTTGTTGGGTTTTTTAAAGGGAAAAAATCGGGAAGTTATGAAATGAATTTAAGTAATTTTCTTTTTGTTTTATACTACATGACCAATTTTGTAAGTAGACGAAAGGAAGAACATGAAAAATGTCTCCAATTTTAGGAAATAAAAATGTACTGTATTGTACTGAATAATGCTTTCAAACCGTTGCCTTGGCTTTAAGTTAAATTTTTTTGAGATGCTAATAGGAATTTAAGAAAAATTTCGATACAATTGATTATTGATAAAATTTAAAACCAAAAATTAGACTCAAGAAAAACTGAAACCGATATGATTAGAAACAGACCAGTTAATATGTACATTTTAGAGATGTCATAACCGGGTCAATATCCATTGTTCCAACCATAATTGACCTTAAGAACTGGTGTAAGTAATTTTTAATTACGGATAAAATTATGATTAAATTGATAGTTAGCGTCAGTGTCCAAAAATGTATACGATACTTTTATTTTGATAGGTAACTTTTGAAGTCTTATTGACAGCTCAGATTTAAATATTTGTTTTCTGTCAATGTCCTTCTTGTTTTGTTTTCCAAAGGGATGAATGACTTCAAGCTCATCTTACTTAAGTGAAACTTAGTTTTGGTGAAGTTAAAATGAAACAAAAAATAGAAATGTGACTGATTTTTAATTTAGACTGTTGGCGGAGATTTTTGTTTAGCTTATGACATTTGCTTATAGTCTGCCTTAAGGTTCAACTTAGACTCAACGAGACTTGAGAAATGAATTAACCAATCATAATTGATTTTAGTAAAATAAACAAATGCCAAATTTAACATTGAAAATGAGTTGTTAAAATCGATTTAATTATTGACATTTACATAAAGTCAGTTGCAAAGCTCATTTCAAAGACTTTCTTAAGTTCGCGAAAGTAAACAAAACTTAACGAATGTGAGCAAAATGGATACTATAAGTACTGACTATGTCATATACGCTCCGTTAAATTTACGATAGGTTGGCCTTTAAATGAATATCTCTCATCCAAAATCGGAACGCTTGGCAAAAGTAATATGTCCAAATGGTAAGTTTTGATATAATCAAAGAGTGATAGTAACAACAACAGAAGAATCATAAAGTATTAATGCCTATTACAGAATCCGATGAATGAGTTGCGGATGGACTCGCAGTGATTTTTTGACATTTCTACTATGATAGAAATGTCAAAATTGACATTCGGTAATCTGCGATCGGTGTGATTAGCTTTTTGTATGTCTTGTGAAAATTTAAATAAAAATGAATGCCTTAACTGTACAATGGAAAAGCAACCTTGAAAACCGTTTTTTTTTCTGCTGTGAAATTAAGCAATGTTTTCATTTTTATTAAACACAATAACCTTAGAACTATTAAAAGGAAATGACATAATTCTGAAGGTAATCAGGGTCATAAATGGGGTTAGGTTCATAACTGGTTCATATATGTATATAGAAAACAACAAAACAAAAAAAAGAAACACATCAAGTTCTTGCTCAAGTTTCATTTAAAATAAGCATATTTTCGCATTATCTGAAATGAAATAAAAATAAAAAAATAAAAAAGAAACAATAGAATACCGTCACAGGTTATTTTTATACAAGTTAAGTCGCAATCATGGAGCAACATTTGAAGATGTTCTACAAGGTCTATGTCTACACGAAACTATACAAATGACATTTGACACGAAAAGCATTTTATTAGACTTTCTGCAAAAGAAATGATATCTTAATGACACGCAACTTTTTCATAATGAGGTTCATTTTTTCTTTTTGCTATACAAAAATTAAATACTCAAATGCAGTGATGGCCAGGGGAATTGAAAGTGTTTGTAGAAGAGTTCGTCGTGTTTTTTGACGTTTTTGTAATGTCTGTGAGGATTCTAGATATATTTTTCCTTTCGTCTACTTTTTAAAAACTGATTTTATACAAAGGTTTAAAAACACTCCAATCAGAGAGGCGAGAGAGAATAAAATGAGATTTATGAAAAAGAAATTAAGAAAAGATGTTATGCCACTGAAAATAGGGAGCACAACTTAAAACCAAAAAAAAAAAAGAAGATTTCAAAAATATCCTCATGCATTGTTTTGACATTTTGGAAAGAAATTTAGTGAAAAATTGATTTTTTTAAATTCTCATTTTGAATTCTTGTTCATCTCATCTCACCGCCAAGGAGTCATAATGAACTGGTAATATTACAGGAATTTCTGGTGTTTCGATTTCGGCACGGGGACATGTTGAGTAAATTGAAAAGTCACATGGATAGACAGTTTCACGTAGTGCTGTTGTCAAAATTTCACTAAACAAAAAAAAAAAGTAAATGTCAAAATTCTTCGTTAAGTTTAAACTGAGTTATTGTGAACTAACCTTATAACATCCTGTAATTGTTGTTCGTCTTGATCGATTGCTTTAATTGCACCCACACTATTCATTGCAATTCTTATCTGTAATGTCAAAAAAAGTATGTTGTCATTATGAAGTTCTTATGATTTCTTTTAAATTTTCAAAACAATCATCACTTACATCAGGATATCCTTCTACACGCATATCACCTTTTAATGCGTTGTAATTCATATTTGAAGTCATTCTTGCACGAAAACGTGACACTGTCACCTTGTAATGGGATGTATCAACTTTGCCCGATTTTTGACGGAAGGTCTTCACCTGTAACACTGGCATGGCATCAACATCGAATGTTGTAACCATATCGGCTGGGTTGTTTTCATCACAATTACAAAATATATTTGACAATCCTGGTGGTGGACTGTCGGGAAGAACACGAACAATTTCTACAGCCACTCCATGCTGAAATGAGATGAGTGAAACATAATTTAAAAAATAAATAACAGGCAGTCATTTTATTATAACAAAAAAGTATTGTAATTTGTTTGTGTATGCATATATGTATGTATGTATAAATATGTAAATAATTTGTATTCGACTTAGTTTTTTAGCAGTTCATATAATAATAATTGTAACTTGAAACGTCAACTTTCATTAAATTGATGTTGTATACATTATTTATTAAACATCTTTCAAAAATTATTATTTGTCAAAGAACAATAATAATTTATTTACATACAAACCATCAAACTCATGAATTTGTGTTTTTTTTTAAGTTTGTTGAAAGTTAATCAATGACATTTTAAAATAATGTGCATATTATAATGAATGTGTTAATTTAGATATGACATTTATTAACATGCAAAACAATTACTTTGATGGAAGACTGGATATATGTACGTTAAAAAATAAAATAATAATATTTATCCTATGACTTTGACGTATGTATACGATACGTACGTCAAATACAAACTAATTTATTTAGTTTGACATTTAATATTGAATGATTGACAACCACTTGTCTTTTAATGTTTTAAGAACAAACAAAACTGTATTGCACTTTACTGAATAAGGTTTTTAAATCGTGGGTCACGTCGGTTTTAAAGAAAATTAAATAAAAATCACCATTTTTTATCTGCAATGTAATGTAGTATAAGACTGCAAAGGAAGATGTAACGCCAACCCAAAATCCAAACAAAACATTGATTTATTTCGTGTGGATTGTGTTAACCAAAATACGAAAATCTTTACGCACATTCGTTAAGTTGTAGTCTACGAAAGGATTAGTTCTTCTACATCGTGTTTGACAGATCTTACGTTAAATTAACGTACTGGCTTGTTAAAAGTAGACTTGTATTTAATCTTTATTTTTGATAGATGTGTCTTTAACAATAGGCGTTTTTTTTAGTTCAGAGCAGAGCTTGAACTTTCAATCAAAAATTTGTGTTTCTCTTTAATCTTTGAACGTTCAAAGCTTCAAATTTGTGTTTCCTTTTAAAGTGTTCTGAGTTTGTTCAGAGCGCACTCTATGAGCTTAGAATTAACTAACTGAACAGACCGAGCATTTGACAGGTGAAACTATTAAAATGGCAAGAGCTCAGCTAGTTGGTTTATTTCGTGTTTCTGTAGGAGAAAATGACAAGTAAATTGACAAATGTCAAATAGCGACAGCTAAGAGTTCAGGTGTGTTTCAAGAGTGCTCAGATCACGATTTGTTCGGAGGATGTTCAAAGCATCCTCGAAATGCTTGGCCTCTATTCAGAACTCTTTTATGAGCTAAAGAAGAAAAACATCTCATACGGCCGTAATAAAATTTCAAAGTTGGGAAATTTTTATTGAAAAACTAATCGGCAGTTTTACTCTATTATTTTATATTATGTTGAATAAATTATACACAGGTCGACAAGGTTGTTTGATAGCTTTAGTTCGTACCACTCAATAACGTCAAGTTTTTTAGATATCACTGTTTAAATTTCGAAAAAAAAGTATTACGCTTTTTAAAGCTATGATACAGTTTTTTTTCTAATTTCAGCAGGTAGCTAAAATCAGATTTTAATTCTTCACCAAAAATGAATTATTAAACGTACTTTTTAAAACCATAACATTAAAGGTTTCTGAAAACTTCGATTAAAATGTATTAAAGACTTATAGGTCGTATTTAAAACTAAGAGGTTCGTTCTTTCCAAATTGATCATTCAATAAACTATTAAAAAGACATATTTTAAAACCCAAAATATAAATAGAATAATTTTAAATCGAGGTTCGAAGGCATAAAAAACCAGTATTATTATCTAACCAAAATCTTCAGTACAACTTTTAATTAAAAGAAAGTATAAATAACAAATATTTTGGTTGCAAATATTCAAAAAGATCAGGATTTGTTCGCATGAAGCGCAGTTTTTCAATTTGTTTGTATTATTGGTTTTTATCATTGAAAATTTTGTTTTGAGATTTAAAAGTGATTAAGCGATTCAAATTCCCCAAATCTTCTAGTTAACTTCCCATAGGAAGTTATTGAAATGGGTATTTGTCAAATTAAAAATTTTGACATTTCTCGACGTTTCAAGGTCCCTACAGTCGAAATAAAAGATTTTTAGAAAGATGTCTGTGCGTGCGTGTGTACGTACGTTCGTACGTCCGTACGTTCGCGACGTTTTTTTCGTCATCCATAGTTCAAGAACCAGAAGAGATATCGACTTCAAATAAATTTTGTTATAAAGATAATAAGGCAGAAAGATGCAGAAAGGGCTCTCAAGAAAATTGCGTGGGTGGTTTTTTTTTACCATAGCAGTTTAAAAAAAAGGTGAACATTTTGGTTAACCCTAAATATGAATAAACGAATTAAATTTTATATTATATATTGTAACGTGATACCAAACAAGTATATTTTTGGAAAAAAAATCCAATTAAAGGTTTTTTTTATAAATAAAAAAAACTGAAAAAAAAATGTATCACCTCGAAAATTTTACGACTAAAATATGATTTCATCTCCAAAACAATCTTGTGTAACGAAGAATAATGTTTTTGACATCTGATAAAATTTTAAAAAAAATTTAATTGACACTTTTTTTTATAAAAAATAAAAATTAAAAAAAAACATTACTCAAAGTTGGGAAAAACTGAATTTCGACTCAAATATCTTTTCAAAAACTTGAGATTAAGGCTTCAAACTTATTTTATCTTACAAGAAATATTGTTTTCAACATTCGGAAAATTTTTGAAAAAAATCGAATTGACAGTTTTTTTTACAAAAAATAAAAACCTAAAAAAGAATTAATAAAAGTTGGTAGAAATTGATTTTCGACTCAAATATCTTTTCAAAACTTTGAGATATTGGCTTTAAGCTACTTTTATCTTTCAAAAAATATTGTTGTCAACATTCAGTAAAATTTTGAGAAAAATCGAATCGACAGTTTTTGTACAAAAAATTAAAAACCTAAAAAAAAATGAACAAAAGTTGGTAAAAATTGATTTTTGACTAAAATATCTTTTCAAAAATTTGAGATAATGGATTCTTACTAATTTTAGCTTATAAGAAATATTGTTTTCAACGTTCGATAAAATTTTGAGAAAAATCGAGTTGACAGAAAAATAAAAACCTAAAAAAAAACAATACTAAAACTTGGTAAAAATTTACTTTCGACTCAAATAGCTTTTCAAAACTTTGAGATATTGGCTTTAAACTACTTTTCTCTTTCAAAAAATATTGTTGTCAACATTCAGTAAAATTTTGAGAAAAATCGAATTGACAGTTTTTTTTACAAAAAATAAAAACCTAAAAGAAAACAATACTAAAACTTGGTAAAAATTTACTTTCGAATCAAAAAGCTTTTCAAAAATTAAAAATATTGTCTTCAAACTTTTTTTTTATTTCATAGAAAATATTGTTTTCGATATTTAGTAGTTTTTTTTTTATAAAAATCCATACAAAAATAAAATCTACAAGAAATAGTACGCAAATTTGGTAAAAATTGATGATCGGTTCTTGATATCTCTCAAATTAATTTAATTCATCCAATTTGTAAAAAAGTAAGAAATGCTTCTAAAATTGGTAAAAATTTGTTTTCGACTAAAAATCTATTTAACAAAACAAGATTTTCAAACTAAAATATTTCTTTATATGAAAAATATTGTTGGTAATTTTAAAATTTTTAATAATAATTCAACTGATAACTTTCTTAACCCAACACGAAAACCTAAAAACTTTTAAGCAAGACAAATCGACAGAAGGGATGGGAAGTTACCAGTGTGGGTCGCATCCCAGCCTCTTTTTATTTTTAATTTTTCAATGATACAATAGTTTTCAATGATCAGCTGATTGAATTTCGAAACATAATCGTTCTACTGGAAGCATTCTTTTGTTTTGTGTTCCCACCAGTCAGTTTCACCTTTGATGATCAACTCTAACCTTAAATGTTTGATTCCAATACAAAATTTAATGATTCCAAAAATTTTTGTTTCAATAACAGAAATTTTTAATGATAGCTATAACCGTCCTGTCAAAAAATATTCAATAATTGGTTTCAATAATGGTGATCAGTTTTTTAATAATTTGCATTTCGTTCCATTGCTAACAATGACGTAGTTTTAAAAGTGGCAGCTGCCTTAAAAGCTGGCCAATCGTTTCCCTTCTTACAGAATAAAGATTTTCACTCTAACATTTAAAAGCCTTGTTTTGAAAGTTCTTTCGAAAATCAGACTCAAAATGTGTGTATCCAATCTTTTGTAGGGAAAAACCAATTAATTAAACCATTAATCAAATATTTATACCCCCAAAATAAAAAATAAAAAAATGTACTCTAAACACAACAATGTACTGTATATAGTTTATTTATGTTCATTATTATGTGCATATGGTTTATGTATATACATATGTAATTTTGTATATCGTTTTACATTCGCATAACATGTGGTTTTTCTATATGGGTATTTTAGTTATCAACATTTTCGTGGCAGTGGAATGGAATTGAAAATTGTGTTTATTTTGTTGTATTTTTGGTTTTCGATTGCGTAATTCATTTAAATGGAAGACATAAACAAAACACAACACAAAAGTAAACACAAACCTGACCTTGGCCTCTTAGTCTCAGTCTCACTCACAGTCACAGTCTTAGGCTACTTATAAACTTGGAATGGAATTTCAATTAATTATTATCAATACGAGTATAAACTCGTAGCATGTGTGGTGTACCTAAATTGTACGACTACAGTGTATTTTTGGATAATTATAATACACACTACATAAAAGGGAGTTTATAATGTGGAGGCTATATATACGATATCTGTGGATTAAATGAGACGTGTAATTGTTGAATGAGTGCAATCATTGTGTCCAAAAAATGTATAGTTTTTTTTATACAGATACAGCATTATTTGACCAATTATTTAATAGATAGTTCTTTGACTATATTCAATTCAAGTGTAAACATAGTGTAATACGATAGTACCCTATAATTTAAAAGCAAAATAAACCTAATTTTAATAAAGTGAAGCTTTGAAGCCTATTTATTATGAAACTGGAAAAATACACGCCTTTGTAGGGGTGTTTATTTTCAGAGTCACAGTAAGAATTAAAAAAACTAAATTAGGGGACATAAGTTAGTGGCTTGTTTTTAAATCATAGATTATTTTGACAATGACAGCTGTTTCTCGCCCAAAATGTTGACAAAAAGTCAAGTTCCAGTCCTTTTTTTTTTAAAGAAATGGTCTGTTATCCTATCTTATGTCTTAAGAGGACATTCCTTTTTTCATATAGAAAGAAACATCGGAAAAACAAGATATGTTTTACTCATTTTGTAAACTTTATTAACGAGCAAATTTCAAATGGCCGAGTAATCCACGTTTTGCGGAAGCGTCTTGGCACGGTCGGAGACTAATTGTGGGAACTATTTCAAAATCTAAAAATGTTGACAAAAAAATGTAACTTTCTTAAACATTATTTGATAAAAATCGTAATTTTTTAAGATCCGTAATTCAAGTAGAGAAGCATTTCATTCAGAATAAAAAAAGTAGTTTAAGAAACTTTGTAGTTATCTTTCCTACAAAGTGCAAAAACGTGATTCACTAGTAAGCTCTGAAAGTTAAAATATTTGCTACTGCTCTCCAAAAACATGTGCGCTCTGACACACGAACCCACATAAACATACCTTCGAACAGGTTTCTTAAACTTAAAGGAGCGATTCTGAAATGCAAAAGGTTTCAAAAAAAGTTTCTCAACAATCTTAATCGTTATCTTCATTCATCCTCTAATCTTGCGTGACCGACTGAATGTTCGTGTCTATCCCGAAATACTTCGAACTTTGAGGTAAGACTTTACACACATTATCGATTTTTGAGATAAATGTTCCCTCAACTCCTCAAGTTGTTAACTCAGGGCTATTGAACTATTAAATGATTAACTTTGTTTGCAATTTTCAGGAGTTAAAAACTAAAAAGAAGCTGGGGTGCGATGAGTACCCGCTTAAAAATGTTCAAATAAAATTTTTTGTGATAAGCCAATTTCTTTTATCTAAGAAATTATATAAGAATATGCAATCAAATAAAAGTTTGAACAAAGATTTTAGAAGTTAAATCAATAAAATACCATTTTTGGTAGGTATTTGATTTATGTACAGAGCACTGGTACACAACTTTAAATAACCTATTGTTAAGGGCTTAGAATTTTATTAAGTAGCAGTTCTCGAAATATTTAGTAATTTATTAGAGACACCAACATTTTAAACTTTTTTTTTTTCAACAAATTGGCATCCGAACATCCGAACTAACTGATCAGTGACAGTTCGTAAAAATAAACGAGGCACACAAACACAAACGGACCTGTTAATTATAAATGTCAGATAACTTAGACTTAAAATTTAAAACTTTTCGCTTTTATTCAAAAAATTGGCTTCTGAACATGTCTAAACAGTGACAGTTCGTAAAAATAAACAAAGCGCACAACGCACAAACGGACCTATTAATTATAAATGTCATATAATTTAGACTTAAAATTTAAAACTTCTCACTTTTATTCAAAAAATTGGCTTCTGAACATGTCTAAACAGTGACAATTCGTGAAAATAAACAAAACGCACAACGCACAAACGGACCTATTAATTAGAAATGTCAGATAACTTAGACTTAAAATTTAAAACTTCTCACTTTTATTCAAAAAATTGGCTTCTGAACATGTCTAAACAGTGACAGTTCGTAAAAATAAACAAAGCGCACAACGCACAAACGGACCTATTAATTAGAAATGTCAGATAACTTAGACACTCGGGAGTCAAATTCAAAACTACAATATAATTTTGTTTATAGTGAACAAACCCACGGTTTACAATGTTTCTACCAAGAACATAACTGCTATCTTATCAAATGTAAATCCAAAGTGAAATTCTCTTGAAAAACACCTAAATCAGTTCTTTTTATTTTTCTGCAATTGTATTTGTCGATAAGATTTTTCAATTCATCTTTATCTTTATCTTTATTGTAGCATCAATGTTATAATATTTTTTCTTAAACTAAATTGCACAATTTACAGAGACATGGTATAAGGCTACCTTACTACTGTCAATATTATAATTATTACATCAATCAACCAAGAATACAAAGAGAAATAATATTGAAGGAAAAGCTACATAAAAACCTTCATATGAAACAATAAGAAAATAGAATGAAAGAAAGGTGGGCGGTGAGAACAAAAAAAAAAAAAGATTCAAACTAAGCTTTAAGTCTTAAAACAAGTAGGTAAAAATATATAGAATATAGATATAGAACAGAAAAGAATAAATTAATTAAAATAATTAAAATAAATACATCAATAAATAAATAAATAAATAAATTAATAAATAAATAAATAAATAAATAAATAGACAAACAAATAAATATATATTTAAATAAATAAACAAATAGACAATTAATTAAATAAATAATAATAAATAAATATATAAATAAATATAGTAAAAAGTCAGTCAAGCTAGGTTTGAAATCAAGGTATTATCAGACATAATACATGATGCAAGGTATTGCTCATTAAGTTTGGCAATTCTTCCTGATACCATATCCATAGCTAAAATGGAATGAAGTTCATTAGTTGAAAATGACCATGGAAGTTTCAGAATCATTTTCAGAATCTTATTTTGAGCTATCTGCAGCCGTCGTATATTAGAGATTGCACAATTACCCCATACTGGTGAACCATAGTACATGATAACTTGGAAAACAACTTTGTATATTAGAAGCTTATTATCGGTGCTATGCATTGATTTGCGGTGAATGAAAGGATAAAGAATTTTAACTGTATGATTTATTTTCTAAATCGTTTTTTGTATATGTAAGCCAAATGTTAATGTTTTATCTAAATGCACTCCGAGATATTTTGCATCAGATTTCCAATCTATACTTGTGTCATCCATAATAAGATTATTATTTGGTAAAAAGCAGGCTTTTCTTTTTCGAGTGAAAAAGATTGCCTGCGTTTTTGAAGCATTGCTTCTTATTTTCCAGTCATGGAAGTAATTTTGTATAACATTTAGACTAGATTGCAGATTAGTTTCGATTATGAAACCAACTGAATCCGAAGAGAAAATGCAAGTATCATCAGCGAAAATTGCTGTTTTACAAAAAGGAAGTAATGGAAAATCGGAAGTAAATATTGAGTATAGAATTGGGCCTAAAACTGATCCTTGTGGTACACCGGCCGTTATATTATATTTTTCAAAAAAAAACAGTTATTGACTGAAACCTTAAATTTCCTCTGAAGTAAAAATGATTGAATTATTTTTATTAAAAACACTGGGAAGTTGAGTATCAACAACTTGTGTAAAAGCGCATTATGCCAGACCGTGACGAATGCTTTTACGACATCAAGAAGTACCATACATGTACTTTTACCAGACTTTAAGTTACTTTTTATGTGTTTAGTAATCCTATGTACTTGATGGATTGTACTGTGATGCAATCTGAAGCCGAACTGCTCGTTTGGTAAAATGTTAATATTGGTTAAGTGTGAATTTATTCTAGCTTTAATAACTTGTTCAAAACATTTACTAATTGAACTCAACAAACTAATGGGTCTATAACTATTAGGTAGATTAGCATTTTTACCTGGTTTTAAAATCGGTATTATCTTGGCAGTTTTCCAATTGTTTGGAAAATAGCCAATTTCAAGACATTTATTAAATAACAGTTGCAAGTATTTTAAACCTAATGTTTGTAAGTTTTTCAAATATATATTTTTAATGCCATCAAAACCAGCTGATTTCCTTGCTTTAAGATTTCGAAGTATACCTTTGATATCTTCCAGCGAAATCTCATTTTGGAGGTCATTTATAGGTGATGAGTTAATTGACTCAATTGAGTTGCTGACAATTGATAATGTTAATGGTCATACTGTTATTGGTCATATTGTTATTGGCCATATGGGTTTCAGAAAATGTTTCTGCTAAAACATTTGATTTTTCATTGTTCGTGATTAGAACATTGTTACCTACTTTAAAAGCAGGAATGTTGGTGTTTTTCTTCTTTATGATTTTAACCACACTCCAGAAGGGCTTACTTCCCTTATCTAAACCCGCAAGTTTTGGATTCCAAGATCGATTCCTATGGTGCCAGATTTTATCTTTTATAATTATGTTGAGTGTTTTTACTGCAACGAGTAAGTTAGGTTCTCGGTTTCTTATCCATTTTCTTTTAACGAATATTCGATGTTTTATCAGATTTATTAATATGTAGTACTTTTTGAGCGTATTTGATTTGTTTATGTTCACGAACTGTCACTTTTTAGACACGTTTGGATGCTCATTTTTTTTAATAAAAGGTAATAAGCAATTTACGAAAGGTTTAACAGTTTGGAGTCCATTAGTAAATTGCCAAATATTTAGAAAATTGCTAACTAGTAAATTGTAAAACCTAAACAACAGGTTGTTTAAAATTTCATTCTTTTGTATATCATGGAATAATTTTTAAGTCCTATAGGAAGTAAAAAAAAACACAAATCTTACTCAAATTTTGGAACACACTTTGAAAAGTTGGTCTACTCGTATTTAGGCTGTATAGTCGTTGCGAATAGAGTCAGAGTTTAATTGAGCGACCAATTTTATCACTGAAGTAAATTTTAAATATCTAACTTCTAAGTGTAAGGATTTCGTGTGAAGAACAGATTTGTTTAAAATCTATATACTAGTATAATTTTGTTTATGTACATAGGAAACATGTTTTTTTAAGTTAATTCAGTTAGCGCTGATTGCGATATTTGAATAAAATAATATGAAGTACATTTTGTTCGTTGTAAAAGGCTTTAGAGTCAGGTTAATCATATTAACTGTCATTTTATTCAAATTTTGAAACTAAGGATTGCCAGAATCATAAATGGCTTCAATTATTAAACATTAAAACGTGATTACTTGTGCTGTTTTCCATAAAGTTTTTAATTGTTTTTAAAGACAACATTTAGGAAATCTGGTCTTAAAAGGAAACTGTGAATATTATTATACTTATATATTTGTTACCACAAAGAACTATTCAAAAAATATGACACATCTATTAAGTATTTATTATTAAATATGTTAAAGTTCAAATAAAGCATGAACAAGTGCTAATATATTTTGGAGAAAAGTTATTGTCGAATTTTAAGTTATACGAGTAATAAAGGCATAGAAGCAATTTGATACAAACATTAAAATCTATTATTATGTGAATATTTGACTCTGACGTTCTTAACATTTTTTTAATTTCTATGGGAAGCTATATTGTAATCGGTCCGATTTGTCGAATTGAAAATTTTGACATTTCTCGACGTTTCAATGTTCCTAGAGTCGAAATAAAAGATTTTTAGTGAAATATCTGTGCGTGCTTGTGTGCGTACGTTCGTACATTAAGGGAGTTTTTTTTCGTAGTCCATAACTCAAGAACCAGTAGAGATATCAACTTCAAATATATTTTGTTATACAAATAATAATGCAAAAAGATGCAGAAAGGATTTTAAAAAAAATTGTGTGGGTAGTTTTTTTACCATAGCAATTTAAAAATAGTTAAACATTTTGGTTGACACTAAATATCTCACGAACTAATAACACTAGAGACTTGAATTAAATTTTTTATTATATATTGAAACGTGATACCAAAGTTTTTTTATAAATAAAAAAAAAAAACTTCAAAAAAATATTTTTCACATCGAAAATTTTATGAACAAAAAATGATTTTATCTCCAAAACAATTTTGTGCAACGAAGAATAACGTTTTTAACATCTGGTAAAATTTTGAGAAAATCAAATCAACATTTTTTTTATAAAAAATAAAAACCTAAAAAAAAAAAACATTACTCAAAATTGGTAAAAATTGATTTTCGACTCGAATATCTTTTTAAAACTTTGAGATTATGGCTTTTAACTAATTTTAACTTATAAAAACTATTGTTTTCAACATCGGGAAAAATTTTAAGAAACATCGAATTGACAGTATTTTTCACAAAAAAATAAAAACCAAACTAAAAAATTAATAAAAGTTGTTAAAAATTAATTTCCGACATAAATATCTTTTTAAAACTTTAAGATATTGGCTTTAAACTAATTTTATCTTTTAAAAAATATTGTTGTCAATATTCAGTAACATTTCGAGAAAAATCGAATTGACAGTTTTTTTTTACAAAAAATTAAAAACCTAAAAAAAAATTACAAAAGTTAGTAAAAATAGATTTTCGACTAAATTATCTGTTTTAAAATTTAAAATATTAGCTCCAAACTTATTTTATCTTATAAGAAATACTGTTTTTTGAGAAAAATCAAACTTATAGTTTTTTTAACAAAAAAAAAAAAATATACCTTAAAAAAGCATTACTAAAAGTTCGTAAAAATTGATTTTCGACTCAAATATCTTTTTTAAAAGTAAAAAATATTGGCTTCAAACAAATTTTACTCACAGAAAATATAATTTTCGACATACAGTAAATTTTTATTAAAATCGTACAGTCCGTTTTTTTCAAAAAAATAAAATCTAAACAAAATAGTACGCAAATTTGGTAAAAATTGGTGTTCGGTTTTAGATATCTCTTGAATAAAAGAAGACATTGATTCCAAATTAATTTCATTCATCCAATTTGTATTTGTTTATATATAAGAAATAAAAACTTTTAAGAAATGCAACTAAAATTGGTAAAAATTGGTTTCCGACTAAAAATCTCGTTAACAAAAATAGATTTCGAAATAAAACTTTTTCATTATATGCAAAATATTGTTGGTAATTTAAAAATTTTTAAGAATAATTAAACTGACAACTTTTTTAACAAAACACGAAAACCTACAAACTTTTAAGCGAAACAAATCGACAGCGGGGATCTGAGGTTATCAGTGTGGGTCGCATCCCAGCCTCTTTTAATTTTTGACGTAGCTTTCAAAATCAGGGGTTTTCAGTAAAATTTTAATGCTTTAAAAACAAGGAGTTTTTTAAATTAAATTAATTTTTTCTAAAACATTAACTGAAAGTTAACAACAATATTTTGCATATGATAAAATAGGATTGATTTCAATATCTGTTTTGTTCTTGATATTTTAAGTCGAAAAACAATGTTTGACAATTTTAGCAGCATTTTTTGAACGTTTTCCTTTCTTATAAAAAATTACCGATTGGGTTTTTTAAAAAACATTATCTTACGTTAACACTACAATATTGCATAGAACAAAATAATTTTGAAATCAGTACTTTTTAATCCATTCTCCAAATATTCGAATCGATTATTAGTTTTTACCAATTTAGATTTAGATTCTAGATACCTTGAAACATCGAGATATGTCAAAATTTTTAATTCGACACATCGGACCGTTTACAATAACGTGCTATGGAAAGTTAACTAGGAATCGACAAACCTAGGATTTTGTCAGAATTACAAACTATAGTCCCTATTCAATTAAGCATTAATTTGTTACCACACTACACCACAGCCGTGGTGTTCGAAAAATTATAGTTTTGCGAACTGTGCTTGCAAAATTTAAACCATTTTTATTGAAGCGTGCATACATACGAGTAGTTCCATTTTTCTTAATATGTATAGTTTTAACTTGTCAGATGTACAAAAATTACAGTTTCAAAAGTAAGAGCTGCCCAAATAGCGGCCTACTTAAAATGAAACCTATTATTGGAAAACCCTTTATTATACTATGAATATTGAAAAATGATAGCTTTTATTGGTCAAGTGAACCTTACGACATGATTAAAATTAAAAAAAAAAAAAACTACACAAGTTCACTGTGGCGTATACGTACTTTTTCAAGTTCAATTAACAAAAATACCTCAACCAAAAATTCCCTCCCAACGAACTCTTAGAGACTTCATTCTAAAAAGATCTCACAATAAATGCAATTTGTATCCCATAAAAATGATCGATTGGTTTAATTTGTTCTTTTTTGATTTAATGTTACATTATGCCCATATCTAGATGTCAATTAATGCTCTTGACCATTAGTTTTGTGTTCAAGGAGATCTCGTCGTATTTATATCTATGTATCTATCATTTGTCTCATTAGTTATTCTGTCCATATATGTTAATCAAACGAAATGATGTCAGAAACGTGTTTTGGTTATTTTCATTCATTTTTAAACTATTGACGCTGACGCATTTATTTATACGCCATATTCTTCAATTTTTATAGTAAATTTATACGAGAATTATAACAATATAAAAAGGTATTATAAAACTTACATCTTCTACAGATTTTTTCAAGTTATCATTGAGTGCAATCACCCATGATATTAGGAGCTCATTGACAATCACCAAATCGCTATAGAGCCAGCGAAAAACTTGACTTGTCCACGTTACGGAAGTCTATTTTGAAGATTAAAACAAAAATTAACATTTTAAAAAGATTAAAGATTAAGATTTTATTAAACAAACCGTTTCTGGTCCAACAACATTCGCTGGTGGTGGAACAATTCGTTTTTTCCTAGTTTCTGGACCAGTCGAACTTTGACGTACAACACGTTTTCTTAATGGAGCATTTGGTCCACCAACAATACCAGATCGGCCACGACCTCCTCCAGCTCCGGCACTTAATGGTTTAGAATCCTTTTTTAAAATTATATAAATTTTGTTAAAGAACAAGTTTTATTAATAAAAGTTAATATTAAATTTTACCTTAACATCTTTACTAGATAGAATTTCTTTAGGTTCAGATAGTCGTAATTTATCACCATTTACTTTAGCACCAGTTGTAACAACACTATTATTTCGACTATTAACAATTGGTGTTTCCTTATTCATATATTTATTATATAAAAATTTACACAGCCATACTAAGAATAGAGCCAATACGGCCCAAATAAATATGAACATTGCTAATGAGTCCATTGATAAGTCACCGATTCCTTCAAATGAACAAATATAATCATCGATTTGATCAGCTAAGTCCATAATGGAGAACAGTTGACATTATTTCTGCAAATATAAAATGAAATTTATTAATTATTAATAATTATTAATATAAACAAAGAAATAAAATAAAATTGTTTTAAAAATAAGCGTATAAATATTATTTTGCTGATTGAAAAATTTAGAAATCAGGTTGTTTCTATAATTATCAGTGGTGTAGATTTAAAGAACTATGAATATAAATGAAATGGAGACAGTAAGACATACAGCTTTTGTTTTTTGTTTTCTGTTTTTTTTTTTTATATTTCTTCTTAATTAAAGACAAGTTTTAGTAATTTTCAAGTACATCACCGCAAGTACCAAGTATCTTATTTAGTGCTTAAGTACAAAATTATTTGAAATTACCTTTCAAAACTTATTTCTTCTTAAATATAAACAAGTTTCTGTAATAAGCAAGTACTTCATTCCAAGTACCAAGTATCAGATGCTTAAGCACAAATTTACTGGAGAATTGTTTCCAAATACTTTTTACTTCTATCCGTTGAAATTGAAATCAGAATTCTTTAAGAAGTAAGAAAATACTTTAAGCATTTCTTAAGTACTTGAATTACTGCTCAGCATTTAAAGTATATAGTCGATACTTCGTTTTTGTAGCCATCAATTACGTGAAAAGTACTGCTAACCATTTTTTTTGTTAGAATCAGTAGTTTTTTTTTTAGAATCAGTACAATGTACCTGTTATAAGTACCAAGTACAAGTACTTGAAAAACTCAAGTACTCAAACAGGTCATAGTTGTTCAGATCGTATGTCTTTGAATCTAATTTTTGTTTAAAAATTGAGTAGGTACTCCTTATCATTAATTTTTAAAAAAAGCTCCGGGATAGGACAACCATGGAAGGGTTTTTAGAAAGATAAACTAACATATGAGATGGAAAAGAATTACTTGAAGTACTGATAGCTCAAAGGAAAAAATCATTGATGTAAATACCTCAAAAACATGATAAAATTTAACTTGGGAAATGTTTAACGGTTCAGAGAAGAAATATAAATATCGTGAGTATGTGAAGGGCATTTTTCTCCATTTTTTTTTGAGTCTCCATGAAGTTGTTTTTATCTGAAAGATTATTGCGGAAAAAGCAAGAAACACCGCTGCCGTCACGTCTGTCAGACTGAACTTTTTGTTCAATAATGGGGACATTCGTCCCCAAATATTCCAAAGAAAATAATTAAAAGACTATGGCTTCATAACATAAAAACGTCGTGACCATTTCCTGAAATTAATCGTTGATAAAAATTGTTTATTTTAGTTAATATAGCCATCCTGGTAAAAGTTCATGTTTGCTATACTACATAATTCCAACTGAGGCAAAAAGAAATTAGTAAACATATCTCTGTACCATAATTCCTGAAGCACATGGGGCAGTTATTTTATTGGTTGGTCCATTAAACTCACCAAACGATGTTATTTTTCTCGTTGTAAGGATTTTTTGGATAGTGGTTTGTGGATTGATATTTCTACAAATGCGGCAATTCATTCAGCTGACAAAAACTGTTTCGGGTTAAGTTTTTGTTTTTATTTGTCCACTCAATTTCATTTAAATGTTTCTTAATTTGGAAACATTTCTTTTTTCAATATACGAAGCTATTCGAGGTAACCTTAAATTATCTTATGAAAGAATGAATCGAAGGGTTTGGAACTGCGTTTTAAGTAAGTTCTAAAATTAGTTCCACTTTGATTTAAATGGTAGGATTTTTGAACTTACAGTTTTATCCCATTTAAAAACCGAATTTCGCAACTAAAGCTTCTAGGCCTTCATTTGCATTCCAAAATTCATTTCAAATTATAAAAATGTTGAAAACATCGTTTTTATTTTAAAAGGTGGGGTTATTTTATGAACTAATGGAATTTTTTTTTGATAAGATTTCTTAAGGGGCTGATTCTGAAAACAATTAAATTTGCATTGTCACTTCTCAAATAACTCCAATCAAAAAATTAAATCGTATTACTTGATGTACTTCTAGAAATGCCCCTTAGTTTACCCTTGAGCTTAATTTCGTATAAACAGTATATTATAGAGATCACTTCTTTAGCCGAACTACACGAATGTGCAATGCTTTAATTGCAATAAGGACACAATAAAAACAGTTTTCATTGGTATCTTCTTTGACGTGGTATCCAACTTTCCTAATTTTTCTAACTATGTTCAAAGTTATGAGCATAACCAAAGTTCATAGAACCTTGAGTATATTATTATATATTTTATATTATTTATAGTATATTATTATTATAGTATTTATTATTATTTTCTAGACTTTTTTGGTATTTTGGGGCGTCCATTGCGTGTTCATCGTCCATGGTTATCATTTTGCATTGTTTAAAATAAGCAACCCGTTTTTGAAAGATGTAGAGTCCGAATAATGTTGATCTAGTTAAGCTTTGACATTTTTGTCAAAAAAAAAAAGATTTTCTATTTACACAAGATATTACCTTTAAACCATTTTTTTAAATTAACAAAAACTCACACGTATTTTTTAAAGTATAGGACTAATTGCAAGTAAATCATATGAATGCGCCATCTATGTGTCAGCCTAGGAACATTTCAGCCTACATTATAGTTTAATGGATCCTACATTTTTAATGAATCAAATATTTTTTGTTAAATAAAATTTAACCAAGTATGTACGAGTACATATTTACATACATCAGTAATCATATTTATAATAAGCCTTATTTTAATATTTCTGACAATAACAACCGAAATGTAAGATCCCGTTTTTTTAAGTAAGGTTTTTTCGAAAGGCAAATAATATACATAAATTATGACAAAATTGTTTTGGTCTTAAAATAATAACTGTTAATTTTTGTTAATAATCAATAACATTATGAATCGGGTTTCTTAAAATGAATTGACAACTTTGAATTCTGAACGCACCCTTTTACTAATCATCGAAATTTCATTCTAAATTTATGCAGTAAACTCAACATTTTCATTATAGTTATTAAATACAAATAAATTAGGTTGCGCAACAGTCCGTTAAGAACTAAGGCCTAGTGACTTACAAACTCACAACCATTCCTGTGTGCGAGTAATGTTGTCAGGGATGGATGATATCTACAGTTCTAAACCAAATCCGAACGGTTAATTTGAGAAAGCAGTTTCCATGACAAGAATTACTCTTGGAGGATTTGTCAATTCCTCTCAAGAGGCAGTACCACTGAAAAAAATTTAGATGGCACAGGCAGGATCGAACCCAAGACCTCTGGCATGACAGTCCTACGCAGTAAACATCACGCCACGGGTACTACATTATAGTTAAAAATACGAATTTCCTACCGAAATTCGGACTCGGTGATCATAACTTTAAGAGCGTGCACTCCAATTGACAATGACAAGTTTAGTACAGAAATTTGAGTATACATATTCGTTGTGTAATATTGTTTTGTCATTGAAACAACGGGTTGGTCGAAGTGTAAATTCCACGTACCAAGAATTTGGCAAGATCAAATTGAATCAAGAATTGAAGCCGATGGACAATTTGAAGTGACGTACAATTTCGTTTCCGATTCTTTATTTGAATAAAAAGATATATTTTTGTGATCGCAGAAGATCACAATCAACAATTAAATAAAACGCATTCATGTATTTTAAACTTAATATTATTTATTAAATCAAAGCTTCAGATCCCTTACCACTGGTGGGGGGAAATCTTAGGCTATACGTAGAATGACAAACTATGAACTGAACTTGAATTGATCGATGAAACCCTTTTTATACTTATAAAATGTTTACTAAGCAAATCTATCTTCGACTGAAGATCGTTTGTTTTCCTTTGTCTTTTAAAATTGCTGCACAAGAATTCTTTTAGAATTATTTAAGATGCTTTGGGCACACAAGATACTGAAGGCAAAAAGTGCTGATATGATATTTATAATATCGGATATCATCATCCGCTATGAGATGAAATTATGAATCAATGTGTGAGCATTACATTTTGTTTATATAAAGATACTTTGTATCTTTCTTCATTATTATAGGGTGTTTAATAATTTTACAAAGTTATGTGAGGGTGTTCTGATAATGTAACCGTACGTTCTCTGATTCATGAATAATCATCATTTTCTTTATTGTAGCTGAATTTATATAAATTTTTTCGTATAACTAGATTGCACAATTTACAGAGAAATGGTATTTTCTACCTTACTACTGAAAAACTTATAACATTTATACAATAATAATATCACAGATACAAGAAGTTTTTAGAAGGAAAAGCTACACGAAAAACCTTCATTTAATTTAAAAATAAGTATATTTTCCCTAAGAAGAGAGAAATGGGTTCGTGTGAATAACAAAAAAGATGTTGTTTACATAACAGATAATATAAATATTAATGGAAAAAAATAAGAAAAATAAATAAATGAATGACAAAAAAAAACAAAAAAAAAATAAAAACATAATTATGTATATGTTTATCACAGTTATGTATATAAATAATTTAAAATATATAAATAAATAACAAAAATAAATTATTAAACAAATAAATAAATATCAAAAATAAATAAATCAACAAATAAATAAATAATAAAATAAATAATTAAACAAATAAATAAATAACAAAAATAAATAATTAAACAAATAAATAAATAACAAAAATAAATAAATAGATAAACACGAAAAGAAAAAAAACAGATGATAAATAAATAAATAAATAAATAAGTAAATAAATAAATAAATAAATAAATAATAAAAAATAAATAAATAAACAATAAACAAGTAAATAGAAAAATTACAACACCTTAATTAGATAAATTTTATATTAAGTTGTTGTCAGAGCAACTGCACAATATTTTATATCGATCATATAATTTTGAGATTCGAAATGCAACTTTTTCAATTTTTGCTTCTTGGTGCAGATTCTCCGTAGAATAATGCCAGGGATGATTGAGCATCATTTTTAAAATTTTATTTTGCATAATTTGCAGCCTTTTAATATGACTTTTAGCACATGTTCCCCATACAGGAGAACCATATAGCATTATACTTTGAAATATTACTTTGTATAATAACAATTTGTTTTCAATACTCAATTTGGATCTACGATTTATAAATGGATATAGAGTTTTTATCGCCATATTAAGTTTATTTAGTGTTTCTTGAATATGCAAACTAAATGTCAACGTTTTGTCCAGGTGTACCCCAAGATACTTAGCGCTCGATTTCCATTCAGTTTGAACCCCATTCAACTGAAGCCTATTGCTTGGAAGGAAACAGGCTTTTCTTTTTCTAGTGAAAAAGAGGGCCTGTGTCTTGGAAGCGTTTAATTTTATTTTCCAATCATCGCAATATGATTGCACTGAGAACAAAGCAGATTGCAGATTGGTTTCGATTAAGGAACCAATTGAATCTGTTGAATAAATGCAGGTATCATCCGCGAAAATTGCAGTTTTACAATTATGGGGTTTCGGAAAATCATGTGTGTATATAATATACAATAAGGGGCCAAGAACGGATCCTTGAGGTACACCTGCAACAATTTCAATTACATCGGAATACCAATTATTAACGGAGACTTTGAAAGCGCGTTTTGTAAGGAAGGATAAAATCATTTTTACAAGATAGATTGGAAAATTTAAAACAAGAAGTTTGTGAATGAGTCCCTCGTGCCACACGGAGTCAAATAGTTTTTCGACATCAAGAAAGACCATTCCCGTACTTTTTCCTATAGTAAGGTTGTGTTTAATATCTTTCGTTATTCTGTCAACCTGTTGCACAATACTATGATGTCTCCTAAAACCAAACTGTTCCTGTGGCAGGATATCAAACTGTTCCACATGTTGTAATAGTTTGCTTTTTATTAATTTTTCCAAGCACTTACTTAAAGAGCTTAATAAACTAATTGGCCTGTAGCTTGAAGGCAGACAAGCATTTTTGCCCGGCTTAAAGATTGGGATAACTTTTGCCGTTTTCCAAGTATTTGGAAAGTATCCTATTTTGAAACATGCATTGAAAAGCACAGTTAAAAATTGTATACCTTTTTTAGGAAGATTTTTTAGAAATACATTTTTTAACCCATCAAATCCTGGTGATTTGGTATTTTTAAGACTTCGTAATATATCTTTTAAATCTTCAGTGGATATAATATCATCAGTAAAATCAATGGTACTAGTATTAAGCCTTTGTATTGATTGCGAAACGTTGTTTTCAATATAACTGTTAATAGTTAAATTGCTTGCAACTAAGTGGTTAGCACAGAATTCAGTTGCTAAAGCACCTGCTTTTTCTTCGTTTGAAAGCAATACTGTATTACCTATCTTAAAGGATGGAATGTGAACTTTTTTCTTCTTAACAACTTTTATAATATTCCAAAAGGGTTTACTCCCTTTATCTAAGCCTTGAAGCTTATGGTTCCAAGATTGATTTCGAAAATCGGCAAGCAATATTTTTATAATTTCGTTTAAGGTTTTTATTTCAGAGAAGTAAAATTGATCTCTTGACCTCATCCATAAAGTTCTATATTTATTTCTAATTTGTATGGTTTCTACTATTTGAGGTGGTAATGCGTTACCATTCTTCCGGAGATAAATTTTTTTGGAATAGATTGATCAAAGCTTTCAAGTACAGAGTTCGTGAAAGCACTCACAAACTCATCAATTTGAACAAAATGTATATTATTAGAACTAATGACCGGTATATCTCTCAGTTTTTGTCGCAAAATGTAACGTTCTCTGATTGCTCAAGTTTTATATTAAATTTTCATTTATTATGACAATGCTCAAAATTTGTCTTATAATTTACAATTTTTGGTGATGCAAAGTTTAGAGACAATTTTCATTGTCTTAAAAAATACGCTTTAGAGTTAATTTTTGATTCTGATTTCAAATCCGAGCTTAGTTTTAAGCTATCAGCTCTCAGATTTAATAGAGAAACACCCCGTTTTAACATTATTTGTACTGTTTTACATCTGTAGGACAGGAATTACATATTCTCAGAAATCCCTATTAGGTCATTTTTTCGACAGAAATTTTGAAATTGAATTCGATCTAAGGCCATTGCAACCTTTTTTATTGGCCGTAAAAAAAAACCTTTCGATCAGTGTAGTATTTTTGTAGGTCTATCTACAAAAAAGAAGTTTCGGAAATATATTTGAATAATCGTCAAGCAATTTCACCAAATATTAGTTCGTTATGATACAACTCATGTTATATACCTTCATTCATTTTATGTTCCATTTATAATAACAATAAGATATAAACAATATATACAAAAATATAAATTAGGCCAACAGCTTGTAAAGAATAAAAGTTCCTCGCCTTATACCACTGAAGCTTTATAATTGCGTATGCAAGAAACAATAGGCAAGTCTCAGAACTTTACTTAAATATATTTAATATATGTACATACGATATATATGCATATTTTAAATGTAAAATTTTATCAAAGAATTATTATATTTTTATTTTACAGTAAAACGACCTACTTTTCCAGAGAAACTAATTTGCATTTTTTCGTTCCAAATTTTAAACAAAAAATTGAGAACCAATAAATCATTAATCAATGAAATTAAAAATTTCATTTCATTAACAAAGTTCTCACTTCGAAAAGAATATTCAAATTTGTTAATGTCTTTTATTTTTTTGCTAATTTCACATCGCGCCAAACAAAGCAAATAAAAAAACGAAATAAATCCTTAAATAAACCTTGTATTAAGTCAAAGTTCGAATTTTAGTAAAGGGTATTTTTTTAGACGTGTGGCTTTCAAGAAGAAAAAAAACATACATATAAGGTAATTTTATGAATAAGAAGGTTTGAATGTTTGCATTAATGTTTCATAAATTATTTCTGGCAAGTGACTGCTTCTCTTTCAAGGCAGCAATCGTCTCAGGCTAATCTGCATTGACAAGCAACTTAACATAACCCCATACAAAATAGTACAGCAGTATTAAATAGCACGATTTAAGATACGTTCCGAAAAATTTCCCTTCAATAAATTGATTGTTTCACGGATTCGGTTGAGCCAACTTTGACTAATTGAATAGAAACAATGGACACTTATGAATTATCAATTTGAAATGTTACCTCGAGTTTTGTGCTCGCTTTAGATTGTAAATATCGCAAGCTCGAGCTCAAAATGAAGTTAACTTAAATAAACCTTCTTGTCAACGCCCAGTTTGAAACTATTTTACGTTTTGGAAACTTTTAGGTCGCGCTTAAGACACATTATATCGCTAAATATCGTAAAGTCGGTAAGAAGCGTTTCGAAAGCCTGAACGACTAAACACGTGGTTGCGGTTTAGCTATTAGTCTATTCATCATAGAATAGCATACATTTAAATCAAATAATTCAATTCAATTCAATTCAATTTCTTTATTGTAAACAATACACTAAGACAATGTCTTTTATAGTATTTGTACTTTGGTTGAACAATTAAAGTGCTGTTTGATTCTATATACAAAAAGAGGCTGGGATGCGACCCACACTGATAACTTCCCATCCCGTCTATCGATTTGTCTTGCTTAAAAGTTTGTCTAAATGTATCAATTCTTGCCAAATTTGCGTTTTTTTTTTGTGGATTTTATTTTTTTTATGAAACGGACTGTTGGATTTTTATAAAAAAATTACTGAATATAAAAAACAATATTTTCTGTGAAATAAAATAAGTTTGAAGCCAATATTTTTAATTTTTGAAAAGCTATTTGAGCCGAAAATCAATTTTAACTTTTATTAATTTTTTTGTTTAGGTTTTTATTTTTTGTAAAAAAATTTGTCAGTTCGATTTTTCTCAAAATTTTTCCTAATGTTAAAAACAATATTTCTTATAAGTTAAAATTAGTAAGAAGCCATAATCTCAAATTTTTGAAAAGATATTTAAGTCGAAAATCAATTTTTACCAACTTTTGTTAAATTTTTTTTTCGGTTTTTAATTTTTTGTAAAAAAAACTGTCAATTCTGTTTTTTCAAAATTTTACTGAATGTTGGAAACAACATTTTTTGAAAGATAAAAGTAGTTTAAAGCCAATTTCTCAAAGTCTTGAAAAGATATTTGAGTCAAAACTCAATTTTTACCAACTTTTTTTTTAGGTTATTATTTTTTGTAAAAAAACTGTCAATTCGATTTTTCTCAAAATTTTATCAGATGTCAAAAACATTATTCTTCATTGCACAAAATTGTTTTGGAAATGAAATCATATTTTAGTCGTAAAATTTTCGAAGTGACAAATTTTTTTTTCAGTTTTTTTGACTTATAAAAAAAACCGTTAATTGAATTTTTTTCCAAAAATATAATTGTTTTGTATCACGTTACAATATATAATATAAAATTTAATTCAAGTCTCTAGCGTCATTGGTTCATGAGATATTTAGGGTTAACCAAAATTTTCACTTTTTTTTTAAACTGCTATGGTAAAAAAACCACCCACGCAATTTTCTTGAGAGCCCTTTCTGCATCTTTCTGCCTTATTATCTGTATAACAAAATTTATTTGAAGTCGGTATCTCTTCTGGTTCTTGAGCTATGGACGACGAAAAAAACGTCGCGAACGTACGTACGTACGTACACACGCACGCACAGACATCTTTCTAAAAATCTTTTATTTCGACTCTAGGGACCTTGAAACGTCGAGAAATGTCAAAATTTTCAATTTGTCAAATCGGACCCATTACAATAACTTCCTATGGGAAGTTAATAAGATAATACTTAGGCTGCTAAAAATATTTTTTTTTTTTATTATATACTTTAATTTAATAATACATATAAGACTTTTCCTCTCTTCTTCTTTCCTATTTCCCCCTTAACATCCTAGTTGTTCGAAAAATGTTTAAAAACCTCGGTCTTGAAACTTACTGCATCCGTTATCCTCTTAATGCTAACCGGCAAAGAGTTAAAAGGCGAATGCTGTGAACGAAGAACAACCGTGAGGAATTTAGATATCTAAAAGTTGGAATAACTAGATTATTTGTTCTTGACGATGTACAGAACTCAATTTTTTCATAAAGGTACTCAGGTGTTCTTGTGCGAATAATTCTGTGGAGAAAGATACAAATACGGAAATTTACGTATTCGACCATAGTGCACTTAAGAATACCATAAACGTAGCGAGTCATGTCATTAAGCGCCACACGTAGTTTGTATTCAGATAAAGAATCCAGTTTCGGATACACGACTTCAGAAAAGGAAATGATTGGTACGAGTAGAGTTCTCATAAGACGAAGTTTTGTTTCTTGAGGAGTAAAAGAATTAGATACCCATAGTTTTCTTAAAGTTCCGTAAATACGTGCAATGACATAATTTATATGGTCTCTGCAAGAGAGATCCCTAGAGATTTTGAATCCAAGACTGGTCAGAGAATCTACAAAACTAACATGGGCACTATTCAAAGTAATCGAAGGTAGATCTCTATGGTTGTATGTCTTCTTAGATATTAGTAGGGCTTGACTTTTATTGGGATTGAGCACTAGACCATTTTCCATAGCCCAGTTAGAAATTCTCTCAAGATCTTCATTAACGCGAAAGACAAGATCCTCTATTAAACCAATTCTACGTGAGAGATAAATTTGTATATCATCTGCATATAGATGAAAAGAGACGTGCTCACAAACCGAAGGCAAATCGTTGATAAAGGCACAAAACAAAATTGGCCCCAGAATAGAGCCTTGTGGCACGCCCATCTTCAAGTACGTATGTGCTGAAAAATTGTTTCCAACACATACACGCTGAGTTCTGTTACACAAATAACTACCAATGAGACGAACAGCTGAATTCGAAAAGTAGTAGTGCTCAAGTTTTTGACAAAGAACTCGATGATCAACTTTGTCAAAAGCCTTCGAGAAGTCCAATAGGCACAGTACTGAGATATTGTCTTTATCGTATTCGAGTCTTATATCCTCTTAGATCTTTACCATTGCTGTAGAGCAGGAATGGTTAGCTCTAAATCCAGATTGGTATGGAGACAACAATCTTTTGGACGTAAAATGGTCAATAATTTGTTTAGTAAGGATTTTTTCGAGAACTTTGGACATGCAAGGTAAAATGCTTACTGGCCGGTAGTCGGCAAGTTCGGAAGGTGTGGGCTTTTTTGGAACAGGAGTTATCCTGGCTGCTTTCCACGCAATAGAAAACGTAGAAGTGACAATACAGTGATTAAAAACATGAGTGAGAGCGTTAATCAAGCAGGGTAGGACAAGTTTCAAAAATCTTAGCGGAATACCGTCTTCGCCTATATCTTCAAATATATATAAATCAAATAATAAATATAAATCAAATAATAATAAGATTTATGATTACATGAGTTAATAATAATAATTAACTTGAATTAATAAAGCGTATACAACAATTTTTATAAATTTCTCTTAATATCTAACCTAGAATTATTAAAATCAATTAAAAAACAAATTCATTAAAAGCAATACAGGAATCAGTAATTGGATCGTGTTTGGCATAATTTGTACGATTAAAAGGAACATGTACAAAATTACCATATCTATGTTAAAATTCTAAACATCGAAAGCAAAGCGTGTCGAATATAGCTTTCTTCTCAGCTTTAAAGGTTTTAAATTAATTAAGATATATATATATATGGTCTTATAATATGGAATATCTGAATACCTGACGTACTCGTAAAGCAAATTCGATAAATATTATATAAAGATGCGTCTAGAAATAAAGCCCAACATCGAGTTAGCTCTAGAAATTTTATAATCAAAGAACTCCAAAATCTTTTTGTCTCGTTTACCTTTGTAATGGATGATTATCAATTTTGTAATTGAAAAAATTGTAATAACACTGCATTTTTTAATATTGAAATATAAACCATTTATAGTACACCAGTTAACAATGCAGTCAAATTCAGTTTGAATTTTACTGGCATCTAATGGAGATCTTACACAGCTAAATAAGAAATATAATTTGGCAAATCATTAATACAAAGAATAAAAATAATTCGCCCAAGGTGGCTGCCTTGTGGTACACCTGAAAAGTTTAATATTTCATTTGATAAAACATCACCAATTTCAAAATATTGACTACGTGCAACAAATTAACTTTTAATACAATCGAGGAGAGCCAAGTAAAACCCTAGAAGCTCAAGTTTTTTTTTAAAAGAATAATATTGTGTTGCACACGATCAAATGCCTTTGAAAAATCGATGTTAATAACGTCGATTTGCAAGCGATTTTCTAAACAACCAAGACAATATTTCGTAAATATTGATAAATTGGTTGCCGTCGATCTATCACTCATAAAGCTATGCTGATGATGGGAAATATAGCTTCGAACTAAACTAAACATTTTATTTTTAACAATTGCTTCAAATACTTTTGTGATTTACTGAACACCAAAGAGTCGGAGAGCAAAGTAGTGTATGCTGCCAAATCTAGGTCTGTCCCTAAAAAGGCAAACCGTGAACAGGCTGGCAATAACTCGACCGATCGGAACGACAAAGGAAAAGTTCAGGCGACTTCCAGTAAGAAACAGCAAGCCAACGCTAGGAAAGACCAAGCACCGGCAAGCACCTCTTCTGGAACGAAACCAGGAACGTCCAAGAGACAAAGATCGGAGGAGACAGTCAAGCAAGACGGTGCTAAGAAACAGAAAACCAGCAGCTTCGACACCACCCCGATTGACCTACAAATCGCCATAATAAGCCGTGACGACCCAGATGGGAAAATCTCGGCAAAAAACTGGCTTCTTGTGGAAAATGAGATCCTTAAGGCTATGATGGCAGCATCAGAGAACGATAGTTCTGAGGACTATATCTTTGATGGTGCCGATTGGCGGCGAGTTAAAGTGGTCTGCTGCGGTGACCAGAAATCACGGGAGTTCCTGAACCGTACAATCACCAACATTGACGAACTATGGGAAGGTTCCTCCCTTGAATTTCTACCCGCCGCAGCTCTACCACTCCACCAGCAGTTTAGCATCTGGATCCCCCCTCCTGCAGAACATGAGGGCGCAGCCATTATTAAGCTGCTGGCGAAGCAGAACAAAGAGCTTCCCATTTTAGAATGGAAGCTTCAACACTCAAGAAAGAGTCATGGAGGCGAAGGGAAGGACCTCTTGTTTGTGGCAGACAAGAAAGCTGACCTTCTGCTCAGAGAAAGAAAAGACGTGTTGAGGTATGGTCTCGGAACCGTAAAGGTTAAGAGGCATGAAGGCAAAGGGGAGTCAAAAGCTGCAAGTGGTGCAAATAAACCTGCACCACGCTTAAGCAGCAACGTACGACCTTACGCTCTTCATGTTTCACGAGAACGTGGATGTGGCCTTGATACAGGAACCATGGTTATGCAAAAAACGAATCCGTGGGTTGAGGTCAAAACACTACAACCTTTTCCATCAAAGCCTTAGCCAGTGAGACCATAAGATCAAAAGCAGTTTTAAACTGTAGGAAGGAATTAAATAAAATCCGCCACACTAACCAGGTAAAGCTCTGCTGGGTTTCTGGACATAGCAATATAGAAGGGAATGATATAGTAGATGAACTAGCCAGTAAAGGGTCAGAAGACACAAGTAGTAGCGACCATTCAGTTAGGGGACCACTCGTCCTTATTGGGGTACTCAAGAGGAAGATAGACCTTAAACTAAAAAAGAAAATCAATAACTCGTGGAAATCCAGGGACGATTGCGCAATCTCTAGAAGTTTATGGCCTAACACAAATGAAAAGGAAACTCGGTATTTTCTAGCGCTGAGTTAAAAGAACATTAAAATCTTAATAGGTGTACTAACAGGTCATTGAGCCATTGGCACAATGGCTAATAGAATAGGGGCATTTGCACCCGATTTTTGTAGGAGCTATCAGGGTGAGGAGGAAATAGAAACCATTAAACACCTGCTCTGCGACTGTCCGAACCTCTAAACCAGTCGACTCCGTCATTTCGGAAACAGGTTTGTTGGAGATCTGGATGATCTAGCACAGGTCTCAATGGCAAACATGAGGAAATTTATAGATAGCACAGGCTGGTTTGTTAACGAGCCAGTCTACGCTAATCGGCAAAATTGAGGAGCATCGATGCTAACTTTTACTTTTTTTACAGGGGATCACAATGGACCAGTAGGCCCCCGTGTAAGCAACAGCTTCATGCTGTGCACACCCCTTATAACCAAACCTAACCTAACCTACTGAAGTTTAACAATAGGTCTATAATTTTCCGCAGATCCAGATTTGTGCAGAGGAGTTATCAGAGAATGTTTCCAAGTATCTAAAAATATACCTTGTCGCAAAGACGTGTTGAAAATATAACACAGCGGGGCTGCTTAATTGTATTTACAATTTTTTTTTAAAGAAGTGGAGGAATATTATCTGGTTCAGCGTAAAAACTGTTGTCCAGAGATGATAAAGCTGACAACACATTATCTATAGATAAACAAAGGCTACCAGCATTTATATTAGATTTGAAATTATTAAAATCTTGATTATAATTTATTCTTAGGTTGGGTTAGGTTAAAGTGGCTGCGGATACAGAATCCACACACTTAGGCCAAAAGAAAAGGCCCATTGTGATACCACATGAATCTAGAGAATTAGTTCTTACTAGTCGAACCATTTTGAGCTTTTTATTAAGCGAAGAAGATATTTGATATCCTTATTAGCTAGTTCACTGGGATTATCAAAAGATTAGTCTCCCAGATGAAGTTTGCGTCTTAGTGAAAGAGCAGGGCAGGTGCAGAGAAGTTTTGTGGCTGCGCATGTTGGTAAATTGTGCCACCTATAGTTTGCTATTGCAAAAGCTGTTTCTTTTAGCAGAAATTTCATGTAGCTATCGGTATACCTACTCGTATCTTCTACCTTTCAGGTGAAATAGGTATGATGGTTCCATTTTTAGCGAGTTCATCGGCTCTACAATTTCCCGTGATGGCTCTGTGGCCCGGCACCCAGCATAGGTGAATGTTAAATTGCTGCGCCATCTCCATAAGAGACGATCGACAATCGAGGGCCGTTTGAGTTTGGTTGAGACAAAGTCAAGAGATTTAATAGTAGCCTGACTGTCAGAGAAGATGCGGATATCAGAAGTTGATATCACGTTTTCTCATAGCCAGGAGAGAACCTCTTTGATCGCTAAAATTTCTGCTTGGAAGACGCTACAATGATTAGGGAGGCGGGATAAGATGCTTAGATTAAGCTTTTCTGAGTTAACACCACTACCAACTCCTTCATTTGTCTTGGATCCATCTGTATAAAAATAAATGCTTTTGTTATCCAGGAGTTTTTTATCTTCCCATTCATCTCTGGATGGAATGGATACCTGGAAGTTTTTTCCAAATTCGGGTTTTGGGATAGTGTAGTCGACGTACTTTGGTATAGAACCAAAGAGGTTCAGAATGATGGAGTGCCCAACATTGTTGTTGGTCCATTGAGATGAGGCGTTGAGTCTTATATAGCTGTACTCGCTGCCACTTGTTTGCTGAAGATGTCGAGGGGTGTCAGATGGAGGAGAGTGTCTAACGCTGATGAGGGTGTGGTTCTTAATGCCTTATGTGGTTCTTAATGCTTATGCAGAGACACACAGTGCGTTGGACTCTGCTGAGTTTGTCGTAGTATGTGACTTTCTCCAGTGCAGTCCAACATATTGCAACCCCGTAAATAAGTATTGGTCGGATGACCGATGTGTATAGCCAATAGGTTATGCGAGGTTGAAAACCCCATTTGCTTCCTATGGCTTTCTTGCAAAGGAAAAGAGCTGCTGTAGCTTTCTTAACTCTTTTCTGAATATTAGGTTTCCAACTTGATTTTTTGTCTAATATCAGACCAAGATATTTGGCTTCATTGGTAAAAATTAGTGGTACACTTTTTATTGAAGGAGGTACAATTACTGGGATCTTGTATTCCGTGTAAAAAGGACGAGGTCTGTTTTTTTGAGGATTAACTAATTAACTAACTAAGTCCGCAGTGATCAGCCCATCTAGTGAGCATATACAATTTAATTTATTGTTATTATTTATATTATTATAATTTATTCTTAAGTCAACAAAATTTGATTGGAAAAACAAGTCAAAATTATTACAAATATCACTTAAGTTCTCTGCAAAAAGGCCCCTTTGTATGATACACTAGGTTAGGTTAACTATAACCTAAACTATGATACACTATTTTCTTAAAAAAAACACATTCTGTGTGCGTCAACTTAACGACTAAGGATATTCAAAGCCATTTCACATCATGTTTACTTCTTCTTGGACACACCAACAGTGCGACCACGACGACCAGTTGTCTTTGTGTGTTGACCACGAACACGGAGACCCCAACGTCGGCCTTCTTGAGTACAATGTTGGCATAACGACGACCAACACCCTTGATGGCAGTCATGGCGATGGTCACCTTGCGTTTACCATCAATGTTCGTATTCATGATACGAAGAATGTGCTGAAACTTCTCAGGAATAACGAGAGACATTTTGCCTTCAGAGTTCACCGAATTCAAGCGAAAAAAAAAAAAAAAAAAAATGGAATCCCAATCGATTTTCATTTAGTATTCAAAAATGAACAAACAAATTTAGAATTACTCTGTATTTTCGACTCCAGACACCAAATATATTGTTTATAAATAAATCTTTTCAAAAATTCACACTCTTTCCTAGTTTAATTAATTTGTTCTCGAAAAGAGACTAAAATTTTACTTTTTTTATGAAGTTTAATTTGGCGGAGCAAAATCGCATCGTCACCTCCAAGTGGTGCCCGCTGGATAACCGTAAGGTGAACTAACGACGAGCGTTGGATCTATTGAATCCAAGAGCTGAGACACCTGAGCTACCTTCTCAGGAATTAGGAGCAAAAGTTAAGATAATCGCTCTGAAGAACCAGCTCTCCAAGAAACCTAAATAGAAAAGGTAACTGAGCTATTTATGGGACTAAACAAAAGTTACAAAAACAAAAACAAATATGGCAATGAGTAAAACAAATAGATATAATACCCCAGGTGGCAATCCAGATAAACTGGTAAATCCACTCTCTTCGGAGATCGGTCCTATGGATTCTGGGGAGGACCAATTATTGCTTCTAGGATATAGACGAAGTTCAAAAACACTAAGAACTCCACCAAAAATATCACCAAGGGTTACTCCATCGAAAACCCCAACGCAAAAATCAAATGACATAGAAGTCATTAACGAAAAAGGAACCATCTATGAAAAGATCGAAACAAAAGATCAGCAGTGTTTCACAAAAAACAACGAGATCCACCAAGTTGAATCCGAAAATTATTTCGATAAATGGCAAATAGAAATCTTATCCAGAAAACAACTTGAAGCCCTTGTTGAAAGTCTTCAGCAACAAGTGAAGAGACTCGAAGAAAAAGTCAGCTTGCTCGACAAAAAGTCCGTGAAAGACAACATATCAAGTCAAAAGTCACCAATAGTGAAAAGCCCACAAAAAACTGCTAATGAGTTTCATACTGATGAGGAAGAGCTCCTCCTTGAAACTGAAGGAAACCGAAATAAACGTAAGTCAAAGAAACGAAAAGCAGAGAGTAGCCCAGAGGCTGTTATAAAATGTCAGCAAACAGGTTCAAAATCAGATACTGCTACAATAATGAGAGCATCCAATAAAGAAATAAGAGATTTACCCCAAAATAAGTCTCACGTTAAAGGTACCAGGCAAACTGCCCAATTATGATCTCCGGATTGGCAATGTTTGGCGAGCTAAAGAGCATAGTAGAAAATGCACGAATAAGGCATGTAAATATACATCATACAATAAAGACAATTGGAAAGTCATTGTTGAAGACGCCGATGCGTATAGATCTGTCACTGAAGAATTGAACAAAAAGAAAATTCAGTGGCACTCGTACGAAAATAAAGCTACAAGATCGATAAAAGTAGTAGCAAGAGGCCTTCACTCTTCATGTGTTGCCAAAGAAATTGTCGAATACCTTATACAAAAAGGCTTTCAAGCTCTCGATGCCAATAATCTTATTAAAAATGAGATAGTAAAAGACTCCACTGGGGTATCAACGACAAAAAAGAGATCTCTACCTTTATTTATGCTCACGTTTGAAAATAAAGAAAGTCTCGATAAGATTTACAGTATTAAATCAATTATGGGCATAGTTGTCAAAATTGAACCACTGCGAAAGTCGAAAACTGTTCCACAATGTAAGCGCTGTCAAGCCTTTGGGCATACACAAAAATACTGCAATCGCAAGTTCGCTTGTGTTAAATACGAAGGCAGACATGCAACTAAAAACTGTCCCATGGGCAGAGAACAGAAAGCGAAATGTGTTAATTGTCAAGGCAATCATCCTGCAAGTTACAGAGGATGTCCAGTAGCAAAAAAGTTCCAAGACACAAAAAGAAAAAACAAAACTGGGAACAAGTTTAGAAACTCAACCAACACAAAACCAGTAGTTGAAAGCAAAAAAGTAACGGTCGATAACATTACTAAAAATCAACCGGGAAAAGCAATTGCACTAAGCAAAAGTGATGAAAATAAATCCTATTCCCAGATTGTAAAAAATGTGCGGAAGAATGAGGAAACTTCTATAAGAGAAATGCTGGAACTCATCCTGAAAAGGATTGACCAACAAGATTTAAACATAAAACAGCTAAGCGAAGAAGTCGCTCTTAAAAAACAATGATGGAAAGAACACTCAAAATCGCAACATGGAATGCAAACGGTCTTTTACAGTATGTATCAGAACTAAACATCTTTTTAGACATAGAGTATATAGACATTTGTTTATTGTCCGAAACCCACCTCGCTATTGAACAAAGTCTTGATAATAAATTACCAAACTATACATGTTATCACGCTCCGCACCCAGCTGACAAAGCTAGGGGAGGATCAGCAATACTTATAAAAAAGTGCTTAACACACTATGAAGAACCAAAGTTTACTAAAGAAAACATGCAAGTAACAACAATTAGTATTGGTATAAAATAGAAAGAATTCAAAATAGCAGCTATATACTGCCCTCCGAGGCGCTCTCCAACTGAAGAAGACTATGCAGAACTCCTACATTTGTTAGGACATAACTTCCTTGTTGGTGGCGACTTCAATGCTAAACATACCCAATGGGGATCTAGGCTCATAACAACAAAAGGTAAACGGCTATACCAAGCAGGCCGAAAATACAACTGCGAATTTTATTCTTCTGGTTCGCCAACATATTGGCCATCTGATACTAACAAAATACCAGACCTTATAGACTTTTTCGTAGTTAAAGGTATTAAACGAAATCATATAAGTGTCGAAGGTAATTACGATTCATCATCAGATCATACTCCAGTAATTTTATCACTGAGCGAAACAGAAATAATAGAAAAAAGTAATCCCAAGCTCGTGAATAACAGAACAAACTGGAACGAATTCAGAGACAAACTTGAAAATTTTATAAACCTAAGATCCCCTATGCAAACAATTGAACAAATTGATCATGAAGTAGAACAATTTATTGCTGATGTGCAGCAGGCTGCAGAAGAAAGTACTCCAACTATTTCGAATGCGAGAGAAAAAGAAATAAAATATCCTATCGAAATAAAGGAGTTGATATTGGAATAAGTAGATTCCTGAAAAGTCTGACGACGGATGCTTCTACAGAATACTCCTTATGGAAAGCAGCTAAGCGCCTAAAAAGACCTCAGACACAAAACCCGCCGATAAAATCTCAAGATGGTAAATGGATCGGAAACCCGAAACAAAAGGCTGATCTCTTCGCTGAACATCTCGCGAATGTTTTCAAGCCATTCCCAGCAAGCACAGCTACAGATCCCTTACAGTTTGTTGACAGAAACGACGAATGTGAAATACCTTTTGTCACGCTCAAAGAAGTAAGAAGCATGTGTCAACATAAGTTGTCAAACAAAAAATCACCAGGGTACGATCTTATAACTGCTCAGGTTCTGAAAGAAATGCCTCTTATAGCCTTCAAGAAACTCAAATTTATAATAAACGCATGCCTTGAACTAAGATATGTGCCACATCATTGGAAAATTGCAGAAGTCATTGTTATACCTAAACAAGGTAAGCCACCAACAGAAGTTACATCTTACAGACCAATATCGCTTATACCAATCATGGCAAAAGTTTTTGAAAAACTGCTACTGAAAAGGCTTAGCAAAATAATTGAAGAAAGAAGACTAATTCCGAGCCATCAGTTTGGATTTAGAAATAAACATTCCACGATAGACCAAGTGCATCGAATTACGGATGTTGTGGAAAAGGCACTTGAAGAAAAACAAGTATGCTCGTCTGTATTCTTAGATGTTGCTCAAGCTTTTGACAAGGTTTGGCACTTGGGACTTGAGTACAAACTGCATAGGGACTTCCCCAGGCAGTACTACGAAATACTGAAATCCTACGTTACGAACCGACTCTTTAGAGTACGGTACGACCAAAATTACTCGGAACTTAAGAAAATTGAAGCCGGTGTACCACAAGGAAGTGTCCTAGGACCAACCCTGTATCTGTTATATACAAGCGATATTCCAGTGGACATCAACGCTATCATGGCCACCTTTGCTGATGATACTGCAATATTGGTGCCAGATAAATCCGTTACGAAGGCTACACAAAAATTGCAAAATGCAGTCGATAAAGTTAGTGATTGGACGCACAAATGGCGTATCAAATTAAACGAAACAAAATCGACGCATATAAACTTTACAAATAAAAACATAAACAATGTTCCAATTTTTATAAACAGTACAGAAGTACCTTACTCCAATACCGCCAAATACCTTGGAATGAATTTGGATGCAAAGCTTAAATGGAAAGAACACATCAAAAAGAAAAGAGAAGAACTAAACTTGAAGTACAGAAAAATGTACTGGTTAATAGGAAAGAACTCTGACCTATCTATCCAGAACAAACTAATGTTATATAAGCAAGTATTGAAACCCGTTTGGACATATGGCATCCAACTATGGGGCTGTACAAAGAAAACAAATGCTGAACCCATCCAAAAATTCCAAAGCAAGGTCCTTCGTGGAATAATAAATGCCCCTTGGTATATAAGAAATAGCGATCTACATCGTGACCTTCAAATTGAAATGGTTACTGAAGTGGTTAAGAAACACGCTGTATCACACAATCAGCGACTGCAAAGTCATACTAACTCTGAAATGGAGACCGTATTAAATGTACGAGACAATGTTCGGAGATTAAGAAGAACCAAGCCTCATGAGCTGATGGTCTAAAAGCTACGGGAAAGTGTTATAACCTTAAACTTCCCCCAATGCGATTTAAAAATTAAGAAATAAAAATCATTTGTCGATCTTTCATAGATTGGTCCTGATTCACCGGTGGTTTTAGTGCGGTAAGAGTCCCACACTACTCGGTACCGATTCTTACCGAGTGTCTTTTGAAGATTTCCATCGGATAAAAAAAAAAAAAAATGAAGTTTAATCATAACATTTTTAAGTCTTGTTAAACGTTTATTAAGCCAAATCGGTCTTTCTGAATTGTTTAAATTTCTTTATGGGAACAAAATTAAAAACAGCCCGATCCAATATATTCCGAATTATAAATCAAGTGACAGCTGTCAAAAAGAACGATTCTGAAAAAAAGTGTTATTCCAGGTTAAAAACCACATATCTAAACAAAACACCCATTAATTATTTTCTTTTGGGTTCCCACCAAATTTAATTAGCAAAATGTTTATGAAATTAGCCAATCTTTTACCTTATGTCAAAATTACTTTGATCATTAATAAAAACAAAAAAAAAAGATATTAATTTCCTATCAATCACTAATCAAACTTTCAAATTTTGATATTTTTTTTTGTTATTAATAGGTATCCATTTATAGTTCCGCATTAAGCAGTAATCCTATTTTAAAGCTTGTTTCAGTTTTAATTAATTGCCAATTTCAAAATTGTATTTTTTCTCACATTTAAACAAATTTGTGCTTTTTCTGGTTTTTGATGAGAAAAATAATCAAACAATAAAAAGATTGTTTTTTTTTTAAGACACACATAATTGCAAATCCTACTTCAAAAAAGTTGCCGGCTTTTTTTTTAATTTAAGCACAAAAATTATACAGTTTATTTACTGGCCCACATTTTCTTTCGAAAAATTTGAATTGTAAACATAGTGACATTAATATACACAAAAAAAAAGAGTAAAAAATACGTCAGAATTTTCTATTTAAACACATGCAATTATAATCTTATTTCAAACGAATCCAAACAGAAACAATTCAAAATTTAATATTTTCACTTTGTTTTTAAAATTCTTATTTTCCAGATGAGAAACAAAATTGAAGAAAAACGATCAACGAGAAACAGCAAAATGTATACAAAACTTAAAATATTCACAAAAATTCTGAAATTGCCATGCGCAAAATTATTATTATTCTTTAACTCATATATAATATCTTTTCGAAAACGAATGTATATATTTTTCTGTCATATTGAATTAAAAAAAAAAAAATTAAAAATCGCCATTTTTACCAACTAGTATACTCGTAGGTACAACAACAATAAAACAATGTTTTAATTTAAATAAAGGAAAAGTATCTTTTGCTTACATATAATCCATTCGCAATGTAATTTCAAAATTCAGCACAATATTCGTAAAAAAATGATTTATTTTTTTTTAATTATTTTCTATTTATTATAAATTCGTATAAAATATAATATGTGTTTATTTATTTATTATTTTTCTTCCTGTCTATGAATGACATAAAACATCTGGGATCGAACTTTCACTTCGGTCACTATTTTTAGATTAAAAAATGTATCCCAAATAATTTATTTATATTTCTTTTGTTAAATTAATTAAAAAAAAAAAAAACAACAACAGGTAACTTATTCGCGACACATAGTATTTTAGTAATTTTGAGGGAAAGAATTAATCATTATTTTTTCGTTTTGTAGTAAATAAAAATTCGAGGACACTAAAATAAGATTTAAAATTCGGAACAGAAAAAAAAAAAAACTATATCACATCTCGAGTGAAGACTGAAAAAACTTAAAAATTAAAATTTTAGTTAAGAACTAGCGCAAATAATCGAAAGATACTACTTGAGCTAGTAAATCTTAGGAGAGTACAAGTCGAACAGTGAGCGGTTTGAGTTTAAAATAATTTATTTTTGGACAAAAGACGTTCTGTGAGAAAAATTTCGTCGAAATGAGTTCTTTTTTTTTCGTATCTATCCATTCTATCGGTCTTGCCCCTCTTAATATCTTCAGAACCTAGTGAGAGAAGCAAAAATAGAAAAGTATAAGAAGGAATGGGAGAAGATTCACATCGAAAAGATTATAGATACTCGTAAAAGATACAAAACAGCACCACGCTAATTATTTGATTTTTGGTTAGGCTATGACATCATAGTCAGTCTCAGTCTTAGCAGCCACTGAAATTGATGTCGATGACGCCAGCAAGGCAGCGGCAGTGTTAGCCCCAGCAGCAGACTTATGGTAATGGGTTAATGATGTTGCCTTACATTACACTTCTGATGCTTAATGCTTAACATGCACGAAGACGTTATGACGTAATGACGGAATGACGACGACGAAAAAGTAAACTTTTTTTCGATTTCCTTGAATCTCGGAGACTCACTATGTCAACGTAATTTTATAAGTTTGGCAGTCTTCAATTCTTTTTTCCTTCTTCTTCTCCTTGGAAAGACGAAGATGCAGTGAGGATTTAATAAAAGTATGTTTATGTAGAAGCAACATAAAAATTCAGAATGGAATTTTCACAGGGCGGGTCGGGTGTTGCCCACCCTATCAGACAAATCTGAGAGGAAGGATCAAGGAAAACAAAAATTTCACATCATTTCTTCTGTCGGAAAAGACATCGAGGAAATTTGTTTGTCTCGTGGCAGGGCACGATTTTGGGAAATATTGTTTTATATACCTACAAGCTATCTGAGGATAAGGAACAATGTAAGAGCATATAGCTAGTTACACATTAGCAAGTTTCTTCTTTTGTGTAATGGGAAATTGGGGAGACATTAAATATCTATACAAATTGAAAAGATGCCAAATGAAAAACACGTTAAAGTGATTTTGTTTAAATATTTTTGTTGTTGAATAAGTTTATTTTTGAAATTGAAATTATTTAAAAATTATTTTATGTAAATTATTTTCTATTGTTCTTTAGCTGTTTTTTTTTGTTGTTTTTGTTTTTGTGTGTTTTTTTGAGCTGATGGTAAAAGAGGTCAAAACGGTGTGTGTTTTTGGGTGTGTGTTTTTTGTTTGATAACAGAAACCTTAAACTTTTGAATTTATGCATAAATGTGTATTTTCTGTTAAACTGCAGCCAGACGATTGTGATATGTTTTAATTGTTTATATAGACCATTGTTTTTCATTTTATAGAATAGTTTTTCTTGAGGTCTGAGATTGAATTTTGTCTTTGTTTATGTTTTGATTAATCTTTTAATAGTTAAACCGTTTCCATGTATTTCCGTTTCAATTTTCAAATTTCAAAACGGAAATGAAAATTTACTTACATTTTTAGTAAAAGTTTCATTTGAGAATAAAAGAGTTAGAACCTCTTCTTTTTCTTTCAAATTCAACTTTGACATAGTATCTATAGTTCGACGGCTGAGATGAAGATGAACAGATTTCAATTTGAAGATATAAAGACAAACAGATCTTGCTTTCAAGGCGAAAACTAACTCGATTCAGAGTTCTAGGCGAAAACTAACATATTTCGCATTTCTAGGTGAAAGCTAACAGATTTAAAAATGATAAATAAATCGTTTGGTTTTTCTTTAAGGTACATAAATGAAAATTTTGATATTATAAAGGGTGTCCCAAAATTAACGCAAGATTTGAATTAAATAGAAAACGCCGTTTTTAGTCTTTTGATAGTTATATTTTTATTGACTCGTAAAGTACATAGGATAGGGTTATGTATGGAATAACACATCGGACAAATGGCCTCCACGGCTTTGCATGCACACGCGCACTCTTTTGTTGAAATTTTCCATGACCATTCTGCATAAATGTGGCTGAATTTCGTTGATGCAGCGTTGAATCTCCTCCTTTAATGCACGGGTGGTTGTGGGCTTGTTGACATAGACTTGTGATTTCAAATAACCCCATAAAAAGAAGTCTAATGGTGTTAAATCACACGATCTAGGAGGCCAATTTTGATCACCGAAACGAGAGAGTACACGACCTGGAAATGTCTCATGCAGTAATTGAATTGTTTCACGGGCTGTATGACATGTGGCACCGTCTTGTTGAAACCACATATTGGACACATCAATATCATCCAATTTTGGCAGAAAGAACTGTGTAATCATGTCGCGATATCGAGCACCAGTAACAGTCACTGCTTGACCAGCATCATTTTCAAAAAAATATGGCCCAATTATGCCTCCAGCCCAAAATCCACACCATACAGTCACGCGTTGTGGATGCATTTGTTTTTTGACAATCGCATGTGGGTTCTCCGAACCCCAAATGCGGCAATTTTGGCGATTGACCAAGGATGATTTTGCTCGAAAAATCAGGGTCCATTTGTTGATGTTCAATAATCCATTCAACGAACTCTCTTCTCTGTCCATGGTCATTAGGCTTCAATTGTTGTGTTAATTGAATTTTGTAAGCATGAAGACACAGATCTTTGGTGAGTATACGCTGTAGAGAGGTTCTTGAAATTTGCAATTCTTGTCCACGACGTCGAATTGAGGTTCCTGGATTGTCAGCAACACTCTCACGCACTGCTTCGACATTCACATTTGAACGGCTTGTTTTTGGACGACCAGTGTTTGGCGTCTCCAACGGATCCAGTCTCCATGAATTTTTCAATTAATCTCTTCACAGTTGACGAAGTTAAAACACTATTCCGACCATATTTTGTATGAAATTTTCGAACTGCAGCCGCCAAGCTTTCACTATTTTTGAAATATTCTTTAATAACGAAGACATGTTGTTCTCTCGTGTAACGCTCCATTTTTAATAACCCTATACTGTTAGCTGTCAAATTGCTTTTTTTCAGGGTTGCCAACACTTCACTGCACAAATGGCGGCAAATTCAAATCTTGCGTTAATTTTGGGACACCCTTTATTATGTGTTTGCAAAACACGTTATTAACTTCCCATAGGAAGTTATTGTAATGGGTCCGTTTTGTTAAATTAAAAATTTTGACATTTCTCGACGTTTCAAGGTCCCTAGAGTCGAAGTAAAAGACTTTTAGAGAGATGTATGTGCGTGCGTGTGTACGTACGTTCGTCCTTACATTTGCGACGTTTTTTCGTCATTCATAGCTCAAGAACCAGTAGAGATATCGATTTAAAATAAATGTTGTTATACAGATAATAATGCAGGCTAAGCCTAAATATCTCACGAACCAATAACGCTAGGGACTTGAATTAAATTTTATATTATAAATTGAAACGTGATACCAAACAAATATATTTTTGGAAAAAAATCCAATTAAAGGTTTATTTTTTTATAAATCAGAAAAACTGAAAAAAAATATTGGTCACCTTGAAAATTTTACAAAAAAAAAAAATGATTTTACCTCCAAAATAATTTTTTGCAACGAAGAAAAACGTTTTTAACATCTGGTAAAATTTTGAGAAAAATCAAATTGACCTAAAGAAAATTAATAAAAGTTGAAAGAAACTGATTTTCGACTCAAATATCTTTTCAACAAATTTGAGATTGTGGCTTCCAACTAATTTTGACTTATAAGAAATATTGTTTTTAACATTCGATAAAGTTTTGAGAAATTGACAGTTTTTTTTACAAAAAATAAAAACCTACAAAAAAATTAATAAAAGTTGGTAAAAATAAATTTTCGATTCAATTATCTTTTTTAAAATTAAAACTATTGGCTTTAAACTAATTTTATCTTATAAGAAATATTATTGTCAACATTCAGTAAAATTTTCAGAAAATAAGAATTGACAGTTTTTTTTACAAAAAATAAAAACCTAAAAAAAACAATACTAAAACTTGGTAAAAATTTACTTTCAACAATTAAAAATATTGGCTTCAAACCTATTTTATCTCACAGAAAATATTGTTTTAGATATTCAATAATTTTTTTACAAGAATCCAAAGTCATAAAAAAATAAAATATCCAAAAAATAGTACGCAAATTTGGTAAAAACTGATGTTCGGTTCTCGATATCTCTCAAATTAATTTTATTCATCCAATTTTTATTTGTTTATGTAAGAAATAAAAACATTTAAGAAATACTACTAAAATTGGTAAAAATTAGTTTTCGACTAAAAATCTCGTTAACAAAACTAGATTTTGAAATAAAACTATTTCATTATATGCAAAATATTGTTGGTAATTTTTAAGAATAATTTAACTGACAACTTTTTTAACAAAACACGAAAACCTACAAACTTATAAGCAAGATAAATCGACAGACGGGATGAGAAGTTATCAGTGTGGGTCAGCCTCTTTTTTTTGTTAATATCGCAATATTGTGGAGTTTAAAGAATGGTACTTCATATTTCCTTAAACAAAATAAAATTGCTCTTATTAATTATATGTTTTAAGTCTTTCGTGTAAAAGAAAGATGGAAAACCATAGTAGCCAAATAACTTTACGAATTAATTCTGTAAAGACTTCAACCAATTATGGAGTATTGGCGTATCGTTCACGTGGCCTTACAGAACAAAGTCTTCAACCATATGATCGATGATCAATTGTGATCAAGAATTTACACGATCAGGAAAATTTTCTAACGAAATTGCAATTCTATCGTTGGAAGCACTGTCGTGTTTATCATTCACCGTAATAGTCGAACCTTGCACAACGTCATTTTTGAATAAGTAAAGCTAAATTAAAATATAACATGTTACTTAACAATAAATTGCATGATAATTTTGCAAAGAATGAATCTTTATCTTGTTGATACAGTTTAAAACATTTTAGAATCTTACTCAGTTTGCATAATTACTCATTAGTTATAAGATGGCCCTATCTTACTTACTTACTTACTTAAGGTGGCGCAACAGTCCTGTGTGAACTAGGGCCTCACCCAACAAACTTCTCCATCTAGCTCGGTCCCTAGCTAGATGTCTCCAGTTTCGCGCTTCAAGTTGGGTGAGTTCACTTTCCACTTGTGCGCGCCACCTGATTTGCGGTCTTCCTCTACTGCGCTGTCCTGTGGTTGTGGATTCGAATACTTTCCGGGTTGGAGCATTGGTTTCCATGCGATCTACTTGACCCAGCCATTTCGTCCTTATAGATGCTGTCATATGCGGCCTTGAAATCGATGAAAAGATAGTGGGTGTTGATTTGATGTTCTTGGGTTTTTTTCCAGGATCTGCCGTAATGTGAATATTTGATCGACTATAGACTTTCCTGGTGTAAAACCACACTGATAAGGACCTATCAGGTTGTTGACGATGGGCTTTAGATGTTCACATACTACGGCAGAGAAGATTTTGTGAGCGATGTTAAGTAGACTGATTCCTCTATATTTGGTGCAGTTAAGAGGGTCTCCCCTCAAAAAATACTGAGGTTCCATTCATCGGGCATGCTTTCTTCCGACCATATCTTATAATAAGTGGGTGCATGCTGCTAACCAAATTATCTCCAGCTGCTTTGAAGAGCTCGGCATTCAAGCCATCTGCTCCAGCGGCTTTATTAGACTTCAGCTTAGATATTGCAATCTTTACCTCGTCTAAGTTGGGAGGACGGGATTGTTGGCTTTCGTCGTCTAAGTTGAATGGATCATTCTACCTGACAGCGGAATTCGGTTCGTCGTCGCCATTATACAGTCTGCAGAATTGGTCCTTCCATATCCTCCAGCATTGACAGCGATTCCACTATGATGTTTCCACTTACGTCTTTGCAGCCTTCGGTTCTAGGTTTATGGACTTGTGAATTCCGTTTCACCTGCTCATAAAACTTCCGAACTTCATTCCTGCTTTTGACTCACTTATATTGAGGAGTTAGATTCCCGAAGATAATATAGGCTTTGAAAAAAATGAAGGATAATAAGGCTCCGGGGTTTAGATGGCATACCGGCCGAGTTCTACAAAAATGCCAACTCACAATTTCTAGAACAAATTTTACTTTTAATAAACAAGATGTTTATAGATGAGACAATTCCAAATAGCTTTCGATCTTCATACATTTCTGTGATCTTTAAAAAGGGAGATCCTAACCTACCGGAAAACTACAGGGGAATCTCTGTTCTTAGCTCTCTGCGGAAAATTTTCACTCTATTACTGTACCTAAGGCTTCTTTCCTGGGTTGAAAGGAATAGTAAAATAAGTTGTTTCCAAGCTGGGTTCCGAGCAAATCTCTCTACAATAGACCAAATTTTTACTTTAATGAGTGTTGCTAGACGTGTTATTGGTAAAAAAAGAATGTCTATGCTTTTTTTGTAAATTTCAAAGCCGCCTTTGACACTATATAAACAGAAGGTTACTACTTTTTAAACTTACAGATATAGGTTTCTCTACAAAGTTCATAAGATGAACAACTTATATCAAATACAAGTTCAGTAGTAAAAATTGGTATGAGATTGTCAAATCAATTTAAATCTGAAACGGGAGTGCCACAGGGTTGCATTTTGAGTCCCTTGATTTTTTCCCTCTTCATCAATGACATTGAAGATCAAATTCCAGGTAGTGTTATTTTTGGAGATGTATTTATCAAGTTGCTTTTATATGCCGATGACCTTGTCATTCTAACCGATAAGACTTTGCAGCTTTAGATTAACAAATTAAAACAATATTGCGATACTTGGGACCTAAAAATAAATACTTCAAAGTCAAAGATAATGGTTTTCAGATGGTAACAGAACTAATCGCAACTGGCACATTGACAAAAGAATTAGTGACTGATTACAAATACCTAGGATTTACTATAACACATAATTTAAATCTTGGAGCTCATTTTAAAGACAAAGTGAAAGTAGTAAAAGCAGCTATCAATTGTATGTGGTCACACCGAAAGAAAAAAGCTTGGTTGATTCAAATATGTTTCATTGTTGGTTGACAGTGCAGACAAAATTGTGAAAACCACTACGTTATATTTTACAGAATGTTTCTGCTTGGTTACCTATAAAAACGATAAACCAACTACGAACATGTATAAATAACAACACTGTTATTTTAAGCCAAACACAAACATATTTTACTAAGCACGGACACTTAACTTCAAGCACAAATATTTTACAAGATTTTCCAGCTTGATTAACAATGAAAATGATAAGCCATTCACAAACATAGTCATTGAAACATATTAATATTAGTTAAACCACAAAAATATTTCTAAATAACCGTGTTATATTAACAATGAAAGTGATTATTTTATTACCTATACTATATGCATAAATTGCACACCAATGTATATTCAGCTCATCACAAATCATTGTTAGCTAAAAATGTTTATGGTTGACTTAAAAACCGGAAAAATATGTTGGTGATCACGAAAAATATTAGTTTAACTACTAACGTAATCATTTTTCTTTAACCACGCTTACAATAACTTTAAAATGTGAAGTGGTTATTCAAACACGAAATCGAACACGAACATTGTAAAGTTTTGATAAAAAGATTGACAACGCAAGCATAGTCAAATTGAGTATGATGCTTGGTTGACGCAAAATCAACCAAGGATATTAGTTGATTTTACCAAGGTTTTCTTTTCGGTGCAAACTTCTTCAAAAGTAACTCTATAGATGCATCGACTAAATTTAAAGTATTTGAGACAACTATCAAAAGTTCTCTCTTATATGCTAATGAAGTTTATGGATACAAGGAATTAGAAGTAATCGAATTAGTCCAACGGTACTTCTTCAAACGTATTTTTAGACTCCCTTCTAATACACCAAACTACGCTATTTACATTGAATCTGGCCTGTCTCCAGTTTACTTAAAAAACCTCAAAGCTAACGCAGACAATATTGTTAAAGTCATGCGTAGACCTAATAATAATATTCAGAAAAAGATTATTTTGATAGCTCTACGAGGTCGGTACGAGTACTCTCCTTTTAAAGACTGGTTTAATTTGGCATCCGAATATAACTACCCGTTGTCACTAAGTATTGATAATTTAGAAGCACTTAGAAACGACCTTTATGACCTTATTTCTATTATAGATGAAACAATGTATCCAAAATCAATAACCCGGGCAAGACAATCTGTTACAAGAACAGCTTACTCTAAACTCAACTTATGTCTCGGGTATGACAACTATTTTCGAAACGAGTAAACAATGAAATAAGTCTTATCTTTATAGACCTTTATAGACCTCACAGAAATGATTTGAATCCGAATTGCTCACTATGTAACCTTAATCAGGCTTAAAATATTTCGTTTTTCTTAACTTTTTGTCCAATAATACAGGAAAGACGAAGATTATATTTTAATAAAAGTTTTTGTTACAATTGAAGAATATTTTGAAATTTTAAATGGAGAAAGTGGATGGAAAACTCTCATTCGATTTGTTTCAGAGGCTCTAGCATAAAGAAACATGTTTTTTGTTTTAAGCTAAACTAAAAGCCCAGTTTGTGTATTGAAACAATTTAACTTATCTATATATATAAAAATCAATGCCACTTTTCGTTGTAATGTTATAACTCAACAATGCCTTTACCGATTTGGCTAATTTTGGTCTTGAATTATTCGTGGAAGTCCAAAAAAGGTTTGCACGTAGAGAAAATTAAAAAAAAAATCTTGAAAAAGTGTAAAATCAACATCTTTCTATAGATACTACCATATACAAATAATTTGTACTAATACAGGGTGGGCCGTAAATAAGTGCACTTAAAAAAAAATTATATTAATACAACTGTAGCGCTTTTAAATGAAATATTTATTTTAAATTATACAAAACGAAATGAATTTTTATTTTTTAAAAATTAAATCATCCAAATATTGTCCATTTCGCCTACAGCACTCTTCCAATCTGACTCTGAGATTTTGGAACACTTTTGTCAAAAGTTGCGGAGTGATTAAGCGGATTTCTTCTTCAATGTTCGCTTTTAATTCGGCCGTCGTTGAAGGATTATTAGAGTACACCTTACTCTTGAGGTAGCCCCATAAAAAGAAATCCGGTGGCGTTAAGTCAGGGCTCCTGGGTGGCCAAGCAATATCACCCCTCCTCGATATCAACCTTCGAGGAAACATTTCTCTAACGACCTCCAGAGAGTCGTTACTTGTATGGCAGGTAGTGTAGAGTGTAACGGTCGTCCATGTTTTAAGCGTGGATTTTCTGTTCCCCAGTATCGACAATTTTGTCGATTAACAAATCCGTTGACATGAAAATGAGCTTCGTCTGAGAAGATAATGTTATTGAAGTAAGGGAATCTCCGTAACATTTCTGTTGCGAAATTGAACCGTGAAACAAAATCGGATTCTTTCAAATCTTGGACAATCTGAATTTTGTAAGGGTATAACTTCAAATCATCCCGTAAAATGCGACGTAAAGTCGTTCTGGGTACTCCCAGGGCCGCAGCTCGTTTCCGTGTAGAGCTTCTTGGATCCTCGCGCACAGAAGCTTGTACGCGTTCAATTGTTTCTGCAGTCCGCCTGGAACGTGGGCGTCCTGTAGGTCGAAGTTTTTGCGTTGATCCCGTTGCCTCGAATGTTACGATCCATTTTTTGATTACATTCGTACTTGGACACTCGGTGATGTTGCGTAATCCAAACTTTACCCGAAAAAGCCGACGAACAGTCACGTATGAGCGATTGTTTTCATAAAAGGCGCGAACGCAGAAATCTCGCTGCTCTCCCGTGAACGGACTCATTGCGACTAAAAATTTAGATCTCGAGCTGCAAGGAGATACCATCCCCGCGCGTCTCGGTTATTTCGTTCGGGAGTTAGAGCGAGACAAAAAGTGCACTTATTAACGGCCCACCCTGTACTTAAAAGCCAAATTGAACATTTGCAAAACAATCGACGACAAAAAAAGTGACGTTAGTTCTGGCCAACAAACTTAATTTCAGCATATGTCATTTCAGCGATAATTATTGCTTTGTTGTGTTTATATTTTCCAAAATATTGTTGAGTGAAGGTAATGCAAATCAAGTGGCATTATGTCCACATTGTGATGCGGCTTACTTTCCAGGTGAAACGCCCGGAATGTGTTGTGCTAATGGCAAAGTGAGATTGCCAACATTAGAAACTCCACCCGAACCATTGTATTCATTTATTTTTGGTACATCTCAAACATCGAAGCAGTTTTTAGTAATATTCAACAATACAATTCGGCATTTCAAATGACTTCTTTTTGTGCTACTAAAATTATTAGAGATAATTTTATGCCGACTTTTTAGATAAATACCTCAACAGGATTGTCCCGTGTTTATATCAATCTGAATCATAAAGTCTTAAAAATTCTGATTCAACATCTACCTAAAATTGCATACATGTTACAGATTCAGGGCCAGATTTATCATCAAGCTGGTTCGTTATTGCCATACCCCGACGCTGATCATCAATTTTTGAAAATTTATTTTATTGGTGATGAAAATCGTGAATTGGATCAACGTTGTGCAATTGTTTCAAATACAAGACGAGAAATTATTCGTGAGCTACAAAGGGTTTTCCATCAGCATAACGCATTAGTTCAATTGTTCAAAATTGCTCTTGATCGTATGCCATCTGATAATCACAAAATTGTAATAGCACCAAATTGAATATTCAACAAAAACATGTATATGACACAATCATGCAAGTCGTTTCCAATAATACAGGTGGATGATATTTCTTGGAGGCACCTGGTGCAGGTACAGATCTTCGGGAATTTCTGCTACATTATTAGAAGATGGTCGGACCGCACACTCTGCATTCAAATTGCCATTGAATGTACAAGTGATTGAGACTCCAACTTGCAATATTTCGAGAAATTCTGCTATGGCAAAAGTTCTGCGATTAACGTCAATTATTATATGGGATGAGTGCACAATGGCGAATAAAAAATCAATAGAAGCATTTATTCGAACAATGCAGGATTTACCCGGTAATCAAAAGCTTTTTGGTGGTTCTCTGATATTGCTGTCAGGGGACTTTCGTCAAACATTGCCTGTTATTTCTCGACCAACTCCTGCTGATGAAATAAACGCCTGTTTGAAGTCATCAGTTCGTTGGAAATATGTACGAAAATTGACACTGAACATAAATATGTGTATTCACCTACATAATGATGCAACTGCCCATGAGTTTTCAAAACAATTGTTAGAAATTGGTGATGGCAAAATACCAAATACCAATCGACAGTACCAACGGATTGATCACTTTACCGAACAATTTTTGTACAATTGTGCAATCTATAGATGAGTTGAATGTGTTTTTCCGAATATTTTTCAGAATTATAGAAATCATGATTAGTTGAGATAACGCGCGCCATTTTAGCACATTGTAGTATCGTTACTTTGTATTAATATTGAGTTATAATTATAATCTTAAAAAAAGTCGACACTGAATAAATATTCAGTGAAAATGAAAATAATAAAATTTATTCTACGTGAGCAATCAAGCAAAATAGATGTTTATTTAACGACACTACATTTTTGAAGGAATTATGAATGTTTTTTACATGGCCAACTTTATGTTGCCTGTTCCAGAGTCGGTACCCCCAACTGTTTATTTATTCATGCTCAAAATGGAAAAACAAAAAATATTGTTTATCCAACTGTTTTAGACTAGCCCATATAGACCCACCATAGTAAGAGTACCCTATTCTTTTTTATTTTTTAGTTTTTACTCTTTGCTGATAAATATAATATAAACAATATATCATTTGGGTCATTTGAACTTTTAAATAGCTAGCAATTTAAAATATTTTTTTGTTTGAATCAAAAAATAAAATAAATTAGGTGGCGCAAAAGTCCATGAAGAACCAGGGCCTAGTGACTTACAACTCTCAACCATTCCTGTGGCCGAGTAATATTGTCAGAGATGGAAGGGACCTACAGTTTATATGCCGAATCCGAACGGCTAATTTGAGAAAGCACTTTTCATGACAAGAATTACTCTTGGAGGATTTGTCAATTCCTCGCAAGAGGCAGTACCCGTGAAAAAAGTTAGGTGGCACAGGCAGGGATTGAACCCAAGACCCCTTGCATGACAGTCCAACGCACTAATTTTTTGTTAATTCATTTTTATTATTTCAATCTTAAACCTATCTTAAAGCTAGACAAAAATTCATAAAACTAGCCTAATTAACCATAACTTACAACTAACTTACTGGTCCCATACGGACACTCTAAGTTAAACAATAATACTTAATGCTAATGCCTTTCGGCCCTAAGATCTATTTAACTTCAATTCCATTTTATTTATTTTTTGATTCATTAGAAAATTTCAAAAAAACTAATATCAATATCCTTTTTTTTATTTTTACTTAAAAACTACTTAAAATAAGGTCCTTAATATAAAACTTAAAGCTAACTAAAACTACCTATTCTACCTATAAACTACTTAAACTAGAACAACCACAGCAGCCAATCTAACTATCTAACGTTTTTTGTTTTTCATATTTTGTTGTCTTTTTTTTTAATTTTTTTATAATTTTTTTCTTGTATTTTTTTGTTTGTTTTTTTTTTGTTTTTTTTTCTGTATTTTTTGTGTATATTTTTTTTTGTATGTTTTTTTTTGTGCCACCATGCCTATTCTACTTAAAACTAAACCCTAAAACTATAAAACAAGTATGTAAGCCGGCCAAGGCTTAAAACCCCATCCCGACTACTCACTATCAAGTGCCGATTGAAGCCACCAAAACTGGCTCTCCTGCTTCACCCTATCAGTTCGGTCCCTTTCGGACACAGCCCTACTGAACCGAAGGAGCTCTGCTCCGCCTTGTGCCATGACGTCTCGATTGTACAGGAGTCGCCTATCCACGGTTCGTCGTCTGACGTTGTAGATTAACGGAACTGCCAATCTATCCTGTATCAGACCGCATCTATCTAAAAAGAGGAATGCCTCTGGTGGAATGAAGCCGCTCAAGCGTGCACTTTCAAAATACTCGTCGTTCGGATAAAACGCCCCGAAAATTAAATTGTTGGTCGAAGACATAGCTCTTGCAATGTGACCTCGAACGAGTTTTATCACGAAACTGTCAATTCTGTTGATTCGAGCCCCGTTGTATAGGACCTCGTTGAAATAGTAATGCACGTAAGAAGATTCGGCTGTTCGATATAAGCCGGTACAGCGTCGTAAACACTGCCGCTCGAACACCCGAAACCTCTCCATCTTCACTACACTTTTGCTCGCTAATGCCGTGAAGATCAACGATAACCATCTTGCGCCAATTCTTGCACGTATTCCTCGTGGCCCTAGCCAACGGAGTCCGGAACAGAATTGTCTCCGACTTATGGACATTTATTTTCAGTTTCCAGTCGTCGCAATATCGCTGAATCTTATCGAAATCACGCTGCAAGAGAATTCTAATAACCTCAACCTTTTGGGCCGTTCTGTACGCAATAAGATCGTCGGCGTACGCAATTGCCTTTGTAAGACTACCTATCAGATCGCTGGCGCTGGTGTAAATGCTGAAGAGAATCGGCGAATTCACCGCTCCCTGTTGAAGACCATTTTTAATTAAGAATGTTGTGGTAGAAGTTACATTCCAACGCACTAACCATCAAGCTACGGGTACTTTGTTTGAATCAATGAACTATATAATCATTTTTTTTTACTATGCTTTATACGTAGTGAAGCACGTACCGGGCCGCTAGTATTTTATATATACCTTTGTTCTAATTTGTTATTATATTATTATTATTTATTATAATTGTAATAATTATTTATGTAATTAATATTATATATTATAATGTTTGTTTTCGACTGTTTTTTTTTATATTAGGTTTATATTTTAACTGTTTAATGAAATTTATAAATTGAACTCTCTCTAAACGTATGTATTTCATTCATATAATTTGCATTTCTGGCAGACGGCTTATAAGCCATGCATGTAAATCTTTTATACCCAACTTGTTTAATATATTATATGGAAAAAATAAAGAAAAAAAAACTAAATAATTTGCACACAAATTTTCAAACTAGTTCCAAAAAGTCTAGAAGTCTTTAATCTTTTAAAAATTCAAAATTTAAAAACAAAACTTAAACATAAAATGTAAAAAAATTGAGTATTCATTTTATAAAAATCCATAAAATAACAATAAATATATAAAGTTTAAGCTTAAAAAAAAACGATTATAATGTTAAAAAAAAGAAAAAAACACAAAAACAAGTTCTATTTCAAATTGTATCTAAATCAAAGATTATTTTTTTTTTTGAAATTCTTTACATTTACATGCTTTTAATTTAAGCCTTATTATAAATTCTATTTGGGCTCATATATTTTTGTTTTGTAAGTAGATACAAAAAAAAATTATCCATATTTTATTTTAAATAACTCACCAACCTTTTTAAAACCCACTCAAATTTAAAACTAAAATTTAAATATTCCCTAACCTTACCTACAACCAAAAAGCAAACACATACAAATAATTATTATTATTATTAGTCAAGCCAGCAGGGTTAAGGTTAAAAAAATTAACAAAATAAAAAGATCTCATCACATCGCTGAATAGTATGGACATTAGTTGGTTTTGGTTATGTAGTATCTCTAACAGAAATAGATAATTATTACAAATCGAGTTTCATTAACATTCGAAAAACTGGTCGCGGCTAATATCGCCTAAATTTAATTCGCACTTTTGTTGTTTTCCAGTCGAGATGACGTAATTTGAGAAGCCGGCTTTTTTGATTTGTTTGAAAAACTTTTTTTCTCTGTGTGTGAATATTTATTAAACACAAAAATGGTGCCGTCACCAATTTATTCAGCAGCGCCATCTACTTATGTATCTCTCGTATTGTCAATAATATTATTATTTTTGTTATATTATTGTGTGTCATATCTTACGTGTGCAACATTTTAAAATTGGTTTCATTTTCAATAAAGTTTTAAAAAAGATATAAATATTCAGAGGTATCGATATATCCTCTCGGTATATTTTATTTGATGGATATTGAAAAGAATTCGTGCAGGAATCTTTAATGGAGTGCCAAGTGGGTGCGAGGTGGACTTGGACGAGTGACATCACACATCACTCTATAAATTATAACCCTACTGTCATCTTCTGCATTATAATATTTTGCTTAATGATTATGAAGAGTTAATCAAATAAAAGTATATAAATTCAATATGTTTTGCAAAAAGTGTTGAAATTCATAGTGTTAAAGGTTTTGCTATTTAAGCGGTATTTTAAATTAAATTACCACTGTTTGTGTCTAGTTAGGTATAAGTACATACATGTTTATGAGAAAACAAACAAACTTTATTGATGAGTTGTTTTTTTGTTTACCTATTAGTTGCGATATGGGAATAGGTACCTAACATTGAAGGCGCAGTTTTAGGTATTGATTCATAAAAATATTTAAATCGAGATTTTTATCAAAATAAAAGTAATAACTTACAAAAAACCAGAGCCTTTTCAGTTAAAATCAACAATTTTGGTATTCTATCTAAAATTCAAATTTTTATCCGAACTCCCACAAACAAATTTTGTTTCAATGTTCAAAATTAGTTAAGTTCAAGATTTCTGTAGTATGGCTAAATTTTTCCTGCGTTTTATAAAGTTAGCAGAGATTGTTTTTAATTTTTGAACAAAATATCAGGTTGTGAAAATCAAAAAATTGCCAATCTAGTGTTTTTTCCACAAATCAAATTTACCACTTTGTATAAAACATACCCATACGTATCTCCGCTATCAATCTGAAGAGGAGTTTTCCCAGTGATTGGAAAATAGCATTTGTCCATCCCATCTCCAAAAAAAGCGAATCCTCCTCACCGTCTAATTGTCGGCCAATTGTACTTACGTCCCTTTTTTCCAAGGTCACCTAAATTCAAAAGTTCAAGAAAACACTGATTCATTATCAGCTCAAGGAATATCTCGAAGACCGAAGGGTTCTTAATGACCGGCAGTACAGCTTTCGTAGCAATAGGTCCACTGATGATCTGATGGTTTCTCTCACCAAACAGTGGAACAAATCTTTACATCGCTTTGGAGAAAGTAAGATTATTGCACTAAATATTTCAAAGGCATTCGATAGAGTTTTTCATTAAGCTTTCTGATCGAAAAACCGTGTTTTTGGTATTAATCAATCTCCTCTTTGTTGGATTAGAAATTACCTTTCGTATCGTTCAATTCAAGTAGTATTGGACGGGTTTTAAATGTAATATCCACAAAATAAATGGTGGTGTGCCCCAGGGCTCTGTTTTGTTTCCAATACTCTATCTTATTTTTTAATAATGATCTCATGTCTACAACTTCTTTTACAGTACAATATTTCGCTGATGATAGTACTCTTAACTCTTCATATTAGTTTCTAGACTTACATCCCTTTTCTTTGGATGCTGTCTTGTATCGCTTAAACGATTTACAACTTCGCCATTACTGATGGATGGTCAGGGCACTTGCATCAATAAGACTCTAGATATTCTCTGTATGAGTATTACCAACCAAATCTTGTGGAACGATCGCCAAAAATGGCGCAAGATTTTTGGGTTTTCTGAGGCGATGCAAGAAGTGTTTGCCCCTCTCTGATCTTGCTGGTTATCTTCAAGACTTATATACTTCCAAAGCTAAAGTATAACTCCCATTTCAGGGCTGGTGCTCCTTTAACGAAGGTACTTAAGTCTATTGGACAGTATTAAACGTAGAGAATTTAAATTAATTAGTATTAATATCATCATTGGTTCATTTACTTCACTTGAACAGCGTCGCGAAGTTTCTAGTCTTTCTTTTTTTTAACGTTAGTTTAACAGTTTTGCTCTATAAAAATAGCCAGCCTCATTCCCCCCTCTTAAACAGTTCAACCGTTATACTCGCGCTTCTAGGAATGCTCATCAGTATACCCTCGATCCCAACTTTGGTGGTGCTGTCAAGTACAGAGATTCGTTCTTTAGCTGTACTATACGCATGTGGAATGCCTTACCACACTCTTTCCCAGTCATTGCAATATTCAGAAATTCAAAAACAATGTGCACCGGCACCTCTTAATGTTCACACTGTATCTCTGCATAACAAGGGTAAGTAATACCCCTTTGAGTATGCGCTTAATATACAAAAATTTTGTCATTTAAACGCATCTTTCCTAAGAAAATCTTTATCCACGTTGATGAAACATTTAAAATTATTTGAGTTAAACACCCAAATGGAATTAGAAAATACACAAAGCATTCATTTTCGTTTGTTAACCAGTGTTACAGTTTTATTGGAGGTGACCGGCTATGAGAAAAACCATTCCAAACATCCCATCCTTAGTTCATCCCAAGACAACTCATAACTCAAGAAAGAACTCATCCAAAAAAAAATGTGAAATACTGGGAAATTAGCTTATCGAAAGAAATGGTTTTTGTATTTGATTAGTTTGTTTAAATACACAAACCCTTTCTTTTTATTTATTGTTTTTCAAGTATTTCAAAAAGTAAAGTTTTTCAACAAATTATAAAAGTGCATTCAATAAAAATACAATTCAAATGGCTTCAGTGAATCACCTTTCTTTTGACGCACTATTTATTAAAATGCGCACGATTTGACAACTGAATAATAATTTCATTCCGGTTGTTACCGGTGAGAGGTGTCTCTGACCGCCTATGAGAAAAACCATTCCAAACATCCCATCCTTAGTTCATCCCAAGACAACTCATAACTCAAGAAAGAACTCATCCAAAAAAAAATGTGAAATACTGGGAAATTAGCTTATCGAAAGAAATGGTTTTTGTATTTGATTAGTTTGTTTAAATACACAAACCCTTTCTTTTTATTTATTGTTTTTCAAGTATTTCAAAAAGTAAAGTTTTTCAACAAATTATAAAAGTGCATTCAATAAAAATACAATTCAAATGGCTTCAGTGAATCACCTTTCTTTTGACGCACTATTTATTAAAATGCGCACGATTTGACAACTGAATAATAATTTCATTCCGGTTGTTACCGGTGAGAGGTGTCTCTGACCGCCTATGAGAAAAACCATTCCAAACATCCCATCCTTAGTTCATCCCAAGACAACTCATAACTCAAGAAAGAACTCATCCCAAAAAAATATGAAATACTGGGAAATTAGCTTATCGAAAGAAATGGTTTCTGTATTTGATTAGTTTGTTTAAATACACAAACCCTTTCTTTTGATTTATTGTTTTTCAAGTATTTCAAAAAGTAAAGTTTTTCAACAAATTATAAAAGTGCATTCAATAAAAATACAATTCAATTGGCTACAGTAAATCATCTTTCTTTTGACGCACTATTTATTAAAATGCGCACAATCTGAAAACTGAATAATAATTTAATTCTAAAAGAAATTATGGTAAGACAGCGGGTGGAGAAAAAGTAGTAAAGGTTTTACAATTGTTGGGTTTAGATTTTTTATTTTCCTTAAACGGGAATTTATTCACAGAAGAAAAATTTCACATCGATTGGGAAATTAAATTTTAATGTAAGCTGTAAGTGAGAATTCGCTTAGTCGTGAAATATACAAAGCAAACCATTAAATCAACCAAATCAAGTTTTCAATTTTTCATATTTAGTAATTTTCCCAAAAAAATCTATTTTTCATTTATTCATTTCAAAATAGTGAAATTATTTTTCTTACAGATGGTGATGATGAAATTTTTAAAAGAAGTCTTTTCACGTACAATTATTGCATATCACTCCACTTTTACTTTTAATTAGAAGCAAGTTTTTACAACCCCAGTTAAGCATTTAAGTTTTGTGTGCTTTTTATTTTTCTTATTATTATTTTTTTTAAGTAAAATTTATATTCAATCAAATATTTGTTTTGCAAAATTAATTGCAAACATGGTCCTGCCTTAATATTTATTGCGTGAATATCAATATTTAAAGTCTCAAATATCCAATGGACTTTATCAATTATGTATTTATTGTTGTTGTTTAAATAAAATCTATGTACATACGAGTATGTTCGAGTATATTCGATGTCTTTGGATTTGTATGGTAATCAATAATATTTTATTACGATAACTTTATGTGTTTATTATTTTATATCCATACGAATTGAGTAAGACTTTTTTCTATAAAGGGTTGGCAATCTTCATTAACTGTGTGAACAAAATGGAGAAGTTTTTGCAATGAAAGCATTATTGGTGGGAAAGCTTTAATTAGTATTTTCCTAAGTTCGAATTTTTAAACTCAAGCTAGAAATAGGCCTGTTTTCGGCACAATTCAATCTTTGAATTATATTAAATACGTTGGGGTCGAAATACTGTATGGATCATATTACTGTATTTAAAATACTGTATCTCAAAATAATGTATTTCAAAATACTGTATTTACAAATTACTGTATGATCAAAATACTGCATCTCAAAATTCTGTATTTCAAAATTCTGTATATCAAAATTCTGTATTTCAAAATGCTAAAAATAAGGTTAAAAAATAAAAATCTTTTTGACAATATCAAAAGATTATTATTTTTTAACCTTATTTACAGCATTTTGAAATACAGAATTTTGAAAACACAATACTATTTTTTAAGAAAACATCATAATAATTTTTCATTAGCATAATGTTTTAATATATACTTCCTAATAACAAATGGAAGACATGTGCATTCAAGAGGACACAAGCGTCCACAGGTTTTTCTCAAAACTCACGTCTGTCTATCAACTCCTACTCTCACATCCCCGTGGTGAACATCGGGTGCCTAGTACCTCAACTAGAGATTGGGTTCCAACCCAAGTAGAAAGTTTTTGGGAGCAGCAAACGAGTGAGGGGGGGAGAGTTGTTTCCACTAAGGCACCTCTCCTTATCCAGACGGCAGCGGAGGAATTCCCGAGATGAAATCAACGGTGGCGTCTACAGTTCCAGTAAGGTTGAACTACTTAGTGAACACCTTATAGGGCTTCTACGACTTATTCGGAGCCCAGGCCTATAAGGAGCGGTTTATCCGGCTCCCCGTCCTTGGAGTTATACTAAGGATCTGGCCCTCCAGGTTGGGGGTTGTGCCGTCGTCGGGGTGACTTCCTGATCACGTAAAAATATCCTAGTTGCGAAGCACCAACAAGCTTCGGATACAGACGGATTTACTGTTGACAGCCCACGCAAACGAAATAAGGACAACGAACTTCGGATCTGTACGTGGAATGTTAGGTCCCTTAACAGACCACGTGCAGCCGAAGAATAAGCGGAGGCCCTAGACTGCTATAAAGCAGACATCACCGCCATCCAGGAAATACGATGGGATGTGCCGTGCAAAAAGAGGATGAAAAACTGCGACATTTGTTATGGTGACTGCTACCGAGAAAACCAACAGCGCTTATTTGGGTGCGGCTTTGTCATTGGAGCCGGACTTCGGCAAGAAGTCTTGAGCTATAAGTGCATCAACGAGCGCCTCATGACCACCCGTATCAAGGCTAAATTCGGCAACATTAGCCTAATATGCACGCACGCCTCCACAGAAGAGAAGGATGACAACACCAAAGATATGTTCTTCGAGCTCTTAGACAAACATATGAGCAGTGTCCTAGCTACGATATTAAAATTGTCATGGGCGATTTTAATGCCAAGCTAGGAACGGCTACAATCGCAAGAGATCGCCAAATCCTTTTCCGACCGAGTTACGAGTAACCTCTCTCGAAGTTCTCTGCCTCCAACACAATGTATCGAAAACCAATGGCAACATTGCCAAGATGCCATCAGAGAAGCCGCTCATGAGCTCTATGAGTAGAAGAGCCGAGAGGAACACCGACTTTTTAGAAGGAAAAAGAGAGAGCATGAGAAGCGTGCGGTCGAAGATGTTGAGAGGTTTAAAAGCAGGAATGAAGTTCGGAAGTTTTATGAGCAGGTGAAACAGAATTCACAAGTACATAAACCTAGAACTGAAGGCTGCAAAGACGAAAGTTTAAACATCATAGTGGAATCGGTGTCAATGTAGAGGATATGGAAGGACCATTTCTGCAGACTGTATAACGGCGACGACGAACTGAATTCCGCTCTCAGGCAGGATGATCCATTCACATAGACGGCGAAAGCTAACAATACCGTCCTCCTGACTTAGACGAGATAAAGATTGCCATATCTAAGCTGAATATAGAGGAATCAGTCTACTTAACATCGCCTACAAAATCTTCTCTGCCGTAATATATGAACGTCTAAAACCCATCGTCAACAACCTGATAGGTCCTTCTCAGTGTGGTTTTAGACTAGGAAAGTCCACAGTCGATCAAATATTCACATTACGGCAGATCCTGAAAAAAACCCAAGAACTTTAAATCAACACCAACCATCTTTTAATCGATTTCAAGGCCGCATATAACAGCATCTACAGGGACGAGCTGAATAGAGCCATGTCTAGTTTTGGCATCCCTGCCAAACTCGTCCGTTTGTGCAGGATGACCATGGAGAATTCACGCTGCTCCATAAAGTTTGGAACTAACTTAACAGAACCTTTCGATGTCAAATAAGGTTTTAGACAAGTGATTTTTGAACATCGTACTTAAAAGTCTGTCCAAATACTAGCATATGCTGATGACATTGACAGAATCGGAAGAACTCAGCGTGATGTCAATGGGGCTTTTGTGAGTATTGAGGCAGAGGCGGCAAAAATGGGTTTAACGGTTAATGAGGGCAAAACAAAGTACATGCTGTCGTCAAGAAAGAACATACAACACCAACGACTTGGTTTTGAGATATAGTATTTTAAATTTACAGTATTTTGAAATACAGAATATCAACCATACAGTATTATGACTATACAGTATTATGTATACAGTATCATACAGAATTTTGACCATACAGTATTTTAAAAGACATATTAAATGTCTATTCTTCTAAATTTAAGATTGTGCATTGGAATGGCTATGCCTTGTTGGATGCTCGCTTTCAGACAAATAATGAAATAAAACTACTTGTAAAGCTGGTAACAGTGATATCAAAGTCTAGTTGGGATCCATGTCTAGTTTAAAAATCATAGGCTTCCGTTTTTAAAAAACTCTTTGTTTGGAGTAAGTGATATTTAAGTGTCTAATTGAACAGACTTAAGTGCCAATTATTTAAGTACATAGTCTGTGCTACAAAAATAGGCCCCCGTTTCAGCTACTTGAATTTCATATCATATTATGGACACAAACATATTTAAAACTTAATTTAAACAATTTCAAAACCTTCGATTACAGTGTAAGTAATTTTATAGGAGATAATAATTGTTGTTTGTAAATAAAAAAAAAACTATTAATGTCTCAGCACGCCAATAAGGTTAAAAGTTGAAACCAATTCATGAATGAGATAACAAGAAGTCGTTCTTTATTTAGCTTATTAAAGTAGACTTGACAGATTATAAATTAAATGTACATTATGTAGATAGAAGTCAGTCAATATAAAAAAATAAGTGCAAAAGTCATCAATGACCAACTATCGCCTTATCAATCAAAAATAATGATCTTTTCAATTTGTTAATTACTTTTAATTAAATCATCAATTTAAAAACGCAAACGATATTGGAGACATGTCAGTCATATGTACACACACGATTCTTATGCCAAAAAATTAAACTTTTACCTAATGGAATTTGTTTACAAAAATATAAATTATAAATATTTAAAATATATGACGAAGAGATTTGACCGGAAACTCATTCAAAACATCAAACGTCAGATTTCTTATATCATATGACAAAAAGTTGCATATTATTCACCTATTTTCTGGATCTATGAGCCATTCATGTCATAGAAAAGAATAACGTTTCTAACCTTTGATATGAGGTCATAATTCCCATTTAATAATATTATAATATTACTGTATATCTAAGTAATTGAGACATTGAATAAGTAATCAAAAATAATTTTGTTTGTATTGTTACTCGGTTAAATTTTTCTTTTACATACATTTATTTGCTAATGACTAACGGCAACACGAACACCCATTCATAAAGTCAAATGACATCACAGTGAGTCAAAAATTGTGTCATAGGTGTGAACTGTGAATGCTATAAATAAGTAAATAATATAAATAATCAAATAATATTGTAGGTATGTACTGTACATACATACATATGTATTTATGTATATGATTTTATGAAGGCTGTCTCGTTAAAACCGAGATTCAAAATAAACATAGTATAAAGATTGTGTTGAGTTTATTTTTTTATAATAATATTAATGAGTCTGGTAATATTTTTGAAGCCTGTTATCGCATAGTATGGGTCAATTCGAGAGAAATTCATAAAGCATGATACCGTAGCACGAATAAAAAAACAGCATGATTCTTAAGGTTATTTTGTTGTTTTAAATTTGATTTTGATTTATAGAACTTTTACAGTTTTAACTTGCAAATAATATTTATCTTCAAATAGTTCAGTCTAAAAATAATGATTAACTCATTAATCTAAGACGAAAGTTTGTTGAAAAAAATAAGAAAATTAAAATTCTGCAAATGTTGCTGAAACTTTTTAGTTCTCCATTGAAAAAGAAGGATCTAGAAAAAGAAGTTAAGAAATTGAATCGTCAGTTGTGAGAACGGAATAAGTCCATTTTGCAAAAGTGTTGGGAAAACGCAAAAAACTGAATAGCTTCTATATTTTACTTTTTTGAGATGTAAGACCTATAGATAACATGAAGATCACGTGGATTTGAGTGGAATGAGATAAAAATTTTGTTTGTAGCCGGTTCAGGTAGCCAGGTATAACGGTTTGAAAACGTTGGACTTATTCCGTTCTTGCAACTTACGGTTTGAAATTTCAAATAAAACTCAAATTTTAATGAAATAAATACAATCACAATTTATTTAAAATAAAGCTTTAAATAATAACAAAATATACAAGTTTTTCGCGATCCGGACACTTTTTCGCACAGTTTGAAGAAACATACCTTTTTTTTATTTTCTTTCATAAAGTTCGTGGGTTTTCCTAATGATCCCAATATCTTTATGACTCCCTGTTTGCCAAATATTTACTTTTTGGCAAAATTATTTTTCTTAGATTCAATTAAAAAAAAAGTAAGTATACGCCTAAGTGACCCTATATCATTTTTATGGTGGTACATTATTTTTAATAAGTGATCAAAATTAAACCATATGTTAAGCCAGCATAGGTTAGGTAAGGTTGTAAAGGTTGTGCACAGCAAGAAGCTGTTTCGTACACGGGGGCCTATTGGTCCATTGTGATCCCCTGTAAAAGTAAAAATTTAGCATCGATGCTCCTCAGTTCAATTCAACTCTGTCGATTAGCGTAGACTGGCTCGTTAACGAACCAGCCTGTGCTATCTATAAATTTCCTCATGCTCGCCATTGAGACTTGTGCTAGATCATCCAGTTCTCCAATAAACCTGTTTCCGAAATGACGGAGTCGGCTGGTTTAGAGGTTCGGACAGTCGCAGAGCAGGTGTTTAATGGTTTCTATTTCCTCCTCATCCTGATAGCTCCTACAAAAATCGGGTGCAACTGCCCCTATTCTATTAGCCATTGTGCCAATGGCTCAATGACCTGTTAGTACACCTATCAAGATTTTAATGTTCTTTTTACTCAGCGATAGAATATACCGAGTTTCCTTTTCCATAAACTTCTAGAGATTACACAATCGTCCCTGGATTTCCAGGAGATATTGATTTTCTCTTTTAGTTTAAGGTCTATCTTCATCTTGAGTACCCCAATCGGGACGAGTGGTCCCCTGACTGAATGGTCGCTACTACTGGTGTCTGCTTCTGACCCTTTCCTGGCTAGTTCATCTACTATATCATTCCCTTCTATATTGCTATGTCCGGGAACCCAGCAGAGCTTTACCTGATTAGTGTGGCAGATTTTGTTTAATTCCTTCCTACAGTTTAAAACTGCTTTTGATCTTATGGTCTCATTGGCAAAGGCTTTGATAGCAGCCTGGCTGTCCACGAAAAAAGTAATCTCCGAAGAGCTTAGCTTTTCGTGATGTGCCAATTCAGCTGCTTTTCCAATGGCAAAGACCTCGGCCTGAAAGACACTACAGTCAGCCGGGAGTGTATATGACGCTCTGATGTTGAGAGATTGGCAAAACACTCCAGCACCTGTTCCTGATTCCATTTTTGAACCGTCAGTGTAGAAAGGGATACCCTGTTTACTTATAAGTGAATTGGGATCCCAACCCTGTCTTTCTGGTATGAAAATAGAATAATTTCTGTCGAAATCTAGTAAAGGGGGATGTAATCGGTGGTCTCACTCAGTCCTGGAATCGTGTCATATCTTTGTAAGATTGACCAGTGGCCATAAGTGCTATGCCTCCAAAAACTCAGTTCTCTTAAACGATATTGCAGTTTTGGCTGCCGTGCACTTTATGAACTCATCCAGAGCCGGGAGGTCCAAGATCAATGTGTAGAATGCACATTGTGCTTTTTTCATTCTTTCCTCAGTATTACGCTTCCATGTAAGCTTGGAGTCAAGGATTACTCCTAGAAATTTAGCTTCCTTAGAAAGTTTTAGAGGAATACCATTTAGTTTGGGAGGGTTGAAGCCCTCCAGTTTCCGTTTCTTCGTGAACAAAACTAGCTCTGTCTTGGTGGTGTTGAGCCCGAGACCGTTCTTAGTTGTCCAAGAAGATAAGTCCTTTAATGCATTTTCCATAATGTTTTCGGTGATGGTAAGAAACTTGCCTGATACCAAAACCACTATGTCATCTGCATATGCTACGATTTTAATGCCCTGATCTTTGAATTTTGTGAGAATTTTGTTGACTACGAGGATCCAGAGCAGGAGTGAGATGACTCCTCCCTGTGGTGTGCCTCTAGTAACTGTTTTCTCGATAGTGCTAACTACTATTTGAGAGTTGATAATTCTGCCATTTAACATGGTGAAGATCCAATCGACAATGACAGATTCAACCCCAACTTCAACCAAGGCAGTCTTGATCGATTCCGTTTTAACGTTATTAAACGCACCCTCGATATCAAGAAATGCTGCCAGGGTATATTCTTTATGTTCAAGACTTTTCTCAATATGTGAAACTACTTCATGCAAGGCAGTCTCCACTGATTTACCTTTAAGGTAGGCGTGTTGGTAGTTGCACAAATTGTTTTCGTTGAGAAGTTCTCTAATATGTAGATCAATTATCCTCTCTAGTGTCTTAAGGAGAAAAGAAGAGAGAATTATTGGTCTATAATCCTGAGGGGTCGAGTGAGTCAGTTTCCCTGCTTTTGGGATAAAGACTACCTTGACCTTTTTCCAGCTATTAGGGACGTATCTAAGTTTGATACAACTTATGAAGATTAGCCTAAGCCACGGAGTTATTACTTTGAGAGCATATTGAAAAAGAGCTGGGAAAATCCCGTCTGGTCCCGCTGATTTATAGGGTTTGAACGAGTTTATTGCCCAGATAATCTTCTGCTCAGTAATAACCCAATTTAGTTCTAACTTTGATTCAGTGTGAGTAAAATCCAGCGTGTTCGATTGCAAGCAATCGGAACTTTCTGGGTTTTTACAACCGGGAAATGAGTTTCCATGAAGAGTTCAAGCGTCTCTAAGCTCGAGTTCGACCATGTTCCATCAGGGTGTTTTATGTACCCCAGGATCGTGGGATTAATGGCCAGGGTTCTACGGAGCCTTGCCGCCTCGCTTGTTTTTTCAATGGATTCACAAGCCAGCATACTTATTTATTTATTTTCAAGTTTAAGGATATCAGATTCGATCTACAAATTAAAGTATTACAATATTTTTGAATACAGTAGATATCAATTTTAAAAGTAAGAAACAAGAAGATTGAATGGGCCTTAAACATACCTTGGAATTACTTAATTGAATTAATTCACAAACTTCATTGAATGGCCTTTTTTAAGATTCAAACAGAAATGTTCAGCCACGCAAGGATCTTGACGGAACATAAATTGGTATAATTAAAAGCAAAGATTGACAATTGATATACTCGTACCATGAATATTTCTTCTAGATACAATAGACTTAATACATAGAAAAAGACATCTTACTTCATCTTAAAAAATATAAATCTAATAGATAATAGTCAATAGTGTGGTCAAAGCTAATGTGGATATAGGATCTATAGAAGGAGATAGCATTGCATTTTTAACTTCCCATAGGAAGTTATTGTAATGGGTCCGATTTGTCAAATTGAAAATTTTGACATTTCTCGACGTTTCAAGGTCCCTAGAGTCGAAATAAAAGATTTTTAGAAAGATATCTGTGCGTGCGTGTGTACGTACGTCCGTATGTCCGTACGTCCGTACGTTCGCGACGTTTTTTTCGTTGTCCATAGTTCAAGAACCGGAAGAGGTATCGACTTCAAATAAATTTTGTTATACAGATAAAAAGGCAGAAAGATGCAGAAAGGGCTCTCAAGAAAATTGCGTGGGTGGTTTTTTTACCATAGCAGTTTAAAAAAAAGGTGAAAATTTTGGTTAACCCTTAATATCTTACGAACCAAAAATGCTAGAGACTTGAATTAAATTTTATATAATATATTGTAACGTAATACCAAACAAGTATATTTTTTGAAAAAAATCCAGTTAACAGTTTTTTTTATAAATCAAAAAAACTGAAAAAAAAAATTTGTCACCTCGAAAATTTTACGAATACAAAATGATTTTATCTCCAAAACAATTTTGTGCAACGAAGAATAATGTTTTTGACATCTGGTAAAATTTTGAGAAAAATCGAATTGATAGTTTTTTATAAAAAATAAAAACCTAAAAAAAAAAAACATTACTCAAAGTTGGTAAAAATTGAATTTCGACTCAAATATCTTTTCAAAACTTTGATATATTGGCTTAAAACTACTTTTATCCTTCAAAAAATATTGTTGTCAACATTCAGTAAAATTTTGAAAAAAATCGAATTGATAGTTTTCTTACAAAAAATAAAATCTTAAAAGAAAATTTAACAAAAGTTGGTAAAAATTGATTTTCGACTCAAATATCTTTTCAAAAATTTTGAGATTATTTCTTCCAACGAATTTTAACTTATAAGAATTATTGTTTTCAACATTCGGAAAAATTTTGAGAAAAATCGAATTGACAGTTTTTTTACAAAAAATAAAAACCTAAACAAAAAAATTAATAAAAGTTGGTAAAAATTGATTTTCGACTCAAATATCTTTTTAAAAATTTGAGATATTGGGTTTTAACTACTTTTATCTTTTGAAAAATAATGTTGTCAACATGCAGTAAAATTTTGAGAAAAATCGAATTGACAGTTTTTTTTACAAAAAATAAAAACTTTACAGAAAATTTAACAAAAGTTGGTAAAAATTGATTTTCGACGCAAATATCTTTTCAAAACTTTGAGATATTGGCTTTTATCTTTTAAAAAAAATTGTTTTCAACATTCAGTAAAATTTTGATAAAAATCTAATTGACAGTTTTTTTACAAAAAATAAAAACCTAACAAAAAAAAAATACTAAAACTTGGTAAAAATTTACTTTCGACTCAAATAGCTTTTCAAAAATTAAAAATATTGTCTTCAAACTTTTTTTATTTCACAGAAAATATTGTTTTCGATATTCAGAGGTTTTTTTTATAAAAATCGAACAGTCCATTTTTTCATAAAAAAATAAAATCTACAAGAAATAGTACGCAAATTTGGTAAAAATTGATGTTCGGTTCTTGATATCTCTCAAATTAATTTAATTCATCTAATTAGTAAAAATTTAAGAAATGCTACTAAAATTGTTAAAAATTTGTTTTTTACTAAAAATCTATTTAACAAAACAAGATTTTTCAAACTAAACTATTTCTTTATATGAAAAATATTGTTGGTAATTTTAAAATTTTTAAGAATAATTCAACTGACAACTTTCTTAACCCAACACGAAAACCTACAAACTTTGAAGCAAGACAAATCGACAGACGGGATGGGAAGTTTTCAGTGTGGGTCGCATCCCAGCCTCTTTTTTTACTTTGAAATTGGGGTCTAAATCTCCCTCTATATTAACTTGTGTCAAAAATCCAACAAGAAAAGCATTAGGGGCCGTTCATAAAATACGTTCGCACACAAGGCGGGGGGAGGGCTCTTGCTGAGTGTGACAAGGTGTGACAAGGGGGGACGGGGGTCTATGGTAACGTGACGTTCACCAATTATTAAAACATTTTCAATTATAGTATTTCTTTTGCCTATTTTTCTTTTTAAATTTTCATCATGATACATGATAGAAGGACATTTATTTCGTATTTAGTAAATATATAGAATTCCAAACATATGTATATAGTTTTATTACAATAAATTGTAACTTGATATGTTTACTTTTGTTTATTTTTCGACATGAGCGCTGGCTCTGTGGCGCGGGTTTAGTCTTTTGACTTGGCTCTAGCGGCGCGGCGTTGCGATCCGTCACAATTGGTTTCTTTGTTTTTCCAATACTTAAAAGATTAACGTTTCTTCGCACCCTGCGCTCGTTCGTTTTTGTGACGAAATATTTCTAGGGGGGGGGGGGGTCACAGAAAGCGTGACACAGCGTGACAATGGGGGGGGGAGGGGATCAGAAAAAGCTGATTTTAGCGTGACGTATTTTATGAACGGCCCCTTAACAACTATGGTAGACCACAGATAATGTTTTCTGTAGAACAGAATTTTAGTCAAACAATCAGGTTTCTTAAAGAGGCACATTCAGATTTAGCGTAAGCATTAAACCATTTACAGAGATTGAATTTTAGGTTTATGACATGATTACATCAGTAGACCTTATTTCCTTGAATGTAAGATAGGACTTTTTTTTTGTCACTGATCCCAATAATTGAACGATTTTAATAGAAGTTTTGTGCCTGGACCTTTATACGATCTCTATAGTTCAAACAAAAACACTCAAAATGTTTTAATAGTTCCACTTTGAGACGTTTGAAAGAACTACCATTGCAATCTTAGCTGAGATGGTTATGTGCTACACTCTACACATAATTGTTTTAAATTATTAAAATCGTTCTCATGTGATCACCCTGTTAAACAATAACTATTTAATTTAAAGAAAAAAATTGCTAAAAGGTTTAAAGAAAATATAGAAAAATGATTATTTCATATTTACAATATTGTATATACAATACTAGCTTTTACCCGCGACTTCGTGCGCATTAGATAGTTTTTTTGGACAGTAGTATGAAAAAACCTGAGCTGTACTTTTTTGTACGTGTGTTTGAATTGTGCCGAGATGGGATGAGGCCATACTAAGTGTGATTGTCATAGGTAAGGTTAGGTTAATACATTTTAAGAAGAAGATAGGTTACTGCAATACATTTTTATATACGACGTTTTTTGTTTTTCCTTCCTTGGCCAGAACGTAAAGATTTTGTGGGTTTGAGACTCGTGAGCACGCTACATATAATTGTCCATGGTAAAAACAGTTTTTTTTTCCAAATTTACACCTGCAACTTTCAGCGTTTGCCCCTGAGCTTTATTTATTGTTATTGCAAATGCTCTTTTCAGAGGAAACTGCAACTACCTACCTACTTCTGGTAAATTAAATGATCAAAGACGAACCGAGTAAATCATTAAGTATTAAAGAAACAATTAAATTTACACGACAAATAAAATATTTGCAGGATTTCTCTGTAATTTGCATTTGTCCGACAACGGCGCGGCGGCGTGTGCCCTCACGTGTGTGCCCATTCGAGTAGACCCACTCAGTGATGTCCTCCCCCGCACTACCGCCACCTACCTCTTCTACCGCGTGCGACCCCCGCCCCCACACTCGCCCACGCCACAACCGAAACAAATTGATTTTTTCTCTTAAATCGTCAAAATCGGCTTCCTATGACATGATTTCCAGTCGTATCTTAAAAAATATTTCTTTTCAAATTGCTGATGTTCTTTGTTTTATATTTAATCTTTGTGTGAGAAAAGGTGTGTTTCCTGATTCCCTAAAAACTGCTATAATAATCCCATTACACAAAAAAGGAGATTCTTTGGATTTAAATAACTATAGACCTATTTCTCTCCTTTCCGTATTTTCCAAGGTTTTTGAAAAAGGAATGAAGAACAGAATCATGTCCTTTCTTTCTAGAACTGAGTTTTTCAGTGATAGTCAGTTTGGTTTTCTTAAAGGTAAGTCAACAGAAGATGCCCTGTTAAAGTTCTGTGGTGAAATTTATAACTCAATTAATGATTCCAAGGTAACGGCGGCTTTATTCATTGACATTACAAAAGCCTTTGATACGGTTGACCATGACTTATTACTGAAAAAACTTTATTATGCTGGTTTCAGAGGCTTTGTTTATGATTGGTTTCGTTCGTACCTAACAAATCGTAACCAAATGACCAAGATAAAAGATACTCTAAGTTCAGTATCTTATCTCAGAATGGGTATTCCCCAAGGTTCTGTTTTAGGTCCTATCCTGTTTCTAATATTTGTTAACTCCTTATTCTTACAGCCTTTTAAGGGAAAATTATCTGCTTTTGCGGATGATATTGCTCTCTCGTACTCAAATAATAATTACTTTGAAACTTTTGTCAGTATGAACCACGACTTAGATATTCTTCGACACTGGTTTGGGTCACATAAATTAGTTATAAGTAGCAAGACTAAATTCATGCTCTTTAATTTAAAGGGAATTTTTCCCGAAAGTTTCTCTCTGACTTATCATGCACCTAACTGTTCTGGTTTTAAAGTCTGTTCACCTATGAATTGTTCAGGTTTTCGCTGTTGCGATGGTTGCTTCGATATTGAACGTGTTGATCACTTTAAATACTTGGGAGTTTTACTCGATAAGAAGCTTAGTTGGGTTGAACATACGAACAATTTAAAACTTTATCTTAATAAAGTTGTAAGACAGATCTACCATCTAAGTCTGTATTGCCCTCAAAAAATCTTAAAACTTGCGTATCATGGCTTAGTACAATCGAAAATTCAATTTGGTATTTCTTGTTGGGGTGGAACTCATTCCTGTAAAATTCAACCATTGCTAGAATTTTTAAATCCCCCTTTAGCAATTTTTATACGGTTACTGCACCCCGCTTATTTAATAAATTGTCTGATGAATTCAGATGTGTGAGGAACGAAACCAAGTTTTTAGCCTCAATTAAACGTTGGCTTTTTACTTTTGATCATTCTGAAATAGAATTTATTCTTAATCCATTGATTTGATTTATCTTATATTTATAAATGATAATGTTCTTTTGAAATTATTACTTAATATTGATTTTAAATTTGTTGTTGTATTAATCCCCACAAAAATATTGTTATAACTTTTCTTCTATCTAATGTTTCTTCGTCACTTATTCTTTTCAATAATAGAAGTAACCTAACTATTTCATCTTAAATCTTGCTTTAAGTTATCTATTAATTTTATATACATTCAATAGAAATAAAATAAAAAATAAGAGATACTAACTTAATTTATCTAGAAGCCATATGAAATATTGTTTAATCTTTTCTTTTATTTTTTGATAAAATTGTTTAACTTAGCCTTAAGATTTTGGAATGAAATAAAGTTGATATTGAGAAAAAAAAAAAAAGAATTATCAGAAGTAGAAGACAGACCCAGTGAATTATTTGTTGTACCTACATGGCTCGTGTTTGGCGATCAAAGGTTGAGCATAGCAAAGTGTAGGTTTAAAATTATTATTTGTGGAACTTGGTGGGAGCCACAGTTTGCATCTAACGTTGAGGGCTTCGGGCACGTGGCGCGCGAAGCCCGCGTTAATATACAGTGGCGAGCAAAATAATAGGTAACAAGCTATAATTTCCCATAAATCAATAACACATAAACTTTTTCGCAACTCTACTTTATTTTGGTACTCAGAGTAATTATCTTAAAAGGTGCAAGTGATAATTTAACGGTAAATTCTCATTACTTTGTTTAAATGTCGCTTTGTGTAGTGTGATTCATTATATTAGGCGAGCAAAATAATAGCAGTGATTGACAAATTTAATTTAAATAATTGTGTTTTAATTAAAATTTTGATTTCAAAAGTTATAAAAACAAGTCCGTTAAAATTGTAATAAAATTATTGAATTTAATAATTTAAAGTGGATTTAGGTAAACACTACACAATGGAGAGGCGGGAATTTATAATAAAGCTCATTTTTGAAGGCAAAACTTACAAAAAGATTCATGAACTTCTTGGCTGTTCAGCGAAGATGCTAAGGAACGCCTAACCTTTGAAAGAAGGGTAGAAACGATAGACGGAAACAATCTCTTACACCATCTTATATAAAACGTGTGGTCCGCTTTTCAAAGAAATAATCCTACAGAAGCAGCTACAGAAATTGCGGACAAGCTTGAGGTGCCGCGCGGTGTGCATACGGTGAGGAGAATATTAAGGGAGCATAACTTAAACGTTCGCAGTCCAATAAAGGTTCCACTTTTAAAGAAACACCTTGTAGTTAAAAGGGTAAAGTTTGCTCGTTAACATTTTGGATGGGCTCTCGAAAAGTGGAGAAACATTCTTTGGACCAAGGTGGCTGAGCAAGGTGGCTCTCTATGGTGATAAAGGATCTCGGAAGTTTGTGATAAGACCCCCGAACATAGAATATAACCCTAGATACACTACAAAAACTATTAAGCATGGGGGATCTCCTATTATGGAGTTGGCCCAATATACTGCATTAAAAGCATTATGAATCAGCACTCTTACGTGGATATCCTGCAAAACACTATGCTGCCATATGCCGAATACGAATTGCCGCTCAAATGGGTCTTCCAGCAGGATAACGACCCAAAGCATACCAGCCGCGCAGCCAGGCAATGGTTTCAAGATAATAGGATTGAGGTCATGGAGTGGCCTGCGCAATCTCCTGACCTCAATCCCATCGAGAATCTTTGGGCATACATTAAAAAAGAAGTATTCAAGGCAATATCAAAAAATAACACAGAGCTATGGAGCGTTGCTGAGCAGGCTTGGCAATCAATAACACCATCAAGATGCCAGGGACTTGTGGACTCAATGAAACGTCGTTGTGAAGCAGTTTTAAAAAAATAAAATAATAATAATAAAAAATGAAAGTAATAATTGTTAACAAATACTAGTTTTTATTAAATAAAATACCATTGAAAAGAACTTTTTGTATCCTTGTTTTATTTAAATTTAACTATTATTTTGCTCGCTTTATTTTGAGGTGTATTTTGTTTTTGGATTTACTGCTTAGCTAATTAGCAATAAATTAAATTCCATTATCACTAAAAATTAAATTTTAATGAATCTTAAGGAGTTTTACTTAAAAATATTTCCAGCATCAAAGCTCTTTTTATGTTTTATGTTTTATTTAAAATAATTTTCCATGCCCTGCTATTTGTTTTGCTCGCAGCTGTACGTGTATGATAAGTTTAACTTGTTCGACAACTTATTTCATAAGGGTTGAGAATGCGTTGTTTCCCCGTAATGCCAATTTTATCCAAATATTATTCAAATCTTTGTGTAATTTAGGAGTGAAAGCGATCAGATTCCCCGGAAAGTAATTTTTCCCGTGGGAATGCGTTTTATTCCCGATGTCAAAAGTATGTCCTTTCTTAAGTCTCAAACTATCTCCTTACCAAATTTCATTTAAATCTGTTCAGTAGTTTAGGCGTAAAAGCGATCGGCCCACCTGAATTTACAAAAAGATTCATGAACTTCTTGGCTGTTCAGCGAAGATGCTAAGGAACGCCTAACCTTTGAAAGAAGGGTAGAAACGATAGACGGAAACAATCTCTTACACCATCTTATATAAAACGTGTGGTCCGCTTTTCAAAGAAATAATCCTACAGAAGCAGCTACAGAAATTGCGGACAAGCTTGAGGTGCCGCGCGGTGTGCATACGGTGAGGAGAATATTAAGGGAGCATAACTTAAACGTTCGCAGTCCAATAAAGGTTCCACTTTTAAAGAAACACCTTGTAGTTAAAAGGGTAAAGTTTGCTCGTTAACATTTTGGATGGGCTCTCGAAAAGTGGAGAAACATTCTTTGGACCAAGGTGGCTGAGCAAGGTGGCTCTCTATGGTGGTAAAGGATCTCGGAAGTTTGTGATAAGACCCCCGAACATAGAATATAACCCTAGATACACTACAAAAACTATTAAGCATGGGGGATCTCCTATTATGGAGTTGGCCCAATATACTGCATTAAAAGCATTATGAATCAGCACTCTTACGTGGATATCCTGCAAAACACTATGCTGCCATATGCCGAATACGAATTGCCGCTCAAATGGGTCTTCCAGCAGGATAACGACCCAAAGCATACCAGCCGCGCAGCCAGGCAATGGTTTCAAGATAATAGGATTGAGGTCATGGAGTGGCCTGCGCAATCTCCTGACCTCAATCCCATCGAGAATCTTTGGGCATACATTAAAAAAGAAGTATTCAAGGCAATATCAAAAAATAACACAGAGCTATGGAGCGTTGCTGAGCAGGCTTGGCAATCAATAACACCATCAAGATGCCAGGGACTTGTGGACTCAATGAAACGTCGTTGTGAAGCAGTTTTAAAAAAATAAAATAATAATAATAAAAAATGAAAGTAATAATTGTTAACAAATACTAGTTTTTATTAAATAAAATACCATTGAAAAGAACTTTTTGTATCCTTGTTTTATTTAAATTTAACTATTATTTTGCTCGCTTTATTTTGAGGTGTATTTTGTTTTTGGATTTACTGCTTAGCTAATTAGCAATAAATTAAATTCCATTATCACTAAAAATTAAATTTTAATGAATCTTAAGGAGTTTTACTTAAAAATATTTCCAGCATCAAAGCTCTTTTTATGTTTTATGTTTTATTTAAAATAATTTTCCATGCCCTGCTATTTGTTTTGCTCGCAGCTGTACGTGTATGATAAGTTTAACTTGTTCGACAACTTATTTCATAAGGGTTGAGAATGCGTTGTTTCCCCGTAATGCCAATTTTATCCAAATATTATTCAAATCTTTGTGTAATTTAGGAGTGAAAGCGATCAGATTCCCCGGAAAGTAATTTTTCCCGTGGGAATGCGTTTTATTCCCGATGTCAAAAGTATGTCCTTTCTTAAGTCTCAAACTATCTCCTTACCAAATTTCATTTAAATCTGTTCAGTAGTTTAGGCGTAAAAGCGATCGGCCCACCTGAATTTTCAAATGGAAATGCGTTATTTTCCCAGGGTAAAAAGTAGCCTATGTCCCTTCTCGGGTATCAAAATATCTCCATACCAAATTTCATGCAAATTGGTTCAGTAGTTTAGGCGTGATTGAGTAACAGACAGACAGACAGAGTTACTTTCACATTTATAATATTACTAGCTTTTTACCCGCGGCTTCGCCCGCAGTGGAGAAATTAAATAAGTATGAGAGATAAAGGGTAAGGGTATAATAATAGAAATGAGTCAATATAATAACTAAATTTTATTGCTTGGCTGAGATCAACAATGTTTAAAAATTACTACAGACAATGAAGTTTCAACACCTTAATATATGCTTATTGAAATGCAACAACAAATGTTAAAATATATTTCACCGTAACAAAAATAAATAATTCTAAATTCTAACAATTTAAAAAAATAAAATACAAAGTATTAATTTAAGATATTTTTATAGACAATGTTATAAGTTTTCCCGTCGGGTGCAAATATGTGTAAATTCCGGGCATTAGATACACGTGAACAGGCTACATAAAGTTGACCATGAGAGAAGCATGGGTTTTCTAAATGCACTCCTGCTACCTGTAATGTTTGTCCTTGTACCTTGTTTATAGTAACAGCAAAGCTAAGCTTGACGGGACACTGAACCCTTTTAAATTGGAATGGAAGGTCAGTGGGAATAATTGGTATCCGAGGTATTATAACACTATTTCCCTTACCGACACCTGTTAAAATAGTAGCACCAAGTATGTTCTGTCCCAACTTTGTTATCCGAAGCTTTGTTCCATTACATAGCCGAGGAGCATCTAGATTTCGCATAAGCATTACTGGTACATTTAGTTTCAATTAAAGTTTATGTGACGGTACACCCGATAGTTCAAGTGAATTTAAAAACTCCACAGGATATGAAGTACTTAGTTCCGTATCAATAATTGTATCCATTGACAAATATTCCTTCATTTCTCCTTGAACCTCGTTTAAAATGTCAGTGTTGATCCTATTTACAATTTCATTTCTTGGTGCTAATATTGCTCTTGTACACAACCACTGATCACTACACAAATTTTGTTGCAATTCCGGAAAAACATTAGCAATGAGATCCACATGACGATTTTTTGACAAACAATTTTGGTAACCTCAAAAATGTGAATAGTATTATACTGCATGTAACGACAGAAGAAAATAACAATAAATATAGAAAAAGTGTGGGTTGGTATTACAGTATTCAGGGTTGAAACTTCATTACTATGATGCTAGATGATGCTAGATGGCGTTGAAGTAGCTAAATTTGACGATATTTTGACAAACAATTTTCTTAGTTTTCGTAAATTTTTTTAATTTTTTTAAATAAAAAGTATCCTATGTTATTTCTAATAACTTCAAGAGTGTATGTGCAAAGTTTCATGATGATCGGTTAAGTAGTTTTTGCGTGAAAGCGTAACAAACAAACTTACATTCGCATTTATAATATTATATATAATATATAATATATATATATAAATATATAATAATATATAAAATATAAATATAAATATAAATATAAATATAAATATTATAATATATTATATTATTATAGTAAGTATGATAGTATAGATTAGTGATACAATATTAGGGGGAGAGTACGATAACTTTGGCGACAAAGTTTAATGGCGGATTTGTATAGAACAGATAAAAACAAACATTTTTTACTATAGGAGGGGGGGTCTATCTCCCCCCGTTTAGGCGGTAGGGGCAATTTAAAAAAATGTGTACATTAAATGGAATAATGGAATGGAATAATTAAAAAATAACGGTAATACTTACAATTAAGTATTATACCTTTTTTTAAAGCCAATATTTTTGCCTATTAGCTTGTTTTTAAATCAAGTCAAAACTATGCATAGTTTTAAACTAAAAATTTATGCAAAACAAAAATTAAAAAAAAGGTTTAAAGTGTAGTTTTTCAAAACTTTCAAATTATTTACTGTTTTTTTAGAATTCATTGCTCTTATTTGTTTTTGATGAAAAACTGAAAACTAGATGACTTTATGTCTTCTAGTTCTTGAGAAAATTGAAAATTACCAAAATAAATATTTTAATTAAATTACTTTTTCCTTGCTTAAGTATTAACGTAGTCTTATTTTGATAGTAGGTAATAATCGAATATGGATTAAGATACACCTAGGGTAAATTATTTTTTCTTAAATCCAGCTTATTTAAATGCAAAAGAAACTTTGCATGCACCCCATCTTGCACCCACCGCACCTTGCACCCTCCCCACCTTGCACGCACTCAAATCCTATAGTGTGCCCAAGCAGGGGGGTTTCCAGGGGGCAGCATGCCCCCCCTTACAGATGCCACTGTTGCATACACCCAAACTCGCACCTACTATTGTTACTATCAAAATAAGACCACTCAAGCAAAAAAAAAAAAAAGAATTAAATTAAAATAGTAGTTGTGGTTATTTTCAATTTTCTCAAAAACTAAAAGACATAAAATCATCTAGTTTTCAGTTTTTGATCAATAACAAATAAGAGCAATAAGTTCTGAAATAAAAACAATGGTAGATAATCTTGAAGTATTGAAAAATTACACTTTAAACCTTTTTTTTAACTTTTTATACTCAAATTTTAAGTTTAAAATTAATTTTTTTCAAAAACTACTACTACTACTAGTTTTGACTTGAATTAAAAACTGGCTAATAAAACAGAATGTTAGCTTTAAAAAAATGTATAAAACTTAATTGTAAGTATCACCGTTATTTTTAACTTCCCATAGGAAGTTATTGTAATGGGTCCGATTTGTCAAATTGAAAATTTTGACATTTCTCGACGTTTCAAGGTCCCTAGAGTCGAAATAAAAGATTTTTAGAAAGATGTCTGTGCGTGCGTGTGTACGTACGTCCGTACCAAAGAGATATCGACTTCAAATAAATTTTGTTATGCAGATAATAAGGCAGAAAGATGCAGAAAGGGCTCTCAAGAAAATTGCGTTGGGTGGTTTTTTTACCATAGCAGTTTAAAAAAAGGTGAAAATTTTGGTTAACCCTAAATATCTCATGAACCAATGACGCTAGAGACTTGAATTAAATTTTATATTATATATTGAAACGTGATACAAAACAATTATATTTTTGGAAAAAAATTCAATTAACGGTTTTTTTTTATAAATCAAAAAAACTGAAAAAAAAAATTTGTCACTTCGAAAATTTTACGATTAAAATATGATTTCATCTCGAAAACAATTTTGTGCAACGAAGAATAATGTTTTTGACATCTGATAAAATTTTGAGAAAAATCGAATTGATAGCTTTTTTACAAAAAATAATAACCTAAAAAAAATAAAAAAAAGTTGGTAAAAATTGAGTTTTGACTCAAATATCTTTTCAAGACTTTGAGATATTGGCTTTAAACTACTTTTATCTTTCAAAAAATATTGTTTTCAACATTCAGTCAAATTTTGAAAAAAATAGAATTGACAGTTTTTTTACAAAAAATTAAAAACCGAAAAAAAAAATTAACAAAAGTTGGTAAAAATTGATTTTCGACTTAAATATCTTTTCAAAAATTTGAGATTATGGCTTCTAACTAATTTTAACTTATAAGAAATATTGTTCTCAACATTAGGAAAAATTTTGAGAAAAATCGAATTGACAGTTTTTTTACAAAAAATAAAAACTTAAACAAAAAAATTAATAAAAGTTGGTAAAAATTGATTTTCGGCTCAAATAGCTTTTCAAAAATTATAAATATTGGCTTCAAACTTATTTTATTTCACAGAAAATATTGTTTTTTATATTCAGTAATTTTTTTATAAAAATCCAACAGTCCGTTTTTTTCATAAAAAAAAATCTACAAAAAATAGAACGCAAATTTGGTAAGAATTGATACATTTAGACAAGCTTTTAAGCAAGACAAATCGATAGACGGGATGGGAAGTTATCAGTGTGGGTCGCATCCCAGCCTCTTTTTTAATTATTTTTTTCCATTATAAATAATAATTTTTTTAAATTGCCCCTACCACCTGAACGGGGTGAGATAGACACCCCCCCCCCTCCCATAGTAAAAAATGCTTGTATTAAGCCCCTCTACCAAAAACCGTTATAATATTTTGTCGCCAAAGTTATCGTACTCGTGCCAATATTAGTGATTGGAATAAAATTTCCATTTTAAACTTATTTTATCTAAACGTAAAAAGACCTACAATAAGCTCTAGATTAAAGATTGAATTAAATTCAATTACAAAAAATAATAGGTTTGCATAGGTCTTAAGGCAATTACTTTGAGAAAAACATTTAACGTCAAATATAGAATCTTACCTACAACTTACTATGTACAACTTCGATCTCTAAACAAAGCTATTTCAGATTCTAGCTTAACTCTGTTTTATAACTTTTTTCTGTTTGCACTTATCACGCAGTCTATTAAATATGGGTAATTATTTGAATGTACATAATATGTTGTACGTACGTAGATATTTCCATCGAGATTACGTCATCACATGATATTAAACCTTATTTTGAGATATTATTATTTTTATTTTTATTTTTTCCACCTTTAATTTTTGTGTTTGTAGTAATTTTATTGCTTTCTCAATGAACAGGAACAAAAACAACAATACGCAAGTTCAAGGCTATGAAACCATGTTAGGTAAATTCTTATTTTCCCCGCACTTCGTCGCTATAAAGTATAGCGTCGCGTCGTCGTCGCCCGTCGCGTCGTCTGTAGTCTTGACGTTGGCCGGCTTTAGCACTTTGAACGTAAATCGATTTACTTGAATGATTCTGATAAATAATAATTCAATGTTATGTCTGCTATTTGCTTGTTCAATCTTTAAACTCTATCCTCTGTTCAATGTTCATTAAAGTAAGAAAAATAAAAACGAACAAATAAATTACAATAAACACAAAGTAGATCAAATACGGTTTGTTGGTTATAAGATCATTCAACTATGCTATAAAGTGCAACTTGCGTCTTAACTTAACTTAATACTTAAAAATTATAGTCAAGTCAAAACAAAACACACCAGATACGCTCTGTTTGTTGTCAAATAAGTTCATACAGAAATTAAAAAAATAAAATACACTTCTTCACTTTGTTAGTAAAGTCTTGAGTAAAGTGAAACAAAACAATGAATATTTGTACTCTTATTTTTCTTGGTATAACATTCGCAGAAAAATATTGAGGTTGATAGTCTGCAGAAGGTGATAATGTTCTTCATAATATAAAGATTGTCTTTCAAAGTCATTTACCCATAACAGAGAGAGCCTCATATAGTTGCAAGAACAAGTGTTCTTTTATACTCAGCACAGCGCTAACAATAAGCACTCTAAATACGCATTTATTGGTGACAGGGAAGAACAAAGGTTATAAAATTGAAGATATATTTTTAGAAAAGACTACAAAAATCACACTCGGTTCTGGTTGTCCTTGTCATTGAGGAAGCACTGATTATACAAAAAATTTATCATTCACAAAGACAGATATAGGATTTGTAAAAAAAACATTGCCCGAATTTTAATCACATTTTGATTTGATGTCATTTCTTACTTTATAAAGGTTAGGTTAGGTTAGGTTAGGTTATAGTGGCTGTCCAAGATTGAAACGGACACACTTAGGCCAGTTTAATGGCCCATTGTGATACCACATGAATCTTGAGGCTTCCTCCTAAGCTCAATGGAACCAGTTTGAGTCCCTTACGAAACGTGAGAGGCTGATTATGCTGATATGATTTAGATCGTTTAGATTGTTAAAGAAGAATTCTCCTAGGTAATTCTTGCGTTTTCGAGCCAGAGCAGGGCATGTGCAGAGAAGATAAAGCACTGTTTCTTCATCTTCCTCGTCCATACAGCTTCTGCAAAAGTCATTTGAGAATACGCCTAATCTCGTGGCGTGCTTTCCTATTATTATATTATTATATGACACCTATTATCGAGCTTATATGCGATCTGCTTAGAGAGAGCAAGCACCTTGAACGTTTTAAATCCAGTGTTGGCCAGATGTTTTTTGTGACTTGACACGTGGTGATGTTGTTCCACCTGGTGCCTGCCCTCCTCACAGCATCTTGCATTAGCAAAAGTTTACAAGTAGCGATTGGTATGCCAGTACGTGCCAAACGTGGTAGGATGGGCTATACTGTACCGTTCCTGGCGAGTTCATCTGCCTTACAGTTACCTGGAATGTCTCTATGGCCCGGCACCCAGCAAAGGTGAATATTAAACTGTTGTAGATGATCGACAGTTATGGACTGTTATAGAGTTTGTAGAAACAGAGTCCAGAGATTTGATAGCGGCCTGACTATCTGAGAAAATACGGATATCAGATGTCGATATCACGTTTTCTTTAACAATTCTTCCAGGGCAAGACTTCTTTTATTGCCAAAAGTTCCGCCTGGAACACACTACAATGATTGGGAAGGCGGAATGAGAGACTTAATTTCAGTCGTTCAGAGTACACACCTCCACCAACCCCTTCTTTTGTTTTTGACCCATCTGTATAGAAATGGATTGACTCATCTTCCAGGAATGTCCTATCCTCCCAAAAAGATCTGGGAGGTATAGAAATCTGGAAATTTCTGTAGAATTGCAGTTGGGGGATGGTGTAGTCTGTGTGCTTTGGAATTGATTCTAAATAACTAAGAATTACGGAGTGGCCAATGTTGTTGTTAGTCCACTGCGACGAAGCTTTGAGGCGAATAGCAGAGCTTGCAGCTATTTGTTTGCTAAAAATGTCAAGAGGTATTAGGTAGAGTAAGTTATCCAGTGCCGCAGATGGGGTCGTGCGAAGCGATCCGCTTATACATAAACATAGGTAAGCCGAACGTTGGACTTTATTTAATTTATCCCGGTTTATACCTTTCTCTAAAGCAGTCTACCATACTGCCACACCGTACATTAAAATCGGTATGATTACCTATGTGTATAGCCAATGCGTGATTCTGGGTTGTAAGACCCATTTATTACCGATGGCTTTTTTGCAAGAAAATAGAGCTACAGTAGCTTTTTTGACTCTTTCCTGTACGTTGCGTTTCCAATTTAGTTTTTTATCTAAGACAAGACCCAGGTATTTAGCCTCGTCCGAGAATTTTTTTTCGTTAATATAGGGAGGGTTGACAAATGGAATTTTGTATCTCCTCGAAAATAAGACTTAATCGGTTTTGTGTGGGTTAACACCCAGTCCACACCGATCAGGCCAAAGTATTAGTCTGTCTTTGTAAGAGTTCTTTTAAGGTGTTAAGATGCTTTCCTGAAACTGCTATAGCAACGTTCGTCCACATAGGCAATCACCCTGAAACCCTCCGCATCCAGAATAGTTAGGATTTCATTGACCACTAGGTTTCAGAGGAGAGGGGATAGAACACCACCGTGCGGTGTCCCTCTACTAACCAATCGTCTGCCAGAAGAGTTGCCCAGTTTTGAGTTAATTATTCTGCTAGTCAGCATTAAATGAATTAACTTCCGAAGCGAACTCTCTACATTTAGAGATGTTAGTGCAGATGTGATTGCAGATGTGTCCACGTTGTTAAAGGCACCTTCGATGTCAAGGAAAGCAACCAAAGTGAACTCTTTATGATGGAGGGAATATTCGACGGTGCGTACTAAGGTGTGTAACGCTGTTTCCACCGATTTACCTTTACAGTAGGCATGTTGAGACGAAGACAGAAGTCTTGTATCAATACTTGACTTTATAAACAGAATGTCAAAAACTGTCAGATTTTTAAGGGTGAATACACAATTCCTTAAGAGTGATTTAAAATGTGAATCAGGATAATGTTGTAACGTAAACTATCTTTCAATTTCTTTTCTTCTCAAAGTTACATTTTGCAGTATACTATGAATTTGTATTCAAAGAAATTTTTTTCAGAATAGTTATTAAGTAAAATCTGAAGGTCTTGTCATTTAGAAGATATTGGATGGGTTTTATTGATGTTCAAATGGTAGACATGTGCTGTGCATCCTAGAGGACACAAGCTTCCACAGATTTTTTCTCAACAACGGTAAACATCGGGTGTCTCGTACATCAACTGAAGATTGGGGTCGAAGCCCAGTGGAAAGTTGTTGGGAGTATAGCAAACGAGAGATGGGGGAGAGGTATTTCCACTAAAGCGTTAGTTATAGCTATCATTAGTTTTGATCATATTGAAAACAAACATTGAATTTTTTTTGACAGGTCGTTTATAGCTATCATTAAAAATTTCTGTCATTGAAAAAAATTTCCTGATTGAAATCTACCGAAAAATTTTTACTGACAGAAATCTGTGATTGGTATTGTGTGAAATTGGAACACAAATCAGTGGAACGATTCGTTTCACTTTTGAACATAAAAGTAACAGCTGTTCAAGAAAATGAATGTTCATCCGGAAAATAGGAAAATACATTTTTAGAGAAAAATAAATGCGCAAAAAACACACTTTTTTTTTTCTTAAAAAAAAATCAAATACCGATTCAAAAATGTTTCCGGATCGATTTCAATGATAGCTATAACTGGCCCATAAGGCACCTCTTCTTTCATCCAGACGCTAGCGGAGGAATTTCCGAGATGGAATCAACGGTGGAGTCTACAGTTCCAGTAAGGTTCAACTACTTAGTGAACACCGTATAGAGGTACTACGGCATATTCGGAGCTCAGGCCTATAAGCGACTTGGAGTTTTAATAAAGGACCTGGTCCTTGGGACGGATTTACTGTTGACATCCTACGCAAGTGATTTAAGGACAATGAACTTCGTATATGTATATATGTATATGTACGTGAAATGTTAGGTCCTTTAATAGACCCAGTGCGGCCAACTAATTAGCGGAGGCCCTATTCTGTTATAAAGCAGATATCACCGCCATCCCGGAATTGCGATGGGATAGGCTGGGCAAAAGAGGATGAAAAGCTACGATTTTTACTATGGTGACTGGTACAGAGAAAATCAAAATTTATTTAGATGGGATTTATTATGGCAGTCAGATTTAGGCAACAAGTCTTGATATTTAGATGCCTCAACGATAGACTCATGACCACCCGCATCAAGGCTAAGTTCGGCAACATTACCTTAATATGGGTAGGGTGACAGCACTATAAGGATATGTTCTTTGAGCTCTTGGAAAAAGCATATGAGCAGTGCCCTAACTACGATATTAAATATGTAGAGATTTTAATGCCAAGCTAGGAAGGGAAGACATCTTTGGTTTAATAATCGCAAAAAATAGGTCCACCCTTCCGATAACAGATTCAGACTCATCATGCTAGCTAGCACGAGAAGATATTGATAAATTTAGAAACAGAAATGAGATTTGAAAATTTTATGAACAGGTGAAACGAAATTCACAAAAACATAATAGAGGAACCGCACACAATGATACTTAGCATGGAAGGACCACTTCTGCCGACTGTATAACCACGACGACGAGACGAATAGGAACCTGATAGGTCCTTATCAGTGTGGCTGTTGACCAGAAAAGTCCCTACTCAACACATAACGATAGGTCCTGGAAAAAACTGAAGAACGTCAAATTAACCACCATCTTTTCAACGATTTCAAGGTCGCATATGAAAGCGTCTACAGGGACGAACTGTATACCGCCATGTCTTGATTTGGCATTCCTGCATAACTCGTGTGTGCAGGAAACCAGGGAGAATTCGCACTGCTTAGTAAAGCTTGTAAACAACTTAACCGAAACTTTCGATATCAAAAAAGGCTTCAAAGAAAGTGGTACGCTGTCATGCGATTTCTTTAATATCGTCCTTGAAAGAATAGTGCAGAGCTCACACGTCAACACTAAAAACTCAAAAGTCTGTCCACTTACTCGCATATGCTGATAACATTGACATAATCGGAAGAATTCAGCGTGCTGTCAATGGGGCTTTTATGAGGCAGAGACGGCAAAAATGGATTTAGCAGTTAATGAGAGCAAAACAAAGTTCACTCTGACATCAAGAAAGGACCTAAACCACAAACGAAATCTCGGCCAAAACGTCACCATCGACAGACGTAAATTCGAGGTAGTTAGCTTGGATAATGACAAAAGCCGACGAAAGCACCTTGGGTTGTTTTGAGAGAAAAGTTCTTCGTGTGATCTATGGTAACGTACATTATGTATGTATAGAAGGTGAGTAGAGGAGAAGCTTGAACGAAAAGCTGTACGGGCCAGAAGGATAAAAGTACAACGACTCAGATCGCTGGATCAAGAAGAGCGCATAGAAATCAATGCTATGGCCGGAAAGTCTCGGAACCCACGCCAACAGGACAGCACAGTAGAGGAAGACCGCGGATCAGGTGTTGTACACAAGTGGAAAATGACCTCACCCAACTTGGAGTGCACAACTGGAGACATTTAGCCAGGATCCGAGCTAGATGACAAATTTGTTTGGTTAAGGCCCTTGTTCATACAGGACTTTAGCGCCACCTTAAGTAAGTAAAGCTAATTTATAGGCAGATATTTTTAAATGAAAGCTTTTAGATATTCTTTTAGGTTTAGTTAATTTTTAAGACTCTGTCTATTGCTAAATAAGTTCGTTTATATTTAACTCGCTTTTATCCGCGACATCGTCCGCATTAGATAGTTTTTTTGGATAGTAGTATGAAAAAACCTGAGCTGTACTTTTTTGTACGTATGTTTGAATCGTGCCGAGATGGGATGAGGCCATACTTAGTGTGATTGTCATAGGTTAGGTTAGGTTTGGTTAATACATTTTAAAAAGAAGATAGGTTACTGCAATACATTATTATATAAGATGTTTTTTGTTTTTCTTTCCTTGGTCAGAACGTAAAGATTTTGTGGGTTTGAGACTCGTGAGCACGCTACATATAATAGTCCACGGGAAAAACAGTTTTTTTCCAAATTTACACATGCAACTTTCAGCGTTTGCCCTGATCTTTATTTATTGTTATTGCAAATGCTGTTTTCAGGGGAAACTGCACTCTTTTAAACTGAAACGGCAAATCATTTGGAATTATCGGAATGCGGGGAATTAAAAATTTTTTCCTTTTGCTATTCCAGTCATGATTATAGCTTTTATAATATTTCGTCCTAGGTGAGTAATCTGTAGCCGTGTACCATTACTAAACTTTGGTGCGCCAAAATTTCTCATTAACAGGACTGGAATACCAACCTTCAATCTAAACTTATGAGAAGGCACCCCTGTTAATTCCAAAGAATTAAGAAACTCTATGGGGTATGATGTTATTTGCTCTGTGTTCATAACGTTTTCTACTGAGAGGTACTCGGATATCTGCTCGAGAATCATTGTGTAGCTTAACTCGCATATTCGTAGTCAGACAAAACTTTTTTACATGTACCCATAACACAGATGCTTTCAAACATGCGTTTATTTCATCTGTCGGTGTACCTCTAGTAATTACCGACAGGGTCTGTCTAAAGTCGCTAGCGACTTATTTCATAAGGGTTGGGAATGCGTTGTTTTCCCGTACCTAATACTAATGTTATCCAAATATAATTCAAATCTTTGGTAATTTAGGAGTGAAAGCGATCAGATTCCCCGGAAAATAATTTTTCCCGTGGGAATGCGTTTTATTCCCGATGTCAAAAGTATGTCCTTTCTTAAGTCAACTATCTCCTTACCAAATTTCATTTAAATCTGTTCAGTAGTTTAGGTGTAAAACCGATCGGCCCACCTGAATTTTCCCATGGAAATGCGTCATTTTCCCGGGTATCAAAATATCTCCATACCAAATTTTATGCAAATTGGTTCAGTAGTTTAGGCGTGATTGAGTAACAGACAGACAGACAGAGTTACTATCGCATTTATAATATTAGTATGGAATTATGGATTTATCCAATCTATTTACTTACTTACTTAAGGTGGCGCTACAGTCCGGGGTGGACCTGGGCCTCAACCAACATGCGTCTCCAGCCAGCTCGGTCCCTAGCTAGCTGTCTCCAGTTTCGCACGCCAAGTTGGTTGAGGTCCTCACCCACCTGAGTGCGCCACCTGAGTCGCGGTCTTCCTCTACTGCGCCGTCCCTCGGGATTGGATTCGAAGACCTTCCGGGCTGGAGCGTTGATGTCCATTCGCTCTACATGACCCAGCCATCTAAGTCGTTGGACTGTAATTCTGTTAACTAGGTCAGTGTCGCTGTACAGCCCGTACAGTTCGTCGTTATATCTTCTCCTCCATTCTCCATCTATACGTACGGGACCAAAAATTACTCGAAGAATTTTTCTCTCGAAGCATCCTAAGACGTTCTCATCTTTCTTTGACAGGGTCCATGCCTCAGCGCCATAAATGAGAACCGGGATGATGAGTGTCTTATAGATGGTGATTTTAGATGCTCGAGAGAGGACTTTACTTCTCAATTGCCTTCTTAGTCCAACGAAGCAGCGATTTGCAAGAGTTATTCTTCGTTTGATGTCAGCGCTGGTGTCGTAATCCGAGTATCCGAGTAATTGGATGGACCTTTGGAAGATTGTGCCTCTAGTGTTGACGGTTGAGTTTTGCACAATTCTTTCCAGAACGATGTTGAAGAAGTCGCATGACAGTGCATCGCCTTGTATAAAACCTTTTTTGGAATCGAATGCATCGGTGAGATCTTTTCCGACCTTGATAGAGCAGCGTGCATTCTCCGTCGTCATTCTGCACAAACGGATAAGTTTGACAGGGATACCAAACCTAGACCTTACTCTGTAGAGCTCTTCCCTATGAATGCTGTCATATGCGGCTTTAAAATCGATAAAGAGATGGTGGGTATCGATTTGAAGCTCCTGGGTTTTTTCCAAGATCTGCCGTAATGTGAATATTTGGTCGATAGTGGACTTTCCTGGTCTGAAGCCACTGATAAGGACCTATCAGGTTGTTGACGAACGGCTTCAGACGTTCACATAGTACGGCAGAAAGGATCTTATATGCAATGTTAAGGAGACTGATCCCTCTGTAGTTGGCGCAATTTAAAGGGTCTCTTTTTTTATGTATCGGGCAAACTATGCTGAGATTCCACTCATCGGGCATGCTTTCTTCCGACCATATTTTACAGATGAGTTGGTGCATGCTCCCTACCAAGTCATCGCCTGCTGCTTTAAATAGTTCGGCAGCTATGCCGTCAGCTCCAGCAGCTTTGTTTGACTTCAGTTTAGATATAGCTATCTTCACTTCGTCTAGGTCGGGTAGGCGGAATTGTTGATCTGCGTCGCCTAAGTTGAGTGGTTCTACGTCCCTTACAGCGGGATTCGGTTCGTCATCGCCGTTATATAATTTGGAGAAGTGGTCTTTCCATATTCTCAACATAGAATGCGGTTTTACTACGATGTTCCCCTGATCGTCTTTACAGGCTTCGGTTCGTGGCTGGTAACCTCGGGAGTTTTTTTTACCTTTTGGTAAAATTTACGAACCTCATTCCTGTTGTAACATCCCTCTATCTCCTCGATCGCGCGCTTCTCGTCCTCTCTTTTTTTCCATCTAAGAAGCCGGTGTTCCTCTCTCCTCTTCTGCTCGTAGAGCTCGCAAGCAGCTCTGGTCCTTCTGTGCAGCGCCGTTATGTATGCCTCTTGCTTCGCTGCGTGCGCTTGCCAGCAATCGTCGTCAAACCAGAGGTTTCGCTGTTGTGGACGTGTGAAACCTAGCACTTCAGAGGCGGCATCTCTGATGGCTGCAAGGCAATGTTGCCACTGGTTTTCAATGCTTAATGCATGCAGCATAGGACTCCTTAAGAGGCTACTAGAGACTCGATCGGAAAAGGACATGGCAGTCTCTTGCGATTGTAGCCGTCTAACGTCGAAACTTCTCACAGTACTTCCTTGTTTTGGCTTGGACCGGGATATCCGTAGCCATACCTTGGCTACAACGAGGTAGTGGTCCGAGTCAATGTTGGCCCCTCGGAATGTTCGGACATCCTGTATACTGGAGAAGTGTCGTGCGTCGATCGCAATGTGGTCAATCTGGTTGACGGTTGATTGATCAGGAGATTTCCATGTCCCCTTGTGGATATTGAGATGTGTGAACTGCGTACTAGCTACCAGAACGTCTCGCCCCGCAGCGAAATCGATCAGCCTGAATCCGTTGTCAGAGGTGGTGTCGTGCAGGCTGTATCTCCCGATTGTGCCGACAAAGATGTCTTCTCTTCCTAGCTTGGCATTAAAATCTCCTAAGACAATTTTAATGTCATAGCCAGGGCACTGCTCATATGTCTTGTCCAAGAGCTCGAAGAATATGTCTTTGGTGTCTTCATCTTTCTCCTCTGTTGGGGCATGCGCGCATATTAGGCTTATGTTGGCGAATTTAGCCTTGATGCGGATTGTCGTGATGCGCTCGCTCACACTGTTGAAACTCAAGACTTTTTGCCTGAGTCTAGTTCCAACAACAAATCCAAACCCAAATAGACGCTGCCTTTGTTCTCGGTAGCAGTCGCCGTAGTATATATCGCAGTCTTTTAGTTTGCGTTTGCCCGGTCCATCCCATCGCACTTCTTGGATGGCGGTAATATCTGCCTTGTAGCAGTTTAGGGCTTCCGCTAATTGTTCGGCTGCACGTGGTCTGTTAAGGGACCTAACATTCCACGTACAGATCCGAAGTTCGTTGTCCTTATTTCGTTTGCTTGGGTTGTCAACAGTGAATCCGTCCGTATCCGAGGCTTGTTGGTGCTTCGCAACTATCCAATCTACCAACAATTAATTAAAACTACTCCCTAAAACAAAATCTTATGCAACTTCGTCTAAAAGTTTTAAATAGTTAAAAAGCAAAATTATGTAAATTTTGAAGTTTGTACACTATACCTCTTCGTTTGTGCATGATTTCCATCGCATAATAGTCTTTGACTGAAGCAAACCTATAATTATCCAGTTATTACTCCAAACTTTAAAATAATATTTAATTATTATATTTAAACTTTTTATGGTGGTAACAAATACACAAAAACTACTTTTGTGGTAATTTGTAGCGACCATTTGTTGATGTCAAATGGCTTAGCTAGCTTAAGTCCCTTTGTATAGTAAAGTTTTATAATGTCAGAACACATCGCACATTTTTCACATTATGTCCATTATCTAAATTAAAATTAAATGGTTATTCTACGATTTGATGGTGTCTTCGGTTTGGGTTTGGACGTTCGTCGCATCGGCATGTTTATACTTGTAGTATTCTACGCAATTTGACCTACATAATTTACCATGACTGTGGCTCCCTCTATCTGTCTTTCGTCCACATCGGTTGAGTTTTTAATAGAAAAGCAGGGGAATAGGTAGGTTCCTACTTTATATAAATAGGAGAATGCAAAAAAATAAAATAGAAACTGTCACCCAAGTTGAAATTCCCGTTTTATTCTTCACAAGCGGAAATGCTTGCTAATGTCAAAAAAGCGATAGAGAAAGAAAGAGAAAGAGACGAGGAAGAGTGTTTATAAAAATGGTAAGTGACGGGGTAGAAGAGCAGCAGCTAAACTTGAGTAGCACTTCCCATGGCATGCCAATTGGAAATTTATTTACGTTACGTATACGCTAAAGTTAACGTTAAGTGTGTGCATTAATTATTTGGCGTCGCCGCCGCTGTCGCCACTGTTGTCGCTGCTGTCGCGGCGCTGCTGTCACTGTTGGTCATTGGCTTTCTGGAGCAAAGTGTAGGTAATTGCAAATGCAATGATGAATAAAAAAGAAGTCGCACTTTTGAATCTGGATTGGAATAAAGTTATAGGGAAGGGAAATTAATGATGGAGGTGGTGGAGTGGAGTGGAACATGATCACCACAATGAACCGGTTATTTAGCTTTTTGTTTCACTTTTTATTGAAGAATTTGAGGGCATATTGTGGTTCAACAAAAAAAGGGGGGGACTGATTGATGGCATTGAACATAGGTATAAGATCCGTTTGTTTACCGTTAAATTAGGTAGGTAAGATTTATTTTTATAGGACTTCTTTTGCGGAAATTGTCACAAAATGATTAGTGGCGTGAATTAAAACTTTAGAATGCTTCATTTTGTTAATTATGTAGGTAGGTTAGAGAGGAAACCGTAGCCCTCTGTTTAACTCTGACTGAACACTACAAATTGGAGGAAGATGAGTCTGCCAAAAGAATTGACAGCATAATTGCATATTTGTTTTATTTAGAAATAAAATTATGAGTAAACACATTACTTATTTTAAATTATTTGTTGATTGAAAGGGTTTAAGTACCTAGTTAAAATCGGAATTTTTAAAATCCATAGTTCACATAGAGTAGCATTTTTAACTGAATAGGTTAAGAACTTTTTTAGTTATCTTTCCCACAAAGTGTAAGAACATGAATCACTAGTAAACTCTGAAAGTTGAAACACTACTGGTGACTGGTCTCCAATATACTATGTACTTGTACACTCTTACTCACGATCCTACATACGTATACTTTCGAACAAATTTCTAAAACAAAGAAAAGCGATTCTGAAATTCAAAAACTTTCAAAAAATGCTGATATGTCTTAACTCATCGAAATCATCGTTACCTTCATTATTTTTGCTCTTATCTAAAACTTTACACACATAAACTTGAATAGTTGCTTTAGCGATTAAGCAAAAAGAAATTTTTGAGATATTGGGTTTCAATACCACCAAAATCTGCTAAAAAGACTTCAAAAGACTCAAGAAAAACCATTTTTTTATAAAACCAATTTTTAAAAAAATTAAAAACTTGGTTGATCACAAATACCTCCCAAACCAATAGCACACTGGTCAACCAATTTATGTAGCTGGTAATCAAATCATACTTTTTTCTAATACTCTGCTGGGTTCCCGGACATAGCAATATAGAAGGGAATGATATAGTAGACGAACTAGCCAGGAAAGGGTCAAAAGCAGACACAAGTAGTAGCGACCATTCAGTTAGGGGACCACTCGTCCCGATTGGGGTACTCAAGAGGAAAATAGACCTTAAACTAAAAGAGAAAACCAATATCTCCTGGAAATCCAGGAACGATTGTGCAATCTCTAGAAGTTTATGGCCTAACACAAATATAAAAGAAACTCGGTATATTCTATCGCTGAGTAAAAAGAACATTAAAATCTTGATAGGTGTACTAACAGGTCATTACGCCATTGGCACAATGGCTAACAGAATAGGGGCATTTGCACCCGATTTTTGTAGGATCTGTCAGGATGAGGAAGAAATGGAAACCATTAAACACCTGCTCTGCGACTGTCCGAACCTCCAAACCAGCCGACTCCGTCATTTCGGAAACAGGTTTGTTGGAGAACTGGATGATCTAGCACAGGTCTCAATGGCGAGCATGAAGAAATTTATAGATAGCACAGGCTGGTTCGTTAACGAGCCAGTCTACGCTAATCGACAGAGTTGAATTGAACTGAGGAGCATCGATGCTAAATTTTTACTTTTACAGGGGATCACAATGGACCAATAGGCCCCCGTGTACGCAACAGATTCTTGCTGTGCACACCCCTTACAACCTAACCTAACCTAACCTAATACTCTAAATGGATTCAGTTCGATTTCAAAATCAATCTATCGAGTAAGTTTTTATTTTTCAAAAAAATTCTTATTAGTTGTAAACATTAAAAGAACGCTAAAGCATTTATAAAACAATGGTTCTGAAAAATAACATACAGCTTTTGGAATATATTTAAAAAAAAAAAATAAATAAAAATAATGTTAAAAACGGTTACTTCGGAAAATCGTTAGAGGCTTCTTTTTTTAACTTAAGTTTTTAGGTATACATTTTTAAATTGAAATTTAAAAATATTTTAAATACGCAATTATTTAGAGCTTATTCAATATTCATTATTATTATTATTATTATTATTATTATTATTATTATTATTATTATTATTATTATTATTATTATTATTATTATTATTATTATTATTATTATTATTATTATTATTATTATTATTATTATTATTATTATTATTATTATTATTATTATTATTATTATTATTATTATTATTATTATTATTATTATTATTATTATTATTATCTTTATTTTTCCAACATATAAAGTACAAATATTTTAATATAAAAGATTTACGAGCATGGCTTAAAAGCCGTCTGCCGATTATATCTAAAATTATTACATTAAAATTTACATTTATAAATTTTAGACACATCAAGAGAATTGAAAATGAAAAAGTGTAGAGTATTTTAACATTATGTAAGTATAATTTTGCCAGTTAACATAGACATATTTTAACAAAAATATCATTTGAGTTTAAGACTTTATTTAAAACAAATCCAATTGAAACTAATATAAACATATTTCAAAAGTTACATTTTTTAAACAAAAAGGAACAAATTTAAACTAGTGTATATAAATTTAAAAAAGTTGATAAATTAATCGATTAAAGAGTAATGGTAGATTAAGGGATTCAATATTAACTGAAAGATGGGCTTTTAGTTTAGCTAAAACAAAATAATAGATTGATTCTAAAAAAGATTTACATAAGTATTTCTGTAAGCGATAGCTTCAGTAACAAACCGGATAAGAACTTTCCAACCACACTCACCATTTAGAATTGAGTAACTCTCTTCTGTAGAAAGAAAGCTTTTCTTAAAATATAAACGTCGAATTTCTTGGAGTATTGGACATCTTGCTAGGAAGTGATAAACGTTTTCGATTTGATTAAGGTTGCAAAGATTACAATTATGATTTATATCACCCCTATGAGGTCTGTAATTTAGTTCTAGCATTTCAGTTCGGATCTTAAATATTAAACTCATCTCGTTAACTGTGAATTCTTTTCGAAAATAATTAGATTCCGCCAAACAATGATTCAGTTTGCTGTATATCGTTCTTGACATGGACTCTTTAGCACGGTTCAGAGAATTTTGAAATATTTTTTCGTCAATTGCTGAGATGCAGTCATAGAATTCATCCTTCCATGAACCAAAGTTATTCAAGGCTAGATTCAAGGTCGTATTATATTTAGTAGCCAATTCTTGCCAATCTTTGAACGGCGAGTAACAACGCTGAAGTGGAATCATGAGTACTTTTCTTTGAAGATTATTATCACATCTTTTTAAAACTTTGACAATATAGTCCGCATTTGCCTTAAGGTTTTTTAAGAAAATTGGAAGTAGTCCAGATTCGACATATATTGCATAGTTAGGTGTGTTTAAGGGGACCTTAAAAACACGTTTGAAGAAATATCTCTGGATAATTTCAAAGTCTTCACATGCTTCGTAACCATACACTTCATTAGCATAACAGAGTGAACTTTTAATTGTTGCATCAAATACTTTGAATTTTACCATCGGTTCGATACATTTGTTATTAAAAAAACTTGACCAAATGCAGTTAATGGCCGATTTCGCAACTGATGTTTTATCTTTTATATGGGGTCCTATGTTTAAATTGTGTGTTATTGTAAAACCTAAGTATTTAAATTTTTTAACTATCTCTATTCTTTCACCATTAAGGTTCCAAGAACGGTCATTTCTGACATTTTGATTATGAGATCTAAAAACCATAATTTTCGACTTTGAAGTATTTATTTGAAGATCCCAAAAGTTACAATACTGGTTAAGTTTGTTAATTTGCAGTTGTAGAGTTACCGGATTATCAGTAAGAATGACTAGGTCATCCGCATATAAAAGCACCTTAATTAACAAATCACCATGATATACACCCCCTGGAACACTGTCTCCAATGTCGTTAATAAAAAGTGAGAAGAGCAAAGGACTCAAAATTCAACCTTGCGGGACACCCACTTCTGTCTTAAATTGCTGCGAAGAGATTCTACCATTAGAAACTACAGCTGTTGTATTTGAAAGAAGCTTCTCATATATTCTTAAAAATTTTGTTTATAATCCAACACCTGCTAGTTTGAAAAGTAATAGTTTTCTGTTTATAGTATCAAAGGCAGCTTTAAAATCTACAAAAAAAGCATAGAGATTAGTTTTCTTATCCAAAAAACGTTTAGCGACATTAGTCAGAGTACAAATTTGATCAACTGTAGAGAGGTTAGCTCGATATTCATATCCGTTTTAAATCTGAATTTCGTAAAAAAATTATGACCCATTTTAAAGATATTAAAAATTAAAAAAAAATTGAATATTAAGCAGACAAAAATTATGAAATCATTGCATTGTTTATTGAGACTTGAATTTCGAAAAAAAATGATGACCCATTTTAGAGATATCGAATTTAAAAAAAAATGACTATTAAGCAGACAAAAACTATGAAATCGAAAAGAATTAAAAACAAAATAACGGTTCTTTGAGGTGTACCCTTGTAAAGCGAACACTCATTTTGATAGTAAAGTTTTATCATTTTTATCATTTGAACGTGCTGTTGAATAGTTTAACTTGCCATGATGATTTCCCATAAACAAAAGATTTGACAGATCTCACTAAAACAAAATGGACGCCACGGGGCGCCAAAATCTACCTACGCCAATTGAAAAACCCTTTTTAATGTGCAAACTATAATATGTTCTTATCAATTCAAATCTTGTGTAAACTCTGCGACACCCTTTAAATTAAGACCACGCCATTTCGTTATTTTTCCTATAACACATTTTAAACTAAACAGTTTTTTTATCTTCTAATCTACTCGTAACTAGGTAGAAAGAGTGCTACTGTGTTAAGGAAATCCGGTTATTTTTTACACGCACTAGAAGATAAAAATATGATTTTGCAATTATATTTCTTGCAGAACTGTTTTTGTATATCTTTTATACATATCTATGGTAAATCTATAAGAGTTTGGCCATGCATTGCTTATAGATATAATATTTAATATCTAACCGTGTTCAGTACCAGCATCGGTTTCAAAGCTTAAACTGTAGAATAATGCAGCACAGCAACTGTATTTCCACATCGTATAGGTTGGTTTACACGAATCTATACGAATCTAGCTAAGGCTAAAGTATCTTTCTCTCTGTGCAGAGACAGGAGCACGAGTAGAAGACAGAAAAAAAAAAAAAAAAAAACTTTTTTAAAAATCGTGAGGTCATTATACTCACTGGCTCTAGATTGTAGTTTTCATACTTTTTCACTCAGGTTTATATTTTTGAATTTTTTATTTTTATTTGTACCATGAAAATATTTATAAAACATGGCAATCATTTTATTTTTTGTGTTCATTGGCAAAGATATTTATATACCAAAAGTCGCAGTGAGAGGATATTTTTATATTTTTAGTATATTTTTTCGTTTCTCCTAAAATATCTACAAACAAAAATTCGTGAAGTTATTCCTCCTTTTGCCAAGAAATACGGGAAATTGAATTATGTATGTATGTATGTTTTTTTGGAAAGAAAATTCTAAATCTCCAATATGACAAACACAACAACAACAACACACATACATAAATCGACAACGAAGTGGCACACATTCGAATTCGAATGGATTTTTAGCTGGGAATGAAATCTCTGTCAGAATTATGTATACATTATATTTTTAATTTATTTATTTATATTTTTGTTTCTTCTTGTCTGATTCATATACATAAACTATAGATTATTATGAGTGTAGAGTTTTTTGATGGAAATATTGAATCATAGATCACGTTTTAAGACAAGTCAACTTATTTTTTTGGAAAAGACTTTCTTAGGAAAAATATGATCTCAGTTCAATAGACACCCACCTACAAAGTTGGTCTTTTATATTTGTCCAGTGAAGCAAAACTTTTAAATTTTAAATGAAGTCATACAAATTTATCTTTTATAGCATGAATATGTACAGATGACCTAATTTATTATCATTTAATGATCCGATGATTGAATGATATTTTAAGATCCAAAGCATGTGTCAGATCAAAAAGATACATCTTATTAAAAATGGCTGTACAGTGTATATTTATACAATTTTTTGGCACATCAATGTGGGACCATGCAAAAAAGGTGTGTCATAATTATATCATTTAATTGATGCTCACTTTTAGTAATGAATAGCAGGTTCAAAGAATCAACAGTTCAAAATTTGCATTCATTTATAAAGTTAAGTGATTATTTAATACAAAAAATAAAAAGCTGTCTGGTTAATGTTTCTTAAGAATTTATTAGATTTCATGACAAAATTGAACAAAAAAAAAACAGTGATACGCCACAGGTACCCGGAAATATAATTTGGTTTTAAGATTAAATATCTACAGTATAGCATAAGTTATATCTATCAGACTGGAGTTTGATGGAAATTATAGGTAATTTGTATGTAATAACAGATATGATAAACTAACATTTTTCCTTGTGTGTTTCTTTCTAATAAAGGGGTTTTCAATTGGAGCGGGTAGATTTTGGCGGCAATTTTGTTTTGTTGATATCTGCCAAATCTTTTGTTTGTTATTCAGTTGGTTATGTCAAATCATCATGGCAAGTTACACGATTGAACAGCACGTTCAAATGATAAAACTTTATTATCAAAATGAGTGTTCGTTAACGCAAACGTCGAGCCCATTGCACCCATATCCGTACGTTCAAGGAACGCAACGCAAGATGGACCGAGAACATCGCCGCGGTCCGTGAAAATGTACAGCAGAACCCGACGCAGAACTCGGCCTTTCGCAGACTTCAACTTCAACCCGTACAAGATCCAACTGACCCAGGAGCTCAAAGTTCATGACTATAGACAACGCCGCCGCCCGCCGTTTGTTCGCTGACTGGGCTTCGAATCGTTTGGAAGAGGGTCCCAATTTTGGCTGAAAAATCATCTTTAGTGACGAGGCGCATTTTTGGATGCAATGGCTGTGTTAACAAGCAAAATTGTCGTATATGGGACGACACCAACAGACTCGAGGTTCACCAGGTGTTAATGCATCCTCAAAAAGTTACCGTTTGGTGTGGATTGATCAGTACTTTTTTGAAAACGACGTTAGTGAGGCGGTCTTCGTCAACAGCGAGCGCTACATAACGATGACAACTAATTTCTTATGACCCAAATTAAACCAAATGAACCTAGACGACATGTGGTTCCAACAGGACGGCCGGCACTACGTGGCACACAGCAAACGCCACGATTGATATTTTGCATGAACGATTTGAGGGTAAGGTTATCTCTCGCAGGGGTGATGTGAATTGGCCACCAAGGTCATGCGATTTGACAACGCTAGACTTTTTCCTGTGGGGATTCTTGAAGTCGCAGGTCTATGCAAATAAACCACAATTGACTGATGCCCTAAAGGTGAACATAACACAGGAGTGGAATCGGCTAAGGTGATTGTTGATAAATGTCAATCAAAATGATCGAATTTGATCTATACGTAAGGTAAGATAATCAAACTGATACATAAAAAGCTGTCACAAAAAAATTTGATAGTCATAGCTCTGAATAGAGCTACCAGACGCTTACACAAACGACTGGAAAATTGTCTTAGTTGACTTTGTTTCTTTAAAAAAAAACACATTCCTGTGACCGACAAAGCTTATGACATTCGAAAAAAGCAAGAAAAGTAAGAATTTTATTCAAAATCAGCCAAATTGATACTTTTATTTAGATATTTTATAAGAACCAATTTAAAATTTCACCAAGGCAACAACGAATTTTGACAATTTGAATCTGAAATTGTTCAATCGTCATGATATGATTCAATTAACATACCAATGTGAACCTATTAGAACTGAGAATTTGTTGATTTTCCGTGATTTTAAAAATATCAATCTAGAACATTTAAAAAATGATCTCCTTGCAGTAGACTGGTTCAGGATTTATTTTATGCCCCATGTTGATGATCAAGTAGGTTTCATACAAAATAACATTAAAAATCTTTTCGATATTCATGTTCCGCTCATAACAAAATCTTTTAAGTCTGTTTACTCATGTCCATGGATTACTAATGAAATTAAAAATCTATTGCACCTGCGAGATCAAGCCTATAAGCGATGGAAAAAATTTAGGTTAGATGTACTTTACAACAATTATCGTGTACTGAGAAATAGATTAACCTGCAAAACAAGCGAGGCAAAAAGACGTTATTATGCCCCAAGACTGGATCCTTCGCAGGCTAAAAATAAATTATGGAAAAATCTAAAAGATATTGGAGTGGGCAAACAAGTAAACCGACAAAGCATCAATTTTGATTGTAATCAGTTAAATAAAATTTTTGCTTCTGCTTCTTCCTCAAATGCTGATGAAGCACCATACAACCGTGACCACTCTAACAGTGATAATTCTTTGACCATTCTTCGAGATCAATCAGCCGAGCATCTTTCTGGTAACTCTTTCTCCATGCCTTACTTTAGCTTCACAGTTGTTGATGATGCAGATGTTTTAGAAAGCGTTTTGTCAATAAAATCTAACTCCACTAGTTTTGATGAGATAAGCCCAACTTTTGTTAAAATAATTTTACCTCATATTTTAAAGTACATAACACACTTATTTAATACCATTTTTATGACAGGTGTTTTTCCTTCTGCTTGGAAGCGTGCAAAAATAATACCAGTTCCCAAAAATCAAACCGATTTCAGACCCATTGCCATTTTATCGTTTCTCTCCAAAGTTCTTGAAAAAGTGATGAGTTTCCAAATACGTAGATTTCTTCAAGATAATAAATTACTATGTGATAATCAGTCCGGTTTTCGTCCGAAACATAGTTGTACCACAGCTTTAATAAATGTAACAGAAGACATTAGGCAAGCGGTAGACAATGACAAAACAGCTTTCCTTATCTTGCTTGATTTCTCTAAAGCGTTTGATAAGGTAAACCACAATGTTCTGTGTACTAAGCTTCGAAGTCAATTTAATTTTTCCTTGTCATCTACAAAGCTTGTAGCCTCATGTTTAGAGGGAAGATGTGAGGCAGTTGCTATTAATAACTCCGTATCAGACTTCCTTCCACTGAGTTTAGGTGTTCCACAGGGCTCAAGACTTGGTCCGCTATTCTTCTCGATGTACATAAATGACCTACCCAAATCTTTATTAAGTTCCTCAGTTGATATGTACGAAGAGCTTTCCTTTGGGCCTTGTGGAAAATGCGGCACACGAAGTCAATGAAGATCTGTTCAGGATTTCATGCTGGTCCCAAGCGAATGGTCTCAGTTTGAATCCATCCAAGTCATAATGTTTGGTTATTTCCAGAAAAGCGGTTGACACTTTATGTTTTCCAAAAATGTATCTTAATAATAGTAGTATCGAATTCGTTGACTCCGCAAAAAATCTTGGTATAACATTTAACAAAACCCTTAACTGGAATAACCATATCAGATTGACAATGGGTAGGGGATATGGAGGCCTTCGCATGCTTTGGGCAACACAAAAAATCACTCCGTTAAAAACCAGAATAATCCTGGCAAAAACGTTACTTATTCCAATTTTGATGTTTGGGTGTGAAATTTTTAGTAACTGCGACTATGACCACAAGCGAAAACTCAACGTGGCATACAACAGTATCGCGCGGTATATTTTTGGACTCAAAAAATATGAACATGTGTCCTCTTTTGCCAGATCTATTTATGGTATAAGTCTTGAAGATCTTTTTAAGTTGAAAACGCTGACCCTACTTCATAATATTCTTCAAATGCGTCAACCTACCAACCTTTATAGCAGGGTCTGTTTTACGCGTTCATCTAGAACTCCGGATCTCGTACCTATTCGCCATACGTTTTTGGTTTATGAACGACAATTCTTTATCTTTGCTATTCGGCTTTGGAATTCCCTACCACAACCCTTTAGATTCATAAGTTGCAGAACACTGTTCAGAGTTAAACTGAAGCAATTCCTGGGAGAGCCTCGACGATGATGATGATTATTAATTTTATTTGTACTAGTATTATGTGTACCCATTATTTTTCAGATTAACATTTATCATACATTATATAATTTTGATCTTGTAGTAATTAAAAATTAAATTGTGAGTACATAATTAAGTTTATTTTTCTTTCTGTACTTGTAAAACTCTGTTTGTAACACTTACAATAAATAATATATCATAGAATTTTCTTTGAAGCTTGCACTATATTAAATGAGATATTGTATCTTACTGTGTAAGTTATTAAGTAAATAAATAAATAAATTGAAATTGAAATTGAATTGAATTGAGTTGAATCATCTTACACAGACGGAATGAAAATGATGGTCAATTTGACTATCAAAAAAATGATAGTCAACTATCAACTTAGCCGATTCCACCCCAGGCCATCGCTCAAATTCAGCTGGATCTATGCGGAAGAGTCATTGAAAATTGGACCACTTGGATCCGCGCCACCGTAAGAAGCCGAGGGGGGCATTTAAATGATTTCATATTCCACACTTAATGGCATATATGCGGCTTTCAAATAAAAAAATATTTTTTTTAATACCTCACACACAGCTTGTTTTATTCGATTCCCTTATTGAAAAACCATTTAGTTTAAAAAAAAAGTTTCGTGTTTAAAGTCGTGTTGTTTAAGGAGCCCAAAACGAATATTGATAATGGATGGCCGTCGAAATTTATTTCCGAAAATCCAGGTTCTACAAAAGTACATAGGAAACAATATAAGCACAGACTACATGACACCTTGTCTGAACTTCAAAAAACTTGTTAGTGCTATCTTTTCTGACAGGAAGGGATGAGAAAACAATGTTCCACACATGAGTGAGTCGACAATATCCTTAAATATGATGTCTCGAAAACGGATGCTGAATAGGTGCAGGTATCTTTTCGGTAAAACTCAAGTTTGCCAACTCCTTAAGACTTCTCGATCAAAGCATTGTCTTTTAGGCCGTGATGGTATTGGCATTGTCATAATGCTGTAAAGCAGGTCTCAATGATGACGCTATCACAAGCTGATATCACCATTTTTATTGATAAGCAGCAATAAAATCAATTTCTGCCACTATAATCAACGCTAAGCTTGTAAATTACTATCGCCAAGTTTCTAAGCTCACAGCATAACATAAGACTACGCTGGGTACCAGGTCACAGTGATGTGCTTAAAAACGATAGAGTTAATGAGCTGGCGAGGGTAGGTAAAACACTGGACCAATACTGTATAGACTCGAGTATAGATTCGAGTGAAATAAAACAGGTCATTGGTAACAAGGTACTTCAAGAAACCAATGAAAAATGGGAAAGCCTTGAAACCTGTGCCATGGCCAGGAAATTAGGGCCCAAATTCAACAAAACTGTATCCCTTCCGATTATGCACCTAGACAAAAAATCTCTACAATTGCTTGTGAGCATAATAACAGTTTACAACCTGTTGGGTTAAAATAATGATATGTGCAAGGGCTGCAGTGATGAGGAAGAGCATGAAGACAATGCTCATTTCGTATGCCACTGCCTAGCACAATATAGAATAGAAATAAACTCTTAGGAAGACCCCTCTTCGATAATCATGAAGAACTCGAACATTTAACATTCTTGATGTGCGGCTAAAAAGGTGCCTCTATACTTAAAAGCTCTTCCGAAATTGAGCTCAAGAGTAAACTGATGTACATTCCTGGAAGTGCAAGTAATAATTGTTTGAGGAAGGGAATGCAACTGATTGATTCGATAGAACATTATTTTTTTTGTAAAAAGAGGCTGTGATGCGATATTTCTAAAAGTTTTACAAAATATGTAGGATAGAAAAAGTTTAAAGTCAATATTTTTGTTCAGTTTTTTTCATATATAAAAAAGGCGTTAGTTGATTGGTAGCACGTCACAAACTTAGAAGTCGATAAAGTTATTACTTTAAAAGATGTTTGGGGTTGATCATATTTTTCACTTTTTTTGTAATTGCTCTACTAAAAGTTGAAAGAATGGATTCTGCATGTTTTTGTGTTATTATCTGTAAGCCAAAATTAGTTTGAAGTCGATTTTTCCACTGGTTCTTGAAAAATGGATGACGAACGTACGGACGTATAAACATACGAACGTCCGTATGTCGACCGTGCCTATACACACAGACATCTCTCTAAAAACCTTTTATTTAGATTTCGGGACCTCGAGAACGTCAAATTTTCAAATTTCCAAGTAGGACCGATTACAATAACTTCTTATGGGAAGTTTAAAAAAGTTTGTACTTCGTGTAGATGCATACAAAATGTTATAATGTTACATACGGTACATATGCATTTAATTGACGATTATTATTTTAATCCAACATAAGCTGCCATTTTTTGACAAACGTATGGGTCATTCCCACAATATTAAAGCAACCACAATCAGAACTTGTATTCTTGCAATACCTTATAAAACTAGGTACAACATGTTTTTCTCTTCATTTAAATCTTTTTAAATCATAAACGTTTTAGTCGCTCGAGTCTACTTAAACTGTATGCAACAAATGTGTTATGTATTTTATACGTTTAGGTAAAAGGTAGTTATAGCTACAATTATTATTTGTTATGCTTAGTACGCGTTGTACATATATGTAGCTCATTCGAGTTTTCAAACACATAAAATAGCCGCCACAGTTCATTCCCCCCAATTTTGCTGTTAAACGGATATAAAAATAAAACCGCATTGACATTATATTATAATTGACACGTGAGACCTGCATTTTGTTTTATTTCTACAGGTACATACATACATAGGTAGGTTTAGTTAGAGCTTCATAGCTATATACGCTATACCCTCACTTATGTGCATATTTTTATTGTTGTTTTTATTGAAGTCTCGAAATTGAATTTGAAATTTCCAGCTGTCTGCGTTCGTGTCCAGTCCATATAACATTTTTGCTATAAACGCTGATAGACACAACAAAGCAGACTTAAGCATAATATTGGCGACTACAACTTCGACGGCTTTGACGTAACATTTTCAATAGGCGACGACAACGACAACGTTTTGGCTTGTGGACAGCAGCAGGAAGGCCAAGTTTTAAGTTTTCTTGCGTCTCCCAGAAAGACACACAAGCACAACAGAGAAACCAAGCAAAAGATTACCATTTTCCCCGGCATTTGATGATGAGACCATGTCTAGGTTGCACAGGCACACACCACACAGCTACAGCTCAGACTCACATGTGTCTACACTTAGTGGATGCACCTCGAGAGTCTTTGAATGGGGGTAATCTATACGCATAACAATATAAAGCGCAAGCTATAGCTTCCAAGGTAGCCGCCATACGAATCTATAACCACAATGAACTTGTTTGCAAAATCTTGCGGGAAACTAAAAAGAAAAACAACGCTGAATAGAAAACTACAACAACTCATAATTCATGACGTTCGTTGGCGGTTTTCTATGGAAATTACAAAAAACCAAACCACACCATCATCAACCACGACCACAAAATAAAGGAAAAGGAATAGGTACCTAAGTAGAGGCAGAGGTTTATTGTGGATCGTTACCGTGTTATGTTCCTATAAACAGCCAGGTGTTGTGCAAGAACAAAAAGAACATGATGGCTTTTTGTGGTGTACGAGTATATCCTTGAGGGGGATAAACCGTGTTGAGGTTTTGGGCGCAGCAGTGACGCAATAACAATGTGGATACAAAGTTGCGTTAGTTTGACCTAGTAATCATACAAAACGGCTCGCCATGGCGGCGGCGGCGACGGCGAAGACGATGACACTTTGTGGTTGTTGACTTCAGAAACGTAATACAAAATTGTGACAAAAGTTCCTTTGAAATATTACCATCAAGCATTACACACACAGGTTCTTATGATTAATAAAACTGCAACTTTTGTAAGTGTTTGAGCTTTACATTTTCTTACAAGTCACATTCAGGTCCGTCAAATTTTGTGTACACGGCGCTAAAAATATAACTCGATATGATGAAGTCATCTAGATGACAAAAGGCGTTTTTTTCTATTTTAGCTCAGAAAATATTTTGGAACAGAGTCCTAGTCCGAACATATACATAGATAGAGCATGCTCTGAACATCCTCTGAACAAAACATGTTCTGAGTGCTCAGAATTATTTTTGAAACACACCTGCACACTTGGTTCCCACTGTTTGACATTTGTCAATTTACTTGTCATTTTCTACTAAAGAAACAAGAAATGGACGGACTACACTGCACTCTTCCGAAAAAATAAACACAAATTTGAGCTCTGAACGCCCAATGACATTTTAAAAATAAACAAAATTCAGATATTCAGGTTTTCACGAATCCCTGCTTCATTGGATTAGTAATTACCTTTCGGATCGTTCAAAACAAGTAGTATTGGATGGGTCCAAGTCTGAAAACCACATAATAAATGCTGGTGTGCCCCAGGGCTCTGTTCTATCTCCAACACTCTTTCTCATTTTTATTAATGATCTCCTGTCTGCAACTTCGTAGTACCCGTAGCGTGATGGTTAGTGCGTTGGACTGTCATGCAAGGGGTCTTGGGTTCAATCCCTGCCTGTGCCACCTAACTTTTTTCACGGGTACTGCCTCTTGCGAGGAATTGACAAATCCTCCAAGAGTAATTCTTGTCATGAAAAGTGCTTTCTCAAATTAGCCGTTCGGATTCGGCATATAAACTGTAGGTCCCTTCCATCTCTGACAACATTACTCGCACACAGGAATGGTTGAGAGTTGTAAGTCACTAGGCCCTGGTTCTTCACGGACTGTTGAGCCACCTAATTTATAAGCTCCAACCTAAACAGCATTCTTGAATGGGGATTAAAAAACCGCGTGAAATTTAATGCTTCGAAAACGCAATGCTGTCTTGTATCGTTAAAGCGAGATACACCCCCCTTGCCATTATCCATGGATGGCGCTTGCATCGAGGAGACTGAACATCTTGATATTCTCGGTATGTGTATCACCAACCGCACCTTTTGTAGAATGATCACATACGCGATGTCGCCAAAAATGACGCAAGATGTTTGGGTTTTCTAAGGCGATGCAAGAAGTTTTTCTCCCCCTCTGATCTGGCTGTTATCTACAAAACTTATATACGTCCAAGGCTTGAGTATAACTCCCATATCTGGGCTAGTGCACCTGCAACCTACTTAAGCCTCTTGGACAGCATTGAACGTAGAGCATTTAAATTAATCGGTGATAACACCATCATAGGATCATTTACGTCGCTTGAACATCGTCGTAAAGTTTCTTGTCTCACGCTTTTTTACCGTTATTTCAACGGTTTACGCTCAAGAGAAATAGCCAGTTGCATTCCTCTCCTTAAACAGTTCAACCGTAATACTCGCGCTTCTAGGAATGCTCATCAGTATACCCTCGAGCGCAACTTCGGTCGTACTGTCAAGTATAGAGATTCGTTCTTTGGTCGTACTACACGAATGTGGAATGCCTTACCACACTCTGTTTTTCCCAGCCATTGCAATATTCAGGATTTCAAAACCAATGTGCACCGACACCTCCTTTCAACCTCTCTCTCCTCTTCCTAGTGCTCACACTGTGCCTTTACATAATAAGGGTAGTAATATCCCCTTAAGTGTGCGCTTATTATAAAAAAAAAAGAAAAGATTAAATGCAATATTTGAAAAACCAGTGAACTACGAATGCTTAACCCAGTTTTTTTTCCAATGTTAAGTCTAAAATAAATTCTTGAATTAACATGCGAGCAATTACCGAACTCATTCTAAATTATTAGAAGGGTTTGAATGTTACTTCAGTCTTTATGTATTTTTATGTTTATTTTTTAAAATAAGAACGATTATAGTTTTTTTTTTTAAATTAACAATTTATTAAAACTTTATGTTACAAACAATTTTTTAATATAAATAAAACTAGCGACGCGTTTCAGAACTCATGTTCTATCATCGGGCTACTCATGGTAGAACATGAGTTCTGAAACGCGTCGCTAGTTTTATTTATATTAAAAAATTGTTTGTAACATAAAGTTTTAATAAATTGTTAATTTTTAAGAAAACTATAATCGTTTTTATTTTAAAAAATAAACATAAAAATATATATTATAGCAAACACGGAGACAAGCAACACATCATATATGTATGTATATTCAGTCTTTATTCATGTTATTTTCAATTAATATTTTGACATTGACAGCTTGGTTATTAGTTAAAGAAAATTTTAAGTTATCAAATCTCAAAATCCTGTACTTTAAATTGAACTTTATAATGAGTACAATATTTGAAATCGAATGGAAGCAGATGCTGTAATATCAAAAACCTTCAAAACGTTGATTTTTTGTGATCGCGAATGTCAAAAATGACATCAACTGAATCAATGGGCACGTTCAGACAACATAAGGGAGTTTATTTCCAGTCAACTGCATTCTTTGAAGACAAATTGGCTGTGTTCAATCTCAGACAGATAGGGTATACGGATACCTTTTTGTTAGTGTTTTACGTGTTAAATAACAGCTGAGATGTCAAAAAAGGAATCCAAAGGTATTCAAGAATTTCTAGGGTATGTAGGTATCTGAGAGAACAGCTGATTCAACACATGGTTGAATTTCAAGAAACTTGAAAATTGATTTTAGCTTTTTGTATTTGTTGTTAAAAAAAAAAGATACAAAATGTTAGTTGAAGTTGTATTTGAAGATGTTCTGTACATAATAGACGATGAAGATTTGCCTCCGAATTTTATAATTATTTTATAATTATGATCTATTTTTTTAAACTTCAAAATTGACTTATTTTGTTTTCGTTTTGTAGATGACCAATTTGTTAGGCCTTACCTCCAGTCTAGTGTCTGAAGTTGAAGAGACTCATCCTGTTCCAGAGGTAGAACAAAATACAGGTAAATATATGTTAATCTTGTGGAAATAAATAAATCTAACTTTTTTGTTTTTATGTATAAAAGCAGACAGAGGCGGACAGCTTGTGGAGCTACAAGCAAATAAGGTCGCTGAAAGGAAAGGTAAGTTATTCTTTCAGATGATTCAAAACTCCAAAAAAGAACCACTCTATTCCCTTTTTTTAAGGTTGGGAACATAAATCCATTCTGCTCTTCATGGAAAGGACCAGCTCCGAGACCCGAAAACCCGCGAAGAACAATTTTTCAAGAAATTGCAAAAGTTCTTGAAGAACAGGATTCAATATTGTTGTAATGTTGAACAGTTTGCAATTTAATATACTCTCCGAGCAATGAACATACCACTTGGAGAATTTCACTGAATGCAAAATGAGCAGAACTCTTAGCTACATAAATTGAACCTGTCTAAAGGTGATAAGAAACTTTCTTGCTTACTCAAGATCCAAACAAAAAACAACAGTTTTTTTTCCAAGTTAAAAGTTCTTTTATTTTGCTGCAGTTTGTGCAAGAGATCCTAATAATTTGAAATCGTTCAAAAACAATTCATTATAGATATCAAGACTAGTTTGTTCACATTTTATTGGCTATTCTAGTTGATGGTGCCCATTGAATGGTTTTTAAAGAAGCGTTGGATAACCAAACGGATATATCATGCAACAAAAGTTCTTGCGTTGGTCCTTCCATTAAGCTAAAATTTTATCTACTGTGAACAAACCAATTCTTCTGCTGATTCGTCAATATCATCCAATTTTGGCAGAAAGAACTGTGTAATCATGTCGCGATATCGAGCACCAGTAACAGTCACTGCTTGACCAGCATCATTTTCAAAAAAATATGGCCCAATTATGCCTCCAGCCCAAAATCCACACCATACAGTCACGCGTTGTGGATGCATTTGTTTTTCGACAATCACATGTGGGTTCTCCGAACCAGAAATGCGGCAATTTTGGCCATTTGTTGATGTTTAATAATCCATTCAACGAACTCTCTTCTCTGTCCATGGTCATTAGGCTTCAGTTGTTGTGTTAATTGAATTTTGTAAGCATGAAGACACAGATCTTTGGGGAGTATACGCTGTAGAGAGGTTCTTGAAATTTGCAATTCTTGTCCACGACGTCGAATTGAGGTTCCTGGATTGTCAGCAACACTCTCACGCACTGCTTCGACATTCACATTTGAACGGCTTGTTTTTGGACGACCAGTGTGTTTGGCGTCTCCAACGGATCCAGTCTCCATGAATTTTTCAATTAATCTCTTCACAGTTGACGAAGTTAAAACACTATTCCGACCATATTTTGTATGAAATTATCGAACTGCAGCCGCCAAGCTTTCACTATTTTTGAAATATTCTTTAATAATGAAGACACGTTGTTCTATCGTGTAACGCTCCATATATACTGTTAGCTGTCAAATTGCTTTTTTTGAGGGTTGCCAACACTTCACTGCACAAATGGGGGCAAATTCAAATCTTGCGTTAATTTTGGGACACCCTTTATATCTAGGTATTGTCACTTCATAATAGTCCTCGTTTCTGTTAGGATAGTTTTCTGTTAGACGTAAATCGTTTAAAACCGGAGATTTTGCAAGTAAATTATTAATCGTATAGAATTCCAATAAATTGAGCTAAGAGGAAATTTAACATAGATTACAGATTAAGGTTATCTCTTATTTATTAAATTGTTACGCACCTATCAATTAATCATCGTCCGACGAATCAGTTGAATTATCCATTAAATATTTTATCTTACAACAATTTTGACTTCGAAGCTTAAATGTTTCTCTGCTTTTTGTGAACAGCTAAAAGTTGTTTTTATTTTTTGACAGCTATTTCAATACAGCTATCCAACTCGTTCAACAAGGTACCTAAAAATCCACCTATCCAAGATACCCTATCCAACACAAGATTGAACGCAGCCACTAAGACCAAGCCGACTTGGTTACTTTTTCAGTTGTTATTAATTTCGAACTTGGAACTTTACTTTATTAACCTTGATCTTCAATTGTTTACACAGAAATTTCATGACATTGTTTTCTTTAAAATAAACACAAACAACAAATACAGAACGAATTACATATTTTTTTTTTTTTTTTCAAAAATGTATTTGCTGTTCTGCCCATAATATCCTAAAGGCCCTATCTAAAAAATTTCCGATTTTGAGTTTTTTACATATTTGGAGTTAGAGGGCATTGTTTTACGCCAGAAAAACACAATTTCTAGAAGCCCTAATTACAAATCATGCGCATCAAAATTTATAAAAAGCCCTAACTACCACATAGGGTCTTTTATAAAACACTGCATAGAGAAAGCATATTCATGTTCTTTTTTAAAAAGCCCTATGTGGCAGTTAGGGCTTTTAATAAATTTTGATGCAAGAATTTTTGTAGTTAGGGCTTTTTTCTGTCTGCAATTTTGTATGTAAAAGGTTGTAACCTAATAATGCTTTTACATTTGTGTATTATAACTCATAACTAAAATGTTTGAAATAAATTAATTTAATTTGAATTCTTATTTCATTTTTTTTTTAAGGATTTTTAATAAAGTATAACGTAAATTGTTGTACATACTACATAGAGCCTTTTTTTTCGTCCAAAGCTAAAAAGCCCTATCTACCTTGTTTTCCAAATGCATACAAATTTTGAGTTTAAAACTATTCCAAAAAATAAAGCAGTATTTTTCACTTTTTACCTTCAGGTCGCGGTTAACGATTTAGTGTTTTCATCATTATCTCGAAATAGTGAAATGTTAGTTAGGGCCTTTACGAGATTATGGGCAGTGTTGGATGTCACATTTCTTTTGAAAATAATGAAACTATCCGTTTATTGACATTAATCAAAATAAAAATTTAATTTATTTTGATATACATATTTTTCACTTGCAGATTTATCAAAGGGCCAAAGTTCGGCTGGTTGATAATGGTTTTAACCACGTTGGCAACCATTTTGTCAGCTGTCAAGTGATTTCTTTTTAGTTTGGATTCGCATTTCAACAAATGAATAGACTGAGACGCCTGAACAACGCTTCCAAATTTTGAAAATTTGTTTTGAAAATTAATTTTTGGTTCGAATCGCTAAATTTTGTTTAGTGGTACGTCAATAAACAAAACTGCCGTAAGTGCATGTTGATACTACGTAACATCTACAAAAACTGACTGTTTGTGTGCCACAAATTTTGGTAAAAGTATTGGACTATCAGATAAGACTTCGTTCAGCCAGCCAGCGTGCGAGAAGATTATATTTCCAAAAAGAGGCTGGGATGCGACCCACACTGATAACTTCCCATCCCGTCTGTCGATTTGTCTTGCTTAAAAGTTTGTAGGTTTTCGTGTTGGGTTAAGAAAGTTGTCAGTTGAATTATTCTTAAAAATTTTAAAATTACCAACAATATTTTTCATATAAAGAAATAGTTTAGTTTGAAAATCTAGTTTTGTTAAATAGATTTTTAGTGAAAAACAAATTTTTACCAATTTTAGTAGCATTTCTTAAATTTTTACTAATTAGATGAATTAAATTAATTTGAGAGATATCAAGAACCGAACATCAATTTTTACCAAATTTGCGTACTATTTCTTGTAGATTTTATTTTTTATGAAAAAATGGACTTTTGGATTTTTATAAAAAACCACTGAATATCGAAAACAATATTTTCTGTGAAATAAAAAAAGTTTGAAGACAATATTTTTAATTTTTGAAAAGCTATTTGAGTCGAAAGTAAATTTTTACCAAGTTTTAGTATTTTTTTTTTGTTAGGTTTTTATTTTTTGTAAAAAAACTGTCAATTAGATTTTTATCAAAATTTTACTGAATGTTGAAAACAATTTTTTTTAAAAGATAAAAGCCAATATCTCCAAGTTTTGAAAATATATTTGCGTCGAAAATCAATTTTTACCAACTTTTGTTAAATTTTCTTTTAAGTTTTTATTTTTTGTAAAAAAAACTGTCAATTTGATTTTTTTCAAAATTTTACTGCATGTTGACAACATTATTTTTCAAAAGATAAAAGTAGTTAAAACCCAATATCTCAAATTTTTAAAAAGATATTTGAGTCGAAAATCAATTTTTACCAACTTTTATTAATTTTTTTATTTAGGTTTTTATTTTTTGTAAAAAAACTGTCAATTCGATTTTTCTCAAAATTTTTCCGAATGTTGAAAACAATAATTATTATAAGTTAAAATTCGCTGGAAGCCATAATCTCAAAATGTTTTGAAAAGATATTTGAGTCGAAAACCAATTATTACCAACTTTTGTTAAATTTTCTTTTAAGATTTTATTTTTTGTAAGAAAACTATCAATTCGATTTTTCTCAAAATTTTACGAGATGTCAAAAACATTATTCTTCGTTGCACAAAATTGTTTTGGAGATAAATCATTTTGTATTCGTAAAATTTTCTAGGTGACAAATTTTTTTTTTCAGTTTGTTTGATTTATAAAAAAAACTGTTAACTGGATTTTTTTCAAAAAATATACTTGTTTGGTATCACGTGACAATATATTCAGCCCTATCACAAATTCCATCGTAATCAAAAATATGCTACGTTTCCCGATTGAAGTATCACAAATTCCATCGTAGCAGATTCGGAGTGAAAAAATCATTTACGATTTTCGAAGTTCGTATAAATTGGTATCACTGAATTCGAATGGAATGGAATGAAAACAACTTTTTCCCCGATAAATAATTTGTGTCGGACGCCGAAAGAAAACGTTTATTTTAAGGAAAAATGTAAGTAATTTTACAAATTCTATTGTTTTATAAATAATTATTTGATTTTAAAGGGCAAAAACGACAAACAAGGCGCAATATGAAAGGCTCTATGAGCTAATGAGCGAAAGAGCAGATCTGGTGCAAGGCTACACAAAACTGGCAAAAGAAGAAGTACAAAACTTCTGGGAAACAGTAAAAGGCGAACTGAATAGTCTTGGGCCACCTCTAAAAGATGCCTCAATATGGAGAAAAGTAAGTGGAACATTCAAATGCATTAACCACGTAAAATAATATTGCATTTTATATTATATAAGGTATGGTTTGATTGGAAGTCCTATATTAAAAGGAAGCTTGTGGACAACAAAAAAGAAATAAAAGCAACTGGTGGTGGGGAGTATAGGCAGCATTCCTTCTCAAAACTTGAAGAAGCTGTTATAGAGCTCACGGGACTAAAAACATCAACAGCAGGAATCAAGAACACTCATTCTTTTGGAACTGAAATCACTCGCCAGTGTCCCGAGGTTGAAACCAATAAACAAACGGAGAAGCAAAGTCCTGATAATACGGCCGAGCTCATAGATGTTTCTATGACATCCGATGGAGGAGTACATCGGGAAAACGTCCCTCGAAAAGTTGAGGATTCGGCAAATCTTTTGAGGCAGTAGTTTGAACTCCAAAAAAGTTTTTATGCAAAAACTGAAAAGATTTATGAAAACCAATCAAAATTGGCAGAAGATGTGGTATATAACACTAAACGGATGTATAGAGCTCTGGATAATCTTTCTGATATAAAAGAGAGACAAGTTGCCGAAACAATCAGACACAATAAAGTGCAAGAAAAGCTCCTTGAGCAAAAATTCGATATCAACCTACATGATTTTGACTAAAAAAAACACGGAAAGAAGAAAAGAAAAGTTCTATTTATTTATTGTTACTTGCATAAATTACTTAATTGAATTCGATTTGTGTACTGTTTTTTTTTGTTTTAAATAAATTAAGTTATCGCATGTGTGGTTTTCTTTTTATTTTTCATAATTTATTGAACAAATGTATTTTTAATGTTATCTCTCATAATTTGTGCTGCATTCCGGCGAGTATTTGTCTCTTCTCCGTTTGTATTCTCTGGAACAACTTCCTGCTCTTCCAACTCAGGTAGATTAATGTTTGTATAGTCTTCTACTCGATATGTAATGCAAATGTTATGTAACGCACAAACAACGTTTATAATCTGCGCAGCTTTGCTTGGACTATAATGAAGTTGACGTGCACCCAAGATGCACCTAAATCTATTTTTTAAAACTCCAATAGTCCTTTCTACAGCGTTGCGAGTTTTGCTGTGTCTTGTGTTGTAATTGCTTTTAGCACTTTCGGCTTCGGCAGACCGATATGGCGTCATAAGCCAAGGTTCCAGCGGGTAGCCAGCATCACCTTAGTATAACACATACAATTTTAGCTTCACAAAACCTTGAAATAATTAAATAAATACCTAGAAGCCAAGAATTCCTATCGCCTTCCTGATATTTTCTTTGGAAATATGTTTTTGCGCTGCTCAAATTCCATATGTGGGAATCGTGGTTTGATCCTGGATATCGAGCGTCAACGCACCTTATTTTCAAATTGTTGTCACAAATCTAAAACAAACCAAAGGAATACCTAAACCTATGTATACAGTTTTCTTTGTTTAAAATAGTTTACCAACATAGCATTTATACTAAATTGACCTTTACGGTTATAGTATAATAACTTTTCTTCTGAAGGAGCAACAATATTTATGTGGGTCCCATCAACACACATAATCACACCCGGAAAACTTGCCCTAGAATAGAATTCCCTTTTTGCTTGTCGCTTTTCCGTCTCGGTCATCTCAAGCTGAATCCACAAATGACATAGACGTCTTTCGAGAGCCTTCAAAACGTTTGTCAAATTTGAGGAAAAAGTGGACTGTGCCATACCAACTTCGTAATCATTTCCAACACCAAGTTGATATCCACCTTCTCCCAAGAATCTTAGGACAGCTGCGAGCCGACAAATCAGGGATATTGAAGAAGAGAAAACCCCAGGGTAATACTCCTGTTTCAACAGATCCAAAACATACTTGAATGCTGCTTTATTTAGACGGAAATTTCTTTGAAATCTGTAAGGTATTCAAATTAGACTTTGAAATATATATTGGTATATAATAGGTTCACATATTTAACTTACATTTGGTCGTTTAACTCAAATGGATTACAAGCATCTCTGAGAATTTTTCTTTGAATTTTTAGTTTTTTCTTTCTTAATGTAGCTTCTTCAGTGATGGCAATAATTGCAAAGGCCAATGAATCCATTTTGTTAGAAATATGATCAAGTTTATGTTAATTTATATACTAAAGAAGTTTGTTTTGAGTTTTAGCACCATATATTTGTTACCTTTATTGAATATCAAAATAGCGACGGTTTTGTAATTAGAATTGAATTCAATTTGTAATTTGTTTCATTTCATTTTGACATAAAACAGCTGATTTCGAAAATCAAAATGAACGCGTTCAATGCGGAAATACTTGTTTTGAATCCACTCGGATTTTGTGAAGGCAGTTTGTCGTAGATCGGGGCGGAGCTGTCCGTACGGGGAATTATTACGATGGAATTTGTGATAGGGCTGATTATATAAAATTTAATTCAAGTCTCTAGCATTTTTGGTTCGTAAGATATTAAGGGTTAACCAAAATGTTCACCTTTTTTTTAAACTGCTATGGTAAAAAAACCACCCACGCAATTTTCTTGAGAGCCCTTTCTGCATCTTTCTGCCTTATTATCTGTATAACAAAATTTATTTGAAGTCGATACCTCTTCTGGTTCTTGAGCTATGGACAACGAAAAAAACGTCGCGAACGTACGGACATACGGACGTACGGACGTACGTACACACGCACGCACAGACATCTTTCTAAAAATCTTTTATTTCGACTCTAGGGACCTTGAAACGTTGAGAAATGTCAAAATTTTCAATTTGACAAATCGGACCCATTACAATAACTTCCTATGGGAAGTTAATAAAGTAAGTTTCATGAAAATCAAAAAATCATCCTTGTTTTATTCCATTTCAAAATTCTTAACCTCTTTTAAAACACACCGTTTATATTTCTGTGCAATTTATAAACATTTTAGAAAACAATCAATCATTAGGTTTGTGATAGAGTAAAGGTTTGCACAGTACATTAGGTACCAAGCCTCTGCATAATTTATGTCTATTATTTCGTAATTGTCTCATGTTTAACAACTTTCTTATTACATCCAGTCCTGTCATTATTTAATTATAAAACAAAGAGTTTAGGAACTCCATTAAGCTTATATGTATGTACATATGTACTAACATACGTATTAGTACCTGAAGAGGGAGGTTGTCAACCTAAAAGCGATTATTTAACTTCGCATTCATTTTTCAACAAGAGTTCATTTTGAGGCATAGCTTGACTTTGTTTTCATATTTACGACCTACCATGCATGCTTTATGTGGTCTTGAAATTATTAAAATATTGCGTCACTTTCATTCCAAATTATTTTGTTTTGTTTTGTTTTACTTTTTTGATTTCGTCTAAGCTTCGTTATTCATAATTCAAAGCTATTAAATGGCAAAACAAAAATAATTTAAGGTAGATCTTCTTTGGATTATATGGAGTTTGATAGACGCGACACGATGCGGCTGGTGGGCAAATGACGTCATTTTCCAAAGGAACACCAACCATCAACTTAAAAAATCACTCTTTCCTAAAAAAGACAGATAAGAGAGAGAGACACACACACACAAAAGTATTTTCCATCCCCCCACAAATAAGAAAATTAGGTTATTTTGTTCTCCAATTTTGGCTTTGTCGCGATTTGGAATATAGGAGGACGAAGCGAAGCACGAAGCACCCGCCATTATGATGGTAAGGCTAGAGGAAAAGTTGAAGTTTACACATAGGGGTTAAGTACATAATATACTCAGTACACAAGGTGGACTAGGTCGACCTACATTTTGGTGTCTTCGGTCGATATTTAGAAGTATTTTTTTATGTTTTGGGAGTTACGTTTGGGAGGAAGAAGTGTTTTAAGGAAAAGGCAAGGCATGGTAAGGCTTAAAGCAGTAAATACTGCAGTGAATATTCAATTGGATTTTGTTATAGGAGCCAAAAGTTGTCTATATTCATAGAAAGTAGGCATAAGCAAGGAACATACCTGAAAAACGTGCTTATATTCATTTTGAAATTGAAAGTGAAATGTGATGTCAGTTGAAAGTGATGGGATATGGTTTTGAATATATCCATCCTATAAAAGATGTAGGTTAAAGTCATTTTATTAAATGTATTTTCAAGAGGGATGGTTATCAGAGTGCTTGGCTTGGGGTAAAGGACGAGTAAGGCAGGTCAATTAAAGAAGAAAGTACATTTATTAGTGTGTACTGTGGATTATTTTAAAAATATAGAATTTGAAAGGAATTATAGAGTTCTAGAAGAGATTTTGTTCAATAATAACAGTCATAAGTCCGATTCAAGGTTGTCCGGACTCGCCCTAATGAAAGAACTTTTAAAAAAAAAATATATTAATTACCCCAAAACTTAAGGAATTGGGGAGTTTTTGTCATTTGGAATTTAACATTTGAGCACATCTCTTAACCCAGAGTCGATTCAAATTGACGACTATGACCCTGAAAATAATTTGCCAACAACATCACGCGAAATAATTGATAAAATGAAAATAAAAAATCAGAATAAACGAAAACAAGCTGCAGAGATATGGAACAATGGAACTGGAACAAACAAAGCAACATCATACAGTGAAGCAAAAAAAACAATCGACGATAAAAGAAATAAAAACCACCACCTATTAAAATATTTAAGGAAGATAGCAAGACTATCTCAAAATTGTTAAATGTAGAGATAGGAAAAGATAATTTTAAGCTGAAAAATGTAAGTAATGATAAAATAACTCTTACATTAAATAATAAAAATGATTGCAACAAGGTTAAGGAATTATTTAATGAAGCAGGAACAGAATATTTTTCTTATACTAATAGTGATGACAAAATTCATTGATTTTTGTTAAAAGGACTTAGTGTCAGCTATGAACCAGAAGAGGTATTAGAAGAGCTCAGGGCTCGTAATGTAGAAGGTCTCAACTTTTTTGGTGCTTTCAGGTATGCTACGGTGAGATCCAAGAGGGATGATAATATCCTACCCATTATAACGGTACAGTTATTTGCAGATAGTGTTATCAACAACCTGAACAGTATTAAGTCATTAGAAGGTCATGCAATTTCTTTCGAAAAGATTCGAAAGAGTGGTATACTCCAATGTCGACGTTGCCAAAGATTTGGTCACGTTTCCCCTAACTGTAAGATGGTATACAGATGCGTTAAATGTCGAGACAGTCACTTACCAGGTGAGTGCAAGGTACTAAAAGAAGCCTCAAAAGATGAAATTTTCTGCATTTTATGTGGAAAATATGGTCACCCTGCATCTTGGCGAGGATGTGATAGCTATAAAAAAATTTCAGAGCTTGCTCAAGCGAAAAAAAAGGTGACACAACAGCGTGTTACTCAAAAATTGGCCATGATTAATAATCATGTTAGAGGAGGCATCTCTTTTGCATCTGTGACTGGAAATGGTGTCGTTTCTAATCACAAAAAAAACACAACCAATGAGGCTTCATTTGATAGTCTGCAAACACAAATAAACAGTCTGACTAAGATTGTTGCTAATCTTTCCGAGAAGGTAGATGCCTTTCTCAACATTGTTTAAACCAAAATGAATAGACAAAAAATATAATCTCTCAAAATAATTGCTCTTAACAGGGTGGTGGTACAGCAATTCTTGTACGAAAACCACTTTCTTTTAAGATTATTGAACGTAGTGATATTAAAAACTTTGGTTGTCTGGAGACAACGATTATCTCTTTGCCATTAAGGGATAATAATTATCTATATTTGATATCGGCATATGCTCCCTCAGCTTCAGCAAATGAATTTTATACTGAGTTCGAGAAATTATTCGAAAAACTAAGGTTAGATAATTTATCCAACTATTATATTTTAGGGGGAGATCTTAACGCAAAACATCAGGATTGGTTGGACTTAAAAGAAAACGCAAGAGGTAGCCTATTACGACGTTTTATTATTGAAAATCAGATTGAATATAAAATTAAGTTATATAGCCCGGTTACACCAAGTTACCCTTCTGGAAAATCGTACCTAGACCTTTGTATCGCCGACGCACGATTGCAAATTGAAACGGTTCATGATAACAAAATGCCTGTATAACCATATGATAGTGATCATATGGCTATAGTGATACCAACAACATTTTAGACGAACTGATTGGTGTCGATTTCAACGTTGCGCCACCAGAAAGTATAGGAATTGCCCTTCGTCGACGAACATTCCTAGTAATAGAAATCTCTCTAACGAGGAGTGCGATTCATATATTAGGAGCCTTAAGCAGGTGGTTTTGGAAGCCATAGAGTCAACAGTTCCAAAAATTAAAGAAAAAAACAATATTGAATGTTACCTAAATCGAGATATCCGTACTCTTCAAGTACATAAAAGCTTTCTGATTACCCAGATCAATCAAATTCGACGCCAATTTCAAGATAATTCCCAGTGCTTAGAGCTTATAAGACTAAAATCTCTCTTGAGAAACGTGAAGACGTTGTTGAGTCAGCAGTTTCGGAATAGTGTCAACGATTACTGGAAGCAAAGGGCTGAAAATATAATTAAATCGGATTCAAAAACCATGTTTCCAAAAATAAACCAAATGTACAGGCATCGTAACGTTGTCAAAATTCCGAAGCTGAAAATCCCAATGTCTTCTCAACTGCTTATATCACAAGCAGATCTTAATAGAGAACACTGCCCTATCATTAACAATCACTTTATTATTGATAATGGAATAGATAAGTTGAATCTTATTGGTTCCCATTTTGAAGCGATCCATTCTAGAGAGCTTTCTAGCAACAGAGATGAAGAAGTAAATGCGGAATTATTAAGGTTTAACAATTGGAATATACCACCTCTTATGAGTTTCTCTGAGGAAAATAAAGCTGACAAACTAACTAATGAACAGGCTAATAACTACTACACGACACTAGATGAACTGACAGAAATATTTAGAAAGCTAAACAACAAAAAATCTAGCGGCCTGGATAACATACAAAATATTGTGTTGAAACATATACCAATCGTTATCATATGGCAATACTGTATTATATTTAATAATTTATTAAACAACTGTTACTTTCCCAGTTATTGGAAAATATCCAAGGTGTTTCCAATTATCAAAAAGAAAAAGGATCCATCGGATCCTTCCAATTATAGACCTATTAGTCTCCTGCCTTGTATTGGAAAAGTATTCGAAGTTGTTGTATGTAAGTCAATTCAGTCCACGAGCGACAGAAAGGAGATAGTAGCGCGGAATCAGTTTGGATTTAGACGAAACCGGCAGTGCATGCTATAACAAAACTTATTTCAGACATACATTGGAACTTAAATGCGAAAAGATACACAGCTGCTTGCCTGGTGGATCTCGAGAAAGCCTTCGACACAGTGTGGATTAACGGTCTAATATTTAAACTTATACGCTATGATTTTCCACCCCATCTCATCAAGATGGTATCTTCTATGATTAATGGAAAGAAATTTGTTGTAACTGATAATCAATACATGACCACCAAAGTTTTTGAAGTCATTAATGGCTTACCACAAGGAACAGTCTCAGCACCGCCCCTATTTAACATCTACATTGCCGATATTCTGAAAGAACTTGATAACTCCTTAGCGTTTGCTGATGATACTATATTGTATGCAAGTAGCTCAAAAATAGAAAATACACAAGAGGAACTACAAAATAAATTCAATAGACTACAAACATTCTGCATAGAATGGAAACTTAAAATAAATTATTCTAAATGTGAAACTATACTGTTCCGCACACCACTAAGACGCGGTAACTCAGATTTGCGAAATAACTGGAAAAATTTGAAAATTCTAAGTTCCGATGGACTTCACATAGAATCAAAAACGGTGGTTAAATACTTAGGTGTGCATTTGGACAAGTTTTTATACTTCAATGACCACATAAATACTCAATTAAAAAAAGCCAGAGCTGCATTTATGTCTCTCAAAAGCCTCTTCTATTCCAACCGTTTGAGATCTGATGTGAAGATCATCTGTTATCAAGCATTTATTCGTCCAATTCTGACGTACGCGAGTCCAGTATGGTGGAATATAAGTCCGTCATACATGGAAAAATATCGTATATTTGAAAGAAAATGTCTCAGAGCATGTTTACAGATGTGCAGAAGCGCACACTCAGATTTTCGGCATTATGTCTCTAACAAAATACTCCTAGATAAATCCGGTGTGTCGAGAATTGATAACTTCATCTTACCTAGTGAGAAATCACTTTTCACGATCAGTTAATGTTACGGATAATGGGCTCGTTTCCGGATGGTTTTATCCCAATCCTCAGTATTTTAGAAATACTTTGGAGAGTGGATACATACCTCCAGAAGGGTTTCTATATCTGGATGCACATGGCTACCTATCGAATTCGACAAACGTGCCTATAATATACCATCTTTTTAGAAGAGCGACGGACAAAAGAATATTATATGAACCTGGCAATTTGGTAAACGATAACAGAAATCTAAGATACTGCGTAAGCATACCAGAAAAAGATACTAATAGTACTGAACGTCTTGACAGAGATAAATATTGGTGACTCGACTGGGTTGTAGCTGATACTTAGGTTAAGCGGGGCTGGATTTAGTTCGCAGTTTTCACTTCACTGATTTATTATGATAAATCAATGAGCTGACTGTTGCGGAGTGAGTCCTGTACTGCATCAAGTTTAGTTTGTAAGTTAGGTTTAAGTACTAGTTCATAAGTATTTTATGTTTAGTTATTAATATTTATTTTGTAAGAAAACAAAATAATACATATTTTCAAAGGTTTTTTCTCCACGTTTTCCTTACTGATAAAAAAAATTATCTTTTCTTTATAATAAATCATTATATAAAAACAAAAAATGTTATCGTAGATATGATTAAAAATAATACCTAAATAATAAAAATAAGTAATGCGTACCTTCGTGGTCATTTACCAAAATTAAAATGATCAAGTTTAATTTTTTAAGTTTATTTAAGCTAAGTACATAATTGTTATTGTTTTGAGTCGAAAATAAACAAATTAAAAAAAAAAAAAAACATTTGAGCACATTTTTATTATTTCTTTATGAAATTTCGAGATTAATTCAAAATAAAATTAGTCTAATCATGGTATTAAATACATCCCCAAATATTGATATTTGATGCTAGTGATTTTTGTTATTATTTGTATTGTACTATTCGTACTAGAATGTCAGCTTGTTAGACTTGACCATTCCTTTTAATTTTATTGAATGTTTTTGAACAACAACAACAACTTAAAGGTGCTACCACTCATTGTTTTGGCTGGAGATATAGCTATTTCGTGCTTTGCCACTTTTGCACTCATCAGTCTCCTTTTTTGTGGTGCTGAGCTTTAATCCAATTTTATTTGAAAAACTTTATGCACAACATAGGATTCGAACCCACGCATATCAGATTTGCTCAGTCTTAGAAGTCGTGTGCACTACGCACTCCACTACTTTAGACCACTGACGTCACAGGTCGAGATGTGCTAATTGTTTATCAAATGCATTTGAAGCATCAACCTTTTTATAAGCTCCTTTAAGTATGCTGTTTTGTTCCGCCTCCATTTTTCTCCATACCTTATTTGATAGACTTACAATTCGTAGTACGTATCAAAGGGGGAGAGGTTGGAAGATCGGTAACGAACCAGACTATTAAGTTATTATTGTTATTATTTGTATTGTACTATTCGTACTAGAATGTCAGCTTGTTAGACTTGACCATTCCTTTTAATTTTATTGAATGTTTTTGAACAACAACAACAACTTAAAGGTGCTACCACTCATTGTTTTGGCTGGAGATATAGCTATTTCGTGCTTTGCCACTTTTGCACTCATCAGTCTCCTTTTTTGTGGTGCTGAGCTTTAATCCAATTTTATTTGAAAAACTTTATGCACAACATAGGATTCGAACCCACGCATATCAGATTTGCTCAGTCTTAGAAGTCGTGTGCACTACGCACTCCACTACTTTAGACCACTGACGTCACAGGTCGAGATGTGCTAATTGTTTATCAAATGCATTTGAAGCATCAACCTTTTTATAAGCTCCTTTAAGTATGCTGTTTTGTTCCGCCTCCATTTTTCTCCATACCTTATTTGATAGACTTACAATTCGTAGTACGTATCAAAGGGGGAGAGGTTGGAAGATCGGTAACGAACCAGACTATTAAGTTATTATTGTTATTATTTGTATTGTACTATTCGTACTAGAATGTCAGCTTGTTAGACTTGACCATTCCTTTTAATTTTATTGAATATTTTTGAACAACAACAACAACTTAAAGGTGCTACCACTCATTGTTTTGGCTGGAGATATAGCTATTTCGTGCTTTGCCACTTTTGCACTCATCAGTCTCCTTTTTTGTGGTGCTGAGCTTTAATCCAATTTTATTTGAAAAACTTTATGCACAACATAGGATTCGAACCCACGCATATCAGATTTGCTCAGTCTTAGAAGTCGTGTGCACTACGCACTCCACTACTTTAGACCACTGACGTCACAGGTCGAGATGTGCTAATTGTTTATCAAATGCATTTGAAGCATCAACCTTTTTATAAGCTCCTTTAAGTATGCTGTTTTGTTCCGCCTCCATTTTTCTCCATACCTTATTTGATAGACTTACAATTCGTAGTACGTATCAAAGGGGGAGAGGTTGGAAGATCGGTAACGAACCAGACTATTAAGTTATTATTGTTATTATTTGTATTGTACTATTCGTACTAGAATGTCAGCTTGTTAGACTTGACCATTCCTTTTAATTTTATTGAATGTTTTTGAACAACAACAACAACTTAAAGGTGCTACCACTCATAGTTTTGGCTGGAGATATAGCTATTTCGTGCTTTGCCACTTTTGCACTCATCAGTCTCCTTTTTTGTGGTGCTGAGCTTTAATCCAATTTTATTTGAAAAACTTTATGCACAACATAGGATTCGAACCCACGCATATCAGATTTGCTCAGTCTTAGAAGTCGTGTGCACTACGCACTCCACTACTTTAGACCACTGACGTCACAGGTCGAGATGTGCTAATTGTTTATCAAATGCATTTGAAGCATCAACCTTTTTATAAGCTCCTTTAAGTATGCTGTTTTGTTCCGCCTCCATTTTTCTCCATACCTTATTTGATAGACTTACAATTCGTAGTACGTATCAAAGGGGGAGAGGTTGGAAGATCGGTAACGAACCAGACTATTAAGTTATTATTGTTATTATTTGTATTGTACTATTCGTACTAGAATGTCAGCTTGTTAGACTTGACCATTCCTTTTAATTTTATTGAATGTTTTTGAACAACAACAACAACTTAAAGGTGCTACCACTCATTGTTTTGGCTGGAGATATAGCTATTTCGTGCTTTGCCACTTTTGCACTCATCAGTCTCCTTTTTTGTGGTGCTGAGCTTTAATCCAATTTTATTTGAAAAACTTTATGCACAACATAGGATTCGAACCCACGCATATCAGATTTGCTCAGTCTTAGAAGTCGTGTGCACTACGCACTCCACTACTTTAGACCACTGACGTCACAGGTCGAGATGTGCTAATTGTTTATCAAATGCATTTGAAGCATCAACCTTTTTATAAGCTCCTTTAAGTATGCTGTTTTGTTCCGCCTCCATTTTTCTCCATACCTTATTTGATAGACTTACAATTCGTAGTACGTATCAAAGGGGGAGAGGTTGGAAGATCGGTAACGAACCAGACTATTAAGTTATTATTGTTATTATTTGTATTGTACTATTCGTACTAGAATGTCAGCTTGTTAGACTTGACCATTCCTTTTAATTTTATTGAATGTTTTTGAACAACAACAACAACTTAAAGGTGCTACCACTCATTGTTTTGGCTGGAGATATAGCTATTTCGTGCTTTGCCACTTTTGCACTCATCAGTCTCCTTTTTTGTGGTGCTGAGCTTTAATCCAATTTTATTTGAAAAACTTTATGCACAACATAGGATTCGAACCCACGCATATCAGATTTGCTCAGTCTTAGAAGTCGTGTGCACTACGCACTCCACTACTTTAGACCACTGACGTCACAGGTCGAGATGTGCTAATTGTTTATCAAATGCATTTGAAGCATCAACCTTTTTATAAGCTCCTTTAAGTATGCTGTTTTGTTCCGCCTCCATTTTTCTCCATACCTTATTTGATAGACTTACAATTCGTAGTACGTATCAAAGGGGGAGAGGTTGGAAGATCGGTAACGAACCAGACTATTAAGTTATTATTGTTATTATTTGTATTGTACTATTCGTACTAGAATGTCAGCTTGTTAGACTTGACCATTCCTTTTAATTTTATTGAATGTTTTTGAACAACAACAACAACTTAAAGGTGCTACCACTCATTGTTTTGGCTGGAGATATAGCTATTTCGTGCTTTGCCACTTTTGCACTCATCAGTCTCCTTTTTTTTTTTTGTGGTGCTGAGCTTTAATCCAATTTTATTTGAAAAACTTTATGCACAACATAGGATTCGAACCCACGCATATCAGATTTGCTCAGTCTTAGAAGTCGTGTGCACTACGCACTCCACTACTTTAGACCACTGACGTCACAGGTCGAGATGTGCTAATTGTTTATCAAATGCATTTGATAAACAATGAGTGGTAGCACCTTTAAGTTGTTGTTGTTGTTCAAAAACATTCAATAAAATTAAAAGGAATGGTCAAGTCTAACAAGCTGACATTCTAGTACGAATAGTACAATACAAATAATAACAATAATAACTTAATAGTCTGGTTCGTTACCGATCTTCCAACCTCTCCCCCTTTGATACGTACTACGAATTGTAAGTCTATCAAATAAGGTATGGAGAAAAATGGAGGCGGAACAAAACAGCATACTTAAAGGAGCTTATAAAAAGGTTGATGCTTCAAATGCATTTGATAAACAATTAGCACATCTCGACCTGTGACGTCAGTGGTCTAAAGTAGTGGAGTGCGTAGTGCACACGACTTCTAAGACTGAGCAAATCTGATATGCGTGGGTTCGAATCCTATGTTGTGCATAAAGTTTTTCAAATAAAATTGGATTAAAGCTCAGCACCACAAAAAAGGAGACTGATGAGTGCAAAAGTGGCAAAGCACGAAATAGCTATATCTCCAGCCAAAACAATGAGTGGTAGCACCTTTAAGTTGTTGTTGTTGTTCAAAAACATTCAATAAAATTAAAAGGAATGGTCAAGTCTAACAAGCTGACATTCTAGTACGAATAGTACAATACAAATAATAACAATAATAACTTAATAGTCTGGTTCGTTACCGATCTTCCAACCTCTCCCCCTTTGATACGTACTACGAATTGTAAGTCTATCAAATAAGGTATGGAGAAAAATGGAGGCGGAACAAAACAGCATACTTAAAGGAGCTTATAAAAAGGTTGATGCTTCAAATGCATTTGATAAACAATTAGCACATCTCGACCTGTGACGTCAGTGGTCTAAAGTAGTGGAGTGCGTAGTGCACACGACTTCTAAGACTGAGCAAATCTGATATGCGTGGGTTCGAATCCTATGTTGTGCATAAAGTTTTTCAAATAAAATTGGATTAAAGCTCAGCACCACAAAAAAGCTAGTGATTTTAATTGTACATACATACATATGTGGTTGTAGGTCCTCGTTAACTTCACGAATTCCGTCTTTAAGGTTTTGAATAGCTTGTGAACCATTACTAATAAGATAAGCTTATCTTTCGAGTGGCCGCACAAAATATTTTAAGATGCAAGATTTCGGTTGCCACCTCTTAGAGAAATAACACGATCAAGAGGCATTTATTTTCGTAAAGTCAAGAATTCGCATGAAATAGCAAATCTAAAGATGACTTAGAAAGTTTATTTAAAAGCCTATTAATATCAAAACATTTTGCCTTTTGCGAAAAGAAAAAACTCTACGATTTCAATCTAAATTACAAACAGATCCAACTTCACTATTTAGATACATAATAATGTGGTACAAACGTCAAATGCCAAAATGTCAAATAAATTTATAGCTCCTTGACAAACAGCAGAACATTTTGTAATTAAAAAGAGGCTGGAATGCGACCCACACTGATAACTTCTTCTTGCTTAAAAGTTTGTAGGTTTTCGTGTTATGTTAAAAAAAAAATTCTCAGTTGAATTACGCGTATTCTTAAAAATTTACAAACTACCAATAATATTTTGCATATAACGAAATAGTTTGATTTCGAAATTATTTTTTTGTTAACGAGATATTTAGTCGAAGCCCATTTTAGTAGCATTTCTTAAACAAATTATTTCTTAAAAACAATTATTTCTTATATAAACAAATACAAATTGGATGAATGAAATTAATTTGAAGTCAATATGTTCTATTGTTCACGAGATATCGAAAACCGAACATCAATTATTAAAAATTTTGTGTACTATTTTTTGTAGATTTTAATTTTTTATAAAAAATGTACTGAACGTCGAAAACAATATTTTTTGGCAGATAAAATAAGTTTGAAGCCAATATTTTTAATTTTTGAAAAGATATTTAAAACGAAAGTAAATTTTTACTAAGTTTTAATATTATTTTTTTTAGGTTTTTTATTTTTTGTAAAAAAAACTGTCAATTCGATTTTTCTCAAAATTTTACCGAATATTGAAAACAATATTGCTTATAACAAAAAATTAGTTTAAATCCAATATCTTACAGTCTTGAAAAGATATTTACCAATTTTGATTGGAAGCCATAATCTTAAATTTTCGAAAAGATTTTTAAGTCGAAAATCAAATTTTACCAAGTAATGTTTTTTATAGGTTTTTATTTTTTATAAAAAAAAACTGTCAATTCGATCAAAATTTACCAGATATTAAAAACATTATTCTTCGTTGCACAAAATTGTTTTGGAGATAAAATTGTTTTTTGTTTCTTAAATTTTTCGAGGTAAATAATATTTTTTTTCAGTTTTTTTGATTTATAAAAAAAACCGTTAATTGGAATTTTTTCCAAAAATATATTTATTATGTATCACGTTACAATATATTATATAAAATTTAATTCAAGTCTCAAGCGTTATTGGTTCGTGAGATATTTAGGGTTAACCAAAATTTTCACCTTTTTTTTAAACTGCTATGGTAAAAAAAAACCACACGCAATTTTCTTGGGAGCCCTTTCTGCATCTTTCTGCCTTATTATCTGTATAACAAAATTTATTTGAAGTCGATATCTCTACGTACACACGCACACACAGAAAATATAGTAAAGAAATAAATTAGGTGGCGCAACAGTCCATGAAGAACCAGGGCCTAGTGACTTACAACTCTCAACCATTCCTGTGTGCGAGTAATGTTATCAGAGATGGAAGGGACCTACAGTTTATATTCCGAATCCGAACGGCTAATTTGAGAAAGCACTTTTTATGACAAGAATTACTCTTGGAGGATTTGTCAATTCCTCGCTAGAGGCAGTAAACGTGATAAACTTTAGATGGCATAGACTGATTTTTAAGACCTTATTCGATTTCAGGTTGAATTTTTGGAGACTACAGATCTTTTCAACTTGGAAGCTTTCAATTATTCCGGTGAATATAGCGTTAAGTAAAGGGAAAGAACTAATTTCCAATCTACAAAATTATAAACTTGTTGTTTTAGAAGACACGTTCTTTTAAATTACAAAATTATATATATTTTATTATTGTGGTGTTCACCGGCTCGCCAACACACGCACCCGCACACTTCGAGGATCAGACATAGACTGACTCTCTCGTCTTATCTCGTGTACGTGCGCATGTGCTCGAGATGGTGATGACGATCGTTATCAAACACGATCGGATATGCAAGTGCGTGATAACATCTGCACCCACATACACTACAATTATATTGAGGTATTGTCATCCAGAATCTAAATTGAAAACTTACATGATTTGAATTGCTTAACCAATCGAAAACATAATTCTCTCCAATTATCGATTTTGTATGAAACATTGAATTTTAACAATTTCAATTCTTAAAGTAAGTAAAAACTATATTTACGAGTATCTGACTGTAAGTCTTGAGGTACCTTAAAAATCACAAATGTGATTTCACAAATGTTTTATGTTCCTTAAACGTTTTATTCTTAATATTCTTTTGATCTGGACACACCTTTTTTGACGGCAAATGCATCTCCCTGACGTTTATCTGTAAGACATTCGAAAAAATCCCTTAATAGGAATTGGGATATGTTCATAAAATGCTGTCTTCAAAAAGATATTTTCAAATATATATTTGCTACAGTGGTTACATCTTTTAAAGTATACAAATTCAATCGTCAGTTGTGAGAACGGAATAAGTCCACTTTTTTCGAAATTCACTTTTTGATGCAGATGTTATCTTTAGACGTAGACACATCTTCAAAGTCCAAAAAAAAAACAAAAAAATTACTTTGGTTGTTGAAGTTACAGGGGGTGAAAAATTTGATAAGTTTGAATAACAGAATAAGTCCACGACTTATTCTGTTCTCAAAACTTATGGAATTTCGTGTACATTTTTGAGTTGTAGATTTCTTCAAGATTTTCTCGGAATCATTTCTTGTAAGGGAAAACTATTTTTTTTTTAATTCAGCTTTGACAGGTCACTAGGAAAACGTTTTGGGATTTCCCAAGTTCTGTTAATGAAATGTAAGATTTTAACTCTTTTAAGGCAAAGTTGCGTTATTTATACCTGTCCCTATTAGAAGGGTAATAAAACCCTTCTATTGGATACCTATTTTTTTTTTTAGAGAAATGTTTATTTTTACCAAACAGTAAATATTTGGCAAACAGCTAATCATAAAGATATTGGGGTCATTAGGAAAACCCACGAACTTTATGAAAGAAAATAAAAAAAAGTTATGTTTTTCAAACTGTGCGAAAAAGTGTCCGGATCGCGAAAAACTTGTGCTATAAATGTGGCGTTATTTTTTCATCAATATCTTGTTTGGTTTTTAATATTAGAGTAAACTATTTTGAGTTTTACAGGTTTTTATAAAGCAAAAATTTGCTTTATAAATATATTTTTAAAGGTTTTATAGGTATGTAAGTGTAACATTTAAGCGTTGACGTGGATTTTTTCTAACAAAATTTTCTTTTAGGAAAAAAAAATGTAATTTCTCCCAGAAATGTTTAGTGACTCCAGCAACAGTGATGTATCTACAAGTAAGAGGAAGCGAAGAATAACTAGAAAACATTTATATAAGCAAGAAGCCCAAAGGTTACACCGCTTACGCGATGAGCCCTATACAAAAGCGTTGGAACTGGAAGGGTAATGGATGGAAAATCTAATACGGGCCATCATTGTTCTTGCAAGCTAAATTGTACGACAAACATAGACACAGAACAAAAAAAAAGAAATACTGCAGAACATTTACAATGGTCGGCCAAAGATTGAGCAGGACACATATGTTATGGGACTTATAGAATGCATGCCAGTGGATCGAAGACGGCCTCGGTCAGGCACCGAAAACCCAGTAACACGACAACATTCTTTTGGTTACAACATAATGGTGTCAAATATTGTTAAAACAAGAATATGCAGACAAGCGTTCTTCATTTTGTTTTGCGTATCTAGCAGTGCAATTTATCGGTTCTCATCACTTGTGGCGGAGCGGCGGCGCGGCGGCAGAACACCTGTAGATTAGCGTGGGAAACATGATGTAAGACGTATATACGTGCAAACAGGTTACCTAACAGTTTGGCCTTATGACACTTTTCGAAAGCGTCATAAGGCCAAATTTCAACGGTTGGCCTTATGTCGCTTTCCAAAGTGACTTAAGGCCAATTTGGTCTTATGTCACTTTCAAACTTTATCTCTATCACCTGAGAAGATTGGAGATGTACCATAAAGTACATGCATTATTCATGTACATAATAGGTGACGTGAAATAGTACCAAATTAAATAACACCAAATTTCAAATTTGGCCTTATTTCGTTGTTCAAAACGAAATACGAAAATAACATACCTAGCTGTTAGTACGCCGCGCCGCGCCGTGCTATCAATTCAAAAAAACTTTTTAGCGAAAGTAGCTATTCTAGACAATAAATCGACCATTTTTGCGTGTTTTGTATGTAAAAAAGTGAACTTTAAAAATTTTTGATTAACTTTTGAATTTTAAAATATTCGGCGTTGTTTCCATTATTTTTTTGGCCTTATTTCTTTTTACATTACATTACATTACACACTACTCAGCACATAAATGTACAGAGTAGAGAACACAGCACCTTGAGCGACTAGACTATATAAGGTGATAACAACACAAGACATTAATATAAGACAGAAGGACAAAGGAGAAAGAACAACATACAGAAAGAAACACATGACAACAGCACGCGGTAGGTTTCGAGACGGTCCTCCATCTTTCTACTAACCACGCTCACTGATGCTTGATTTCGGTGATCGATGGGAACCGGAGCTTTATCAGTGACAAGGCCGTTGCCCTTATTTCTTTTTATAAATCGAAATAAAGCCAAATTGGTTTTATTTCGTTTTGAACAACGAAATAAGGCCAAATTTGAAATTTGGTTTTATTTCATTTGGCACTATTTCACGTCACCTATATGCAAAGAACTTTTGCATTTGAGCACTAAAATCAAAGAAATTCCCAACAAAAAAAAAGCTAATATGGCTCACAGTTATGAAAGAATCACAATGCATTCGTGTTCTTTGCATATACCCAAACTCGTACCCACCCCAAATGCTATGCAGCTTGCCCCCCCTTACATACCTAGCTATTAGTACGCCGCGCCGTGCTATCAATTCAAAAAAAAAATTAAATCGAAACAATGCCAAATTGCTATTATTTCGTTTTCTAAAGCGAAATAAACCCAAATTGAAAATTTGGCCTTCACAAAACTCATAATTATTGATCAAGTCACTTCGAACATCCATTTTACGACTTTTTCGTACAAGGCAAAGAACACAAATGAGTAGCTTGCAACTTTTCTGATTACATTTACTTACCATCTGTTGTTACTCTTATCATAATTCTAACGGTAAAGACCGGTTTTTGTTATTGAAGAAAATATCAAAACAAATTTGGTCTTAAGTCGCAAAAAAAATTGGCCTTATAACACTTTTTGAAAGCGACATAAGGCCAAACCTTGGAATTTGGTCTTATGACGCTTTCGAAAAGTGTCATAAGGCCAAATTTCAAAATTTTGTCTTATGACACTTGCCCTTATGCCACGGCACCGTATTTGGAGGCATCACTGAATATCAAGATAATGTATGAACTTTTCTGCCCCAAGTATCCTGAACACACCGATATGTCGTGAAGTACGATTTTTATCGGAAGCACTTCCATACTAATTTCTCGTACAAATTTGGGCGGCCACAGATTGACATCTGTTCAACATGCGAGGGACTAAGTATAAAAATAAATAGTGCGGGACTAATAGTGATACTGATAAACGTGAGGCGGCCGGCGCGCGGCTAAAAAAAAGATTCATCTTGAGACGGGCAATAAAGTTTTACAATAAACAAAAAGAAGTGCTTGCTTTATGTGGTGAAAGAGAAGATGTTGGAGCTATTGTTTTTCACTACATGCAGAACCTGCCTTTGCCGAAGATTCCAGTGAAAGAAATGTTTTATTTGCGAAAACTGTGGCTCTATGTATTTTGCGTCCAGACTGGATTTCAAAAACCCTGGCCAAATTTTTACAAGAAAACCAGCAAATCATTAAACAAGGATTCCATGTTTATGATTTCTAAATACAGACATCTGACCTACAGCTCAACATCTATAGGGCGCGTGGAAGCTTCGGAATGGATCGACGACGCGTCGGTCGCGACGGTCTTATAAAACACCAGTTTTTGCTCCAAAAACGCCTCGCCACTTCTGCCTTACCAACGACAATGGCTTATGAAAACTAAAATTCCCATAAACCATAAAAAGATGGAGGATGTGCGCAAAATCATATCGTATCTAGAAGACGACAAGAAGGAGTTCTACCTAACTATATATATTAACATGGCCAACCACAGCTTCTGAAGGTAATGAAGGAGAAGAAGGATAAAACTTTTTTTTATGCTTATTTGTATACCACTTTTTTTTAATTAAATAATCTCTACTACTACTTAAATATTTTGTTATTAACTTCCCATAGGAAGTTATTGTAATGGGTCCGATTTGTCAAATTGAAAATTTTGACATTTCTCGACGTTTCAAGGTCCCTAGAGTTGAAATAAAAGATTTTTAGAAAGATGTCTGTGCGTGCGTGTGTACGTACGTCCGTACGTCTGTACGTCCGTACGTCTGTACGTCCGTACGTTCGCGACGTTTTTTTCGTCGTCCATAGCTCAAGAACCAGAAGAGATATCGACTTCAAATAAATTTTGTTATACAGATAATAAGGCAGAAAGATGCCGAAAGGGCTCTCAAGAAAATTGCGTGGGTGGTTTTTTTACCATAGCAGTTTAAAAAAAAGGTGAAAATTTTGGTTAACCCTTAATATCTTACGAACCAAAAATGCTAGAGACTTGAATTTTAAAATTTTATATAATATATTGTAACGTAATACCAAACAAGTATATTTTTTGAAAAAAAATCCAGTTAACAGTTTTTGTTAAAAATCAAAAAAACTGAAAAAAAAAATTTGTCACCTCGAAAATTTTACGAATACAAAATGATTTTATCTCCAAAACAATTTTGTGCAACGAAGAATAATGTTTTTGACATCTGGTAAAATTTTGAGAAAAATCGAATTGATAGTTTTTTATAAAAAATAAAAACCTAAAAAAAAAAACATTACTCAAAGTTGGTAAAAATTGAATTTCGACTCAAATATCTTTTCAAAACTTTGAGATATTGGCTTAAAACTACTTTTATCTTTCAAAAAATATTGTTGTCAACATTCAGTAAAATTTTGAAAAAAATCGAATTGATAGTTTTCTTACAAAAAATAAAATCTTAAAAGAAAATTTAACAAAAGTTGGTAAAAATTGATTTTCGACTCAAATATCTTTTCAAAACATTTTGAGATTATGGTTTCCAACGAATTTTAACTTATAATAATTATTGTTTTCAACATTCGGAAAAATTTTGAGAAAAATCGAATTGACAGTTTTTTTTACAAAAAATAAAAACTTAAAAGAAAATTTAACAAAAGTTGGTAAAAATTGATTTTCGATGCAAATATCTTTTCAAAACTTTGAGATATTGGCTTTTATCTTTTAAAAAAAATTGTTTTCAACATTCAGTAAAATTTTGATAAAAATCTAATGGACAGTTTTTTTACAAAAAATAAAAACCTAACAAAAAAACAATACTAAAACTTGGTAAAAATCTACTTTCGACTCAAATAGCTTTTCAAAAATTAAAAATATTGTCTTCAAACTTTTTTTATTTCACAGAAAATATTGTTTTCGATATTCAGTGGTTTTTTATAAAAATCCAACAGTCCATTTTTTCATAAAAAAATAAAATCTATAAGAAATAGTACGCAAATTTGGTAAAAATTGATGTTCGTTTCTTGATATCTCTCAAATTAATTTAATTCATCTAATTAGTAAAAATTTAAGAAATGCTACTAAAATTGGTAAAAATTTGTTTTTCACTAAAAATCTATTTAACAAAACAAGATTTTCAAACTAAACTATTTCTTTATATGAAAAATATTGTTGGTAATTTTAAAATTTTTAAGAATAATTCAACTGACAACTTTTTTAACCCAACACCGAAAACCTACAAACTTTGAAGCAAGACAAATCGACAGACGGGATGGGAAGTTTTCAGTGTGGGTCGCATCCCAGCCTCTTTTTTTGTTATCATTTAAAGCTTTATTTTAAATAAATTATGCATTTATTTCATTAAAATTTGAGTTTTATTTGAAATTTCAAACCGTAAGTTGCAAGAACGGAATAAGTCCAACGTTTTCAAACCCTTATACCTGGCTACCAGAACCGGCTACAAACAAAATTTTTATCTCATTCCACTCAAATCCACGTGATCTTCATGTTATCTATAGGTCTTGGATCTCAAAAAAGTAAAATATAGACGCTATTCAGTTTTTTGCGTTTTCCCAACACTTTTGCAAAATGAACTTATTCCATTCTCACAACTGACGTTTCAATTACTGTATGATAATATTGCCGTTGTATACGTCTCAAATGCCACACAGCAATATTTATGTTTGTATCTATGTAGGTACAAATTTATAAACAGAAATAAAACTAAAACTTTATCAAGATGAGATATAAATTCAATAAATTGCTTTTAATATTCTACATACTTACAGCATTTTACCAAATTGAATGCCATTATCTCCAGACATTTGTCTACGAAAGAATTCTATTCTTTTTTTTTGTCATATTATTTATGATGAGTAAGTAATGAAAGTTTATTTACATTAAGTACAAACATATAAAATAAAACTACCCTTAAGGCATTTCCGGTCACAGACAAAAAGACAAATATTCCCTTATACTTCCTCTCTCGAATGAAATTTTGTAAACAAAAATGTTATTGAATTTGTGGAATGTGTTTGCAATGCGCAGGTCGCTCCATAAGTTCAGTGGATACAGAGAGCCTAAATCTTATAAATTACTTTGCCTAATTGCAGATAAAAAAAAAGTTATGATATTTGAAAACGCGGAATTAATTGATTGAATCTGTGTCAATCAAACAAACAAACAAACATTTTCTCAAATAAGCAAAAGTATAAATATAGCAGTGCTGATTATGAATACAACGTCCTTCTTTAATGTCCATCATTATGGACGGAGGATATTAAATCGTAGACAGATGTGGGACTTTGACATTTTGGAACGAAAAAAAAGACAACAAGGAAAAAATGAAAAGGGAAACATATTGCAACTCTTGACCTGTGAATATGATACCTCAAAGTTAAAGGAACTACATGCATCTAAAAAAATTGAGAGTTTCCATCAAGTGAAAGGCCATTGGTGTGCTATTTCGTTTGGCGCAATATTTTGGACTTTGATCTGTGACATTTTCTCAAAGGTTTAAGGTGAAAAGGTGGCATTAAAAACTGACTCTAGGTCAATTTGAAAAACTTTTCTTCCTTTTACTTGATAACTGGATATGATGGCTTCATAAATATTTTATGAGCTGTTTTCAAAATAAAAAATAAAACTTAAGAAAATAGAGTGCAGAAGCCCATTTTATTGGGCATTTACTCAATATGTACATTTTACTGTACAGGCATGGGCAAAAAAGTAGGAACATTTCTAAGGTTTTGAGTTTAATTGTTTTTTTTTTGTTCACTTATGTACTTAAGTAAAGTTAAGATGTTATCATGAAAAATCTATATTACGAGTATGTTAACGTTTAATATGTTTAACTGGTAACTATGCTTCATCGATAGTGGGTATCACTGATATGATCACAAGTTTGATTATCTTGGGAATGAGAACTTTTATCCCGAACAGCGTTAAAAGCATCAGACCTAAGGGAAACGCATGGTTTGATTTGATCTGTAAAGAGGTTATTAGAATTAAATAAATTAGGTGGCCTAAAAATCTGTTGAGAACTAGGCCTAGTGACTTCCAACTCTCAACCAATCCTGTGTGCGGGTAATGTTGTCAGAGGGATGCAGGGGACCTACAGTTTTACACCGAATCCGAACGGCTAATTTGAGAAAGCACTTTTCATGGCAAGAATTACTTTTGGGGGATTTGTCAATTCCTTGCAAGAGGGAGAACTCGTGATTAACTTTAGATGGCATAGGCAGGGACCTCTGGCAGAGAGAAAAAACTAAATGAGAGAACCAAATTTCCCCGTCTCCGTCTCTTCGAAACCTCTTACTCTCATTTTTTATAGCGTGTTGAATTCGTATCGGTGTATACATGTTTTCACCTCGGAGAAGAGTACACAAAAAAACATCATTTCCGGAAAATGCGACATTTTTCATTTTTGTTTATTGATAGCAAAGAAGGCTATGTTTTTTAAAGTCTCATTATAATATTTGTAATTCTCATGAATTTTTTTTTTAATTTTGCTAACATCTTGTCGTTTTTATATCTACAAAAATACTCCTATAATTCAAATTAATTCTAGCAAAACATTTTTGTTTGTCAATAAATAACGAAAGAAGTTATACCGGTAGTTCGTGGTGAATTTGTTTTTCCCTTCTTTTTCTCTAAGTTACAGATAGATGGCAGTAACAACCAAAACAAGAAAGGATGTGTGCAGAAAGTGTTTAACAAGGTTAAGGCTTTTTAGATTAGACTTTACTTGTATATATGAACGAGTACATGTTTTTTATAAATGAATGTTATGTTTATTTCAATAGTAATACCTTAACTATTAACTTAACTACTGTATTATCTAAAATATACTGCATTGAATTATTTTACATTGAATTATAAAAGGCGGAAATAATAAAGTTCTATAGTTTACCGGGAATATTTATATAAAATATCCATATCTTCTGCAATTGCGGCATCAATCGATATTTTCTGGAACTTAGTGTTAACGTAACATTTATTTGTCATGAATTACTTTTTCAACTTTTTTATACACCATAAAAATCAATTATAAAATTTGGCTGTGATAATAATTACTTTAACACAGCATTTTCTATGTTTATAGTTATTCAGGTTTAGCCCTTAACTTTGATTTGCATTTATTTATGAATAGCCTAAAAAGTTTAGCAAACATCTATGAATAAGCCACAATGCACTTTCAGAAAAACTGTAGTTAGAACTTTCCCTGACAGATTTTTCCTTGTCGCTATATAACTGAAAGATAAGATATAAATAGTTAGAACTGGAAAACTTATAAAAATGATGCATGAGACTTAAATTTTGGTTTAAGAACAAATTTGTATATTCTTTTCACAAAACCACTGAACTAGCGAGAATACAAATATTTTTACTTTTGTACAAAAGTACTTTTCGGTTTATGTAGTTAAGCCTTTAAAAGCAACACACTACCTTAGGGGAAAGCAGTAAGAATAACTTATCACCTATTCACAAACCTTATGCAATGAAAATTGGTAACAGAAGTAACAAATTGACGGTCTTTTTATTTAGTGTCTACTTAAATCACTTATTTTCAGCATTTTGGAAATGTCGTGAGTGATGTAAGGAAAACAAACAACGAGTACACACAAATAAAATAGGAATGGAAAAAAGAGATGAGTTATAAAAATGTTTTCAATGTTCCATGTTTACATTCTGTAACTCTCGTTTTCAATGTTCCTGCAACTCTCGCATCGACAAAATTAAGTCGATAAACTCTGAAAATTGAAACAAATCTGAGTTTGTTTTGCATCTTTAAACGGTCTGAGCTAAAATTAAACACATAAACGCAGCTAATAATACAAACAATAGTTGTAGTGCTTTCAGAGTTTTATGTTTCTAACTAATTCTCATTGGACTGTTGCACCACATAATTTATTTTACTTACTTAATGATTAAAACTGGCTTCAAATAACTAACTAATATTTATCTAAATGCGTAATTTAGAATTGTTTCTAAATCTTCATTGTTCTGGCACCTAACAAGAGTAATTAATTTCACTTCAAATTCTAATGATATTACTCTCAAACGAACACAATGAGAGTACCAAAAAGTTGTTCATACACAATTTTGAATTTTTTTTGAACACCTCTGAACAGCTGACTACATCCGCCATTTTTCAAAGGTGGTCGCCATTTTTAAAAGGTGGTGAGCAGAGAGAAAAGAGAGAAAAGTTTTTTCTCTCTCGTGGTGAGTATGTGCACAAACTTGCATAAGTATTTGTTCCCCAAATTTTTTTTATATGAAGTTAATACATATGCAAGTTGGTGGCCAAATCACAGCTTGTAGGCAAAAAGAGAGCAATCGTCGAAGTTGGTTCTCTCTATTAGTTCTTTCTCGATGCCTCTGGCATGACAGTCCAACACACTAAAAATCAAGCTAACCCTACTGAGAACAACCGGAATATGTTCAAGCAAACCAAAAAAGCTTGCAATGACCATATTCGAAGGATCAAATTATGCATGAATAAAAAAAAATGGCAAAAAATTCTGCAATGTCACAAAAGTATTAAATTTGTTGGTCACTTGTAAAAAACATGGGGAATTCTTTCTCTTCCTAGGTTCCTAAGCTCGTTGTCAATGACACTCCATTTTTTAGCTTTTTATAGAAAGTTAAACTCTTTGTTAGGCAGTTCGGCTTCAATTCAACGCTGCCAGTGAACCAGTGAGTGTTATTACTCCGCATTTACTTGAGCGCGTTATCACCGCTATTGTTCTATAAAGAGGTGTTCTTCAACGCTGGCAAAACCACTGCGTAAGCTTTTTTCATCTATCCTATTTATCAGGTCTCCTCCGAATCACCCTTTTTTACCGTGATTTATGTTTCTCTCTCTCCAAAGAAATAGCCACCTTGAACAGTTAAGGTATACCCACGAACACAACTTCGGTAGTAGTGTCAAGTACAGAAATTCGTTCTTAAACCGTTCTACGCGTATGTGGAATACCTTACCACTCTGTACTTTCCAGTCATTGCAATGTTCAAGCATTCTAACAAAATTTTTCAAACTAGTGTTGATTGTTTTTAAAGTAAATTGTCCAACCAACAGTGATTGATTTGAATAAACTATAAGTTTGAAAACTTTTGTTTGAAATTACATAATGACGCTTGATTAACACTTTTTTACACTCATGAATAATCTATTATTGATTCATCTATTTCATTAATTTTTGATTGACTTCATTTGCGCGTTGATGAATTGTCACAGTCCAATAACATCAGATTATATTTACTTTGACAATAGTTTTACAGAACGACGCACGTCTGTCGGGTCATCTAGTTTCATACATAATAATCCATCAACATCAACAAATTGCATTTTGAAGTTTAAACCAAGTGGTCCTATTTTTTTGGCCTGCTTTGTATGAAACCAGCAGCAATTGGACTCCAAAATCTTGACAGCTAATATAACTTTCAAAAAAATAGCACAAGTTAAGAAACATTGGCAAAATATTTAGTCTATTTTTTAAAACAATCAAATATGGCAAAACCTCCCTAGATTCCTTTCGGTTAAAGGTATATTTTGCGAACCCCTACCTACCTATCGAAAAACTGATACACTTCACATAAATTTCTTTCTTTGGAGTAAATTCTAGGCCACTACACCATCAGTAGCCGTGTTTTTTTGGTATTCCATATATAGTACAGTGAGAATTTGCCAACAATAAACGATCCGCAGTAGTCCGGTTTTTATATTTGAAAGTTGATACAATTGAATATTTGCAAGAATAATTTATCAAAATATTCCAAAATAAAATAGAAACATTCAGACCAGGTTGGAAATCGTGTAAGCTGATTTTTGATAGTTGACTATCAAAATCATAAGAAACATCGAAACACCATTTGCATTTCAGAAAGTGCTGTCAAACTTAATAATTTTTAATTCTTCTTGTGCGGTGGAAACTCCAAAAAGATTTATTTAATCTAAACTGAGATAAACTTTTGTTGGAAACATAGCAAAACTTAAATATCCTTTGTATTGTTTTCTCTTGCAAAATAAGCCCAGTTAGTCCATTTTCACTAACAAAACTAAATAATATCAACAGTAATAGATTGATTTTTTTCCCAAATGGAAAACACATGATTCCAAATGCACAACTACTCAACGAACACAGCCATCGAGATACAAATGCAATATCAATCGTACCAACATTTGAGAACGAAATAACATAAGATCCATTCGAGACTCGTATAAATGTCAAAAACCCATCTGTAGTAAGATTCTACTTTAACTTTTATCGGTCGTATTCATACTACGGATATTGTTTTTGTTATTCGTGTAAAATCCTACTACACTATTGATAGATTTTCCAACAAAACACGGGTAGTATTATAAAGAACCTGGATTTATTCTTTAATAAAAAGTTTTTATTGACTTCAAATCATTGAACTCTACACGAAGCAGGTAAATGTAGGTAAGGTAGGTACTCGTATCTGAGAGGTACTTAATCTATCGTAATGCACGAAAACAAAGCATGATGTCATCCTTGAGGTTCCTATTTTCCTTTTTTAAGAGAAACTCCTAAAGTTCTTATTTATGTACAAAGAGAATAGAGTCCTGCGCAAAAGCTTAAACTTTCTTCTATAAAAAATAAAGAAAAAAACTTTTTTTTCTAAAAAAGGGTGGCACTAGGTTAAAATTTAATCAACCCCACACAAAACGATAAACAAAAGAAAAGCTTGTTTACCCTTTTTAAGGATTACATATACATAACTTTTGAGGGTAGACTTTGTTTGTGTTTTTATTTTTTATTTCTTGTCGAAGCTCTTTTTGAGAATTACTTATGCAAGGCACCTCACCTATCTTTATAGGTTTAGGTTAGGCTACAAGTTAATACCTCGGAAGTTAAATGATTTTGAATAATGTTTGGTGTATTTTATCTTCATCATCATAAATCAACATTTTTTATCTGAAAAATTTTAAGAGGTTACATCGAAATATCAAAAGTAGAATAACAAACAAATTTAAATCTGATTTTTAGGTTTTTGAACTACATATGTACATATGTACGTACTAGGTAGAATAAATGACAAACACGATAAAATTTTCGCTTGACCGATAAAATTTATGTATATAAAGAAAAATTATTTTGAGTTAAATTACGTCATTTAAAGCAAATTGGTGATTTCATTATTTAACATAAAAAACTATAAATCATACATTTATTAGAAGTTTTAAACGCAACAAGATGTTGTTACTTAAAAATGTTTCTACTGAATTGACACTGTAATTCAAAATTTAAAAAAACAAAAATAAAGAATGTTTCAATGAATATAATTAACAACAGATATCCCCAATGAATGCCGAAGTGATACTCAAAAAATGGTTTTTACCACCTATTTTTAAAACCGGAACCGGGTTCTTACTCTGTATTACGTTTCTAAGGTCAATCCTATTCAAAAGTGCGTTTCTTTCCGCTTTTAAATTGGTACTCCGTAAAACATTCGAATTGATACTTTTTCCATTTACAGAATCGTTTTTTTTTTCGAGTCTCGAAATATTACTCATGACATCTGTCAAATTAAGGAATAAAAAAAGCGGGAAAAGCAAACAGTAAAGCATCATTCACATGAGCGCGACCAACGAACGACGAATGAATTAAAAAATGTGAGTTTATATACGTTTAAAGACATATTTCCACACAAATTCTTAACAAAACGATAGCAATATAGTTTCTATTTGATTTATGATGCATACTTTTACTATTATTACTATTCGTCGCAAAAAAATTATAGTTGATACGAACTGTCAAACTTTATTCGCGTTCCACATTATCCACACTCGCAACGAATAAAATAATCGCGCGTACTTAACCTAAAAAAATCGTTCTTGTTTTGGTTTCGGTGGTGAATGTCAAACTTCTTTCGCGACGAATTAAAAACTCTCATGTGAAAGAAATGTCAAAATCGACGAATATTCGTTCATTCGTTGGTCGTTGGTCGTGCTCATGTGAATATTGCTTAACTGTGTTTTAAAAGAAATAATTTAAAATAAATCGAAAGATAATGGATTCAGTGGAACTTTGGATGGATGCTGAAAACAGTGGAGAGCGGATCGAGCGGAAAATTATATATAAATAATACAAATATAATATTAGGGAATTGTGTGATAAAAGTAAAATTTGGTTGTTGTCAAAGTTCAATTTCACTGTTCAAATAATTGGGGCGTATTCATAGAAAATTACTAAAGCCGTGATTTCTTGATCTATAGTTTAATGCTTGTTGGTTAAATAAACACAGCTCTTATTCATAGTCAATTGGTCTGCTGTGTTTAGTAAAATCCCAGGTTAAGGTTGTATTTTACTACAATTATACTTCAAATGACAGGTCAAAGCAAAAAAATACTGTTTTATTTTCAATATTTTTATTTTGTGCTGTTATTCCTCAAATTGGATGTCGAAAAAAGTAAGTAAAACAAAACTATTTACTAAAAATATAAAAAAAGCAACAAACAACGGTCTATAATATTTTAGATGAACAACAAGGAAAATATAAAACGCAAACGGCAGGAAAACTGGTCTTTAATTGCGGTATCAATCGATATTTTTTTGGACAGAAAGTTGACGTAAATTTTATTTTATATGATTTACTTTTTCAATTTACAAATAAAAATAAAATATGACATTTGGCTGTGATAATAACTACTTAAACACAGCATTTTCTATGTTTATATTTAAACCACAGGCTTAGCCCTAAACTTAGGTTTAAATTTATTTATAAATAGCCTAAACTCTGGACTTGCTTAGTAACAAGTTAGCAAGAGTTTAGTAAACATCTAAGAATATGCCCCATTGTGTATTGTTTTAGTTTCCTACAGAATTTTCGCTTTGGAATTGGTAGCCTTCCCGCATTCAATTCTAGCTGTATTTTATTGGTAATTATTAGCTTGTGCAGTAATGGAAAGTAAGTGCAGTAATGGAAAGTGTAAATAAAACAAATGTACACTATTATATGCACTCTTATTTTGAATCTCCAAGTTGGTATCTGTGCAATAATACTTATGTCAAAATCAGCTGTCAACCAGTTTTTAAAATACGTACTCAAGGGATGTGTTGAAAAAGAATTGTTGTTTTTATGTAAAGTTGAATAAGAGTTCAAGTTAATGTGTACATGCAGGTCCAGTCAGAATAGAGTTGAGTATGAATTGAAAGATTGAAATAACATAAGAGTGCCTGTCCACATTACATTTTTAATGTTAGGTGCAAGCAGTGAGACAGGTAGATTATATGTGAGTGAAAAAGAGAGAGATGGGTAGATTACAGCCCAAATGCAAACAATATTCTTGTATTCAACATGAAAGATTTTGTATTGTATGAGTGAAAGATAGATAGATTTCAAGGGTGTGAGATAGGGATGTGCAGATTGATTTTCTCTTCATCGTATGGACACAACGAACATAATAAAACCCAGCATAAAAAATCCAATGTAGACAGGCACTAAAAGCCAAAAGAAGGGTGTGAGGGGAAATTTTGTCCTTCCCCGTAAGCCCGTCTTGGCTACAAGCTCCCAGTTGCTGGCAACTCAGTTTTCCTGGGTGAAAGGGAACAAATCAACGCAAAAACATTCAGCGCCGCAATTAAACTTTCTCTTCACAAAATAAACTTGCACTGCGATAACTGACGCGAAGCAAATCAGGGCGAATCATTCACAATGATAACAAAAATGACAAATAAACAATTCCGCGTTGGCGAATGTGCCACTTTCGCGTTGGTTTGGGAGAGCCTTTAAACCCGACCAATGACGAAAGTTTTGTTTTCGCATCAAATGTTTCGCTTTGGTTTTGGGCGAGTCCTAACACACATCACACGTCAATAAATTTAGAGATAGCACTGTGATTATTGATGATTTTTGGGTGATATCAAGTAGTCAACGCATTGAATATTTACGTTGACAGTCTAATCGTAGATTAATATTTCAAACCAATTTATTTTTATTCTAGTGAAAACAGAGCACAAGAAAAATACGAACGCATCCCCAAATAATAAAATCCTGCCAACCTTTAAGTAAAAAATATTTCTGGAACTGGATGAAATGTCATTCTATTCCAAGCATTCCAAAACTTTATATGAACTATTTATATGCACTATTTTTGCTGCCTTATTTATCCGCACTATTTCTTTGTTGTTATTTAGTGTGTAAGATTTTGCTGCGCTGCGTATACATTTACCAATAAAAACGCCTTCTGTTTAAAGCCTTTGCCACAAATTGTAAGAAGTTTGCTTGGCGTCATATATGTATTTTTAAATGTCTCTTGGCTAAATCGGTACCCGTGGCATGATGGTTAGTGCGTACGACTGTCATCTGTCATGCGAGAGGTCTTGGGTTCAATCAATGCCTGGTGTCATCTATTTTTTTTCACGGGTACTGCCTATTGCGAAGAATTAACAAATTCTCCAAGAGTAGTTCTTGTGATGAAAAGTGCTTTCTTAAATTAGCCGTTAGGATTCGGCTTAAAACTGTAGGTCCCCTCCATTCCTGACAACATTATACTCGCACACTAGGACCTAGTCTTCAATAGACTGTTGCGCAACCTAATTTTTTTTAATTTTTAATTGGAAATACATATAACCCATTAATCAAAACATTTCTTTAGATGAGACGGTTCACAATTAAGCAAACAATCGGTAATTTCGTAGATTCGGGAGGAATTTCGGAATTAAATTCAAAAACATTTTACGACAAAATAAGTTCAACATTTAAAAGTTTATAACATACTTTTTTTATCAATTAAATAACCAAATTAAGCTAAAACTAGCCTAAAAGGGGTTTTAGAAAATATCAGTTGTTTATTTTTATTTTATTTCATTTTATGAATTTGTTTCCCTTAACTAATTCTTTCATTAGAAGATACATACATTTACAAAAAGAAGTAAATGATTTATGTTGAAAACGGTATAAAAATGTTAAGGTGTTTGTGTTTGATAAATTAATTATTTAAAGCTTGTTTCAAAATCTTTATTCAAGCTCATCGGACAATCCCGAGATTTGCTATGAATTTATTTTTTAAATATCAATATTTATGGTTTTACATAGCATACATTTTACAATTTTCGCGAAACCTGTATTTGTTCCTTCCAATCTTGGGTTCGTTTGAGGAAAGTAGAAGTTCCGAAATAAAAAATGATATGGTTTGGGTTACTGCAATACTTTAAAGAAAAATATTCTTATCATTAACAAAAAGTGCTGTTATATTGCAGAGTTTTCTAAAAAAAAAAAACAAATTCTAAATGCCAAAATTATATATGTATGTATGTACATATGTAACTTTAGAACCGAATTCTAGACTTATTTATCACTTTGTTGATTATTTGTGTTTATTTCCTTTTGCTCTAAATAACTGTGAGTCCTATTTCAATCACTGCTACTTTTTAGTTCATATATAAATTGTCGATTTTTAATGGCATCTTTGGAAAAAGTACGACAACGCATACGACAATAAAAAATGATAACAGATAAGATAATATTCTATTTTCTATTCGAAAGTTGTCTTTGCCAACCAGTTTTGTCAAATTGAAAACATTGACATTTTTGACTTTTTGCAAACCCTAGATTCTAAATCCATTATTTAAAAAAAAAAATCTGTTTTTCTACACATTTTACACAGAATCGGTATCAATAAAAAATAATTAATATTAACTTCGACGAAGAATTAAGTTCTTGAAATCTTCTTAAATTACATAAAAATAAATTGATAGTCTTTTTAACAAAACAATTGTTCTCAACAAATACTAGTCAATTACGTCTCGAACATTCGAATATCTAGGCAAAAAACAATTCAATTTTCAATTTTTCAATTCAATTTTCGAAATTTTTTAAATGGCAATACATGTTACAAAAAACATCGTTTGCTTATTTTTAAGCGCAGTTAGTTTTAACAAAAATAAAACAATAATACACTGGGGCGTATAAACACTTTTGCATTCGTAAAAAAATTCGAACTCGATATTTTAATACAAGTACAACACGACGCGACGTCACGATGGTATAGACAAGTCGAAAAAAGTGGGTCTCGTGATGATGTCTATCTGTCTGTCTGTTCTCGCTCATACAGCCCAAACCATTAGGTCGATTGACTTTAAACTTGCAAATTAAGGTTCTACACTAATTCGCGTTCGGCATTTTTTTCTTTTTTTTTAGACTAAAAGTAACAGAAAAAATACAAATTTATTGGTGAAAAATCGAAAATTCGAATTTACTCAAAAAACGAACGGATAGATTTTTATGAAATGTTCCCTCATTTTTTTTCTCAACTTGGCTTATTTCGGAAAGGTATCTTATTTCAATATTTTTGGTTTTTGCACAAGCTCTTTTTTTATTTTAAAAAAAATATTAATTTTTTTTTTCAAAATGTGTTATCCCGAAAACGGCCCAAAACTTTTTTAAGTATAAAAAATATAAAATGTATAATAATATCTTCTCAGTAACTCCAAACTAAAAATAATTTTAAAGAAAAGCTGACAAATTTTTAAAATAAAACTTTGAAAAATTAAGGGTTTACAAAAACAAATTGCATTTAGATTTATGGAGACAAACTTATTTTGCAGGTATATTTTGAAATCATAAATTGTGAGGACTATTTTCAAAGAGACTCTTCGGATACAGAAGCAAGTTCGTACAATTCTGTCGGATATTTTATTTTTTTCTAATTAACGTTGTATTGTTTTTAGCTCTTAAAATATTTTTTAACAGAAACAATTTCACACAAATATTAATTTTAAAACAAATCACAAACAGTGATGGCTGTTTTGACGTTTGTGCACAACAAATATAAGAGAAACCATTATTTTTAAGACTTCAAAACTTAAATATAGATATTTATTTTGATTTTCTGGTTGAGGGGTGTTTTTTTTAGACATTTGCGCCCATGTTCCGAATTTCGATCGAAAGTGAATTGAAATCACTTTTCAATTTCAGAAATTGTATGTTCTTCAATTCGATCGATTTCGAAAACTTCGAAATTGCTTCGAACTGTCAGAACTGAAGGATCATCCATTTTTATTTTGGTTCTGAAGTAAAATTTTTGCTGTTTTGAAGATAGATGCAATGTTATTGGCAATTTTAAGTGAAAAAAGGAAGCAGAATTCAAGAGAAAAAATAAGAAGACGAATTTTGCGAGACAAATTAAATATATTGGATTTACCTGTCACAATGTAAGTGTGTGAAAATTATGTAGAATTGTTCTGATAAATAAATTAAATTCTTAATTTTTTCTTTTAAGCTTTCATTGTAATAAATGTTGTTCAGAAGTAAGTCTATTCCTTATAAAATGGCAAAAAACTGAGCGTAAACCAAGTCACACAGAAGCAAAAACAGAGATTCGTTTTTTAGCCGTACTACGCGAATGTGGAATGCCTTACCACACTCTGTCTTTCCTAGTCATTGCAATATTCAGGAATTCAAAACCAATATGCACCGACATCTCCTTTTAAACCCTCTCTCCTCATCCTAGTGCTCACACTGTGCGTCTGCATAATTAGGGTAGTAATATTCCCTTGAGTGTGTGCTTATTATAAACAAAAAAAGACCAACTCCGAAAAAAGTATTTCCAGATTAAAAACCATATTTATAAAAAAAACACCCTTCATTTTTGGAAACGATTTCTTGATTATATTTTTAAAAAATTCTTACAAAACAGTCCTGCCTGATGAATTACATCGTTTTTATTTTTTGTATTAGCTGTGTTTTTTTTGGTATTCCACATATAGTACAGTGAGAAATTGCCAAAAAAACGATCCACAGTAGTCCGGTTTTTATATTTGAAAGTTGATACAACTGAATATTTGCCAGAATAATTTATCAAAATATTCCAAAATAAAATAGAGAAATTCAGACCAGGGGTAAAATCGTTTAAGCTGATTTTTGATAGTTGACTATCAAAATCAAGAAAATACGTCTGTGTAAGGTGATAGTCGATTTCAAAGTTGTAACCATACAATTTGACATAAAATAAAAACTTCAAGAAGGGGGTTTGTTTGTAGACTACTACATTAAAATGTGGTGTTGAAGCGAGCTTGAAGCTTGGCTCGTCTCAATTCTTTATATACCTGTATCGAGTTAAAATGAACTTGATTCGACTCGATTCCGGTCGGGGATCGGAGTCGAGTCAAAATGTGTGAAGAAGTTCGTTTTACAGATAATGCATTATGGTATGTTTATTTGCATATTTGTGTACAAAAAATATAATTTTATTTTAATAAAATTAAAGAAAAAAAATTGCACATGGAGTAGGTAGCATATTCTTATTTGGTGCTGAACTATTCAGTTTTTCATTGTTTAACACGAATCAAACTATCTCACTTGCACTTCATAAGAAACAACGAAACACCATTTGCATTTTAGAAAGTGCTGTCAAACTTTAGCATTTTTAAATCTTCTTGTTCGGTGGAAACACCAAAAAGATTTATTTAATCTAAACTGAGATAAACCTTTGGTGGAAATATAGCAAAACGTAATTATCTTTTCTATTTTTTTTTTCTCTTGCAAAATGCACAACAACTACTTAACGAACACAGCCATCGAAATACAAAAATGCAATATCAATCGTACCAACATTTGAGAACGAAATAGCATTAGATCCATTCGAGACTCGTATAAATTTAAAAAACGCATCTGTAGTAAGATTCTACTTTAACTTTTATCGGTAGTATTCATACTACGGATATTGTTTTTGTTATTCGTGTAAAATCCTACTACCTATACTATTGATAGATTTTCCAACAAAACACGGGTATTGATTTAACCACAAATTTTTGACTGTGAAGGTTTTTTTTATAAAAACAACGATTATGTAACAATTAAAAAATTTTGATTGAAGGAGTACAGTATGTAATATTATCAGCGCAACATTTTTCACAATAAAATAAAATTATAAAATACTCGTACATTCATACTATATTTTTTGAAGTTAACATGTAAGTAAAAGGCTTGTAAAACAATGCAGTTTATTGTGAATACAATTATAAAGCATTTATTGAGTTGAGTGAAAGACTTCAAAAGAATGCAAATACTTCTAATGAATGCAAAGAGTGCATGAAATCTCAAATGAATGCAAAATGATTGCACTAAAATGGAGAAAAAATTATTGTTGATTTTTAAGATAATTTCAATAAATGCAATTTTTATATTAAATCATAAAAGAATTGCATTCCCAAAAGGATGCATTCTTTAACAAGCCTGGTAAGTTACCTAATCTTGTTGTAATTTTTCTAAAATTTTGATAGGTACCTACACCAAAATTTAAATACAAAATTTCGAACAAATTTAGAAAATAGATTTTTAAATAAAATTATTCATAAATACTTCATACAAAATCACAATAAAATGGGAATTTAATAGATATATTTAAAAAATAAAAAAACTTGATAACATACATTTATCCAATCGAATGCAGAAGTAATCCGTTTGTTGATTGTAATGTTTTTGAAAATGATGATTCAATCCAAATATGGTGCGTTTTGTTTATTATTTTTGCACAAGTTTATTATTATTATTTTTGTTTTGTTTATTAATATTTTGTATGTATTTTTTTTGTTTTCGAACAAGAAATAAAAACAAATGAAAGAAGAAAGAGAAAAAAGGAAAAAAATGATTTTTGTTTGGTTTAAATAAATTTTTAGTCGGTAAATTTTTCGAATAATTTTTCCACACACACACACAATTTGTATCAGGTATTATTTTTGTTTTGCCAAATTGGTTAAAATATTTTATATTCTTTTCTCTCTGAACACCAACAATATAGGTATAGTATTAAACAAAATAAGAATGTAAAAAAAGAAAAAACAAACTACTCAAGTAAATTGTAGTTTTAATTTTCTTTTAATTTTTGAAACAATAAAAAAGTGATTTTAAAAAATCAGAGAATAAATCAAGCAAATAAGAATGAATAAGAATATAAAAAGAAGTGAAGAAAAATAAAATAAACAATTTGTGCAAGAATTATTGTTATGTTTTGTTGTCAAAATATTAAATGTTCAACATATTGTTGCAATGAAGAAAGGCACAGAAAATAATAAATGAATATATGTATGTACATAAAACTCACTCGAAAATATCTCAAAATATGTGTTCTTCCGTTTTCTTTTTAAATTTGTTTATAAATATTTAGGTACTTTAATTTTTCTTAATTTTCTTATTTCATTTTAAAATTTCTTCCCAAGAAATTTTTCGAATAGAAATTATTTATATTTTTTTTTTCAAAACTTGTAGTTTTGGTTGACTTTTCGTTTTCTCAAATTGAAGGCCAATGAAGATAAAGCTGAATCTAAATTATTTACATTATCGAAGTAAAAATCTTTTTTTTTTGTTTATTTGTTTTTGAAAAATAAAAAAGAATTAACAAAAATAGGTATTTTAAAAATTAACACAATTTTGGATGAAATTAAATTTCAAATACGAACTTGATCAAAATCGCATTGCGTGTGAGAATGTTGTTGTGGAGTTAGTTTGAAGAAAAGGGAAGATATTTTGGTGTGACAATCGCATTCCAATATTAAAACTGAATAAACAAAACAAAGAAAATCGAAATCAATAATATTTTCAGCCACAATTCCAATTCCAGCGCACTCTGAGAAGTTACAAAAGCAGCGAATTCAAAAAAACCTATGACAACTAGGTATACGAGTACAACAAAAACAAATCCAGTGTTATCCTTTTGAATACAAAATCACACAATAATATTTAAGTGTCCTCCTTAAAAGAACCCCCCTAAATGGGTATAATAGCGCAAAAGGTATATTTTTATTTATTTATGAAAAACCGTCACATAAGTATGTCCACAAAAATTCAAGGAGTGTTTAAAATATTGCTCGTTTTTATTTTAATTTTAGTTTTCAAAAATTCTATTTCAATCTATTTGCTTGATTTTTCTCTTTTCTTTTTAAATATATTGTTGACTTTAATCAATCATCTCAGAATTTTATTTGTATACGTTTTTTGAAAATTCTAAATCGTTTTCGGAATTCCTTTTTTTTCAGAAATATTCAGATTAACCGTGTGCGTCGTCGAGAAGTAAAAGTTAAAAACAAAAAATATTGAAATTATTCGCAAACTTTGCGTCGTTTTTGCTTGATTATTTATTTTTATCCGCCACGTACCTTTCTCGAATGAAAAAAAATCAAGACTGCCGAAGTGCCGACGATGAGCGCGACGATGATGACGAGAGAAAAATTTCAAACTTTGGGGCTTGGGGGCTCTATTAAAGCTGACGCTGAATCTATCTGACCCATCCACATCCACAAGACCACAATAAAAAAATTCTCCATCTCTGCCAAACAAATAATATTTGTGGTATAAATTGGAGATTGATATTCTCTTAGATTTTTGTTAAAGTTAAAAGCATTTTCTTTTTGTATAGCTTTTTGTTTGTTTTTGGAGAATGTGGTTTTCTGGTTAAACATAAGCAATGATGGGTAAACATGAAAACAGCTGAACGAAAAAAGAAGAAACAGTGAGATACAACTTTTTATTTACTCGCATGTGTTTTGTATCTTTTATCGCTCTGTGTGTTTTGGAGGAGGGAGAAGAACAGTAACGTGGTGCTGTGATGGTGGTGTTTGGACATTAGAAAGCTTTTGATATTGTTTTGTTCTCTTTAAAGTGAGCTTTTATTGCTCTCTTTGGGGTGATAGTACAGTAGAGTCTGAAAATAAATATCTATCAAATTCAGAAAACTTACAGTATTATTTTTAAAGACATTATAACCGCTACAAAAATCTATGTACTATTTATAATGCCCCTTAACGCAAAAACTTATTAAACGTTTGCAGCGTTGAATAGGGTCATTATAAGCTAAACACGTTTGGAGGTTGAATACTACATACATTTTGTTTTAGTATTGAAATGTCGGTTTGGCATGACATTAAGAACAACAAAAAGGCTTTTGACTTTCTAATTTCATAAATGATTTGACTTCTTTTAATTCACTATTTCCAAACCCCAGAAGGCAAACTATTTATAAAAAGTGGTTTTATCCAATGAGCCTTAGAAATCAGGAGTTAAAATAAATTAAAGTTTTCGAATGATCACAGGAATCTTAATTTACAGCACTTACTGACTTAAGTTGGCGCTACAGTCCTGTGTGAACTAGGGCCTTGCCCATCAAGTTACATAGGTGAGGTCACTTTCCACTTGTGCGCGCCACCTGATTCGCGCTCTTCCTCTACTGCGCTGTCCTGTGGGTGTGGATTCGAAGACTTTCCGGGCCTAAGCATTGGTTTTCATGCGCTCTACGTGACCCAGCCATCTTAGTCGTTGGACTTTTACCCTTCTGGCTAAGTCTACGTCGCTGTACAGCCCGTACAGCTCGTCGTTCCATCTTCTCCTCCACTCCCCTTCGATGCATACGGGACCGTAGATCACACGAAGAACTTTTCTCTCGAAACGACCCAAGGTGATTTAATCCGCTTTTGTCATAGTCAATGCTTCTGCACCGTATAGCGGACGGGGACGATGAGTGTGTTACATAGCAACACTTTGGTCCCTCGAGAGAGCGCTTTGCTACTCAATTGCTATCTTAGCCCAAAGAAACAGCGGTTAGCAAGAGTTATTCTTCGTTTGATCTCAGCGCTGGTGTTCTTTTCTGCGTTTACAGCGGAGCCTAGGTAGACGAAGTCCTTAACTACCTCAAAGTTCGTTTGTCGATGGTGACGTTTTGACCAAGACGTCGGTGTTGTATGTCCTTTCTTGATGACAGCATGGACTTTGTTTTGCCCTCATTAACCGTTAAACCCATTTTTGCCGCCTCTGCCTCAATACTCACAAAATCCCCATCAGCATAATATGCTAGTAATTGGACAGACTTTTGAAAGATACGAGTAATGCCTCTAGTTTTGACGTGTGAGCTCTGCACTATTCTTTCAAGTACGATGTTAAAAAAATCATATGACAGCGCATCACCTTGTCTAAAACCTTTTTTGACATCGAAAGGTTCTGTTAAGTTGTTTCCAAACTTTATGGAGCAGCGTGAATTCTCCATGGTCATCCTGCACAAACGGACGAGTTTGGCAGGGATGCCAAAACTAGACATGGCTCTATACAGCTCGTTCCTGTAGATGCTGTCATATGCGGCCTTGAAATCGATGAAAAGATGGTGGGTGTCGATTTGGTGTTCTTGGGTTTTTTCCAGGATCTGCCGTAATATTTGATCGACTGTGGACTTTCCTGGTCTAAAACCACACTGATAAGGACCTATTAGGTTGTTGACGTTCACATATTACGGCAGAGAAGGCGATGTTAAGTAGGCTGATTCCTGTATAGCCGGTGCAGTTTAGAGGATCGGGCAAACAATACTGAGGTTCCATTCATCGGGCATGCTTTCTTCCGACCATATCTTACAGATAAGTTGGTGCATGCTCCTAACCAATTTATCTCCAGGTGCTTTAAAGAGCTGGGCATTCAAGCCATCCACTCCAGCGACTTTATTAGACTTCAGCTTAGATATGGAAATCTTTACTTCGTCTAATTCGGGAGGATTGGATTGTTGGCTTTCGTCGTCTATGTTAAATGGATCATCCTGCCTGACAGCGGAATTCGGTTCGTCGTCGCCGTTATACAGTCTGCAGAAGTGGTCCTTCCATATCCTCAGCATTGACTGCGATTCCACTATGATGTTTCCACTTTCGTCTTTGCAGCCTTCGGTTCTAGGTTTATGTACCTGTGAATTTCGTCTCACCTGTTCATAAAACTTTCGAACTTCATTCCTGCTTTTCAACCTCTCAACATCTCGACCGCACGCTTCTCATGCTCTCTCTTTTTCCTTCTGAGAAGTCGGTGTTCCTCTCGCCTCTTCTGTTCATAGAGCTCATGAGCAGCTCTCGTCCTTCTATGCAGCGCCGCTTTGCGTGCCTGTTGTTTGGATGCATTTGCCTGCCGACATTCCTCATCAAACCAGGGGTTCCTTGTTGGTGGTTTCTTGAAACCCAGCACAATAGAGGCGGATTGCATCTTGGCAATGTTGCCACTGGTTTTCGATACATTGTGTTGGCGGCACAGAACTTCGAGAGCGGTTACTTGTAACTCGGTGGGAAAAGGATTTGGCGATCTCTTGCGATTGTAGCCGTTGGACGTTGTACCTTCTCCCAGCATCTCCCTGTTTTGCCTTGGGTTTGGAAACCCGAAGTGCTACCTTGGTTACAACGAGGTAGTGGTCCGAGTCGATGTTAGCTCCTCGGAAAGTTCGGACATCCATGATGCTGAAAGCGTGTCTGGCGTGGATCGCAATATGGTCAATCTGGTTGACGGAAGATTGATCTAGAGAACTCCAAGTTCCTTTGTGGATGATGAGGTGTGGAAAACGCGTAATGGCTACCATGACGTTTCGCCCCGCAGTAAAATCTTGAGCCTGAATCCGTTGTGGGAAGTGTTGTCGTGCAGGTTGTTTTTCCCGATTATTCCTTCAAAGATGTCTTCCCTTCCTAGCTTGGCATTAAAATCGCCCAGGACAATTTTAATATCGTAGCTAGGACACTGCTCGTATGTCTTGTCTAAGAGCTCGAAGAACATATCTTTGGTGTTGTCATCCTTCTCATCTGTGGGGGCGTGCGCGCATATCAGGCTAATATTGCCGAATTTAGCCTTGATGCGGATGGTCATGAGGCGCTCGTTGATGCACCTATAGCTTAAGACTTGTTGCCTAAGTCTGGCTCCAATGACGAAGCCGCATCCAAATAAGCGCTGTTGGTTTTCTCGGTAGCAGCCACCATAGTAGATATCGCAGTTTTTCATCCTCTTTTTACCCGGCCCATCCCATCGTATTTCCTGGATGGTGGTGATGTCTGCTTTATAGCAGTCTAGGGCCTCCGCTAATTCTTCGGCTGCACGTGGTCTGTTAAGGGACCTAACATTCCACGTACAGATCCGAAGTTCGTTGTCCTTATTTCGTTTGCGTGGGTTGTCAACAGTAAATCCGTCTGTATCCGAGCCTCGTTGGTGCTTCGCAACTAGGATATTTTTACGTGGTCAAGAAGTCACCCCGATGCACGACGGCACAACCCAAAACCTGGAGAGCCAGATCCTTAGTATAACTCCAAGGACGGGAAGCCGGATAAACTGCTCCTTATAGGCCTGGGCTCCGAATAAGTCGTAAAAGCCCTAGAAGGTGTTCACTAAGTAGTTCAACCTTACTGGAACTGTAGACGCCACCGTTGATTCCATCTCTGGAATTCTTCCGCTGCCGTCTAGATAAGGAGAGGTGCCTTAGTGAAAACATCTCTCCCCCCCTCTCGCGTTTGCTGCCCCCAACAACTTTCCACTGGGGTTGGAACCCAATCTCCAGTTGAGGTACTAGGCACCCGATGTTCACCACGGGGAGGTGAGAGTAGGAGCTGATAGACAGACGTGGGTTTTGAGTAAAACCTGTGGACGCTTATGTCCTCTTGAATGCACATGTCTGCCATTTGAAGATCTAAATTACAACACGGTTATATTTATATTCTGGTTTCATTTTTTTTATCGGCAACGAAAATGTTTTATTTTTCATCAACGTTATGACATTTTGTTGTAATAGATTTCCTTTTTTAGTAGTTTCTTTTCATTATCAGAAATGCATTATTATCAGAAACAGAAACAAGAAGTGTATATTATTTTTGAAAAAAGGCTACGTTTCAAAACAATTTCTTACATTTCTGCGTGAAATGCAGCTCTAAACTATTGTGTTTTATAGCTCTTGAATATGGCATATTTAGAAAACTGTTAGAATCTTGGAATGTTTTCATATGTAGGGAGTCGTCCAAATTAAAAAGTTAGACCAAACCTTGCTGGACAACAGTGTTCTAAAACAATATTATAACTAAAGTTGTCACTTTAGCCCTTGAAATGTGTAAATGTAGGGTTAAGATGCACCATTATGTTATTTTAATTTTGTCAGCTTCCTTTACAGAACATTAAAGAACATTTTTAAGTGGTGAGTAACAACTCATCTATATGTTAAGTGTGTGACCCCCCCTGATTAAAAGTCTGGATCCGCCCTTGGCAATGCCTTTTCACTGATTTTTGTTCGTCCAAAATTTTAAATTTAAAAAGGAAAAATAAAAATCAAAATTTAAAGTCCCCTTGAAATTTATTGTATAATTTAAAAGAAATACACCACAGTTAACCTTTTTCGAAGTTTTGGAAATAAGGTCGTTTTACGTTCATTGACAAAAAAAAAATAAGAAAGTATGGCTCTAAGCACTAATTACGTTACGATTTTTGTCACAATTTCAGTTGAAAAAAAGGCTGGGATGTGATAAATACTGATAACTTCCCATCTCGTCCGTCGATTTGTCTTGCTTTAAAGGTTGTAAATTATCGAGTTGGTGTTAACAAAGTTGTCAATTGAATTATTCTAAAAAAAAAATAAGAATTACCAATAATATTTTGCATATGATAAAATAGTTTGATTTCTAAATCAATGTTTACCAATTTAAGTAGCATTCCTTAAACAATTTTATTTCTTATATAAAAAAATACAAATTGGATGTATGAAATTAATTTTAAGTTAATATCTTCTAAAGGGTGTCCCAAAATTAACGCAAGATTTGAATTAAATAGAAAACGCCGTTTTTAGTCTTTTGATAGTTATATTTTTATTGACTCGTAAAGTACATAGAATAGGGTTATGTATGGAATAACACATCGGACAAATGGCCTCCACGGCTTTGCATGCACATGCGCACTCTTTTGTTGAAATTTTCCATGACCATTCTGCATAAATGTGGCTGAATTTCGTTGATGCAGCGTTGAATCTCCTCCTTTAATGCACGGGTTGTTGTGGGCTTGTTGACATAGACTTGTGATTTCAAATAACCCCATAAAAAGAAGTCTAATGGTGTTAAATCACACGATCTAGGAGGCCAATTTTGATCACCGAAACGAGAGAGTACACGACCTGGAAATGTCTCATGCAGTAATTGAATTGTTTCACGGGCTGTATGACATGTGGCACCGTCTTGTTGAAACCACATATTGGACACATCAATATCATCCAATTTTGGCAGAAAGAACTGTGTAATCATGTCGCGATATCGAGCACCAGTAACAGTCACTGCTTGACCAGCATCATTTTCAAAAAAATATGGCCCAATTATGCCTCCAGCCCAAAATCCACACCATACAGTCACGCGTTGTGGATGCATTTGTTTTTCGACAATCACATGTGGGTTCTCCGAACCCCAAATGTGGCAATTTTGGCGATTGACAAAGCCATCAAGATGAAAATGTGCTTCATCGCTTAGGATGATTTTGCTCGAAAAATCAGGGTCCATTTGTTGATGTTCAATAATCCATTCATTCTTCTCTGTCCATGGTCATTAGGCTTCAATTGTTGTGTTAATTGAATTTTGTAAGCATGAAGACACAGATCTTTGGTGAGTATACGCTGTAGAGATGTTCTTGAAATTTGCAATTCTTGTCCACGACGTCGAATTGAGGTTCCTGGATTGTCAGCAACACTCTCACGCACTGCTTCGACATTGACATTTGAACGGCTTGTTTTTGGACGACCAGTGTGTTTGGCGTCTCCAACGGATCCAGTCTCCATGAATTTTTCAATTAATCTCTTCACAGTTGACGAAGTTAAAACACTATTCCGACCATATTTTTTAAGAAATTTTCGAACTGCAGCCGCCAAGCTTTCACTATTTTTGAAATATTCTTTAATAATGAAGACACGTTGTTCTATCGTGAAACGCTCCATTTTTAATAACCCTATACTGTTAGCTGTCAAATTGCTTTTTTTCAGGGTTGCCAACACTACACTGCACAAATGGCGGCAAATTCAAATCTTGCGTTAATTTTGGGACACCCTTTATTATTCACGGGATATCGAGAACTGAACATCAATTTTTACCAATGTTGCGTATACTATTCTTAATTCTAGATTGTAAATTTTATTTTGTTTTTATAAAAACGCTGCCTGTTGGATTTTTATGAAATAATTACTGAATGTCGAAAACAATATTTTCTGTGAGATAAAATTAGTTTGAAAAGCCAATGTTTTTTTAGTTTTTGAAAGATATTTGAGTCTAAATTTAATTTTTACCAACTTTTAGTAATGTTATTTTTTTTATTAACTTCCCATAGGAAGTTATTGTAATTGGTCCGATTTGTCAAATTGAAAATTTTGACATTTCTCGACGTTCAAGGTCCCTAGAGTCGAAATAAAAGATTTTTAGAAAGATGTCTGTGCGTGCGTGTGTACGTACGTTCGTACGTTCGTATGTCCGTATGTCCGTATGTCCGTATGTCCGTATGTCCGTATGTCCGTATGTCCGTATGTCCGTATGTCCGTATGTCCGTATGTCCGTATGTCCGTATGTCCGTATGTCCGTATGTCCGTACGTCCGTACGTTCGCGACGTTTTTTTCGTCGTCCATAGCTCAAGAACCAGAAGAGATATCGACTTCAAATAAATTTTGTTATACAGATAATAAGGCAGAAAGATGCAGAAAGGGCTCTCAAGAAAATTGCGTGGGTGGTTTTTTTTACCATAGCAGTTTAAAAAAAAGTGAAAATTTTGGTTAAATCTAAATATCTCATGAACCAATGACGCTAGAGACTTGAATTGAATTTTATATTATATATTGTAACGTGATACAAAACAATTATAGTTTTGGAAAAAAATCCAATCAACGGTTTTTTTTATAAATCACCTCGTCACCTCGAAAATTTTACGACTAAAATATGATTTCATCTCCAAAACAATTTTGTGCAAAGAAGAATGATGTTTTTGTCATCTGATAAAATTTTGAGAAAAATCTTATTGACAGTTTTTTTATAAAAAATAAAAACTTAAAAAAACATTACTCAAAGTTGGTAAAAATTGATTTTCGACTAAAATATATTTTTAAACATTTGACATTATGGCTTCCAACTAATTTTACCTTATAAGAAATATTGTTTAAAACATTAGGACAAATTTTGAGAAAAATCGAATTGACAGTTTTTTTTACAAAAAATTAAAAACCTAAACAAAAACAATACTAAAACTTGGTAAAAATTTACTTTCGACTCAAATAGCTTTTCAAAAATGAAAAATATTAGCTTAAAACTTATTTTATTTCACAGAAATATTATATTATTATATTATATTCGATATTCAATAAAATAAAATCTACAAAAAATAGTACCCAAATTTGGTAAAAATTGAACATATAGACAAACTTATAAGCAAGACAAATCGACAGACGGGATGGGAAGTTATCAGTGTGGGCAGCCTCTTTTTTTTACTTTTATAAATTCGATTTTTGTCAAAATTTTACCACATGTCAAAAACGCCATTCTTCGTTGCATAAAATTATTTTGGATATAAAATCATTTTTTGTTCGTAAAATATTTGAGTTTACAAACATTTTTTTTTTAGTTTTTTCCAAAAAATTATTTAGCCTCTAGGGATCTTGAAACATCGAGAAATGTCAAAATTTTCAATTCGACAAATCGTACCGATTAAAATAACTTCCTATGGGAGGTTAATAAAGTGCACGACTAGACGGCACGAACTTGCTCCTGTATCCAAAGTTTCTGCTTACAAATAGTACTTACATACATATGTATATTTAAAAATTGGAAATTTACGTAGGTACACAATAAGTTTTTCTTCTAATACAGTTATTTAGAGCTTATTAATATACACTTTATATTTCATTTACGTAAAAGAATGATGGCCCATTTTTTAAAAATATATTAATTTTTTTATTAAATTCCAAAAAAAAAACACTAAAAATTTGTATCATCAAATATTATTAATACAGCGCAAGCTCCTATGCGCAGAACAAAATAATCTTGAAATTATTAGGTTATTAGTTCATAAAAACTTAAAAACCAGATAAAGGTTCAGGTTCTTTTGGAGCAATATAAAATATTTTGGGAGCGTATCAGAATCCCGCTTTTTAAAATCCCGTTTTTAAAAAATCCCGAAAAAAGTTTTAAATCCCGTCTTCTAAAATACCGATTTTTTGAAATCCCGTCTTTTAAAATACCGCTTATTCAAAATCCCGATAAATTATAATCCCGCTTTTTAAAATTCCGTCAAATCCCGACAATCCCGTTTTTTTTTCTACAAAATACGTGCATTAAACCAAATAACAATATGAATCAAATGTTTTTATGTTAAATAACTTGACTTAAATATAATAATATCGTAATTTGTTTTGTTTTAAATGTACATAAACATTCATTTTTGTTTACAATATTAACTCTTGCATAAACAATATGCATCCTACAGCAAATCTACCTCTCGATAACGGTTTTGATTTGAGTTTGTTCTAAAACAATACTTTATATTTTTATTTTTTGATGTGTTGTATTTGTTAAAGTTTATAATGAAATGAATCTAGAAAAATATCTCATTTTTACTTTGTTTTAATTGTTTTCTAATTTCGATTTTGCAATCAAAACTAATTGTTTAATTTTAAAAAATCGCGCAATTTTTTAAAATTAAACAACTAGTTTTGATTGCAAAATCGGGATAATAAAAAACGGGATTATAAGAAACGGGATTACAAAAAGCGGGATTATAAAAAATCGGGATTATAAAAAGCAGGATTATAAAAAACGGGATTTTAAGAAACGGGAATATAAAAACCGGGATATTGAACCCAACCCAAATATTTTTTTAATTTAAAGAACCAAGTCAAGAAAAAAAAAATGTTAAACAAAATTTAATGAAAATCTATCGGTTCGCTTTTGAGAACTTCGAATTTTCGATTTTCACCAACAAATGTGTATGGAAAAATGAATACACAATACTTGCCAAATAGATCCTATATGCCGCAAGTAAACCATTATTATATAGTCGCAAAAGTAAAACTGTTTGAAATGAACATATTATATCATCTTCATCGAATTAAGCGCTTTACATTAAATACAAATGTGATTTGTTTATTGAACTTTTATATATACAATTGGACAGTCTTAAGATTAAATAGATACATTGTCTTAGAATAAAATATTTTGTTGGCACATAGGGGGCCTAACTTTATATATTGGCTTAAGTTTAAATTAAAATATTGTTTAATATGTATGGCGTTCTACAAATACAAATGTGGTTTCTTCTACCTTAGCCCTACTACTTGTTGGGGTTTTAGAATAAAATTGATATCGACGACAAACGAATCACATAATGGTCTCGTGCCACGTATCAATTTTTTTTCACCGCATAGCGAAACAGACAATTGGAAATAATTTTGTTTAACTTAGCATTAATACGATTAGTACGATTTGTTTCATTGTTCTGATTATATTTCACAATAAACATCAGATTAGCAGTCAACAATTTGCTATAAAAGCACAATTATTGGTTAAATGTGTTCCATTTAGAACAAAGAGATCACGAGTTGAGCAGGACTGGTACAAAGCATACACAGTGCTGATTCCTGCATTGAAGAACACCTTTAAAATGGACCGAAATATAAGAAATATTTCCATATTAAAATTTAATATTGAAATTGTACCTAAATTTGCATATGAAGAAGACCAAAATGTAATTATAAAAGAAAAATTAAGTTTTGAAACTATGCTAAAAACATATCAAATTGAAAACCTAAATCACATAAATTAACTTAAATACCATAAAAATAATAATAACAGTTGTGTTCAAAAAATGAGAGTGCCTGTTCTTTTTAGATTAAATCGTGACTCAAAAGTTGTATAATTTTTTTAAATTTATTTTTTCTTTTGTACAAAATTGGAAATCCAGTCTTTTATTAATTATGCTTAAATAAAATAAATTAGGTGGCGCAACAGTCCATGAAGAACCAGGGCCTAGTGACTTACAACTCTCAACCATTCCTGTGTGCGAGTAATGTTGTCAGAGATGGAAGGGACCTACAGTTTATATGCCGAATCCGAACGGCTAATTTGAGAAAGCACTTTTCATGACAAGAATTACTCTTGGAGGATTTGTCAATTCCTCGCAAGAGGCAGTACCCGTGAAAAAAGTTAGGTGGTACAGGCAGGGATTGAACCCAAGACCCCTTGCATGACAGTCCAGCGCACTTTTTTTTTTTTAATTCATTTTTATTAATTCATTCTTAAGACTATCTTAAAGCTAGACAAAAAATTCATAAAACTAGCCTGATTATCCATAACTTACAACTAACTTACTGGTCCCATACGGACACTCTAAGTTAAACAATAATACTTAATGCTAATGCCTTTCGGCCCTAAGATCTATTTAATTTCAAATCCATTTTATTTATTTTTTTATTCATTAGAAAATTTCAAAAAAACTAATATCAATGTCCATTTTTTTTTATTTTTACTTAAAAACTACTTAAAATAAGGTCCTTAATATAAAACTTAAAGCTAACTAAAACTACCTATTCTACCTATAAACTACTTAAAACTAGAACAACCACAGCAGCAAATCTAACTATCTAACGTTTTTTGTTTTTCATATTTTCTTTTTTTTTTATTATTATTTTTTTTTTTTTGATTATTCCATGTTTTTTTTTAATTTTTTTTTGTATTTTTTTTGTATTTTTCTTTTTTGTATGTTTTTTTTGTGCCACTAAAACTATAAAACAAGTATGCAAGCCGGCCAACGCCCGAAAATTAAATTGTTGGTCGAAGATATAGCTCTTGCAATGTGACCTCGAACGAGTTTTATCACGAAATTGTCAATTCTGTTGATTCGAGCCCCGCTGTATAGGACCTCGTTGGAATAGTAATGCACGTAAGAAGATTCGGCTGTTCGATATAAGCCGGTACAGCGTCGTAAACACTGGCGCTCGAACACCCGAAACTTCTCCATCTGGGAAGGGGCAACGTTGAACCACACAGGACAACCATAAACGATCATCGGCCGTATGAGGGCCATGTAGCAAATTACCTTCACTCTGGGGTCAAGCCGACTGCTAAAAAACAGCCGTTTCGTCAGAGCGAAGGCTCCTCGGGCCCTGGTCAGAGCAGCATTTATATGTCTGTCGAAATATAAATACTGATCTAACCAGATACCGAGGTACTTCACTACACTTTTGCTCGCTAATGGCTGCCCGTGAAGATCAACGATGACCATCTTGCGCCAATTCTTGCACGTATCCCTCGTGGCCCCAGCCAACGGAGTCCGAAACAGAATTGTCTCCGACTTCTTTTCAGTTTCCAGTCGTCGCAATATCGCTGAATCTTGTCGAAATCACGCTGCAAGAGAATTCTAATAACCTCAACCTTTCGGGCCGTTCTGTACGCAATAAGATCGTCGGCGTACGCAATTGCCTTTGTAAGACTACCTATCAGATCGCTGGTGTAAATGCTGAAGAGAATCGGCGAATTCACCGCTCCCTGTTGAAGACCATTTTTAATTAAGAATGTTTTGGTAGAAGTTACATTGCCACTTTTGACAACAAACTTTCTACCGTTAAGCATATCATAAAGTATATACAACAATGGCTTGCTTATGCGAAGCCTGCTCAGTTTTAGGTAAAGACCCTCTAACCATACGGTGTCAAAGGCCTTTTCCAAATCAACCAGAACAGCACCTGTGCATTGTTGTTTTGTTTTATTCCATTGGATATCAGAAACGAGTTTAGACGCAGCATGAATTGTGTCATGACCCGCCTTGAACCCGAACTGTTTATCCGGAATTATTTTGTTGTCCGCAGCCCACTTAGTCAGAGCCCTATTAATGATTTTTTCGAAAACTTTGCTGATGCTCGGAAGAAGACTTATCGACCGAAGATTTGACGGGTTGGAGTTGTCCTTTCCCTTTTTCGGGAGAGGATGAACCACAGCGGTCTTCCAATGCACTGGATAATATGCATTATTCAGTGCATTATTGAAGAGTGTGGTGTAAATGTCAATTGCCTCCATCGGTAAATGTCTTAGTACAACGTTGGATATACCATCGACACCTGCTGACTTTTTATTTTTTATGGAGTTAAAGATGAGCTGAAGCTCAACCTTCGTCACTAACAGGGGACTTGGACCCGTTTGCTCGGCGATTATGGCATTTGCCAAGGAATCGTCATTGAAACGCATGAAACCGCGGTTCTCAGATCGCCATTGTGTCATATCATTTCGAAGGTAAAAATGATTAAGTAGGGCTCTGTTTTCCAGGTCGTGGTTGGGGCGAGTGCTAGCATTCACCTTGTACACTTGCTGGAAAGCAGCTCCCACCGCCTCCACTTTTTCCTTCGGATCTTCAATTATAAAAAAGTCATCGTCAAAGATGGCTTCTTCTGGATCTATTTGCGCTGTCATGAGTACGTCTCTGTTCTCTTCAGTTCTTTGGAGTTTCAGACACGGAAGGTCATTGTCGTTCTTTTTCCTGAATAGCTTGTTGATTTTAGGGAACATACTAGGGTCACTGGAATTAACTGACCGGATCTTGCGGTCCCAGTACTTGTTAATTGATAACCTGTAGTTCTCCTTAATCAACAGATTGACATTTTTTATTGACGACTTCAGTGTCCTAACCTCCAAGTCGTGTGGGTCTGTAAGTCGTCTGTACAAGTTTTTGAGTCTTGTCAGTAAGCCACTCTTGTGCTTACGTAGTGCGTCAATAGTCGAGTTTCTGTAAACGTCCATTTGGTCCCATTCTTTGTACTTTGGTATTGTCCGGTCCATTGTTTGTTTTATTGTTTCATTCATCTGTTGTAAATGTTGGTCAATTTCTGTATTTGTCAGGTTTCTGTTGTTTGGTGGGGCTATGTCACTCGAACGAAGTTCTCTCGCTAGGGCGTTGGTGAAACGAGGCCAGCGCATCTTACTGTAATTGTAAGAATGCGTTGCAACGTATTCCTCCAACTCCACGCGTTCGTTCGGAATCTGCATTACAGCAGCCAGTCCGCAGTGATCACTGTCGTACTCGACTGTCTGTAAGCAGTTTCGTTCGAGGGTGATTACCCACTTTGTCTGTAACTGTCAGTCTGGTGTCGTACAGCAAAAGATCCAGAAAGGAGCCGGTTCTTGGATACGATGGCTTTTCAGTAGCCAGCAGGTCGACGCCATATTCAACGCTGTAAAGATTCATCAAATTAAAAAGATGGTTACCTCTGGGATTACTATGTTGATTTCCCCAATCTTTCTGTTTTGCGTTCAAATCACCGGCCAAGATGAAATAGTTTTCTTCCAAGCTCAGTTTAAGTTCCCTAAAAAGAATCTCGAGTTCTGAAGCAAAGTAAGTAACCTGCGGAGCTCCAGCCGCATAAGCCGCAATCATATACATCCGCTTCCCTTGAGTGAGAGAGATGCATACAACGCAAACTTCTAGCGTCTTGAGCTTTCGCAATTCATTGTTGTATATGACTTTATAATTAATGCCTTTTCGTATAAAGAGAGCGACACCGCCCCCTTGAGTGGAGTCGGGCCGGTCTCTTCTTACGATATTGTAATTTTTATGAGTCAGTTTATGTTTGTGGTTTAGCTTAGTTTCGCTAGCCATAAACACATCGGGACTGTATGTAGTTCAACAATTGGAACATATTGGCTCTTCGTTCAATCCTAATCAGTGAATTTACATTCACAGCTAGGACTTTTAGGCGCGTCTCCGGCAGCGCGCCCATTATGGTCTAAATTGCGCCAGGCAACAAAGAGTAGAGATGGTCTACCCTTTTGCCTTGCTCCTTTATCTGACTTTGCAGTCCTGTAAGTTGACCTTGAATGTTCAACAACAAGGCTACAATGTCAGGCTGCACCTCTGGTGCCTTAGGCACAGGGGCCTTTGGGGCAACCGTTGGTGGAGCCTGTCTCGTGTTCCCATTCCCTGACACCATTTGGGCGTAGGAAAATTTGGGATCCACGAATTTTTGTGTAGGAGCCTGTCGAACTGTTCGACTTTCTTCGGCTTTTTGACTGGCCTGTTTTTGTTTGATTTGTTGGACCTTAGGGCAACCCCTATAGCTAGCCGGGTGCCCTTGGTTTCCACAAAGGACACACTTGAGCTGGGTCAAATCCTCAACCCGCTCATTCCCCAGCTTGCACTCTCCCTTGATGTGGGTTTCGGAGCACCTGACGCAGCGCAACTGCATATTGCAGTTGGCTCCGGCATGGCCGAACCTCTGGCACTTCGTACATTGTAAAATGTCGTCGTGCCTTTTTAATGTCTCCCAGTGTATGGCTTGATAGTCGAGGCATTTGATTTCCCTCAGACTCTCAAGCCTACTTTGGGGCGATAATGTTACGAGGAACATTGGCAGCCTGTAACCCCCTCGCCTGGACTTCACCGTAGTGAAAGGCTTGACCCGGATGAAATCGAGATCGTCGATGGCTTTTTGGCGGAGCTCAGCTAAGAGCGCCTCCGGTTCCGTGCAGGAACTTATGCCCTTCAGTAGGACCGTCTTAAATTTTTCGCTTTTCGGCGTGAAGCTGAAGAACTCAGCGGTGGCGTGCTTAAGCACTTCTTTTAGTAGCTTGTATTCGGCCAGTGAGAAGCACTGTACAGAATACCGCTTTTCTTTTTCATTCAAAATATTTATTACAAAATTGCCCTTAGTGGCCGACTTACATACCTGTTTCAAGTTCTGCAGGTCAACCGGGTAGGTCCTAATCGGTGGCACCTTCTCCTTCTTAGGCTGTGGTTGTTTCTGATGTTGCTGCTGCTGCTGTTTTTGCTGCTGCTGTATCTGCTGCTGCTGTTTCTGCTGCTGTTGTTGCTGCTGCTGTTGTTGCTGCTGCATTACTTTAGTTGAGGTCGATGGGCCCTCAACATTTGGGCCTGTCACTGCTGATGGCGGTTTTTTCTTTTGGTCCGCTCCTGTGTTTTTGGGAGCGGGCTTGGGTTGTGGTTGTTGTTGCTGTTGTTTTTGCTGCAGTTGTTTTTGCTGCAGTTGTTTTTGCTGCTGTTGTTTTTGTTCCAGCTGCCGTTGCGCTGCCTCTTGTTGTCGGCGCGCCTCTTGTTTTAATTTCAGCTGACTGAGGAGGGGCTCCATTTCCTCCTTGAGCTTTCTGAGGTCTTCCTCGTATTGGCTGATTTTTGCTTGTTGGGCATGCAGGGCCTTTACAAGTGCTGTCTCATCTTGGAGGTCCGCCTCTACCTCCAAAGCCTTCGTTGTCGGCGGGACTGGCTCTGGCTCGGATCGGTCTGATGCCTGACCAGATGTTGTTGGTGTTTTCGATACCGCTGCTGGTACCACCGTAATATCACCTGATTTGTCGGCAGAGGTATCTTTCGATACCCCCGCTTTCTTCTCCTTTACCATTTGCTTCTCTTCCCAATCGATGAAATCAGCAATTTCTCGATTGTGAAAAAAAGCAATAATATTTTTTGTCGACTCCGCACGGCATTCGAACCCACTACCTCTGGATTCGTCTGCAGACGCCACCTCCACTGGGCTACCGATGAGTTATATAAAGCTGTGGCAACTTGCCAACTTTAGATTTCACTAACACACTTGGGCTTGTTTTACTTGAAAATAAAATAAAAATAGCACTTCTTCACTAGTTGGAAGTCAAATAACGACTGAGTCCAACGCACTAACCATCACGCTACGGGTACTACATGCTTAAAGACTACTTTGTTTAAAACAAATAAGGTAGTAAAAAAATGAATTTTATCAAAATAAAGCCAAAACGAATTGTTCAAAATAATAGGAGTAAACAAAATAAATAAAAAAAAAATATTCAATATTAAGATTTTTTGTCAGTATTTTGTGGAAAATCCTTTGTTTTTTTATAATTGCTGCACATCTGCGTAGCATAGAGTTCACAAGGGCCTGACAACGCTCAACTGGAATTTGGTTCCATGTTTCCTCGACTGCGTCCCACAACTGCCTCGAATTCAAGGGTCTTCGTCCAGAAACACCATTTTTCACATTTGCCCATAAATTTTCTATGGGATTGAGGTCAGGCGACTGAGCTGGCCAGTCCATGACCTCAACCCCATTGACCCGAAACCATTCCTTGGCAGACTTACTGGTGTGTTTCGGGTCGTTGTCTTGTTGAAATGCCCATTTAACCGGCATATTCCAACTCGCATAAGGCAGCATTACACTGGACATTATATCCACATAAATGCGCTGGTCCATCGTGCCAATGATTTGATGTATGGGGCCAACACCAGCATATGAGAAACTGCCCCATGCCATCACTTTAGCACCTCCATGCTTTACCATTTTAATGGTGTACCGAGGCTTAAACTCGGAATTTTCTGGACGTCGCACACTGGATACCCAGATTCATTTGTTGAATTTTGAAAGCTAAATTATTTTTTTTTGTTTATGAACCGATTATGAATACTGATTAAAACACATTACCTCTTTTCAATATCGTTTTTTTCTTTCTCTATTACGATATAACAACTTTTAAACATAAATTATGGACAAAATTTCATATACATTTTTTTTAAAAACTTTTTACACATGGATATCTTAAAAAATAAATAAAATGAGGTAAACAAATGTTCTAGTTCTCAATTAAAGCAGAAATTTAAATTGAAAGTTTGATTCGTCTGATGACCAATCGTCATCACTTTGTAAGTTTTCAATGGAAGTCTGAAGATCGTCTTGAGTTGGGCAAATAATTAAATCAAAAACTGCTTTCGGAAAAGTTTTGAGTTGTTTTTGCGAAAGTTGCATTACCAGCATTAAATTAAAAACATCTTGATTACTCTTCTCCCGGGAACATTTCCTGGAGTAATTCTCCCGATATTTCTTGAAGTCTTTGTTCCTTGCTTCTTCTGCTTCTTCGGATAATTGGCCTATAGAAAGAAGGGCAGCTGAAATAACATCCGGTCCATGAATTAAAAGTTTATGCACAGTTGGAGGCATATAAAACCAAGGGTAGGAATTGACGAAGTGTTTTGCAGTATCGATTGTGTATATTCGAAATTTATCGATGTTTATATCATATCCACTTAATATGGCTACCAGAATTGAATGAAGTTTTTCAATCAGAAGTTTGTCAATTCCCAATATTTCCGAAACTAGACCTGCATTGTTGAAAAAAAAAATCTTCGGGCAGTGTTGCCATCATTTGAATTCCCAAAACCTGGCTTTGGATGGTCAACAATAAGTCCCATTTGAATCTTAAACTCTTTTTGTATTCGAGCTTTGTTTAATGCCACAACTTCTTTGTCTTCTTTTCTAGCTTGCCACTTTTTGATTGGAAGTTTATAGCCAACATGTAAAAGGCATTCGAAAACTCGAATCGAACAGTGCAAAACTGAAAGACCAAATTCCAACGTGTTTTTTTTTGATTATGTGGTTTCGACAACATTTTATCAATATCATTTAGTTCTTTACAGCTTGCCCCGCAGATAAAGCGCATCGCTGAGAAGAAATATTGTTAGTTAAAGCATTGCAGACCTTACCATCTACCATTGTAAAAAGAAGCTTATGTGAAACTCGAACGATTTTGTCTTCAATAGTGACTTCGGAAGGCTTTAAATTTTGAATTTGGGTATCCATTTGTAACTTCTCAGAAATTTAAAGTTGTGTTGATTCCTTAGCAAAATATATTTTAATGGGACGACAATACCTGGTGGAAGAAGGTCGTGGATTTTGCCACACAATTTCTTTTCTGCTCATGTTTGCATAAACCAAACGCAAAGGAACAACTGAAATAATGAAAACACTCGAATCATCTGCTTCCATTCCAACGCACTTTTGCTTATATGAACTATGCCCCGAACTCCCATCAAAGCCCCACTTTGAAATCGATTGCAAGCTGCTTAAGTTTTCATTTCCTAGTCGCAAAATAACTTCTTTTGTGATTTTAACAAACGTTCAATCGTGTGATTCATTAGAGCCTGAACAGTGACTTCAGCGGAAGATGCAGTAACCTGTATACATTCTCAATCTGGATAGCATTTTTTTTGCATCTTGAATTATTTTATATGACGGAAATCTATTAGGGTCTTTATTTCTTATAACGTTGTATTGATAGCGTGTTAGCTTTGCTTCCACAACAGTTAAAAGGGCCTCTTCTCCTGACATCTTCATCATACTTGTATTTTCATGTAGTTGATACGTCTTCCAATAACTTTGATGCAGACGAATGACCCTCAGCTTTAAGGTTGACCTTTGCAGCCAATCCTAATTCAACTGCAGAAAAACTAGTTCTTATATTTGCGGTTTTCAGGCGTTTAGATCGATCGCAACTGTTTTGAAATGTTGTTTCTGGACGTCCACGTTTATGTGGGTTACTGTTGTGCCGCTTGAAACCTATAGATGTCTGAAACCACTCTTGATTTGTATGCTTAAATCGGCTTTCGTTGCGATCAGATTTTGTCCATTTTTCTTTAAATCTTGATGAAAATTGTGAAATAAAATGGTTCAGCTCATTTAAATTTGTGTCCGGGCATTGGGTGCGTTCTTGAAGGTGTAATTTTAAATAAAATAATTTTTTTTCTAATGTTGGCTTTCCAGACAATTTCATGATTTCAAATAACTCCATCCGCGTTACAAATAAATCATTCACGAACCTGCACAAAAAAGGAAGATCTTATATTAAAACTTCCTAAGGTAGTAATTAACAAAAAAAAAAGGAGCACATATGAGCACCCGATCTTTTTAGAACTCCAAAGACAATAAGTCAAGTTACATAAAAATACTAAAATCTGAATGTGGAAGCTTGTGGAAACTAACTTTAAGCTTAACCTTTTAGATAAAATCTTAATTAGCACTTAATAGTTATGAACGCACGATTTTTGATATAAAATAGAACAAAATATTTTCATAATCTTAAATTTTTTATTAAAATATTAAATAACACACCCGACGCTGTCGATTCCATCTTCAATCAAAATTATAACGTGTGCGTCTCACACTGGGGCGACCTGTATGGCAATGTCGGAATTAATGCAAAAACTGAAACAAAAGAGATAACTTTGTTTTGTTGATTTTCCGTTATAAAATATTCCAGTGCATCATAACCGCACTCATTTAACTATATTGCATGCTTCCCCACTCCAAAACGTGCACTTGAAGTAACCACATTAGTTTTCTTTTCATTGAGATTTAAAAAAGGTGACAAAAAGTTTAAAGTTTAACAAGCTGTATTTTTCTTATAAATAACGTTATAATTTTGATTGAAGATGGAATCGACAGCGTCAGGTGTGTTATATAATATTTTAATAAAAAATTTAAGATTATGAAAATACGCGTCGGACGTATTGCCTAGAGCCAGTTCCACCGAATAAAACAATTTTGGTCTCGTCAGCCCACAAAATGTTTCGCCATTTCTCTGCAAGCCAGCGGAAAGATTATGTTCCAACAATCGCCTTCTTATTGTTACGCTAATTACTGCCAGTCCTATATCTTCCTGGATCATCTTAGAGGACGCAAAAGGATCCTTTCGGCTGTAGCGAACAATACGACGATCGTCATTTTCACTCGTTTCTTGTTTCCGTCCCCGGGTTTCGACTTTTTTTTTCATATTTTAAAGCATTGGCGATCATTTGGTCAGATCACCCCAACATCAACTTTATATTCTTATACGTTTTTCCTTCATTTCGCAACTTTTTTACGATTTCCCGTTTTTCGTCGGTGGAGTGCTTTCCTCGGCCCACTAAATAACCAAACTTGTTTAGATATTCGATATTCCAACTTTTTAATATTCCTAATTTAATTTAGATACTTACTGTTTATTTTTTTAAGTTTTTAATTTTTTTTACGTACAATATAACTCACACTCCCATTATTTTGAATAGCCTGAATGAGAGTAAAGATCATTTGATCTCTGGTTACAAATGTAAACGGTTATGAATTGCAAACCAGTTAATTGTTTTATCATCTTTAATGTCCCGTTATACTTACCGGTAGAAAAATGGGCTGATTACTGATTGTAAAAGCACTCCTATTATTTTGAACACATCTGTACATACTAAGCTCAGTCACAATCTTTATTGTTATCATAGCCATAGTTATAATTGCAGTTTTAATAATTATAATTCAAAAAAAGAACAAAAATGTCAAAATTATTAAAAAAATCTCGAAACAAAACTACAAACTGCTACAAACAAAATTCAGGAGAATCTTGAATTAAAGGGGGGTGAAGTTACACAGATGCAAGTCAGCAAACTTGATGACGGAACATATGTATGTATGTGTTACTTCGCAACCCATAATGTAATTCAACACCACTTTCCGCTGACAATCAATACATTGCAATATCCGAACCGAAGGCTAACAGGAAGTGGATGCATTGACCTTAGCTTTAAGTGATTAATTGATAATTTTAATAATAAAACTATTTCGGCAGTCGCAATCGACCCGAAGAACAACTAAACTGTTTTCTTTGGTAATCAGTGGCGATTCCTGGTCATAGCGTTAGGGTTAGCTACTTTCTTCTAGAGGTACAAGATAAGTTTTCAAGAACTATAATTAGTTTTATTCAAATCTTCCGCCCTAGGCTTACATCATCGATAAATGTAGAATATTTTTCATGAATTTTTTTAATAAAGTAATATCGGAAAACATTATATAATTGGGACTTTAATTTAACGTCTGAAGTCTCGTCTAGCATAATTGCGACAAATTCTGACTGTCTGATTCTATTGGAAATTTTATTGCCAACTTTATTTTATGGAGAACTTCGGGTTTGCAAGAAAGCATGCGTGATACAGGAAAAAAAGGCCAGCAAAACAATTTATTTTTATTCTCGCAACCAGCTAGCCATTTTCAAATGCAATATTGATTTTCGATAAAGGTTCGAGTATTCTTCCTTGTATGTTGATTTTAAATCTGTTAGCTTTGGACATGGAAGCTTATTATTAACTATTATTAACTATCCCCGAAAACGATCTTATTCTAAAGGTTTTTTCTAATAATTCTTCAATTATGGTCTTTGCTTGGATTTCATTTCAGTTCCGAGATCATGAACATTCCAATATCATGAAAATAGAGTATCTATTTTTAAACAAACAAAGAAGAACCTGGTTACATCGTCGCAACTCATAGCCTAAAACCGGATACATAATATTTTATATACGAAGAAGATATGAAAAAATAAAATAAAAATAATAATGGTATAGTAAAGTGCCGAAATTGTTTCGTTTTTTTTTTAACATACAATTATTTAGCTGGTCATAGAATTGCAATTATATGGTTTTAAAGTCAAATTAATTTTTTTATTGAATATTATTTGTAAATTAAAGTTTATACAATTTGTATTATACTTTTTAATTGAAAAATAAATTCAATTTGAAGTAATGCAGGTGCATAAGTCGTTATATTATTTTATTTTGTTTTATTTTAAGTTTTGGTAATTTTCAATTTAAAGTCATATAGTCATATAATAAGACCAACGAATTCTGAATGAAAAAAGGTATTTACTTTAATAAAATTTTGAAAAACCACGATTTAAACTGATTTTTATACATTTTTGACAAATTTTAGTTTTTCTTCGAAAATTATGAATTAATATCACTTAAAAACCGCATGATTGTAGAACCCGTTGGCTTTAAAAAATGTATTATTCGTAGGTAGGTGTGAATATTACTTTTTTATTAAAAGTGAAATGTTTGTTTTAAACTGAGTGTTCTAAACAAATCTAGTAAAATAATTTCCTAGTATCTTGCAGATATGAATTGGTAGGTATGGACTTATAAAGGGTGTCCCAAAATTAACGCAAGATTTGAATTTGGCGCCATTTGTACAGTGAAGTGTTGGCAACCCTGAAAAAAGCAATTTGACAGCTAACAGTATAGGGTTATTAAAAATGGACAAGAATTGCAAATTTCAAGAACCTCTCTACAGCGTATACTCACCAAAGATCTGTGTCTTCATGCTTACAAAATTCAATTAACACAACAATTGAAGCCTAATGACCATGGACAGAGAAGAGAGTTCGTTGAATGGATTATTGAACATCAACAAATGGACCCTGATTTTTTGAGCAAAATCATCCTAAGCGATGAAGCACATTTTCATCTTGATGGCTTTGTCAATCGCCAAAATTGCCGCATTTGGGGTTCGGAGAACCCACATGTGATTGTCGAAAAACGAATGCATCCACAACGCGTGACTGTATGGTGTGGATTTTGGGCTGGAGGCATAATTGGGCCATATTTTTTTTGAAAATGATGCTGGTCAAGCAGTGACTGTTACTGGTGCTCGATATCGCGACATGATTACACAGTTCTTTCTGCCAAAATTGGATGATATTGATGTGTCCAATATGTGGTTTCAACAAGACGGTGCCACATGTCATACAGCCCGTGAAACAATTCAATTACTGCATGAGACATTTCCAGGCCGTGTACTCTCTCGTTTCGGTGATCAAAATTGGCCTCCTGGTCATGGAAAATTTCAACAAAAGAGTGCGCATGTGCATGCAAAGCCGTGGAGGCCATTTGTCCGATGTGTTATTCCATACATAACCCTATCCTATGTACTTTACGAGTCAATAAAAATATAACTATCAAAAGACTAAAAACGGCGTTTTCTATTTAATTCAAATCTTGCGTTAATTTTGGGACACCCTTTATTAATAATAACTACAATATAAAAAATGAACATAAAACATACCGGTCAAACATACCGCTTGTTCTTCGAAGTAGTAAAAGAAATGGTTTAAGTTAGAGTACACTCAATTTACTTTAAACAACATAAAGAGAATTTTGCAGTATTTCTTCTCACTATCACTATCACCTTTGAAATCGCGTTAACTTAACTTATTTGTATATATAGTTTTCATTCGTTCGCGGATAGTCGCCAAGTGGTGAAGTTGTTTTCGCGTGTTCGTAAAATCAAAACCAAAGGCTATGGCTTCGAAAGATCTTCCATCGCCTAGTGAAATAGCTCTCATAACGCCTGGCGTGGAACAACCACCCACTTCAATGAGTTTTGCTGAAGCACCTAACAGTCGGGCCGATGCTCCAACAACAGAGAAAGTTCAAATGAAAAAACAACTGGGACTTCTGGAAGGAGTTGCGGTTATTTTGGGTATCATATTTGGTTCGGGTATTTTCATTTCCCCCAAAGGCGTTATACGCGAAGCAGATGCTGTCGGAACCTCCTTAGTCATTTGGGTATTATCTGGGCTATTGTCTATGATTGGAGCACTTTGTTACGCAGAACTCGGTACTTGTATTCCTAAATCGGGGGGAGACTATTCTTATATGTATATATGAAGCTTTTGGATCTTTGCCAGCATTCTTGTACCTCTGGGACGCAATGATGATTTTTGTGCCCACAACTAATGCAATCATGGGGTTAACAGTTCCTATGTTCTTCAGCCGTTCTTTGCTGAAGAATGTAAAATACCAGATGGTGCCTTACAACTTCTAGCGGCAGTTATGATTTGTTTTCTTACTTTCTTAAATTCCTACAGCATGAAAGCCACGACGAAAATGCAAAATGTAATCATGTTCACAAAGGTTGCAGCACTTGTATTGATAATTGTTCTTGGCCTGGTTTGGATGGCAATGGGTAATGATGAATATTTCAACAAACCATTCGAAAACTCAGAAACAGATCCGGGAAAACTATCAATTGCTTTCTATTCTGGTATATTTTCTTACGCTGGATGGAATTACTTAAATTTTATGATGGAAGAACTTCGTGATCCATATAAAAATCTACCACGTGCTATTTATATATCACTGCCTTTAGTTACAGCAATTTATGTTCTTGCAAATTTCTCTTACCTTGCTGTTCTCACGAAACAAGAAATGATTGCTTCTGAAGCTATTGCTTTGACATTCGGAAAAAAGGTTTTGGGTGTATGGTCTTTAATAATCTCAATATTAGTTGCGATATCAGCATTTGGTGGTTTGTCAGTGCATATTATGGCATCTTCTAGAATGTGTTTCGTTGGGGCTAGAAACGGTCATATGCCATCGCTATTGTCACATATTACCATATACAAATATACTCCAACACCATCACTAGTATTTTTGTGCGCGCTATCAATTGTTATGCTGCTTGTTAGTGACGTTTATGTTCTCATTACCTACAGTAGCATGGTAGAATCGTTCTTTATTATGCTTTCAGTATCAGCTGTATTATGGTTCCGGTACAAACGACCGAACATGGAGAGACCAATCAAAGTACCCCTTTGAATTCCGATTGTTTTTGTGATAATATGTGCTTTCTTAATCATTGTTCCTTGCTACGTGGCTCCTTATGAAGTTGGTATGGGTGTTCTCATCACAGTAATTGGAATTCCATTTTATTATGCCGACAAAATTCAATTGGTCGAGTGACTCTTACCTTTCAGAAACTCTTTATGTCAGCGAAAGAAGAAAAAGACTGAAACAGATGCACTTTTGTTAATTTATTGTTTTAATAATATTAATTTTTTAGTGAGTTTTTTTGCTTTATTTATATTCATCAAGTTCTTTTTTAGCTTTTAATATTTTTTATGGACTTATAAATTTGTTTGCTTGTACCTAAGAATTTATGCGTGTAAAGAGTGCATTAATTAATATTTGTAATGCATAAACTACACAGTATATTAAAATAACACATCAAATACTTAACTAGTGAAAAGCACTTTCTGAAGTAATTTTCCTTCCAGTCTAAAAGCACGTCCAAATAAAAACTACTTCCTATTAAAAAATTGAAAAATCCGACTATGCTCTAACATCTGTGTGAAATTTCCTTTTACTCACATATCGACTCCAAAAATGAGTATTATCGCTAAGATCAGCGCTAACTGACGAACATGCTCTTGTTCGATACATTCTTGTCGTGCTGGGTCAATTTCGCTACCAAACATAAATTTCACACAAATAAATAACCTCGCAGTCCAGCGTTGCCGTTTGTCCCTTAAAGGGGCCATTTGGCCCCTTTTTGCGTTCGATCCCCGTGGCCACGACTTTTTTAGAAATTGTCCAATTGGCCCCTTTTTACGATTTTACTAGTAATAAAATAATTTTCAAGGATAAATTAAGACATTTTTTATCTTATCCACTCTTTAAGTAAATTAATTAAAAATCGGTAACGAAGTTTCATACTGAACTTGAACTGAACTCTGTCGGTCATTTCAAGTTTAGTTCAAAAAGAATGAAAGATCTTAAAGATTTGCAGGCTATTTTCGATGTCCCCGAGCATAAAATGTTAAAACTGAGTGCCACTAGATGGCTGTCATTTGAAGCAGTAATAAAAAGAGCGGATGAACAATGGATTGTTCTACAACATTACTTCCTTCGTGAAGAATATATTAAAAACAATGACATAAACGATTTTGAATATACAAATTCTGATCATATTAAAATATCAATAGACATTTACATTGGCCATGAAGCTAAAATGTTTATCAGATCAAAAAACATATCTGATGAAGATGTTTCTATAATTAAAACTAACGCTCTTATTTATTATCAATCGGTTGTTGATGAAATACTAAAAAGAATAGATATTAATGATGAAAAACTTTGGATATTGCACTTTCTAGATCCCAAAGTTGTCAAAAAAAAATCTTGAATTTAACTATGTACAGTTAGTTTCCAGTTTTCCAAACCTGGTATCCAATTCAGGAAAAGTCATTGAGGAATACAAACTCCTTGAGATAAAATCCGAGGATAAGGCTATTCAAAGCACATTTCAAATCAATGATATTGAAGAATTCTGGAATGAAATAGGGAAACGTAAAAACAATTTAGATGAATTTATGTGTCCAAATGTATACAACTTTGTTACAAATATTTTTACTCTGCCCCATAGCAGTGCCTCTGCCGAAAGAGTTTTTCAAAGCTGATCCTTATTAAAAATAAGTTGACGAATAGACTGAATGTGAAAACGTGCAATTCGATGATGTCAGCTCTTAATTTAATTGAAAACAAAAATAAGTTGGAAAATTGGGTTCCAAAAAAAAATCTTGTTTATTTATACAGAAAGACAATATTGAAAAAATGAAAGACTTAACTTCCATTAATTTATTTATGTATTTGTTGTTATTAACAACTGACTTGTTGTTACTGTTTTGTTTTTTAAATGAATTTAAGTTTTTATTTTAATGTTATTGAAATAAAATTGTTTTTTTTTAAGTTTTTGAATACATTTTTGTTTTACTCCTGAATACAGTTTTGTTTTATTTGTACTTTTTTTCTATGGTGTCCAATTTTCGTATGTTGGCCCCTTTTTTGTACCCTTTTTGATTTTTTTCAGCGGCAACACTGCCTCGCACTCGCACAATTATTATTATCTGTTTTCAAAAACAAAAAATATGGTATGAATAGTTGATGTGTTCGACGATCATGTTCGAATCGTCGTCGCTCGGTCTTGTTCTTCCTGCCATAGTCCATACGAAGTTCAAAGAGAGGAGACATCAAACTCTTGGTCGAGCCTGGTCTTCCTCTCTGTCGTGTGTCTTAAACAAAAACACTCTATATGAAGATATAAGTCCTTCGTACGTATCACCCTTCAAAACCCATTTGTTTACATTGTTGTATTTGTAATGTGGAAGAATTCAACGAGTAAAATTGACGTGTTTTCACGCATACATAGACACATTTACTGAGTTTTTAGGGGAAATTTCATAAATTAGAGGAGAAATTACACGCACATTAGGACATACTTTATGATGCAAGTTTCCGGTTTAGCTTGTAGGCAAACCAATATGGCTACCGAGGATTTATATCTTTACTAGAGTGTTTTTGGTCTTTGATGTGTACCTGCATTTGCATATACTTCGTCTGGTTTATCGCTTTTTTTTGCGCTTACCCTTCTTTCTATTAATTTGTATAGGCTTTTATTTGAATGTGTGTATTTATCTGTATGTGTAGAATGTATGAAATTTGATAGCGCAAACTTTTGCGATGATCAAAGCCCAATGTTTCAAGATAGATTAAGTATTGTATGAGAGTTTTATTGCATGAAATGAAAATTATACTACAACCGAATTTTTTAACATTATGGTCAACTGTTGAGTTTTGGTTAGTAATTCAATTAGCAAATAATATATCGGCGTTTTTTTTCTTTTTAAAAGTTCTCAAGCTCTTAAAAAATCACCCATTATATTAAACAATGTCCTCTTTTCAATGGAGGACAATAAATACATAATGGGTGATTTTTTAAGAGCTTGAGAACTTTTAAAAAAAAAAAACGCATAAAATTTGCGTAAAGCGCGAAACACATTTCGAACCGAACACTGATTTTGGTAATAAAATTCAATGATTTGCAAGCGTTGCTCGTTAGTAAGTCTATTCATGGTGAAATGTCAAAGCATACTGAGCATCTTTCTCTTTGACACCATGTCTGAAATCCCGCGTGATCTGTCAAATACTAATGCATGAAAATCCTAACTTCAAAAAAATCACCCATTACATATTAAAAAGTTAGATTTATTCGTGGTTTAGCGCCGCTAAACCAGCTATGAGGAATCGCCCCTGGGTAATTAATATATAACTCGAGCACCCAGCGAAGCCGCGACGACAATTAAAACGATGTTATATTTCGCACATAATATCATTGATAGAGCTCCCAAATAAAGATAAAACCTTATTGAAATCTCATATGCAACATTTTTTCAATTTAAAAATCGACCCGCCTATAATGGAAAGCCCTTTATAATAACTAAAAAAGTGGCGATATATTTTTAAACACCGATTTCTTGAAACAACAAACACTTTTTCTTTTTTTTTCTCGAGTGACGCTTAGTTTGAAGATAACTTATGTATGTTACGTAACATACCAAAATTCCCATATGTCTAATTATTATTATTTAACAGAAGAACAAAAATAAAAATACAAACATTTTGTGAAAATATAATATAAACTTTTTGGCACTTGGTGATAGCTTTAAAATTAAGTAAAAATATTTGATCAGTTGATAATACTTTTAAAGTAATCTCCGAATTAAAGATGACGACGACAGCGGCGACGGGCGGTGGTGGTTGGAAATATGTAGGTATATAAAAGCCTGTTTTGAAAAACATTTTAGTTCAGTTTTTGATAATAGATTATTACCAAAATGAAGTTTGCTTATTTTATTGCCACTTTTATTTTAATTTCCCTCCAACTTGTCACAGCATTAGACAAGTGCGGCGACATTTTGTGCCGTGATAACTCACAAAACTACGTTTGTGCCGAAGGCAAGGACAATAGAATCTCTAAGTTTTCAAACGCATGCAGTTTGAGACATGTAAATGCCTGCCTTAAGGATGCAGAAAGTAAGTTTTTTTTTATTTAATTATTTTTTGTATGTTAATAACTATATTATTTTCTTTTTTTTATTTTCAGAATTCACAATTGTTAATACTAAAAACTGTTAAAAAGTGATTGAATACATTTTGATTTTAAAAGCATAATATTGTTTGAATTTCATTTTGTCTTTATTTAACGACTTATGTATAAAGTGCGTTTTTTCGTATTCCATATATAGTACAGTGAGAAATTGCCAAAAAAAAACGATCCGCAGTAGTTCGGTTTTTATATTTGAAAGTTGATACAACTGAATATTTGCCAGAATAATTTATCAAAATATTCCAAAATAAAATAGCGGAGTTCATACCAGGGGTGAAATCGTGTACGCTGATTTTTGATAGTTGACTATCAAACTCAAGGAAATACGTCTGTGGAATGTGATAGTCGATTTCAAAGTTTTGTTTTAACCAAACAATTTGACATAAAATAAAAACTTCAAGAAGGGGGTTTGTTTGTAGACTACTACATTAAAATGTGGTTTTGAAGCGAGCTTGAAGGTCGGCTCGTCTCAATTCTTTATATACCTGAATCGAGTTGAAATGAACTTGATTCGACTCGATTCCGGTCGGGATCGGAGTAGAGTCAAAATTTGTGAAGAAAAACCTGTGTGGAGGAGTTGGTTTTATATCTAGATAATGCATCATGGACTGTTTATTTGGATGTTTGTGTACAAAAAATATAGTTTTATTTTAATCAAATTAAAGAAAAAAAAATTGCACGTGGAGTAGGTAGCATATTCTTATATGGTGCTGAACTATTCAGTTTTTCATTGTTTAACACGAATCAAACTATCTCACTTGCAGTTCATAAGAAACATCGAAACACCATTTGCATTTTAGAAAGTTCTGTCAAACTTAATCATTTTTAAATCTTCTTGTTCGGTGGAAACACCAAAAAGATTTATTTAATCTAAACTGAGATAAACCTTTGGTGGAAACATAGCAAAACATAAATACCTTTTCTATTGTTTTCTCTTGCAAAATAAGCCCAGTAAGTCTATTTTCATTAACAAAACTAAATAATATCAACAGTAATAGATTAATTTTTTGCCCCAATGGAAAGCACATGATTCCAAATGCAAAACTACTCAACGAACACAGCCATCGAGATACAAATGCAATATCAATCGTACCAACATTTGAGAACGAAATCACATCCATTCTAGACTCGTATAAATGTAAAAATCCCATTCATAGTAAGATTCTACTCTAACTTTTATCGGTGTTATTCATACTATGGATATTGTTTTTGTTATTCGTGTAAAATCCTACTATACTATGGATAGATTTTCCAACAAAACACGGGTATACGGAAGCGAAAATAGTTCTTTTTTACACTTCAGAATTTCAGAAAGTAGTAAGCTTATAGCAAGCGTCAAACTACGATCAGAGGCTCATCATAAGTGCATGTGTTAGTTGTTAGTAAAAAAAATAATACAATTATAGCCTAACACACGCACAAAATACAAAACATAATTAACATTTAACTATTACAGAACAAAAAATAAAATGAGAACGTATACGATAGTGGAGCACTGGTTCTAAACAATGATTTTAATCCCACCTTATTCAAATTTAAATCTATCAATGAACAGTTTAAGTTATATAAAATGCTCATTCGACTTAAAGCTTTATTCTTTCCATAGTTAGTTCTATGGAAGTCAATATGTATAAAATCAAATGTACGCAGGTGATGAGTTCCGCCTCGGTAATTCAAATGTACACAAGATAGCAAATAAGGTGCATCAATTTCACCATTAATGAGTTGATGAAAAAATACTAAGTCATTATTAACACGCCTTTGATGAAGAGATTGCATTTGAAGAAGCAGAATACGATGCTCATAGGGAGGCAGATCATAAGGATCATCCCAAGGAAGACCCTTTAGGGCAAAGCGAATGAAGTTATGTTGAATTGATTCGATACGTTTTCTATGAATTTCGTAATAGGGAGTCCATACCTGCGAAGCATATTCAAGATGAGGACGAACATGGCAATTATACAAAGAAAGAGTAACATATGGATCATTGAACTCCTTTGCCCAGCGTTTTATAAAACCAAGCATAGAACTTGCTTTATTAACAATCAAATTAATGTGATGTGTAAATTCTAAGTTGGAACAGAAATGAACACCTAAATCTTTAAATGTGGAGACGCGAAAGAGTTTTTGCTGTGATATACAATAATCAAATACACTACCGATTCGTTTTTTAGTAAAAGTTATTGTCTGGCATTTTAAAGGGTTGAGTGAAAGGCTATTTTTCCCACACCAAAATGTGAAACTATCAATGTCGGCTTGTAAAAGAATACGATCATGGGTGGACTTTATTATTTTAAAAATCTTCATGTCGTCAGCAAAAATGAGTACTTCACTTGAGCGTAGACATGACGATACATCGTTAATAGACAGGATAAACAGAAAAGGGCCAAGATGGCTTCCCTGGGGAACACCAGATTGAGCAACAAAAGGTTTAGAAAGACAATTTCTAAATTTTACCTCATAGGATCTGTTTTCAAGGTATGATTTGATCCAAGCTAAGAAAAATGGTGGAAAACCAAGAGCTTTAAGTTTAAATAAAATAATTCCGTGGCTAAGTTGGTCAAAAGCTTTGGAAAAGTCAGTGTATATACAGTCAACTTCATAACCTTGTTCTAAAGCGTTTGAACATATGTTTGAGAATGTGAGGAGATTAGTAACGGTTGATCTTTTTTTCACAAAACCATGTTGCTGTTCGCAAATGAGATTCTTACTTAAAAATGCTACACTTTCACATACAACTTGTTCAAACACTTTAGGAATGCAAGAAAGCTTTGCAATGGGCCTGTAGTTGCTTATATCCGCCTTGTTACCTTTCTTGAAAATTGGTGTTAGAAATGACTCCTTCCATATATTGGGAAATTTGCCTGTTTTTAGAGAAAGTTTAAATAAGAACGTAAGGGGTTTAACTAAAGCATTACTACACTTTTTTAATACTATCGGGGGAATACCATCGGGGCCGGCTGAGCAGTCATCATTCAACGCGGCTAAAAGATCAAGGACTGTACTCTGTAGCACAGGGATGTGACTACAGCTAGTTTGTGAAAAGGAGTGAAGATTATGAAAATATACTCCATCAACTTCTTGAGGGCTATTAACAAATGACTCTCGGAAATTTGTCGCGAAAGCGTTACAGATATCAACAGTTTTATCTAACGAAAGGTTCTTGTAAGTGAAGTTAACTGGAAAGCCATCTGATTTTTTCTTTAAAGTTACAAAATTCCAAAATTTTTTAGGATTCTCTTTCAAAGAGGATCCCATATCAGTAACATAACAAGCATATAAAAAATTAGAAAGAGACTTAAATTGGTTAAAGAGTTGGACATAAAAAGAGAAGTTGATTGGAGACAGAGTTTTAAGATACGTTTTCCATGCCTTATTTCTTTTGTTACGCAGTGAACGCAATTCTGTTGTGTACCAAGGATGGCTAAAGTTTGTATTTCTTGATTTCTTTAAGGGTACATTTTTTTCTAAACAATAATTAAGGATCTTATAAAAAGTTGAAACTGCTTCGTCAATGTTAGAAAATGCTAATGTATCAGCAATTCCAGAAATGGTTAAATCTTCAGACAACTGCTGGAAATTAGCTCTTCTAAAATCAAAATTATATAAGCAATCAAAGGAATTACTGTGTTCAGTAAGGTGATTACTTAAGTCAAAAAAAATGTCCAAGGGGGGGTAATATTTATCAGTATTAGTAATTCCTGATCTAGATTCTAGAACAAGAGTACTAATAGCGTCAGAAGAAAAGACTAAATCGAGAATTCGATTTTTTGAGTTTTTAATACAGCTTGTTTGCTGTAAGTCAGTAAGAAGGACTTTATCGAGAAGAGATAGTTCCAATTGTGAAGAAGAAGGAGAGGCTTCAAGGCAGGATTCGTCTTCGGATGGAATTCAGTCAATGTGAGGTAAATTAAAATCACCTAGAAGTAAAATATTGGTGTCAGATCTGGACAAATTTATAATATAGTCTAATGCCAAGGAGAGATCGTTATAAACAGACTCCAAACTTTTTGGAGGAATGTAGACGTTTAAAATGAAAATAGTTTTAGTCTGTATCATTATCTTTACACATACCAGTTCAATTGATAATTCAAATGGAAAAGATACAGAAGAAGAGAAATATGTATTTTTTACCGCTATGAGAACACCTCCACCTAAATCCTTTGCATTACCAACATGACGATCGTTGCTGTAAACTTCTAACTCTTGACTGAAAAGTTCTGTGTCGGAAAAGCTTGAATTAAGCCACGTTTCTGTTAAAACGAATACGTCGTGTGGAAATGATTGGGAGTTAAGAAAAATGTCAGCAGTCTTGCTACGAAGTCCCCTTACGTTTTGGTAAAAGAGCGCAAGCCTGTTAAGTTTTTTGACTTGGTTTTCAAAGCAACACTTTGTTTTTGACTTTGAGTAAATTCTTTGACTAAAGTCTCAGCGGGCCATATATTTGTGTTGCAAATAGAATCAAAGAAAGTGGGATGCGTTATTAATTTAAAAGAGGAAACAAAGCTATTAGGTTTACTGATCTTAGTACACCTAATGGATGAGCTGGAAGGTATGCTCTTGGTAGATATTAAGTGGGAAGTTATATCATCTGGCGTTGTAACGGGGTCCAGACGAGATATAAAAATTATTTTTGGTTTCGATACAGCTTTGATAGGGATGGAGTTGTTTATTACAGTTCCTGTAACGGAGTCACTATTGGAAGCTAAATTTGATTCAACAACTTGAGGTATATGGGGAGTTCCGGTGGGATCTGTAGGTATTGGGGTGATGTTGACATTTGTTCTTTTTGATGGGGGGGTAGAATTTCTTGCAAGTTCAGAGTTTTCTCGGCTTCTTTTCTTAGACTTTTTCTTTTGTTTGACAGATACACTTTCTGCGTTATTAACAGCAGAACCTGATGATTGCGTTCTTCCTATATTCCTGTGATTTGACACTTTGATTTGACTTTTTCTTCCTATATTTCAGTGATTTGACTGCTTTCCATACAAAATTTGTTTTGTTTTGATTGAATTTGTGAAATTTGCGGTGATTTATTCAAAAATTTATATTTTATTGTGAAAGTGGATAAATTATAAGAAAATTAAAATAAAGCTAACTCACATTTTTATATATGTAATTACAATCAAGAAAGAATCCACGAAATCGAACACTGAATAATAATGAACTCTTTCGCCTGCAAATCCGCCAAAAAAAGCTATCGGATTTCAACTCGCCAACAAACATTATGACATTTAAAACTCGCCTTCGAATTCGTTAATTCGTCGAATTTAAAACGAAGAAGGCGAAATTGAATGCAATAATTGAAAAATGGCAAATTCGCTAGCAAAATGATTCGCCGCGAATCCCATAATCAGGCCCCTGGTCTTTGTGTCTTTGAAGTTGTTTCTTTTGTATTGGACAAAGGAATACTTCGACTGAGTAGAATGTCTTTGCTTAAAGTAAAAAAAAATCGCAGAGGCTCAGGCTTCTGCTACTAATCTTCCTGATCTTTGGAAAATATAGATAGATAGATAGATAGATAGATAGATAGATAGATAGATAGATAGATAGATAGATAGATAGATAGATAGATAGATAGATAGATAGATAGATAGATAGATAGATAGATAGATAGATAGATAGATAGATAGATAGATAGATAGATAGATAGATATATAGATAGATAGATAGATATGTTCTTTATTTTTTTCAATTTTCTTATAAGTACAATATTTCATAATAAAGTTTTTTTTTTTTAATTTTAAGAGCTTTTAGTTTGGTTAAAACGAAAAAAAAGGAGAGGATACAATCACTTTAACATCTTGTTACAACTCAAAACAAATTCAAACACTCGTTTCGATATTTTCTTGCATGTGAGACATACACCGACACATTCCTCTTGGGAAAGAAAACTAGAATAAAAGTAGAGTAAAAGAAGAGCCTTCGGATTTCCTGTAATATTGGACAAAGTGCTAAAAAATGCAAAACATCTTCGTTTCGACCAAGGTTGCAAAGGGAACAAACAGGGTTTAAGTCCGTTCTATGTGGTCTATAATTCAAATCGAGCATTTCCGTTCTGATCTTGAAGATCAAGCTCATTTCAGAAACTGTAAACTCTTCTCTAAAATAGTTTCCTTCACCAAGTTTCAGATTAAGTTGTCTGTATATATTCCTGGATGTTGATGCAGTGCCTCGCGCAACACAAAGCCTATACATCGAGTCATCTAAAGGGTGTCCCAAAATTAACGCAAGATTTGAATTAAATAGAAAACGCCGTTTTTAGTCTTTTGATAGTTATATTTTTATTGACTCGTAAAGTACATAGGATAGGGTTATGTATGGAATAACACATCGGACAAATGGCCTCCACGGCTTTGCATGCACATGCGCACTCTTTTGTTGAAATTTTCCATGACCATTCTGCATAAATGTGGCTGAATTTCGTTGATGCAGCGTTGAATCCTCCTTTAATGCACGGGTGGTTGTGGGCTTGTTGACATAGACTTGTGATTTCAAATAACCCCATAAAAAGAAGTCTAATGGTGTTAAATTACACGATCTAGGAGGCCAATTTTGATCACCGAAACGAGAGAGTACACGACCTGGAAATGTCTCATGCAGTAATTGAATTGTTTCACGGGCTGTATGACATGTGGCACCGTCTTGTTGAAACCACATATTGGACACATCAATATCATCCAATTTTGGCAGAAAGAACTGTGTAATCATGTCGCGATATCGAGCACCAGTAACAGTCACTGCTTGACCAGCATCATTTTCAAAAAAATATGGCCCAATTATGCCTCCAGCTCAAAATCCACACCATACAGTCACGCGTTGTGGATGCATTTGTTTTTCGACAATCACATGTGGGTTCTCCGAACCCCAAATGCGGCAATTTTGGCGATTGACAAAGCCATCAAGATGAAAATGTGCTTCATCGCTTAGGATGATTTAGCTTGGAAAATCAGCCGCCAAGCTTTCACTATTTTTGAAATATTCTTTAATAATGAAGACACTTTCTTTCACTATTTTTGAAATATTCTTTAATAATGAAGACACGTTGTTCTATCGTGTAACGCTCCATTTTTAATAACCCTATACTGTTAGCTGTCAAATTGCTTTTTTTTCATGGTTGCCAACACTTCACTGCACAAATGGCGGCAAATTCAAATCTTGCGTTAATTTTGGGACACCCTTTATATAAACAAAAATTATCAATAAAGAAAAATGTAATTTGTAAAAAAAAATTGTTGTTTGTATTTATTATGTACTTACATATATTAGTAAACGCTAGGTGTGTGAGGGTTGGCAAAGTTTTCCTATCCATCTACAAATTGGTGGTCGTTAGTTGTGTCCTAAATTAATTATGTCTTGTGACTGGTGCGTTGGAAATTCAGTGGTTGCTTCAACCACTATATTGTTCCTGGCGTATAGCCTAGACAATGGCTGGCTGTGGGTTTAAAATGAACTTCCACATGAACAAGGTTTTCGAACTCCGAATCTCTACCTCACAAAGAATCTGGCTGTACCTAGTTCTATGGACAGCTGAGATTCGAAATGGTACGACTCTGTTCAAACTTTTGATGTTGTCCCAGATTTCCAACTTAAATCTATGACTCATGTCCTGAAGATTTGGACAGTCATTTTCAATCTGTGGTTTGTGTATTAGTAAAAAAAAAATTTGAATTCAAATAAAACAAATCCAAGGCGATGTTTTAAAAATAAATAATCATCTCCCTGGACATGTCCTTGGCTTTAAAAAAAAAACTAAAACCGTTAGGTTTTATTCATGGTGCCATTGTTAGGAGCCAGATTTCCATGGGAGAATGGTTCGGAGTACTGGAAGAGGCTACAGCACACTCGTGGTTGCACGGCTCAGCTCGTCGCGTGGGGTGGTTCTTGCCACCTCCTGCTCGACTAAATATTATTTATTCTCGTGCCTAAGGTAACTAAATGATGTAAATGACACAAACCTGAGAACTTTGACGATATCCAAGAGAAACTAGAAATCGGTGCTTCGAATTAAGTTTAAAATAAATCCAAAAAAAAAATAATATCACTAACCTAAGAAAATAATCAAAAAAAAACTTCACCAAAAAAAAATAATTATAATACAAAAATTTAGAAAAGGAAATACCAATAAAAAAAAATAAAAGAAAACTAAACCCTAAACTAAAGCTAATTAAAAAAATCTAAAAATCTAAACTTTTTCTCTAAAGCACCTCTTTCTTACCCCCTTAAATCCGTCACACCGAATCCCCAACGTTCGTCTGGTGTTATTGACGAAGGTCTGGCCAACCCGCCCAAGTATCGTGAAGATACTTCCTTCGCTATTTCCATGGCCGAAAGTAGCGGAAATAGCCCCTGAAATGACTCAACCAGTCACGAATTAGTCCGTTGAGAAAGTCTGTCATGTCCTAAAATCACAGGAAATTCGTCACCACTGACTTTATTGCACTTAGTTATTTTTAGGCAAGCCTTTAAAATCACTTTTCTTACTAGTGTAACTTAATCCGAATTCAAATTTTTAAAAAATAATTAGTTTAACAAAAAACAAATTTGGAGAACTGGATTTTTAGAATTCGATTTTACTCTGCTTTAGCTAAAATACGAGTAAAATAATATGTATTTAATTTTTAAGTTAAACAAAAAAAATTAAAGTTCTTCTTTTCTTAAATTTAAGTACTAATTCTAGGGCTAGTTACGACCCAAACTTTAGGACCCTGTTAAGAAATTGAGCGTTAGTTTATTGAAATATGTATATTAAAATGTGTTCTGTATTTGTTAAAGTTTATCAGTCTTATTTAAAAACGCTGTATAAAGCCTACATAAAGTTATGTAATCTCTATAATGCCTCTAAACGCAAAAATTCTATTTATAAAAATTATGCAAGGTTGCATAGTCCCATAACGCGTTTTGAGGTTGAATAGAGCCTACGGGGAGAGTACGATAACTTAGGCGACAAAGTTTAATGACGGATTTGTATGGAACAGTTAAAAACAAACATTTTTTACTATGGGAGGGGGGGTCTATCTCCCCCCGTTTAGGCGGTATGGGCAATTTAAAAAAACATGTACATTAAATGGAAAAAAATAATTAAAAATAACGGTAATACCCTTATTTAAGTGTTATACCTTTTTTGTAAAGCCAACACTTTTGTCTATTAGCTTGTTTTTAAATCAAGTCAAAACTATGCATAATTTTTGAAAAAAATTGTTTTAAAGTCAAAATTTGTGCAAAAAAAAGTTAAAAAAAAAGGTTTAAAGTGTAATTTTTCAAAACTTTCAGATTATCTACTATTTTTTTTTAGAATTCATTGCTCTTATTTGTTTTTGATCAAAAACTGAAAACTAGATGACTTTATGTCTTCTAGTTCTTGAGAAAATTGAAAATTACCAAAATAAATATTTTAATTAAATTACTTTTTCCTTGCTTAAGTATTAACGTATTCTTATTTTGATAGTAATAATCGAATATGGATTAAGATATACCTAGGGTAAATTAATTTTTCTTAAATCCAGCTTATTTAAATGCAAAAGAAACTTTGCATGCACCCACCGCACCTTGCACCCTCCCCCCTTGCACACACTCCAACTTGCACCCACCCCAAATCCTAGTGTGCCCAAGCAGGGGGGTTGCAGGGGCAGCATGCCCCCCCTTACAGATGCCACTGTTGCTTACACCCAAACTCGAGCACACCTTACTGTTGCATACACCCAAACACGCATTACGCATACGCAAATACCATTATTACTATCAAAATAAGACCTCTCAAGCAAAAAAAAAGAGTTAAATTAAAATAGTAGTTGTGGTTATTTTCAATTTTCTCAAAAACTAAAAGACATAAAATCATCTAGTTTTCAGTTTTTGATCAAAAACCTCCCCCTCCCATAGTAAAAAATGCTTATTTTTAACTGTTCTAAAAAATTCCGTTATAATATCTTGTCGCTTAAGTTATCGTACTCTTGCCGAGCCTACATAAGGAAATTATTGTTATTATTATTTCGTAAATGTCATTTTGATTTCTCTCCATTTTTGAAATTAAAATAAAAACAATAATGCCTCTCAAATTTAGCTCGTTTATTAATGACTTAAAGAATTTAAATCTGGTTTTACCGACTCCAAGAAGGCGGAAAGTTTGTAAAAAAAAAGGTGCAACCCAATGAGTCTAAGCAACGAAGAATTTAAAAAAATATAGATTTTCGAAAGAGAATATCATAAAAATAATTGGAATTATTTTTTTTATATTTTATTTGTTATGACAAACAGCTGATTTGATAGACAGATAAATGGAATAGATTGCTCCATTTTGGCACTTTTTTTGATATAAGCATTGTATAACTAAAATTTATAGCAGATTTTTTTATAAATGGGAATTTTCGCAACGTTACATAGAGCCTACATAAATCCTTATGCACTGTATAACTATTCATCTGTTTAGCGAATTCTATTAAATAAGACTGTATTAGTTTTTCTTTTAAATAAAATTAAATTGTTACCAATAATGCTTACAGTTAAGAAGAAATTTTAACTAAAATTTAAAATTATTTACTGGGGCCTGATTATGAGGTTCGCGGCGGATCGTTTTCAATTCGACCTTTCAAATTTGACTCGCTTCGTATTTCCTTATTAACGAACTCGCGGCGAAGCGAAAGTAGTTCTACTAAGAAGCAAATCTTCTCCTCTGGATCTCCCTTCAACTGAGTAAGTATTGTTTCCTTTTAGTTTAAATCAAATTAATCAATTAATCTACACACTTTGTCTTAATAGATTTATCAAACTATTTCGACTTTCGAAAGAAGCATTTGTCTTCATTTTGCAAGAGATCAGTGAGGAATTCAAGGATCAGAACAGCAACGGCATTCCTTCAATTTTAAAGCTTGCCGCTACTATGAGATTTCTTGCTGAGGGATCGTACCAAAAAGGAGTTGGACAAGACGTACTCCTTGGAATCGCACAACCAACAGTCTCAAACGTTTTGTCTGAAACTCTTAAAATTCTTGAGAGAAAGTTGTGCCCAAAAATGATAAATTTAAAAATGAATGAACAGAAACATCGTTTCTTGAATGAATTTTAAAATTTTATATTTTATTGTGGATAAATTATAAGAAAATTAAAATAAAGCTAACTCACATTTTTAAATTAAAATAAACAAATAATCCACGAAATCGAACACTGAATAATAATAAACACTCTTTCGCCTGTGAATCCGCCAAAAAAAAGCTATCGGATTCAACTCGCCAACAAACATTATGACATTTCAAACTCGCCTTCGAATTCGTTAATTGGTCGAATTCAAAACGAAGAAGGCGAAAGCGAAAGCAATAATTGAAAAATGGCAAACTCGCTAGCAAAACGATTCGCCGCGAACCTCATAATCAGGCCCCTGTATCAAAAAACCTTTGATCCACTGTATATTGATTGCATTGTCAAGAGTTTCTATCACCTTATTTAATGGATTTTTCATGAATACAATCGATACTTACTCAATTAAAAACATGATATGGAAAATCTTATACTGATTCATTACTTCATTAGAAATATAAAACATTTTGTTTTTGCATTTAAATAATTATTTTTTGTTTTATTTGTCAAAAAATTGTAAATTTGCTCATTTTGTTTTTTTTTTGTTTTCTGTATAATACTCATATAAATAAAAAAAAAAGAATGTCGGGCATTTTTCGAAGATATATTCGTATTTATATTTTATGTATTAATTATAATATATATATGTACTTTTATGTTGTTTGTTTAATTTTAATTTTCCCTTAAATACTTGTGTATAGTAACATTTAGAAAGCATTTTGTTTTTTGAATATTTTTATTTTTATATTTATAAAAAAAGGTTTACAATTATTTATTTAAATATTATTATGCTTATTATTTCGTAGTCATTTTTGTTCTAGTAAAAATGTATTATTTTATTTTTATTTTTATTTGTGTATTATTTTTCTTATACATATTTATTTTGCCAGCACATATAGAGATTTTAATTTATTAGCAACATAGTGGCAAAAAAATGCGTGTCTTTCAGAAAAAACATATTTTTTAACACAAATAATATTAATATTTATAATAATAATATAGTATAATATAATTCACATTAAGGAGGATTAATTTAAAAATATGCAATAGAAAGAGGACGAAATAAAATTATACAAAAATAAAAACAGGAAAAACATTCATATATATAAATACATGTACGATGATTTTTGTTTTATTTGTTTTGCTTATGTTTCTTTTTGCTCTACACTAGTATTAAATTTTTATATATATTTATATATTATATTATAATGTATTTATAAATTACTAATTTTTGACACTACCGATGTCTTTTGAATCTAAAAATTTAATTATAATAATTTTTGTTTTTATACGATCTTGTATTTTAAATTGTATTATTATTAACTTAAGTATTTAGTAGTTTATAAGTTTGTTTTATTTACTTTTTCTTTGATTTTAATTTTCAATAAGTTTAAATTTTTTTCTTAATTTTCTTGTTTATAGCAATATTCGTATTCCTTACAGTTGATTTGATTTTTGTTTTTGTTTTTTTTTTTTTCTTGTGTTTATTTTATATTTCAATTAATAACATACATATTTGTTTTATTTAATTTTTATTTATTTTATTTTGTTATATTTTATAGCGAATTAATATAATTTCAGTTCATTGTTTTCGTGTTTTACTATGTTTTATTTTTTGTTTTGTTTTGCTTGGTTTTCATTATTTTAATAATATGTATAACTTAAATTTAAAATTTATATAAAAACTTGTAATTTTAGGTTTCTTTAGTGTATGTGTGTGTGTGTTTTTTTGTTTTTGTTTTTGTTGTTCCTTCTCACAATCGGGCATTGCTCTTACCTCCGATTAAATTCCGATTTTATTGCTGAAATAAAAAAGTGAAAAATGTATCTATCGAATTCTTTTAACGTAAAAATAATCATATTTAAGAATTAAAACTTACCATCTATTATTTCTTGTTTTGCTTTTTGGATTTCTAATCGCATTTCTCGAACAATTTCAGCTTTTAAACTATCTAGATCGGCTGACAACGCAAGCGAGAGTCCTTCACCATTTACTTGCTGCATTATTTAAAAGAGTTATTTTAGATTTAGAAAAAAAAAATAAAACGACTTTGTTTATAACAAGGTAGGAAGGATACACTACCACCGCGGAATCTGATCAACAGGAGAATTGACTCCTGGTCTTAAAGAAAATAAATTATAGTCAATTGATAAAATCTTAAGAATTAGAAAGTTTTATAAAAGTCCTATGAGCCCCGCTATCGATAAAGTTAAAAAACAGTCTTTGTTTTTAAGCTCAAATAAAATAACTTAAATTGAACGGTAATTCATAGTGAATCAAAGCAAACTTGTACATACACTATTTATCAAAAGAAATATATAAAAATAAGCGTAAAACAATTAATACTATGACCCTCAATTTGTTTAAGAGACATAAGATAAAATATAAACCAACTGTAAAATAGACAAGAAAAAAAATGGATCAACATATAATTCGTACAATGCGCTTAAAGGTCATATTTTGTTACTATAGGGATCCCAAGAAAATCCGATTTTTAAATCTAACATTATAGTTAATATTTCGTTATTTGCACCCACTTTTAAATCTGTGCAAAAAAAACTTAGACAAAATGTCCAAACTTCAATTGGACGATTATTAATATTAATCATTCCTAAGTGCAATTCATTATAAAACGTTACAAGGAACAATGAGCAGTTAAAAATAAGATGAGAACAAGCGAAACAAACATTTAAAATGATGCGGGTGAGAGGTGAATTATTCGACAGGTTAAGGATAACCTAAGAATGAGTGACACCAAACTTGCTGAAGAGGCTGAAATTTATCTTGGCAAAAAGCATGTACGGTAACGATGCGGATAACCTTAAGGAGCCATCAATACTATGGAGGAGTTGCCACGAAGAAGCCGTTTACTAGCAAAGCAAACAAAATTAATAGTTTCTTTTGCAAAAGAGAATTTTAGCAAAGATTTCTAGTACTGGACAACGTGCATCTTTTTGGCTTGGTTGGTAAGGTTAATGCTTGGCGTGAACCCAACGAAGAGCTAAAATAAAAGAATTTAAGAGCAGCGATTGAGTGGCTTGGTTTTATGGTATGGTTTGGGTATGTATGGCTGCATCGGAAGTTGGAAACCTATATTTCTTTGAAGGAATAATTTACCAGCCCATTTACTAAACTAATTTAATTAACATGCTAGTGAAGACAGACTAGGGATAAAAGATAATTTCATAATTTCAGAGTGCTTTCCTAGTTGTAATATAACTTCCAATAGTGATAGATACTCCACCACAATCACCACATATATAAATGTGATCGACTATTTGTGGTGTTAATTGGAAGACCGCGTAATATGAATCTTGAATTCACGTGCAATTAGTTTAGTGTTTAAAACAAAGGCTTAAAGATGAAAAACTAACTCTTATAGCAGTTTGTACGAGTTTTACTTTGATTCACTTCGTTTTTCACGAACAACACTGATACCTCACATATACAAAAAAAAAGAGGTATAATTTATTTTTTTTAACTTTTTTGCACAATCTCAATTTCGTGCGAGGTACAATTAGATTTTTTAAATGAAAACAATATATAACCAAATTTTAAATCTGTTTTATGTTTATCATAATAATATTGATCTTTATTATACAAAAAAACAGGCAGGCGGCAGGAAAGCCATGCTCTTATTCTTAAGAAATGAAATTTGTAAACCATTTTTTGTATAATAAAGAATCTATTTAATCTAATCTATCTAATAATAATGATACTAAAAAAAATCATCTTCGTTGATGTGAATTTTGTTATGAATTGTAATTGTAAGAAGTGCAGTACATTCAAAAGCAAAAAACAAGCAATTTTTTACTTTATCGAACACCAGGTATGAAAACCAGCGTTGAGATCAAACGAAGAATAACCCATGCTAACCGCTGTTTCTTTGGGCTAAGAGAGCAATTGAGTGGAAAAGCCCTCTCTCGAAAGACCAAAGTGTGGCTATATAAGACCTTTATCATCCCCGTCCTGCTATACGGTGCAGAAGCATGGACTATGACAAAAGCGGATGAAAGCACCTTGGGTTGTTTCGAGAGAAAAATTCTTCGTGTGATCTACGGTCCAGTATGCATCAAAGGGGAGTGGAGGAAAAGATGGAATGACGAGCTGTACGGGCTGTACAGCGACGTAGTCTTAGCCAGAAGGGTTAAAGTCCGACGACTAAGATGGCTGGGTCACGTAGAGCGCATGGAAACCAATTCTCCGGTCCGGAAAGTCTTCGAATCCACACCCACAGGACAGCGCAGTAGAGGAAGACCGCGAATCAGGTGGCGCGCACAAGTGGAAAGTGACATCACCCAACTTGGAGCGCGAAACTGGAGACATCTAGCTAGGGACCGAGCTAGATGTAAGTTTGTTGGGTGAGGCCCTAGTTCACACAGGACTGTAGCGCCACCTTAAGTAAGTAAGTAAGGTATAAAAACCCTACACGAAATGTTGTTTTAAGCTTCAAATTTCGTGTCAAAATATAAAAATCAGCCAAACTTAGATGACTCTAAGAGCACACAAATCCACTTTCTATATTTTTTTAAAATTTAACCAGGTAAACAAAGTCTACTTGTTTTTGAGGTTTTGAACCAATTTCCAAGTGACTTACAACTCTCAACCATTCCTGTGTGCGAGTACTGTTGATGGATAGGCGGGATTAGAGCACTTAAAAAAATAAATAAATTAGTCCATGAAGAACCAGGGCCTAGTGACTTACAACTCTCAACCATTCCTGTGTGCGAGTAATTTTATCAGAGATGGAAGGGACCTACAGTTTATATGCCGAATCCGAACGGCTAATTTGAGAAAGCACTTTTCATGACAAGAATTACTCTTGGAGGATTTGTCAATTCCTCGCAAGAGGCAGTACCCGTGAAAAAAGTTAGGTGGTACAGGCAGGGATTGAACCCAAGACCCCTTGCATGACAGTCCAACGCACTTTTTTTTTTTTAATTCATTTTTATTAATTCATTCTTAAGACTATCTTAAAGCTAGACAAAAATTCATAAAACTAGCCTAATTAACCATAACTTACAACTAACTTACTGGTCCCATACGGACACTCTAAGTTCAACAATAATACTTAATGCTATTGCCTTTCGGCCCTAAGATCTATTTAACTTCAAATCCATTTTATTTATTTTTTTATTCATTAGAAAATTTCAAAAAAAACTAATATCAATATCCTTTTTTTATTTTTACTTAAAAACTACTTAAAATAAGGTCCTTAATATAAAACTTAAAGCTAACTAAAACTACCTATTCTACCTATAAACTACTTAAAACTAGAACAACCACAGCAGCAAATCTAACTATCTAACGTTTTTTGGTTTTTCATATTTTGTTATCTTTTTTTATTATTTGTGTATTTATTATTTTTTTTTTTTGTATTTTTTGTATTTTTTTTTTTTGATTTTTTCTTGTATTTTTTGTGTATATTTTTTTTTTGTATTTTGTATTTTGTATTTTTTTTTATTTTTTTTTGTGCCACCATGCCTATTCTACTTGAAACTAAACCCTAAAACTATAAAACAAGTATGTAAGCCGGCCAAGGCTTAATACCCCATCCCGACTACCCACTATTAAGTGCCGATTAAAGTCACCAAAACTGGTTCTCCTGCTTCACCCTATCAGTTCGGTCCCGTTCGGACACAGGCCTACTGAACCGAAGGAGCTCTGCTCCGCCTTGTGCCATGACGTCCCGATTGTACAGGAGTCGCCACGGTTCGTCGTCTGACGTGGTAGATTAGCGGAACTGCCAATCTATCCTGTATCAGACCGCATCTGTCTAAAAAGAGGAATGCCTCTGGTGGAATGAAGCCGCTCAAGCGTGCACTCTCAAAATACTCGTCGTTCGGATAAAACGCCCCGAAAATTAAATTGTTGGTCGAAGACATAGCTCTTGCAATGTGACCTCGGACGAGTTTTATCACGAAATTGTCAATTCTGTTGATTCGAGCCCCGTTGTATAGGACCTCGTTGGAATAGTAATGCACGTAAGAAGATTCGGCTGTTCTGTACAAGCCGGTACAGCGTCGTAAACACTGCCGCTCGAACACCCGAAACTTCTCCATCTGGGAAGGGGCAACGTTGAACCACACAGGACAACCATAAACGATCATCGGCCGTATGAGGGCCATGTAGCAAATTACCTTCACTCTGGGGTCAAGCCGACTGCTAAAAAACAGCCGTTTCGTCAGAGCGAAGGCTCCTCTGGCCCTGGTCAGAGCACAGTCCAACGCACTAACCATCACGCTACGGGTACAGACAGATTAGAGCACTTAATAAGCCTAAAACAAAGCCTTTAATTTTCCCCATTAATTATTATGTTTTTTTTTTTTTCGAAAGTCTCCAGAGATTTCAGCTCTTTGACTTGTAATTTCTCGTAACTTGTGATTTCTCAAAAGGGTCAAAGATAATGAAATGCGATGTGTTGCGCCTGTTTTACTTCTCTTTTGAAATATTTGTTCGAAGGCTTCGCGATAACACGAATTCACTATTCTGTTTTATTTGACCCAAGTACAAGAAAAAAAGGATACTTAACATTGAAGTAATGAAAAGAGAAGAGAAATGAGATTTTGTAAACTGAGGTTCCTATATGAACTCAGACGATACCAAATTTTTCTCAAACTCGTGAGCACACAACTTTGATTAAGCAAAGATCTACTCGTATTAAAAGGAATGTCTGCAAATTATAAAAACTGTTTTACCAGAATACCTAGTAGACAACAGATAACAAGTTTAGTGCAAAAATTTGAGTCTACAAAGGGTTAGTCGAAATGTCGAAAATATCGCTGCCGTTCAGGCTTCTGTAGCAAACGATCCAAATCTTTCTTTTCTTCGGCTTATGCGTATTTTGCGTAAGGGCCTTGGTGTACGTTAATAAAAAATCAATCTGACTCAAGAATTGAAGCAAATGGATGGATTTGATGCGATTTACGTTTTCCGATTCTGCAAGCTGTAAAGTCCATATTGAAACACTTAGTACAAGAGTATTGAAATATGTATATGTACAAATACCAACCTCGGACATTGAACAAGTTTGTATCTCCGTCAACTTAAATGCTTTTTCCAGAGCAAATGTATTTTTTATTGTAAGTTATGTGCCTCCAAGTAGCTCACTTGATTTGTATGAAAAACATACATATTAGCAATATTGATTTTATTAATAATCTTTGTTCTATATCTGATAATTTGTGCGTCTTAGGTGATTTTAATCTATCTGATATACATCCATTTAATATTAAACAAGATCTCGAAGTTACATTTATTGATTTTTTATATTCTTTAAACTTAGTGCAAGTTAATCATATCGATAATTCTTTAGAAAAAATATTTGACTTAATTTTTATATGTTGTGATGAAATCAAAGTTATTTCAAGTAATGCACCTTTTTCTCTTTTAAACGAATCTATTCATCATAAGGAATTATTCTTTGAAAAAGAGTTTTACACTTATTCGTTAAATGATGTTAAAAAACTGTTAGTTCGTATAATTTTTCTAAAACTAATTTTGTTCAACTAAATAATTATTTCTCTGACATTGATTGGTTAAATGAATTTATGTTTCTTGATTTGAAAAATATGTACAACCGCTTCATTGACATTGTATTAATGGGCTTTGAAAAATTTTTTCCTTATTCTTTAAAAAAAAAATCATCGGATTCACCTTGGATTAATAAGCAGCTTCGTGACTTAAAAAGAAAGAAACGTAATGCATACGTGAAATACAATAAATCGTAAAATCAATCGGATTATGATAATTTTAGTAAATTACGTAAAGATTTTGTAGTTCTTAGTAGATTTCTATATAGAGCTTATATCTTGAATATTGAAAGTTATATCAAAAACAACAGTAAATCGTTCTGGTCATTTGCCAATTCTAAAAGAAAATCGATAGGGATTCCAAATACCATGTTTTTTGCAGAGGTCTTGAATCGTCGGATTTAGACTCCATAGTTGAATTGTTTGCTAATTATTTCAAATCCGTTTATTCTCATTCAGGATTTAATAATAGTTCACTAAACAACATAATAAGTAGGTTTGATATTGGCTCAATCCAGTTAAGTATTGAAGAAGTTAATTCCGGACTGAAATCACTTCAATCTAATTATAGTTCTGGACCAGACGGCATTCCTTCGGCAGTGTTAAAAAATTGTTGTGATTCCATCTGTGCTCCTTTACTAAGCATATTTAACAAGTCCCTTCAAGAAGGTATTTTTATTGATGAATGGAAACTTTCTTACTTGGTCCCTATACAAAAATCAAGTTCTAAAAATGATGTAAAAAATTATAGGGGTATTTGTAAACTCTCCGCAATTCTCAAAGTGTTTGAAAGCATGGTGAAAATAAAGCTTGATTTTCTTACAAGTGAATATTTATCAGCAGTACAGCATGATTTTGTATCCGGTCGATCATCTGTTACCAATTTAACTTATTTCACTTCGTATGTCTCTAATGCTATGGAACAAAAATCTCAAGTGGACGCAGTATACACTGACTTTAGTAAAGCCTTTGATTCTGTGAACCACCAAACACTTCTGAAAAAACTTGAGATTTTTGGTTTTCATTCTCACTTTCTTCGTTGGTTATCGTCATATTTATCTTGTAGAACACAACAAGTTTAGATTGGAGATACATACTCAAAGGAAATTCAGTGTACATCAGGTGTCCGGCAAGGTAGCCACCTAGGATCGCTCCTTTTCATAATGTTCGTTAACGATATTGTCTCGGTCTTTAATTATTGTGAATGTTTATTATATGCTGACGATCTGAAAATATTTTCAAAAGTTTCGAGTTTGGGCGATTGTCAATTTTTGCAATCTGACATTGATTCTTTATCAAATTGGTGTCACATCAACAGCCTTAAATTGAATATCAAAAAGTTTAACACGATTTCTTTTTCCAGAAAATCTCATATTTTGTTATTCAACTATGCAATTGAATCTGTGGATTTAGATAGGGTTTCAAGTATTAAAGACTTAGGAGTTATTCTTGATTCCCAACTTTCTTTTAAAGGTCATTTCGATTATTTGGTTCCTAAGGCCAACTCGCTGGTAGGTTTCATAAAACGAAATGGAAAAGGCTTTAAAGATCCTTTCGTGTTATTATCCTTGTATATATCTCTCGTCAGATTAATTTTGGAATACGCAGATGTTATTTGCAGTCCTATTTATATAGTTAATTCTGATCGGATTGAAAAGATTCAAAGACGATTTCAAAATATATATTTAAGAAAATGGGTTGGAACTTTAGTCCTAGTTATGAGGCTAGATGCCAATTACTTGGAATAAAGTCGTTACAATCAAGAAGCAAAATTCATAGTGTAATGCTTATTAGAGACTTACAATGCTACCATATTAAATGTCCATCTCTTCTTGCCTTGGTACCAATCTATGTTCGCGCTAGGACTATGAGAGCTAGATTCTTCTTATTCTAAAGAATTCACATGAAAAATTATGGTAGTAATGAAACTTTATCAAGATCTTATTGTATATTTCAATGAAGTGCCTTCAAATATTGACTTTTTTAATCTTAACCGTAATAAATTTAAAACTGAAGTATTATATTTATTCACTTTTTAATTTGCTCTTGGAGTGCTTATATCTGTTAGCTGTAATATTGCTTGTAGATTAAATAAATAAATAAAAATAAAATAATATAGTTTAAGTATAATTTGAAAAATAAATTAAATTGTAAATAACCTAAGCAAACAAGCTTCCATTGTATTGAAATATTTTCTATTGAGACTTTTGCAGCCAGGTTTGACATAAATATAACCCACTTAATCAGCCCTATCATGAATTCCATCGTTATCGGAAATGTGTACGAATCCCGAAAAACTATCATGAAATCCGTTCGTAGTAGAAAATCTCATGCAATTTTGCAGTTTTACTAAATAAGAAGTAATAGATAAACTGAAAAAGTGGACTCTAAACTAAATGGGGCTCAAAAACGACAAATAGTTAACTCATGATTTTCTTCATAAATCGCAGCCTACTTCTTTTAAACTTTTCAATGAAAATCCTATTCTATTTTAAAGAAAAGATTATAAATAAGAATGTGATAATAAATGTTTCCATGGACAGAAATAATATTTTACTTGTGTGAAATTTTATTTCTGTACATTTGGATTTTCAATTGCTTATTAGTTAAAAAATAGAATTAAATCCCAAAAATATTGATCATTTGAAAATAAAAGTAATAATAAATAGCAATTGACTGTTTTATCTGCGTCCTGGGCATCCTTACACATTTGTTTTATACATTTATAGATGAAATTTTAATAATAAACTAATTTCCAAGAGCAATCAAAACTTACCTTAAGTATCGTTTCTTCACTGGCACTGCCAAACCGTTTTCTTATTGGTCGGGGAGATTCACTTCCGCTATTTGAAGAGTTATTATTTCCCGAATTGGAATTGCCATTAGAATTCGAACCGCCTAATTTATGTGGCAAAGTATTTGATTTCTCCCATGGCCGTTGTTTGGCATTTTGTGCTTCTTCTGCTGGATCCGGCTAAAGTTGAGAATATACAAAATTTTATTACAATAAATCAAATAAAAGGAACCTTAAAAATAATAATAAACCTCTTTTCTTTCAGCTACAGCCCTTCGTCTTGCCAATGTTTTGGCCATTTCGTCCATCATGGAAGCCATGCCCTTGGAGCTCCTACCAATCGTTCCATAGTTTCCACTGCCACCACTTGATGTGCTGCTTCCACTATTCTCAGCCGGTGGGGGTGCAGTCTAAACGAAAGAGTTTAGAGAGTTTAATAAACATAAACATTTCATATAATTGCGATCTTAGACTTAACCTTGTTCTTTTTGAGTCGAGCTTGTTGCAACTGTGCTGCCAAGGAACCCATCAAATCGGCGGCAGGGTCATCTTTCTTCTGCATTAAGCCACCCATAGGTGGAGGTGGTGGTGGTGGTGGTGCTCCTGGACCGCCTGGTCCACTTGGCCCACCTGGTCCCCCACCACCACCACCACCACCCATCATTGGTGGTGCAGGTGGAGCGGCTGGAGGTTGAGGTGGTGGTGGGATGCCACCTCCAATCGGCCCTCCATGTGTGTTACCGCTGTTAAACATCGGTGCCCCGCCGCCAAATGCTGGTGGTGGTGGAGGAGCTGCTGGTGCTCCTCCACCTGGGGCTGTAGCTCGATTCAGCATCGGTGGTGGCATAGGAATACCATTGTGAGGGCCACCCATGGATGGTAACATGGGTGGTGCCATTGGAATCTGACTGTAGAGATTTTCAGTCACGGCAATACTTGGCCCATTCGTCTGGCCATACTGTCCGCCACTTGAAGGATCTAACATTGGAAGATGTGACGGCTGTTGTGGAGGTTGCGGTGGCTGTGGAGGCGCCTGCTGGAGTTGCTGTGTCGGCTGTTGTTGCAGCTGTTGGCTACCATACACTACACTATTGGAACTCGCCGACGATGGAATGCCTTGACTTTGTGACGACGAAACATAAATGGGACCGTTTGGCATGGATTGCTGAGACGGCTGCTGTTGTTGGTTTTGGGGAGGCAGAGGGGGTAAGCTTCCTCTGTCCATACCGCCGCCGCCGCCGACAATGTTCTGCTGTGAGTATTGATGATGATTTAGATTTGGATTAGAACTAGATGACACATAGATGGGTTGCTGATACTGTATGTCATAATGGAAGTACACAAAAACACAAACCATATGGTATTTGGAATTGATTAATGGAAAACAATTAATAGTTTGTGATAAGAAGAACTGAAAGAGCAGACATTCTTTCCCAATTTTTAAATATTTTATCAAATGCAAGTATAAATGAAAGGATCTGGTTCGCAGCTTATTCAAGTCGTGGTTTGTGAATAAGGAATGTTGATTATGAATTTTATTGGCTTACCTGATTCTGTTGCTGGTATGAATTATTTATCAATTGTTGTGATGAATACACTGGATGTTGATGGTGCTGTTGTGCGAGTTGTTGGGGAGCATGATATTGATTCTGTTGTTGTTGCTGATTAGATTGTAATTGTTGCTGTTGTTGTTGCGACTGCTGGGCTTGTTGTTGCTGCTGCTGTGGTGGAATACCGCCTTGTGAATTTGGTGGCGCTTGTGGCGGTTGCATCATACCGGAATTTACACCACCACCACCACCTACACTACCACCGCCGCCTCCGATAATACCATTCTGCTGAAGGATACCATTGGCAGTTATTTGACTTTGGCCATAAATCTGTTGTGGCATCGACATTGGAGGTGGTTGTGGAGCCGGTGGTGCACTAAGGGAATTTCTTTAATTCGTTATGTTTCGATTCATAGGTTTTTTTTTTTTTGATTTTTTTGTATGAGGCGATCATGATGAAGAAGAATTTGTTTTATAAATTCAAGGGAATCAAAAAGGATCGAGCAATTAGGGAATGTGCAAAAGGATCATGATGATGATGATGAGAGAAAAAGAGAACAAGAACAACAAAACAAATCATTTAAATTAACAAAAATGTTCAAAAATAAAAAAAATTGTGTACAATTATTATGTGTTTCTTTTTTTAAATGTTGGATGTGATTGTGTTTTTGTGATTTTGAATGTGAAGGATAAGATTAAAATTGATATTTGAGTTTTTTTCTTCATCTTTTTTGAGAAAATTTGCTTATTTACTAAAGTGTATGTGAGCTTATTGTTGTGATTGTGATAGTGTGAGGATTAAAGTTTCAAAATTGTTAGATACATTTATTTAAAATAAAAAAGAAGAACTTCTTAATGGAAAGTTGTTTTTTGGTCTTTTGTAATGAATCTTCTATGTTTCGTCGTGATGAGTTTTTTGTTGAAAATCTTTCATATTCCAAGCATTGGAAGTTAAAAAATTTGAAAGCTTTTAAGGCCATTTTCTTAACAAACTCATAATCTTTAAACTCAGTTGATTTAGTTTTTTTAAGCTCTGAGCAGATTATGGAACTGTCAAACAAATCTTTACGTTTTTTTTAGCTCAAATATATCAGATACCAAATTTTGTATATTGAACCTAGCTCAGAGCTGGATCAATTTGCTTAGGATAAAATGATAGAGCTAATTGAGCAAACAGAGGAGCGAAACCAAATTCACTAATTTTTTAGTGTTTATTTATAATTATATCAAAGGGCTCCAAATATAGTGTGATCAGAGATTTCCTCATTCAAGAGTTTTAACTCATTTCTTCTTCAAGTTCTCAATCTATGATTTGGAATCAGTTTGAGATAAAGCTTCGATAAACATATGCAGTCGAATAGGACATATTGGCACCATGTAAAAAACAAGAAAGCTTACGATGCGCAGCAAGCACCCAGGATTGCCCTGTGTAAAAATTCATCAGAATTCTGTAAATAAGCATGGGAACTGAGATTTTTAATAAAGTAATAGATGCGGAATAATGCAATGCAGTTATTTGTCCAATTCATATAAAAAGATCATTATTAGATCCAGCAATTATCTCGTTAAAAGTTTAACGCATAACATTTTCACGACATAAGCGTCTAACATCATGGTGGATTGCTTCAAATAACTTGCTAAAAGAGTTTTGATCAGGATTTCGAAATAGCTATTCAACGATCGACAACATTTATTTCCTAAAAAGTTTCTTTTCGCAATGTAAAAAGCTGTAGATGTTTTTCATTAACTTTAAAGCTGCCTTTGGTTCCATTGACCGTGGTACTCTGTTCCATAAACTGTAGTCTTGAAATATCATTGCAATTAGAAGTGAACTGAAAAATGAAGTACACTGGCGCAGTATGGAACGCAACGGAGCTTTCTGATTGGTTTGTAACCACTTCAAGAGTTAAACAGGGATGTACTCTGAGTCCTAGCCTATTACGAGATTTTTGAATCAGTACCGGAGACGATACATACTTCTGGGGGTAAGAAATTCGACTCCGTCGAAAAACTATGTTTATTATGGGTAAAGAATGTTTCAGCTTACTGAACTACGTTGTCAAGGTGGAAACAGAATCTTGCCTTACTTTTTTTTTTAAACTCTAAAGCTTAAAGAAGTAATCCTCAAAACCATTCAAGACCTTAGTAGTTGGTAAGCAGAGTAGTTGAAAACTGCTAGTAAAACAAATCTGTATGAAATTATCTCTAAGTTTGATGAACAGTGTAGAGCTAAGTATGAAGTGGAAGCGGCTGAGCCATTGTTTAGGCCACCTACTTCCAACTAACTTCTTACATATGTGATCCAAATAGCATTTCTATAATAGTTACAATTTATTCGACATAAACCGGATCTACCGCTAGAATAAAGTATATGCAACTAAAGGGTACGGGAATATGTCATTCATTTGATCAGAAAGTGGGCAGTACTAAGCGAAATTAGAAGATGTGTAATTGGTAGCAGCAAACTAACAGTACTCGGTTAAATAATGTTTATATATCTTCAAAGGTTCAAAAGTTCAAGAAAAACTTTTGTATTTAATTTGAGACCACCAAAGTCCTCTTCAATGATAATAAATTGTTAGAAAATACTTTTATGAACGTAGACAAGCCCAGCTCGTGATAGATTGCAGATACAAGGGTGAAATAGGCTAAGTTGATTTTTGATAAATGACAATCAAAATGAACGAATTTCATCTATATAAGGTGGTAGTCAAGTTTATAGCTAAGAAGCCGTCACAAAAAAAAAATTTGATAGTCATTTTCTAACAAATATTACGTTTTTGAATAGAGCTACCAGGTGCTTATAGAAAGCATGAAACATTTTCTTAGTTAACTTTTTTCCGTCTTGTGGCCGACAAAGTTTACGGCATTCGAAAAACTAAGAAAGTTATTAGGACACAATCAATTTGGTACTTTTATTTAGATATTTTATAGGAACCACTTTATTATTTCACCATGGCAACAATTAATTTTTGACAATTCTAATTGGAAATTGTTCAATCAAATTGAATCGAGATCATCTTACACAGACAGATAGTGATGATAGTCATTTTAACTTTCAAAAATTTAACTATTATCAATTTAACTTATCAACTTAGACGATTCCACCCAAGAAAGTTTGAATTTTCACATTAAGAGAGCTATAGATGAACGTGTTGTACGATTACATGCATTTAGAGGTTTGTACGTTAAACACTTCAAAAAATGAAGAAATGTAGTATTTACAGTCATAATGACCATATACCTCAAGACTGCCCTAGATAGTGTCAAATTTAAGCCTCTCATTACGTTCACGAACACTTTATTTAGATAAATGTATACATTTTGTCTGTTTGTAGAGGACAAACTGCGTGCCTGTTTGCACATCATGTACTTTTAATGTTCATATATTCTTATTGTATTATTGCACATTTAAATGTATAACTAAGTTCCACGGAAAATATGGAAAGTAAAACCAAGTTACCAAAGTATACCGAGAGTAATTAGATCGGGTTTTTTGAATTTAGAACTGAATTGGCCGTTAAATTATTGTTTGTTCCAAAAATGGGTCAACTTTTGTTAGGACTGATTAACACTTGGAGCTGCTGTGATATCTAGCCCTCTTTGAAAAATTATTGTATGCAACAAATTTAAAGTAAACTGCTGGAGTCTTTAGTTGTTACATGACAATAAGTTCGATGGCCTTTTTTTTAAATGTCTCTTATGATTAATTTTAGGAAACTTTCGATATGTTCTAAAAACTTAAAATAGCCACAAAGATATGCAAGTAAAGAACCTGAATTTAAGCCTTGAGACCAGAGATAACCAGAATAACAATTCTCGAATTGTTCTCGTCAACTGACTCACTGATAATTGAAAACTAAACTTTCTTTGTTCAATCAACAAACAAACAAAAGTTGTCATAATGTAATGAGAGGTAATTAGATACCGACCAAACAACTTAACATACAAAAATGTATATCTATAAATATTTAAAAAGAAAATAAAAATCAAATTTCATTCCAATTAAAACACATCTAATCAAGTCCCTAATCAAACTTATATCACATCCCAATATGAGATGACAAACCTGCTTGTGCGGTGATGGCCCTGTGGCGTCGGTGGGCTCTGTGGTATGTTGTTTTGATTTGTTTGTGAGGTTGGTGTTTGGGCCGAGGGCGTTACATTTCCCGACATATTCTGTTGCTGTTGTAATATTGCAGCATCCTCACGTGTCATCGTTCGATAGCCCATATCCTCCTCATAGCCATTGCCATTTGTTGGCATTGCTGGTGTATTGGCAGCTACACGACCACTAAGCACCTAAAAAACATCAAAAAATGGTTACACAAGAAAAAGCAATATAAAGAATCTTTGTTTTATTACCTCAAGCGAATGCATCATGACACGAGCAAAAGCTTCGGCATCCTGTTGGCTGGAAAAGTTTAGACCATAAACAAATTTTGAATCTCGCCATTGATGAAATGTCGCTGTGGCTTGATTGTATTTCAATCCCTTGAGTATGGAACAATTAATGACGACTTCGTGATCCTGTAGCTTACGTCCGACCACACGAAATGTGTTATTTTGTTGATGATGATAGATTTGCACTTTGCTGAGACCAGATGAAGAGCCCGATGGTACCCATTTCTTTTGGGTATCATCATAGACCATAACCGAGGCACGAGCCCCAATAATACTTTGTTCACTGCAAAGAGAAGAAGAAAAAAGTGTTTATTAGTAGAATTTATTTTTGATAGAGATGTTTGATGTATCAAAAACAAAAACCAAATGAGACTTTTGGGGGGGGGGGGGTGAGCGACCAAGAGCTATGTCAAGAGTCAACAACCAGCTCGAGATCATTGACTGGGATAATATAAGAAGAAATAGAGATGTGTGAGATGAGATGAACCTGTTTTAAAATAAAACTCATACATAATTTTACGATAATTGTAATTTTACTTGTTTCAAAATTAGAATCATTAAGCTATTTCAACTTTTAACCATAAAGAAAAAGGAATGTGAGGTGTTGCTGATGGATAAAATGATGGAAAGTATTCATAATGGCAAACGCCATCACCTCTCACACCCCAGATGATGGAAGTTGCCTCATTTAGAGTTCGGTTTTGTATCTTTTGTATAACACCTTAGGAAGTAATTGCAATTTAAACAAAACCAAATTCTCAACTTGACATATGAAAAAAGAAACCTCTGCAGAACATGAAATGTATCTTTTTTTCCATCAACTTAAAGTCGATTTAAAATTATAATCATACCTGCAAATCTTACATTTCCAAACCAGTTCTTATGTAATTGTTTTAAGTTTGCATTGAAAAGGCACATTACGAAGCGAGAAGGTAGGTGTGTTTTTATTATTCCTTCCACTGTTGCACAATAATTATTACTTTTATACTCTGAGCTCCAAGCACATACAAGTTACTCTGAGCTACAGTATCCGCCACAAAGTCATTACCATTGCCAGTTAAATGCTAAACAATCATCTGAATTTCTTAACTTGTGATTCATACTGTCGCTTGAAGCTCGTGGAAGGTTTTACTTTCCTTTCAACGACACGACCGTCGCGTCGAGAAAAAGTGCGAGTGGCAGGTAGGTAAGTAGGTACATGGGGTACCTAGGGTATTTGGGGCTACAAAAGTGTTGAAGCTGATGGGTGTTGCATGCAACAACAACGACAACAACAACAACTAGTTATTTGCCTTAATCACCACCTGAAGCTATTCACATATGAATTTAGTAGATACACATGTTGTATTTAATATACCTTTAAGTTAGATGCCACTTTTAAGACACGCGCACAAGTCGTACAAGCTGATGCGTTTACATAATGCATCATCATTTCGCTTATAATAATTATCATCCTCTAAGCTAAATAAGTCTGTTAACTCTATATATCTCTATTGTCTCTCTGACGACGACGATGGTGATGATGATGATGACTGATGCTTTAGCTAGCTACTAGCTAAACATTCCTGATGGAAACATGGAAGTAGAACGAAACTTCTCTTGAGAGGTTTCAGTTTTTTTGTTCTTGTATTTTGTATGTCTTCTTTCAATTTATAATGATTTCCCGAGGCACATTTTATTCCTTTGGGATGTTGTTGTTGGTGCGAATGTAGAACAAACAAAATGCTGTCCTCATTATACAGAATTTTAAGAAATATGTTTTTAAGGAAAAGATTGTTAGAAAAATAGACGAGACCTAATGTATTGGATTAAATAATTAGAGAGAAAAAAGGATGTTTCTGGGAAAAATTGAAAGGAGGAGCCTAGAGCAATGTAAAAAATGTATGTATGTACTGTACATAGCTTTGAACGAAAAAGGGAAATGTAGTATACTAAATTTTGTACTTTATGGTTAATAAAAGGGAAAAGAAAATCACTCTTACTAATGTTTAGCAGGGTAAAAATTATACACAAACACAATTTTCTTTATCATAAGTTTGGAGATATTTCGATATAATTCTTTACTTAGAAAATATTTAAATTATACTTTACAGGGCGCATCAGAGAAATAGAAAGGATATCAAAAAATGAAAATCATAGCGCCATCTCTATTTGAGATAAGGAAATGAACCCTGCGGTGGCGCGCAATGAATGAGGTTAGGTTTGGTTAAGGTGGCTGTTGACGTTGTTGTGATACTACGAGTGCATAGATCTTAAGATCTACCTTACTCGTTGAAACAGTTAGAGGTACCTAATTATATAAATTACTAAGTTCATTGTAGTTAAAGTCACCAAGGTCGAGTTTTCGTTTTTGTGATAGGGTGAGACCAGTCACTGTCTCTTCTTCTTCATTCATGCAACTTCTGCAAAAATCGTTTGTTGGAGCTCCAAGTCAGAAAGCATGCCAACCCATTAAGCACTGTCCTGTAAGAACTTCTATAACGAAGCTAATGCGCAATTTACCAACGGAAAAGAGTTGCTTAGAGTGTTTAGCATCATGCATTAGCCAAATTAGTTAAGTTGACCGACATGTGGTTGTATTAGACCATCTATGGTTTACTTTGTTTATGGTATCATGCTTTAGCATAAGTTTACACCGATGTTGAATTTGATGTCCATCAAAGGTAAAGTTGTTCGTCAGCTTTACATGTCTCTATGACTTGACACCCAAATAAGTTGAATGTTGAACTGCTCCGCCATCTCCACTAAAGGGATTATCGACAGTTTCGGGTTGTTAGTGAGTCTTTTTATTAAGAGCAGAATGATTTTATGGCAGCTTGACTATTTGAAAAGATGCGTATATAGGTAGTCGATATAAAGTTTTCTCTGAGCCAAGAAAGGGCTTCTTTGATAGCCAGAAGTTCTGCCTGCAACACGCTTCAATGATTAGGAGGACGAAATGAAAAACATAGATTTAGTCCCGCCCGCCATCGCGATCGGTTTAATACAGGACAGATGCACAATTTTTCAGTACTATAACGAAGTACCATGGAGAACTATTCGACGTAGTGATTCTTACACGGTAACAGTTAGAGGGTTTTGTAAACGTTTTAATGTGGATCATAAAAAATGTTTTTTTTTACCGAAAATTAACTTTGGGAAAATATGTTACCAATTTTCATGAAAACCATTTTGATGGAAGTACGTGGGGTCTAATCGGTCCTTATTTTTTTGACAAAAAGGTTAGAGGGTAACAATAAAAGCAGCTGTAAAACAAATTTGTTCGTCCGGAATTGAATCGGAGGAGGAAACGTGTTACGTTTTAGTCAATGTAAAGAAAATCAGGTTTTGCAACGCCACACCCTGTAACCCCACCTGATTTTTAAGATCTCATATCCTTTATAGTTAAGGCTTATTGTAACACGTTTTTTCTACTGAATAAATATTAACATAAGTTTTTTTAGTACAAAAATAAATAAATTGTACTTAATGGTGCTACAGCTCGTAGAAAACCAGGGCCTAGTGAGTTAGAATTATCAATTATTCCTGTGTGCGAATGTAAGGTATGGAGAAGATCTTTTAATTAAAACGAATTACTCATTTTCCCGCAAGTGCTTTTAAATTTCCTCATTTCGGTATTTACCGATTATGAGAAAACTTAGAATTTTCTTTCTATTAAGATTTCGAGCGGAAACAACTGTCAGTGTCAAATAACCTACCATTTAAAAAGAATCCACTAGATGGCTTAGACCTGTCAGTGTCAAACAACCTAAGATTACCGTTTATTAACCATATTAGGTATTTTACTTTTGTAGTTCAAAGTAGCAGAGCTAAAATAAATAAATTAGTTAGCACAAACGTCCGTTAAAACTAGGGCCTAGTGACTTACAACTCTCAACCATTCCTGTGTGCGAATACTGTTGTCAGGAATGAAGGGGACCTTCAGTTTTAAGCCGTATCCGAACGGTTTATTTGAGAAAGCACTATTCATGACAAGAATTACTCTTGGAGAATTTCTCAATTCTTCGCAAGAGGTAGTACCCGTGAAAAAAACTTTATATGGCACAGGCTGGAATCGAGCCCAGGGCCTCTAGCATGACAGTCCAATTCACTAACCATCATGCCATTGGTACTACAGCAGAGCTGTCAAACAAAAAATTGTGTTCTTGAGCTTGTCCAGAGCGTGCTCTAGAGCTCATAATAAAATAATTGAGCAGACCGAGTGCAATGCTGAACACAAGTATTTGACAAATGAAACTAAAAGAAAAGTGTTCCGATGTTTCCGATTTAAAAAATAATTATGAGCGCTCAGAACACGCTTTGTTCATAGGATGTTCACTGTTCAGAGCGTTTTTAGAGCATGCTACGACTCTGTTCAGAACTATGTTTTAAGCTAAGAAATAAAAAAAAAACACTTATTATGATAACACAAAAAGTAAGACTTATGAAATGTTTTGACAGCAAGCGATTTTAAAGTTCCAGCTTTCAATACGTTCAAAGAGTTTAACAAAGGGAAATATGGTTCCTGTGTTCTGTAAATCTATCAGTTTATAGTTCTAGAATTTCTGAAAATTTACCCAGCCATACTAACAGATAAGGAAAATGAAATTTAAAATAATATAATTATTGAGCAATCGAATCATACAAAATATAATGGGGCGTATTCATAAAGAATTACTAAAGTCGTGATTTCTTGATCTATAGTTTAAGGCTTGTTAATTGAATAAACACAGCTCTTATTCATAGTCAATTTTCCAGCTTTGTTTAGTAGGACCCCAGGTTAAGGTTGTATTCTACTACAATTATACTTCAAATAACAGGTCAAGGCAAAAAAAATACTGTTATATTTTCAAACATTTTATTTTGCGCTGTCATTCCTCAAATTGGATGTCGAAAAAAGTAAACAAAACTATTTAATAAAAAATAAAAAAAAAAAACAACTAAAAACAACGTTCTATAATATTTTAGATGAACAACAAAGATATAAAACGCGAACGGCAAGAAAACTGGTCTTTAATTGCGGTATCAATCGACATTTTTTAAGTCGCGTTTGCTCACAATGCAAGGGTGCACACATGTGCAGTTGCCATGGCAAAAATCCATAAATTGGGCTATGAATTGCTCCCTCATCCACCCTATTCTCCAGATTTGGATCCGAGTGACTACTTCTTGTTCCCAAACCTGAAGAAATGGCTTGGTGGAAAAAGATTTGACTCCAATGATGAAATAATCTCGCAAACAAAGGCCTATTTTGAGGACCTCGACAAATCATTTTTTTTTTGGAAGGGATACAAAAATTGGAGAAGCGTTGGACAAAGTGTATAGAGCTCAAGGGAGACTACTACATACGTCGTTGAAAAATAAAATTATTTTTTTATCAAAAAATCTGTGTTTTATTCCAAAAGTCCCGGACTTATTGACCCGCTCTCGTATATATTGTATAAAAGCGGTTGCCGATGTCAAATAAAAGCACAATCAGAATTCAGAGTTTACGCTTTTAAACTGACGGAAATGCAAAAGCAAGAAGATATGAAAAATGTGTAACCATTTGGCACTTGTATAATCAGCAGACGTTACTCGTTCGTGTAATTTACCATGATAAAAATGTTGAGTAAACTGACAAAAATTGACAATGACAGTTCGATGATTAGTGAAAAAAATTAAATTTAAAGTTGTCAAGTTCCTATCAAAAAACCCAATATATGTAAATAATGAAGTCTTCTCAAGATGGACGAATGATCTTCAAATTCGAAAACTTTGCAAAACTTATCTGAGGTCGAGTTTACTCTATTGTGGAACCAAACGAGTGAAATTAAAATTTTGTGTTCAATATACCACTAATAAGCTTATTGAACCTTTTCTGTCAGGAGGCACTTTAGATTACGTATATTTAGATGGAACGGAAAGTTTACACGGTATTACAATATTTTTGTTTGAATCAGAAAAAAATGTATGCAAAATAAATTAACTTTGAATGGTCGTTGTACTTTTTGAAAACCAAAAAACAATCATTTAGAGAGATTTTATAATAGTAAATCAATTTTTCGAATTAATAAGGTCGCATACGAGTAACTAAAAAAAAAAAAAACAAAAAGTATACCACTTTAGTTCCATAAAATCCCTTCTAGGTCGTGAACTTCCAAAAGAGCTTATCGGTCTACTGAAAGGATCTCTATCTCTTGCCATTGTCTGCCTTTGCCTCTCATTATTTAAGTTCGATGTTGATGCATCATTATAGAATTCATCCTGAGATTGTCTATTCATCGTCTTCATCATCAGCATTCCGCCAGCATAAAAGTTCGGCACAAATGCATCATTATTTTTTCGGAGTGAAATTTTGACTGGCAATGAGTATAATGCAGTGACTTCTTCTTCTTTCATTCTCATTGTCGTCATCGTCGTTGTGGTCGTTGTTTTTATTGACAACTCATCGAAACAAGCAACAGCTTCAGCTGTAACTGGAACTGCAGCAGTACCAGCAATACCAGCAGTAACATCGCTTACGGTCGTTGACCAATCATCCATACAAGTAGTAATAGTTGGAGGAATTGTAGTTGTTGGGGCCAATGACTCAGCAGTTCTTGATGGAGAAAAAGAATTATTGTTGCTAGTTGTTCTTGTGTCCAATTCTGAAATGGCATAGTAAAGATGCTCATCATCAGGGGAGGCATCAATAGTTGGTGCCATTGACGCCACAACAGCACCACTACCACAACTACTCGTATCACCATTAACATCATCGCCACCATAGTCGTCGTCGTTGTTGTTGTTGTTGTTGTCGTCGTCATCATGACTGACTCTAGCTCTAGCTCTAGGCCTTCTTCCTATTGGATCCATTATTTTATCTAAAGCTGAACTCTTATTGCAATTAGTTGTTCCGATTGCATTGTTGTTGGTAATCGAGCAGGACATCACGGATGATGACGATGGCTCGGATGATTCGGACGACAATGTCATCAACGACGACGGCGATGAAGATTCTGATGCATCCTTGTATCCGATTGCTGCTGTGGTTACACGAGTCACTGATGGTTGTTTCTCTTTGTTTCGTGATGGTTTCAATTTTTTGCTGAGCTTTTTCATTTCTTTTTCTTGTGTGTTGTTGGTTTTTTGTTCTCACTTTTATGTCCAAACCGAAAAAGGATAGGAGTTAGTTTTTCTCCATTTTTCTGTAAAACGATGCCATTTAAAGAAGGATGACCGTATCGACCGAGGACGAGGTTACAATCTACAAACTAGCTTGATTATGTGCAGTTTTCGAAATCTTATCTCTTCAAAACCAACAAAAACATTACACAAAAATATTTCCAACAATTAAAAACCAAGGAAAACTAAACTATGGGAATTCTACGGCTGTCAATTGAAAAGATCGGCGTATGAAACCGAACTGGAGATGGATTTCATTTCGGATTCAACTTTTTGCTGGAAAATTTTCATTGCATTATGAGATGAATTAAAAAAATATATAAAATATATCCAAGAGGAATGTGCGTTTTGAAGTTCTTTTGTGTGTATTTTGTTTTTTAATTTATTATTTATTATTTATTATTTTTTGTTATCAAATTGGGCAGCAGCAGAGCAGCGGACGACTATGAGTCTGGACAAAAAGCTAGCGACACATATCGCTTATGAATAAAAGAATATCAAATCTGCCTTCGCCTTGTGGCGGCTGGCTATATGGTTTGATTATAGCGACTTATGGCATGCAATGTATGTATATGAACATGTACACAAGGCTTCTTAAATAATTCTGAAATTGACATTGGGTGGTGAGGAGGGGTTAAGAGTTGATTGTATAGACTGTAGTGTATAACCGTCTAGGGAATTAATCATGATTATAATAAACAGAGGCATATTTTATATGGTTGCAGCAATCCGCGCGACTGTGAAATAATATTTTATTTAATTTTTTTTTTAATTTTGTTTTTATTTTGCGCAACGAACTTTAAATGTGTCATTTACTTTGAAAACAAAACAAACAAACATAATCGCTTTTACTGAATTTGATAGTTGTTTAAGGAAAAATGCTGACCTACACTTATTTAGCGACTTTGTGTCGCTTTAGTTTTATATTCTATTGGAATTCTAGTATTTTGTTTTACATGAAAGATTAGAATCATTAGTTTGTTGAAAGAAAAGCTAGATCATTCCAAACTTTATCCATAACTGATGGGCTCTTAGCTCTTTTTGACTATAAAATGAGAGCGGGATAGACAGAAACGTCAAAATTAATGCGATTCTAAATTTAACTTCATTTTGAAGTTTTAAAACTCAATTATTTTACTTCTTCATTTTGACGTTTCAAAATCTTTGACATCGTTATCATTTTTCGACGTTAAAAATTATTTTTTGACGTTGAAGGAATATTTTTTAACATGAAGTAATTAAATTGAATTAAATTTTAAAGTTAAAAAATGACATCAGACATCCAGCTGTCAAAATATTTAGCAATGTTTGTCATTCCATTATTTATCGTAAGAATACAGTCGACTCTCCCTAAGTTCAATTTCATGGGAAACCAGAAACTGTTCGAGTTAGAGACAGTTTTGGGAAAATTCGAGTTACATATATATAGAGAGATTAATTTTATAACCTTTTTTGAAATGTTTATTTGGTTTATTAATACTAAAATGATTTTAAAGGCACGAGTACGATAACTTTGGCGCCAAGATATAATAACGGTTTTTGGTAGAGGGTCTTAATACAAGCATTTTTTACTATGGGAGGGGGGTCTATCTCCCCCCGTTTAGGCGGGAGGGGCAATTTAAAAAAGTTATTATTTAAAATGGAAAAAAATAATTACAAAATAACGGTGATACTTACAATAAAGTTGTATACATTTCTTTAAAGCCAACACTCTGTTCTATTAGCCAGTTTTAAATCAAGTCAAAACTATGCGTAGTTTTTGAAAAATTTAATTTTAAACTCAAAATTTGAGTAAAAAAAGGTTTAAAGTGTAACTTTTTCAATACTTCAAGATTATCTACCATTGTTTTTCTTTCAGAACTTATTGCTCTTATTTGTTTTTGATCAAAAACTGAAAACTAGATGATTTTATGTCTTTTAGTTTTTGAGAAAATTGAAAATAACCACAACTACTATTTTAATTTAATTCTTTTTTTTTTGCTTGAGTGGTCTTATTTTGATAGTAATAATGGTATTTGCGTATGCGTAATGCGTGTTTGGGTGTATGCAACAGTAAGGTGTGCGCGAGTTTGGGTGTATGCAACAGTGGCATCTGTAAGGGGGGGCATGCTGCCCCCCTGCAACCCCCCTGCTTGGGCACACTATAGGATTTGGGGTGGGTGCAAGTTGGTGTGTGTGCAAGGTGCGGTGGGTGCAAGATGGGGTGCATGCAAAGTTTCTTTTGCATTTAAATAAGCTGGATTTAAAAAAAAATTAATTTTACCTAGGTGTATCTTAATCCATATTCGATTATTACTATCAAAATAAGACTACGTTAGCAAGGAAAAAGTAATTTAATTAAAATATTTTTTTTGGTAACTTTCAATTTTCTCAAGAACTAGAAGACATAAAGTCATCTAGTTTTCAGTTTTTGATCAAAAACAAATAAGAGCAATGAATTATAAAAAAAAAATAGTAGATATTCTGAAAGTTTTGAAAAATTACACTTTAAACCTTTTTTTAACTTTTTTTGCACAAATTTTGACTTTAAAACAATTTTTTTCAAAAATTATGCATAGTTTGGACTTGATTTAAAAACAAGCTAATAGACAAAAGTGTTGGCTTTAAAAAAAGGTATAATACTTAATTATAAGTATTACCGTTATTTTTTAATTATTTTTTTCCATTTAATGTACATATTTTTTTAAACTGCCCCTACCGCCTAAAAGGGGGGAGATAGACCCCCCTCCCATAGTAAAAAATGCTTGTTTTTAACCGTTCTATACAAATCCGTCATTAAACTTTGTCGCCAAAGTTATCGTACTCTCCCCATTTTAAACAATAGCTTCTTGCTGTATTCAAATTTAATAAAAATATTGCTTGTAGCAAGATTATACCACTGCTGTAACTTTGGCCTCGATTGTCGCTTTCGATTATCAATCGAATCGAAACTTTTCAATTGTTTCGATTGATTTTCGTATTTTGTATTGTGAAATTCAATCGAACAAACAATGCACTATTGTGAATAAACCCACAAAATATTTTGAAATCATTATTTGTTTTTTGTTTTCTAGTTTTCCTTTTTTAATATAAATTAAAATAGTTAATAAACATTTAAAAATGAGTGGCACAGATACCGAAAATTCCCAAGAAAATGTTGAAATGGCCAGAAAAAGAAGACGTATCAGAGACACCTCTAATCCTCTGGAACTGGAGGAAACATTGTGCTATTTATGGAAATGTTCTTACTTGCTATACCTTTATAAATTTGCTTTATAATTCTTATAGCTTTTTGAAATACTTTCGCTTATCTAAAGAAAGTTTCATAGAACTTCTAAGTGAAATTAACCCAAAACTCAGGCCAGCAAAAATAAGCTCTTCGATTCCCAACATAATAAAACTTGCGACTACTTTGATATTCTGTGCTCATGGATCTTACCAAGTTAGTGTTGGTAATGAATTTTGTATTGGCCTTGCACAATCCACATTGTCTCTAGTGCTAAAAAAAGTGCTCGCAGAAAAGCGTCGGGCTAGGATGCATTTTTATGAAAAAAGTGGGATATTAGGTGTGATAGGGTGCATTGATGTGTACCACACATCAAGATAGCATCTCCAAAAAAAGATCTTCAACACGCATATTATAATCGTAAAGGATTTTACAGCATAAATGCGATGGTTGTAAGTCTCTTGGTGCATACAATTAGTGTTTAGTTTATATGGTTAACTATTTCAGATTTGTGACGATAGAATGAGAATTCGTTTTATTAATGCACGATATCCTGGATCAGCACACGACTCATTTGTCTTCAATATGTCCAGTTTAAAGCAAATTTTGGAAGAATGGTATCAAAATGGAACAACAAATACTTGGCTCTTAGGTAAAGGGTGTCCCAAAATTAACGCAAGATTTGAATTAAATAGAAAACGCCGTTTTTAGTCTTTTGATAGTTATATTTTTATTGACTCGTAAAGTACATAGGATAGGGTTATGTATGGAATAACACATCGGACAAATGGCCTCCACGGCTTTGCATGCACATGCGCACTCTTTTGTTGAAATTTTCCATGACCATTCTGCATAAATGTGGCTGAATTTCGTTGATGCAGCGTTGAATCTCCTTCTTTAATGCACGGGTGGTTGTGGGTTGTGAAACGAGAGAGTACACGACCTGGAAATGTCTCATGCAGTAATTGAATTGTTTCACGGGCTGTATGACATGTGGCACCGTCTTGTTGAAACCACATATTGGACACATCAATATCATCCAATTTTGGCAGAAAGAACTGTGTAATCATGTCGCGATATCGAGCACCAGTAACAGTCACTGCTTTACCAGCATCATTTTCAAAAAAATATGGCCCAATTATGCCTCCAGCCCAAAATCCACACCATACAGTAACACGTTGTGGATGCATTTGTTTTTCGACAATCACATGTGGGTTCTCCAAACCCCAAATGCGGCAATTTTGGCGATTGACAAAGCCATCAAGATGAAAATGTGCTTCATCGCTTAGGATGATTTTGCTCGAAAAATCAGGGTCCATTTGTTGATGTTCAATAATCCATTCAACGAACTCTCTTCTCTGTCCATGGTCATTAGGCTTCAATTGTTGTGTTAATTGAATTTTGTAAGCATGAAGACACAGATCTTTGGTGAGTATACGCTGCAGAGAGGTTCTTGAAATTTGCAATTCTTGTCCACGACTTCGAATTGAGGTTCCTGGATTGTCAGCAACACTCTCACGCACTGCTTCGACATTCACATTTGAACGGCTTGTTTTTGGACGACCAGTGTGTTTGGCGTCTCCAACGGATCCAGTCTCCATGAATTTTTCAATTAATCTCTTCACAGTTGACGAAGTTAAAACACTATTCCGACCATATTTTGTATGAAATTTTCGAACTGCAGCCGCCAAGCTTTCACTATTTTTGAAATATTCTTTAATAATGAAGACACGTTGTTCTATCGTGAAACGCTCCATTTTTAATAACCCTATACTGTTAGCTGTCAAATTGCTTTTTTTCAGGGTTGCCAACACTTCACTGCACAAATGGCGGCAAATTCAAATCTTGCGTTAATTTTGGGACACCCTTTATATTGTGCCTGTATGTATATATATGCAAATATTTATTTGTATCTTGAACTACTGCAAGAGATGCTGGATATGCTTTGAAACCATATCTTCTCACACCATTTCGCAACCCAGAAGAAGGATCGCCTGAAATCGGGTTCAACAAGAAAGCAAGCAAGCAAGGAACATCGTTGAGCGTACTATTGGAGTTTTAAAAAGCAGATGGAGATATCTACTTAGGGCACGTGAACTGCATTATAGCCCAAAAAAAGCTACACAGATTATAAATGTTTGTGTAGCTTTACATAATATTTGCATTGCTCGAAATATTCCTTTGCTTGAAGAAGAACTACAGGATCATGGTCATGATGATGATGAAACTGCCCCGTACAACCTGCAACCTGATACAAATGAAGCTCTATCTATAAGAAGCTATATTCTAAAGGATGTCCCAAAATTAACGCAAGATTTGAATTTGCCGCCATTTGTGCAGTGAAGTGTTGGCAACCCTGAAAAAAAGCAATTTGACAGCTAACAGTATAGGGTTATTAAAAATGGAGCGTTACACGAGAGAACAACGTGTCTTCATTATTAAAGAATATTTCAAAAATAGTGAAAGCTTGGCGACTGCAGTTCGAAAATTTCATACAAAATATGGTCGGAATAGTGTTTTAACTTCGTCAACTGTGAAGAGATTAATTGAAAAATTCATGGAGACTGGATCCGTTGGAGACGCCAAACACACTGGTCGTCCAAAAACAAGCCGTTCAAATGTGAATGTCGAAGCAGTGCGTGAGAGTGTTGCTGACAATCCAGGAACCTCAATTCGACGTCGTGGACAAGAATTGCAAATTTCAAGAACCTCTCTACAGCGTATACTCACCAAAGATCTGTGTCTTCATGCTTACAAAATTCAATTAACACAACAATTGAAGCCTAATGACCATGGACAGAGAAGAGAGTTCGTTGAATGGATTATTGAACATCAACAAATGGACCCTGATTTTTCGAGCAAAATCATCCTAAGCGATGAAGCACATTTTCATCTTGATGGCTTTGTCAATCGCCAAAATTGCCGCATTTGGGGTTCGGAGAACCCACATGTGATTGTCGAAAAACAAATGCATCCACAACGCGTGACTGTATGGTGTGGATTTTGGGCTGGAGGCATAATTGGGCCATATTTTTTTGAAAATGATGCTGGTCAAGCAGTGACTGTTACCGGTGCTCGATATCGCGACATGATTACAGTTCTTTCTGCCAAAATTGGATGATATTGATGTGTCCAATATGTGGTTTCAACAAGACGGTGCCACATGTCATACAGCCCGTGAAACAATTCAATTACTGCATGAGACATTTCCAGGTCGTGTACTCTCTCGTTTCGGTGATCAAAATTGGCCTCCTAGATCGTGTGATTTAACACCATTAGACTTCTTTTTATGGGGTTATTTGAAATCACAAGTCTATGTCAACAAGCCCACAACCACCCGTGCATTAAAGGAGGATTCAACGCTGCATCAACGAAATTCAGCCACATTTATGCAGAATGGTCATGGAAAATTTCAACAAAAGAGTGCGCATGTGCATGCAAAGCCGTGGAGGCCATTTGTCCGATGTGTTATTCCATACATAACCCTATCCTATGTACTTTACGAGTCAATAAAAATATAACTATCAAAAGACTAAAAACGGCGTTTTCTATTTAATTCAAATCTTGCGTTAATTTTGGGACACCCTTTAGCATATATAAATAACACACATTCTTAAAACTTAACACAAAAACTTTTATTTAACTTCATTTTTTTAAAAAAGAAATAAAAACTTAATTTTATCACGGTAACAAAAAATAGGAACTTCATTGAATAGAAAAAAATAAATTATATAGGTAGGTACTTCTTTTTAATTGTTTTTTTTTTTTATATTTTCGGCCAGTTCTGGGGATCACAACTGGATTTCTTCAACCTTTGTTTTTTTTATTTCCAAAATGTCTTGCTTAAATTTAAGCTTTAATTTTATATCATAAGATTTCTTTTGTACGGCATCCTTATAAATTGAAAGCTTTTCTTTTTTTTATTGCCAACATTTCCTTGTTTGTATCTTTTGCAGATAATAATTTTTCTTTGAGTATTCGGCTTTTGTTTTTTTCAGATTCCTTAATGTCTTGCACCAACTTTTTAATTTCCTTAAAAAAAGTTTTGTTGATTTCTCCAATAGCACAATCCTTTCTTTTTCGTCAGAAAGTTTGTTTTTTGTTGATTTAGTTTTTGGTGCATTGCTGTTGGATACCGATGTACTTTTTTTTGGAGTTTCAATGAGGCTTATTAATTTCATGTTAATCTCGATATTCTCCTGTGATGACAAATTATTATTTTGCGCAGATTCCAAGTTACCAAACTCAACTCCAGGTGGGACCACGACGGTGTTTATATCCAACATCTTGATTACAGCTTCTTCCAATTGGCTGAAAGTGTAAAGCTTATTTGGTCCACCACCAGTTGCTTTTTGTTCCACTTTATTTTGTGACATCTTCTTCTTGGTGTTGAACTTGAAATCTGTCCATACCTAATTGGATAAAGGAGCTCATATTAGGAACATATATGAATGTATTAAAAGATTTCCTATTTACTTTTAGCCATTTCTCCCAAGTACGCATTGGAGGACCTTCACCATTAAGTTCGGAAGCGAACTTTTCCCATCTTGGCTTTGCTTGGCTTTTAGCACAAACCCCCTTCGCTATGTCCAGATTTTCCCCCATCAATCTGACCAAAATTTCCATTTGTTTTTTATTTGTTATTGCTTTGGACCTGTATAAAAAAAATATTTGCATTTTATTTGCCTTAAAATAATTTATTTATTGGAAAAACTTACATTTTGTTGCTAAGAAAAAAACTCCTGGACATCAGCTTTCTTCCCCGTCGATTAGAAAATAACAATCGAAAATTGACGACCGTCCAATCAAAAAGTTTCGATCGAAATCGATACTTACAATATGAAATAAAGTAATCGACAATCTATAATCGAAAAAAGTCGATCATCGATTAAAAATAAAAAAATAAATAAATTAGGTGGCGCAACAGTCCCATGAAGGACCAGGGCCTAGTGACTTACAACTCTCAACCATTCCTGTGTGCGTGTAATGTTGTCAGAGATGGAAGGGACCTACAGTTTATATGCCGAATCCGAACGGTTAATTTGAGAAAGCACTTTTTATGACAAGAATTACTCTTGGAGGATTTGTCAATTCCTCGCAAGAAGCAGTACCCGTGAAAAAAGTTAGGTGGCAAAGGCAGGGATTGAACCCAAGACCCCTTGCATGACAGTCCAACGCACTAACCATCACGCTACGGGTACTACATCGATTAGAAAATCGAAACTCACAATCGGGGCCTTTGTTTGCGGATATTGAGGAAAGAGTGTTCCAGAAACTGCCAAAATTTTGTTGCAATTTTTTAATTTTTCTTGAATCCCTTTTCAATTTCTTCGTTTAACTGGATTTTACGTTCTTCTTCACTTCTTCATAACCACACTCTTTGTAATGCAATTAAAACAAATAGAAAAAAGGAAACGAGGAATGATTTTATGCGCTCTACCACTTTTTAGGCAGGTAGCCAGGCCATTTATAAATATGATTGTTTGCACTAATTGCGCAGATAACTGAGTCAAAAACCAAATAATTTTGTAGTGAATTGACGGTCTTTGGGTTCGAGTTAAAAAAAAAATCGACTTAAGATTTCATCTTAAGTCGAATTTTGTTTCTTGTTTGTGCAGAAGTAGAAAAAACCTTGTTCAGGAGAGTTTCGACTTAGGGGGAATCGACTGTATTTTTTATTTTGGCACATAGAATTTCGATAGTTTAGTGACCAGATGAAATTAATAGTTTTCTTAAATTGTGATAGATTAGCAACTCGAAAAATAATCGTAAATGACATCCAGCAGTCAAAATTAGTATAGGCAATGTTTGTCATTCTATTATTTATTGTTTAAGTAATTTAAAACTTGTGGAATAAACAGGAAAATATTTTGGACATTTTTGGCTGGATAGTAAATATGTTCACAGTCTCAATGCACTAGAAATTCGTGGTGAAAAATTGCCGACCTGACCAACAGATGGCGCCACTAGGTCTTCTTTTGGAGTGGTGTCCTACAGTACCATCCCTTACTAGCTTGTATGTACAGTTTCAGCCCGATAGTTGTTAGTTTGGGTTTGAAAGCACATTTAGCGAGACGCCTCTGTTGAATAATTGGAAAATCGTAATGTTATTAAATCCTTTTATTTCAAGGGTTTTACACCGACACAAATAAAAGTAGAGATGGATTCATTACTATGTAGAACCCACCTCTCAAACATATTCAAATATTAAGCAGTGGGGTTTTAAATTTTAAAATGGGTCCAGCTACGCTCAAAACGCCCTGTTGAGGGCACAACTCCAGAATTAATCGAAAAAATCCATAGAATAGTGTTGGAAGACCGTAGATAGCAGCTTAGACCTATAAGAAGTCATATGAACGTGTGCACAACTATTTGAGCATGGAAAAGCTGTGTGCAAGATGGGTGCCGGCTATCTTCCTATATAGACCTTGTGCCAAAAACTTATTTTCTCAAACAAACAAAAGCTCTTTTCGACTCAGCGAGTTATCCGCCAAGCCTATTGACTATTTGGTGCGTATTATGAGAGCTGATATTTTCGGGTCTTATTTTTTTGAAAATTAAGAATGCTGAATGGAAATTATCCATATAAATGACTTGTTCGAATGTCATACTCGAAGGAGAGAAAGTTGGATACAAATTGCCTCCAGTTAAATTTGCTTACTAATCCAAAAGTTGCCTCTCACAAATGAAAAACCTAATATCTATAAAAAAATTCACATTTTCATATCAAACAATGCGCATTTGTCCAAGATTATTGTTTGATAAGAACAAAAAAAACTTTTCCTGTTTAATCTTATTACATTAACAATTATTTCCTTAAACTTTGCAATAATTCTTATCAAGAAATGAATTCAACAGGCGAACAAAACAAGTTTTTCTTGTCCATTTGTTTTTATTTTAAAACAGAAGGTTCAAAATTCTTATTTTTACACAATGAAATATGGTTACAAGTTTAAGGAAGTATTACAAAATCATTTGGCAATAGCGTACAGATTTTATCAAATTCTTTTAGGTGTAATTTTTAATTTTTTTTTTTTGAAATTTGAACATGGAGGTGTGTTTCCCGTGGTATGAATCATTTTTGAAGATGCCAGTACCATTTATTTAACTGTGAGTGGAATAGGCATCATGTTGACTTCTTTGTAGTAATATCAATGGAATTAACAGATGCTTACAAAAAGGTTACCAGAAACCAGTGGTTTTAAGAGGTATAGAACTTTCGATAGGTATTACTGTAGATCAAAGTTTACAAATCGAGAAAAGTTAAGAGTGTTTTTTGTAGACGTGTGGTTTTTAAGTAGAAATAAAAGCCAAGAATTTTACTTGATTACAAAGATACCAACTGAGAAGCCCATTTTTCGACTACTTTTTGCAGATATTGGGGCCCTATATCAGCAATAGCGGGCCGAATATTCTCTTCCAAGGCCTCAATCGTCTCGGGCTTATCTTCACTTCACATAACTCTTCAAAATATAGTCCAGCGGTGTTAAATCGCACGATCTTGGTGGTTACGGCACAGGCCCATAACGTGAGATGAATGATTCAAGTTCCCTTCAATAAATTGATTGATTCGTTGTGTCGCGCGAACCAAGCCATTATTTTGGTTATAAATTTGCCCGATTTAAAAACGTTGTTCAAGGGTAAGTCTATTCATTAACTGCTTTTAATTTTAGAAAAATAGGTCATCCGGATACCTTTTTGTTAGTGTTTTACGTGTAAAAAAAAAAACAGGTGAACCAAAACAGCTGAGTTTGTCAAGTATGGAATCCAAATGTATCACAGAATTTCTGGCATATTTCTGATTCACCATATGGTTGAATTTGAAGGAACCCGACAGTTAATTTCAAATTAGTATATTTTTTAGTAAAAAAACAAGTGAATTATAAAGCTATTATTCTTAAGAATTGGCAGACCAAACTTCATCAAGTGACAGCTGTCAAAAACACCAATTCCGAAAAAAGTATTGCCAGATTAAAAAACACATCTCTACTATTTAAAAACAATATTGAACTAAAAGTTAATAGATTTGGAAAATCATAACAAATTTTATTGAAAACAACTACTTGCAGAATTAGCATAGCCTTATTTTTAAAGGTAGACATGTTCATTCAAGAGGACACAAGCGTCCACAGGTTTTTCTCAAGACCCACATCTGTCTATCAACTCCTACTCTCACCTCCACGTGGTGAACATCGGGTGCTAAGTACCTCAACTGGAGATTGGGTTTAAATCCCAGTGGAAAGTTGTTGGGGGTAGCAAACGAGAGAGGGGGGAGAGGTGTTTCCACTAAGGCACCTCTCCTTATCCAGACGGCAGCGGAAGAATTCTAAAGATGAAATCAACAGGCGGTGGCGTCTACAGTTCCAGTAAGGTTGAACTACTTAGTGAACACCTTATAGGGCTTCTACGACTTATTCGGAGCCCAGGCCTATAAGGAGCGGTTTATCCGGCTCCCCGTCCTTGGAGTTATACTAAGGATCTGGCCCTCCAGGTTGGGGGTTGTGCCGTCGGCGTGACTTCCTGGCCACGTAAAAACATCATAGTTGCGAAGCACTAACAAGCCTCGGATACGGTGGGATTTACTGTTGACAACCTACGCAAACGAATTAAGGACAACGAACTTCGGATATGCACGTGGAATGTTAGGTCCCTTACCAGACCACGTGCGGCCGAAGAATTAGCGGAGGCCCTAGACTGCTATAAAGCACACATCACCGCCATCCAGGAAATACGATGGGATGGGCCGGGCAAAAAGGGGATGACGAACTGCGATATTTACTATGGTGACTGCTACCGAGAAAATTAACAGCGCTTATTTGAATGCGGCTTTGTCATTGGAGCCAGACTTAGGCAAGAAGTCTTGAGCTATAGGTGCATCAACGAGCGCTTCATGACCATCCGTATCAAGGCTAAATTCAGCAACATTAGCCTGATATGCGCGCACGCCCCCACAGAAGAGAAGGATGACAACAACAAAGATATCGCCTTCGAGCTCTTAGACAAAACATATGAGCAGTGTCCTAGCTACGATATTAAAATTGTCCTGGGCAATTTTAATGCCAAGCTAGGAACGGCTACAATCGCAAGAGATCGCCAAACCCTTTTCCGACCGAGTTACGAGTAACCTCTCTCGAAGTTCTTTGCCGCCAACACAATGTATCGAAAACCAGTGGCAACATTGCCACGATGCAATCAGAGAAGCCGCCTCTGATATGCTGGGTTTCAAGAAACCACCAACAAGGAACCTATGGTTTGATGAGGAATGTCGGCAGGCAAATGTAGCCAAACAACAGGCACACAAAGCGGCGCTGCATAAAAGAACGAGAGCTGCTCATGAGTCTACGAGCAGAAGAGGCGAGAGGAACACCGACTTCTCAGAAGGAAAAAGAGAGGGCACAAAAAGCGTGCGGTCGAAGATGTTGAGAGGTTTAAAAGCAGGAATGAAGTTCGAAAGTTTTATGAACAGGTGAAACGAAATTCACAAGTACATAGACCTAGAACCGAAGGCTGCAAAGACGAAAGTGGAAACATCATAGTGGAATCGCAGTCAATGCTGAGGATATGGAAGGACCAATTCTGCAGACTGTATTACGGCGACGACGAATCGAATTCCGCTGTCAGGAAGGATGATCCATTCAACATAGACGACGAAAGTCAACAATTCCGTCCTACCGACTTAGACTAAGTAAGGATTGCCATATCTAAGCTGAAGTCTAACAAAGCCGCTGGCGCGGATGGCTTGAATGCCGAGCTCTTTAAAGCAGCTAGAGATATTTTGGTTAGGATGCCCTCTAAACTGCACCAACTATAGAGGAATCAGTCTACTTAACCTCGCCTACAAAATCTTTTCTGCCGTAATATGTGAAAATCTAAAGCCCATCGTCAACAACCTGATAGGTCCTTATCAGTGTGGTTTTAGACCAGGAAAGTCCACAGTCGATCAAATATTCACAATACGGCAGATCCTGGAAAAAACCCAAGAACACCAAATCGACACCCACCATCTTTTCATCGATTTCAAGGCCGCATATGACAGTATCTACAGGGACGAATTGTATAGAGCCATGTCTAGTTTTGGCATCCCTGCCAAACTCGTCCGTTTGTGCAGGATGACCATGGAGAATTCACGCTGCTCCATAAAGGTTGGAAACAACTTAACAGAACCTTTCGATGTCAAAAAAGGTTTTAGACAAGGTGATGCGCTGTCATATGATTTTTTTAACATCGTACTTGAAAGAATAGTGCAGAGCTCACACGTCAAAACTAGAGACATTACTCATATCTTTCAAAAAGTCTGTCCAATTACTAGCATATTATGCTGATGGGGATTTTGTGAGTATTGAGGCAGAGGCGGCAAAAATGGGTTTAACGGTTAATGAGGGCAAAACAAAGTACTAGCTGTCGTCAAGAAAGGACCTACAACACCAACGTCGTGGTCAAAACGTCACCATAGACAGACGTAACTTTGAGGTAGTCAAGGACTTCGTCTACCTAGGCTCCGCTATTAACGCAGAAAACAACACCAGCGCTGAAATCAAACAAAGAATAACTCTGGCTAACCGCTGTTTCTTTGGGCTAAGGAAGCAATTGAGTAGCAAAGTCCTCTCTCGAGGGACCAAGGTGTCACTATATAAGACCCTTATCATCCCCGTCCTGCTATACGGTGCAGAAGCATGGACTATGACAAAAGCGGATGAAGGCACCTTGGGTGGTTTCGAGAGAAAAGTTCTTCGTGTTATCTACGGTCCCGAATGCTTAGAAGGGGAGTGGAGGAGAAGATGGAACGACGAGCTGTACAGAGACGTAGACTTAGCCACAAGGGTAAAAGTCCAACGACTAAGATGGCTGGGTCACGTAGAGCACATGGAAACCAATTCTCCGGCCCGGAAAGTCTTCGAATCCACACCCACAGGACAGCGTAGTAGAGGAAGAACGCGGATCAGATGGCGGGGACAAGTGGAAAGTGACCTCACCCAACTTGGAGCCCGAAACTGCAGACATCTAGTTAGGGACCGAGCTAGATGGAGAAGTTTGTTGGGTGAGACCCTAATTCACACAGGATTGTAGAGCCACCTTAAGTAAGGAAGTATGTAAGTATTTTTAAAGGTTATGTATATTTCAAAAACCTAACACAATAATTTGAAATCGGATTCAACCTAAGCTAATCAAAAACATTAGGAAAAGTATTAAAATAAACTAAAATATACATACATATCCACAAGACTTTTTCCATTCATGTTTTCTTCAATTGTATTTTCATATTTACATAGATTAGCAATTTAAATCCCTTAAATATATATTATTTATAACTTAGCCAAGCACCATACGATTATATCCATTCTAGTATTAACTTTGAAATCCCAGCTGTGAGTCCCAAGATTTTTGATTTATAAATTCATTCACCCTAACCTAAAAAAAAAAAATCTTTTATGTGGAAAACTCTTTGTATATTTTTAGCTTTGGATAACTTCGATGTTCCAAATTCAAAATGAATCCACTTTACCTTCATAATCTTTGAATATTGTTAAGCCTCAATTGTCAATTCTCCGTTTAAATATTGACCCCTTAACGAAATCCAAATAGAAGAACTGAAATACATCTACTCCCATTTTTTGTTTTTTTCTCAAAATTCTTGCTCCAAAACTCATCCACTTCAAAAATGATAACAGATAAATGATGATAAATGAAAGCAATCGCTTGAGCGTAGTATTATAATTGCTAACTTCATTCAACATTTTTCTCAGGGGGCAGTTCAAAATTTATGAAAAGGCATAAGGATTCCAGATTCCAGAATAGGTTTGTGTAGGGTAGAGGAATGTACCCTCCTCCGCATCGTTGATATAAATATGTATGTATAATTGGAGATGGCAAGGTAGAGCTCATAGTCAAAAGCATGATAGACTGTGATGGGGTTGTTTTTTAGTGTTGTTGTTGTATTTTCTACCTATAATTTCCATTCAATTGAATTGAATTGAAAACTCTTCAACTTCAATTTTATGGAGAAGGTTCGATGGATTCTTCATCAACTAAATGGGGGATGGGATTGGGGAAGGGAGGATATGGATATAGGATGGAGTAGGCTATTAATAGTTAAATAGTATTGTGAGCTCAGATACGTGTTGCCACTTATCATCGGTAAATAGAGCGGAGTCTAATTTGAATGAATAGGCTGGTAAACTACTAACGGTAATAATAGGCCCATAGCATAGTATGGGCTGAAATTTGGATTGGGGTTGTTGGGATGGATAGAATAAAGGAGCCTATAGTACTTCTCAGAGAGTTTATTGATTTTGGGATATAAAAGACGACAGATCCATTACAAAGTGCTAATTAAATTGTGAACAAGATTTATTGAGGCTTCCTTGTTGCGCACTTTTTAGTTGAATTCAAATTAACAAGCAAATATTTGAAAGTAGTACACAAGTTGTAAACTCATATTCCGAAACAAACAAAAACAAAAATGTAAATTTGGTTGATTTGAAATCTTATGTGTTAGGTCCACATTGTACTTAAGATCTTTTGCTGTCAAGCAGGCTGTAGGTACTGCAAAATTTTGCAAGTAATTTTGGCTTGGTACGTGAGTAATGCTCAAGTTGGTTTTTCAAGTTTTTTGGGCTTATTTTCGTTTATTTAATCTAACCCTTAATTTACTCTGGTTAGGGTTAGGTTATAGTGGCTGTCCAAGATGGAAACGGACACACTTAGGCCAGTTTAATGGCCCATTGTGATACCACATGAATCTTGAGGTTACTTCCTAAGCTCAATGGAACCAGTTTGAGTCTCTTACGAAACGTGAGAGGCTGATTATGCCGATATGATTTAGATCGTTATAATTCTTGCGTTTTCGAGCCAGAGCAGGGCATGTGCAGAGAAGATGAAGAATTGTTTCTTCCTCTTCCTCGTCCATACAGCTTCTGCAGAAATCATTTGAGAATACGCCTAATCTCGTGGCGTGCTTTCCTATTAGACAGTGTCCGGTTATGACACCTATTATCGAGCTTATATGCGATCTGCTTAGAGAGAGCAAGCACCTTGAACGTTTTAAATCCAGTGTTGGCCAGATGTTTTTTGTGACTTGACACGTGCGGTGATGTTGTTCCACCTGGTGCCTGCCCTCTTCACAGCGTCTTGCATTAGCAAATGTTTACAAGTAGCGATTGGTATGCCAGTACGTGCCAAACGTGGTGTAATGGGCTGTACTGTACCGTTCCTGGCGAGTTCAACTGCATTACAGTTACCTGGAATGTCTCTATGGCCCGGCACCCAGCAAAGGTGAATATTAAACTGTTGTGCCATCTCCATTAGAGATGATCGACAGTTATGGACTGTTATAGAGTTTGTAGAGACAGAATCCAGAGATTTGATAGCGGCCTGACTATCTGAGATAATACGGATATCAGATGTTGATATCACGTTTTCTTTAAGCCAGGACAAGACTTCTTTTATCGCCAAAAGTTCCGCCTGGAACACGCTACAATGATTGGGAAGGCGGAATGAGAGACTTAATTTCAGTCGTTCAGAGTACACACCTCCACCAACCCCTTCTTTTGTTTTTGACCCATCTGTATAGAAATGGATTGACTCATCTTCCAGGAATGTCCTATCCTCTCAAAAAGATCTGGGAGGTATAGTAATCTGGAAATTTCTTTCGAATTGCAGTTGGGGGATGGTGTAGTCTGTGTGCTTTGGAATTGATTCTAAATAACTAAGAATTACGGAGTGGCCAATGTTGTTGTTAGTCCACTGCGACGAAGCTTTGAGGCGAATAGCAGAGCTTGCACCTATTTGTTTGCTAAAAATGTCAAGAGGTATTAGGTAGAGTAAGGTGTCCAGTGCCGCAGATGGGGTCGTCCGAAGCGATCCACTTATACATAGGCAAGCTGAACGTTGGACTTTATTTAATTTATCTCGGTTTATACCTTTTTCTAAAGCAGTCCACCATACTGCCACACCGTACATTAAAATCGGTCTGATTACCGATGTGTATAGCCAATGCGTGATTCTGGGTTGTAAGCCCCATTTATTACCGATGGCTTTTTTGCAAGAAAAGAGAGCTACAGTAGCTTTTTTGACTCTTTCCTCTACGTTGCGTTTCCAATTTAGTTTTTTATCTAAGACAAGACCCAGGTATTTAGCCTCGTCTGAGAATTTAAATTGGATTCCTTTAATATGGGGAGGGTTGACAAATGGAATTTTGTATCTCCTCGAAAATAAGACCAAATCGGTTTTGTGTGGGTTAACACCCAGTCCACACCGATCAGTCCAAAGTATTAGTCTGTCTTTGTAAGAGTTCTTTTAAGGTGTTAAGATGCTTTCCTGAAACTGCTATAGCAACGTCGTCCGCATAGGCTATCACTCTGAAACCCTCCGCATCCAGACTAGTTAGGATTTCATTCACCACTAGGTTCCAGAGGAGAGGGGATAGAACACCACCTTGCGGTGTCCCTCTACTAACGAATCGTCTGCCAGAAGAGTTGCCCAGTTTTGAGTTAATTATTCTGCTAGTCAGCATTAAATGAATTAACTCCCGAAGCGAACTCTCTACATTTAGAGATGTTAGTGCAGATGTGATTGCAGATGTGTCCACGTTGTTAAAGGCACCTTCGATGTCAAGGAAAGCAACCATAGTGAACTCTTTATGATGGAGGAAATATTCGACGGTGCGTACTAAGGTGTGTAACGCTGTTTCCACCGATTTACCTTTACAGTAGGCATGTTGAGACGAAGACAGAAGTCTTGTATCAATACTTGCCCTTAAATGGATATCAATCAATCTTTCCAAGGTCTTAAGAAGGAATGATGTTAGACTTATAGGTCGTAGATCTTTAGGATTAACTTGCGAGCATTTACCTGCCTTGGGTATAAAAACAACTTTAACTTCTCGCCATGCCGAGGGAACATGGACCAGGTAAAGACAGCTGGTAAAAATTGCCTCAAGGATTGGTGCAATTATGTCAGAAGTCTTTTGTAGCTCGGCTGGTATTATTCCATCTGGTCCTGCAGATTTAAATGGTTTGAAGCTGTTGAGAGCCCATTGTAGCTTGTCCCTTGTGATCAGACCTTGTGGATATGTTGTATTGGGACTTGAACGTATAGGTATAACCGTTGCAAGTCTCGGTAAGAGAACTTCCAGGAAAATGAGTATCCAATAGTAAGTTCAGCGATTCATTACTTGAATTTGTCCAGGAGCCGTCTGCATTTTTCAAGCAGCTTGGCATCGCTGGATTAGTTGAAAGAATTTTCCGTAACCTAGAGGCTTCAGAAGTTTCTTCTATCGTGCCACAGAAGGATCTCCAAGAAGATCGTTTAGATTTCCTTAGTGCCTTCTTGTAAATTCTTAGGGATTCTTTGTAAGAATCCCAGTGAGAGGCTAGTCTTGCGGCTTTGGCTCGGTTGAAAAGTTTCCTGCATTCTTTCCTGAGCGAGTCAAGCTCTGAGGCCCACCATTGTGGTTTCCTCTTTCCTCTTATGTGTATAAGTCGACAAGCAATTTCTAGAGATCTGTTCATAGCTGAGGTAAGTTCATTGACTTAGTTGTCAAGTTCATTAGCGTTAGAGGAAGGACAAGATAGTCCAGGTTTTAGTAAACCTGGGCCCTATGTCCCTGCGCCTTTGACAAACCCATTGTCTCACTGACAAGGCAACGTCACACACAAGGCGAGATTAAAACCAAAAATTGGAGTGAACACTCTTAAGGTTGCGCTTAACGACTCCAAATTTCGGTACAATATTTTTATAATTGCCGACACGTTGGGCGTGCGTGTATTTTTCTATGATACAAATGTCGAGTTTACTGAATAAATTGACAATAACAGATCGATGTTTAGTGAAAGGATGTGTTCACAAATTAGATTCAAAGTTGTCCCTATTAGGCATATTGACGAACACCAGCTCACCATCGGTATCAACAGCTTAACATCACACAGACTAGACTATCCAATTAACTTACAAAAAGTTAATAAACACAATTGTTATCATCGAGGAGCCATGTATTGACAGTTTGATTCGGTTCTGGAATTGTGACATTATTGGATAATTTTTCCTCGCTTTATTAACCTATTTTTTCAAATGAAATTGCAGACATGGATTTGGACAAACTCAAGTTTGGATGCCACAATCGAACAATCAAATTTGAAAATTCTATCGTCAAATCGACAATCGAGCCTCGATATTGGAATTGTGTGGTAATCTGTGAAGGATCGATGTTATGTCAAAAATCCAGAAACGATTGAAGCGATCAATATCATCCAAGAAATCCGTGAGCCACACCGCGATATTATCAACCAATTTCATAAAAATTTGCAGTGACAGAATGCATTAAAAATAAAATGCACAACTGGGTCGCACGAACTTCCTCCTGTATGCAAAGAGTCTGTTTAAAGTACCTATATAAGATTTAAAAATATACCTGTTAAAAAAGTTTGTCTTCAAAAATATAAATGCCATTTGATTTGTCAAAAAACCTCCATTTTTTTCAATTTTTTTGTTTGAAAATCGTTAGACCGGTTTTTTTTTTCAAATTAATTTTTTATATATACAATTTTTCAATTTTGTTCTAAAAATATTTTTGGTATGCAGTTGTTTAGTGATTGTAAATATACGCTCTACATTTGAATTTCGTAAAAAAAATGTTGGCCCGTTTTTGAGATATAAAATTTTGAAAAAAAAATTCTATATTTTTTTAAAAATCCAAACAAAAAAAATGCACTTTTGATAATCAAATATTCTTAAGGCAATATAAGAGCTCGTTCAAAAAAAAAAATTATTGAAATCGGTTCATAAGTTGCTGAGAAAATTAAAAAACAAAATAACGGTTCTATGAACGGTACCTTTCAAGAGCAATACAAAAATATATGTTCCTTATTAAAAGAAGCCAAGTTAAAAAATAAAATTAAAGAGAAAATTAAAAAAAAAATCTATCGGTTTGTTTTTGAGAATATATTCGAATTATCGTTTTTTGACCAAAAAAATTGTATGGGGGCCACTGTTAGTTTTGATCTTAAAAAAAAAATGAAAAAAAAAAATGAAAAAAAAACGCCTAACGCGAATCTACTCCAAACCTTAACTTCCAAGTTTGAACTCAATCGACCCACTGGTTTAGGCTGTAGGAGCGTGGACAGACAGACAGACGGAATCGGGGGACCCACTTTTTTCGACTTCTCTACCATCTTAATATCATGTTTGATTAAAATCTCGAGTTCAAAATTTTGCACGAATGCAAAACTTGCCATGTAGTTCCTATATGTCGCAAGTAAAAAGAAACTTGCTTTCCATTAGGAAATTGTCAGCAATAATAGTAAGATGTCTTAAACAACGACATCTATCAATTTCAAACTTTCCAGACGCTTCTGGAAATAATATTCAAGATTTTAAGTTACAGATGCGTCAAAATTACATATAAAATCTGTGCTCAGCTAACTAAAGTTATCTAAATAGTTAAACTCAACACAATATTTTATGGATAACAATATCTGATCCAGGTTGACTTTTTACAAAGGTTATGAACTACTTAATCGACAATTTTGATTTTCATCGTCATTGTTTTAAAGTTCTCAAGCTCAAACCATTTGGTGTTGGGTGAATTCACAACTAAATCAAAATTGACAGCTGGATGCCATTAAATTAAATGTCAGAAAATTCGTTTAGAAGTTTTGTTCTTTTAAGTTGATTTGAGGGCCTGCGGCATGGCAGATCGGGTAGATGGTGATTGCCTAAAACTTGGTTTAGGCTAGCAATGCAACTTTCTTGCTTTACCTCCTCGTGGTGGTCTCCGGGCAATGATTTGTGTATCCCTATATACATAAGTTAGCTAAAATTGCAAGGGCGAAGTTTCCTGACTCTTCAGGATAGGTTACGGAGATTAGAACTCTTCGTAACTGAACTCCATCCCGCTATGGAAACCGAAATTACGCCTCGGATAATTAATGATAACTCGTTCACGACTTTTGGCTATTATACCCGGACAAAGATTGGTTTCTGGAATTTGAGGACGCTTCTGGACGCAGGAAGTGAAGGTCCGCACAATGCCAGATTCCTCCAATTAGAGAGAGAATTTATGCGGTGTATGATAGATACCTTAGGGTTAAGCGAAGTGCGATGGTTGGGATCGGGCAAATACAAGTCACCGACACGTAACACTGTCCTGCTCTACTCTGGTCACGATCCAGGAAACGCTCGAGAAGCTGGAGTTGTGTTACTCCTTACAAAAACGGCAATCAGAAGCCTTATTTCGTGGGAGCCCCTTGGGGAAAGGCTTATCAAAGCTAGGTTTCAGAGTAGAGTACGACCCGTCACGTCACAATTATATAGTGTTGCGCCCCGACGACGGAGCTCGCATCTGATGAAAAGAAAGAATCATTTTACAGTCAACTAGGATCCGCATACAAAAACACCCCTCGCGAAGATATTATTTTGGTTATGGGAGATCTCAATGCTAAGGTTGGCAGTAACAACAACGGGCTAAAGCATGTGATGGGTGTTCACGGAGACGGCAATTGCAATGATAAGAGGTTCATTGACTTCTGCAATGCCAATGGCCTTTTGATTGGTGGCACTATGTTTGAACACAAATTGTGTCATAAAATTAACTGGGTATCGACGGACAAGCGTCTTCCAACCAAATTGATCACTTCGCGATAAGTCGACGTTTTAGAAGCAGTCTCTTGGAAGTCCAAAACAGAAGAGGAGCCGGCCGACATGGGACTTGCCTGTGACCACCACTTAATGATAGAGAGCTACCCTAAGATTGCGTACAGCTAAAGTTCGAAGATCCAACGGAATAACAGGACCGTTTACAGAATAACAAAAGAGCTGAACGGTGCACACAGCTCAAAGCAACACATGGTGAAAGAAGTAGACGGTATTGTGATAAGTTTGGTGGATGAGCAAGTTAGAAGGTGGAAAGAACACTTTTCCTCGGTTGCAAACAATGTGCAGCCAATGCCTTCTGAAGCGCCCGAACAAACTAATCCCCGAATCCGCACCGCACCTCCCAGTAAAGATGAGATCGTTGACTTGATGGAATTCCCGCAGAGCTTTTACAAGCAGCGCCAACGTCATCAAGCGAACTTCTTCATCCGATCATAAAAGAAGCCTGTACCACCGAAAGCTTCCCCGATGAGTGAAAGAAGGGAATTATCGTCAAGCTCCCAAAAAAAGGAGATCTGACAAAGTGCGAAAACTGGAGAGGATTTTGCGTTCTACCTGCCGTTGCCAAAATAGTAGCAAAAGTTATACTGGAACGCATCAGAGAACACCTTGAGGCCACACTCGATGCCCAACAAGCAGGATTTCGCGTTCGATCCTTGTGTATTGATCATATCAACACCCTGCGGATCATTATTGAACAGTGCGTTGAATATCGATCACCACTAAACCTGATGTTCATCGACTTCGAGAAGGCCTTTGATAGCGTTAACAGGGAGTACATCTGGTTAGCTTTGCGGAGGAGAGTCATCCCAAAAAAAACTAATTGCTATTATTAAAACAACATATGATGGATCCAAGTGTCACGTTCTGCACGATGACGGTAGGTTGTCAGATGATTTTGAAATCTGTAGCGGAGTCAGACAGGGCTGTATTCTGTCTCCAATATTGTTTTTCTTGGTGATAAGCGATGTACTGCGCGAAGCTTTGTCAGGTAGCGAAATGATCCAATGGACTTTGACATCCTATTTAAAGCACTTGGAAAAAGTGGAGAGCTTTCAATACCTTGGAAGTATCGTATCAATCGAAGGCGGAACCGAACAAGACGTCATTTGCAAAAGCAGCGTTCGGTATGCTGTCGAAAATTTAGAAAGATAACTCTATCAGCTTAAGCACAAAGCTACGACTGTTTCGCACAAATGTCGAATCTGTGCTTCTTTATGTCTGCAGCACTTGGAAGGTTACAAAAAATCTGCAAACCTTCGTGAATAGATCTTCGTAACATCCTAAGCATTTTTTGGCCAAACCGTATATCAAATGAGGTCCTTCGTAGAAGGACAGGTCAGGAACCTATAGACTCTATAATACGAAGGCGTAAGTGGCAATGTAACGACTGCATTGCAGGCCAAGCAATGCAGTGGAATCTGCTCGTACAAGAAGAAAGAAGAGCTCGACGATCGAGAAGCACATGGCGCAGGACAGTCGAGGCGGAATCAGCGTTACTAGGCAAGAGTTAGAGGGAGCTGAAACACATCTCCGGAAACCGTACACGATGGCGCGTAGGCGTAGTAGAAGCCCTATGCCTCTTAAGGGATTCCCAACAGACTTAACTGCAGGTCTGAGGACCTAAGTTAGTAGGTACATAAGTTGATTTTAAACTTAATGTGTCTTAATACATCTGGCTTGGACTGTAAATATCTGATTGTTGTTGTCCATTTAACAAAACAGAACCAATTAAAAAACAATTTAATACCAAGTTGACCTAATAGCTGAACAAAAATTTGAAAGTGTGACATATCTACAATTCAAGGCCTCCGAATGATATTACCTTTTACTCGCTATAAACTCTGTACTCGCATTTATTCGTTTAATTAATATAGGTTACGTTGTCATCCAAGCGAGAAATTTGTCTCATCCACCGCATCGTGCTTCTTGTTGTGCTGTGCCCCCATACAGCTGGCTATAATTGAAGAAGGTATATCATCTAACTTATAGGTATATACCTTCCTACATAACTAATGTATGGCTTGAATTTATTGGAAACACACAAAGTTCATAGAAAACAACTCAATTACCAGTTTGAGATTCAATTATTTTTTAAATCCATAACACACGTTAATATCGTATTTATTATTAGCATTGTCGTCGTGGCATGGCATGGCGTCGCGTCGGTCGTCGTTCGGTCTATTTACGGCGATGGGTGGCAGGCGGTACGTCTACGTTCACATCGAGAGTGAAGTTTAATTGATTTTTTGGAAAAATTAAAAGTTCACCCAATATAATAATAATTTATTAATTGGGGGAAGGTTTTCTGATTGAACATTATGTTTTCTAGCTCCTGAATAATCATCATCATCTACATCGATGTTGGCTGTTTTGGTTTTATTTTTAGAGAGAATAGAAAGTTTAGTTTTCTAAACTAGTTAAATTAATAATACGGAAGTTTGATTTATGACATCGATGGAATAAATAAATAAATTAGGTGGCGCAACAGTCCATGAAGAACCAGGGCCTAGTGACTTACAACTCTCAACCATCCCTGTGTGCGATTAATGTTGTCAGAGATGGAAGGGACCTTCAGTTTATATGCCGAATCCAAACGGCTAATTTGAGAAAGCACTTTTCATGACAAGAATTACTCTTGGAGGATTTGTCAATTCCTCGCAAGAGGCAGTACCCGTGAAAAAAGTTAGGTGGCACAGGCAGGGATTGAACCCAAGACCCCTTGCATGACAGTCCAACGCACTAACCATCACGCTATGGATATACTACATCGATGGAACCAAAACTAATTATTATTGGTTACTAGATAAAGGGTGTCCCAAAATTAACGCAAGATTTGAATTTGCCGCCATTTGTGCAGTGAAGTGTTGGCAACCCTGAAAAAAAAGCAATTTGACAGCTAAGAGTATAGGGTTATTAAAAATGGAGCGTTACACGATAGAACAACGTGTCTTTATTATTAAAGAATATTTCAAAAATAGTGAAAGCTTGGCGGCTGCAGTTCGAAAATTTCATACAAAATATGGTCGGAATAGTGTTTTAACTTCGTCAACTGTGAAGAGATTAATTGAAAAATGCATGGAGACTGGATCCGTTGGAGACGCCAAACACACTGGTCGTCCAAAAACAAGCCGTTCAAATGTGAATGTCGAAGCAGTGCGTGAGAGTGTTGCTGACAATCCAGGAACCTCAATTCGACGTCGTGGACAAGAATTGCAAATTTCAAGAACATCTCTACAGCGTATACTCACCAAAGATCTGTGTCTTCATGCTTACAAAATTCAATTAACACAACAATTGAAGCCTAATGACCAGGGACAGAGAAGAGAGTTCGTTGAATGGATTATTGAACATCAACAAATGGACCCTGATTTTTCGAGCAAAATCATCCTAAGCGATGAAGCACATTTTCATCTTGATGGCTTTGTCAATCGCCAAAATTGCCGCATTTGGGGTTCGGAGAACCCACATGTGATTGTCGAAAAACAAATGCATCCACAACGCGTGACTGTATGGTGTGGATTTTGGGCTGGAGGCATAATTGGGCCATATTTTTTTGAAAATGATGCTGGTAAAGCAGTGACTGTTACTGGTGCTCGATATCGTGACATGATTACACAGTTCTTTCTGCCAAAATTGGATGATATTGATGTGTCCAATATGTGGTTTCAACAAGACGGTGCCACATGTCATACAGCCCGTGAAACAATTCAATTACTGCATGAGACATTTCCAGGTCGTGTACTCTCTCGTTTCGGTGATCAAAATTGGCCTCCTAGATCGTGTGATTTAACACCATTAGACTTCTTTTTATGGGGTTATTTGAAATCACAAGTCTATGTCAACAAGCCCACAACCACCCGTGCATTAAAGGAGGAGATTCAACGCTGCATCAACGAAATTCAGCCACATTTATGCAGAATGGTCATGGAAAATTTCAACAAAAGAGTGCGCATGTACATGCAAAGCCGTGGAGGGCATTTGTCCGATGTGTTATTCCATACATAACCCTATCCTATGTACTTTACGAGTCAATAAAAATATAACTATCAAAAGACTAAAAACGGTGTTTTCTATTTAATTCAAATCATGTGTTAATTTTGGGACACCCTTTACAAGAAGGATGAATATGTTATCTATACTTTCAGCAGTCCGTTGAAATTAGACCAAAAAATAAGAGTAAAGTTACCTAAATTCCCACCAAGCTAAAAATCGGTAAGATTGTTTGAAATATCATTAAAAACAAAATTTAAAAGTTCCCCATCTTTCCCCTGTAAGGAAAACATTTTTGTCGCATTTGTGTTGCTGTTGTAATAGGCCTACTGGGGAAACCACAAAAAAACCGCGCTAAGTACACTACCTCATAGGTGGCGAGGAAACGTGTGCATATTATGACTATTACAACTTTTACAACTTTTTGAATCGTTATTGTATCTCAAAAACGGTGGCTCGTAGAAAAAACAGTAGGTATGTATTAATTAATATTTTGTAGATAATTTTATGATCTACAATTTTTGTTTGAAATATTTTTATGATAAAATTTACGTTTTGCTGAAAATCGCGAAAAACTATTTTTTTTTACATTTGACCTTAAATAAAATTTGTTCCTTACAGGTGCAAGATGGAGAACTTTCAAATTTTGTTTTTAAATGATATTTTAAACAAACTTACCGATTTTCAGCTTGGTGGGAATTTAGGTAACTTCTAATGTCTAAATTGACTGGACTACAGGTGCTTATTTTAAAATGTATATCTTAACTATAAATAAATTTATTGATTCTATGAAACGAGTTTATTTTCATCAATTTATAATTTCGAAATTACTTAAATTGCTAATAGATTGGGGGGAGGGGGGTGGCGGATTTGGAGGTTGGTGTTAGAAAAATTTGGTTTTGGAAACATTAGGGAGCAGTAGGTTTTGAACATATACTAAGTAGTAGTATAATAAATGGACTTAAACTCGCCCTAAATCGATAACATTTGTGTTGTGTTAACACGATACTGACACGCATCATCCAGAGAATTTTTAAGTCATTATGTAGCCCAACGTTTTCTATTAAAGCTTTTTTCTATCAACTTTGTGAGGAAATGAATAGAAGCTTAATATAACAAAATCACAGACATAAATAACAATAATAATTTAAGGGTCGAAAAAAAAAAAATGTTGGGAGTGGATTAATATGGCCAATTAATGGCGAGCATGGGGGACTTAACGGTAAAAAGGTTTCGGTGTTATCTATATAAATTTTGTAACACCATTTGATAAGGTGTTAAAAATAAAAAAAATTGATATTTCTTTTTATGTGTCTGAAAAAAAACAATCTTTAATTGCAACACCAAACCCATGGCCTTCCAGATTGCTTCGCGTCGCTCTTACCACACTCGGCCACAGTAACAAAAAAAAAACGAATGATTTAGGAGACAAGTAAAGTCTCGGAAAATAACCCTTTTCAAATGAAAGCCAGGGGCCTTACATTGTAATGCGCTTCGAAAGCAAATATTTTCGAAAAAGAATATTTTGTATTCTCTTTTTCTAATGCGGATAAGAATCTAGTACTTACGGAATGACAAATCCGCATTCGGATTTTTCGTACCTGGCAATGCGTTTCCAAATGTCATTAGCGCTCGAAAACGGAAATTTTGATTTTACACCAAGAGAGGTAACGGATTGCAATTCGAAGGTCATTTTTAAAGGACACAAAAGGAAAATTGTGTTAAGTTATGTGAAATAGATAAAATGTTTATAAGGAAATAATAATTTTATTCAAAATTTAAGAAAATAAATTTTATTACAGGGAATCAGCGAAAAATGTGCATACCAAACAAAAGCAATTTGAAATTATGGTGGAATTCATTTGTGCTCATCCCGATTTAGCCAAGGGACGTTTGACGTTCTTCCCTATTTTCTTCATCGATCCATTAACCGTTTTATTAACTTTTTATTGAATTTTATATTTTCAACTTCCTCGTCTTGTTTGTGATTTGTTTTGATTTTTTTTTTGTATTTTTTCGTTGACACATCTTATGAGAAATACTTCGGGACTCGGCACATCTATTCTATAAATAGAAAAAGTACTAGATGATTGTTTTGTTCGATCGAACATTTTACAGAGTACGAATTCATAAACGAATCGAATCGGATTGGTTTTCGAAACGCATTATAGAGTAGGGCCCCAGACCCGGAACAAAAATGGGCTACGATTTACGAGTAGACACCTAGAATGTAGGAACACTCTATACACCATACGACCTCCTGGATGGAGCATGTCCGGAGAACGATGTCAAAGTCGTGCTCGTTGACTTCAATGCTCAAGTCGTTAAGGAAAATATCTTTGGCAAATCAGCTGGAAAGCACAGCCTCAACGAAACAAGGACAACAGCCTCAACGAAACAAGGACAACAGTCTTCCGAATAATCGACTTTGTTGCAGCTCGTAATATGATGATAAGTAGTACTAGGTTTTCCAGGTGGCCGAACTGCCAACGACATCACCCACGTGCTAATCACGCAGGGCACTTATTTAACAACATTCCGGGTTTGCAACATTGCGGGTTTGGACTCTAAACACTTTCTTGTTGTGACAAAGTTCAGAGCCCCATTGTACAACAAAAAGAAAGTAAAAACCGCCTTAAGGAAGAAATTTAACACTGCATGCCTTAGCACACCAGAGAATGCCAGAGGCTACCGTGAGCAATTGACCGGGAATCTTTCAGCCGTACTCCCATCCACAAGCGTCAACAAACAGTGGAACCAGTACCGCCATATCATTACGGATGTAGACGAGACTACCATAGGCATTCAGTCACCAAAGAAAAAGAATCTTTGGTATGATGATTAATGTGCGGTACTAAAACAAGGCATGGAAAAAGCAGGAATGCAAATATTGCAACGGAAAACAAGAGCAGCTAGCTAGGATAACTGTGAAAAAAGAAGAAAAGAGAAAAACCCTGTGTAGAAATAAAAAAGCGTTCTCAGCTTCTCAGCTCAGGCATCTCGAGGAGTCCAGCACCGTCACCAAGCCGGGTCTACAAAACTGCCAGGCAAATGGCATCTGGTTATAAAACCGCTACGCCCCGCCGCCGTCGCCGGATCTTGAGCAAAGAACCATGATACCAGTCATCGAATAACCAGTCCCAGTGCCTAGTATTGAAGAGGTTATGAAAGCCATCCACAAGTTTAAAAACAACCAATCCGACGGCTCGGATGGTTTACCTCTTCATGTGGACCTCTTCAAACGAAATTATTGCCCTGATAAGTTGCGTTGGAAGAGGAAAGTGTGCCCGATGACTGGTCAAATAGTTCAATATGCAAACATTTCAGTGGCATATTAATGCTTAATGTTGCCTTCAAGGTCCTATCCAACTTACTCTGTTAGCGTCTTAAACCTTTCTGCAACACTTTGACCAACACCTACCAGTGTGGCTTCAGGCGAGGCAAATCAACGATAGACCAAATATTCACATTAAGACAAATCCTGGAAAAGTTAAACTAATTTCAAGTCGAGACAAACCATCTTTTTATCGACTTTAAAACCGTGCAACGTGCAAATGGATAACAGCTCATCCGAGCTATTCCAGACATTTGTAGACTTCAAGGAAGGAGATGTACTATATCATATGATATCTAGAGCTGTTCTAGAAGCATTTACAGCTACAGATGGACAAAACAAAGTTGTAGTATTTTTGATAGAAACAAAGCCTCATCTGTCTAACGCCTAGGAAAAAACGTCACTATTGATAGCAGTAATGTCAATGTAGTCAAGGAGTTAACTTACCTAGGAACAAATATCAATTACACGAACGGATATTTTAGGGAAAATCCGATTAAGAATTAGAACAGCGAACCGTTGCTACTTTGATTTCGTCAGACAAATGGCTCTTAAGCTCCTTTCTCGAAAGACAAAGTATCCGTTATATAAAACTCTAATTTTACCAGTTCTACTCTACGCCCATCGAGTGCTGGACGATAAGTAAAAAAGTGGAACTGATATTCTGGATATTCTTCGGATATTTAGTTCTATATGCGAAGAGGCCGAATGAAGGAGAAGATTCAATCGTGAACTGTAAGAGCCAAATCACGCTGTAAGAGCCAACAACGCTCCAGCAAAGAAAATCTTTGAATCTTAGCCGAACCTCCTATACAAAGACCAGGCACTCACTGGACACTGACTCAAAAGCACTTGGTCTCAACGACATGGAGGGAGCTTGCAAGGGACCGCAAACGATGGAAGAACGCAATATCTCAGGCTAAGACCCTTAATGGATCTTGAGCCGGATAAGTAAGTAAGTAACAATGACTTTATATAAGAAGTTGATAATTGGGGAGAGTACGATAACTTTGGCGACAAAGTTTAATGACAAGCATTTTTTACTATGGAAGGGGGTCTATCTCCGCCCGTTTAGGCGGTAGGGGCAGTTTAAAAAAATATGTACATTGAATGGAAAAAAATAATTAAAAAATAACGGTAATACTTATAATTAAGTGTTATACCTTTTTTTAAAGTCAACATTTTTGTCTTGTTTGTTTTTAAATCAAGTCAAAACTATGCATAGTTTTTGAAAAAAATTGTTTTAAAGTCAAAATTTGTGCAAAAAAAAGTTAAAAAAAAGGTTTAAAGTGTAATTTTTTAAAACTTTCAGATTATCTACTATTTTTTTTATAATTCATTGCTCTTATTTGTTTTTGATCAAAAACTGAAAACTAGATGACTTGATGTCTTCTAGTTCTTGAGAAAATTGAAAATTACCAAAACAAAATATTTTAATTAAATTACTTTTTCCTTGCTTAAGTATTAACGTAGTCTTATTTTGATAGTAATAATCGAATATGGATTAAGATACACCTAGGGTAAATTAATTTTTCTTAAATCCAGCTTATTTAAATGGAAAAGAAACTTTGCATGCACCCCATCTTGCACCCACCGCACCTTGCACCCTCCCCACCTTGCACGCACTCCAACTTGCACCCACCCCAAATCCTATAGTGTTCCCAAGCAGGGGGTTGCAGAGGGGCAGCATGCCCCCCCTTACAGATCCCACTGTTGCATACACCCAAACTCGCACACACTACGCATAGTTTTGACTTGAATTAAAAACTGGCTAATAAAACAGAATGTTGGCTTACCGTTATTTTTTAATTATTTTTTTCCATTTTAAATAATAACTTTTTTAAATTGCCCCTCCCGCCTAAACGGGGGGAGATAGACCCCCTCCCATAGTAAAAAATGCTTGTATTAAGACCCTCTACCAAAAACCGTTATTATATCTTGGCGCCAAAGTTATCGTACTCGTGCCTGATAATTTTTAATGTATGAAACATTTAAAGTGAGTAAACATTTTAAGATTTTTCATTCTCATCAAATTCAGAAATAAAAAAGAGGCTGGGATGCGACCCACACTGATAACTTCCCATCCCCTCTATCGATTTGTCTTGCTTAAAAGTTTGTCTAAATGTATCAATTCTTACCAAATTTGCGTTCTATTTTTTGTAGATTTTATTTTTTTTATGAAAAAACGGACTGTTGGATTTTTATAAAAAAATTATTAAATATATAAAAAACAATATTTTCTGTGAAATAAAATAAGTTTGAAGCCAATATTTTTAATTTTTGAAAAGCTATTTGAGCCGAAAATCAATTTTTACCAACTTTTATTAATTTTTTTGTTTAGGTTTTTATTTTTTGTAAAAAAACTGTCAATTCGATTTTTCTCAAAATTTGTCCTAATGTTGAAAACAATATTTCTTATAAGTTAAAATTAGTTAGAAGCCATAATCTCAAATTTTTGAAAAGATATTTAAGTCGAAAATCAATTTTTACCAACTTTTGTTAAATTTTTTTTCGGTTTTTAATTTTTTGTAAAAAAAACTGTCAATTCTATTTTTTTCAAAATATTACTGAATGTTGAAAACAATATTTTTTGAACGATAAAAGTAGTTTAAAGCCAATATCTCAAAGTCTTGAAAAGATATTTGAGTCAAAACTCAATTTTTACCAACTTTTTTTTTATTTTTTTTTAGGTTATTATTTTTTGTAAAAAAACTGTCAATTCGATTTTTCTCAAAATTTTTCCTACTGTTGAAAACAATATTTCTTATAAGTTAAAATTAGTTAGATGCCATAATCTCAAATTTTTGAAAAGATATTTAAGTCGAAAATCAATTTTTACCAACTTTTGTTAATTTTTTTTTCGGTTTTTAATTTTTTGTAAAAAAACTGTCAATTCTATTTTTTTCAAAATTTTACTGAATGTTGAAACCAATATTGTTTGAAAGATAAAAGTAGTTTAAAGCCAATATCTCAAAGTTTTGAAAAGATATTCGAGTCAAAACTCAATTTTTACCAACTTTTTTTTATTTTTTTTTAGGTTATTATTTTTTGTAAAAAAACTGTCAATTCGATTTTTCTCAAAATTTTATCAGATGTCAAAAACATTATTCTTCGTTGCACAAAATTGTTTTGGAGATGAAATCATATTTTAGTCGTACAATTTTCGAAGTGATACATTTTTTTTCAGTTTTTTTGATTTATAAAAAAAACCGTTAATTGAATTTTTTTCCAAAAATATAATTGTTTTGTATCACGTTACAATATATAATACAAAATTTAATTCAAGTCTCTAGGGTCATTGGTTCATGAGATATTTAGGGTTAACCAAAATTTGCACCTTTTTTTTAAACTGCTATGGTAAAAAAACCACCCACGCAATTTTCTTGAGAGCCCTTTCTGCATCTTTTTGCCTTATTATCTGTATATCAAAATTTATTTGAAGTCGATATCTCTTCTGGTTCTTGAGCTATGGACGACGAAAAAAACGTCGCGAACGTACGGACGTACGTACACACGCACGCACAGACATCTTTCTAAAAATCTTTTATTTCGACTCTAGGGACCTTGAAACGTCGAGAAATGTCAAAATTTTCAATTTGTCCCATTTACACCATTACAATAACTTCCTATGGGAAGCTAACTAGAACATATCTGTTTTCTTTTAAGCTTACGAAGAAGTCAACATTAATTGTATGCATTTACTATCGTTTTTCGGAGAATTCTTGTCAAATTTTTATGTGAGCCCTCTTAGTTGATTCCCACCTAAGGTATTTCATTAAAATATTAAAAGAAAAAAACTTAACAAAACACAACCTTAATTAAACAGAGGAAGCAACCTGCTTTTAACTTACAAATTATTTCTAATTCTTAAAAGCAAAACACTTTTGACAAAAACCACATCATACATCTCCTTTGCTGCCTGCCTCACCCAACATAAAACAAGTTGTGTGAACCCAAAGCACCAACCGAACAAACAAACAAACAAATAAACAAACAAACAGACAGGTTGATCCTCCAGAGAACATCAGGAGTTATGAGTTAGGAGCAAGGAGACGCAGGCATACATTTTAGATGGTAGTTTACTTTTCACAAAGTGTAATCGTTCCCTTAAGTTTTAAGGGCGTTTTTTGTTTATGCTCCTTCTATGTTTCGAGGTTGAGGGGGTTGGTTCTCTAATGGGCGTTGACTTTAGTATTATTTTGTTTATTTTATACAGCAGATACTGTTTTTTCAGCTTTTTCCATGTTTTACTTTTCCTTCATTTCATTTTTATTTCATCTGCGAGGGTGCGGTTGAAAATATTTTGTATATTTTCTGAAGTTTTAATGAAATTAAAAGCAAAAGCTGAAGAAGCGAGCGAGGAGTGCTTCCTGTTATGTTTTGGTTATTAAGTTTTTTTATTTGTTGTTTTTGTCATTTAAGGGAAATTGTGAATAAATCTAGGTCAAAAGGATTCGGTCTCTGTCTGAGTATAGTTTCAATATGGTTTTGTTTTGTAAATTGAAATTAAATTTTTTTAAGGATAGTTGTCGCATCATCATAAATTTATGTACTCTGTATATTTGACAGAACGAATATAAAAGTTACGATTTAAATATTCAACGAAGGACTGGACGGACGGTGTTTTTTTTCTCAAGAAGTTTGTCAACCTCTCATTTAGAATAATATAAAAATACATTAAAGCTTTTATTCCACAAGCGTGGTTGTACACAAAACCTTTTTTATGAAAACTAAAAATTATTTATCTCTTTTATAGGTTCCTTAAACAAAAATACACTTAAGAAAAGCTAGGCAAGGCTACGGAATAAATGAAGAGTCAAAACCGACTTCTACCTGAAAAGAGTCGAATATGTTCATGAGAAACAAATATGTACATATATTGTTAAGACATGAACCTTGTAAGTAAGATGCAATTTTTTAAGCAGCCACGCCTACTTTTGTATATTTACTCTGACACTTCAGAATCTAATTTAAATGTAATAGTCGCGCTTCTTAGAATGCCCTAGGTAACTCTTGACCCCAACTTTAGTCGTATAACTATGAAGTACAGATATTCGTTCTTTAGCCGTACTTCGTGAATGTGGCACACTCTATCTTTCCCTGTCAAGAATTCAAAACCAATCAGCCTTATTTTGACATTCTCTTTCGTTCGAAAGTTATTCGAATTCGTATGAAACGTATTTTCATTTTCTAACGATTCGAATGTTCATTTTAATTCGAAACTAAATCAAACTTTGACTTTCTAATTATTCGAAACAAACGTCATTTATTAAGCGTTCACATCTTGATGAGAGTATTAAAAGCAAAACATATAAGTTCTGTTTTTTTTTTCCGAAAAATAAAGAAAATGGAATATATTTTTATGAAAATCTATTGATGTTTTTATTAAAGGTCACAGTCACACTCAAATTGGACAACTATAGAACAAAAGGAAGTTCTTATATAATTAATGGAAGAAAACCATGAAATCGCTAGAGGTTTTCTTACAAATCGAATCCCCAATCGATTTGATGCATCCATAATTCTTCTTCTATTTATGCTGCTTTGATTTTTCATAAATAAAACAATTTGAATTTTTGAAACACAACTTAAACGATTTTATCGACTGTGTTACTTTTTGATTCTCGTTGACAATTGTGAAGTGTGACCAGGTGTGATTCAAATAAAGAGACTTTAAAGTTACATTTTTTTGGTAATACATGTGGGACAAAAGCAAATCGAATTATAAGTACATTAATTATTGTAGGTATTAGATTTAAAGGTGCTGAGTTAGCTGTACAAAATGTGTTAATAATTTTTTTTTACTTTAAATTTAAGTTTATTGATATGAAAATAAACTTAAATTTATGTTCCCATATACAAAGTGTCATTGATGGTTTTTAAATAATTAACATCACTAGAACTTAGAACTTTATTAATTTAATTTTTCTTAAGTTAAGGTATTTTTTGTATTCCATTCAATTGTTTCAATGAAATTGAAAGTTTGTGGAACAATTTTAAATTTTGTTACTTTGGTCACACTAAATAAGATCGAAACTTCAAACAGCTAACTTCGAATTCGAGTTCATTCCTGTTCATTTAATATATTCATTCAGAAGTGAACATTATTCGTTAGAATGTCAAAATCAAAAACACTCCATTACCAAGACCGGAATCTTTCGTACGTTTCACTCTCCAAAACCCGTTTGTTTACATTGTTGTATTTGTAATTTTGACAATTAATCCATGAATAGATGTGAGCACAAACAAAAAAAAACGATGCCGTGGGCTAGCGGCATTTTGCACAGCAAAAACAAAATGGAGGGGTTAATAAGTTTTTTTTAGGTTTTTCTTTTTACTTTTTTTCGATGAAGAAGTCAGTTTTAAGCTTTAATTTTGCAGTCATTTTGTTGATAGCGTACCAATGTACATTTTTGTCTTCAAAAAAGCATGTTCACCATCAGTTTATTATAATTAATTCACTAATTTACAAAAATCACTGCGAAATTCTTCAAATTTCAAAATTAACCTCGGATTTTTGTATGAAAGATGCGTTCGAAGAACCATCAAGTTAAGGGTGCGAGCGCAATTTTTGTATTGAATTCTAATAAATTTTCTTAATGAACGGCCCAAATATTTTTTTTGCAAGTAATTAAAATCTGTATCAATTTAATTAATCCAAATGTATTTATAGTTTGTTTTTAATGATTTAAGCTTGCAACTATTTTTGAATTCCATTTTGATTAATAAATATTATATTTAAAAAAATAGTTATAATCGAAAAATATCTTATCCATGACATTCTTGATTGATGGAAGCATACATGTATTTGCTATCAAAAAAAACTATGCATCAAAGGAACACCAATGTTTTAAAAAAGTAATCAGAACGATTATAGCGAATCTGTTGAGCAAATAAAATGCAAATTTTGACATATATCACAAAATGAAAACATTTTAAAATCGTTCTGAATTCATGCACAACTAATTCGATAGAACATGTAATCGTCATGAATGTTAATTGTTGACGTACAGAAGTTTTTTTTAGTGAATTTCCACAGTTTAACGCAAAATATAATTTTCATTCATTCCTTAAAAATGTTTAGTTACCAAAGTTCAAGTTTACTTATTATTGTTTGAAGGGTATGTTTAGTAAAAGTGCTGCTAAAAATGAAACAAATTAATGAGTTTTACGTACATGTTTTTCTTAATATAGTAAATACTTCCATAGATTACATTTTATAAATGCAGAACATAGAAGAAAATATACATAAATAATAGTTTTCAGGTATAAAGCAGAGGTTAGTGTAGAAAAATATTTTTGAGAAAGCCAATAATATTTAAGGTATGTTCATTAAAGAAATTTCCGCTTCGGCTAACCTTCATCAACTTTTTAGAAAAAAAATTAGTATTAATAGCAGCCAATTATTTCATAGCATAATTAATTTTTCAGATTGTAAAATATCTAGAAATTTTCATACGCTACAAAATTCGTAATTTTATGCGTAAACATAGAAGATAACATTATTTAGTCAAGAATTATGGATTTTGGCGCGTATACCGTTTTTTTCTATTGGGTGTTCGGTTTCCCCATACTGGAATAAAAAAAAGTTACTTAAATCTATTTATTGCACTCATTTAGTTGGTATTGTGTGTAAACATATTGCCTATTTCTATTCCTTAAAGATGCTTTACACAAAGCAGCTTATTTTTAAAACATGGTTCCCTCAAATTTTTATTCCAAAATCTAACTACAAACAAAATTCCAACTCTAACATAGTCCCTTAAAAAGAAATTTTCAGGAATATTTCTGCAACAAACAAAACTAAAATTTGGTCTTGCAATTATCGAACTGCTTAAATGATGAAAATACTAATCTAATTGAGGAATCTGAACTAGCAATGGAACTTCACCAGTATGCTTCTCGTAGCATTGTCTGTACAAAAAAGTATGGAGACACCCGCCTATTGTTTCCACCTGAACTTCTAACGTCGCAAAAAAAAAATGCTCTAAGCAAACTACAGCTGAAAAAATTGTCTGTTTTGTTGTTTTACAAAGTATTGAGTTACACTTTTGTCCATTTTCAATCATACTGAACCAGTTGCAGCGCATGTTGCGTTCGCAAATAATTCAAGCAAACAAAATACAGCACTAATAAATCATTAAATATGTATTTGGTCAATTTTATTTTATTTAATATACATTAACAACATTTATTTGGATTGAAATTAAAAAGCTATACAAATCTTTCAATTTAAGACTACGTCAGCACTTCAGATTCTGTTGGTTAGGATTGTTTAGTTTTTGAACGAGGCCATGAAACATTCAAAATGAAGCATTTAGACGGGGCTGATTACTATAATGAAGCATTTTGATGGGCCTGAGGACTAAATGTGAGAATGTGTTTGGTTTTTTGCATCATTTCACGCACTCTTTCTCACATTTAGTCCTCAGTAGCTTGTAGGCAAACTGAAATGTCAGTCTGAGATTCCGGTCTTGGTAATGGAGTGTTTTTGGTCAAAATACAGAAATTTCATTCTAATGAATAGATTTCTTCTAAAGAATTGGCTATTCATTAGAATGTCAGAATAAGCGTGAATGTGTTTTAAGAATTTTGAGAAAGGGCCACGCCCACTTTCCATATACACACTTATCTCAAAAGGGATTATTAAAATTGGAAAGCAATTATCGTAGTTGGCTCTTTTTATTACGATAAAAGTTTATACAGTGTTTGATGGATAATTCACCAAGTCTACTACTACAAAGTCACTAAAAGTAGGGGACAATATTTGTGTACCAAATCCAAATGGCTTATTTGAGGAAGCACTTTTCATGATAGGAATTAAGAGGATTTGTCAATTCTTTGGATGGCACGGCACAGATAGGGATTAAACCCAAGACCTTTTAGCATGACAGTCCTATGCACCAACCATCACGCCAAGTGTACGGAATGTTTTTTGCAAAACAGAAAATAAAAAAACCGGAACCGCTTTGAGCAAAATCTATCTATGGCACGGTTTGGATCTTAAACGGTTCTCGTAGATTGTTTTTCCTCGTCAAAAGGGGTCTTAGAATAATAAAATTTCAACAAAGAACAAAATGAAAAGTCTCTTCTTTTCTTGTGCATAAAGCATGCGTTTGTATATTTTTAGATCCGCGAATTTAAGTTTTCTATGGTATTTATTTTAATAGGAAATGGGAATATTGGAATATGGGTACTAGGGTGACCGCAACTCCCGAAGAAATTGTTTTTTTGTCGAATTCGTTACGGGGGAACCCCATAAAATGATCAGCCTTTCCAGATTTTTAGCTAGCCAAAATTTCAGCTCGATTCGATAACGCTAAATGGTGCCGACACACGCTCAAAGTTTCGAAAATCTCCGTTTTTTTCCCTGTTTTACGAATAAAATTAGATCGAGCTCCCAAACAGCTGACCGTATTGTCACTGTTTATGTACTTAATTAAAGGTAGTACTTTTGTCAATACTCAATACAAATATCATGAATAAATTTACGTAAAAATAAGAAAATTTGGATAAAATTGATAGATATCGTATTTTTTCAAAGAATTTTGTTTTGTTTTATTTTGGAGAACGAAACATACAACAGTTTTCTCGCACGTGTTTTACATTACTGATACATAATAAATGAAATAAATACTAAACAAAGATTATAATTTAATCTTGAGATTTACATAAAGTGGATTTTGAAACATTTGGATACAATTTTCGGCACTCACTGACTACTTGAAGAACATATTGCTTTTGATCCTCATCTTTTGTTAAAAGGTCATTAAAATCTGTTATTAATTTGACTCCTCTTTCTGCCATGTCATTTACGACCTTAAGTGATTTAACTATTTTGAAACCATCCTTAAAATGGGGGTTTTCGGGCCAAAAAGATTTGGAGGTTCTTTCAGAAAATCTACGTTTATTTTTAAGCAGTTAAAAAATTTCAATGTCTCCTTGTTGACAATGTTTTTTAACCCAGCTGTTACAAATTGTTCAAGTTGATGTTTCGGAAGCCTTGGATTTACAACTCTGTTATCTTCTGCCTCGTTGCTTATCAAAAGTATGTTGACCATTTCAGATTTTTCGCTGTCGGATAAAGTTGGGTCAAAAAACGCCAGACCTACCAACTCTGAACTCAAATACCATAAATGGTTTGAAAATTTTGCAAGAGCTTTCTCAGAAATGTCCTTGTCTATTTTCTGGTACTCGATAAAACTACGCAAAAGATCAAAATCTTGTTTAGGAGCCATATAAGCCCTTGGAGCATTAAACCAAGCTTTGCAGTAAATTTTAACAATGAAAATGCATATATCCCCCAGAGCATTTCGTTCTTCATTACTCATGCTAAACTGGCTTCGAAACATAAATATTTTTAAACTATAAATAGCTTTAGCCATCCATCTGGCATGATGAGTAGCACCTGGTGTTCTAAATCCAACTACGTTTCCATCTAGCACCCCAACAAACACTAAAACCAACTGCAGGAATTCTTTGTAGTCATCTTTAGGTTGACATTCGTTGTGTTTTATCTTTAATTCGTCTGCAATCTGGGTTATAACATCATTGGTTAGGTGTTTTTTTAATATTTTTATCACTGATGCCTGTGTTATATCGTTTAGGGTCTATTTTTGACCATTCATTTTGAAATCTTTTGAAAATATCAGGTTGAGGTCCAGTGGTTGAACCCAATTTACAGTCAAAAATAACTTCAAGAATGTGGTGACGACACGCCAGGTGAAGCAACTCATCATCCAACATTTGCTGCAAAATTTTGCAAGCTCTTTTTTTTGAAACTTTGAGCGTGTGTCGGCACCATTTAGCGTTATCCAATCGAGCTGAAATTTTAGTTATCTAAAAATCTGCAAAGACTGATCATTTTATAGAAGCAGTAGTAATTAAAAAAAAATACATCATCATGATTTCCTAGACTACAGTTTAAGATAGATAAACTTTAACCACAAACTTCCCAAAAATGGGATATTCGATAAGAACATTATTAAGATCAAGTAATTGGTCACTATTTACAAAATGTTTCAATTTCATTACATTTTAATCAAAAGTAACGAGGTCCTGTATGCTATCAGTGAGTTTAAACTCTATTTTGTAGATATTGGGATATTCGTGAAAATTCCTCTAAATCCCTCAATTAGTTTCAAAATAAAGTCTTTCGATTTTTTTTACCTCACACGGTTGAAAATTTTGGGAAGACAAAATAAATTTTAGTATTCCAAAAATAGTTTTTAAAACTTGAATCTGTAATGTAAAAAAAATTTAAATATAACATTGCACAAGTCTTAAAATTTAATACAGGATCATTGAAGTTCAAATAATTTTGTATTTAATTCACAAATTTTTAGAATAATTTCAAAGGAAGGGAATATCCCCATTAAAAAAAAAAATTCAAAAACATCAAATGAAATATAACGCTTGTGACAGAAGACTTATTGATACATTATTTTGGAAAACACACAAAAAGAATTAACAATTGCTGTAAAGTTATATTACAAGAGGATTTTTGTTTGAATATCCCATCATGGGGTTTTACGATGATGGAGCTCACAATGTGCTCAAATTTTATTTTTCTCTATACTTCGAGGATTGACCTCAGATTCAGCAAAGGCTCTAGGAGAAAAATACAACCCCTAATGGGCAAACCTCTTATTGGATTGTAACAATGACATTTCTTATCGAGTCAATTATATTTCTAAGGTTCTAATATCATCGATTTAAATTAACGTAACTTTCAATGAGTGATTGCCGTAAAAAATGATATAAGACACTCATGGGAGTTATTTTTGTTTAATTTAAAGCCTACATAAATTCCCAACTTCCTTCCTTATTCACGGAGAATAAAAGTGCAAAGCTTATTAAGCTATTTTCTTATTTATTTATTTATTTTTTTTTTTCTTAGAACAAAAACAAAGAATCATTTTGCACACCCTACTAGCATGCTGCCATTATAATAGTCGTTTATGCAAAATTTGAGTGTTGTTGTTGTGTTCGTTAAACAAGCATAAATAATTTTTAAAGAAGCGTTTCAAATTTATATTATGGAAGTGAAACTTATCCGTTTGAATGTGCATTATATGCACTTTTTTATGAGCTATCTAGCGATGATTGTAGTTAAACTTTTTAAACAGTCATAATTTATAGTGTATTCGAAGCACTATACAGTGGTTCAGGTTGTATGGACAGGCGGTCATAATCTATAAATCTATATCAAGGCCCGCAAACTAATTTGAATGAAATTTTCAGACATGGTTAAGGATAGTTGTAGTACCCGTGGCTTTATGGTTAGTGCGTGGGACTGTAGTAACAGAGGTCTTGGGTTCAAACCCTGCCTTTACCATCTAAAGTTTTTTTTTTCTCAGGTATTGACTATTGCGGGGAATTGTCAAATCTTCCAAGAGTAATTCTTGTCATAAAAGTGCTTTCTCTAATAAGTCGTTTCGATTCAGCATAAAACTGTAGGCCCCCTCCATCCCTGACAACATAACTCGCACACAGAAATGGTTAAGAGTTGTAAGCCCCTAGGACCTAGGTCTCAACGGACTGTTGCGCCGCCAAGGGGTCATATCTTCTAACTGTCATAGTTGATACAAATGAGAGGCGTGTTCAACTTTTGAGGGCGTTTTTGAATAAAGAAAAATTTGACTTTTTGTCACACAAAATGTTCGGGAGTGTATCGGAAAAAGTGGTGTTAATAGAGGTATAAGTTTTGGAGTGTTCTTTTTGTAAAGGGTTTTTCAAAAACGACTTGACAACTTTTTAAACTCGAAACCATTTGAAATATTTAAAAAACTTTATTATCGGTGGCTTGGAGTACAACCAAAACATTTATAAATAGAACTCAACTCCGTTAATATGGTCATCACAAGCACGTTTGCAGTAATCGATTCATTGGACGAAATTCTCGATAACTTCGCCACACATCGCTCTTACAACGACGTCGTCGGCTTATGATTTAATGTAGCCCCAAATAAAATAATTGTCTAGAGGCTTAACACACAGACGGGCGCGCGGTGACCAATCGACTGACCCGTTTCTCGAAATAACACGCTTAGCAAACTTACTCTTCAATAAATTGATTTGTAGGTGTGCTGCGGTCTTGTGGCACAATCCTATTGAAATTACCTGTTGTCTAAACCTCTTTAAGTTGAAATCACCGACTCCGAACATTTTTTTAGGTTAGTAGATTATTATAGGCTGCATCTTCTTGTAGTCGTATAATTATGTAAAAATCTTCATTAAGTTGTTCAACGTTTTGAAAAATTAATTGAAGATTTACTCCCTAGATTAGTGCAAAGTTCTGCCATTTTATCATGTTTTCTTTTCTCATATGATAGCAATTTTTTTTTGACAATCAATTATCTGAGTGTGCGGTGATTTTTAATATAAAATCAGCTTGAAGCTTTGAAGGATATAGGCTAATATTTTTGGAAAACCAGTGTATTTCTTGGTGTATTTTCTTTAATGTGTTTCTTGAAGTCGCTTATAGAATTTATTTTACCATTTATAAGAACCAATCGCCTGCCGCTATATCTCATGAACTATGTAATGTATGTATTATGAAAAATCATAATCTTAGAATTCTCGACGTTAACGATAAGTCTCCACGTTTTACAATAATCGGGAATTCGGTTGATCATAAGTTGCAGACTCTCAAATAATTCTGCTAGAACAACTAGTATGTCCTCTATATACAATAGGGCATTAACATTTGTATCAGCAGCGATTCAAACGCTATTTTATATACAAAAGCTATGTTATTTATACATAATGAAAATAGCAGTGCACTTAGCAGGCAACCATGCTTCACTCCGGAGTAAGTGTTAAACCAATTTTAGTAACGTGATCCATCCCATTTCTTTCAAAAGCTCAATGAAGACTTGTCCTGGCTTAAAGAAAAAGTGATATCAACATCTGATATCCGTATTTTCTCAGATAGTCAGGCCGCTATCAAATATCTGAACTCTTTCTCTGAAAACTCTATAACAGTCCATAACTGTCGATAATATTTAATGAAAATGGCACAACAGTTTAATATTCACTTTTGCTGGGTGCCGGGCCATAGAGACATTCCAGAAAATTCTAAGTTAGATGAACTCGCAAGGAAGGGTACAATACAACCCATTCTACAACGTTTGGCTAATGCTGCCATACCAATGCTAATGCAGGACGCTATGAAGGAAGCAAACACCAGGTGAAATAACATCACCACGTGTCAGGTCACAAAAAACATCTGGCCAATACTAGATTAAAAACGTACAAGGTGCTTGCTAAAGGGTGTCCCAAAATTAACGCAAGATTTGAATTTGCCACCATTTGTGCAGTGAAGTGTTGGCAACCCTGAAAAAAAAGCAAATTTGACAGCTAACAGTATAGGGTTATTAAAAATGGAGCGTTACACGAGAGAACAACGTGTCTTCATTTTTAAAGAATATTTCAAAAATAGTGAAAGCTTGGCGGCTGCAGTTCGAAAATTTCATACAAAATATGGTCGGAATAGTGTTTTAACTTCGTCAACTGTGAAGAGATTAATTGAAAAATTCATGGAGACTGGATCCGTTGGAGACGCCAAACACACTGGTCGTCCAAAAACAAGCCCTTCAAATGTGAATGTCGAAGCAGTGCGTGAGAGTGTTGCTGACAATCCAGGAACCTCAATTCGACGTCGTGGACAAGAATTGCAAATTTCAAGAACCTCTCTACAGCGTATACTCACCAAAGATCTGTGTCTTCATGCTTACAAAATTCAATTAACACAACAATTGAAGCCTAATGACCATGGACAGAGAAGAGAGTTCGTTGAATGGATTATTGAACATCAACAAATGGACCCTGATTTTTCGAGCAAAATCATCCTAAGCGATGAAGCACATTTTCATCTTGATGGCTTTGTCAATCGCCAAAATTGCCACATTTGGGGTTCGGAGAACCCACATGTGATTGTCGAAAAACAAATGCATCCACAACGCGTGACTGTATGGTGTGGATTTTGGGCTGGAGGCATAATTGGGCCATAATTCAGCCACATTTATGCAGAATGGTCATGGAAAATTTCAACAAAAGAGTGCGCATGTGCATGCAAAGCCGTGGAGGCCATTTGTCCGATGTGTTATTCCATACATAACCCTATCCTATGTACTTTACGAGTCAATAAAAATATAACTATCAAAAGACTAAAAACGGCGTTTTCTATTTACTTCAAATCTTGCGTTAATTTTGGGACACCCTTTATTTCTAAGCAGATCGCATATAAGCTCGATAATAGGTGTCATAACCGGACACTGTAGGCGTATTCTCAAATGACTTTTGCAGAAGCTGTATGGATGAGGAAGAGGAGTAAACAGTTCTTCACCTCCTCTGTACATGCCCTGCTCTAGCTCAAAAATGCAAGAATTAATTAGGAGAATTCTTCTATAACGATCTAAACCAGTGTTTCCCAACGTGGGTCCCACGCCTCGCACTGGGGCAATTTGATTTTATAGAGGGGCAATTGAAAATTATGCTGCATTAGACTTGTCTCCGAAAAATCTATGGTTCTTGTGTTTCCACCCTTGAAAATATATTTCTGAACGCACCCATGATCTGTAATTCATCAATTTTGTCAACTGTTACCAACTTTACTTCAATCAATGACACTCTCCGTCATATATGTATGAATCATTTTTTTTCTGTCACTTTGATTTATCAGCCTGGTTATTCCCCACAGAACATACATACAAACATCAATGTTTTTATTTTAATCATATATTGTATTATTCCTTTTCCTCTATCCATAGATCATATTGAAATGAGTGGTTCAAGCAAGAAAAAAATTCGGCAGCATTCGGAGAAATACTTAAAATTTGGTTTCATTCCTGCTGTTCATGATGAACGTTCCCCTTTTTGTCTTTTATGCCAACAATGCTTGACCAACGAATCAATGAAACCAAGTCGTCTTGAGGCACATTTGAAGGCGAAACATAAAGCCCATATGTATATATTCAAATTTGAGTTATTTCCAAACTATAAAGACAAATTCTGAAAAAGAAGAACAGTTAAGTCCCTATTTACTACTCAACATGGAAACATCAATCGTACTCTTGAGGCAAGTTACCAAATTTGTTTACTCATCGCTAAATCTGGAAAAAGTCATACCATAGAAGAGAATTTAATCAAACCATCAATATCAACATTTCTTAAGACAATTCTGGAAAAAAATATGACAAAGACGTTCAAAATATGCCACTAAGTAACAATTCTGTTTGCAGAAGAATAGACGAAATGAGTGAGTATATTGAAATGCAACTTGTTAAAAAACGAAAAACAAGAAATTTCTGATTGCAAATGGATGAATGCACTTTAAGACAGAGTGAGGCCGTACTTTTAACTTATGTAAGATATATTAACAAATGTGATTTTCATGAAGAAATGCTGTTCTACAAATCTTTAGAATTTAGTAGCCTTAAAGATTACTTAGAATTCAATAATATGCCCCTGAAAAATATATCATCTTGCGCTGCAGATGGTGCTCCTAATATAATGGGGAAGAAAAATGGTTGCTTAAAATCAATGAAAGATGAGAACCCAAAAATGCTTCTTGTCCATTGTGTTATTCACCAGGGAAAACTTGGCAGCCAAAAACATTTCGCCTGTTCTGAATGAAGTTCTAAATACTATTATAAAGTGTATCAATTCTATTAAAGATAGCGCCAAATGTGAACGTCTTTTTAAGCTTTTTTGTGAAGAACAAAATGAGGATTATGTAAGACTTCACACTGAAGTAAGATGGCTCTCGAAAGGGAACTGCTTGAAAAGATTTATGGAACTTTTTGATACTCTTTGTGATTTTTTAAAACGACAAACCAGAAATGAAAAATCGGATGACGATTGATGGTAAGGCATTTGTGAGTTATTTAGCTCTTCGAAAAACTAAATACATTAAATAAGAAACTTCAAGGAAAAAATAAAACACTAATCTAAACAATCTCAATCATATTAACATTATTATAGTCTCTCATATTTCGTAAGAAACTCAAACTGGTTTCATTGAACTAAGATTCATGTGGTATCACAATGGGCCATTAAACTGGTCTAAGTGTGTCCTACTCCATCACGGACATCCACTTAAACCAAACCTAACCTTAATGAATCTGGAAAATACTAGATGTATTTTCCAGATTCATTAAGGTTAGGTTTGGTTTAAGATTATTATATATTAATGCATTTCGATTAACTAAATCAAACGCAGCTTTAAAACCTACAAAGAACGAGTACATCTTCCTTTTTCTATAGCTTAAAAAGCCTTAATTATTGACATCAAGTAGAATATTTGGTCAACTGTTAAAATGTTCGTTGGAAGTCTGTAAGGATTCTATTCTCGACAACATATTTTTCCAGACTACTTACAACATAAAAGATATTGTTATTTTCAGGATTGTTTGTGTCATCTTTCTTGTAAATTGGGATTATACGAGTATGTAACTGTAGAAAAGGGTTGTTTGTTCGCACCGTGATGAAAAATGTTGAATTTATTCAAGAAATTGACAGTGACAGTTCGATGATTTGTGAAAGGTTGCGTTCACAAATTAAATTAAAAGTTGTCAAGTCTATATTGGAAAAACAAATGTTAATTAACAAATGTTTGTAAAAGTCGAAAAAATGATTTTTGTCTATTCCTGAACCACTGTGCTTCGCACCGTCATATACACTATCAACTGCCTCCGCCCAAGCTGAGCCGCTATGATTAATATGCTAATTTGCCGGCCTTAATTGAGTGAACGCAGTCAAAATCATCAGCAATAGAAACAACAAAAACAACAACAAAACAACATCATACTCATCACATTACATTTTGCCTCCATGTATGTAAGTGCATTCCATCGTCGATTATATTTTATATTATCACCACAATCAAATGCGCCTGCGGCGGCCGCGTCAGCGACGGCGATGAGAAACGATTAAGTTTGAATGAGAAGATGATGATGATCATCATCATATAAAGTTTATGAACCACATCACCGACACTCAGACTCAGAGTCAGAGTCACTCTTGACAAAAATGCATCCGAATCACTCACAAAACTAAACGAGACATCATCAGAATTATGATTTCGAAAAAAAGGAGAAAAATTATAAATTGAATTTTACAATGGAGTAGGATTGCAGCACTATAGAAAGATAGATAAGATCTAATATAAAAGGCAAGGCAGTTAGGTATACCTAAAGAATGTCACATTTTTTATTGCCCATATTATCTGAGAGATAAATTCCTATCTCAATTGTGATACACTTAATAAAAATACCTCTCAATTCATTTGAAGGTAAACCCCTATTTTAAGGGCAGCTTATGCAAGCACAAGGTACTTTGGCAAAAAAAAATAAATAAGATAAACACCTGAATTCTAACCGGTTAGACCGAATTTCCCAAATTTAGGCACAATTCAAGGTTGAACTAGAATCTTAATTTTATTTCCAAAATTGGGCTTGAAATGTGACACTTTTATTTTGCATCAAAAGTTAAAACCATTAATTAAAAGTCGAAAGGTTTAGAAATGTAAGTTCCTATTTATGTACTTAAATCGTCATTGGGATATTTAATTAATTAATTAATTCAATACTACAAGCAAAATATTTGTTTAAAGGTTATCAAATTGATTTTTAAAAAATTAGTAAATTGGTGAAAAAATGTAATGTTTTTTTGTACTTACGTCATTTTGTATAAAAAAAATAAAACAATATCAAATTTATTATGATATTCGTTGAATGTTTTTGAAGAAATGCTGCTTTTATTTTGTAGAAAAAATTATGTATTTTTTCCAAAAATATTTAACATTCGTTTGAAGTTTCTGAAGCATACGGGAAGAATTATTAAGTGCGTTGATTGTTTCTGAAATTAAAGAAAAATAAACATATTATTTTTACATTTGTATGAATAAATTTGTTAAATATATTAAATAATTATCTTGGATTCGGCAATAAATTAACTTTAAAAGCTTATGGTGATTTTTGCTTATAACAAATACAAATTTAAAAAAAAAAACAGAAACGTTTAATTTTTTAAAGATTTTTATAAAATTTGTATTTTTATTTTTTTTTCTATTCAAGTTTTAATCAAAATCAGAATAATAACTTTCTAAGGTTCCCTGTTTTAATTTAAAACAAAACTCAACAACTCATTTATACGCGATCGCAGACTTCACATTTTAAAATAGATAGAAAGATATATTTATTGTAGCAGAAAATGTATTACATATTGCATAATTTACAGAGTTATGGTATAGATGTATGTACATATGTAACTACCTTGCTCTTGATACTGACAATAACTGTTTTTTTAAGCAAATGAAAATTTATAACAAAAATACAGCGAAGGAAAAGCTTCTAAAAACCTTTATTATATTTATTATTTTTTATTTATTACTAATGGGAAACGGTGAAGCTCTAAATAGAACCAAGCTTTACAATATACTCAAGAAATAAATAAATTAATAAGTACATAAATGATACATAAATAAATAAATGTATAAATAAATAAAAAAATAAACAAATAAATATATGAATAAATAATTAAGTAAATAAATAAGTAATAAATAAATAAGTAATAAATGAATAAATAGAAATAATAAGTTAACAAATATTGAATCAAACCCATAGCGAAATAAATAATGAACAAATAACTTTTATAAAAACAAATGAATTAAATAAAAAAATTAAATTAAAAAAAATTAATCAAATTATGGGAAACAATCTAGTTTTGACAAAATCGAGTTTTAGAAAATAACAAAGGTTGGAAAAATTAAGTTTTTTTTTGAAAAATAAATAAGTTTTTGGGAAAAAAGTTTTTGAAAAAAATTAGTTTTTGTAAAAAAATACCTTTTGGAAAAAATACGTTTTTGGAACAAAAAATACGTTTTTGAAAAAAAATACGTTTTTGGAAAAAATACGTTTTTGGAAAAAAATACGTTTTTGGAAAAAAATACGTTTTTGGAAAAAAATACGTTTTTGGAAAAAAAATACGTTTTGGGGAAAAAATACGTTTTTGGAAAAAAATACGTTTTTGGAAAAAAATACGTTTTTGGAAAAAAATACGTTTTTGGAAAAAAATACGTTTTTGGAAAATAATACGTTTTTGGAAAAAATAAGTTTTTGGAAAAAAAAAAGGTTTTTGAAAGAAATAGGTTTTTGGAAAAAATACGTTTTTGGAAAAAAATACGTTTTTGGAAAAAAATTACGTTTTTCGAAAAAATACGTTTATGGAAAAAATACGTTTTTGGAAAAAAATACGTTTTTGGAAAAAAATACGGTTTTAGAAAAAAAAATACGTTTTTAGAAAAAAATACGTTTTTAGAAAGAAATACGTTTTTGGAAAACATACATATCGGTGATTATACAAAAGTTGGGTAACTCGATGTCATCAACCAATATATACAAAGTCTGAATATATTTTATTGAGATTGCAATTTATTTTAAAACAATGGAAAGGCCTTTATTTAATCACTCAATTTCAGTTCTTCAAGTTATTAAAAAAACACAATTAGTTCTTAAAACGTCAGCCCTCTGGCATGTCACAACCCTGAAAACCAACCATTAAGTGACTGTCTATTAAACATTATCATTGATTTGAGAAAACTTATTAATTTAATAAAATCTGCGATGTATATAGTTTAATATATACTACAACTTTCATAATGCAGTGTTCTCCACTTTATTTAAAAAAATAAGAAATTTTGTGTTCAGTTTTATTCATCAGTTTCTTGTGTGTTATTTAAATTTAAAATTCGTGCGAAATATCGCCGACTCAACGTAAAATCCCACTTTGAATTTTAATGTTGGTAATAAAGTTAGTTGCGGGTCGCACAATTTGACGGCCACCATAACTGTACCAGAGTTTGGGTTATGTTTATGGTCCATACACTTGCTAAGCCAGTCAACATGTCAGTCCTCTGGTGAGTCGTTATTTTTTTGTTAATCTAAAGTTTATTTTTATTTATTCATATTAGACTTTGATTTGTTAAAATGTAGTTTGGTGATTTTCGAAATTACAAAAAAAAAAGCATTAGTCCTGATTAGAATCTCAAATTTCTTCTTTTTCGTCAGTCCTATGGCGGCAGTCATTTGTCAGGTATATTGTTATTGTTCTTCATTTCATGATCATTAATACTTTTAAGATGAATATTGTTAGATTTTGTTTATATTGATTGTTGATTACTTATAAATATTTAGTAAAACTTCGTGAAAGTAGTAAAAGATAAGTGAATAACGTTACGTTAAATGTCAAAAGTCTGTTTTGAAAACTGATGTAGTATTTTTTCCTAGTATTACATATTAATAATTATTTTTAATTGTTACTAAGTGATTTTAAGTGATCATTATTAAATCCTAAGAGATTTTTACTAATTTGTATTAAATTTTATTATAATACTTTCAAAACTGTGTATACTCGTCAGTCCTCTGGCAGTCAAATTCTGAAATTTTTAAATATCTTGCAATGTACTCAAAAAAGTGACTGGCCCGATTGGGAACAATATATTAATTAGATTAGCAATCATATACACACGAATTTATAGAAGTTTGATTTAAAAACTATCCTCAAAAGTTACCCAACTTTTGTATAATCACCCATATGTACGTTTTTGGAAAAAAAATACGTTTTTGGAAAAAATACGTTTTAGGAAAAAATACGTTTTTGGAAAAAAATAAGTATTTGGAAAAAATACGTTTTTGGAAAAAAATACATTTTTGGGAGACTTTGGCGCCCCGTGGCGGCCATTTTGTTTTGGTGACATCTGTCAAATCTTCTGTTTATTATTCAGTTGTTTATGCAAAATCATCAGGGCAAGTTACACGATTGAACAGCACGTTCAAATGATAAAACTTTATTATCAAAATGAGTGTTCGTTAACGGAAACGATGAGCTCACTGCGCCCATTTTACGGTAGACGTCGTGTACAGAGGAACCCGAGGCAGTCTATTCCTCGCTGTGCACAAGAACTCGGCCTTTTGCAGACTTCAACTTGGCGATTTTTGCCCCGGACTTTGGCCTATACCTGACACCCGTACAAGATCCAACTGACCCAGGAGCTCAAAGTTCATGACCATAGATAACGCCGCGCCGCCGCGGCGTTTGTTCGCTGACTGGGCTTCGAATCGTTTGGAAGAGGACCACAATTTTGGCCGAAAAATCATCTTTAGTGACGAGGCGCATTGGATTTGGATGAATGGCTGTGTTAACAAGCAAAATTGCCCTATATAGGACGACACCAACGCACGCGAGATTCACCAAGTGATAGAGCATCCTCAAAAAGTTACCGTTTGGTGTGGATTTTGGGCCGGCGGCGGCGGCAGCAGCTTAATTGGTTGATTGGATGATAACTAATTTCTTATGCCCCACATTAAACCACATGGACCTAGACGACATGTGGTTCCAGCAGGACGGAACTACTTACCACACAGCAAAAGCCACGATTGACATTTTGCATGAACAATTTGAGATTAAGATTATCTCTCGCAGGGGTGATGTGATTGGTGATTGGCCACCAAGGTCATGCGATTTGACCACCTCTTGTGGGGTTTCTTGATGTCGCAAGTCTTTGCAATCGACCGATGCCCTAAAGGTGAACATAACACAGGCCATCGCTCAAATTCCGCCGGATCTATGCGGAAGAGTCATTGAAAATTGCACCACTCGGATCCGTGCCATCGTAAGAAGCCGGGCATTTGGATGATGTCATACTTCACACTTAATGGCATACATGAGCCTTTAAAAAAAAATAATTTTGTTAATACCTCACACACAGCTTGTTTTATTCCATTTTAAAATCTACCCGCCCGTATTGAAAAACCCTTTATAAAATTAATTTCAATTTAAGCTACAAAACATGAAACTAGAGATTAATTTTTGAAGAATAACCTAAAACTAATTTTATAATGGCAAAACAAAACTGAGGGCCGATTCCAGAAAGCGCGGCGGATCGCTTTTAATGGCGGATTTGTGATTTTATATTCTCAAAAGCGATTCGCTTTCCATTTGGAAAGCGAAAGTTCTTTCCACCAAAATGTCATTCTTCTAGTGGGTTTTGAATGCGACAGGCGTGGTAGTGGCGGATTTCAACAAAATGTAAACAAAAATAAGTTTTATTTGTGTTTTTTTTTAAATATATTAAATTAAAAATATCAATTACTTATTTTTGTTGAATATTTAACGAAATAATTTTCTTTGATTAAGGAGTAATAAACATACCTCCACGAAGCAATTTGTGACCCTCGTAGAATTCCTAAAAGAGAATAGCGGAATAGCAAAGGGAATTCTAAATGCTCCCGAATATAAGGCCAAAATCAGAGAGCTTTGGGATGAAATCACGGTTGTGCTTAATAGTCTTGGACCTTCAGTAAAAACGTCGGATGGTTGGAAGAAGGTAGGTCGAAGCTTTCTTTCAGTTTCGTGTTCATAATGAATACAAATTCTATTTGCATTGAAGGTATGGAAAGATTTTAAGTATCACATAAAGGATAAATTGCGAGAAAACAAAAAATCCATGCATGGGACAGGAGGTGGACCGAACAAACAGCATGTGTTCTCGGTCTTAGAAGAAGACATTATTGCTTTGCTGGACTTAAACACCCAGGTGTGTGGTCTCAAAGTAAGGAAATTTGGAACAGCTGATGCTTTTCCAACCAGAGAACCTTTAAAAGAAAAAATCGTACAAATACGTCAAAATCTTTCACCAGAAACCCGTCAACTATTTGAGGAATCCGAAGTTTTACTGTCAGAAGAAATAAATGAACAACCGGAAGAAGGAGAATTCGACAAAGAAATGGAAGAGCATGCACAAAAGACACCAACTCGCCACACTAGAACTTCCGCGGCAACATCAAAAAAATTGTTGGAGCTCCAAGTGAACCAACAAAAGATGTACCAGGAAAAATCGTTACATCCCATCTCCTAGAAGAGCAAAATAAGTTATTGGAAAGAAAAAATAAAGAACTTAAATTGCAAATGGAAGAGATGAAAAAAATTCGAAGACTGAAGGGACAAAAACTAAAGATTTTAAAAAGAAAAAACGAATTTATGGAAAACGAAAGCAAGGAAAACACAAAACTAAAACTGAGAGAGTTGGAAATAAAAAAAAAGAAACTCGACTTAAAAGAGTTTGAACTGAAAATGAAAACATAGAAGACATATCTTAGAAATAACTGAAAGAAGTTAACCTGAAAAATATTAAGTTCCTGTGAAATGAAGTGCTATTTTTTTTTAAACGTTTAGATATAAGTATTTATTTATGATGCGTAATGAAGTGCTATTTTTTTTATAGGTATAGAAACATACTTATTTATGACATATTATGTTTTGAAAACTAAAAAGATGCGAATGGAATTAATATACATAAGTAGATATTTTATAATTAAAAGCAAAACATTTATTACTATTAAAAAAGAATCTTTTATACTATCTCGTATTTGCTTTGCAATGTTTTTGAAGTTGCCAGCATTTTGAGGAGCTGCAATTACGACATCATCATCACTATCATCAGGAGCTAAAAGCTGATGGTCAAAATCTACTTTGCACTTAATACATACATTGTGTAACATTGCACACACATTTGTAATCAATGCTGCCTTTTCCGGCCGGTAATGAAGTTCCCTTGAGTGCAGCAGGCATCTAAACCTTCCTTTCGGAACTCCAAAACATCTTTCTATTATGCCTCTACATTTTGAAAGAACCGTGTTGAATTTAGCTTCACGACTGTTGGGTAGAGGTGATTAGTAGGGAATCATCAACCATGGTTCAAGGATATAACCGGCATCACCTTTAATTCAATGTTGCATCCAGTTTAAGTGTTGGGGTAGGTACTTGTGAATAAGCGTATAAGAAAAGCATAATTTTGTTACCAAGAATTTTGCTGCTATCTCCTTCCTTGAACTTTTTTTCCATAAAAGCTCTTTCGGAACTGATGGTCCATACAGCAGAGTCGTGGGAGCTCCCACCATAGCTAGCATTAACGCAAGTAATCCTAAGGGTATGGTCACAAGCCTGTTGTTTTTTTGTTTTTATTATAAATGTAAGGTTGTGTAAGACATTTTAAGCATGCAACCTACCATCATTACGTTCAAGCTATGGTATTATTTTCTATTATAGAAATGATGTTCATTCTTTGAAGGACGGACTATGCTTATATGAGTCCCATCGACACACATTATACCACCAGGAAACCCACTTTTTTGGAAGAAATAAGTTTTTGCCTTCAATTTTTCCTCCTCTGTCATTTCAAACGTTATGTGTTTTGGGCAAAGTTTCTTCTCTAGTATGTCCAGAGTTTCACTCAAAACCTTCGATACCGTTGGTTGAGCCATAGCGATTCGGTAGTCCTGCCCAACGCTCTTTTGGTACGAACCTTCCGCTAAAAATCGCAATGTAGCGGCAAGCTTGAGTATTGAATGCAAAAAGGTAGTGTTTTCTCGTTTGAGATCATCTTTGATTTCTTCAAAAACGTACACAAATGCTTCTCGCGATAGTCGAAACAATTTCATAAACCTTATTGAACAAAAATCATTAAAAAAAATTCAATTTGGAAAAAGATAATTAAATACACACTCTTTGGGGGGAACATCAAGAGGCGAAGACCCACTTCTAAATAGTTTTCTTTGAATATTTAAATAATTAGCTTCTTTTCTTGCTTCTTCTCTTTCTGCATTTAAAAAAACACTTATGGAGTCCATTGAAAACTAGTTTTGTTCACTTGAAACCAACAATAATATTAAAATATAACTACAAACATTAAGATACTTTTTTCAGAGAAAAACAATTAGTTTTAGTGGAAGGAAATGTCATATTTTTGGAAACAGCTGACAAATAAATGGAAAATTGAAAAATATCATGGAAATGGATTGGAAATATTTGACATTTAAGCTGGAAAATGGAAGGGTCGCTTTCTTCCATGTTCGCTTTTGAAATTAACTCAAAGCGAAGACGGTTGAAATTGAATTTTCGCTTTCAAAGCGATCCGCCGCGCTTTCTGGAATCGGTCCTCTGAGACCAACTAACTTAAGTCAACTGCAACTAATCTCGATATACATTTAACACTGTAACTGATGGCAACGATTTAAACGAAAAGACTCCATTATGTTTTTCTCGAGACGACAATCATATCATGTGAATCAAAAATTATTATCATTTCCCAGCAAGGGTCCCCCATTCCAATGAGGATGATGATGATGATGATGATGATGATGATGATGTTGTTGTCGGTGTTGGTGGAGATGGAGGTGGTAAAAAATGGAAACTTGTTAAAAAGCACCTTCAGAGAAGTCCATGAAGTCAAGAAGTCACTCAACAAAATATATGTTTCTTTTTCTTTTTGTTTGCTCTTAGTTTTTGTATTCTTATCTCGTCAATTCCATTTGTTTCCCATTTGTGGTTTAGTGCGGAAAGGAAGAACTTTTGTCATTATCGTCCGTCGTTGTTGTTGTTCAACTTCAACTTCAACGTTTGCTCTTTCCATGGACCATATCTTGTTTGTTTATCTACTGATGGTATAGAATTATTCTTGTAAAAATTACTTTTCCTTAGTTCTTTCTATAGTTTCTTTAAAATGAATAAAGGTATGTTAAAGGGTCATTGGAAAAAATGCACTCATAACACATCAATTAAATGATATTGAAAGCTAAAAGCTTTATCCTGACAATTTTAAAGAAATAATGAGTAATTTTATGTTTCAATCAATCAACTTTTTGTCAAAAAAAAAAAATTAACTCACACTTTTTTTTTTTTGGTTTGGATCTTCGTTGAATGGGTTTAAGTACATAGTGAACTAAGTTCTGTAAGGACTGCCATGCTAGAGGTCTTGGGTTCAATCTTTGCATCTGCCACCTAAACTTTTTTTTCACGGGTACTGTCTCTTGCGAGGAGTTGCCAAATACTCCAAGAGTACAAACTGTAGGTCCGTTTCACAATTCAATGGTTGAGAGTTGAAGTCAGCCGGCTCTAGGTCTAACCTAATTTATTTATTTATTTAAGTATATAGATTTTAGAAAAATGTTTACATTTTGTATCTGCTCGTAAGATATTTCGAATATTATAAAAAACGGTTTGTACAAAATTGATTTACGAATTAGCGTTTTGTAAAACAATATTTACGGAAAACAATAATGGGCGGTTTCAATTTAATTGTATTCCAGCTTGACGTTAAGAACAGATTTTAAGAGTAGCTGGCAGAGGAATTCATCAGGACTTGTCAACTAACGAGCACAAAATAGCATTTAATTTCCACATCTCTAGTTCTTTTTTTAAAGTCTCCAAGGCTTTAAGATTTTCAATAAAAATAAATATATAATAAACTAGCGGCCCGTCCCGGCTTCGCACGGGTAGACATAAATAGGTACAGATATTTAAGTTATAAGCATGCTAATTAAAACGACCATGAATCACTAAATTAGAAAACATTTGTTTGTCCTATCATTAATACTCTTCGCAGCGTATGCGATGGAAGACATTTTATGACTAATTTTTTTACACCTTCGGTTGGTATTAATAGGAATTTCTAAAGATTTCTATAGTAATCTAGTACTAAATAAAGTCTATGTTACTCAGTGATAAAGTAGCTTTCTAATGAAAAAAGAATTATTAAAATCGGTCCAGTACTTTTTGAGTTCATTCGTTACATACAAAAATACAAATGTTTCCTCTTTATAATATTAGTGAAGATAAATAAATATATTGTATGGTATAACTTTTGCTATTCACCTGCTTTCAACTCACAGTGACTTTTCACAGAATACTTCATATAGAGAGATACAATTTTAACACAAATTCGTCTTCTGCCTTGGCCTCGGCCACGCAGTAAGCGGCTGAGCGTCTAAGCGGCTGAGCGGCAACTCTAAGCGACGTATGGCCAGGCACTAAGCGGCTGAGCGGCAAGCGGTTGAGCGGCAACTCTTGCGACGTATGGCCAAGCACTGAGCGACTGCTTTTGACCGATTAGTAGTTAAAATGCCGTTGTCAAGAACAGTTCGCCGTATTTTACTGTCGGAAAATCGTTTGTTTGTGTACAAATTACTTAAACGTATACAAAAAAGAAGACGATTTGGTGTTCATCCGATTAACCAATTAAGATCGGAGTTTGGAGAATTTAATCATTTATTTTTGAATCTACGAAAATTTCCAGATAGATTCTGGCAATATCTAAAATAAAACTACACGTTTTTAACTTTAAATAAGTTTATTTTTCTACTACTAGAAAATTACACAATTACAACACTTCGATATGAAATGGTCAGCTTACAAGAATCGACAAAACTTAAAGCTATGCGACTGTACCAATCATCGCTTGTTGTTTTTGATTTCAATCAAAGACTTGATAAGAGCTCTCTCTTGTTCAGTTTATGGTTTATGCCGTTTTTTTTCATTTACCAAATTTACGGTTTCTTCATATTAGATTTAATGATTGAGACTTAAGCCGTTTTTTCTCATTATCAAGTTTGCATTTATGGAATTGAAATTAAAGCTGTTTCTTTGAGTGAAATCATTGAGAAAAAATAGAAATGAACATTGGGGTGACCAGATGTCATAACTTCTACGTATGTCTATCGAATCTTTCAGTCAGTGCAATCGTTTCGGAGACTTCTGTTATTATATGGAAAGAACTTGTTAATGAATATATGCCTGCTCCAACAACAGATCATCTTAAAACAGTGATCAACGATTACTATACACGTTGGAAGTTCCCTAACTGTTTTGGCAGTATTGATGGCAAACATTGTCAAATTAAATGTCCAGCAAGCTCTGGATCACATTATTTCAATTATATGCATTATTTCTCCATTGTGCTGCAAGCTGTAGCTGATGCTGACAAAAAGTTTCTCACAATAGAAGTTGGTGGAAGAGGAAAACAAAGTGATGGCGGAACTTTTGCAGGTTCCAAATAATTACGTTTCTTGAAACTGAGAAGTTCAATGTGCCTCCTCCACAAGCACTGCCCGAATCAAATATTGTACTACCGAATTTTTTAATAGGTGATGAAGCTTATCCTTTGAAACCTTATTTGTTAAGACCGTACCCACGGAGGGATTTAAATGCACGAAATGAACATTTTAACGATCGACTTTCAACGGCAAGAAAATGTATAGAATGTGCATTTGGAATAATGGGGTCAAAATGGCGCTTTTTGCAAAAAAAACATTGAAACGAAACCGAGAACGGCGATAAATTTGATAAAATGTGCTTGCATATTGCACAATTTTGTGAGAGAGTGTCATGGAGACAGTGATTTGGAGTATATACAAGTAACATCAGCAATGCCAAACGACGCAGTACGAACTGGCAACGCAGCAACAGCAGGTTACCGTTTTAATAGAAGTACCCATACAACTCTGGATGTTCGAAGTAAAATAACGGAGTATTTTTTTGATTTTGCACACTAAACCACAGGTGTTAACTTGCTTTGCACTAAACTATGTATCACATAAACTTTCAATAAAAACTTACCACTTAAACCACAAATTTCACCAACTTCCTTCCATAATTTGTCAGAAATATTTTTATTTTTAAAATTGCCATTTCTATCTTGCCATAAATCTGTTCGAGATTGCACACATGAAATTAACAACTCAATGTTTACTTTCGCCATCTTAACTTCTTGCCGCTCAGAACATTACTGAAAATTAAAACAGGTTTGGTTGCTGAGCGGCGCCGCTTAGCCGCTCAGAATTTTGTTTCGCCGCTCGCTCATTGCGTGGCCGCTTCTATGTGATTTCATATGTTTTATATTTTTTTTTTCGCTCAGCCGCTTACTACGTGGCCGCAGCCTTAGGCGCCAGTTATAGCTATCATTGGTTTTCATCATTGAAAACAAAGACTGGAATTTTCTTGACAGGTCTCGTATAAAGGGTGTCCCAAAATTAACGCAAGATTTGAATTAAATAGAAAACGCCGTTTTTAGTCTTTTGATAGTTATATTTTTATTGACTCGTAAAGAACAAATGGCCTCCACGGCTTTGCATGTACATGCGCACTCTTTTGTTGAAATTTTCCATGACCATTCTGCATAAATGTGGCTGAATTTCGTTGATGCAGCGTTGAATCTCCTCCTTTAATGCACGGGTGGTTGTGGGCTTGTTGACATAGACTTGTGATTTCAAATAACCCCATAAAAAGAAGTCTAATGGTGTTAAATCACACAATCTAGGAGGCCAATTTTGATCACCGAAACGAGAGAGTACACGACCTGGAAATGTCTCCTGCAGTAATTGAATTGTTTCACGGGCTGTATGACATGTGGCACCGTCTTGTTGAAACCACATATTGGACACATCAATATCATCCAATTTTGGCAGAAAGAACTGTGTAATCATGTCACGATATCGAGCACCAGTAACAGTCACTGCTTGACCAGCATCATTTTCAAAAAAATATGGCCCAATTATGCCTCCAGCCCAAAATCCACACCATACAGTCACGCGTTGTGGATGCATTTGTTTTTCGACAATCACATGTGGGTTCTCCGAACCCCAAATGTGGCAATTTTGGCGATTGACAAAGCCATCAAGATGAAAATGTGCTTCATCGCTTAGGATGATTTTGCTCGAAAAATCAGGGTCCATTTGTTGATGTTCAATAATCCATTCAACGAACTCTCTTCTCTGTCCATGGTCATTAGGCTTCAATTGTTGTGTTAATTGAATTTTGTAAGCATGAAGACACAGTTCTTTGGTGAGTATACGCTGTAGAAAGGTTCTTGAAATTTGCAATTCTTGTCGACGACGTCGAATTGAGGTTCCTGGATTGTCAGCAACACTCTCACGCACTGCTTCGACATTCACATTTGAACGGCTTGTTTTTGGACGACCAGTGTGTTTGGCGTCTCCAACGGATCCAGTCTCCATGAATTTTTCAATTAATCTCTTCACAGTTGACGAAGTTAAAACACTATTCCGACCATATTTTGTATGAAATTTTCGAACTGCAGCCGCCAAGCTTTCAATATTTTTGAAATATTCTTTAATAATGAAGACACGTTGTTCTCTAGTGTAACGCTCCATTTTTAATAAACCTATACTGTTAGCTGTCAAATTGCTTTTTTATCATGGTTGCCAACACTTCACTGCACAAATGGCGGCAAATTCAAATCTTGCGTTAATTTTGGGACACCCTTTACATAGCTATCATTAAAAATTTCTGTCATTGGAAAAAAATTGCTGATTGAAATCTACCGACAAATGTTTACTGACAGAAATCTGTCATGGGAATTGTGTGAAATTGGAACACAAATCAGTGGAACGAATCGTTTTACTTTTGAACATAAAAGTATCAGCTGTTCAAGAAAATGAATTTCCATCCGGAAAATAGGAAAATACATTTTTAGAGAAAAATAAATGCGCAAAAAACACACTTTTTTTTTTCTTAAAAAAATTCTTTGTGTGATTTCCGATCGATCAGTATATAATTTTCATTTCTAATCGAAGGGAAACATCGTCAAATATCGATTCAAAAATTTTCCGGGATCGATTGCAATGAAAGCTATAACTAGTCCCTTAAGCCAGTTTGAGTGCCAATTGTTTGAACACATTAGAGGAAAGAACTCCCGAGTACGTACAGTTAGTACGTCGAGTATAGGACCGTCTCGTAATTGTTGGGCACCGAAATACCTTCTTCCTTTCTACCGTTTATTCTACAGGGAACGTAGTCGCAACCGTTTATTCCGTGGTAACCTTTTTCTAAGGGCGTCACGGACATAGCTTCACATAATAATAGCCGCGTTTTATTATCACCATGATCTGATCCGGATCTTGAATTTACATGCATTACAACAACAACACAAGATCCTGCTTTGTGTTTGGATCTCAATTTGAGATCCAAAATTTAATTCTTTTTTTCACAACAAGGAGCGCTTTATCATTGTAATTTCACATGTAAATGTTGGTATCATTGCAAACAAATTAAATAAAACCTGTATTGCCATATTAACATTTCCATTTGACTGAAATAAAATATTTTTTAAATAGAAAGCGAGAAGCTTTATCCATGAAATAATTAGATATTTTAACAAAACTAGATATTAATTGATGAAATTAAAATAATTAAGTAAAAAAAAAATGTATATTTGACATAATTTATGGGTACCTACTATTTTCCAAAAAAAAAGGAAAAAAAAAATCATTGAGCAAAATGTTCTTTGGTTAACCCTGCTTTAAATGTCAAAAATTATAAATAAAATCGTGAAAGCTGCAGCACAAATGGGAGAAAAGATGTCCAAATAAATTGTTAGTAATCTCTAAATTAAATTATTTAACGCCCATGTTCCGAATTTCGATCGAAAGTGAATTGAAATCACTTTTCAATTTCACGTGAAATGAAATTGCATGTTCTTCAATTCGATCGATTTCGAAAACTTCGAAATTTCTTCGAACTGTCAGAACTGAAGGATCATCCATTTTTTGTTTCTGAAGTAAAATGTTTGCTGTTTTGAAGATGGATGTAATATTATTGGAAATTTTAGGTGAAAAAAGGAAGCAGAATTCAAGAGAAAAAATAAGAAGGCGAATTTTGCGGGGCGAATCAAATATATTGGATTTACCTGACACAATGTAAGTGTGTGAAAATTATGTAGAATTGTTCTTATAAATAAAGTAAATTCTTAATTTCCTCTTTTAAACTTTCATTGCAATTTTAGATTAAGCAAAGACGCTTTTTTATATGTTCTAAAGGAAATAAAACCTTTTATAATACCTTCATCGATTCCTTCAATTTAAAAACTTGCTGCAACCCTCCGATTCCTAGCAGATGGAAGCTTTTATAGATCAATTCACAGAAATAAAAAATGTGATTTGAATGCGTTCAAAAAATGGAATAAACCGAAATACAGAACATCAATTTGCATGTTCGAAAATCCAATTCACAATAACGAATTGTGGAACACCCAAATTCACTTTCGCAAAGTGTATTCACAATAAGTGAAATGCAGAACATGGGCATAAGTGTCACATTTATTAAAAGGTCAAAAAGAATCTGGACTACATGTGAGACCAAAGCGTTCCTGGATGTTTTGAGTTTGAGAGTGCAATGGTGATTTGCAGAAACATTTTCAAAAGTTGTGGAGCTTCCATTTTTGGTATGTGTTTGTTTTTTTTTGCTTCGTAATGTCACTTTTGAAAGAACGAATTTGACACTGCTACCAAACTTTAAATAACAAAAAATATGATGATCCAATGCTGTTTTATTATCATGATCTGATCCGGATCAGATCATGGTGATAATAAAACGCGGCTAATATTCCCTAACCTTTGTTAGGTCCTAATATCCGTACCACCGCAGCGCCTACCCGTCGCCGCCGCGCCGTAAGAATTATATTATTAGTTTAAATAAAGTACCGTGTTATTTTATCTACATTCAGCGCCTACAAGAACCTAGAAGGGGCAACATCTAGTGATTAAGAGGAGTACTCACTTCGTTAAGCATCGAGAACATTCAGCGCCTACAAGAACCTAGAAGGGGCAACATCTAGTGCGCCTAGAAGAACCTAGTTGTTTCTCAAACCGATTTGAGGTATATAAATAGGCGCTCGGAAGCAAAGCGATTGATTAGTGATTGTGAACTGCGATAAAGTAAAGACTGTTTTCGAAAAGTAATAATTGAAAGTAAAGACTGTGTTTGAAAAGTAATAATTGAAAGTGTTGAATAAATAAGTTTGGAGCGATTTAAATAAAGTAAATTTGTGTTTTATTTATAAGTGTGAATAAGTTTTAATTATCGGACCAAGCCGAATATTACACTATATATAACTTGCTATTACCCACGGCTTCACCGGCGCGGTCGACGCGGCGGCGTGGTAAAAGAATATCAAATCAGCATCGTTTCGTGGTCTTCGAGTCGCTGTTTGATAGAGAAATTGATAGTCATGTATGTTATTTTGTAAATCAGTGGTTAACACTTGCAATAAATTTAGAATTAATATATACTTCATTACAAAAATCTTCCGTTAATGTCACATAGCCTTCGGCATCGGTTTTTAACCGCGTTAATAGCATTATAAGAAACGCCTAATGATAGACAACGATGGTAGATCCAAAAGCAAGAAGCACCTAATTGTTCTAAAAAAAAGAATATATCGAATATTTAATTGTAAGTGTTACCAGCGTATTTGCTCGAATGAGCTGTGAATGAAATATTTTACCGCGATAAAAAGTAGCTTAAAACACTCTCCAGTCTCGTAACCACAAAAATTCGTGCCGTAATATTTCTCAGTTCCGACGTGAAAGACGGACAAGAAAACAAACAAACAAACAAGCAAACAAACTGACTTTCCCCTTTTTAATATTAGTATAGATTTGTGAAGTAAATGCAATAACTTGTTAGTTTTAGAGGAAAGTAAAATGAAGTATGAAATACCATTTTGTCTTAGTTATAAGAATCTAAAGATTACGATTTACAAATCGGAGTTTTTTATGCTTTCTTAAAAAAAAAAAACAACCCTGGACAAAGCATCACACTTTGATATTATTATCTGGAATACAAAATTTGTTTGATATTCGATATCTAAGCCGGTTCTTCGACTATGTACGACGGAAGAAGTATCCCAACAAAGACTTTTTCCGAAAAAACTCGGATTTAGATTCTAGGGACGACCTGGAAACATCGAGAAATGTCAAAATTTTCAATTCGAAAAGTCGGACCAATTACAAAAACTTCCTTGTGGGAAGTGAAAAACATATACATACATATATACCATTATTTATTTGTATTAATTTCAACCCTTCCCTATTTAATAACAATTATAGGTAGGGCAAGTCCCTACAACCCATCAGTTGTAAAATTACATAAAATTAAATTATTTTCTTCTATGCGACAAAAAGGCTAGCGAGCAAAAATTCTCATAATATCTTTATCTTTGAATATATAGTGCGAGTAAAATGTAGCTATAGCAACAACTGCTAAGCGAAACAGCAAAAGAACAGTGAATGAATGAGGTTAATGTCTTATGATAATAGAGACACACCAGAGTTCGCCTTTTCTATAAACGTATTTCTAGCTCTATACCCGGTACAATATTTTTTACACCCTGAGCTTGAGTTCACATCCGAATGTGCTTCTTGCTTCTTGCTTTTTGCCTTTTGCTTCAAATTCAACGCCAACATCATTATTCGAATTGCAAACAAATTATATAATAAAAGAAAGAAGGAAAATAAAACATCATAATACACCGAAGGGGGTGCGGCGCGCGCGGTGGCGAAAGACGAGGACAACGACGACGGTGGATGAAATAGTTAGTGCTGTTCTGGAAGAGACACACAGAAATCAGGTTATTGCCCCAAAAGACATCACAAACAGAAACAATCCCAACAAGGACTAAAAAAGGATATCTCACTGTTTCTGATGATGACGGATACCAAATCAACCAACTAAGCAAAAGGGTTGGTGGAAAGAAATGGAGCGCCAGGTTCGATGTAGCTCCCCCCCTTTCTTCTTGTTTAGGAAGGGTTTAGTATTACGCCAACATATGGCGTATAGAGAAGCGTCGTCGTCGTCGTCACAGAGGCGTGAGTATACATTATTTATTGACTTTTCTCTCATCAACAGCTATGGACAAAATCCTTATTCTTGGCTCCATTTTCTTAAGAAAATACGGAAAAGAGTTTGGGCGTGTTGTAACTCATCCCAATATATATGAATATGTTCGATTCAGACTTGGGACATTTTCAATTTCGAATTGGTTTTCGAAATAAGCTCGTTTCTAAACAAATCAAAAAAGAACATACATATAGTAAATATTTTTCAAAAGGAAACCTACGCTCTTCAGCCTTCACCTTTCACCTTTTACCATTCACCATTTTCACCATTCACTTTCAATGGAAATCAAATCAAGCGAAATCGATATTTGGCAAAGATATATAAGAGAGTGTTTGATGATGTTCTTACGTTTCTGTGTTACTAAAATGACCTTAAGGGTGAACAGAATCCTGTTTTTCGAGAGCTTTTCTATAAATATCACACGCATCAGGAAGGAGGTTAAACAAGAAGAAGAAAAAGTATCTAACCACCATTAATTTTCATATCACATCTCATCCGGAAGTTAGGGGCAAAATAGTAAAGATAAGAAAACAAAAATTCGAGTTTTATAGATGTTAGAAAGGTGTGAGAGACACTTTTAAAGTTCGATTTATCATCATTTTTATATCGAATGTCGTCTTGTTTCAAAACGCGCGATAGCTTTAAATTTACAGGATAATAAATTATTATTTCTTATGAGAGCTTTTCGTTATTGACGAGGTGGACTTTGGTCTGGGTGGGGTTGTGGGGTGGTTATTTCGTTCGGAAGTATTTTCTAAGTGATTTTTTTTTTGAATTCAAGACAGCACAGGTTCTTTTTGTTTCATGAAACTTTTGGACGTGTCTTGATTTATGATATATGAAATTAGTTGTGTTTAATTCAAATGTAGCATTGGAAACAATTGAATAGGACAAGAAACCTAAAGAATGCCCAAAAATATCATTACCTAATAAAAATTTGTGAAGCGTTTTCTTTACCTTTACTTTTTAAATTTCCAAAGGAAGCGTGTTTTATTAATGTTAACCTGTTTCCAGTAAAGTTTTTAATTCTAAGGGACTAATCTATACTAATGTTATAAAGAGGAAAGATTTGTAGTTTTTATGTAACGAATAAACTCAAAAAGTACTTCTTTTTTTCATTAGAAAGCTATATTATCTGTATCTATTAATGTCTACCCGTACGAAGCTGGGACGGGCCGCTAGTAATATATATTAATATAAAGGAGTGTTTATTATCCTAGTTTAAAAAATAAATTTCACACATAAGGCTCTATACAAAAAATATCCTTTATCCTTTAGAACATCAACGATTTTCGAAGTACTAATACAAAACATTTTTTAATAAGTATCCACATACAATCATTGTCAAAACTAAACCACATAAAGAGTTAACATGGAAAGCAATACAAAAAAAAGTGAGCGTTGTAACGACTTAAGTCTTTTATTGACTGGAGTCAGTAAAGTAAAAGTCAATTTACTAATATTTTTAACTAAAAGTTAAAACTCATGATTTCACTTTGAGTCATTTTCATGTCTTTGACTTGAAATCAGTTTCAAAGTCGATTTGACTGTAGTCTCATGGACCCTATAAAGCCTTCAAAGTCTATAATAGACCATAAGAAACGATAGAAATAATAATCGTCTTAATGCCCAAAATAAATGTCATAAAGCCCAACCCTATGTCATAAATTCCAAATTCAAAATTTAATATTCTCTTGGGCAAAATAACGGGTGATTTTTTAAGAGCTTGAGAACTTTTTAAAAAAAAAAACGCATAAAAGTTGCAAAATCTCATCGATTCTTTATTTGAAACGTTAGATTGGTCCATGACATTTACTTTTTGAAGATAATTTCATTTAAATGTTGACCGCGGCTGCGTCTTAGGTGGTCCATTCGGAAAGTCCAATTTTGGGTAACTTTTTCGAGCATTTCGGCCGGAATAGCCCGAATTTCTTCGGAAATGTTGTCTTCCAAAGCTGGATAGTTGCTGGCTTATTTGTATAGACTTTAGACTTGACGTAGCCCCACAAAAAATAGTCTTAAGGCGTCAAATCGCATGATCTTGGTGGCCAACTTACCGGTCCATTCCTTGAGATGAATTGTTCTCCGAAGTTTTCCCTCAAAATGGCAATAGAATCGCGAGCTGTGTGGCATGTAGCGCCATCTTGTTGAAACCACATGTCAACCAAGTTCAGTTCTTCCATTTTTGGCAACAAAAAGTTTGTTAGCATTGAACGATAGCGATCGCCATTCACCGTAACGTTGCGTCCAACAGCATCTTTGAAAAAATACGGTCCAATGATTCCACCAGCGTACAAACCACACCAAACAGTGCATTTTTCGGGATGCATGGGCAGTTCTTGAACGGCTTCTGGTTGCTCTTCACTCCAAATGCGGCAATTTTGCTTATTTACGTAGCCATTCAACCAGAAATGAGCCTCATCGCTGAACAAAATTTGTCGATAAAAAAGCGGATTTTCTGCCACCACACATTTCGAACCGAACACTGATTTTGGTAATAAAATTCAATGATTTGCAAGCGTTGCTCGTTAGTAAGTCTATTCATGATGAAATGTCAAAGCATACTGAGCATCTTTCTCTTTGACACCATGTCTGAAATCCCGCGTGATCTGTCAAATACTAATGCATGAAAATCCTAACCTCAAAAAAATCACCCTTTACAAGCTAGGGCGTTCTTTTATTTAAAATTTGTATGGGCATTAGGGCTTTGTGATCAATTTTGGACCTTATAACAGGCGTTATGGTTTTGGGCAAAAAGAACTAAAGCCCAAAAGGCTTAAAAAAAAAGTCAGCCACTAAAAGTCTTTAGTTTTTACAACTCTGACAACGGGTGGTGTTTTTTTTATAGACGTGTGTATCTCAATCTGGAAATACTTTTTTAGGAGTTGATTAGCTGTCAAAGCTGTGACTTGATTTAAGCTCAGTTTAATTTGCCACTCATTGGTTTATTTCTTAACAACGTTTACAAATCGTGAAAAATTTATTACCAAAATAATGGTTTGGTTCAAGTGACACACACTTCAAAACATCCAATTTATTGAAGGAAACTTTTACTAAGTGCATTCTCTTGCGTCACGATATGGTCCCGTGGCATGTGGGGTTATGTTAATTCGCTTGTCTATACAAATAAGCCTAAGACATTCGTCATTCTTGGCCATATTTTCTCTTTTAAAACTACACGTTTTAAAAAGACACCTTTTATTTTACAAATACTTTTTTTTTGTATGTCAACATATTTCTAAAAAATAAAAATTGTTCAAAACACACTGAAAAATAGCTGGGCAAAACTGAATCACATTTTTAATTTAATATAAACCTTTGTACTTTACGAAATCCCTTCGAAACTTTTAAATTATTAAGTTTCGATTTGTCAGAAAATAAAAGGTTTTTCAATTGCCTCTGGTAATTTTGGAGCCCCGTGGCGGCCATTTTGTTTTGATGGCATCTGTCAAGGCAACCTAGCCTGAGATCCAATTAGCGCTATAGTGCGCCGTTTTGATACCAAAAACTCGTTTGACCTGTGTTAGAAAGGAAAAGATTTATAGAGAAGCTTCATAGCGATTATGTTATAGCCATTGTATATAAAACTGAATAGTACTATCATGAAGATGAACGGTCGGCATGACTCTTCTCAACGACTTCCCAAACGTCAAACATGTGGAATGTATTGCGGTGAGGGGAGAATGAGCGAGAGATTTCCAATATTAAATAATAATTTTCCAGATAATTGAAGAAAAGAAGATAGAGAAGAATGTATACAAATTTAGCGATAGTTGGAGGGAGTCAATGGAAAGGCATTTTTGTTATTATTTTTCAATGCATATTCTATACAAATATGTATAATGTGTTTTTTTTTTTTGCTTGGTAGGTATTGAGGAATATTGAAAAATATCAAGAAGGCAAAAAAAAGGATTGAATGAGTACAAACTGTTTCCGGTTCCCAATTTGAAACTTTAAGTAGGTACTTATTTTTTTTAAATTCAAGTAAAATGGCAATGAGAAAGAAAAATAATATAATGCTCATAATGGTCAGATATTTTTATTGTTTGTTTTTTATAAGGATAAATATAGGTAGATAGATATTATATCACCTTTACAATGTTAGATATTTTTAGAAATATATGTAGATTAATGTTTTCTATTTCTTAAGCATAGTAAATACGCAATCATGTAGGTACAAATTACAGTATTAATTTATTTTATTGATATAACACTTAATATAACTGTTTGTTCACTTAAAAAAATTAGCAATTCCTTTAATTTTAAGTGTGAAACATATTTTATGTAATATAAAACATTTTTGAACAATCTAAATTCCATTGAAAATGGTTTTCAATTTCATACGTTAAAATTTAAAATCTACTGTAGTTCACGGAAACATTAAAATAAAATTTTAGTTCACGTAAATGCATTATCGTATACCTATTGGTAGGTACGCATTTATAAGGTGAAATGAAAAACAAGTCTTAAATTACTAGTAAATTATTCTATTATATTTACGTTCAAAAGTGGCAGCCCTGTCCTATTTCTTTCGAATGCAAATTATAAATTAAATTTGATGAATGAAATTAAATTAAAATAAATGTTTACCAGTTTAGTGCCCGTGGCATGATGGTTAGTGCGTTGGACTGTCATGCGAGAGGTCTTGGGTTCAATCCCTGCCTGTGCCACCTTAATTAAAAAAAAGAGTTTTCACGGGTACTGCCTCTTGCGAGGAATTGACAAATTCTCCAAGAGTAATTCTTGTCATGAAAAAGTGCATTCTCAAATTAGCCGTTCGGATTCGGCATATAAATTGTAGGTCCAACATTACTCGCACACAGGAATGGTTGAGAGTTGTAAGTCACTAGGCCCTGGTTCTGTACGGACTGTTGCGCCACCTAATTTATTTAATTTTAAATGTTTACCAAGTTTTAGTATTGTTTTTTTTGTTGTTTTTATTTTTTTGTAAGAAAAGTGTCAATTCGATTTTTCTCAAAATTTGTTCGAATGTTGAAAACAATATTTTTTATAAAATTAATTGGAAGCCACAATCTCAAATTTTTGAGAAGATATTTGAGTGAAAAAAAAATTTACCAAATTTGCGTACTATTTTTTGTAGATTTTATTTTATTGAGTATCGAAAACAATATTTTCTGTGAAATAAAATAAGTTTGAAGCCAATATTTTTAATTTTTGAAAAGCTATTTGAGTAGAAAGAAAATGTTTTCCAAGTTTTAGTATTGTTTTTTTTGTAGGTTTTATTTTTTGTAAAAAAAAAAACTATTAATTCGATTTTTCTAAAAATTTGTCCTAATTTTAAAAACAATATTTCCTATAAGTTAAAATTAGTTGGAAGTCATAATCTCAAATGTTTGAAAAGATATTTGAGTCGAAAATCAATTTGTACCAACTTTTATAATTTTTTTAGGTTTTTATTTTTTGTAAAAAAAACTGTCAATTTGATTTTTCTCAAAATTTTTCCTAATGTTGAAAACAATATTTCTTATAAGTAAAAATAAGTTTAAAGCCTTAACCTCAAGTTTTTGAAAAGATATTTGAGTCGAAATTCAATTTTTACCAACTTTGAGTAATGTTTTTTTTAGGTTTTTATTTTTTTGTAAAAAAAACTGTCAATTTTATTTTTCTTAAAATTTTACCAGATGTTGAAAACGTTATTATTCGTTGCACAAAATTGTTTTGGAGATAAAATCATTTCTTATTTCAAAATTTTCGAGGGGACAATTTTTTTTCAGTTTTTTTGATTTATAAAAAAAAACCGTTAATTGGATTTTTTTTTCAAAAATATTCTTTTGTTGTATCACGTGCCAATATACATATAATATAAAATTTAATTCAAGTCTCTAGCGTCAATGGTTCGTGAGATATTGAGGGTTAACCAACATTTTCACCTGTTTAAAATTCACCTGTGGTAAAAAAAACCACCCCCCCCTTAATTTTTTTGAGAGTCCTTTCTGCATCTTTCTGCTTTATTACCTGTATAACAAAATTTATTTGAAGTCGATATCTCTAGACGTACGAACGTACGTACACACGCACGCACAGACATCTTTCTAAAAATCTTTTATTTCGACTCTAGTGACCTTGAAACGTCGAGAAATGTCAAAATTTTCAATTCGACAAATCTGACCCATTACAATAACTTCCATTGGGAAGTTAATAAATAAATAAAGTTTTATTTATTTATTTTATTATTTTTGGCTTCATTAGAACCAGTATTTAAAAAAAGTTATTCCACCGCCTAGCACTACATGCCAATCTCCTTAGATACTACTTTGATTTGATTTATTGAGTACGTTGAAATCCTAACGTTACAGGTAATTATAAATATAAATAACTATAACAATAAAAATTAATGTATATATAAAAAAAAAATAAAAATAAAAATAACAATTAAATTTCTAATTTGCAAAATTAACGAAAAATCTAATTTTAAACTGTTTTGATTTAATATTTACGTTGACAGAGTCAATTAAGTTATAATGTTTATTAAAAATATTAATTAACTGATTAATCGGACTGTTAGACCCATAGTTCGATCTGCTAAAACTGGGACGTATTGGCAAACTAGTTCTTAACCCAACACGGGCCGCGTTAAAGTTCAAACGACCCAAAACTGAGAAGGAGGAAAAAGATCCATTCATTAATCCAACGATGAAGCAAAGCTGTAAAAACTCTCTATGAGCAGAAAGGGATGGGATATTCAAGAGAATTAGGTTCTGAGGGTAGGAAGGTCATTCAATTAAATTTGACCGAGGAAGAAATCGAAGGTAAAACTTTATGAATTTCTTTTGGACACTTTCAATTCTATTTGTGTGAACATTGTAATAAGGGGCCCATATAACACAGCCATATTCTAATACAGATCTGGCAAACGAAAAAAATAGACATTTAATTACGAAGGGATCACGGAACTCACTTCGAAAACGTTTAATAAAACCGAGTGATCTATTAGCTTTTTTGATTATTGAATCGTAGTGATCAGTAAATGATAACTTTGAATCCAGAATTATACCCAGATCAGAAAAGCTGGATTGGACGTGTAAACTAGAGGAGTTTAACATATAATCAAAAACAATGAAATCATGCTTGCGTGTGAAACGCATTGTCTTGCATTTGTCAACATTTAAAAACAAACGATTGTTGTTGCACCATTCCCAAAAACATAGTAGATCATTTTGAAGAAGATTACAATCATTCAATGAATTTATTTTCCGAAATATTTTAACATCGTCAGCGTACATTAATGAAGAAGAGTTTTTTAAAAAAGATGGAAGGTCATTTATGAATAAGACAAATAATAGTGGTCCCAAATGACTACCTTGAGGTACACCGGAGTTAACTACAAACTTATTTGAGTGATTATGTCTGAAAATTACACTATAATGTCTATCACTGAGGTAAGAAGACAACCAATTGATAAAAGAATCATTTAGTCCAAATTTTGACAGTTTATTTAAAAGAATACTATGATTAAGCTTGTCAAATGCCTTGCTAAAATCGGTAAAAATGCAATCAACTTGCTGATTTTTTTCAAAAGCGTCAAAACAGAACGTTGTGAATTCTAATAAATTAGTGACAGTTGATTTCTTTTTAGCAAACCCGTGCTGATTTTCACTAATGATAGAAGAACAATTAAAAGATAAGACATCACAAACTAACAATTTAAACAATTTAGGAATAACAGAGAGTTTGGCTATGGGGCGGTAGTTAGTAACTAAGTGACTAGGACCTTTTTTATGAATAGGTTTAAGAAAAGCATATTTCCATAGATCATATTGTTTGCTACTGTACAGTATGGAGATATTGTAGTTAAAGGTTTGTGTATTTGCTTGCGTTATTAAATTCACAAACCGAATAATGTCGATGTTAAAGTGGTGAGTAAATATATTCTCGTAGTTGTAGTTCTGGCCGTAAGATGTCAGTATATATGAAAGTTGTTAAAGTGAGTAATAATAATCCCCTCGGTAGTGGTGAATAAAATATGTAAATAAAGAATAAACACCAAAAGAATATAAGGTGAAGTACCAAAAAGGGTTTGCTTGGCAGAACACTACTAAAAATGACTCACCCAGAAGGTAAGACTGAAAGCAAGTTGTCTCGTATATAGGTACGTGATGTCACTGATTGCTGTTCAGTCGATAAATATACAGGTTGATGCTGATGATATAGAGTTGGAATTTGTAGCTAAGTTTCACAAGCACTCGATTTTTGCAACATGTATGGAGATGAAAGCAAAATGTTTGGATTCAATGTAGTATCAACTTGGCTTCATTAGCAGAACATATACTAAAATGTTTCACTCACTAGGATAGATGAGACAGATAGATTAGATTATTATAAAAGGCTCCGGAGAGGATTCCAGTTAAATAGCAATAAAAAAAAGACACTCAAAAATAAAATAAAATAAATTCTTGTGTAACTTTCACTATTAAAAAATTGATTTTACTATCTCTAATTACTAAATTGCGAGGGACTGTTAAGGCAATACACTCGCGAAGAAAAAAGAGATTGGTAAAACTAAAAATGATTAATTGTTTGTAGAATTAAATAATAGAAATTTGGTAAAAATTGCGGAGCTAGTTTTAAGCACAGTTATATGATTCAACAATGTTGCCAATGGTACTTACATACCCACCCTCTACCTACATATACCTACATTGTAGAAATATAAAATTATAAATATTAAAAAATGTATATACATACATACTTCTATACCCCATTTTCAAAATATGGCAACAATGAATCCTACAGAGAATGAAATTTGCAAACGTTGCATTTAAATTTTCTAATTTCTCAAAAACTGAAAATCTAAAATGAAATGAATATAATTTTCTTCAAGCAAAATATCTACTGCTAAATGCATATAAAATACAATTCATAGCTCTAACGATATGTATATGCATAACCTTTACATTGATAGGTAGGCAGAGGCACAAAAAAAATCAAGGTAACTATGGTAACGAACTGTTTTTGTGTTTGTGTTTTCACATTTTCTCATTTCTTTAGAAATAAACAGCTGATTCAACTGACTCCCTCACACATCTTAATACTTATGAGGACAAAGTAATATACTCCTTTCATTCCCACTCTTGCTTTCAAAATTTTATTTTCCAGTCGTTCTTAGTTTCGACACCAAATTTCCGTACACGCAGCGCCCTCATGCTCCGCCTTTCGTACCAAAATTTTCTGTTCCATGATAGTACTATCAAGTTCGTGAAAGAATGCTTTCCCAAAGCATTTCATTCTAGTGCTTGCCAAAGCAGGACATTTGCAGAGGAAATGGATTATCGTTTCACTTTCTCTTTGGTCGCTACAACTACGGCAAAAGGTGTTGTAAGAGATACCCAACTTCTCTGCATGAACTCCTACAGGCCAATGTCCGGTAAAAACCGCAACAATCCTGGCTATGTCTTGCCTTGGCCTGCATAGAAGATCGTTTGTACGGGTTTTATTATAGGTGGGTCATATCTTCCTAGATATAATGCAGTTAGGTAAATTGCTCCACCTTCGGTTTGATTCAGTTTGGTAGATAGAAAAGATTTTACCCTTCATAGCACCAAGAGGAATGTTAACCATTTCCGCAAGTGAGCTATGAAGGGCCGATCCTTGCCTGGCTAGCTCGTCAGCCCGTTCATTTCCCACGATACCACTATGGCCCGGAACCCAGATCAGGGTGACACCGAGGTTAACGTTCAGGCTCGCAAGCTCATCGCGACATTGCTGGACCAATATAGATGAGGATGTAGCCGAGTTAATGGCTTTGACAGCTGCCGGACTGTCTGTGAAGATAGCCGCATTTCGGTTTTGGGTTGGGCTTTGCTTAAGTATTTTACATGCCTCCCTAATTGCCAGCAGTTCAGCCTGAAAAACGCTAGCAAAGTCAGGAAGCCTAAAGGATTTAGCTAAAATAAGGGACTCAGAAAAGATCCCAGAACCAACTCCGCACTCCATCTTTGAACCGTCAGTAAAGATGGTTGTATCGGCCGAGAACATCGCCGCGGTCCGTGAAAGTGTAAAGCAGAACCCGAGGCAGACTATTCCTCGTAGTGCACAAGAACTCTTCTTTTGGCAGACTTCAACTTGGCGAGTTTTGCGTCGGGACTTGAGCCGTCACCCGTACAAGATCCAACTGACCAAGGAACTCAAAGTTCATGACCAAAGAAAATGCCCTTTGTTCACTGACTGGGCTTCGAATCGTTTGGAAGAGGACCCCAATTTTGACCGAAAAATCATTTTTAGTGACGAGGCGCATTGGATTTGGATGAATGGATTTGTTGACAAGCAAAATTGTCGTATATGGGACGACACCAACCCACTCGAGGTTCGCCAGGTGATAATGCACCCTCAAAAAGTTACCGTCTGGTGTGGATTTTGGGCGGGAGCGTAATTGGTCTGTACGTTTTTGAAAACGACGTTAGTGAGGCGGTCACCGTCAACAGCGAGCGCTACATAACTAATTTTGTATGGATCTAGACGATATGTGGTTCCAGCAGGACGGTGCTACGTGCCACACAGCAAACACCATGATTGACATTTTGCATGAACAATTTGAGATTAAGGTTATCTCTCGCCAAGGCCATGCGATTTGACCCCCCTAGAACTTTTCCTGTGGGGTTTCTTGAAGTCGCAGGTCTATGCAAATAAACCACAAAATTCAGCCGGATCTATGCGGAAGAGTCATTGAAAATTGGACCACTCGGATCCGTGCCACCGTATGAAGCCGAGGCGGGCATTTAAATTATATCATATTCCACACTTAATGGCATACATGCGCCTTTCAAAAAAAAAAATAATTTTGTTAATACCTCACACACAGCTTGTTTTATTCTATTTCAACATCTAACCGCTCTTATTGAAAAACCCTTTTAGAGCCGTCTTTCGTTTGTCTAGTCCAGGTAAGGCTTTTCTTGTCAAACTCCAGTTATTCCAGAAATAAAGCTTTTTTTACAGCTTTTAAGGCTCTTTCAAAAGCTCTTCGCTCGATCGTTGTACAAGGGATTTCATCATCAGCAACACTTGTACTTGAAGCAAAGATAATTCAAACTGACATCTAGTAACCCTTAAAATATCTTCAAATTTCTTTAAAATTTTGTCGATTGCTTGAGTATTTGGTCGATTTTAATGTCCATAATTAACGCGTTGTGCATGAAAAACGGCTACGTACGATTCGTTATCGTAAATAAAAAATGTTTAACTAATATTATGACACTTCAAATGACAGCAGAGTTTGACAGGTGCCAGCGCCACCAACTCGAAAACACGAAATAAATGATCCTATACACATACAATACATAAATATACAAATAATATTTTGAAACTGCTCCTGGGAACTGGTTCAAATCCGTAGACAAAGCCTTAAGCCAAAAAACTCACCACATAATAATACTTGCAAAAGTCTCCAATTTATTAATAAAATAAATTTATTTCTTGTCTGAAGAATTCGAGCTGTCAAAATCATATGATAGAAATGTGAAGTTGGATGTGTTTCCAGAATTTTCTGACTCAACTTTAGTGTTGAGTGAATTAAAAGAGAAGTATGCTTAAATCCTGTATTTATAACGTTTTAAATGGAGAGTTATATTTAACTTAAAAAATTATTTAAAAAAGAAAAGGAAAATTCTAAGAAACAATAGAAGATGTATTTTTAAACGAAATACTTTCGTGCCCTTTTAAATAATATATTAAAACAAAAATACCTCTACACACGTCCTCCACAAAAATGGTCTCCAAAGGAAATATTCGAATGAATCGCCATAAACTTCTTCCCTAAAACATTCCAACATTTCGAGTTTGCAATGTGGTGTTACCTTGATAAGAGAGCATGAAGTTCCTTTAAGTTCTAACCAAAAAGTGAAAAATACCAAAACAAAACTTTCCGTGTTTGAATTTCTAAGGTCTTATCATTTTTTCATGGGCAAGAGAATTATTTCAGATAGTAGAGGAGGATAAGAGGAAAAAGCAGAAGAAGAAGAAGAAGAAATAAGAGGTGGATTTATATAATGTTTTATGCATACTGCATGATAATAGTTTTGTGGAACATGGTATCACTATCTCACTAATGGTCATTACTCTGTCCAGTGCTGGACTAATTGAAGAGCCTTGAGAGGCGCCATGGTTCAATTTTGTTTTGTATGTTCGTAGTTTGTAAACATATTAAGGGTGTTCCAAAAGCCATACAATATTTAAATTAACTGCCATTAAAAAAAACACACATTTGACAGCTGTCATTTAAAGTTCAATCAAAATGAAAAAAATAAGTACTTTTAATGAAGAACACATGATGAAGCACAAATATGAAATACTTATTGTCGAGTAAGGCCCCATTTTCACTTACTCTAAGTCTGAACGATCAACTGTCAAAAAATTCTATTTGCATACAACAGTCAAAACTTTGCTACAAATATGGTGTCAAATTGTGCTTTTTTGGTGCACTATTTACACTGTCTAATCAAAGGTCATACGAAGTTACGCCCCCTAAAAATAATACGCCCTTAACGTCATCTCAATTAGCTACCTAATGAATTCAGCTCTGAAGACTATATGTTATCTTCTCATGTTCACTGACCTATTTCTTCTTCTCTTGTCTTCGTCGTCACACATATTTTTGTAGAACTATAAAGCGCAAAAACAAAAACAGCAAGCTCTAGAAATCCTAGATTATAGCTGAGTTTTCAATTTGTTTGGTACAGTGTACAGTGTGCACGCAAACTTTAGGAATCTCAACAAAAATATGCCCCAACAGAGCGGAAATTTAAGACATTGTCAGCATTGCACCACGATGACGAAAACGACAACGAAGACGACGAACAGGAACGGGAAAGAAAAACGCTGGAAAGTTGGAACAATTCCGGATGAAGTCTCAAATGCTCCAATTTCGAAGCCCATCTTCTATTGTCTATGTGATGGTGAAGAAAAAATATAATGAAGAATTCAACCAAACATAAAGAAAAATGGAAAATATTTTAAATGGCTTATAAAAGGGGGTGTGGTAGGGGGCGGTATGAAGGCGGAGGCGCGGTCGAGGAAACATAGGACATTGAATATCCGCATAAGCCATAAACGTAGTCACTCAGTTTAAATTGGAACTTCCACACCGCCTACGTGCATAATGCATAATGTGTTCCTTACCAGCAATTGTCTTGTAGGAATAGTCTACGATGTTCGGTTGCAAAAAAAAAAAAAAATAAATCATCTGATATTAAAAGATTTAGTTTTATTTTTAAATTACTTTCAAAAAGTAAAATAAAGGATAAATTAAAGGTATGTTTAAAGTAGATTTAATGTGGCTTTAAAGTTAAATTGAAGTGGATTTATGTAAATATTTTTAATGTGAATTTGAAGTGGGTTTGCGATAGATTTAAGGTCGATTTGTCAATATAAGGTGAATTTAGTATAGGTGAATTAGTTTTAGGATGGATTCAAGGTGTATTTCATGTAGATTTGAGGTGGATTTAAGGTAGGTAATGGAAGAATTGATTGTGGACTGTAATTAGGGATTTTAAGTCAGCTTAAAGTGGATTTATAGTCGATTTGACGTGGATTTAGGAAGGATTTAAGGTTGCTTTGAGGTGAATTTTAGTTGGGTTAATTTTTCAAATGGATGGATGGATTTTAGATGTTCAACTAAATGTGGATTTAAGGTTGATTAAATGTGAATTTAATGTGAAATTAATTTGGATTTAAGCTGCACTTAAAATGGATTTAAGGCGACTTTAAAGATGAATTTATGATGGAATTGAAGGGAATTTAAGGTAATTGAAGGTGGATTCCGGAGATATTTGAGAAGGATTGACGGTGGTTTAAAGTCAATTTAAGGATTAAATGTGCACTTTAGTTAGATAAGATGAAGAGCTGGTTAAAAGTTTAAACTCAACATGAAGTTGAGTTTGAGAAAGATTCGATAAATATTAGAGGTGAATTTAATGATTTAAATTTGAGGTGGATTTAATTTGAATGTAAAGTGAACTTAAAGTGGATTTAAGATATGTTAAATGTAAATAAATATAGAAATATTGTAGATTAAGGATAGATTTAAGTTAGTTTAAAATAAAATTTAATGGCGATATAAGGCTATTTTAATGTTTATTTAATTTGGATTTAAAATAAATAGGCCACTTTAAAAATAGATTAATGATAAACTTGAGAAGGGTTTAAGGTTAATTTAAGTTTTGTTTCAGATGGATTAAGGAAAAAAAAAATTAGGTGAATTAGAGTTGGACTTAGGCTAGATTTAAGTTGGATTAAAGGTGGATTAAGGAAATATCAAGAACTGATAGCTATATTAAAGGTAAAATTCATGTGGATGAATGCAAATCCAGATAAAATTGTGGATTAATGATGAACTTAAGGTAATTAATTCAAAGGAAATGTGTATAATGTTTATTTAAGTTGGATTTAAAATGGATTGGCTACTTTAAAGATAGACTTAAGGTGGATATGAGGTGAATTAGAGGTGGAGATAGTTTATTTTTAGGAGAGATTAGAGGTGGAATTTAAGTTAAAGTCTAGAGGTGTTTCAAGGTACATTAATGAGGATTAAGGATATATTTTATGTGGATTAGAATTGGATACGGGCCAGACTTTGAATGGATTTAATGTTAGAAGGCTTTTATGATATGTTTACGTTTACGATTAAAGACATATGTATATAAAATGTGAATTTAAGAAGGATTAAAGAAATATTGAAGGTTAATTTAATTCCGATTCAATCAAAATTTTTTGTAAGTTGGATTAAGGATGAATTTAAAGTGGATTTAATTGTTGAGTTTGATACTTTAACTTGGGGTATGATTACCATTGAAAAGACTAACTTAAAATTGAAGCTTTTGTTTTTTCTTTATAAAGGGTGATTTTTTAGATTTTATCTTTTTGGCAACACTGGTTTAAACAGCTGACGCATGTTTCGTGTCAAACATTTTCAGTTTGGTCTATAATTTAACCATGAATCGTCTTACAAACGAACAACGCTTGCAAATTATTGAATTTTATTATCAAAATGCGTGCTCTGTTAAGAAAGTTCATCGCGCGCTTCTTCCAGCGAGCGACGAAACTTATTTTTGGCTCAATGGGTACGTAAATCCAGAAAAAGTCACAGTTTGGTGCGATTTATGAGCTGGTGGCATCATTGGACCGTACTTCTTTAAAGATGATGCCAATCGTAACGTAACGTAAGTGAATGGTGAGTGCTACAGTGAGATGATATCCAACTTTTTTTGTCCAAAATGTAAGAGCTTGACTTGCATGATATGTGGTTTCAACAAGACGGTGCCACATGCCACACAGCACGCGCAACAATGAACTTATTGAGATGCGAGTTCGGTGAACATTTTATTTAACGTTCGGGACCGGTCAATTGACCGCCTAGATCGTGCGATTTAACACAAGTCCGATTCAATTGACGCATTGGAAGACAACATTGAAGCATTTATTCGTGAGATACCGGGCGAAATGTTGGAAAGAGTATATGCCAAAATTGGACTAAAAAATAATCTTCAAAAATTAAATTATATGGACCGTACTATCGATTCAAATAAAGATTTCATGCATTTTTCTGAAGTTTATGTGTTTTTTTTTTGTTGAAAAACTTTCCTAAAGCTTTTAAAAAATCACCCTTTATTTTAACCATTAGAAGAATTTTGCTCATAAACCATTTGCTCATAAAGTTAAAATTTGTGCACTTTTCATCTTTTCTTGTAATTCGCAAAAAAAAAAAAACGATCGCATTAAGGACGACTTTTACTTCACAAACTATTTGAAGTAATTTGTGCTGTTCTCCGTTGCCTAATAGCGTACAATAAAAAAGAAAAAAGCAAAATAAAACAGGACACATACGTCCTCAAACCATTCTCAAGAATTGGCAATCCATACGTCGGTCGCGTAGTCATCGTCGTTGTTGGTACTCTAAGTTTGATTTCGTTCACTTCACTTCACTTTTTGTTTTTATGTTTTGGGTTGTAGAAACTCTAGAAGATTCAAGAAATCTAAAATTCACCCCATGTACCTAATCCACACGTCCTGCTTTTGTTCTTTGGCTTGGTGTTCCTGATATAAGTTTGCAAAATATTTTAACACCCCCAAGCGAGGCAGGGGAAAGAGAGGAAGTACAAAAAACACCTATAGGGAGAGGAAAAGGGTAGTTTTGAGCGTGCAGTTTGTAATGAAAACGTTTCATCGGCAATCGGCTTAATGAGATTTGTTTTGTTTGCTATAGTTAACGCAGGACTTAGCTTTTTATATACACATTACTTCCTTTTACCCCTTTTTTTCCAACCCCCTATCCAAGGACACAATATACATATTTAAATTGGTATTTTTATTTTTATACTCGCATTGAGTTCTATAGGTACAAAAATCGACTTCAATTTTATTGTTTGGTGTTTTTTGGAATTTCAATTTGAATTTCAGGAAATTTTTAATGACTCTAAGTGTTGAGAACTCAAGGAAAAAATAAAAATGGCAGGTAACCCCCGCCTTCCATATTTTTTTTAAGGGTCACATCACAGGTTAAGAGGGTGTTTTTCTTGATGATATGTGATGATGGTGTTTCCTAATGGTGGGCAAAAGGAACAGGAAATGTACATTGAATCGACGACACGACACACAGTCTGGTGTGTTTAGCAAAAATAGAAATACTATACAAAAAGGTTGACGTCGGAGTCGTCGTCGTATGTTTGGTACTTGGGTGAAATAAATAAAAATAAAATATAATGTTAAATAAACAAGAAGCCGTATGCGTAGTGTATTGATGTTATAGTATAAAGTGAATTTGCCCACGACCGAAACATAGGGATAATTAACTCGGCTGTTTGTACAAGTTCAGGTTGGAATGTTTCCTTGTTGTTGTTGTTTTTTTCTTGTCAAGTGTCTACATTACGTACCTTATTAAACAAACTGCTGACTCAAATAATGTGCTGAATTCGCATTTACATAAGATGCGTCATTAAATGAAAAGCTTTAATTGGTGGACACGATTAGGAGGTTGAAACTAAAAAAAAGGGCTTTCTTTTGAATCACAGATAATCCAATACCTAAATAGAATGTTACCAAATTCACCGAAAGCTGATTTAAAACTATCAAATTAAACCAGAAACAAAGAAGAAATAAAATGCACGACTGGATCGCATGAACTTGAGTCCTGTTTCCAAAGACTCCGTTTTAAAAATAGTACCTATAATTAAAGATTTAAAAATATAACTGGTTATCCATTTGCGGTTTCAAAAGTATAGGGCTGGAATTCGACATCTGTCAAACTAAGTTGTTAAACCAATTTTTTTGTTTTTCAGTTGAAAGTCTGACATTTACGAAAATAGATCGCTTACAACGCATACAAATTGTTAAAACCTACTACAAAAATGGTGATTCTGCCACAGCCACATATCGTGCAGCTATGCAAGCAGTTGGCAAAATTGTAGAGAAATTGGAAAAGACAGGATTGGTTACAGATATAGTAAGGCTTGTTCATCATTGTTTTGCTCGTACCACTGCAAGTGTTGCCGAAGACCCGAATGTGTCGATTCCTCGTCGATCTCAAGAATTAGGACTGTCTTACGGCACATTATACAACTCACCGACACGTAACACTGTCCTGCTCTACTCTTGTCATGATCCAGGAAACGTTCGAGAAGATGGAGTTGTGTTACTCCTTACAAAAACGGCAATCAGAAGCCTTATTTCGTGGGAGTCCCTTGGTAAAAGGCTTATGAAAGCTAGGTTTCAGAGTAGAGTACGACCCGTCACGTCAGCATTATAAAGTGTTACGCCCCGACGGAGCTCGGATCTGATGAAAAGAAAGAATGCTTTTACAGTCAACTAGGATCCGCATACAACAACACCCCTCGCGAAGATATTATTTTGGTTATGGGAGATCTCAATGCTAAGGTTGGCAGTAACAACAACGGGCTAAGGCATGTGATGGGTGTTCACGGAGTCGGCAATTGCAATGATAATATTAAGAGGTTCATTGACTTCTGCAATGCCAATTGCCTTGTGATTGGTGGCACTATGTTTGAACACAAATTGTGTCATAAAATTAGCTGGGTGTCGACGGACAGGCAAGCGTCTTCCAACCCAATTGATCACTTCGCGATTAGTCGACGTTTTAGAAGCAGTCTCTTGGAAGTCCGAAACAGAAGAGGTGTCAACATGGGACTTGCCCGTGACCACCACTTAATGATAGATATCTACCCTAAGATTGCGTACAGCTAGAGTTCGAAGATCTAACGGAATAACAGGACCGTTTACAGAATAACCAAAGAGCTGACCGGTGCACACAGCTCAAAGCAGCACCTGGTGAAAGAAGTAGACGGTATTATGATAAGTTTGGTGGATGAGCAAGTTAGAAGGTGGAAAGAACACTTTTCCTCGGTTGCAAACAATGTGCAGCCAATGCCTTCTGAAGCGCCCGAAGAAACTTATCCCCGAATCCGCACCGCACCGCACCTCCCAGTAAAGATGAGATCGTTAACTTGATGGAATTCCCGCAGAGCTTTTACAAGCAGCGCCAACGTCATCAAGCGAACTTCTTCATCCGTTCATAAAAGAAGTCTGTACCACCGAAAGCTTCCCCGATGAGTGAAACAAGGGAATTATCGTCAAGCTCCCAAAAAAAGGAGATCTGACAAAGTGCGAAAACTGGAGAGGATTTTGCGTTCTACCTGCCGTTGCCAAAATAGTAGCAAAAGTTATACTGGAATGCATCAGAGAACACCTTGAGGCCACACTCGATGCCCAACAAGTAGGATTCCGCGTTCGATCCTTCTATATTGATCATATCAACACCCTGCGGATCATTATTGAACAGTGCGTTGAATATCGATCACCACTACACCTGCTGTTCATCGACTTCGAGAAGGCCTTTGATAGCGTTAACAGGGAGTACATCTGGTTAGCTTTGCGGAGGAGAGTCATCCCAGAAAAAAACTAATTGCTATTATTAAAACAACATATGATGGATCCAAGTGTCACGTTCTGCACGATGACGGTAGGTTGTCAGATGATTTTGAAATCTGTAGCGGAGTCAGACAGAGCTGTATTCTGCCGCCAATATTGTTTTTCTTGGTGATAAGCGATGTACTGCACGCAGATTTGTCAGGTAGCGGAGGGATCCGATGGACTTTGACATCCTATTTAAAGCACTTGAATTACGCGGGCGATGTTTGCTTACTCTCTCATAAGATCATGGATCTCCATCAAATGACAACAAGTGTGGAGAAAGAAGCAGAAGTTGTGGGGCTGAAAATTAATTCCGCCAAAACAAAAATTATCAGCCCCGGAACCCGACCATCCTCTCAAATAAATATTTCCTCGGAACCGGTGGAAAAAGTGGAGAGCTTTCAATACCTTGGAAGTATCGTCTCAATCAAAGACGGAACCGAACAAGACGTCATCTGCCTCATCGGCAAAGCAAAAGCAGCTGTTGAAAATTTGGAAAGATAACTCTATCAGCTTAAGAACAAAGCTACGACTGTTTCGCACAAATGTCGAATCTGTACTTTTTTATGGGTGAAGGAAGGAAGGTCACAAGAAAGCTGCAAACGTTCGTGAATAGATGACTTCGTAACATCCTAAGCAGTTTCTGGCCAAACCGTATATCAAATGAGGTCCTTCATAGATGGACAGGTCAGGAAAATATATAGACTCTATAATACGTAAGTGGCAATGGCTTGGACATACGCTTCGAAAACGTAACGACTGCATTGCAGGCCAAGCAATGCAGTGGAATCAGCAGGAAGAAGAGCTAGACGACCTAGAACGCATAACAGAGGACAGTCGAGGCGGAATCAGCGTCACACTAGAGGTAGAGGGAGCTGAAAAAAAAAAATCTCTGGAAACCGTACACGATGGCGCATAGGCGTAGTAGAGGCCCTATGCCCCTTAAAGGGTTCCCAACGGACTTAACAGGTCTGAGGACCTAAGTAAGAAAGTTACAGCACATTATGGCGTATTTTGCATTTGGATCTACACCTACATCCATATAAAGTCCAGACATTGCGAGGGCTATGACTTCGACCAACAATCTGATTTTCGGGCCGTTCTATCCGAACGACAACTACTTCGACAATGCACGCTTGAGCGGCTTTATCCCACCAGAGGCATTCCTCTATCTAGACCAGTGCGGCATGATACAGGATAGATTGGCAGTACCGCTTATCTACCACGTCAGGCGAAAAACCGTAGACCGGCGGCTCCTGTATGAACGGGGCATCCTCGCTCGTGATGGAGCGGAGCTGCTTCGGTTCAGTAGGGCTGTGTCCGAAAAGGACCGCATTGATAGGGTGAAGCAGGAGAACCAGTTTTGGTGGTTTCAAACTGCAACTGATAATGGGTAATCCGGGGTGGGGTATTTTTGCCTTGGCCGGCTTACATACTTGTTTTAGTCTTAAGTTTTAGGTTTAAGTAGAGCAGGAATGGTGGCACAATAAAATCATAAAAAAAAAAAAGTATAAAAAAACAAAATCTCATAAAATACAAAACAAAAAAAAGAAATCAAAAATACAAAAAAAAAAAAAAATGCAAACACATATCACAGACAATATTATAAAAATCCTCGATGGAATTACAAATAGAAGGACATAGTTGTTTTGCCGCTGTGGTTGTTCTAGTTTTAAGTAGTTTGTAGGTAGATTAGGTAATTTTAAGTTTTATTTTAAGGACTTTAGTATGTAAGTAAAAACCCCAAAAAATGATAAAGATTTTAGTTTTTAAACTTTTCTAAAAAAAAAACATAAATTGAAATAAATAAAACAATCTTAGTTCGTAGGCCGAAAGGCATTAATTTTAAGAATCATGAATTTCTTAGAGCGCCCGATTAGGGCCAGTAAGTTATATTTAAGTAGAATTAATTAGGCTAGTTTCCCATTTTGTCTAGCATGTAAGTAGAGTTAAGTTTAAATGAATAAAACAAAATGAATTTCGAAAAAAAAAAAAAAAATAAAGTCCAGCTCACACAACAACTGAAGCCAGCTGACCATTCACAACGTCGTCGTAGATACGCCCAATGGTGCTTGAACAGGTGATTTTTCGAACAAAATTTTCTTCAGTGACAAAGCACATTTCTCACTTGGTGGGTATGTTAGTAAACAAATTTGTTGGGGTTCTGAGAATCCTCAAGTAATTGAAGAGTGGCCATTACATCCACAAAAAGGCACTGTTTGGTGCGCTCTTTGGTCTCGGAGGTGTGATTGGACCTTTCTTTTTCGAAAACGACGATGGACCGACTGTCATCGTCAATTCGGAGCTCATATGATTACTTTTTTTGCATGCTATTGAAGAATACAACCTGGAGAGTATGTTGTTTCGAAAAAGACGATGCCACACAAATCAAGCGATATTTCCTAGCCGCGTAATTTCTTGTCGTGGTGATATCAACTGGCCACCAAGATCATGCAATTTGACACCGCTGGACTTTTTTTTTTTGTTGGGCTACGCGAAAGACCGTGTTTATGCAGATAAACCTTTAACTATTACGCACTTAAAAACCAACGTTCGTCAAGTTATGACTGAGATACCACCGAATATGTGTCAATAAGTGGTCGAAACACAATAGGAATGAGGTTCGTAAATTTTACAAAAAGGTAAAAAACACCTCCTCCCAAGGGTACCAGCCACGAACCGAAGAAGCCTTTAAGGACGATCAGGTCAACATCGAAGTAGAACCGCAGGCGATGTTGAGAATACGAAAAGACCACTTCTCCAAATTATAAAGCGGCGATGACGAATCGAATTCCGCTTTAAGGGAGATAGAACCACTCAACCTAGGTGACGCATATCAACAATTCCACCTTCCCGACCTCGACGAAGTGAAGATAGATACATCTTAACTGAAGTCGAACAAAGCTGCTGGAGCTGACAGCATCGCTGGTCGGAGGAAAGCATGCCCGATGATTGGAATCTAAGCTTAGTGTGCCCATACACAAGAAAGGAGACCCTCTAAATTGCGCTAACTTCAAAGGCATCAGCCTCCTTAACATTCCATATTCATTCAACAACCTGAAAGGTCCTTATCAGTTTAGCTTCAGACCAGGAAAGTCAACCATTGACCAAATATTCACATTACGGCAAATCTTGGAAAAAATCCAAGAACTTCAAATCGATACCCACCATCTCTTTATCGATTTTAAAGCCGCGTATGACAGCATCCACAGGGAAGAGCTCAACAGAGCAATGTCTAGTTTTGGCATCCCTGTCAAACTTATCCGTTTGTGCAGAATGACGATGGAGAATGCACGCTGGCGCTGCTCTATCAAGGTTGAAAAAGATCTCACCGATGCATTTGATGTCAAAAAAGGCTTTAGACAAGGCGATGCACTGTCATGCGACTTCTTCAACATTGTTCTGGAAAGAATTCTGTAAAACTCAACCGTCAACACTAGAGGCACAATCTTCCAAAGGTCCATCCAATTACTCGGATACGCAGATGATATTGACATAATTGGAAGATCAAAGCGTGATGTCAGGGGAGCGTTTTTGAGCATTGCGACGGAAGCGAAGAAGATGGGTTTAGTGGTCAATGAGGGCAAGACCAAGTATATGCTGTCATCAAAAAAGGACTTTGAACAAAACGTCACCATGGACAGCTATAACTTCGAGGTAGTTAAGGACTTTGTCTACCTAGGCACCGCTATAAACACAGACAACGACACCAGCGCTGAAATCAAACGAAGAATAACTCTTGCAAATCGCTGCTTCTTTGGACTTAGAAGGCAATTGAGTAGTAAAGTCTTCTCTCGAGCATCTAAAATCACCATCTATAAGACACTCATCATCCCGGTTCTCATTTATGGCGCTGAGGCCTGGACCCTGTCAAAGAAAGATGAGAGCGTCTTAGGATGCTTCAAAAGACAAATTCTTCGGGTGATTTTTGGTCCCGTACGCATAGATGGAGAATGGAGGAGAAGATATAACGACGAACTGTACGGACTGTACAGCGACACTGACCTAGTTAACAGAATTAAAGTTCAAAGACTTAGAAGGCTGGGTCATGTAGAGCGGATAGACATCAACGCTCCAGCCCGAAACAATCCCTAGGCAAGGCGCAGTAGAGGAAGACCGCGACTCAGGTGGCGCAAGCAGGTGTGAAAAGACCTCAACCAACTAGGCGTGCGAAACTGGAGACAGCTAGCTGGGGACCCAGCTGGATGGAGACGTATGTTGGTTGAGGCACAGGTCCGCCCTGGACTGAAGCGCCACCTTAACTATAAGTAAGAAAACATTACAAAAGGAAATCGATAAATCTATGATTATCAAAAAAAACTAAATAACATAGAAAACATGTCAAATAAAATATAAACGTACGTCATTATAACTACAAAAGTTTTAACCAAGAAAAATAAAAAAAAAAAATACGACAAAATCGAATATGTCATAGCAAATTTGGACATTATTGTAGTTTGATAAAGAATTCTAAGTATTCAAATGAACTTCATTTAACCGATGACATTGAAAGTTATATAATTGTATATCAATAAAATTCATTCTGAATGACACAACTGTTTTTTTTTTTTATTGTTATTTCTTTTTCCATGAATTTATATTTTTCAGTTTAATTCCTATCAAACAATAAGTTCTCTTGTGCAAAGTTGGAAAAATCAACACCTACAAAATATTGTACATATTTTCAACAACCAACCAAATTTTCAAATATTTGCTTTGATAGACAAAAAATTGATTTTTAGTTTGAAATTTCGAATTCGAACGAAAATACACACACCTCTGTACTTTGTGCGATAAATATTACAAATTTATCAGAATAAAAAAATATACAAGCAAACATGCAGCAAAAATACTTAACAAAATATTGGTCACTAACTCAGGTAGTAAGTAGTAAGTATATGTATATAAACAAGTAGTTCCTTTTTATAGGACATATCAACTCTTTATTCATGCTTGACAGCAGAAACATCATAAAACATACGAGTACCTCCCTACCTAACCTATAGATATGTTTGTATTTAGTATAGATACAGATAGCCCATGCCCCAAAAGATAAACCAAGAAGAAAAATCAACAACAACGACATCTGTTCAAATATATGGGCCTCTGTTTCAGACGTTCATCGTGGTCGTCGTTGTCGTCGTCGTCGCTAATCTTGAATTTCGCATCATTGTTCCTATAAGTGGTGTTGAAGTTGATGTTGCCGTCGAAAGGGTAAAGTTGGATAAATAAAAAAGGTGCATAAGAAAACTCTCATCGAGTTGTTTAAGGTTTACAAAAATTGTAAGAACGAAAATGAACGAGGTCATTGCTGTAAAAGAATGCACTCTTTGGTGAATGCAATCTTTTAATTATTTAACCATAGACACGTGTACTGGGCACATATGTTTTACCTATGCCAATAAAATACACATAAATGTACAACGCAATTTGTAATGTTTAGATACTCACAAAGAGACTTTTGAATAGTTTGAGTTGGTATCGATGACAAAATAAAGGGTGTCCCAAAATTAACGCAAGATTTGAATTAATAGAAAACGCCGTTTTTAGTCTTTTGATAGTTATATTTTTATTGACTCGTAAAGTACATAGGATAGGGTTATGTATGGAATAACACATCGGACAAATGGCCTCCACGGCTTTGCATGCACATGCGCACTCTTTTGTTGAAATTTTCCATGACCATTCTGCATAAATGTGGCTGAATTTCGTTGATGCAGCGTTGAATCTCCTCCTTTAATGCACGGGTGGTTGTGGGCTTGTTGACATAGACATGTGATTTCAAATAAACCCATAAAAAGAAGTCTAATGGTGTTAAGTCACACGATCTAGGAGGCCAATTTTGATCACCGAAACGAGAGAGTACACGACCTGGAAATGTCTCATGCAGTAATTGAATTGTTTCACGGGCTGTATGACATGTGGCACCGTCTTGTTGAAACCACATATTGGACACATCAATATCATCCAATTTTGGCAGAAATAACTGTGTAATCATGTCGCGATATCGAGCACCAGTAACAGTCACTGCTTGACCAGCATCATTTTCAAAAAAATATGGCCCAATTATGCCTCCAGCCCAAAATCCACACCATACAGTCACGCGTTGTGGATGCATTTGTTTTTCGACAATCACATGTGGGTTCTCCGAACCCCAAATGCGGCAATTTTGGCGATTGACAAAGCCATCAAGATGAAAATGTGCTTCATCGCTTAGGATGATTTTGCTCGAAAAATCAGGGTCCATTTGTTGATGTTCAATAATCCATTCAACGAACTCTCTTCTCTGTCCATGGTCATTGGGCTTCAATTGTTGTGTTAATTGAATTTTGTAAGCATGAAGACACAGATCTTTGGTGAGTATACGCTGTAGAGAGGTTCTTGAAATTTGCAATTCTTGTCCACGACGTCGAATTGAGGTTCCTGGATTGTCAGCAACACTCTCACGCACTGCTTCGACATTCACATTTGAACGGCTTGTTTTTGGACGACCAGTGTGTTTGGCGTCTCCAACGGATCCAGTCTCCATGAATTTTTCAATTAATCTCTTCACAGTTGACGAAGTTAAAACACTATTCCCACCATATTTTGTATGAAATTTTCGAACTGCAGCCGCCGAGCTTTCACTATTTTTGAAATATTCTTTAATAATGAAGACACGTTGTTCTATCGTGTAACGCTCCATTTTTAATAACCCTATACTGTTAGCTGTCAAATTCCTTTTTTTTTTAGGGTTGCCAACACTTCACTGCACAAATGGCGGCAAATTCAAATCTTGCGTTAATTTTGGGACACCCTTTATAAGCATTCTTAAATCACATATTAATGAATCAACCTCTTCTCGTACTAATCTTCACAATGCTTGGAATCTTAAACGTTTTAGGCCATAGATTAGCAAGAACTTAGTTACTTTAATTAAAAAGAAAAACTCGGTTTGGAAAAAATGTAAGCGGCACCCACAAAATCAGAATCTGAAAAAATACTACTCTAAACTTAGCGAAAATGTAAAAAAAAACAAATAGAAATTAGTCGTGATAATTTCTACTCTCTAGTAAGCTTGAATCCTGTAGAGGGAGTATTAAGGAAGAATAGAAAGTGGTTCATTCTGTCTTAAACAAACAAAAAAAAAATAGTGATTCCATCCAAAAAAATAAAAATTAATAATGAAGTTATATCTAATCCATTTGATATCGCTAATAATTTTAATAGATACTGTACTTCTGTCGCATCAAATTTCAAACCTTGTCCCACTTTTAATAATAATATTGTAACTGTGATATGTATCCAGATTTGGTAGAAGACCAATTCCAAAGCAATAGTTTTGTATTTGTTCCGTTTACATCTCACGAAATATACAAAAAAATAATGTCTCTCGATAACAAATGCTCCAGTACATCTGATGATATATAACCAATTGCCTGCTTAAGCGAATTGCCTTCTATATTATGTAGTTGACGTGATTTGCTTCATATTCAACATGAGTATGACCTCTGGAATTTTTCCATCGTCTTTGAAAGAAGCTGAAGTCATTCCGTTGTTTAAAAAGGGTAATCGTAGTGTTATGAGTCAATACCGGCCAATCTCCATATTACCAACGTTCTCTAAACTTTTTGAAAAACTCGTAAAGGAACGTATGGTGTTTTTTTTTTTAGCAAAAATGAGTTTTTCAACAACGACCAATTTGGTTTTCGTGAAGGAAGGGGTACTGAAGATGCCATATTAAAGTTTTGCTGTGAGGTGAGTGAAAGTTTTAACAACAATAAAAGTGTTCTAGTGAGGTTTATTGATCTGCCTTAAGCATTTGATTTGGTCAATCATCAGATCCTTTTAGCAAAAATTTATAAAGCTGGATTTAGAGGTACGGTTTTCGATTGCTTTGCTTCCTATTTATCCGCTAGACATCAAAGAGTTAGAATCGATGGAATATTTAGCGATGTTCAGGAGCTTACTACCGATATTCCTCAAGGATCTGTGCTAGGTCCAATATTGTTTTTGATATACATAAACTCTGTCTTCAAACAATCATTAATTAACAAAATAACAGCGTTCGCTGATGATATGGCTCTGACATATGTTAGCAATTCGCTATTTGAAATGATCGCTATGTTACAAAAAGATTTAAATGTACTAAGTCAATGGTTTTCTAGGCATGAGCTCATTTTAAGTGAAAAAACAAAAATAATGGTCTGCAATTTAAAACAAACAGCTCCAATCTTGGACTGTAATGTTATCTTCCATTCAGGAACATGTAAGAAACTTAACCTAGCTACACATTCTTGTGGAAAATCCAGCTTTGAACATATATGACACCTTGTTCCAATGATTGTTTTGAAATCGAATTCGTTAATAGTTTTAAATATTTAGGTGATAAAATTGACAAACATTTAAATTGGAAACAACATACTGGGGAATTAAAAAAATACTTAATTTCCATAACACGTAAAATGTTCTTATTAAAACGAACTTGTTCAAAAAATCTGTTAACAACAATATACTTTGGGCTCGTTCATTCTAAGCTACAGTATGGAATAACTAGTTGGGGAGGTGCATATGAAAATACGCTTGATCCCATAATTACATCGCAGAAACATATTGTCCGAATAATTTGTAAGAAATCAAGGTTAACAAGTAGATGGCCTTTATTTCAATTTTCAATTATTAAAATTGTACATAGAGAATGGAATGAAAATAAATAATTAATATAAAAACAAAAAAACTTACGAGAGCAGGGTAAACAAAAAAAAACTATGCAGTAGTTTTGCCATCCTTGAAGAACACTTCCTTGGAAAAATAGCTCGTTTACCAAGATGGGCCATCTAGAGCAAGAGTAACATTATAAAATAAATTAAGTGGCGCAACAGTCCGTTGAGAACTAGGGCCCAGTGCCTTAAGAGGTATTTCAATCGTTCATTTTAAAAGATTCAATCGTTCATATGTCGTTCAGTTCAATGATTCGTTCTTTTCAATCGTTCATTTTTTCAATCATTTAGGTTTGTGTTTCATTTTGGCTGCGAATAAAATGGGGAAATTTCATTCTATTCCAATCGTTCACTTTTTCAATCATTTAGGTTTTTGTTTCTGTTCCATTTTGGTTTTGATTTTTCATTCAGTTTCGGTCTTTAGAACGATTAGTATTGAAATAATTGATTGATTGTTTCAAAGCTATGTTTTTCCCATTTTATATAATTTCAGTTGAATGAGAATAAGTTGGATGAACGAAACATATTTCTTTTCTTTTCCTTTAAAACTAAAACGAAAGACAGCTGGGTGAAACGATTGACATTTAACGATTGATTTGGTGTACTACGATTGCAATCACTCAATCTTTTTGATGAACGGGTCATAAACACCGAATCAATCACGATTGACACAGGTATAAGTGCCTTACAACTCTCAACCATTCCTCTGTGCGGGTAATGTCAGGGATGGAGGGGACCTATAGTTTTTTTTTTAAACCCGGCTATTTTAAGAAAGCACTTTTTATGACAAGAATTACTCTGGGAGGATTTGTCAATTCCTCGCAAGAGGCAGTACCAATGAAAAAAAAAAAAAACTTTAGATGGCATAGGCAGGGATCGAACCCAAGACCTACGCTTAGTCCAAAGAGTCTCAGTACAGTCTAAATTTAGTGTTTTTTTGAAAAAAGTACTTGGATTAAATGTAAAAACCAAAGTGGTAACACTGAAAAAAATTTGGTTTCCACCAACTTAAAAAAAAATTGTGATTGTGATTTTCAAAAGTCTTGTTTTTAATATATTGTAATAGTAAATACTTATCTCAGAATCAACAAAAAGAAAGCTGCTGTACGGATACTTTTTGGACTATGTGTATGTCATGACAGTCCAACGCACTAACCATCAAGCCACGGGTAACATTAGGATCCTGAAATTCTGTAGACCATCGTTAACAAGTCTTAACATAAAGCTCCATAAAATCGATATTAGTATTAAAAATAACTCCAAGATCTTTAAAAATTTGAACGTGATGTATAGTTCTGCGATATGTTATAATCAATCAAATTAGGAGCAAGTTTTTTTTTAGAGAATTTCATTGCCTGACATTTAATTGGGTTAAGGTCTACTCCATTCTTTTTGCACCAAATAACAAAACTAATAATGTCTTCGGGGGATCATTTAGAGATTTTGAAGATATTCATATCATCCGCATAGATTAAAATGTTACAGTATTGTTCAACAAAATAGTACATCATTGATAGCAAGATAAAGAATAGTGGTCCTAATTGACTACCCTGAGGAACTCCAGATTTGACGATGTAAGGGTTGAAGAAAATACTTTTAAATTGAACTTGATAAGATTTATGATTAAATAAAATTAAATAAAATATTCTTGCAATTAAAGTTTAAACTATTACAAACAACTGGTTTAAAAAATTTGGGGAAGAAAAGGAAAGTTTAGAGATCGATCTGTAATGACTTATATCAGACTTGTTTTTATAAATCAAAAAACCTGACAGAAAACACTTGATATTTCGAATATATGCGAACAAAACATGATATTAACTTCAAAATATTTGTATTTCTCAAAAAATAACGATTTTGACATCAGGTTATATTAAAAACCATACAAAATTACTACTAAAAGTTGTTAAAAAATTATTTTTGATGTTTTAAGATTCTGAACAGTAATAATATTTATTTTCAATACATCAAACATATACAAATTAGTACAATTTGATAACGATAAAATAAACTAAGTATTTAAAAACAAAGTATCAAATCTCAACTTTCAACACCCCCACTAGATTTTTATACTTTTATACCAATGAGAGTACAACAGTTGTTATGTTTTGTAGCAGGGAGTCAGTCCTTTGGTTAGAACATCAGCAGGCATCTCTTCAGTTTTCAAATATTCTACTTTTAATTTATTATCTTCTATAAGATCTCGAATGAAATGATGCCTTATATCGATGTGCTTTGAACGTGCGTGATAAACGTTGTTTTTAGATATGTTTATTGCACTCTTGTTATCGCATTGCAATATAAGTTCTTGATTCCAATTAATTAGTTCTCGCAATAAAGATTGAAGTGCTTCTTGAGATGTTGAGGCTAAGGCCATATACTCAGCCTTTGTGGTGGAGAGAGCGACAGTAGGTTGTTTCTTTGCATTCCACGAAATAGGTCCTCCTTGGTATTTAAAGAGATAACCTGTAGTTGATTTTCTGTCATCTGAGTCACTAGCCCAGTCAGCATCCGAAAATCCTTCTAAACGTCCTTCAATGTCTCGAGTGTATTCTAGATTGTAATTTATTGTTCCTTTTATATAACGGAAAAGTCGTTTAACCGCTATCCAATGAGATTTTTAAGGATTAGTATTAAATATTGATAAAGCCCCCACTGCAAAGGCTAAATCTGGGCGACTTACTTGTGCTGCATATAAAATGCTTCCAATAGCTTCTTGATATTTAACGGTTTTCATGTAATCAGTTTCGTCTTTGCTTTGTTGATGTGTTTCTTTTATAAACTTTTGGTTAATATCTAAGGGTGTGGATACCGGATTACAATCCTCCATGTTGAATCGCTTGAGAATATTCTTTAAGTATGTCCGTTGGTCTATCCATAACTTTCCCTTTTCTCGATCGCGAGTTATTTGCATACCAAGCACAAATTAAGCTTCTCCAAAATCTTTCATCTCGAATGTCTTAGCCAAATTTTCTTTGATAATTCTTTTTTTCATCTTTGTTATTTGTAAAAATTAGTATGTCGTCTACGTAAATAGCGACGAAAGTTTTACCTGTGCTGTTTGTCTTGTAATAAATACACGGATCGGTTTTTGATTGTTTAAGTCCAATTTTCTTTAAAGTTTCATCCAATTTCTTATTCCAAACTCTGCTAGCTTGTTTGAGACCGTACAGTGATGACTTGAGTTTACATACTTTATTTTGAACATTATCAAAACCTTCAGGGAGATTCATGTAAATTTCTTCGTTAAGTTCACTTTGCAGGAAAGCAGTCACAACATCCATTTGATCGATATCCAAATCATATCGTACAGCCAAACTTAAAAGTACCCTTATGGACGTGTACCTTACGACGGGAGAAAATATTTCTTGATAATCGATCCCTTGACGTTGCGAATACCCCTTTACGACCAATCTAGCTTTATATTTTTCGACATTACCACTTGCATCTTTTTTCGTCTTAAATGTCCATTTGGAATTTATGGCTTTCTTTCCTTTCGGTAAAGAAACTATTTCCCAAGTGCCATTTTTCAAAAGAGCTGTATATTCATCGTTCATTGCTTTTTTCCAATCAGACATAATGTTCGCTCTTCATTGCCTCAGCGACTGTCTTTGGATCTTCATCATTGTTGCTGGCCACGTACGATAGATAACCGTATCTTTCAGGTGGATTTCTTATTCTGGTAGATTGATTGGGCATCCGAAAAACTGTTTTCACTTGCCGTTTCGTCACTTATTTCGATTGGTATTTCATTGCTTGAACTCACTGATGGAATTTCGTCTTCATTCCCCACTGAATCATATCCTGTAAAAATATCACAATAAGTTGTATCGTTTGTCTCACCATCTTTTGGAAAAATTTGCTCATGGAAAACTGCGTCTCGACTTATTATGACTTCTTTTTTCTTAACGTCATAGAAGCGATATGATTTTGAGTGTGTGCAGTATCCGATAAAAATTACTTCTTTTCCTTTGGCATCGAGTTTCTTCCGCTTTTCTTTTGGAATGTGAATAACTGCTTGACAACCGAAAACTTTAAGATGCTGCAGATTCACTCTTCTTCCACTCCAGATTTCTTCAGGTGTTTTTTCTTTTGTACCTTTGCAAGGTGTTCTGTTCGTTAAATAAACTGCCGTATTTGCAGCTTCAGCACAAAAACGTGATGAGAAGACAACGCGCTTTTTCGATTATGGTTCTATTCATTCTTTCTGCCAACCCGTTTTGTTGTGGAGAATATGGAACCGTTGTTTGATGTTGAATGCCTGCATCTGCTAGAATCTTCTTCATCTTAAAATTGCAATATTTCTTTCCATTGTCGCTTCTAATGGCCTTTATTTTGTTACCAGTCTGATTTTCTACAAAGTTTTTGAACTCAAGGAACTTTTCCGCTACCTCATTCTTGCTTTTAATGAAAAACGCAAAGACTTTTCTAGAAAAATCATCAATGAATAGAATCATGTACTCTGAACTTCCAATTGATTTTTGTTCAATCGGACCACAAAGATCTGTGTGTACTAGTTCTAATATTGATTCTGCTCTAGTACCAATTGAGTTAAACGGCAGGCGTGCCATTTTACCTTTGATACATGTGATGCAATTGATTTTTGAACTATCGCAATCAATATTCTGCACCACTTTCGGAATCATAGCTTGTGTGGTTTCAATACTTGGATGTCCAAGACGCTTGTGCCAAAGTTCAAAGTGTGAAGCTACATTTTTTGTAACATATACACTTTGGTTGGGTGGTCTGTTGAGTCGGAACATATTGTTCACCAAGCTTGCAGTTGCAACAACATTACCCCTTTGGTCTTTCACTAAACATCCATTTTTGGAAAAAATCATTGAAAAACCCTTCTGAACAATTTTCGAGACAGATAAAAGATTAATGCGTAAGTCAGGAACGTGAAGGACTTCTAAAAATTCAACCTCACTTTCTTTGAATTTTCCAATAGATACCTTCATATCGACTTTACCTATACATTGGACTTGCATTTTTGAATTATTTGCAACAATTACCTCAGAGTTAAGATTTCCCATCTTACTTGAAAAGCATGCACTATTTGAGCACATGTGAGCTGACGCTCCCGAGTCGAAATAAGATTCTTCTTTGTCAAGAGCCGTGACGGAAAAACATCCTAACATCGCATTCTTCCTTTCTTAATGGTTCTTATTCTTTTTTGGACATTTAGCAGCAATATGGCCAAATTCGTTGCAGTTGTAACATTTAGGACCCTTAAAATTCTTATTCCCAAAGTTTTTCTTGTTCTTGCCAACAAAAGCAGTATCTTGACTTGCATCCAAATTAACGTCTTGAAGAAGTTTGGTTTTAATACTGTCTCCTGTAATAAGAAAAGCTTTGGATTCCCATTATCATTGGCTTGTATTCTTCAGGAAGACCAGCTAAAAGCATTGATCCTATCCATTCTTCATCTAGGTTAAGACCAACAGACCTGAGCTTGTACGATGTATTTAAAACATCGTTAACGTACGCATCTACGGTAGAGAAATCTTTTTGAATTCTGTAGAACAAAACTTTTGGATGAGCCCAACTCTCCTCACAAGACCAGAATCTTGAAAAATTTTTTGAAGAGAATCCCAAATCTCCTTAGCGCTTTTGTAATAACTTATATGAGGATAAATGGATCTTTCAACAAGCAATATAAGCTCCGATTTTGCGTTTAAGAGCTTCGTTGCATCCTTCTCCGTCTCACTACCATCAGAAACAGCCTTCCAAAGTCCTTTCATTTGGAAATAAGCTTCAACGAAAAATTTCCAGTCTTCGAAGTTTTCGCTTCCCCGAAGCTTTTCAATACTGAATTTCGTTTCAGACATCTTTTCTCAATACAAATTTCCTTATTATTTTGTATTTAGATCGTGATAAGGCCCACAACCTGATGTTTTAAGATTCTGAACAGTAATAATATTTATTTTCAATACATCAAACATATAAAAATTAGTACAATTTGATAACGATAAAATAAACTAAGTATTTAAAAACAAAGTATCAAAGCTCAACTTTCAACAATTTTCAACTTGAATATCTTGGTAACAATTCAAGACATTGACTCCAAACTAACTTTTTCTTATGAAAATTCATTATTTTAAGCTTTTGTTCGTTTTTTGAAATTACATAATTCCATTATACAAAGTTTTTGAAATATTTAGAAAAATAATGTTGAAAACGGTTTTTTTTTTTAAACTTGAATAAATAATTGAAATTAAAGTTCGGATTCGAAATCAGCACTAAAAATGAACTCTAAATGAGTATTTTTCAAAACTAAAAACTAAGAAAGATATTAAAATGATTTAAGTTGTATCTAGAAGAGAAAGATTTGTGTTTTGCAAAATTATCACACAATTTTTGTTTAAGAGTTAATTTGAGTTTTTACTTAGCCTTGAAAACCCCTTTTTTGATTATTTTTAGCATTTTTAAAGGGACATATTTTAAAAACTTAATGTGTTAGAAAAAAAAATTTTTTTTTAAAAGTATTGTTTTGTTTGTGGGACAAAATATTGAAAATATTGTTTTAATTAGTTTACCCCACTTTACCCTACATTTGTTTGTTCTGTTTTTTTTTTCCTTTAAATTTTTATGGACAGTCGGTTGGTTGTAATGGTGGTGGCTCCTCGGATTACTGATTGTCACTGTGCAGTCACAGCTGGGTAAATTTTACAATTTTATTTAAAGCAATGATAAGTTAAACAAGTAGAAGAAGAGCTCGAAGAAGAGAGAAGAAGAAACAAAGAAGAAGAAGAAAAAAAACGACTAAAAATAAGAAAACTTAAGTTCATTATGAAATACAAGACTTACGGGTAGAATTATTTCGTTTATTTCATTGCTCTGGCTAAGATACGAGTACACTATAAGGTGCTAAGAAAACATCCATCAATGCCTACCGCTCCTTTTCCCTTTTTTATAAAAATAAGATTGGACTGATATCTTTGAATAATTATTGTGATGCCATGTAAAAAAAAAAAAAAAACGAAAATCAGGTCACATTAAGTTGACATTTTCTTCGAATGCAAACTGCAACTTAAATAAGAAGCAACAGAACAGGCTTAGTGCCGGTTTTTGTTCTTTTTGTTTATGAAAGCTTATACACCGGTTACCGGCGGCGGCAAAGTGGGCCGGTTTTATTTCTATACTTTTTTATTTTTAAAGCCTTTCCATTGTTTATGGCTCATCATCGCATCAGTGAATCATTTCTTTATGTTTTGTTTTTTAAATGCATGGCATGTGGCATGACATAGTAATTTTAATCTATTGTTTCATTTATACCTAACTATAACTTACCTCGAATCTCATAACTGGGGACGCGAATTGGGAGTTGGTTATTGTTTCTTGTTTTTCTTATTCTGTATCAAAACAACAACAAAAACACTTTTTATGAAGAGACTTTTGCGTGATTGCAGGTTAGATAGAGTTTAGGAGGTAATTATTTCGTTGTTTATGGTAAAATAGTTGTAAATGCAAATTAATTAAAATTTTAATTGAAAAACAAAAATTTTTAATACATTATTTGCATTTATAATATGCTACTTTAAACTGGACCGTAAAATAAGTCAAGGTCCAGTGGTAACAAAAAAGATGTTTCGAAGCAACAAAACAAAAGAACAAACAAACAAGCAAACACCCTATAATAATAATTATTATTATATAAATGCAATTAATTTGGGAAGGTTATTCTATATTCAAAATTAGTTTCTTCTCTGCACATAGAAATATAGGAAAATATAAAGAATCGTGAACGGTTAAGGACATTTTATAGATTTTAATTGCACAAAGCAAAGTGATGATAAAGCTTCTATTTTTTTGTTTTAGGAAACTGTGCCAAATGCCCAATGGCTGAAACACTATAACAACTAAAAGCATGTTGGAAAGGAATCTGAGTTATGAAATTGCTATTGTTCTTGACATTAAACACAATTTATTTGAAGTTACAGCAAAGGAGGGATGCACATAAAACGGGTTATTCATTTTGAGGTTTCAAAAGTATAGGGCTAGAATTCGACATCTGTCAAACAAAGTTGCTAATCCAATTCTTTTTTTTTCAGTTGATAGTTTGACACTTTTCATAGATCACTTAACTATCCCACAATGCATATAAATTGTTAAAACCTACTACAAAAATGGTGATTCTGCACACAGCCACATATCGTGCTTTAAGAGGAGGTTTACAAAATCATCCAATTACGCAAGCAATTGGCAAAATTGTGAAGAAATTTGAAGAGATATTCTAAGTCCTGTGCATCATCGTTTCGCTCATACTACTGGAAATATCGCTGCTTTAAATGAGCGTTGCTGAAGACCCGAATGTGTCGATTCTTCGTCGTTCTCGTGAATTAGGACTGTCTTTCCGCACATTATGGCGTATTTTGCATTTGGATTTACACCTTCATCCATATAGAGTCCAACTCACACAACAACTGAAGCCAGCTGACCATTCACAACGTCTCGTCGTAGATACGTTGAATGGGTGCTTGAACAACAGGACGGGAGACGACGGCGCGCGATTTTTCGAACAATACTTTCTTCAGCGATGAAGCACATTTCTCACTCGGTGCGGTGGGTATGTTAATAAACATAATTGTCTTATTTGGGGTTTTGAGAATCCTCAAGTAATTAGAGAGAGGCCATTGCATCCACAAAAAGTCACTGTTTGGTGCGTTCTTTGGTCTCGAAGGTTTGATTGGACCTTTCTTTTTCGAAAACGACGATGGAACGACTGTCACCGTCAATTCGGAGCGTTATGATAATATGAAAACCGACTTTTTTTGTATGCTATTGAAGAAAACGACTTGGAGAATAAGTGGTTTCAACAGAACAGTGCCACATGCCACAAAACTCAAGCGAATATGGCTTTATTGCAAGAGACATTTCCTGGCGCTCGTCCAAGAGCTTTAAAAAATGCTGGAGAGCTTCGAGTTATCTACAAAGACAACAAGCGGGCTTGTTCTTTTGTTCTTTGATTGGTTCAATAAAAACTTTTCCCCAGAAGTAAAAGAGCACCCGGAAAAAAACAATCTTGAAGAAAACTCCAGTTTTATTGCTATTGGATAACTGTCCAGCCCACCCAGAAATTAATGATTTCAAAGCCGCAAATATACTAGTGAGTTGAAGTCACATGTCAAACAAAGCTGCTGGAGCTGACGGCATCGCCGAATTATTGAAAGCAGCAGGCGATGACTTGGTAGGGAGCATGCACCAACTCATCTCCAAAATATGGTCGGAAGAAAGCATGCCCGATGAATGGAATCTCAGCATAGTTTTCCCTATACACAAGAAAGGAGACCCCCTCTAAATTGCCCCAACTACAGAGGCATTAGTCTCCTTAACATTGCATATAAGATCCATTAAGATCCCAACTACAGAGGCATCAATCTCCTTAACATTGCATATAAGATCCATTATGTGAACGTCTGAAGCCGTTCGTCAACAACCTGAAAGGTCTTTATCAGTGTGGCTTCAGACCAGGAAAGTCCACTATCGACCAAATATTCACACTACGGCAGATCTTGGAAAAAACCCAAGAACTTCAAATCGATACCACCATCTCTTTATCGATTTTAAAGCCGCATATGACAGCATCTATAGGGAAGAGCTCTACAGAGCAATGTCTATTTTTGGCATCCCTGTCAAACTTATCCGTTTGTGCAGAATGACGATGGAGAGTCATGCGACTTCTTCAACATTGTTCTGGAAAGAATTCTGTAAAACTCAACCGTCAACACTAGAGGCACAATCTTCCAAAGGTCCATCCAATTACTCGGATACGCAGATGATATTGACATAATTGGAAGATCAAAGCGTAATGCCAGTGGAGCGTTTTTGAGCATTGCGACGGAATTGAAGAAGATGGGTTTAGTGGTCAATGAGGACAAGACCAAGTATATGCTGTCATCAAAAAAGAACATTGAACAACGACAATGTTCACCTAACTCGCCTCTCAATAAGTCCATTATTGCGAGTGCTGTGTGGCATGTGGCACCGTCTTGGTGAAACCACATGTCATGCATTCAAGCTCTTGAATTTTGGGCGAAAAAAAATTGGATATATCATCTCACGATAGCGCTCACCATTCACTTACGTTACGTTACGATTAGCATCATTTTTGAAGAAGTACGGTCCAATGATGCCACCAGCCCATAAACCACACCAAACTGTGACTTTTTCTGGATGCATTGGTAGCTCTTGCAATACTTTTGGCTAATATTCACTTCAAAACCGATAATTCTGCTTATTTACATACGTACACATTGAGCCAAAAATGAGCTTCGTCACTCGCTGGAAGAAGCGCGCGATGAACTTTCTTAACAGAGCACGCATTTTGATAATAAAATTCAATAATTTGCAAGCGCTGTTCGTTTGTGAGACGATTCATGGTTAAATTATAGACCAAACTGAAGATGTTTGACAGCGAAAAAAAAAACACGAAATGTGCGTCAGCTGTTTAAACCAGTGTTGGCAAAAAGATAATAGCTAAAAAATCACCCTTTACATATTCTTACCACGTTCCAGAGTTTGTTACAAAATAGAATTTATCTACTAAATACAAATTCATTTTGTGCCCTGAACCAAAATTCCATATGCATATATAAACTGTAGGAAAAAACATCCTTTTCATATCTCTACAAAAAAGGTCCTTTTTCTCGTACTCTCCACCCACCCTCTCTATCTCTTCCTATCTCTCTATCAAAGGAACAATAAAACATACTATATGTGCACCTTTCTTTTATTGTTCAAATCTACACACCCCGACAAAAGTATCTAGGTCACTGCCGTTTAAACAAAAAGAATAGAATAATAACAATTCAAAGGAGCAAGTGAAGTAGTAGGTACATACATATGTATGTATATGTAGTACTTAGGAGGGTTTTGTTTTTTACAAAAATATTCTAAGCTTTATGGGAAGGAAAAAAGGACGGCTATTACGTCGCTCGTCGTCATCGTCCTTCGAGCAAGGAACGGATGCGGACAGACGGATCAGAAAGAACCACATCCGTGGACATTTGAAAATATGTAATATCCAAAAGGAAACTTCTGTCAGTCACATTAGAAACTAAATTGAAGCATCCGCACAGAAAAAGAGGGGGCTGGATAGGAATGTACCCTCATAATAATGGTTGTATGAACCTTCTCGTATGTTCCTTCGTCCATAATACAACTTGGTCCGTTTTCCTGATGTGTTTCTTCTCATTTTCATTTTCATTCCCATTTTTGTTTTATTTTAATTTTGTTTGCATTTTATTCTCGTTTTCATTGCCATTTAAATAGAATTATTTCAAAACATTTTCCATCTCTGACAACATAACTCGCACACAGGGATGGTTGAGAGTTGTAAGTCACTATGCCCTGGTTCTTCATGGACTGTTGCGCCACCTAAAAAAAAAAAATTTCAAAACATTGTCCATTCGACAGTTGACACCATATTATGTTAAAAAGGAGTGTACGTCGCTCGTGGTCATCGTCGTATGTTCTCTCTCGCTGCCCAGAAAAAGAAGGGAGGTTTTGAGTTTAGCAAACACAAATAGAAAGGAACAAAAATCGATAAATGGATTTTTTCATTTTTCCTGATTGCGCTCTCAGAAAATGTAATAACCGCAGGGTGCTAGTGGCAGTAATTTTTATAGTAGATTTTATTTTGACATTATTGAGGTGAAAATTAAACGTCAAAATTTTACAAAAGTCCACAGATCTTTTATATATACGAGTATACAAGAAAGAGATTGAGCTGACAAACTGATTAAGTAACTGAAAGACTGACTGATCAACTGAATGACTGACGGAGTAACAGAATGACTGACGCAGTTAATAATTGACCTACTGAGTTACGGCTTGTTAAATTGGTTGAGTGACTGATTTCCGGACTAACTGAGTAACACATTGTCTGACTGACTGATTAAGCGATTGTCTTATTGACTGAGTTAACGACTGTCTTTTTGATTGAACAGCCGATGGATGGTTTGATTGACTGAGTAATCAATTGGATACTAATAATAATAACTTGCCTGGCTGACTGAATAACCAATAACTGACTAAGTGACAGATTTCCTGAATGGCTGAGTTATTGAATAACTAATTGACAGAGTAACTGAACGACTGACTAACTAAATAACCGACGCGACGGAGCAAACAAATTACTGACTAAGTAACTAAAGCACTAACTGAGTATTCGATTGCCTGAATGTCTTAGCAATCAATTGCCTTGCTCACTGAGTTACCATTTGTCAGACTGCTGAGCAACCGTTTCCCTAACTTGATTGAGTCTTTGATTGCCGAAATGATTGAGTAACCCATTATTATTATTTGACTGACTGAGTAACTGATTACTTTTTTGACTGAGCAGCCGATTGTCTGATTTACATAGTAACCGATTGCCTGACTGATCGAGTAAGTGATTGCCTAACTGACTGAGTAACCGATAGTTTTACTGACTGATTAGTTGAATGACTAACTTAACGAATGACTGGCTGAGTACCTACTGAACAGATCTGACTGATTGAGTAAAGGGTTACCTGAATGATTGAGTGACCGATTGCCTGACTGATCGAGTAAGTGATTGCCTAACTGACTGAGTAACCGATAGTTTTACTGACTGATTAGTTGAATGACTAACTTAACGAATGACTGGCTGAGTACCTACTGAACAAATCTGACTGATTGAGTAAAGGATTACCTGAATGATTGAGTGACCGATTGCCTGACTGATCGAGTAAGTGATTGCCTAAATGACTGAGTAACCGATAGTTTTACTGACTGATTAGTTGAATGACTAACTTAACGAATGACTGGCTGAGTACCTACTGAACAGATCTGACTGATTGAGTAAAGGGTTACCTGAATGATTGAGTGACCGATTGCCTGACTGATCGAGTAAGTGATTGCCTAACTGACTGAGTAACCGATAGTTTTACTGACTGATTAGTTGAATGACTAACTTAACGAATGACTGGCTGAGTACCTACTGAACAGATCTGACTGATTGAGTAAAGGGTTACCTGAATGATTGAGTGACCGATTGCCTGACGGACTGAGTTAACGACAGTCTTTTTGACTGAACAGATACTAATAATAATACATTGCCTGACAGACTGAGTAACATATTGTATGAATGACTGAGTAACCGATTGCCTTACTGATCGAGTAACTGAACAACAGACTCACAAAGTAACCCATTGTCTGACTGACTAAGTACAAGATTGTTTGACTGACTGATTAATCGAACTATTGACTGACTGAGTAACTAAATAACTGACGGAGTAAATAAATGACTAATTGAGTAACTGAAGAACTAAATGAATGACTATTTGAGTATTCGATTGCTTGAATGAATGAGTAACCGATTGCCCGAAGGAGTGAGACGAGTCAAAATTTGTTTTTCAATTATCCTTCTCAATGCCTTGCTTTGCCATCAGCTCCCTAACTCCAAACACAATATTATAATGGGTGTAAGGTTAACACAGCATGCCTACACCATACATTTACGGTCCGTAAAGGGGGCAAAACAATTAGTTCATCTGATGCGGAAAGAGCAGGGGGATGTTTTACTATAAATGCATACTCATAGGGAAAATAATATGTACATATTTTCAAAAATATATTGAATCTAATCAATACAGTCTTTGTTTTAAGGGAAATCTTTCTACATTTGACCCTGACTGAAGGCCAATTTACATCTGATCCTTTACTCACTGCACTGCACATTGGCACATTCGTGGTAATGGAATTTTTCATTACTTCTATTGTTCTTGCAATATGCCTTCTCTGTCCACATCCAAGTCCACGTCAAGTTAAGCCTCTGCATTGTCCATTGTAGGGTAAGGTAATGAATGTAATTTTTCTAATGTCAACAATGTCCACTGACGAAAGACTATTTACGACACGATGACGATGTCAGTCGCCTGGCGTTTTAATATTTATCGCACCGGCACCATCATCATCGCAAACCAAATAGATTAATGGTGTTTTTCGCATTAGAGCAATATGACATTAGCCCTGAACTATTCGAAGGCAGAAAAGGTTCATAAAGTTGAAGAATAATTTAAAGTAAAGGTACTTCATATACGATTATTATATAAGAAAGAAAGAGACGAAACACATCAGGCTTCATAATAAAACTTGTTGTAAGTAGTTTTTGTTTTTTTTTTTTTTTTAATGATGGCAGCAGACTTAATGTCAGCAAAAATTATTAGACGTCACAAGTCTTTTTGGCTCACTTTTATAATGCACACTGACACTATAAAAAGAAACTTCATAAGTACCTTCCTAATGGTAATTGACTTCTACGGAGTTGAGTTAAAAATAAAAAGGGCGTGACGACACTGTGGGTTTGTTAGAAGAAACAAATTAGCTGTTGGGTAATTAAAAATGTTATTTTATTGCAAATTCACATCGCAAAATAAAAAAAAAAATGTGAACGTGTGGAGTATGGAGGTACTTTTGGCCACGCAATAAATCGTACTTAATGTAATGAGGTAAAATATAAATTTAATGAAATTTACGACTCTCAGTGAAGTGAACAATGTCATTTATGAATTCTTGCCTTTTAACGTGAAGCTTTTATATATTTTTTTTTTTTAAATTAAGCGATCACGTATAAAAATAGAATTACATATTCAATTAAAGACCACAAACCGTCATTCAATTTATGGTTTTAAGTTGATAGCCCTGGTATTTCACACTTGTAAAACTAAGCTGTCATTTAAAATGTCATAATATAAGTTGTATATTTTCCAATCGAAAACGCGTTTAAATTATTTAAAACTTTGTACAAAAGTTATAAAGATCAAATTACGCAGCAAATGCAGGGTTGCCAGCACGTAACTTGATACAATCGAGGATTATCGATCGTCGATCAACTCGAAACAAATTATTTTTGACAGCACGTAATTTGAGACGGGTTCCATTGTGACTTTCACTTAAAAAAGCCATTGTGAACTATAAAATGAAATGTCAAATAAGTTTTGAAATTTAAATTATTTCATTCTAATTTCAATTTTAAGTTTTTTTCGAAATGTTTTTTCTTTGATTCGGAGAGTGAAAGTGAACGCGAAGAAGTGTGCTGTGCTTAAATCAAAAGAAGATATTTGAGAGATAATAGCAACCCATTCGAATTGAGTGAAAATGAGTAAATATTCAAAAAGAAAAGAAAGATCATGTAAAGGGTGTCCCAAAATTAACGCAAGATTTGAATTTGCCGCCATTTGTGCAGTGAAGTGTTGGCAACCCTGAAAAAAAGCAATTTGACAGCTAACAGTATAGGGTTATTAAAAATGGAGCGTTACACCAGAGAACAACGTGTCTTCATTATTAAAGAATATTTCAAAAATAGTGAAAGCTTGGCGGCTGCATGTTGAATGGATTATTGAACATCAACAAATGGATCCTGATTTTTCGAGCAAAATCATCCTAAGCGATGAAGCACATTTTCATCTTGATGGCTTTGTCAATCGCCAAAATTGCCGCATTTGGGGTTCGGAGAACCCACATGTGATTGTCGAAAAACAAATGCATCCACAACGTGTGACTGTATGGTGTGGATTTTGGGCTGGAGGCATAATTTTTTGGATGATATTGATGTGTCCAATATGTGGTTTCAACAAGACGGTGCCACATGTCATACAGCCCGTGAAACAATTCAATTACTGCATGAGACATTTCCAGGTCGTGTACTCTCTCGTTTCGGTGATCAAAATTGGCCTCCTAGATCGTGTGATTTAACACCATTAGACTTCTTTTTATGGGGTTATTTGAAATCACAAATCTATGTCAACAAGCCCACAACCACCCGTGCATTAAAGGAGGAGATTCAACGCTGCATCAACGAAATTCAGCCACATTTATGCAGAATGGTCATGGAAAATTTCAACAAAAGAGTGCGCATGTGCATGCAAAGCCGTGGAGGCCATTTGTCCGATGTGTTATTCCATACATAACCCTATCCTATGTACTTTACGAGTCAATAAAAATATAACTATCAAAAGACTAAAAACGGCGTTTTCTATTTAATTCAAATCTTGCGTTAATTTTGGGACACCCTTTATAATATTTGTAAAACATTTTTTTTTAGCTTTTTGCAGCCGTCTAGAGTCAACAAGGAATGTTTTCACACGATACTCAGGTCGTTAGATTTTCCAGAAGACAGAAGAAGAACATCAGTTCCACCAGTTCTACAGCTTTGTGCAACATTAAATCTCCTAGCACTAGCTAGGGAGTTACCAAACCAATGTTGGAACAAATGTGTTGCTAAGTATGGGACAGACAACAGTTTCCAAGTTCTTTCGCCGAACGTCGAGTCTCCTGGAAAATAAGTTTTGTCCGCAATAAATTAAATTTGATAGCTCTTAATTTGGAGACAGCAAGGAGTATTATTATAGGAAATTTAAACTACCGGGAATAGTGGGCTGCGTTGATGGTACTCATATTTCTCTCGCTAAATCAACTCATAAAATTGGTCAAAATCTCAGTCTGTTTTTTATTTATTGACATATTATTTTGTTTTTCCATTTTTATTATACAAAAATCACTGCCGACGATAACTAATTTCTGTCGAGTGAAAACTTTTGTAGCCGTTCGTCAACAACCTGATAGGTCCTAATCAGTGTGGCTTCAGACCAGGAAAGTCCACTATCGACCGAATATTCACATTACGGCAGATCTTGGAAAAAACCCAGGAGCTTCAAATCGATACCCACCATTTTTTCATCGATTTTAACGCGCCGCGTATGACAGCATCCATAGGGAAGAGCTCTACAGAGCAATTTCTAGTTTTGGCATCCCTGTCAAACTCATCCGTTTGTGCAGAATGACGATGGAGAATGCACGCTGCTCCATCAAGGTCGGAAAAGATCTCACCGATGCATTTGATGTCAAAAAAGGTTTTAGACAAGGCGATGCACTATCATGCGACTTCTTCAACATCGTTCTGGAAAGAATTCTGTAAAACTCAACCGTCAACACTAGAGGCACAATCTTCCAAAGGTCCATCCAATTACCCGGATACGCAGATGATATTGACATAATTGGAAGATCAAAGCGTGATGTCAGTGGAGCGTTTTTGAGCATTGCGACGGAAGCGAAGAAGATGGGTTTAGTGGTCAATGAGGCAAGACCAAGTATATGCTGTCATCAAAAAAAGGACATTGAACAACGACGTCTTGTACAAAACGTCACCATGGACAGCTATAACTTCGAGGTAGTTAAGGACTTTGTCTACCTAGGCACCGCTATAAACTCAGACAACGACACCAGCGCCGAAATCAAACGAAGAATAACTCATGCAAATCGCTACTTCTTTGGACTTAGAAGGCAATTGAGTAGTAAAGTCCTCTCTCGAGCATCTAAAATCACCATCTATAAGACACTCATCATCCCGGTTCTCATTTATGGCGCTGAGGCCTGGACTTTTCAAAGAGAGATGAGAACGTCTTAGGATGCTTCGAGAGAAAAATTCTTCGGGTGATTTTTGGTCCCGTACGTATAGATGGAGAATGAAGGAGAAGATATAACGACGAACTGTACGGGCTGTACAGCGACACTGACCTAGTTAACAGAATTAGAGTCCAACGACTTAGATGGCTGGGTCATGTAGAGCGAATGGACATCAACGCTCCAACCCGGAAGGTCTTCGAATCCAATCCCGAGGGACGGCGCAGTAGAGGAAGACCGCGACTCAGGTGGCGCACTCAGGTGGGTGAGGACCTCAACCAACTTGGCGTGCGAAACTGGAGACAGCTAGCTAGGGACCAAGCTGCCTGGAGACGCATGTTGGTTGAGGCCCAGGTCCGCCCCGGACTGTAGCCACCTTAAGTAAGTAAGTAAGAAAACTTTTGTATCAAACGTCAATTTGAAGTTTGTGTGCTGCCAAATCTGGCGAAACAATCGAGGACATTCGATTGAACCAAAATGTGTGCTGCCAATGTTTGATTGTATCGACTAAACTCGGTTGTATCAAGTTACGTGCAGGCACCCCAGACTGCTGAACGCTCACAAAACCTTAGATAAGCATTTTTGTTGTTGAACAAACACACCAATTTTTTGAACAACTTTTTCTTCAACAATGAGGCAAATTTCTAATCCAGTGGTCGCATAAGGGGCTCGAAAAACCAAACGTGCTTTCATCCGCTTTTGTAATATGTCATGCCTCTGCACCTTAAAGCAGGACGGGGATGAAAAGGGCTTTCTTAGCCCAAAGAAACAGCAATTAGCAAGAATTAATCTTAGTTTGATCTCAGCGCTGGTGTTGTTGGTGCCATTTTGACCTTGACTTCAAAACGTTCGTCGCTCCATTGACATCGAGCTGAGTTCTTTCGATTATGTCAATGTCATCAGCATTGCCAGTAATTGGAAAGACTTTTGGAAGATAGTACCTCTAGAGTTGACATTTAGGAGCTCTGCAATTCTGCATGCATGCTTTTGTGTGACCATATTTTACATCTTCAGCTCCAAGCTTTGTTTGACTTCAGCTTAGATATTTCAATCTTTACTTCTTCTAAGTCGAGAAAATGGGATTGTTGGTGTACGTCGTCTATATTGAATGGATCATCTTTACAGTGGAATTCGGTTCGTGCGTTCGTCGCCGTTATTTAGTCTGCAGTAGTGGTCCTTCCATATTTCAGCATATACTACAGAATTACGCTTGACCTGTTTATAAAACTTTTGAACTTCTGCTTCTTTTGAAATTCCGCTTTTGAACCTCTCAACATCTTCAATCGCACACTTCTCTGGCTCTTTCTTTTTGCTTCTTAGAAGTTAGTGTTTCTCGCTCTGATCTTTTGCTCGTAAGCTACTTTCGCTGTTCTTTGCAGCGCTGCTTTGCGTGCCTATTGTTTGGCTGCATTTGCCTGCTTACATTCCTCATCAAACCAGGCAGGGGTTTCTTTTCTGACAGTGACATTTTGTTAATCAAGCAATTTTTGATACTAAATTTCTTTTTAGATTGGAGCAATATCAAAGAGAAATCAGTTTTTGTTTTAAACTTTGTAAGATTAGAATAAATGCAAACTTACAAAGTTTTCATGTGATTTGAAACTTCAGTCCTCAAGACTTAATAGTATTCCATACTGTGAATAAAAAGCTCTGAAGATTATACTCTATATTCTCAAAGCATGTTTGAAAAGTTACTACAGGGTCCGGCACTCGAAGTGTAACTAATTTCAGTCCGTTGTAACATCTGTCAGTGTCAACTGTTTGGAAATTTGTTAGGTGACAGTTCTTAGTATAATTTAAAAGGGTTACGAAAGCGGACAATTTCCAAAAAATTCAAATAAACGGTAGAGTTTACTTGAAGAACCGTTCAAACGAGAATTTGAATCATCATCGGTTGGTCACCAGGAAGCAGCACCCATCACAAATAATGGTTTGGGCCGCTGTGACTAGGGATGGGCGTTCTCCGATTGTTTAAATTGAGACTAGTTTCAAAGTAAATACGATATATCATAGGGAAAATATTCTTGAGGCTGCTTTGAAGCTGTAGTTTTCATTCCCAAGGCGGGCAAATGTTCGCATGTCAACCCTAAAGATCTAAGACCTATTAGCCTATCATCATTCATTCTCAAAACTCTGGAACGTTTGATTGATATCCATGTACGTAACAGCATTGATAAGAGACTATCGATGTCTCAGCATGCTTACTGCAAAGGGAAATCGGTAGAAACAGCCTTACACACCTTGGTAAGAACTATCGAATACTCCCTAGAACAAAAATAATATACTATGGTGGCCTTCCTCGATATTGAAGGCGCTTTCAACAACGTTGACACATCCGCTATCACTTCTGCTATGACGACCCTAAACGTCGAATACTCACTCTGCGAATTGATTAATCTAATGCTAAAAAGCAGGATCATCAACTCTAAGATGGGGGATTTTTGTACGAAAAGGTCTGTCAGTAGAGGCACTCCGCAAGGTGGTGTTCTGTCCCCTCTCCTGTGGAACATAGTGGTTAACGAGCTACTAATATCCCTTGAGAGAGAAGGTTACAGAGTGGTTGCATATGCCGATGATGTTGCTATCGCCGTCACAGGAGAACATCCTAATACACTGAGAGACCTCCTCCAAAACGCACTAAATATGTTCACTAGATGGGCAGATCACTGCGGACTTAGTATTAATCCTCAAAAAACAGACCTCGTACTTTTTACACGGAAATACAAGATCCCAGAAATTATACCTCCCTCAATAAAAGGTGTACCACTAATTTTTACCAATGAGGCCAAATATCTTGGTCTGATATTGGACAACAAATTAAGCTGGAAATCTAATATTCAGGAAAGAGTTAAAAAAGCTACAGCAGCTCTTTTCCTTTGCAAGAAAGCCATAGGAAACAAATGGGGTTTTCAACCTCGCATAACTTATTGGCTATACACATCGGTCATCCGACCAATACTTATGTACGGGGTTGCAGTATGGTGGACTGCACTGGAGAAAGTCACTTACTACGACAAACTCAACAGAGTCCAACGCACTGCATGTCTCTGCATTAGCGGGGCTTTGAGAACCACACCCTCAGCAGCGTTGGACACTCTCCTCCATCTGACACCCCTCGACATTTTTAGCAAACAAATGGCAGCGAGTACAGCTATAAGACTCAACGCCTCATCTCAATGGACCAACAACAATGTTGGGCACTCCATCATTCTAAACCTCTTTGGTTCTATACCAAAGTACATAGACTACACTATCCCAAAACCTCAATTTGGTAAAAACTTCCAGGTATCCATTCCATCCAGAGATGAATGGGAAGACAATAAACTCCTTGATGACAAAAGCATCCATTTTTACACAGATGGATCCAAGACAAATGAGGGAGTTGGTAGTGGTGTGTACTCAGAAAAGCTTAATCTAAGCATCTCATTCCGCCTCCCTAATCATTGTAGCGTCTTCCAAGCGGAAATTTTAGCGATCAAAGAGGTTCTCTCCTGGCTAAGTGAAAACGTGATATCAACTTCTGATATCCGCATCTTCTCTGACAGTCAGGCTGCTATCAAGTCTCTTGACGGCGTCTCAACCAAATCTCTAACGGCCCTCGATTGTCGATCGTCTCTTATGGAGATGGCGCAGCAATTTAACATTCACCTATGCTAGGTGCCGGGCCACAGAGACATCGCAGGAAATTGTAGAGCCGATGAACTCGCTAAAAATGGAACTGCCATACCTATTTCACCTGGAAGGGAGAAGATAGGTATAACACTAGCTACATGTAAACTTCTGCTAAAAGAAAAAGCTTTCGAGATAGCAAACTCTAGATGGCACAATTTACCAACATGCGCAGCCACAAAACTAATATGGCCTTCATTGGACCTAAAGCACTCTAAAGATTTGCTATCCCAAAGCAGACTTGATATTAGCTCCCTAATAGGTGTCCTTACGGGACACTGTCTTATAGGCAGACACGCAACACGACTTGGTGTAGCCTCAAATGACTTCTGCAGAAGCTGTATGGACGAGGAAGAAGAAGAAACAATCTCTCACCTCCTCTGCACCTGCCCTGCTCTTTCACGAAGACGCGAACTTCATCTGGGAGAATACTCTTTTGATGATCCCAGTGAACTAGCTAAAAAGGATATCAGATATCTTCTTCGCTTTATAAAAAGCTCGAAATGGTTCAACTAGTGAGAAGTAATTCTTTAGATTCATGTGGTATCACAATGGGACTTTCTTCTGGCCTAAGTGTGTGGCTTTGTATCCACAACCACATTAACCTAACCTAAACCTAACCTTTGAAGCTGTTCGCAAACCTTGAACTTTTTAACAAGAACGCAAAGTCTTACAAAACAGCGCTTAAAACAAGAATGGTTGAAAAACAACGTTGCGATCTTCATTCTTACCACACAATGGCTCTCAAATTCACCTGACCCGAATCCCGAATAAAATAGGCTTGTTCGTATTCTTTGGCAACTTCCATTTTCAACTGAGCAATAACTGTTATTTCTGACACTACAAGATTTTGACAAAAATTTGTATATCGATAACGAAAATCGATAACAATTGACACTTAAAACGAGCTTTAGTTTAGAGGATATGTAAATAATACCAAATTGTTACAACCCCAAGTTTTTGAGACTCTTTTCACCACTTATTATGAAACGCTGGCCGTTCACTTTTATGAAAAGAAAAACATTCTACCCAAAGATAAAATCGCTGCCATTAATTTATCTACGATGAAGATGAACATTTTTCATAGCATTTCTTCAAATATGTATCTGTTCCAATTCTATTATAAACATCTATCCGTGACATAAGCTGAACTAAAAAGATGTTAGGAGCGTTGTTGATACATGTAAAAGACACATCGAAACGAAACAAAAACAAACTGTCAAATTGCCAACAAATGGGATAGACAAACTTTTTTAAAGCTCATCACAGGTTCACCACATGCGATGTTCATTACAAAAGTTATCCCTTTCGTTCGTTCCTCTTTCATTAATCACTCTTTATCCTAGATTTTATTATTGTGCAGATAGAAGGTAGAAGGGGGTAGGAAGGGAGAGGAGGGGGGGGGGGGGGTAATATTCCTATGTGAAGCTCCATATTCTCATCGCCCTAATTTATTGTCAAATAAATAAAACAAGTAAGCTGAACATTTTCTGGAAAATCATGTGTGCAATACATGTACCTACGTATGTCGTATACCTATGGGGAAAAAGCTCAACGCTGTTGTTATTGGGCTTCTCTTGATGGCAGAGACTGAAGCCAAAGCTAAAGCCGGAGACGTTAAACTAGGCCAAACTACGAGTATATGATCAAGAAATAAGAACTTCTCAAGTAAACAAAACCCATCAGAAGAATCTCATTAAATTCAACACACAACAGCAGTAGAGCGGCAACGTACTATAAACGAATGAACATGACTCCCGACGATGACGATGACGATGACACAACTTACGTCGAAGTGGAAGTAAAAGAAGAGGAAGATTTGATGCGACCGACTCGACGCTCTGCTGCGATAATGGTTTTAGTTTTTACCAAGAGTTGAATTCAGTCGCAACCATCCCATCATCATTACTACCGGGAATTCGTCCTTCTCTTATAGAGCCCTTCTAAAACCAACCTAAACCTCCATTCCTATCATCTACGAGTATCCTATCTGTGCGGTATCATCGCAATCCTTCAACTTTCGTCCTTGAGTGAACGCGACACAAAGGACTTCTGTTTTCTTTTTTTTTTTTTTTTTTCTAGATCAAAGATACATCAACGCTCAACGCAGCAGTAGGGGTTGAGTATATGGGTAGTCAGCTCCTCCAGGATGTGTGATGGGATGCTCCTTAAAAACGAATGGAAAAAAGAAAATCTCATGTTGCCAACTTATATTGCGGGAGATGCGGTAAGTCTTAGTCCCAATAGACACAACCAACTAAAAGGGATTGAGATAAGAAAACATTGCAGCACGCCGCCGCCGCACAGTGGTTCGGTTTGTATGGGAGAGCGGAAAAAAGTCTGTTAAATCTGAACGGTTCAACGGATTAAAATGAAATTTGGCAAACATGTTTAGATTAGTCTTTTACATATTTGGTCAAAATTTGGTTGAAAAAAAAAAATTATAAACAAAGTTATTGACGTTTTTCTAAAATTTGAGGGTTTTTGATTTTTGTATGGGAGAGCGGAAAAAAATTTGTAAAATCTGAACTATTGAACGAATTTTAATGAAATTGGAAACACAAGTTAAGATTAGTCTTATACATGCTTGGTCAAAATTTGGTCAAGAAAAAATTATTAGAAAAAAAGTTATTGACATTTTTCTAAAATTTGAGGGTTTTTGATTTTTGTATGGGAGAGCAGAAAAAAGTCTGTAAAATCTGAACTATAAAACGAATTTTAATGATATTTGAAACACATGTTAATATTAGTCTTATACACGTTTGGTCAAAATTTGGTCAAGAAAAAATTATTAGAAAAAAAGTTATTGATATTTTTCTAAAATTTGAGGCTTTTGATGTTATATTTAAATAAAAGTTTTTTTTAGTAAAATCTTAACTTTTTATTTTGAACAAAATAGTATTACTAACTATGTATATTATAAAATTAAATAAATAAATAGATAAATACATACAAAAAATAAATAAAAAAACAATGAAGTAGTAGTTTTATAACGCTAAAATGTGGTTTTTAGCGTCTGCGCTGATTGGAAGTATTTTCTTCTCAAAAACCTTGCACTAATGCTCAATAACTCAATACTGATTTTTTTTAATTAATCCTTTATATATATATAGATTTAAGTAAGAGATTTTATTCTAATAAGTCAGGTAATAAAAAATTACGCAATACACAACAAAAACAAAGCAATAAAACTTTAAAAATAACACCTTTTTTATTTCTACCTGCCATACTTTTAGCAAAAAACTAAAAAAATAAAGGATTATCCCTAATCCTTTTCTTTATTTTTTTTAAGCTCTATCATATAATTTAAAATATCATAAAACTTTATTGCTTTTCGTGTGTTCTTTCCAAGAAAATTGAGTTCAAAGTTGAAAAAATTTTCCGGGCAGAAATAAATGGTTTCGCAAAAATCGAAATTCTCAGACCTGTGTCAATGTATTAATTTTGTTTTATTTTTAAAATAAAGTTTGACATTTTTTCTTAAAATAATGGGCTTAACCAGTTCATTCTGACAATTAATAACGAAGAAATCAAACTTTTTGGTAAACACCACCGTCAAAACGCAGTTTTTTGAAATCCGATTCAGTGAAACATTTTTGATCATAACTTCCACATCTGCACGTATCTGCAGCTGATTTTTTCTGTGCTTTTACATAAATGCATGGAGCATATGCTGGCATACTTACTTTCTTGGAGTCTTTTGGAGCTTTTTTTTGAAATCAAAAAGTTTAAAAAAAACACATTTTTTCCTAGTACTTAAGCTTCAGACTACTTATAGAAGGTATCTTTTATAAATAATCATTTTTTTTGTTTTTATTTTAGATAATCGAAAATAGACCAATTAAATTATTTAAGAAGCTAGAGAATTTATTTAAAGGAACTTCGGAAAAAAACATCTCAAAATTTGTTGAAAATACGGTTCGCGATTTGAGTAAAATTATTTTTCAACTTTGAGGGCTTGTAAATCAGAACATACAATATATATGTTGAAAAATACTTTTAAATCATACGCTCGGGTTATATAAGAGTACTTAAACATAAAATTTAAAAGGATAAATATAACTTCTTAAAAAGACTTTTTTCCGCTCTCGCACCACTGTGCGCCGCCGCTGCCACCGCACCGCTACAGAATATATAAATCCAGGATACCATTATCATGTGGGCGGGGTAAAGACTCTTTAAAGATAATGACAGCTATGCTGAATACTGATGATGACAAGGCACGACGTCTTCGCCACCGTTTTCGTCGTCTTCGAACCGCTCATATAAAGTATACGAACGAACGGGACGGATGAAGAAAACTCACGCGGTTATGAATTTAGCTGGATTATGCTTGAGAAAATGTGTCCATGTAATATAAAAAAAAGGAAAAAAATATCTCCACGACTACGACTTAGTGAGTGAAGGAAAAGATGTTCTTTACATTTATATTGACAGGATGTTTGGAGATTTCCCATCGGTGGCAATGGGATTTCAGGATTATTTTTAAAATAAAGTTTGTTTGTTGTACTTACCAAGAATATGGATTTATTTTTGGTTTAACAATGGAGATGTGGAGAGTTTTTTGGAAGAATATCTGAAAAGAAGAAATTGAGGAAATTAATTAGTAAATTGTTCCAAATTCAACGAATTTGTATACAAATTTTAAAATGAAAAAAAGATATGTATCTATAATATAAAAATAAGTCGGGTTTTCCTTCCTGACACTATATAACTCCAGAACGCACGAACCGATTTCCACGGTTTTGCATTCGTTGGAAAGGTCTCGGGCTCCGTGAGGTTTATAGCAGACAAAATTTAGGAAAAATTTCAATAGAAAGCTATTGTAAAAGTTCCGATTTGTGGAATTGAAATTTTTTTAAATTTTTGACGTTTCAAGAGCCCTATATTCTAAACCAAAGCTTCCTTTTGGGAACCTTTTTTATTAGTCAACCATATCTCTAGAAACGTCAGAGAAATCTCTAGAGACTTCAAATAACGTTTGTTTTAAAGATAATAAGAAAAAAAATGCAAAAACAATCCATTCGCAGCGACGCACAGTGGCCCGTTTTGACTTTTTTGGTTGCAAAAATCATATCTCCTAAACGAATAAAGATATTGCTTTAATTTTTTTTTTATCTTGAAGGAAATTTCTAAGGCTATAAAAATTGTGACTTTCAAAAAAAACTGTTTACAGGGTGTTTCAGAAATTTGTGTTAAAATAAGAAGTTTTAACAAAGGTCATAAACATAGCGTTATTTTAATATGCAATCGTCAAAATCATTTTTTAAGTAATCTGAGTGAATTGAAACAGTAGAGCAAAAAAAAACTGTTTACAGGGTGTTTCAGAAATTTGTGTTAAAATGAAAAGTTTTAACAAAGGTGATAAACGTAGCGGTATTTTAATATGCAATCATCAAAATCAATTTTTTAAGTAATTTAGTGAATTGAAACAGTGGAGCAAAGAGAAAAAGAACCAATTCGAGTGAAACAGTGGGGAAAAAAGTATTTTTTTTTTAATTTTAAGGCATTTTTTTTTTATTTTCCAGTATTCAAGAGTACATAATGTATTTTGGTTATACATATATCAAAAGTCAGTGTAAAAAGAAATAAAGACAAAACAAATTAATATATAAACACTAAATTTCTTGAAAACTGTCATCTAAGTCCGGGGAAATGTGTAATAAACTCATCATTTCTGGAGAGTATCGTTCTTTCAGATCTTTTTGGCTTCTCACATGCCTTAATGAAGAAATAAGTGGATCCGAAGAGGTTGCAAGCATGTTAAATAAGTCCTCATTCTGCCGAATCCTTGAAACTTTACACGTATTCTGATATCGATATTTCTTGTAGTCTTTATTTTTGCATTCCTGGGCTTCTTCTGACAGTTCTCCAAGTGGTAGTGATTGATATTCAATGATATTTTGACTATGAACCAATATTTTGTGTAGTGTAGGTGTGAGTAATTTTTCAGGATACTTTTGTTTTAAAAGCTCTGCAGTTTTTTTTGTATACTCCCCAAATTTAACTGCATTCACTACTTCTCTGCAATTTAAAACGTTCAATATTACTTTGAGCCTCATTATAACTTCTCCATTGACTCCAGTTATTCGAGCGGTTGCATCTGACTGTTCAAAAAATCTTCTTGCAGTGTTTCCGTCATTAGTGTTTCCAAACCCTTGCTTTGGTTTATCCACATCAAGGCCAAGCTCATCGCGAAAACGCCTTTGGATCTCTTGTTTTCTTCTTTTTTCCGCCTCCTTGGTCCCAACCGATTCATCAGTACCTTCTCCTTCTGTCTTAACGAAGTTCTCAGGATTTTATATTTTTCTTTTGAGAGTCCCAAATCCATAAACAAAGCTAATGCGTTCTCATTGGTGTATTTTATGGGATTGTGTTGGGGAGTGTGAATGCTTTCCTTGACTCTTTTGACACGAAGTGGACTTGCAGAAGATATTGCCTGAATTATATCACTCTTCCCCTTTTCATGGGCCTTATTGTATCTTATACTCAAAGCTTCAGAGAGATGTTCTGTACATATCTCCTTTGTAGCTTTGATTATTTTTTGTTTTTTAGTAAATGTTGCGCACTCATTGACTGTCTTTCTTGGTCTTCCTCTCGATGTAGTTGGGAGATCACCCGCTTCTTCTGTTTGTCCGGTATTGATATGCAGAGATAAGGAAAGCCATTCTGCATTCTTTTTAAAGTTATTTCTCGATCTTTTGGCTGCTATCCATTTTCTATCAAGGTTGTAATAGAATTGTTTTAATATCTCTTGATTGCAATTGCATCTGGTAGTTGGTATTCAATTTCCACGGCAGATATAAACTCATTGCAAGTGGTAACATTGACAAAAAGTTCAAACAAATCCTTATTCGGAATATCCATTTTAAATTGTTTTGAAAAATAAAAGCAACTGCTCGAACGCTCGTTTGAATTCTAAATGATTATTTTAGTCAAATGTTTCATCTGTTTATACCTTAGAGTAAATACCTGCACTCAAGTCACTTTAATCCTTATATTAATTATATTTAAAGACACCTCAATAAAACTACCTGTCTGTCTACCTGTATACTAACATATTCCAAAATCGTTTTATCCTTAAATCTTATCAATAAATTCTTAATCTTAATCCTTATCAATAAAAGTACCTGATCAAAATTCAATCGTACCCGAAAACAAAAGCGTTATTTCAAATTTTATAACAGGATTAAAAAAATTAGTTCTAAAACTCTTGAAAATCTTATGTAATAAACAAAAAATAAAAATGATTTACCCTTTTAAAATAAAATCATCTTTTGTAAATCCACCACACACAAAACAAAGAAAACCATAAAAAAAAATTTCCATAAAAAAAGAGGGGAAAAAATGACTGACTTCATCACTTCAAATCTCCCTAGCTCAGTTCGATGCAAAATGACGCAGTTGATCTTTTGGTTTTATGTAAAGGAATATATAAGGATTCTGAATCAGTTGAGATCTTAGCACCACTCGTTGAACCTTTTTTTTCTATCCAATTTGAAGTCGAAAAAGTGTGCAAAAAGTAGTGTTTCCAAAAAAATTAAATTAAACAATTAAAAAAATTTTTTTGTTTTTTTTTTTGTTTTAACTACCGATCTAAATAATGGCAAAGCATATCATAAAAACAAAAACGAAAAGCGTTTGGAAGCCCTTTTTCTAGTTTTTTCATTCAAAGTTAAGAAAAAAAATAAAAAAAAATGATCATCATAAAAAATGTTCAACTTTGGCCTGCTCTATAAGGCACACCAAATTGAATAATATTTTCGATTACTCAAGCTCCAAATATTTGTGAGTCCAGTGAACTAAAAAGTTTTGCATTATAGACCCACTCGAAAAATGAATATTGCAAGCAGTTTTGCATAAACGGGCCACTGTGCGACGCTGATGTACGTTGAAATGCCCAAGTATTACACTTGGAATCAATCAACAAAGAAATTCCAACGTCGCAAACAAGAATCCCCAGTTCCAGATTGGCCACAGGTGTTTTCCACTGGTGCGCTAGGTCGCATGTACACTAGCCATCCTAGAAATGATGAATGTTTTTATTTGCGACTGCTGTTGGTAAATGTACGAGGGCCAAAATCATTTGCGCATTTGAAAACTGTGAATGGCTACCAATGCCAAGCATATCGAGAAGCATGTCAACAATTGGGTTTGCTGAAGAACGATTCTCATTGGAATTTAACACTTGCAGATTCAGCTGTTTCATCAAATGCGTACCAAATACGACCGCTGTTCGCAATTATCATCACCACATGCTTCCCTTCACAACCAATTCAGTTATGGAACAAATACAAAGACGACATATGTGAAGATATCTTACATCGCTTGAGCATTCGAACGAATAATCCCGACATGCAAATAACCGATGAAGTCTACAATGAAGGAATGATTCTGATTGAGGATCAATGCTTGACTATTGCAAACAAACTACTGATTGAAGTAGGAATGATTGCGCCAAATCGATCGATGCACGATGCATTGAACCATAAATTAAATCGAGAGCTGCAATACAATGTTGATACATTGCAGGAATTCGTTCGAAATGATGTGCCGTTACCGAATGAACAGCAAAACCAAGTATATGAAAAATTAATGCAAGCGGTGGGCAAAAATACTGGTGGTCTATTCTTCCTGGACGCACCTGGAGGAACAGGGAAAACATTTGTCATTTCATTGATTTTGGCCACTATTCGATCAAGCTGTGACATAGCTTTGGCGTTAGCATCATCTGGAATTGCGGCAACTCTTCTAGATGGCGGTCCTGCTGCACATTCTGCACTTAAGTTGCCATACTCAATTTAAACACAATTGATACTCCAACATGCAATATTTCTCGATCCAGTGCAATGGGAAAATTGTTGATGCAATGCAAGCTCATTGTTTAGAATGAGTGTACAATGGCACATAAGAAATCATTTGAAGCACTTAACTTCACACTGAAGGAACTTCGACGAAGTAACAACATCTTTGGCGTCTTGATGATATTGTTGGCAGGCGATTTCAGGCAGACGTTGCCAGTAATTCCCCGTGGAACGCCTGCAGATAGATGAATTGAATGCTTGCCTGAAAGCCACAAAAAATAATTTTTCTTCATCTTTTAATCCCCAAACAAAATGTTACAAAAAACGAAGCCATCTGGTGGCGAAACGGAGTTCGCTGGGTTTGCTAGTAAGATATTAAAGATAAAGATATAAAATCGGCTTCGATAAGAAGACAAAGACGACTTAGAAGCAAGTGAGAAGTCATGTAGAACTGACATATAATGTAGATTGTTTTTTTTTATTACATGTGCGCGCACTGAGGGGGCTATGAATACCCTTATAATATAATTTTAAACACAGTACTAGCAGTTAAAATGGGAGGACAGTATTAAAAGGAGATACCGATGCACATTAGTTTTAAATGTCTGCACATTGTAATGAGTGCGAAGTATTGAGTCTATTAGAGCGCACATTCGTGTAGTGCGGCCAAAGAAAGATTCCCTGTGCTTAACAGTACGTCCGAAATTGGGCCCAAGGGTATACTGATGAGCATTGAATTGTTTGAGGGGAGGAATGCTGCTGGCGATTTCGCTAGACCATTGTTTATGAAAATAGTGATAAAATAATAAAAACTTGCAACAGTGCCCCAAGAAATACAAAGGTTTCAAGAAGACAATGGACACCTATCATTTTGAGTATTTTGAGATTTTTGAAGTACTTTATTGGGGTACCAGCCTAAATATGAGAATTATACTGGGGTTTTTGACGAATAAAAGCTTTTGTAATAATTTATATCCAAATCATCGACGAGAAATAACGCGGTCAGGAAATGTCTCTTTGCTATTAAGCCCCATATTCGCTTGAGTTGGGTGGCATGTGACACCGTTTTGTTGAAACCACATTCTCCAAGTCGAATTCTTAAATAGGATGCAAAAAAAAGGAGGTTATTATATGACCATAACGCTCCGAATTTATGGTGACAATCGTTCGAAGAAGTAAGGTCCAATCACACCTCCGGACCAAAGAGCGCACCAAACAGTGACTTTTTTGTGGATGCAATGGCCTCTCTTGAATTACTTGAGGATTCTCAGAACCCCAAATAAGACAATTTTGTTTATTAACATATCCACCGCACCAACTGAGAAATGTGCTGTGTCGCTGAAGAAACTTTTGTTGGAAACATGGCCGCCCACCGCCTGGTGTTTAAGCACCCGTTTGATGACGTATCTACGAGCGACCGACGTTGTGAATGGTCAGCTGGGTTCAGTTTTTGTGTGAACTGGACTTTATATGGATGTAGATGTAGATCCAAATGCAAAATACGCCATAATGTGCAGTAAGACAGTCTTAATTTCTGAAAACGATTAGGAATCAACATATTTCAGTGGTACGAGCAAAACGATAATGCACCGTCGTCTCTTCAAAATTCTTCACAATTTTGCCAAATGCTTGCGTAGTTGGACGATTATTTAAACCATAATCCCCTCTTAAAGCACGATATGTGGCTGTAGCAGAATCACCATTTTTGTAGTATGTTTTAACAATTTTTGTGCGTTGTATGATAGTTAAACGATCCATTTTCGTAAATGCCAGACTGTCAACTGAGAAAAAAAAATGGTTTAACAACTTAGTTTGACAGATGTCGAATTCCAGCCCTATACTTTTGAAACCGCAAAATTGATAACCCGTTATATGCTCCCTCCACAAGAGATGGTTTGTTATGAACATACTGAAAGCTGTTTAGTTTCCTCGGTGCAAGTACCACCCATGGATAGTGGCATTGGGGAAGAGTTATCTTTTGTGAGAGTAGACAGCATTGAGTTTTTGAATCATTAAACTCTACACGGTTTTTAATTCGCCATTGGACAATGCTGTCAAGATCAGAATTTAATAAGGTTATCATTCGGTGCCGTTGGTTGTACACATCCGAAGGACAAGGATGGTAATATAAAGACGGACATGAAAAGCTAAGGGTACTGTCGTCAGCGAAACAATAAAGTGGTTTAGAAGTTTCAGACAATAGATCATTTATAAAAATAAGGAAGAGTGTCGGAGACAAAACCGAGCCCTGGGGCATACCATGTTGTGGATATCAGATTTAAATCTATGAGAATAAGTTTATTTGAGAATCATAAATTAAAAGCTTTTGGATGTCCAAGCAAATGCTAACATGGAAGCTTAAAATAAAGAGTTTTCCAATAAGGACTTCACAGAACTTCACAACTTGCTCAATAGACTTCAGCGTCTCTTCAAATCATTTATCAGGTTTAACTTTTGAGTCAGCTTGATCTTGTATGGGTGTAAACCAAGATCCTTACGTAAAGTACACCATAATGTGGTCTGACCGAAGCATAATTCTTGAGAACGCCTTGAATTGACTGATTTGGATCGTTTACTACTAAACCGCGCCGATATTTTCAATACGGAATATAACGAATATTTGGACTCAAATATGTCTACCAGACTTGTAATTGCCAGTATATTAGACCGAAAGTTAAAGTTAACGATCTTAAAGTTGCGATCACTGACTACGAATTTCTTTAGAACTTGTTTTTTGCAATTTGCAGTCGTTGCTCTTTCGTGTACTTTAACTTGACAATAACAGTTCGATGACAAGTGAAAGTGTGCGTTCACAAATTAAATTTATAGTTGTCAAGTTCCTATTGGAAAACTCGTAGTTTTTTCGTTAAGAACAGCAACTACTATTTAATACATATAATATTTAAATCAACAATTTAAGAACAACATTTTTCGTAGTCCTATATCATATCAGTAAAGCTCAACAAAACCATTAAACCGTTGCATTATAGAAATATCAATCAAATTAAAAGAAAAGAAAAATAAGAAGAAGAATAATATAAAATTCTGGCACAAGACGTGCGTTACTAGTCCCCTGTCGTTTTCCCAGATTTTGATTTCGAATGCCAATCACGTTCAATTAATGATTGATAGGTTTCTTGCGCCATAGGCTATACATATATATTAAATTTTATTTTGCTTCCGGTTATAGTTACATATGTACATATTATGATGCGTAACTTGGTAGCAGCAATAATGTTTCGTCCAAATTTTTATTAGACAATAAAAATATGCCTACACTACATACGAGTATATACCTATGTATGTATATGCATCGATTGTATAATTAACTTCCCACATATTCTCTTTAACATCAGAAGAATCTTTTTACTGATTTTGTTTTTCAGGCCAAGTATTGGATTGGTAAAAGAAATGCAAAACAAATTCATCATGATATACATAAGTAAATCCATTTATTAGTAAAAATTTTGGTTCAAGGTTGAGGAACATTATTATTTTATTAAGACATCACGATATATTACTGAAGCAGCAGATTTCACCCAATTACAGTCAAAATTAGTACATGTAACTTAATAAAAGTCTGGGATAGCAGACCTTACCCAATTACAGTCAAATAACTCACACGTCACTCAATTACTGTCAGAGATAGCTGAATTCACTTATCAACAGTCTGGTATGTCACTCAGTTACAGTCAAAGATAGAAGTCATCACTTAGTTATAGTTCATGTTGAAAGACGTCAGAGATCTAGAAAATTATTTAAGTACTGTTAAAGAAAACAGACGTCATTCAATTACAGTCTAACATTACAAACATTGCTTAACTTCATCCATAGATAACAGACATTACTAAGTTACAATCTGAGATAGCAAATGTTTTTTAATTACAGTCGGGAAAGCAGACACCACTTAATTATATTCAAAGATAATATACGCCACTCGTTTACAGTCTGGGATGGTAGATGTTACTTAATTACAGTCCAAGATAGCAAACGTTACTCAATTACAGCCTTACATAGCTGACGTCACTCAATTACAGTCTGAAAATACATTGCAGTTGAATATAACATATGTCACTCAATTACAGTCAAATATATGGAGCGTTACTTAATTACAGTATGGGCCCAGCTCAAGATATAAATAAGTGCATTTTCAGTTTAAAGTAGCGGACGTTATTTAAATACAGTGTAAAATAGCAGGCAGTACACAATTACAGTGTGGAATAGTAGATGGAACTCAATTACAGTCTGAGGAAGCTAACATTATTCAATTACAATCTAAGTTAGCAAATGTTTCTGACTTACAGTCGGCATAGCAGATGTTACTCTATTACACTCTGGGATAACAGACCTCACTGAATTACAGTCAAAGATTACAGGCTTCAATATATTACAGTCTGAGCTAACCGAGCTGACGGCAATGCCATAGCTGCAAAATTAATACAAATTATAAACAATGTACCAAAAGCAAAACGAAACAATAAATGAATGAATTACTTAATTACTTAATTACTTAATTACTTACTTACTTACTTACTTACTTACTTACTTACTTACTTACTTACTCATTTACTTACTTACTTACTTACTTACTTACTTACTTACTTACTTACTTACTTACTTACTTACTTACTTACTTACTTACTTACTAACTTACTTACTTACTTACTTACTTACTTACTTACTTACTTACTTACTTACTTACTTACTTACTTACTTACTTACTTACTTACTTACTTACTTACTTACTTACTTACTTACTTACTTACTTACTTACTTACTTACTTACTTACTTACTTACTTACTTACTTACTTACTTACTTACTTACTTACTTACTTACTTACTTACTTACTTACTTACTTACTTACGAACTTACTTACTTACTTACGAACTTACTTACTTACTTACTTACTTACTTACTTACTTACTTACTTACTTACTTACTTACTTACTTACTTACTTACTTACTTACTTACTTACTTACTTACTTACTTACTTACTTACTTACTTACTTACTTACTTACTTACTTACTTACTTACTTACTTACTTACTTACTTACTTACTTACTTACTTACTTACTTACTTAGTTATTACAGTCTGAAATAGCACACATAATTCAATCATAGTCTGAGATAGCAGAAATAACTCAATTACAGTCTTGGATAGAAGCTGACACTCAATTACAGTGTGAGATAACAGTAGTCACTCAGTAACAGTATAAGAATACAATTACAGTCTGAGATAGCATACATTACTCAATTGCATATCGATCGTTATTTAATTATAGTATGGGATAGAAATAATTGTATTTACAGTTTAAGGAAGCGGACGATATTTTATTACAGTCTAAAAGAGCAGTCGTTATTCAATTACATTGCAATTTAACTACAGTCTCGAATAGCAGACGACATTACTAAATTTCAGTCTTGGATATCAGATGTCACTCAAGTACAGTCTGAAATAACAAACCTCACTCAATTTACAGTCAAAAATCACAGTTCCAAAATTACAGACTTATTTCATACCAAATTTGCAGAAATATAAAATTTGTACAATAATCGTGTAATATAATGTTCTGAATAATTTTGTATTAATTTTTTCAAAAAACTAGACTTCAATTTCTTGAAATAATTCTAAGAAGCTTCATAAACGCTATTCATACAAAAACAGCAAGAACGTACGACCCAAAGTTGAATTTTTATTTTTGATTTTTGTGTGGCCAAAATGCAGTTATGTTTGTTATTAAATTATCTTCCTAAGTCAATTATTTTATTTTTTTTCAGGCAGGAAATCCGTTTGGTTAATTCATTATTGTTTTGTTTACGTTGTTTCTTTTTCTTCAAAAAAAAAACAACACAAACAAATCACACACACTCATGACCTTCATTTATTTACAATCTTGACCTTAACTGTATTTATTCATCAGGGTCATATTTCAAAAAAAAAATAACATTTTAAAAAATGCATTTCTTCCTTTTAATCCCCCTTCGTACTTGTATCATACGAAGAAATGCATTGTGACATAAAACGCTGAATTCAATTAAATTAAATCGAAGGGCTCTCGCTCTCTTATCAATCTGATATAAGATAAATGGGGCTCTGACGCTTTGATTTGCTTTGCTTTTTCTTTCAGAACGCAAACGCAAACGCGGACGCGACGACGACAATTCTTTCTGATATGTGATCTCTGACCTATCCTCGGCAATGATTGATTAGACATGCCTGGAATTATAGAGCTGCATCAGATTTAGCTTCAGCTCCAACTTCAGCTCCACACAGAACAGGCATGACCAATACATGATGATGCAGGAACATCAACATCACTTTCTTGGCCATTAATCTAATCAAGCAAAATGCATGACAATGATTCCAGAGCGAGATGCCAAAGCAAAGTATTAAATACGAAAAATCTGAATTTTGAGATACTTCAAAATGAGGAAGAATAATCATCATCATAATCTGGAGCTGTAGCTGGACTCATCACAAGAGCGAGTAAACTGTGAAACTGTGAACGAGAGAAATTGATGATAATTGTCATCGGACAATTGAATCGTTTAAGATCACTGTAATCATGTAATTAAGGCCTCTATATGTACTGTACTGTACATACATATATGCGGTTTTTTTTGTAAAGATTTTCTTTTTGTTGGATTTTGTACTTTTTCATATTTAAGATGTTGGGATTTTCTTTTTATTCATTTCATTTGATTGTGATTGTTCTATATAAGATAGAGGTTTTGTTTTGTTCGATGCGGGCGGCGGGGATTTAATGTTGTTAAATTGGGACTCGTGTGGTTAGTTTATGGTTTATGTAATCTTGAAGTTTTGGGCAACTTTTGAATGTGTGTTTGTGTTATTTCTTGTTTGATAAAATTAAATAAGGGTCAAATTTTCTATTTTTGTTTAAGATTTCGTGATCGTTTCTGTCGTTGATAGTAAATTCATATTTATGTTTTGTTTTAAAGTTAAAAGTTTTTAAAGGGACTTACAAGAGACAAGATGTTAAGTGTTTTCCAATAAGAGGTTTCATTTTGAGTAGCCCGCTTTTATTTTATAATAAGCGCACACTCAAGGGGATATTACTACCCTTATTATGAAGACACAGTTCATGAGTAAAAACACTCCATATAAAGACCGGAATATTTGTTTACATTGTTGCATTTGTAATTTTGACATTAGGTCCATTAAAAATGGAAGTCCAACAACAATTCGATGCGGTGTATTTACTTGTTTTGACAGATGTTGTTGTTTTTTTTTATTAATTTTCTAAATTGAGGTGATGTCACACTTTTATGTTTTTTTTTAGTTTGAAAAACTTAAATTATAGTGAAATTGTTATAACTTGTTCACTTTTTTATAATTATCAAAATACTTTTATGCAATAGTCATCGTTTTTAAATTCAAAAAAAAAAAGAATTATTAGAACATTCAAAAAAGATAATTTTTGGAACTTATAATTTTACCTGGATTACAACTCTTTATATTACATTTAAAATTTAAAAAAAAAACAATGTTCTACATTTTTGCTAATATTCTTTCAAGTTTTCTTTACATAATACAACAAATGTCTTGTTCAGACAATTATAACTTTTTATTGAATTGGAAAGTGTATTCTACTTAGTACACACTTTTAAGTGTAGTCAAATTACAAATTAACAATTTCTTGACACTTTCAATCAAAAAGACCTCTAGGCCACTAGGTGCCGCCCCCTTAAGGGGGTCATCCACCGGTGTAACTCGTGTTCTTAACAATATTTTTAATTCAAATTTTATATTTATACTGTGGAAATATGTTAATAAATGATAATGAACTTAATAAAATTGTATCTATTTACTGGTCGTAAAAAAAAAAATCCTAAAAATTCCTTACAATACAGGCCGTCACATGGAATGACCCCCTTAAGAATCGCCGACATAGTACTATAGGTTTTATATCCAAAAAGTCAACCTATTAAAGTATGTAAGTTTGTTTTGGTGGAACAAATTTTATTGAATTTTAAAACGACATCTTCTGTTTCTTAGTCCCAACAAGAATTTTTGTTTTAGAAAGAAGTATACTTGTAAGGTTATTTTACGCTAAAAATGTATTTTTTTAAAAAACGTATGCTAGCTATAACTGCGCCCGAAATACTTCGCCAATATAACATCATTTTTCTTTTAACATATACATTTAAACGTGTTGGGTTCGATATCCCGGTTTTTATATTACCGTTTCTTAAAATCCCGATTTTAAAATCCCGTTATTTATAATCCTGCTTTTTATAATCCCGATTTTTTATAATCCGGCTTTTTGTAATCCCGTTTCTTATAATCTCGTTTTTTATAATCCGGTTTTTTATTATCCCGATTTTTCAATAAAAACTAGTTGTTTAATTTCTTAAAAATTGCGCGATTTTTAAAAATTAAACAACTAGTTTTTATTGAAAAATCGGGATAATAAAAAACCGGATCCCGTTTTTTATAATCCTGCTTTTTATAATCCCGATTTTTTATAATCCCGCTTTTTGTAATCCCGTTTTTTATAATCCGTTTTTTTACTATCCCGATTTTTCAATCAAAACTAGTTGTTCAATTTTTAAAAATTGCGCGATTTTTTAAAATTAAACAACTAGTTTTGATTGAAAAACGAAATTTGAAAAAAATTAAAACAAATTCAAAAATGAGATATTTTTCTAGATTCATTTTATTGTAACCTTTAACAAATACAACATATCAAAAAATAAGAAATATAAACTAAAATAGTATTCTTTTAAAACAAACAAAAATCAATTAACAAAGTCAACGATAGCAGTAAAACCGTCATCAAGAGGTAGATTTGCTGTGGGATGCATATTTTTTGTAAACAAAAATGAATGTTTATGTACAGTAAAAAGAAAACAAATTACGATATTATAATAATTAAGTCAAGTAATTTAACATAAAAACCTTTGACTCCTATTGTTATTTAGTTAAATGCACGTATTTTGTAAAACAAAAAAAACGGGATTTTCGGGATTTGACGGGATTTTAAAGAGCGGGTTTGCAATTGATCGGGATTTTGAATAAGCCGGATTTCAAAAGACGGGATTTCAAAAAATTGGTATTTTTAGAATACGGGATTATAAAACTTTTTTGTCGGTATTTTTTAAAAACGGGATTTTAAAAAGCGGTATTCCGATACGCTCCTAATTTAAACAAATTATAAGGAATAAGAAAGACAAATTATTTATTTTTATAACTTAACATTATATAATTATACATTTTAAAACAACTTAAAAACATGATATTTGAATTACCCAATTTTTCTTATTAGCATTACATCAGTTTTCTTTTCAAGTTTATTACCTACAAAAAAACATACATATACGAAACAATATAACAAAATACAACACACTTTTCAGCCCACCCGATTTAATTTATTATGCCTATATTCTGCAGTAGATTTAATTTATTTTTCCTTAGCAACGAATGTTGCAACAAAATTGTCCATTTAAAGTCAGGTAAGCACTATACAATTCATTCTTCGTATTTTCTTATCAATTCGTGGTGAATTGACTTTAGCAGTGGTGAATTGACTATAGCAGTGGTGAATTGACTTTAGCAGTGGGGAATTGATATTAGCTTGTAGCCAAACCAAAATGACAGTGGTGAATTGACTATAGCAGTGGTGAATTGACTTTAGCAGTGGAGAATTGATATTAGCTTGTAGGCAAACCAGTATGACAGATTGGTTTCCGGTCTTTATATAGAGTGTGTCTTTGCTCATGAGGCTTGGTTCTTCTTTATCTCCGAACATTGTCTCGTACATTTAAGACGGTCATTTCGGAATTACATTACGGTCTCTTCTCTAACAATTTTAAATTAGAGGTCACGATGTAGATCGTGGATCGTGGATTTTTGGATCGGTTCAGTGTATATTTTCTTTGTATAGCCTCGTCTGTGTTCGCTGTTAAATTCTTTAGTCTCTGAATTGCTCAGGGCTAGCTTCTACTTTTCCGTTAAGGATTCTGGATCCCTGCCAGTAAAGCTCCTCTTACAATCATCTCAGCGTAGCTATTCATGTGTGCGAGAAATGTTTTCAGGGATGTAGGGAACCTACAGTTTTAAGCCAAATCCGAACACTTTTCATGACAAGAATTAATTTTGGAGAATTTGTCAATTCCTCGCAAGAGGCAGAAAAAAAAAACTTTAGATGGCACAGGAAAGGATTGAACCCAAAACCTCTGGCGTTTTTGTCTGCGTCTATCTGGGATACTTGCTATAGAAGATGGTGGCCCTATCATTGTCTTGTCGTCAGATTCCTAGTTGAGGACTTTTCCCGATCTGATCAAGATAAGCACGAGTGCGAGTTTATGAGTGCGTTCGTTTACGTTCTAGTTCTGTCTTGCCTTTCTTGAAGAGATTTTTGTTCAGGGCTGACAGGAGGCCGGTCTTTACCAGAGCACTCTCTTTCAAGGACGGTCATTTTTTCCTAATCTCTTTATCGCCCTATTGCAGTTGGATTTCTTGCTCCGCCTGCGAGTGTCACGTTCTGCATGATGGTAGGTTGTCATATGATTTTGAAATCACCAATATTGTTTTTGTTTTTGATAAGCGATGTACTGCGCGCAGCTTTGTCAGGTCGCGGAGGGATCCAATGGACTTTGACATCCTATTTAAAGGACGATATTTGCTTGCTTTCTCATATCCATCTCCATCAAGTGGCAACAAGCCCCGGAACCCGACTATTCTCTTAAATAAATATGTCCTCGTAACCGGTGGAAAAAGTGGAAAGCTTACAAAACCTTCGAAGGTGGAACCGAACAAGACGTCATCTGCAGCATCGGCAAAGCTAAAGCGGCGGCGTTCGATATGTTGTCGAAAATTTGGAGGAATAACTCTATCAGCTTAAGAACAAAGCTACGACTAAGAGCAGTGGAATCCGCTCACACAAGAAGGAAGAAAAGCTGGACGACCGAGAAGCACATGACGCAGGACAGCCGAGGCGTAATCAGCGTCACTAGGGAAGAGTTATAGGGAGCTGAAACACATCTCCGGAAACTGTACACGATGGCGCGTAGGCGTAGTAGAGGCCCTCTGCCCCTTAAAGGGCTTCCCAACAGACTTAACAGGTCTGAGGACCTAAGTAAGTAAGTAAGTAAGTAACTACATACATAAATCCTCCATATCAAGTTAGAGAATGGGTTCAGAAGGAGATCAGCCACGTGCCTCCCACGAGACCATTGCTGTACAGACGAGAGCCAAACGTAATCCTCCCACCACCGGATTTTAATTAAAAATCATCTTCAATGTTCACAATTCTTAGTGGCTTTTTCATTCGGGCAGAAAGCACCCAAAGGTATGTGTGCTGAGATTTTCGCTGAGTTTAACCATCTTTCTCAGCTTGTCAATGAGAAAACTCGAATATCGGCCGAGCAGAAAATACTGTTGGCTTTGGAAAATAATGAAAACTGTCACTTAAGCTCGTTTCTCGAATTCTGTAATTCTGAATTTCGAATTGCAAAGACTATTGAAAATAAACGCGGCGATTATGAAGCTGGCAATATTCAATTTTATTGTGTTTGCTAAAAATTTTCGCCATATCATGTTGACTCTTTATCCGCTCTTGAAATTGAAAACGATTTTTTATTCTTTTGTATGCCTACTTCTGATTCCTTGGCACAACTTTTGATGCAGATTTGAAACGTCAAAAGTTACATATACCTCGTGCAGAGGATGCGTTGTAAGTTATCAACATTTCTTCAGTTTTTGATCAGCGGATTTTCTAATAGTAAAAACAAAGTGCTAAGTTGTCGGACGCGATCCGCAGTACATTTATCGGGTTCTGTAATCGCGGTCTATAGTTCACGAATTTGATTAAAATGGTATTTATTATCTTCGAAGTTTAAAAATTTTACAGTGAAGCAGTGAAAAACCACAAACCATGATAAAACATTAAAACAAATATTAAAAGGCATTAATCACAATTTTTGATAAATTATTATTAAATTATCAAAAAACAATAAAAAAAAAACTACACAGTGATTTAGTGAAAAATTCCAAGACTCACAGATTTGTAAACACATTAATCTCAACAGTGATACAAATGCTTTAAGTTTAAAGATTTTTTTTTAAGAAAGAATAAAGAATGTACATACTCTTCACTCTTTTTAATCTAATTCAATCAACAATTGATTATGTTTCATTTATTTCTTCGACCTTTTCTCCATCACTTAAATATGAACAAATTGATAAGTGAGCAAAAGCAAAAAATTAATTTCGTCATCACTCGAACGTGCGTGCAATTCAATTATTCGATCAATCAAAATTAAGACTAAAACTCTTGTATGAAATTATACACTCGTACACAACATCTTGAATCTTGAAGCCTGCTGCGCTTCGGCCGGCCAGCCAGCATTGCCATCACTTGTGCGCACACAATACGTATAGTATAGGTATTTCTTCCAACATAAACAATGATGAAGTGTATCGCAGGAAAAATAAAATATCTTACATAGAGCTCAACTCATATCTCATCAATTGAAAGAAATTGATAAAACGGAAACTCAGTTCAAACAAACATCACCATGAAACCGGAAACACTTGAAGTACCTACACTACACGCTGCCGCTGCTGCCGCCGCGCGCCGGCTGTCGCCATCATCGCAACGACGACCAACCAGCGACAATGACAACAGTTGAAACAATATTAAACTGACACACACTACGAATACGAAGAAGAAGACGAATTGTTTCCCGAATCCCTGAATTAAATCAATGTCCTCATTTATGGTATCATTGAGCTTCATAGTCGTAACGTCTTCATTCAGCAGAATCAATCAGATCGATGCTGGAAATCTGCTTCCAAATTGTTCTCGGGTATCGAGTTCGAGTTCCACTCGAATGGGTTTGATGAAAACTGGAAAATCGAAATAAATTCGTGTTAACGTTGTTGTTATTGTTGTTTAGGGCGATGAAAAAAGGTCAAGAAACGGAAATTACGTCCAAAATTTGTTTGCACAAAGATTCGAATATTCTTTTCCACATGATTACACAACATTTTTCCTCGAGCGTTGTACAAAAGATATCTGGTTCCGCTGATGCCGAAGCAAATGCCGATTCCGTGGTTCCACCCAAATGCATTTTTCTCTAAAATGAAATCTGACCTACATTTTCATCATCAGCATCATGAGGGCTCCACCAGCAGCTTCATTTTCCTCATCGTTTCATTTTCGGGAAGTTTTTCTTTTTGTTCTCCAAACAATTTGTGATTTTATAAGTGGGTCAATTTGTGTTATCTGCCGCTTGGTGGAGGAATAAAAAGGAACAAATAAATTATAGGCTTAAAGGAATGCAAGAAACAAAGAGCGAGGGAAAACAACAACCACAACAACAACAAGAAAATTGGGATACAAAATTGTGATTTGAAAAAATGGGTGGCTAATGGAGTATGGACTTATTTGTATAGGGATAACCTTGCTCTAGATTTAACAAGCTGTGAAATACTTAAGCGATTTTGTTTGTTTTTGATGCAAAATGAAATTAAGTTTTGATTAAAATTCTACCCGCAACATCCGTTCATTTCATATAATATCCAAAATTAGTTGGGCAGGCATTTAATCGGCGATAAGAGACAGACGAGGAACGTGATAAATTAAAATTTGTAAACTTTTGACAGATAAGTGTTACGTTACGAACTTCATAGCAATTATTACGGTATTGTGAATGGTTGATTTGTTTGTCTATACGAAAAGGGTGTCTTAAGCAATATTCACATGAGCACGACCAACGACCAACGAATAAACGAATATTCGTCGATTTTGACATTTCTTTCACATGAGTTTTTAATTCGTCGCGAATGAAGTTTGACATTCACCACTGAAACCAAAACAAGAACGATTTTTTTAGGTTAAGTACGCGCGATTTTTTTATTCGTTGCGAGTGTTGATAATGTGGAACGCGAATAAAGTTTGACAGTTCGTATCAACTATAATTTTTTTCGCGACGAATACATTTGTTTTCTTAAATTTATTAATATATGATATTGAAAAGTAAAAGTATGCATCATAAATCAAATAGAAACTATATTGCTATCGTTTTGTTAAGAATTTGTGTGGAAATATGTCTTTAAACGTATATAAACTCACATTTTGTAATTCATTCATCGTTCGTTGGTCGCGCTCATGTGAATGATGCTTTAATGAGCCAATAACAAGGTGCCTTAGAGAGGCCAACTCAGTTGCTAATCATATTGACTTCCATAGCAATATTAGTCGCGATACCTTTAAAAGTCTTATTATTAATTTATTAACTTTTTTAAACTATGGTGGTTAGGTGTTTTATTATTTGTAAGTATTTAGTTATTTTTAGGTATTTATACAAACTTGTGAGGTATCGCATGTTGCTTATAATTTAATCAGTAGTCTTTAAGATTATAAATTTTTATTTAAAATGTATATCTGCTTGATGGGAAATAAATAAATAAATAAATAAAAACCATTTGGGGGACTGTCACCTTAAAAGAAATCGGTAAGGTCTATCCAAAGTGAAACATAATCTCTCAGACTATGTAATTGCAAATAAAATGTTTGATGTAGAATATACAACAAAATAATGATAGACGATCTATGCATGTATCTATTGGATACATTTACCTCCTGGCATAGCCTCATTAAATTGAACAACATTCCAAGTATCTATCAAATCTTCTTCGTTTACATTTTTATTTTTATAAATTTATTTATCTCTCTTTTACTTATTTCATTTATTCAATTTTATATAGTGCTGAATAAAAATGTATAGTATATAATTATAATATTCAAAGTAATTATTGCTTACATTGCATGATCCAAACATGATGGATGTGTGGTTCTGGTGAATTGTGTATAAAGTTTTGAGTCCGTAAAGATGCACATAGTTTTTGTTTTTTATTTGGTTTTGTTTTAAGTCTTCAAATAACTAGGTTTTGTGTTGCACCTCTACAAAATATCTATATAATATCCAATGAGCAACCAAGCGTTGGTGTTGGTTTCAGATCATGAGTATGATTTACTCGGAGAGGGATGAATCTTATAATAATTGTAATTACTATTAAAAGAAAAGAAGATACAAATGTGCATACTCATAATCATCGTAATTAAATTACCTTGACTTTCTTCTTTTTTTTTTATATAAATTTGTTTCGGGAGATTGTGTTTGTTGGTGAAAGAAGCCGGATTTAAATTTTTGTTAACTCAATACGCAATAAAAAGTTAATATACATTATAGTTCAAAATTACACCCGTTTCAAAATTACACCCGTTTTTTCAGCGTCGAAAAATTGGATTTTGTGACTTATAACAACGTTTAAACAATACCTAAATGATAAATTCTGTAGATAATGTTATTCTCTCCGAAATAGCACACGTAAATGTAATTGAATAAATATACAATTCAATTACTTGTAATTGTAATTGTAATTGTAATTGAAAAAATGTACTTACTAATTACATGTAATTGAAAAATGTAATGCGTTTGTTCAAGTTATTTAGGGAAAGAACTCTTAAACTGCCATTTCGGTAATTTTTTTGTTTTAAAATCGAGTGAAATTTAAATGACGAAAATAATATTTAATTACATTTTTGTGTAATGATTATTGTAAAAAGCAATTATCAATACTGCTTTTTCGACCATTGCTTTTGTTATGTAATTCAATTGCAATTTATTGAAAAAGTTTTCAATTTTAAAATTTCAATGACACGTAATTGTAATTGAATTTGTTTGCAATCAAATTCGTTAGCTCTGATATTTAAAAAGTAAAATTTAGTTTGTTTACAGTGGGTTAAGTTTAAAAAAAAAAAGTTAAGAGAATGTGGTAAGATGGCGCTAATCAATTAAAAGCGGCTGGTTACCTTGATCCGTTTCAAGCTGTGGATTCCCTTATACAATTGCAGAAAATATGAGTAACTAGTTGACCCGGCCACGCGTTGCTGTGGGTAACGTTTTTTTGTCATATTTAATTTTTGTAAACTATTTAAATGGAACGGTAGAGAACATCAGACATGGGCAGGGCATCACCTCACCATGCTTTTTTACATTGAAGCCATTTTGATTTTTCACTACCGTTACCCCTTATTACAATGAAATTATTATTTACGAACGAAGACGGACACGTTAAAGCTGGTATACAAATTTACTGGTTTGGGATTTGAAGGGGAAACGGGAGCGGCTTGAAATGCTGTATTTTAAAATACTGTATGGTTAAAATTCTGTATCATACTGTATGATACTGTATATTCATAATTATTATTATTATTATAAGCTTTTATTTGCCATTATTGATATTTTTGTACAATATTTATTTACATTTTTGTTTACATTTTCTGTTTCTTTTAAATTAATTACTATATAAAATTGACATATTTTTTTTTTTAATCAACTTTAATATGTAAGCAAAGTTTGAATAAATAAATGGATGCGTGTCAAAATTCTATGATCTGGCATAAGCCTCCTCCAATGTTGCCCAGAGATCTCTATCTTTTGCGTCATTGTACCAACTTTGTCTTTCTTTAAGCAAATCGTCTGCCCATCTTTTCTTCGGTTGTCCAATTGGTCTTCTGCTTTCTGGTGGTGTCCATTTTGTAATGATTTTTGTCCATCTTTGGTCCTGTATTCTAGATATACATATGTCCTGCCCAATTCCATTTAAGGAGTTTTGCTCGTTCAACCACGTCCGTTAAACCAGTTCTTCGTCTTATTTCTCTATTTCTCACTCTCTGGCTTATTCGTAGGTTAAGTAGTTTTCTTTCCATCTTGGTTTGGCATATTCTTATTTTGTTAAGTAAACTTAAAGTCAAGGATAAAGTCTGTAACCCATACGTCATAACAGGAAGAATAGCAGAGTCTAGTATATATTTTCGTGTTTCGTCTCTTAGATTTGATTGTAATATTTGTTTTAGACTCCAAAATTCCAAAATTGTTTCCAATTATTGGTAATGCGTCTAGAAACTTCTTTTTTCTCTTGGTTAATGAATCACTTAGTCTGTCCTAGATAAGTATAGTCTTCTACATATTCTAAGTGTTCGTTATCCAGCATTATGTCATCTTTAATATGGTTAGTCATTATCTTAGTTTTTGACTTATTGATATGAAGTCCAACTTTCTTGCATTCATTTGTCAATTCTATGAGCATATTTTGTATTTGTCCGGAAGTTGATGAGATGAGAACTATGTCATCAGCGAATCTAAGGTTGCTCAAATATTGTCCCCAAATATTTATTCCATATCTATTGTCCCAGTTTAGTTTCTTGAATATTTCTTCCAGTATCGCAGAGAATAATGGTGGTGACATTGGATCCCCCTGTCTTACGCCTCTCTTTATTTTTATTTCTCTTCCTATTCTTTCGGTTTTTATTTTCGCCACGCTGTCTGTATATATATTTTTCATCGTCCTTATAAAGATAGAATGAATTCCTATAATACTGTATGGTTAATATACCATATCTCAAAATGCTGTGTTCTCAAAATACTGTATCTGATAATACTGTGTCTCAAAATTCTTCTTCTCAAAATGCTGTATGAGCAGAACATTATCTAAAAATACTGTATTTTTGCAAAATTCCGCTCTTAAGCTTCCATTATAGAGAACAAATACAAATCGTTTTGATAATGTAAAAAAGTGCGCAGTTTTTTACATTATCAAAACGATTTTTATTTGTCAGCCTATTTACAGCATTTTGAAATACAGAATTTTGGTATACAGAATTTTAAGATACAGAATTTTGAGCTACAGTATTTTGATCATACAGTATTTTGTACATACAGTATTTTGAAATACAGTATTTTGAGATGCAGTATTTTAAAGACAGTATTATATTATGATCCATACAGGATTTCGAACCCAACCCAGGGGAAACACTTTGAACACAATTGATCAAAATTTTCGTACAGTTGATGTAAATTTAGAATTTATTATTATTATTTTTATTCAAGTTTATAACAAATGAGTATATTACAAAGTTTTTAGTAAATAACGTTTGAATATTTATTTTGAATTATAAATACTTTTAATTTCAATTTAGAACTAATCGGAGCACAATATTTTTGGTTAACCTGTCTTTCCATAACACAAATAGGTTCGACGGTTTTCCTTCACGTGCGAACATGCAACTAGGGCCTAGTGACTTACAACTCTCAAGCATTAATGTGTGCGAGTAATGTTGTCAGGGATGGAAGGGACCTACAGTTTAAAGCCGAAAGAAAGCACTTTTCATAACAAGAATTACTCTTGGAGAATGGCAGTACCCGTGAAAAAAACTTTAGATGGCACAGGCAGGGATCGAACCGAACAGTGAACATGCATCTGCCCATGGGAAAAACATGGATTTTCCAAATCCAAACCACAAATGGACATTGTTTTTCTATGAGCTTATTTATAGACATTGCAAAAGCTAAACGAATTGAAAACTGTAACCTTCGAAAGGTATAATAGAATCTGATGGTACGTACCATTGGAATACGTGCCAACAGAACCACTTATTGCTTCATGAATATTTCCAGTGATCTTTTTGATGACCAAACGTGTACCGTTTGGATTGAAATTACGCAGGAGAAGAATAGGTGAACCAATCTTTAATCGAAGATTATGTGGTAGCATTCCAGGTATATCTAGTGAATTTTAAAATTCATTTGGAAAAATGTGCACTATCATCTTATTTAAAAGTTATCAGATCGCCTAGTAACAACTGTTTTATCTGGAAGTTAATTTCGTCAAAATCAACATTTTTGGCTGCCAAAATAGCCCGATGACAGAAATCGTCTGGCAGTTTAATGCGTTGCGTATTCGGTTGTATTACATTCACTATAATATGAATTTAATTTATATTTCAGTTAAAGTAACACGTGGCCTGCTTTATTGACACCAACAATTCAAAAAGTAAAATTCATTGTATTTCTTTTACTACAAAATAAATTCAACCTTTACTCTAGCCTCAACAATATGTGGTGGTTATGCTATTAAATTGTAGCTTATATGAAACATTTGGAAGTTTGACATAACGCCATCTATTGAATACTTACTCAATCCAGTCAACAGATGCCGCCACCTGTTAGAGTCGCTTGGGGCTAACAGAGATGGACAAATAGCAATAAAATAATATTGCCATCATAAACTGAGATGTAAGCTATACGATCTTTTAAATTTAATTAAAATCGGTTAAGTTGTTTAGGCATGATGGTTAGTGCGTTGGACTGTCATGCCTCTTGCGAGAAATTGACAAATTCTTCAAGAGTAATTCTTGTCATGAAAAGTGCTTTCTCAAATAAGCCGTTCGTTCGGGTTCGTCTTAAAAAACTGCAGGTCTCCTCCATCCCTGAAAACATACTCGCACACAGGAATGGTTGAGAGTTGTAAGTAACTAGGCCTTAATTCTCAACGGATTGTTGCGCCAACTAATTTATTTATTTTAAAGTAGTTTAGGTACAAATAACGTGACACGTACAAATTTCAAATTTAAGAACTTTAAAAAAAAAAAAAAATATCCAGTTCAAAAACCAAATTGCATCGAAATCGATGCAATCATTAACAAAAAAATGAAAATCATCGAATTCAAATCTTTTCTCTAAAGCATCATTCACATGAGCGCGACCAACGAACGACGAATGAATTACAAAATGTGAGTTTATATACGTTTGAAGACTTATTTCCACACAAATTCTTAACAAAACGATAGCAATATAGTTTCTATTTGATTTATGATGCATACTTTTACTTTTCAATATCATATATTAATAAATTTAAGAAAACAAATGTATTCGTCGCGAAAAAAATTATAGTTGATACGAACTGTCAAACTTTATTCGCGTTCCACATTATCCACACTCGCAACGAATAAAAAAATCGCGCGTACTTAACCTAAAAAAATCGTTCTTGTTTTGGTTTCGGTGGGGAATGTCAAACTTCATTCGCGACGAATTAAAAACTCTCATGTGAAAGAAATGTCAAAATCGACGAATATTCGTTCATTCGTTGGTCGTTGGTCGTGCTCATGTGAACATTGCTTAAGACCATAATTTACCCTATGAAAAGGTTCAAAAAATATACTATGTACTCGAAGATCTCTTGTTGGAGCATATATTCTTATAAGGGACAAAAGAAAAGGACAATTTATTTGATTTTTAATAATGTTTCTAATATAAATTATTTCAAAATATTTTCTCCGAGTCTCTAAAGACTGGAGACCAATTAAATTACATCTAGTAAGATAAGTAGGCATTCGTATGTTCCAATAAAGTCTATAAATGACCAACCTGGTAAAACGCTTTTGGATTCTTTCAATTCTAGGGGTTCCATATTACACAACAGTATTCAAGGGTCGGCCTTACATAGGAAAAAAGTAATGCTCTGATTGTATAAGGGTCTGAAAATTCCTTAGAGTTACGTGAAACGAAACCGAGTAAGGAATTTCCTTTCGCAACAATAAAATCAATATGAAGGCAAAACGTTAGCTTAGGATCAAAGATGACACCTAGGTCTTTTTTGGCTATAACCTTTTGCAGTGGAATATCATCAATGTTATAAACATAGTTTATAGGTGAAAAATTTCGGCGAAAAGATAGGAAATCACATTTGGCAACATTTAGAAATAACTGATTTGAATTACACCAATCGGCTAAGTTAATTCGGTCATTCTGAAGGAGATGGCAGTCATCGATGGATTTAATGCATCGAAATATTTTTATATCATCGGCGAACTTAAGGCAATGTGAAGATTTGATACAATCGGGAATATCATTAATAAGGAGCAGAAAAAGAAGTGGACCTAAATGACTTCCTTGAGGTACTCCAGAAGTCACATTTTAACAAGATTATGTATTTAAAGTTTTAGCTCAAAATTTAAAGTATTTCGGGAGAGACACGGATATTCAGGTCAGGCCTGGCAACAGTGCAATGGTTGTGTTTAGACTTATCAGCATTTTTTTTAAAACCTTTTGAATTTCAAAAATCGCTGTTTTATTGTTTTTGAAACCTGTTTGAAGTTACATGTGGTTTGTGTGTCAGAAAGTGTTTTTGGAGACCAGTAGTGTTTCAACTTTCAGTGGTTACTAGTGAATCATGTCTTTACACTTTGCGGGAAAGATAACTAAAAAAGTCCTTAACATAATAAAAAGTTAAAAGTTAAAGTTTTTTTTATTCAGTAGGATACGCTTCTCTATGTGAACTACGGATTAAAAAAAAAAAACAATCCGATGCATCTATAAGAACGAAGTCAAGTTCCATGTTTTCGTTTGTAAATGTTTTGATTATACTTGAAGCCGATGGAAAAGTTTTTGAAATATCTCAAATAAAGGGTGATTTTTTAAAAGCTATTGGAAAGTTTTTCAAAAAAAAAAAACACATACAATTCAGAAAAATGCATAAAATCTTTATTTGAATCGATAGTACGGACGGTCCATATAATTAAATGTTTGAAGATTATTTCATGCAAATGTTGACCTTGACTGCGCCTTAAATGATCCATCCGCTTAGTCCAGTTTTGGTATACTCTTTCCAACATTTCGGCCGGTATCTCACGAATAAATGCTTCAATGTTGTCTTCCAATGCGTCAATTAAAGCGGGCTTGTCTGTATAGACATGAGCTTAAACATTGCGAGTGCTATGTGGCATGTGGCACCGTTATGTTGAAACCACATGTCATGCAAGTCAAGCTCTTGCATTTTGGGTGAAAAAAATTGGATATATCATCTCACGGTAGCGCTCACCATTCACTTACGTTACGTAACGATTGGCATCATCTTTGAAGAAGTACGGTCCAATGATGCCACCAGCCCATAAACCGCACCAAACTGACTTTTTCTGGGTGCATTGGTAGCTCTTGCAATGCTTTTGGCTGATATTCTCTATAAAATCGACAATTCTGCTTATTTACATACCAATTGAGACAAAAATGAGCTTCATCGCTGAACACAATTTTTCGGTAAAATAGTGCGCGATGAACTTTCTTAACAGAGCACGCATTTTGATAATAAAATTCAATAATTTGCAAGCGTTGTTCGTTTGTAAGACGATTCATGGTTAAATTATAGACCAAACTGAAGATGTTTGACAATGAAACAAAACACGAAACGTGCGTCGAAACCAGTGTTGCCAAAAAGAAAGTAGCTAAAAAATCACCTTTTAGTTTGCGTTTTATTTTTTTAACAAAAGTTATCAAAAGCTTTTATTGGAAAACCCTTTTTTTCTGTTCAAGTACCAATGTTTAAAATACTAAAGTACTTCAACAATAGGTACTTCAAGTTTTTAAGTACTTGAACAATAGATATTTTAAGTGCAATAACAGGTGATACGCACTTCAAGTACATGAGTAAAATTTACTTCAAGTACTTGAGTAATAATAGTACTTAAAGTTCTTGAGTAATATGTACTTCTAGTACTTAAGTACGTACTACAAGTGCTTGAGTATTGCCTTCTAGTTTGTTATAAGTTATTTTTGAGCTAAAATTTCAACTTCAAGTTATAAGTGTTGGAAGAATAGCTTAAGTTCTTTCGTACTAGAGTATCCAATACTTGTTAATACCACCAAATTATTTTAAATTTTTTGCTATTTTTACTTAAAATTTTACATATCTGTTAGGAACATATGTCTATACAAAAAAACTGGAAAGATATTTGTACTTGTTTTATAGCCCCTGGAGGTGCTCAGAAACATTTTTGGAGGTGATCATAATTTGTTTTCCGATCTTCAGAATTTTATGAATGAAGTTGAACGTGGTAATAAAATTGTAAGAAACGTCAATCACCAAATGTCAAATTCAAGTATGTCATCTGAAGTTGGTTGCATTCCACCTCTTCGTAATGTCAATGACAACTTTGATCTTTTGGGTACACACACAAGCTCGAGCTTAAGACTGGAAACAAATGGTCGTTTATACAATGGAATGGAATGAGGAGTGTCCGTCTACCAGAAACAATTTAGAAATATAGAATTAAGTATAGTAAGTTATAATGTTGCAGCACTTAAAAATAAATCTCTTGCAAACATTTTTTTTAATTATGTAAAAAGCTTCGATATATTCGTATTATTTGAAACACATGTTTTAGAAGATGAAATTGATAAATTTAAAAAAACATTTATGAATTATGAATTGAAATGGGTTCCTGCAGTTAAGACGAAAACATTTCGAAGAGGAAGTGGCGGAAAATTATTCGGCTATCGCAAACATCTTGAAGCGGTTAATCTAAATTTTAAGCGAGTTGAAGACATGGATATCTTGGAGTTAAAAACCAATGACGTTGCTGTGTATATCATTCCCATTTACCTGAACTGTTCACACTGGACGAGGGATTACGACCGGCTTTGTGAAACGCTTCTGACACTAGGTTCAATGGATGTGCTTTTGGTTGGGGATTTTAACGCAAGGGTCGGACTGTCGCAAAACAACTTTGTTAGTGGAATTTCAGCACCAATCATAAATACAACTCGCAGATCTAAAGATGAGGTATGTATGTGATGCGAAGGGGGCTAATATACTTGAAATTGCTGATAGTTTGGATGCAAAGTTGGTAAACAGTAGTTGTAATGGGGACCCGAATGGTGAGTTCACGTTTTTTCGTGGAGCGTCATGCTCTGTCATAGACTACTGCTTTGTGTCTGGAAAGTGGAATGCAATTCTGAGAGATTTCAGGATATCAGTGCAGATTTTCTCAGACCATATGCCCCTGCAAATGTCTTGTATAGTTTCAGGATGTGAAGAAATGCCCAACACAAAACAATTGGGCCTACTACGTAAGTTGAAATGGAGTGATAGAAACCAAAATATTTAGCAAAATAAATTAAATATAGAACTTGTTAAACGAAGGTTAGACAACAACCTGCTGTATATGAATGATCTCACCGAAATAATAGTTGAGGCTGCGCCAGCAAGTTCGAAGGGGAAACCTAAAGATGCTTCTAAGCAAGCCTGGTTTGATAAAGAATGTCAAAAAGCTAGACAAAAATCGTTTTCATTCCTAAGACTGCTAAGGAAATTCAACACGTCTTTTTTCAAAATCATGTATGCAGCGGCAAATAAGGATTTTAAGAAACTCTGTCTTGAGAAAAGAAAGTGCCTGGAGCAACAAAAAATATGCATCCTTAATTCTTCAAAATCTTCGGCGGAATTTTGGAAAGCGGCCAAATCTATTAACGGGAGAAACAATTTAATTGCAACATCTCTGCGAGCGTTTGAACTTCGTGACTACTTTAAGACTCTACTTAATACACCTCAATCTTCCCCGCTTCCACAGTACGCAGCTCCGTTTTTCGTCGATGATTTTTTAGATGCTCCATTTGCAATTTATGAAGTAAAAAAGGTTATTGAAAAATCTAAAGCGGGAAAAGCTCCGGGAGACGACCGAGTCCCAGTAGAGTTTTATAAAAACTGTACAACCGAATTCCTGTCCGCATTGACGGAGGAATATAATAGAATATTTGAGAGTGCACATGTTCCGCATAACTTCAAAAAAGCAATTATATACCTTTGCACAAAAAATTACCATATGATATACCAGAAAATTATAGAGGCATTTCCTTTTTGAATGCTTTTGTAAAGATCTTTATTACTCTGATTTTCAATAGGCTAAGACAGTGGATCGAGGATAACAAAATACTCAACGAAGGAGAAACTATTCGACTTTGGACCAAATATTCAGCCTGTTTAATATTGCGGAGAGCTTCAAAAAAAGAAAACAAAAACTTTATTTCCGTGCCGCTTTCGATTCAATTGCTCGGGAAGCACTTTTTTATAAGCTCTATAAATTGGGGATATCAGGTAAAATTGTTACCTTACTGAAAGCGGTGTATGAAAAGAATGTAGCCTACGTGTGGGATGGGGAATCTGTTTCTGAAGAGTTTTCAGCTGAAATGGGAGTAAAGCAAGGATGTATCCTGAGTACGTTACTGCTCAATCTCTTTATAAACGATATCGTGGAAGAAGTTGGCGGAGGCATCCAGTTTGCAAATACACAGATACCAGGGCGGCTCATTTTTGCGGATGATATTGTATTTTTATCTGAAAGTGTTGAAGGAATGCAGCGAGAGGTACTGCAAAACTTGGAATTTAACCGTTAATTTAGAGAAGTCCAAAATGATGATATTCAGGGATGGTGGTGGTAGATATACGAGCAATGAAAAGTGGACTTATATGGGAGACAATGTTGTAATCGTTCGAGAATATAAATACTTAGGCGTATTAATCACGGCAAATCTAAACATGAAAAAACATTTCCAGTTGAAACTAGCGGAAGCAAAGAGAGCTGTATCTTCAGTGTGGGCCCGTTGTATTGAAAATAAATTCATCCAACACAGGGCAAAGATAAAAATGTTTCATGCCACCGCAGCTTCTATAATGCTTTACGGTGCTCAGGTTTGGGGGTACAATCAATTCGAAGAGGTGGAAAGATTCCTCAGGTATTTCTTAAAACGCATTTTTCAGTTACCTAACTGCACACCTAATTATATGTTGCATTTGGAAACTACTGAACCGCCAATGTTTTTAAGCACACCAAAGCTGCATTTTGAATATATTTTGAAGGTGATGGAGATGGATGATACTAGATTGCCAAAAAAAGTTCTTAAGAAACTGCTATCTTCTAGGGGAGGTCTAGGTCACAATATAGAATGATCTACAGTCAACTCAGTACAGACCTACGAGAAAACACATACTTCCTTAACCATTACCCCCTGCATATGATAAACATTATATTCAAAGTACGAGGAGAATTATTAAATTTAAATTTCATTCCTCATCGACCTGATCTGCCGATTTTATGTGGCCTATGCAATCTGAAGGAAAGGGAAGATACATTTCACTTTATTGCCAGGTGTCCCATCTTAAAAGAGTTTCGAGTGAGATATTTTAGGGTGGCCTCGATGGATTGGAACAACACCATGGAAGTTTTGAATGGAAAAGTAAGCTGGGAGATTTTATATAAATACACGTCAAGCGCACTGTGCTATAGAAAGCGTATTATCGAAGGAGACTTCTAAAATAAAAAAAAAAATAAAAAAAACTACAATGTTCAATATTTATACATATAAAACTTAAAAAAAAAAATGTCAATCTGGTAGATGGCCATTGGCCAAGCCATATTAAACTTAAGGTTAAAATTGTAAATTGTAAATCAAAGCTTTTTTTTGTTTAAATAAAAATTTAAAACTAAACTAAAAACTAATGATTTAAACTAAAAACTAAAACTACTTGTTTTATATTTGTTAAATAATTTTCCCATTCAATTGTAATAACACACCAAAAAGATGTGTACTCAAAATCAATTCGTAATAAAGAGATCTTCGTTATGTAGAAGTTCGTTATAGGGAAGTTTGATGTAGTAGTAACTTAAAAAAATATTTTTAAATTACAAACAAATTCTTTCGCTGACAACGCAACGCTTCATCGCAGACTATTTACATTGTACATCAATGATGCAAAACAGATTGTTTAATAGAAAAACATCAACTTTTTAACTAATATTGTTTGTTGAATTTTGTTCAATTGTGTAAACAGTTTACACCTCAAAAATATAAGTATCTATATCTACACACACAATTTCTGCTTTCAAACCAATTAATAACCGTGCAATTGGGATCGATCTCACCTTTTATCAATTTTTGTTTTTTTTAATTTTCCATTTTTGTGTCGATTCAATTGATTTTCTAGATTCGCAATATCTCTATAATGTAAGCTAAGAAGCTAAGTCAAGCCAAGGCATATTCACATCATCATCATCATCGTTATCGTCATATTTAATAGGTCATGTGTACTTTTGTGAATTCTGGTGGGAATTTTGAAATGTGCTCCAATTAGACTTTAATTGTTTTGTTAATTATTAATAATATTGTTATGCTAAACAATTGCATATTAATACTTTATTAAAAAAAAGAGGATTATTTGAATTTGTTTAAAAATTGAAGTGGGTTTTTTTTGAAGTGTTATTTATGTTTGCGTGAGTCATGAGAGATGAAACATCAGGAGCAGCTCAAACTTACCCCTTTATTTATGCCAACAAAAAGGAGACACAAAAATAACATGAGTCATGAGATTTATTTGTATTCCTGGACAAGGATGAGTATTATAGGAAATATTAAGAGACATGCCATCAGTTAGTTATAAGGAAACAGACAAAACTCGATATTTTTAGTTAACCTATGAGATAGAAGTTATTTATACTATTGGCAATATTTATATTTAATGATTTCATAGAAAAAAGATTTAGGTTTTATACCCTTGGAGGTATAAGTTTGCAAACTTTGTGTCTATAATTTCTTCAACATTTTCTCATTCCGGTTCAGAGATATTGGATAACATTTGCAAACTTATTACGATTAGATTAATTTTTGATAAACATACATACTTGTCATTGATCAAGTGTAGGCATAGAGTAACTGGTGTCTTATTTTTAGAGGTATGGGTATTGTAAGTTGTCAAGTGATTTATATTTTAGTTTGGTTTGGCAAAGTTTTCAAATTGTTCAAGTTTATTTTGAAAATATTGCATTTGTTCGAAATACGTATCGTGCGATACTTGATATAGCTCACTTTTGGTTGAATGGATTCGTCAATAAAAAAACTGTCGTATTTAGAGTGATAACTAGGGCCTCACCCAACAAACTTCCCCATCTAGCTCTAGTCCCTAGGTAGATGTTTCCAGTTTCGCGCTCCAAGTTGGGTGAGGTCACTTTCCACTTGTGCGCACCACCTGATTCGCGGTCTTCCTCTACTGCGCTGTCCTGTGGGTGTGGATTCGAAGACTTTCCGGGACGCAACATTGGTTTCCATGCACTCTACGTGACCCAGCCATCTTAGTCGTTGGACTTTTACACTTCTGGCTAAGTTTACGTCGCTGTACATCCCGTACAGCTCGTCGTTCCATCTTCTCCTCCACTCCTCTTCGATGCATACGGGACCGTAGATCACACGAAGAACTTTTCTCTCGAAACGACCCAAGGTGCTTTCATCCGCTTTTGTCATAGTCCATGCTTCTGCACCGTATAGCAGGACGGGGATGATAAGGGTCTTAATATAGCGATACTTTGGTCTTTCGAGAGAGGATTTTTCCACTCAATTGCTTTCTTAGCCCAAAGAAACAGCGAATAGCAAGAGTTATTCTTCGTTTGATTTTAGCGCTGGTGTTGTTTTCTGCGTTAATAGCGGAGCCTAGGTAGACGAAGTCCTTGACTACCTCAAAGTTACGTCTGTCGATGGTGACGTTTTGACCGAGACGTCGGTGTTGTAGGTCCTTTCTTGACGACAGCATGTACTTTGTTTTGCCCTCATTAACCTTTAAACCCATTTTTGCCGCGTCTGCCTCAATACTCACAAAAGCCCCATTGACATAACGCTGATCACCTTGTCTAAAACCTTTTTTGACATCGAAAGGTTCTGTTAAGTTGTTTCCAACATTTATGGAGCATCGTGAATTCTCCATGGTCACAACGTACGAGTTTGGCAGGGATGCCAAAACTAGACTTGGCTCTATACAACTCGTCCCTGTAGATGCTGTCATATGCGGCCTTGAAATCGATGAAAAGATGGTGGGTGTCGATTTGGTGTTCTTGGGTTTTTTCCATTATCTGCCGTAATGTGAATATTTGATCGACTGTGGACTTTCCTGGTCTAAAACCACACTGATAAGGACCTATCAGGTTGTTGACGATGGGCTTTAGACGTCCACATTTTACGGCAGAGAAAATTTTGTAGGCGATGTTAAGTAGACTGATTCCTCTATAGTTGGTGCAGTTTAGAGGGTCTCCTTTTTCAGAATCGGGCAAACAATACTGAGGTCCCATTCATCGGGCATGCTTTCTTCCGACCATATCTTACAGATAAGTTGGTGCATGTTCCTAACCAACTTATCTCCAGCTGCTTTAAAGAGCTCGGCATTCAAGCCATCCGCTCCAGCGGCTTTGTTAGACTTCAGCTTAGATATGGCAATCTTTACTTCGTCTAATTCGGAAGACGGGATTGTTGGCTTTCGTCGTCTATGTTGAATGGATCATCCTGCCTGACAGCGGAATTCGGTTCGTCGTCGACGTTATACAGTCTGCAGAAGTGGTCCTTCCATATCCTCAGCATTGACTGCGGATGTTGAGAAATCGTTAGATCCAAAAAAAAGTAACTTTTTGGTGTGCTTTATGGGGTGGTGGAATATTTGGTCCCTGCTTCCTTAAAAACTATGCCGGCCAGATGATTTTCAATGATTTTCGCTATAGAGCTATGACTACTGCCTTTTTCGATCAGCAATTGAACAACCATAATGTGCAGGAGCTGTGGTTTCAACAATAAAATTAGATTATAAAATGGCATATCTTCATAACACAAATAGGTTCGACGGTTTTCCTACATGTGCGAACATGCAACTAGGGCTTAGTGACTTACAACTCTCAAGCATTAATGTGTGCGAGTAATGTTGTCAGGGATGGAAGGGACCTACAGTTTAAAGCCGAAAGAAAGCACTTTTCATAACAAGAATTACTCTTGGAGAATTTGTCAATTCCTTGCGAGAGGCAGTTCCCGTAAAAAAAACTTTAGATGGCACAGGCAGGGATCAAACCCAAGATCCCTGGCATGACAGTCCAACGCACTAACCATCACACCACGGGTACTACAGTGAACATTAGGGTGGAGTGATAATGTATGAACTTTTTTTTTCGATAGCATAGCGATAAAAAGTTGCCTTTCAGTGAGTTCATGAAATGTACAAAAAATTGTTTACCTGTCTTATGCCCTATTTCATAAACAACTTTTAAACATTTAAAAGGATTTTAAACTATAAAATGGGATATTTTGGTTTCACCAAGCGTTTTTAAAGTAAACAAGCTTTTAAACACCTTTTAAAACTAAATGCCCATTTTTAGATCATTAAATTTTAAAAGTTGATTAAAATTAAAAATTGATCAGGTTTACCGAATAACTAACGAAATTGAAAAAGCATTTGAAGAAAAAAAGATTTGCTCAACTGCATTTCTTGACGTTTCTCAAGCTTTTGACAAAGTTTGGCATGACGGGCTAAAATATAAATTAAAAGTCTTTCCAGAGCAAATATATAACATTCTTGAATCGTACCTAGAAAATAGATTCTTTCGAGTTAAGCAAGGAACGGAGTATTCGGAGTTTAAAGAAATAAACGCTGGGGTTCCCCAGGGTAGCGTCCTTGGACCGATTTTGTTTGTTCTTTATACCCGAGATATACCCCAAACAGAAGGCACAACTTTAGGCACTTTTGCCGATGATACAGCTGTACTCGCAATATCGGATTCAATAGAAACGGCAACCTCTAAGCTTCAAAAGGCATTAAATAGCATTTCAGATTGGACAAAGAAATGGCGAATTGCTCTTAATGAAACGAAATCGACGCACACAAATTTTACGTATAAAAAAGTATATAACTTACCTATTTATATAAATTCTGTGCAAATTCCATACGCTAATGAAGCGAAGTATCTAGGCATGACTCTAGACGCGAAACTTAAATGGAAAGTTCATGTAAAAAAGAAACGCGATGAACTCGAAAATAAACTCCGCGAATTGACATGGCTTATTGGAAGATATTCCAATCTAAGCGTTTATAACAAGCTTCTTATTTATAAGCAAGTACTGAAACCAGTTTGGACGTACGGTATACAACTTTGGGGTTGTACCAACGAAAGAAATATACAAATTTTGCAAACATACCAAAACAAAGTACTTAAAATAATAGTAAATGCTCCATGGTATGTAAGAAATAGCGACTTACATAGAGATTTAAATATAAAATATGTAGAAAACGAAATTAAAAAATTTGCTACAGAGCTAAGATCACGACTTAGAAATCATAGTAATAACTTAATCCAACAATCTGTTAGCGAGGCGTTCGTTTTTCGGCGTCTGCACCGAACAAGACCTTCTGATCTAGCGCAAACAAATTAATCTCTCCACTCGAATTTTGTGGAATCTTCAGGTCCTCTCGTTGGGGAGCTTCCTGACAAAACGCGAACAAAATGACGCTAAAACTACTTGTTAAGCTGGACTTAGTTGTAGTAATAATATAGAAGATAAGGGAGGTGAGTTTTAGTCAGTAAAAATCTGACACTACTATAAGCATCGGGCTTATAGTGTCTCTGAAGATTTCTCACCTTCCTGCGAAAAAAAAAAAAAAAAAAAAAAAAAAAAAAAAAAAAAAAATTAAATTTTAAAAGTGTCAAAAAATTAATATGACTGATTGACAGCTGATGTTTTGTTTTGTAAAATTTGTGTTCTCAATACTTGTAGATACAGAATGAATACAACAGAATGAATTCAACGTTGCATTTATAATATCATTTTTTTGATTTTAATTTTTAATTAGAATATTAGATTGGTCATCTTCATCTGAAGAAGATTTTCATATTTTATTTTTGAACGAGACACGATTTTTGATTTTAAAGAAGTTTACATTTGGCGTTTTTCTTTTTTAGTTCAGAGCTGAGCTCTGAGCAGACTCTGATGGCGTTTTTCTTTTTTAGTTCAGAGCAGAGCTCGAAGTGTCAAAAAAATAATTGTGTTTCTTTTTGATCTCTGATCGTTCAGAGCTTCAAATTCGTGTTTCTTTTTTAGTTCTGAACATGTTCAGAGCGCGCTCTGTAAGCTCAGAATAAAATAACAGAGTAAACGGAGTAAAATGCTGAACACAAACAATTTGATATTTGAAAGCCGGGAAATTAAAAAAAATCATCGTCAAAACAATAAAAATGGCGGAAGAGTCTGGTCGCTCTAGTGCAGAAGGTAAGATAATTTAGAAAAAACTAATTGCATATAGCATTTTTATGAATCATGACAGTTTAGTGCTTAAGTTGTTTCATAATTAAATCAGAGAGCTCTGAACATACTCTGCTCAGAACTCTACTCTACTCTGTTCGCTCAGACTCTGCTCAGTGCTCAGCTCTGAACTTAAAAAGAAAAACGCCATGAGCGAACAGAGTAGAGTAGAGTAGAGTTTTGAGCAGAGTATGTTCAGAGCTCTCTGATTTAATTATAAAACAACTTGAGCACTAAACTGTCATGATTTGAAATGTCGTCTATTTGAAGGCGTTCAAAATTTTCTTTAATCAAATTAATTAAAAAAACAATCATAGCGTTGGTACATTTGACGCGTGAAATAAATTTGATTCATAAAAATGCTATATGCAATTATTTTTTCTAAATTATCTTTCCTTCTGCACTAGAACGACCAGCCTCTTCCGCCATTTTTATTGTTTTGACGATGATTTTTTTTAATTGCTTGGCTTTCAGATATCAAATTGTTTGTGCTCAGCATTTTACTCCGTTTACTCTGTTATTTTATTCTGAGCTCACAGAGCGCGCTCTGAACATGTTCAGAACTAAAAAAGAAACACGAATTTGAAGCTCTGAACGATCAGAGCTCAAAAAGAAACACAATTATTTTTTTGACAGTTCGAGCTCTGCTCTGAACTAAAAAAGAAAAACGCCCATTGTTGTATTTTGCGATTCTTGTCATTCATTGCAACATATAATGCTTTCTCATATTTTCTCACACAATTCGCTTAATAGAAAGAGAAAAGGGGTTTTATTTTTACAGGGTTGTGAAGAGAACTCTATTTTTACAAAAATATCCCTAAAATTTCCCATTTCAAGCTTGGTGAAACTGAAAAAATTTAAAGGCCTGATAAAATTTAAAAAGCTTTTAGATAAAAGTGCGTTTAGTGTTTGTTTATGAAATCGGACATTAATGTTTTGAGGTGCCCAACAAAGATGAAAATGAGAAAGAAGATGCATTTTTCGTATAAATTAATAATATCAATATGAAGAAATTAATTAGTAATTAAATATTAAATTTTTTTTTTTGTATCAAAAGAAGGCATTTCTTGGCGCGATAGCAGTCTTGCCCTTATAAAACCATCTCGTTTTTTTTCCCAAAAACTGCACTTGAAGCTTCCGTCACTAGCTTGATGCAGCGCTCTACGGATTGGGTGTGGCATGGGAAATATTTAATGTTCTGACATGTTCCAAGACCATCCTCAGCCATAGCTTTTAAGTTTTCGTCGGTTATATTTAAGGCCAGTGGAGGCTCAGTTATTTCACAGTCTTGCCACATACATACATAATCAGATCAATATAACTTATAGCATTGAAATTGAACGTAGGCATTTTAAACTTTCAAATTCCTTGTACTCAAATCGTTCTTTGTAATTTCAGGTAACTGCGTAGAAATGACGGCGAATGGGACTGTTGGCATATTCTCACATTTTTTGTAATTGAGTTCCAATAGCACCTGAAAAACATTTAGGTCCTGTAGTTTTCCCATCCAAATGTAGCAACAATGTCGCAGTGGTAATTCATTACAATGCAGCTGGCATTTAAACCACTGTATTGGTTTATTAATTTCTTCTTCCATCAAACGAACAATGCCACCTTTAAAACCTGTATTCACTACTGTTCCATCGCAACCAACAGCCGCTATTTCACTCAGTTTCACTGATTTGGATTTCAAGTGAGTTAATATATGTAGAATCTCTAATACCCAACTCACATACGACACGCCCAAAATAGTCACTTCCAGGCTCCGATAAAATCACATAATGATCTTCTACTACTCTTTTTCGATAAAATTCACCATTCTTTTGAATTCTAACCAATGTTTTGTCCTTTCTGCCATCAAAATATATACCGCGTAGGATTTTTTTGCGATCTGAATCTTGTAAAGCCGATCTGACTTTAGCTCTTTCACGACGCAACTTTGAGCGATCAATGACACCACTTGGATCTTCTGATGAAATAATGCCAACATCTTTACAACATCGCAGGTAAGGGCTAATGATGGTAAATGTAATCTCTTTCTTTTTCTTGGCGGTGCAGCTTTTTGTTTTGGTGTTTCAGGGAAAAGATTAGAAGCTATGCTATCACTGGAACTATTGCTTTCGATTGTCGAGTCATCACGTAAAGAACGAGAACAACACGGTTTGTCAAATATTTTTGTGTTATGCAACACTTTTTTTTCTCTTCTTTTTTCTTATTTTTTACAGTTGCAATCACATCCACACCCCCTATCATCATTTTTCTTACTGATCTTTGATCGAGTAAAAAATTTATTTCTTCTTTGGGAACACGGTTGTCTTTTGAACAGTTACAATTTGCTATAAGTTGGCATTTGCAAGTGCAAATATCAAATAATTTACGGGACTCAGTGACGAACTTATTAATTTTGTCTTGGTAGTTTTTGTTTGTTTGACGGCCTTGATAAGGTTTCATTACCGTCCTATATTTGTCGTGATACGAACGAATAAGTTGAAATATTCGCTTGAGACTAACAGTTGGGAGCAACACCAAACACAGGACAGGTCATCGTTAATCGTGTTTTGACTTGAGACATTTTTAAGAAAAAAATGTATGCTTTACTAAAGTATTGCAATATTAATACTTCAACTTGGAACAGAAAATTGAAAATATACTACTTACATGAAGGTTTATTCTTAATAATCGTGTAAAAATCAAAGCGTTTAACAAAAGAAAAAGTAAGCTCGCGAGGTGACTGAATGGCGTTCGAACAACGTTTGAAGAGGGCTGTGAAATTACCTCCCTCACCACACTACTAACGAATTGGAAACTGTAACCTCCTGAAGAGTACGGTAGAAACTGACGGTATCCATGGAATACGTGGCAACAGGACCAAAATATTTCCGGTGATCTTTTTGGATGACCAAACGTGTATCGTTGCATAATTGAGGTGGATTTAAATTACGCAGGAGAAGAATAGGTGAACCAATCTTTAATCGAAGATTATGTTGTGGCATTTCAGGTATATCTAGTAAATTTAAAAATTCAATTGGAAAATATACACTATCATTTTTATTAACAACAGTATCGATTGATTTAAAAGACAGGGTGGCTGTCAAATAATAATTTTCAAAAAGAGGCTGAAATGCGACCCACACTGACAACTTCCCATTCCGTCTGTAGATTTGTCTTGCTTAAAAGTTTGTGTTTTGTTAAAAAAGTTGTCAGTTGAATTATTTTAAAAAAAATTAAAAACTACCAACAATATTTTGCATATAGTAAAATAGTTACATATATTTTAAAATCTAGTTTTGTTAACGAGATTTTATTTCAAAAACCAATTTTTACCAATTTTAGTAGCATTTCTTAAAAGTTTTTATTTCTAAAATAAAGAAATACAAATTGGATGAATGAAATTAATTTGAAGCCAATGTTTTCTATTATTAACGAGATATCGAGAACCGAACATCAATTTGTACCAATTTTGCGTACTTTTTTTGTAGATTTTAATTTTTTATTAAAAAACTGACTGTTAGACTTTTATAAAAAAATTACTGAATGTTGAAAACAATATTTTTTATAAATAAAATAAAATTTTTGAAAAGATATTTGAGTCAACAATTGATTTTTACGAGCTTTTATCATTTTTTTTAAGTATTTATTTTTTGTTGAAAAACTCTCAATTCGATTTTTTTCAAAATTTTATCGAATGTTCAAAACAATATTTCTTATTAGATAAAATTAGTTTAAAGCCAATATCTCAAAGTTTTGAAAAGATATTCAAGTCGAAAATCAATTTTTACCAACTTTTGTTAATTTTGTTTTAGGTTTTTAATTTTTTGTAAAAAAAAAAACTGTTAATTCGATTTTTTTTTCAAAATGCTACTGAATGTTGACAACAATATTTAAAAAAAAAAAAAAAATGAGTTTAGTTTAGAGCTAATGTCTAAAAGTTTTGAAAAGTTATTTAAGTCGAAAATCCATTTTTTACCAACTTTTATTAATTTTTTGTTTAGGCGTTTATTTTTTTTTACTTTTTGTAAGAAAACTGTCGATTCGATTTTTCTCAAAATATTACAGAATGTTGAAAACAATATTTCTTATAAGATAAAATAAGTTGGAAGCCATAATCTCAAATTTGTGAAAAGATATTTGAGTCGAAATTCAATTTTTACAAACTTTGAGTAATGTTTTTTAGGTTTTTATTTTTTATAAAAAAAAAAACTATCAATTCGATTTTTTTCAAAATTTTACCTAATATCAAAAACGTTATTCTTACTTGCAAAAAATGTTTTTTGAAATAAAACCATTTTTCATTCGTAAAATTTTCGAGGTGACAAGATTTTTTTTTCAGTTTTTTTTTATTTATAAAAAAATCGTTAATTGGATTTTTTCCAAAAATATACTTGTTTGGTATCACGTTACAATATATAATATAAAATGTAATTCAAGTCTCTAGCGTTATTGGTTCGTTAAATATTTTGTGTTAACCAAAATGTTCACCTTTTTTTTAAATAGCTATGGTAAGAAACCACCCACTCAATTTTTTTTAAAGCCCTTTCTGCATCTTTCTGCATTATTATCTGTATAACAAAATTTATTTGAAGTCGATATCTCCACTGGTTCTTGAGCTATGGACAACAAAAAACGTCGCGAACGTACGGACGTACAGACGTACAGACGTACAGACGTACGGACGTACGAACGTACGTACACACGCACGCACAGACATTTTCCAAAAAATCTTTTATTTCGACTCTAGGGACCTTGAAACGTCGAGAAATGTCAACATTTTTAATTTGACAAATCGTACCCATTAAAATAACTTCCTATGGGAAGTCTATCTACATATATTTAAAGTTGGATCAAACTGCACACGGTGTAGAAATTTGATGAAAATCGGTTAAGTATTTTAGGAGTTCATCGTGGACAAACAACGTGACACGTAGTTAATAAATATTAGATTAGATAAAAGATTAAATATTAAATATATGTACTCTTTGTGAACGAACTACCCAAAGTGTTTCTTGATAAAGAAATATAATTGTGCCTAGGTACTGCATGAATTGAAAAATTACACAAAGTGTAATTCCTGTCATGAAAAGTGCTGCTAAAATTAGCTGTTCCCATTAGGCATAAAAACTGATTGTACCCTTCTTTCCTGACATTATTCGCATGAAGGCATGGTTGAGAGTTTAAAATCAGTAAACCCTAGTTCCTATTTTTTTTTATTATTTAATTGTTTAAATATTTTTAAAAATCATTTAATTTTTCTATTTATTTTTAGCTCTTAATTTCTGTATACATTTTTTTCTTAAAAAAAAAAATTGTAACCAAATGTATTTTTTTTGTTTGTTTAATCGGTGACAAAAACTTCAAACCTTTCGTTCACCAGAAAACTGGCAACAACTTGTTGCCACATACTTAAAAGTTTACTGCTCTATAATTTGTATCGCCAGTAAATTGAAAAACAATTACATATTTGAATTTTCTCTTTCAGTATTTCTTTTTTGATGTTTAAGGGTTAGCGAGTGAAGAGACAAATTTCTAAAATAAAAGACCACACATTTTAAGTTAAGTCAAAAACGCGACAAAAAAAATTAAATAATAAAACAAATTCCAAACTAAATAAATGTTGACTTTTTCTAGGAGATATAAATAAGAAAAAGATAAAGATAAACATTGCATAACAAAAGATTTTAAGTTGTCACAGCTGATTCATAAACTAATTAAACGGAAATTATCCACTTAACCCAACTCTTAAATGCGAATGTTGATCTTGCTTCGCTAACTTAAATTTTTGTTTTCAAAAATTCGAACATTAATTGAAAATTTTATAAAGTAGCACAGATAATATAGGATATAGTTTTCATGAAGTATTAAAATTGGTTAATCGAAGGGATGAATTTCACAGAATTTAACTTCCTACAGAAAACCCAAAGTCTTTCAAAGATTAGGTAAGGAAAATGTTTAATTTTGGAAAGTTTTTTCATCAAATGAGTTCGATATCAACCTTGCCATAAATTTTCGTCTTGAAAGGGACCAAATCTAACTATTATCGTTATAATTTATTAGTTTTCAATTTTCTGCTGACCAGAATTTCATAGGTACTTGTTAATATCATTGAAATTTAAAAGGTGTTTTTCCTAAACCCTTAACACGCGGTTAAACTTTCCCTTTTTATTATCTCATGTATAGTATGTCACTCAGCGTGCACTAATTTGAAACTAATTCAATATCACTTAAATTAACAGACCGTAAATAAGCATTTTTGTTGTCTTCAAATCTATATGCATGTACCTATTGCAATCATGTAGCATACACGAGTATCAATCTCAATTGGCCATGATTATTTTTATGATAAACTGAACATGCGAAATATCAATCTTTCTATACAATTTTCCCATTCCAGTTTTAATATACAGCTACGGCTAAAATATTAGAAACATTTCTTACTTTTTTAACTGTATTGTTTCACTTAAATAAATTATTACACGAAACTAACTGGGATGCATTATTTTTTAAGTTTGTGTTTAGAAATCTTATTTGATTGCTTTTAAGATATTATCCCACTGTGCAAATTAAAAACTTTAAATAGTAGCACGCCTTTGTTGTAAAGGGTGTCCCAAAATTAACGCAAGATTTGAATTTGCCGCCATTTGTGCAGTGAAGTGTTGGCAACCCTGAAAAAAAAGCAATTTGACAGCTAACAGTATAGGGTTATTAAAAATGGAACGTTACACGATAGAACAACGTGTCTTCATTATTAAAGAATATTTCAAAAATAGTGAAAGCTTGGCGGCTGCAGTTCGAAAATTGCATACAAAATATGGTCGGAATAGTGTTTTAACTTCGTCAACTGTGAAGAGATTAATTGAAAAATTCATGGAGACTGGATCCGTTGGAGACGCCTAACACACTGGTCGTCCAAAAACAAGCCGTTCAAATGTGAATGTCGAAGCAGTGCGTGAGAGTGTTGCTGACAATCCAGGAACCTCAATTCGACGTCGTGGACAAGAATTGCAAATTTCAAGAACCTCTCTACAGCGTATACTCACCAAACATCTGTGTCTTCATGCTTATAATATTCAATTAACACAACAATTGAAGCCTAATGACCATGGACAGAGAAGAGAGTTCGTTGAATGGATTATTGAACATCAACAAATGGACCTTGATTTTTCGAGCAATGCATCCACAACGCGTGACTGTATGGTGTGGATTTTGGGCTGGAGGCATAATTGGGCCATATTTTTTTGAAAATGATGCTGGTCAAGCAGTGACTGTTACTGGTGCTCGATATCGCGACATGATTACACAGTTCTTTCTGCCAAAATTGGATGATATTGATGTGTCCAATATGTGGTTTCAACAAGACGGTGCCACATGTCATACAGCCCGTGAAACAATTCAATTACTGCATGAGACATTTCCAGGTCGTGTACTCTCTCGTTTCGGTGATCAAAATTGGCCTCCTAGATCGTGTGATTTAACACCATTAGACTTCTTTTTATGGGGTTATTTGAAATCACAAGTCTACAACCACCCGTGCATTAAAGGAGGAGATTCAACGCTGCATCAACGAAATTCAGCCACATTTATGCAGAATGGTCATGGAAAATTCCAACAAAAGAGTACGCATGTGCATGCCAAGCCGTCGAGGCCATTTGTCCGATGTGTTATTCCATACATAACCCTATCCTATGTACTTTACGAGTCAATAAAAATATAACTATCAAAAGACTAAAAACGGCGTTTTCTATTTAATTCAAATCGTGTGTTAATTTTGGGACACCCTTTATTAGCATTTCATTTTTTTGTTTAAATAAAAGAAATAAGGCCTGGTTGAAGTTAAATCTATCGAAGAGTGATGAGACGCTTAGAGTTTAAAAAGAACTACAATACAACTTTGTCACTTATACAAACTTTTTGTACTCTCAATTCATTACTAATACTGAGTGTGATTAAAATTCTTAAAGTCATCTTTCAGAGCCAATTTCAAACATCTTCTCAAATGATTTTAAGACTGCCTTTGAAGATTTTTCTTCTGCAAACACCTGTTCTCCTATTTCTCCTAACACCAAAGAATATAGTCATCTTACATCAATCAATCTATAAGTGACAATATTTTAAAGCTTAATTAATGCTTTAGTCCTGGCCTTGATGGAATTTCATCATTTATGTTGAAAAAATGTGTTTCCTATGCATTGTTTCTTCTTTTCAACGAGTCTAAGTTCTCTGATCTTAGGAAATATTCATAACTAGCGCCAGTCCATAAAAAAGGCTCCAAACATGTAATTAAGAAAGCGATAGCAAAATTAGTTGATATTCCTAAATTGTTCGAATACCTTGTCTGTGACATTATTTCTTTAGCTGTTGTATGTGAAAACAAAACTACAACTATTAATTTATAGTCCAGTTAATAAAGGTTTTCACCTAAAAAAAAAATTCAACAGTTTTAAAACTTGGCACACTTACTAAGAGATGTCTGGTGTTGACCAAAAAAAAAGTCCACAAGAATCTGACATGAGCTCTAGCGGCAGTTAAGAGAAACATGGGGTTTGTTTCAGTTTTTCGCGTTTATCTCGAAAACTATTTGTTGTATCAAAAAAATTTGTTTCACAAAATTAAAGCTCATTAAATTTTATAAAAAAAAGCTTCAACGAAATTTTTCGTATCTCTTATAGTTTATAAAATAACTCTAGCGGCAGTGAAAAGAAACAAAGGTTTTTTCGGTTTTTCAGGCTTGTCTTGAAAACTATTTGTTGTGTATCAAAAAATAATCTTCTACAAAATTAAAACTTATTAAATTTGCTAAAGAAATATGATATTAATTTGCTTGTACTTGTTTTAGTTTGTAAAATAACTCTATCGGCATTTAAGGAAAACATGTCATGAAACCCTAAAAACGTTTCTGGAAACTCTTATAATAAAGAAAACGGACATTGAGAGTCGAAAAAGGAAGTGCATCGCAATAGGGCATAGCATTACATCAGCTGTGCATCCCAGGTCATTCATATCTCCAATACTAAGCAGCCTTGCCTTATTAATATACAGAAAGCCTGGTTCTAAGAAGTTGGTAAACCTTATATCAAGCTTGAGTTTTGTTCTTCATACTATGAAGTTCAGTTGTTGGAGATATCAGCTATTTGCCACACGCGACCAGATTTCAGCGGTTCATTTAACCAATTTGTGTTTGATAATGCGGACTTTAAAGTCAGAACGTTAGATGGACTAAATACATTTCATTCTTTGAGCGGAATAAGATGCATCGCTGTATCTACTTCCATAGAAAAAGAAACCGACACACGAATGCAAAAGCTGACAAAAGCTACCTTGTGCTAAATCAACTAGAGAACTTAAAGTACTTCCTTTGGAAACATTTCAGAAAACAGGTAGCGGATTAAAAAATTTAGTTTTTGAGAATGTGAATGCGTGTTCCGAAGAAAAGTTACAGCCAAAACCATTTGACACTCTTTGGTTGGCATCAAAGTTTGTTGGCATTTACGATGTTCCAGGATGGAAAGGGTACATGTACTCAATAACAACAGTCTTGTTTAGTGCAAACACTAAAATCATTCCTCTTCCGTTCATAAACCCTCCACCGACCGTCCGACTATAATACACTTTACACTGCATTACACTATACTGTCAGTTTGTGTGACAAATTTCACCAAAAATGACTGGTGGTAACATTTGACCCGCCTCTTTATACAGGGTGCGCCAGAGAAACTTACTTATTTGAAAAAAATTCCCGCGCGGTGAGTTGAGCGGGTAGAGGGGCAAAAGGGCGGCATCTGGAGGGGGAAGTTCCCAAGTTTGTTTCTCCCTCCAGTCAGTTGCCCTCATGCTCTGGTCTAGAGAGCAGCGGGCCTTCGCAGTTAAGAGCTTCTTTTCTAACGGTCGCTCACTTGTTGCTACGCAACGTGCCTTCCGCGCTCGCTTTGAAATTCCTCCTCACAGACTCGTTCCTGGCCGTAATTCGATTCTGTCGTGGGTTAACTCATTTCGGGAGTGTGGAAGTGTCGCTAAACCCAGAAATGGACTTCAACGGACCATCAGAACTCCGAAAAATATCGCAAGAGTGAGGCAGTCAGTTGTGCGTTCTCCCCGGCGGCGTTCGGCTCGCAAACACGCAGATGCTATGGGAATTTCTGACACCACTGTTCGGCGAATTCTCCATAAAGACCTTCAATTTCATCCCTATAAATTGGCTGTTGTGCAAGAATTAACTGTACGCGATTTTGTTGCCCGTCAAAATGCATGCGAAATGCTGATTGACAACCTGCCTGAAGACGCGGTCGTTTTTTCAGTGACGAGGCTCACTTCCACATTTCCGGCTGCGTCAGCAAACAAAACATGCGTTATTGGTGTGGTGTAAACCCGCGTGAGCTTCACCAGAAGCCACTTAATTGTGAGCGAGTTACTGTCTGGTGTGCGATGTCGGTAATGGGAGTAATTGGTCCTTATTTTTTTGAAGAAAACGAACGCGCAGTTACCGTGAATGGAGCTCGTTACAGGAACATGATCGAGGCTTCTTTTCTTCCAAGACTCGAAGAAATGAACGTTAGGAACGTGTGGTTTCAGCAAGATGGAGCCACAGCACACACAGCACGAGACTTAATGAATTTGTTGCGACAACATTTCCCCGACCGCCTCATCTCTCTCAGAAGCTATCTCCAATGGCCAGCACGCTCTCCAGATTTGACTCCATGCGATTTCTTTTTATGGGGTTATTTGAAATCCCTGGTTTATGTCGATCGACCACGGACCATAGCACACCCCAAGAACAACATTCGCGACGCCATTGCCAACATACCGATTGATATGCTGCGAAGAGTTGATACGAATTTCAAAAATCGACTTCATCAGTGAATGCACAATGGGGTTTGCCATTTATCCGATGTTATTTTTAAGACTTACAATAACTGAAGTACTTTTTTTTATTGACCTTTCAAATAAGTAAGTTTCTCTGGCGCACCCTGTATAAAAAGTAAAGAAATCATTGCCGCAGCTTCATCTGAGTCCTGTCTATCAAAACATGTAGTCAGGTTGGGTGGATTTCACCAGTTAATGTCCTTTATTGGTTCAATAGATTTTCTGATGAGTGAAAGTGGCCTGCAAGAGTTTATGACTACTATATACGCCCCGGTTTCTGTTGAAAAGATGATGCAAGGAAAAGCTTTCGCTAGAGCAGCTCGTGCTTTAATACAAATACAGACATCTTTAGCTAATATAATAATAAAACAAGTCGACATAAGACAACATAAATTAGAGGAAATCCAAAATCTCACGAAAAATTATGTCACCTGTATTTGCAGGACATGATAAAACTGCCTTATGTGATGACCCCAGATGAATTTAAAAACTTTGTGCAAGAGGGTTACTTTACTATGAGAAGAACTGACCGATTTTGGACAGGGGTGTGGTCGGACCAGACAATTGAACAAACTCTAATGTGTGTAATGAAGAGTATGGGTGGCTTGACACGAGGGCGTGGAATCACTGATAGTGTACTTAGCAAATGAGTTCTAGGGTTGTCTGCTACTCATGAAATTTGCTCATCACTGGCGTTGTTTTTTCTACTAGTGAGCAACATGAAGATTTTGGGGAGGCACGTAAAATTAGAGATAATACAGACATTGCAAAGCTGTCAAATTGGTTCCAAAGTCATCCTCCATTTCCAGTTACAAATGAAATCATGTCAATAGCGAGTGGCATCGTTGGAGATGATAAAGTAACTTGCTACAATGCTTATTCTCTAGGCATGCAGGCAATGAGCCATATAGTGAGTTTCAGAAATAAAAATCGAGCACTCCCTTTGTCTTTTTTGTCAAATTCTGTAATGATTCGAGGTGAAACTGTGGTAATAGATCCTTTGATTATATTCCAAAGAATAAGTATAAGTAAGCAGTCCAATGAAGACTTGAAGACTTATATGGAGTATGAGTTGGCTCCCTTTCCATTATCATTGTTTGATGAAAATGAGATGCGAAAAACAAAGAATTCAGCGCTATACGACATATGTATTTAAAGTATCTACAACAAATATTGATTTCCTTGACTTTGACATTATTGTGGATGTTGGCTTCTTGCTACAAAAAAATTCCAATATTTCAACAATTTGCCATTCCTACATTAAGTACATTCAAAAACATTATTCGGCAAAAAGTTGTACTGCAGTGTTTGATGTTTATTCTTCTTTGCAATACAATATAAAAAGAGCAGAACAAAATCGAAGATATAGACTTAAGAAGTCAGTCGATATTTTGAAGATAGATATTATATCGTCATGTCCAGTAGTAACCCTTCATTTCAATTTAAAATCAATTCTGGTGTACCTCAAGGGAGTCACCTTGGTCCATTACTGTTTATTTTATTTATTAATGATTTGCCTTCTGTTTTAAATAATTCTATCTCGCTAATTTATTCAGATGATGTTAAAATGTTTCAAATTATTAACTCCATTAAGGATTGTTAAGAGCTGCAAGATGATCTTCTTAATCAGTTTTGGGAATGGAGCAATAAAAATCGTTTTTTACCAATTTTAGTAGCATTTCTTAAAAAAAATGATTTCTTATATAAACAAATACAAATTGGATGAATGAAATTAATTTGAAGTCAATATCTTCTATTGTTCACGAGATATCGAAAACATAACATCAATTTTGACCAATTTTGGTCACTATTTTTTGTAGATTTTATTTTTTTATGAAAAAACTGACTGTTTGATTTTTATTAAAATCTACTGAACGTCGAAAAAAAATATTTTCTGTGAGATAAAATAAGTTTGAAGCCAATATTTTTAATTTTTCAAAAGATATTTGAGTCGAAAGTAAATTTTTACTAAGTTTTAGTATTTCTTTTTTTAGGTTTTTATTTTTTGTAAAAAAAACTGGCAATTCGATTTTTCTCAAAATTGTACCAAATATTGAAAACAATATTGTTTATAACAAAAAATTAGTTTAAAGCCAATATCTTAAAGTCTTGAAAAGATATTTGAGTCGAAAATCAATTTTTACCAACTTTTATTAATTTTTGTTTAGTTTTTATTTTTTTTTTTGTAAAAAAAACTGTCAATTCGATTTTTATCAAAATTTTACTGAATGTTGACAACGATATTTTTTAAAAGATAAAATTAGTTTAAAGCATATATCTTAAAGTCTTGAAAAGATATTTGAGTCGAAAATCAATTTTTACAAACTTTTAGTAATATTTGTTTAGGTTTTTATTTTTGCGTAAAAAACTGTCAACTCGATTTTTCTCAAAATTTTACTGATTGTTGACAACAATATTTTTTTTTTAAATATAAAATTAATTAAAGGCCAATATCTCAAATTTTGGAAAAGATATTTGAGTCGAAATTAAATTTTTACCAACTTTTATTGATATTTTTTTAGGTTTTTATTTTTTTTTTTAAAAACTGTCCATTCGATTTTTCTCAACATTTTACCAGATGTTGAAAACGTTATTTTTCATTGCACAAAATTATTTTGGAGATAAAATCGTTTTTTGTTCGTAAATTTTTCGAGGTAAATAATATTTTTTTGTCAGTTTTTTTTATTTATTAAAAAAACCGTTAATTTTAGTTTTTCCAAATATATACTTGTTTAGTATCACGTTACAATATATAATATAAGATTTAATTCAAGTCTCTAGCGTTATTGGTTCGTGAGATATTTAGTGTTAACCAAAATGTTCACATTTTTTTTTAAACTTCTATGGTAAAAAAAAAAACACGGAATTTTCTTGAGAGGCCTTTCTGCATCTTTCTGCCTTATTATATGTATAACAAAATTTATTTGAAGTCGATATCTCCACTGGTTCTTGAGCTATGGACAACGAAAAAACGTCGCGAACGTACGGACGTACAGACGTACGTACACACGCGCGCACAGACATCTTTCTAAAAACCTTTTATTTCGACTGTAGGGACCTTGAAACGTCGAGAAGTGTCAAAATTTTCAATTTGACAAATCGGACCCATTACAATAACTTCCTATGTGAAGTTTATAATACACAACGGACTGACGAATGAAACTGAACACAAAATTTCTTATTTTTTAAAATAAAGTGGAGAACACTGCATTATGAAAGTTGTATCGGGTGATTGTTTAAGAGCTTGAGAACTTTTTTAAAAAAAAAAACGCATAAAATTTGCAAAATCTCATCGATTCTTTATTTGAAACGTTAGATTGGTACATGACATTTACTTTTTGAAGATAATTTCATTTAAATGTTGACCGCGGCTGCGTCTTAGGTGGTCCATTCGGAAAGTCCAATTTTGGGTAACTTTTTCGAGCATTTCTGCCGGAATAGCCCGAATTTCTTCGGAAATGTTGTCTTCCAAAGCTGGAATAGTTGCTGGCTTATTTGTGTAGACTTTAGACTTGACGTAGCCCCACAAAAAATAGTCTAAAGGCGTCAAATCGCATGATCTTGGTGGCCAACTTACCGGTCCATTCCTTGAGATGAATTGTTCTCCGAAGTTTTCCCTCAAAATGGCCATAGAATCGCGAGCTGTGTGGCATGTAGCGCCATTTTGTTGAAACCACATGTCAACCAAGTTCAGTTCTTCCATTTTTGGCAACAAAAAGTTTGTCAGCATTGAACGATAGCGATCGCCATTCACCGTAACGTTGCGTCCAACAGCATCTTTGAAAAAATACGGTCCAATGATTCCACCAGCGTACAAACCACACCCAACAGTGCATTTTTCGGGATGCATGGGCAGTTCTTGAACGGCTTCTGGTTGCTCTTCACTCCAAATGCGGCAACTTTGCTTATTTATGTAGCCATTCAACCAGAAATGAGCCTCATCGCTGAACAAAATTTGTCGATAAAAAAGCGGAAACACATTTCGAACCGAACACTGATTTTGGTAATAAAATTCAATGATTTGCAAGCGTTGCTCGTTAGTAAGTCTATTCATGATGAAATGTTAAAGCATACTGAGCATCTTTCTCTTTGACACCATGTCTGAAATCCCGCGTGATCTGTCAAATACTAATGCATGAAAATCCTAACCTCAAAAAAATCACCCATTAGTATATATATAACTAAATAATCACAGATTGTAGTAAATTGATAAGTTTTCTCAAATCAAAGATAATGTTTAATAGATAGTCACTTAATTGTTCGTTTTCAGGGTTGTGACATGCCAAAGGACTGACGCTTTAAGAACTAATTGTGTTTTTTTAATAACTTGTATTCAAAATGAAGAACTGAAATTGGGTGATTAAATAAAGGTCTTTTCATTGTTTTAAAATAAATTGTAATCTCAATAAAATATAATAAGACTTTGTATATATTGGTTGATGATATCGAGTTACCCAACTTTTGTATAATCACCCATATTTTAAATTTGCTTCCTAACACAAGAGTCTTCATTACCAAACATTTAGGCTTGTTTCTATTTTTATGGCCATAGCTGTATGTATTACGTACATATGTGTGTCTGTATTGTACTGTAATGTAGTACATAGTCATAGACAAAGGTAAATTGCATCGATTGTGGTACATTAAATTGCAAACATACCTAATAAAAGGAGAAATAAAACATTTCAAGGTCTTCTCAAGACAGCAAAAATAATAATAAAGAAAATACGCACTGACTTGACTCGAAACCTGTTTAATTTTTATGTTGTTTTTATATTCTCCTCATTTCTAACCACAAATATATTCGTATACTCATATTTTAACGCATTTATAATGAGTGTCTGTTCTATGTGGCTACTAAAGTATCAATAGCTTTTGTTGTTCCATCCACCAGTACCTTCACCGCACTTATGTACCTTAGGTTTATGTGTAAAAAAGGTTCAATGGACTTGATGAATAATAAACCTAGAAGAATAGATAAATACAACAACAACAAACAAAAAATATAATTTTATTCGTTCCGCTACGGAAAACTTTGTTAAAACCTTTTATCATTATCAATTTTGATCATAAAGTCGGTATTTTATTTGGAACAGAAAACAAAATCAGGTAAAATCGATTAGAAAAAAGGGCATTAAATTAGTTTTTTAAAAGTAGATTTCTTGAATGTACGCCTTCACCATTAATTTATTATGCTTTACAACAATAAATTTATAGTTGTTTGTAAATCTAAGAGAGATTGAAACTCTATATTTAAATATCTTAATAAAATTATAAAAAAAAAAGAAAAAGAAGAAAAGAATTGAGTTATTGTGATAAGATATCAATCTTTGATTTTTTGAATATGCTTTTGACCGAATTCATTTTTTCCAAATTAAAAATATTGTCTTAATAATAGATTAACAATACTGACCCGTGCTCAGGCTGACATAGTTATTTTTTTTTATTTTTTACATTTTAAAATCTTGATAATTTTACATATTCTGATTAAAATTGAACTTCGAATATATGTAAATGTGAATTTTCTCCACTCATTTTGTTTTCAATAAAATTGACACACTTTCGTGGAATCTTTAACTGCTTAGGCAAATTTTGGGCTTCTTAAAAAAAATCGAACTCAGACCGGACCGGAAACTTTTCTATTTAACCGCAAAAAAAACATAGAACATTTATAAATCAATCAATATTTTCGTGTGATATTTAACGAATTTTTTCCAAGGGGGGTCTTAGGGATGATGACCCCACCCCTTGGGAGATTATTTTGTTTTAATTTTCGTAGGAATTCCCTTGAATTCAAAACATAAAAGCGTTAATGGAAATGACACTCCTTGTATTATTAATTATTTATTAATTATAAATGGAAAATACAATTTGTATTTTAATGCTTTAAACTTTTTTGCTAAAAATCCAGCCCTATTTCAATCGCTCAGGACAAATTCATCAACTTTTGACCAATACGGCTTTCGCAGCACTGTTGATCTCATGGTTCATCTCACCGAACAGTGGAGTAAATCTTTACATCGCTTTTGAGAAAGTAAGATTATTGCATTTGATATTTCGAAAAGCATTTGGTATTTCAAAAGCATTTGATAGGATTTGGCATCAGGCTCTCTTATCAAAAATGCGTGCTTTCGGTTTCCATTAATCCCTCCTCAGTCCCTAGACTCTGTCTCCTAAAATTCACTAACAGCCCTAAATTGTCGATCATCTCTTAGATGGCTACACAGTTCAACATTCACCTTTTCTGGGTGCCGGGCCATAGAGACATTCCAGGAAATTGCAAAGTTGACGAACTTGCAAAAAGCGGAACAACTTTACCTCTGCTGCTAATTCCAAACTGAGCAACTTACCGAATCTCGCAGAATCGATAGTAGACCTTGAATCAAAGGTGAAAACCTTTGAAACTTCTTTAAGTAAAGCTTTTAGAGTCTCTTGCCCAGTTAAATACAGCCGTAAAACCCTTCCTTCTTGGTGGAATGAAGAACTGTCCAGTCTTAGGAAAATGACGAGGACAATCTTCAACATCTGCCACAAACATAAGTTTTACCAACCGTATAAAGACTCTCTTAAAATTTATAAGAAAGCCCTGTCATCAGCCAAAAGACAAGGCTGGAGAGATTACTGTCAATCAATCGAAGACATAAAGGACTCCGCAAGGCTCAGCAAAGTTTTATCGAAGGAACATTGTAATCCTTTATTTCTAAGAAAGCCTGATGGAACCTGGACAACCTCTCCAGCCGAACCTCTTGAGCTACTGATCTAGACGCACTTTCCGGGTTGCGAGAGCGTTAACCCCGAACCGCGTGAAACCACAGAGCTAAACGTAGCTCATGTGGAGCAAATCAATTCCGTTATAACCAGAGAAAATATTGTGTGGGCCATCAATACTTTCTCTCCATATAAATCCCCAGGCATGGATGGCATACTGCCAGTTATGCTTCAAAAGTTGCATGATGTGGCAGCTCCATGGCTGGAACTAATTTTCAAAGGATGCCTCCTTCTCAAACATGTGCCCATGTCGTGGAGACAGGTCAAGGTAGTTTTTATCCCGAAAGTGGGTAGGAGTGGTCACGAATCCGCGAAGGATTTCAGACCAATAAGCTTAACATCTTTTGTGCTTAAAACCTTGGAGCGCATTCTTGATTACCATATTAGAGAAATCCTAGATGGAAGACCTCTCGAAAGCTCTCAGCATGCTTATCTTAAGGGCAAATCTACGGAGACTGCCCTCCATGAGGTAGTGCGTACTGTAGAAAAAACAATACATTATAAAGAATTTACTCTTGCCACCTTCTTAGACATAGAAGGTGCTTTTAACAACGTCCTTACCGAATCCATAGAAGAATCGCTCGTGAAGTTCGGTGTAGAATACTTCATTCGAGAATGGATTATCTCCATGCTCAGTGGTAGGAAGATTCAAGCCACTCTAGGCAATACAACCGCAACAAAACACGTAAGTAGGGGAACACCCCAGGGTGGTGTCCTTTCGCCTCTTCTGTGGCTTCTGGTCATGGATACAATTCTCGTTAATTTAGAGAGATGTGGAGTGAAGGCGGTAGCCTATGCGGATGATTTGGTGCTATTGGTGTCAGGAAAGTACACCTCTGTGATTAGTGAAATCACGGAGTCAGCTTTGAAGAAAGTTAGCAGCTGGGCCACTAGTTGTGGTCTAGGAGTTAACCAAAGTAAAACTGAACTGATGCTCTTTACCACCAAAACTAAAGTACCGCCTTTCACGCTACCTCGACTCAACGGTCAAATCCTTTCATTGGCTTCCAGTGCAAAATATTTGGGAGTTATACTCGACCCTAAATTAAACTGGAAACGAAATATTGAAGTGCGGGTTAAGAAGGCCTGTGTTGCCTTCTACGCCTGCAGCAAAACTTTCGGCAAAAAGTGGGGACTTCAGTCGAAGATGATTTTATGGACGTACACAGCCGTAGTACGACCAATCTTAACTTATGGTTCGATTGTGTGGTGGCCTGCTCTTAGCAAAGCCTATAATATCGATAAGCTAAGGAAGGTTCAGAGAACAGCTTGCGTGGGCACCACAGGGGCCATGCGTACTTGCCCAACGGACGCCTTAAACGTTATTATGGATCTTCTACCAATCGACCTTTTTATTAAATACATAGTTTCCTGCAGCGCTATTAGGCTGAAGGAATCAAATAGCTGGTTGTCAAAACCTTATGGTCACAGCAACACAGCGAAATTGATTCCCTCAGATATTATCTCGGTAGACACTGACTACTGCACTCCTACTTTGAGCCTTAGTAGGGGTTTTAAGGTCTTTTTCCCATCCAGAGAAGATTGGGAGGATGACATCGTGTCGATAGGTTTCGATACAACCATCTTTACTGACGGCTCAAAGATGGAGTGCGGAGTTGGTTCTGGGATCTTTTCTGAGTCCCTAAATGTAGCTAAATCCTTTAGGCTTCCTGACTTTGCTAGCGTTTTTCAGGCTGAAATGCTGGCAATTAGGGAGGCATGTAAAATACTTAAACAAAGCCCAAACCAAAACCGAAATGCGGCTATCTTTACAGACAGTCAGGCAGCTATCAAAGCCATTAACTCGGCTACATCCTCATCTAAATTGGTCCACCAATGTCGCGATGAGCTTGCGAGCCTGAACATTACCCTCGGTGTCACCCTGATCTGGGTTCCGGGCCATAGTGGTATCGTGGGAAATGAACGGGCTGACGAGTTAGCCAGGCAAGGATCGGCCCTTCATAGCTCTCTTGCGGAAATGGTTAACATTCCTCTTGGTGCTATGAAGGGTAAAATCTTTTCCATATACCAAACTGAATCAAACCGAAGGTGGAGCAATTTACCCAACTGCATTATATCTAGGAAGATATGGCCCACCTATAATAAAACCCGTACAAACGATCTTCTACGCAGGCCAAGGCAAGACATAGCCAGGATTGTTGCGGTTTGTACCGGACACTGGCCCATTGGAGTCCATGCAGAGAAGTTGGGTATCTCTTACAACACTTTTTGCCGTAGTTGCTGCGACCAAAGAGAAAGTGAAACGATAATCCATTTCCTCTGCAAATGTCCTGCCTTGGCAAGCACTAGAATGAAATGCTTTGGGAAAGCATTCTTTCACGAACTGAATGAGCTATCTGAGACAAAGATTAGAGACCTAATCTCTTTTCTCAATGCGACAAAATGGCTCTAACTTAATCGCTATAAATCTTCTCCTTTATTTCACAGGTCAAACGAGTTTTGGTATCAAAACGGCGCACTACAGCGCTAATTGGATCTCAGGCTAGGTCTGCCCTGAGATCGCCATTTCTACCTACCTACCTTACCTCTGCTGGCTCACAATGCTAGCATAGGTTTCCTCTTAGCTACATGTAAACTCATGCTAAAGCAAGATACCATAGAGAAAACAAACTTTAGGTGGAATAACACCACCACCTGTGCGACTAAACTAATTTGGCCTAATCTTAGCGCCAGGCGCTCAAAGCAATTAATCTATCTGAGTAGATTGCACATTAGCTATGTTATAGGTGTCCTGACTGGGCACTGCTTAATAGGAAGGCATGCTATTCGACTTGGAGCCCCTGCAAATGATTTTTGTAGGAGTTGCATGGACGAAGAAGAAGAGGAGACAATCTCTCATCTTCTGTGCACATGCCCTGCCTTATCACAAAGACGTAGAATCCACCTTGGAGACTACCACTTTAACGATACCAGCGATCTAAAAAATTCAGACATTACTTGTCTCCTACGCTTCATTCGAAGCTCCAATTGTTTCAACGAGTTAAGCTGATTAACTGATCTATGTGGTATCACAACGGACCATACTTTGGTCTAAGTGTGTTGGACGTCCCAACCAACAGCCACTTTAACCTAACCTAACCTCCTCATTGGATTAGTAATTACCTTTCGGAACGTTCAATATAAATAGTATTGGATGGGTTCAAGTCTGAAAACCACAAAATAAATGCTGATGTGCCCCAGGGCTCTGTTCTATCTCTAACACTCTTTCTCATTTTTATTAATGATCTCCTGTCTGCAACTTCTAATTCAATCCATTTTTTTACTGACGATAATACTCTCAGCTTTTCATATTCATTTTTAGACTCACATCTCTCTTCTTCGGATATGGAACTGCAACGACAAAATATGATAAAGTCATTAAATTCCGACCTAAGCAGCATTGTACAATGGGGATTAAAAAACCGCGTGGAATTTAATGCTTCGAAAACCCAACGCTGTCTTGTATCGTTAAAGCGAGATATACCCCCATTGCTAATATCCATGGATGGCACTTGCATCAATGAGACTGAACACCTCGATATTCTCGGGTATGTGTGTCACCAACCACCTCTTGTGGTGGCGACGCGATGTCGCCAAAAATTCTGCAAGGTATTTGAGTTTCCTTAGGCGATGCAAGAAATTGTTCACCCCTTCTGATCTGGCTGTTATCTACAAGATTTATATATGTATGTATGTCCAAAGCTTGAGTATAACCCCCATCTCTGGGCTGGTGCTCCTGCAACTTACTTAAGCCTCTTGGATAGTATTGAACGTAGAGCATTTAAATTGATTGGTGATAATATCATCATAAGTTCCTTTACATCGCTTGAACATCATCATAAGGTTTCTTGTCTCACCCGCTTTTACCGTTATTTTAACGGTTTATGCTCTAGAGAAATAGCCAGCTGTATTCCTTCCCTTATACAGTTCAACCGTAATACTCACGATTTTAGGAATGCTCATCAGTATACCCTCGAGCCCAACTTCGGCCGTACTGTCATATACAGAGATTCGTTCTTTAGCCGTACTACGCGAATGTGGAATGCCTTACCACACTGTCTTTCCTAGTCATTGCGATATTCAGGAATTCAAAACCAATGTGCACCGACATCTCCTTTTAAACCCTCTTTTTTTTTGACGTACATAAACAGTGCAAGGTTTTTCTTAAAGTGTTTTTTCTTTCAAAATTGATTTTCTATAAAACACAAAATCTTTTACGATTTTACTTTTTGAAGTGAATTTGCTTTGGATGCCCTAGAACTAAAATTTAAACACAAATTTCAAAAATATAAATTCCCAAAAACAGCAAAAGTGAGACTTTAGTTAAACTATTAGCTAATTGAAAAACAATGAACTTTTTAGATCTGTTAATTTAATATAAAAGGTTTGAATCTCTCGAGAACCGAAGTGAAAAGAGAGTGTAATGTGTTATTTGTGAGTGCTAAACTAGAGTTTATTCCAAACTTATTTTTTTTACCTTAGTTTGTTTACATATGTATATAATTTTTAGAGAAATTATGTACTTAAATGCACCTTTTTCCTTAAATTTAAGAACCAAATATTTTTATCTATACATTTTTTTAAGTTTTGTTGACTCTTTTAAGATCAAAATATTTTCGAAATATCTACGCAAAACAGTAATTTTTTTAGAATTTGTCTTCTAGCATCAGTTCCAATCTACGAGCAAGCAGACTGATAACGATAGTAATAAAAGACTTCCCAAAAAATACGTCAAAAAAGCCAGAAAATTCTTCATTTCAGATTCTGTTTTATTTTCCTACGAAAAAAGATCATATTTTTCTGTCAAAATTCTCATTTTCTGGGTTTTTGCATCTATATTTTATTTTTGTAGCTTTCTTCGCATCCATAGAAATGCCTACAGAATTATTTTTATGTTAAGTGTCTCACCCCGCCCCCTGGATCCGCCCTTGACATCGAAAATGTTTTTCAAGTATTATAGCTTAAATATAACACAAAATCGTTCAAGAAACAGTCTCAGATAACTTCACCGTAGAACATCCTGTCATTGAAATGTTTAAGGAACTTCCAGCGATTTATATTGTTGATAAAACTGTTTGGGAAAAAAGTGTGTTAACATGACTCTAAAACAAAATGTTGTTCCCTTCCTCAGCCCAAAATCACTGTCAAATTCAAGCTTCTCTAAGGCCCAAACTGCCAAATGAGCAGATGGTCAAGCGACTACTAATACTTAGTCAAACTAATAATTTGATATCTTTATAAAGAATTCTCCTGAAGCTTGTGCGTACAATCTTTAGCTTGTGAGACCGACGACCCCCCTCACGGTTTTCGCCTTGTTGTGGCGAGGGGGCTTACGTCTAACTCTTCAGCAATCCAGCTGCGGAGTAAGATAACTAAGAAAACCACCACAAGCAGAGATGTAAATCTAATAAAATATGGATAAAAGTTAACTAAATGAAGAAAATCGAACGGGGATATACGTTCAAGTGTCGGCAGAAGTCACGGCTGCCGGCGAGGGCTTGGCTTCGCAAGAAGCTAAGTCGCCAGTGACAAAAGTAAACTTAGAGAAAGAAAAACGAGAGCTAAAAAGACAACCGGTCATTCTCTCAGTAGATCTCCTTCCCGACATAGATGGTTTAACCATCAAAGGTACGGAGACCTCGGACAGACCTCCTTCCATAGGTAGTCAAACCGAGGACGAGCTACTGATGGAACCGAGTCAAGAAGAGACTATGGTGAAGTCTGCTGCACCCCTCAAAGCTTCGAGGCAACGCAGCAACTACAGATCCTCCAAAAGATTCGTGAAAATGACCGAGTTGAAAGATCCTGCGACGCTCAGTTCGAGAGACAAAGCTCTCCTAAAAAAGCATAAGAAGCTAGTTAGGAACTTTGAGCGGCAGCTGGCAGAGACTGTCACTGCACCCAGGGAAATAGCAGAGGAAGTAAATACTAAAGAGTCGGAGAGCAAAGGAGTGGATGCTGCCAAATCTAAGTCTGTCCCTAAAAAGGCAAACCGTGAACAGGCTGGCAATAACTCGACCGCTCGGAACGACAAAGGTAAAGTTCAGGCGACTTCCAGTAAGAAACAGCAAGCCAACGCTAGGAAAGACCAAGCACCGGCAAGCACCTCTTCTGGAACGAAACCAGGAACGACCAAGAGACAAAGATCGGAGGAGACAGTCAAGCAAGACGGTGCTAAAAAACAGAAAACCAGCAGCTTCGACACCACCCCGATTGACCTACAAATCGCCATTATAAGCCGTGACGACCCAGATGAGAAAATCTCGGCAAAAAACTGGCTTCTTGTGAAAAATGAGATCCTTAAAGCTATGATGGCAGCATCAGAGAACGATAGTTCTGAGGACTATATCTTTGATGGTGCCGGATGGCGGCGAGGAGTTAAAGTGGTCTGCTGCGGTGACCAGAAATCACGGGAGTTCCTGAACCGTACAATCGCCAACATTGGCGAACTATGGGAAGGTTCCTCCCTTGAGGTTCTACCCGCCGCAGCTCTACCACTCCGCCAGCAGTTTAGCATCTGGATCCCCCCTCCTGCAGAACATGAGGATGCAGCCATTATTAAGCTGTTGGCGAAGCAGAACAAAGAGCTTTCCATTTTAGAATGGAAGCTCCAACACTCAAGGACCTCTTGTTTGTGGCAGACAAGAAATCTGACCTTCTGCTGAGAGAAAGAAAAGACGTTTTGAGGTATGGTCTCGGAACCGTAAAGGTTAAGAGGCATTAAGGCAAAGGGAAGTCAAAAGCTGCAAGTGGTGCAAATAAACCTGCACCACGCTAAAGCAGCAACGTACGACCTTACGCTCTACATGTCTCACGAGAACGTGGATGTGGCCTTGATCCAGGAACCATGGTTAGGCAAAAACCGAATCCGTGGGTTGAGGTCAAAACACTACAACCTTTTCCATCAAAGCCTTAGCCAGTGAGACCATGAGATCAAAAGCAGTTTTAAACTGTAGGAAGGAATTAAACAAAATCTGCCCCACTAACCAGGTAAAGCTCTGCTGGATTCCCGGACATAGCAATATAGAAGGGAATGATATAGTAGATGAACTATCCAGGAAAGGGTCAGAAGCAGACACCAGTAGTAGCGACCATTCAGTCAGGGGACCACTCGTCCCGATTGGGGTACTCAAGAGGAAGATAGACCTTAAACTAAAAGAGAAAATCAATATCTCCTGGAAATCCAGGGACGATTGTGTAATCTCTAGAAGTTTATGGCCTAACACAAATGAAAAGGAAACTCGGTATATTCTATCGCTGAGTAAAAAGAACATTAAAATCCTGATAGGTGTACTAACAGGTCATTGCGCCATTGGCACAATGGCTAACAGAATAGGGACATTTGCACCCGATTTTTGTAGGAGCTGTCAGGATGAGGAAGAAATGGAAAACATTAAACACCTGCTCTGCGACTGTCCGAACCTCCAAACCAGCCGACTCCGTCATTTCGGAAACAGGTTTGTTGGAGAACTGGATGATCTAGCACAGGTCTCAATGGCAAGCATGAGGAAATTTATAGATAGCACAGGCTGGTTTGTCAACGAGCCAGTCTACGCTAATCGACAGAATTGAGGAACATCGTTGGTGCATTTTTACATTTACAGGGGATCACAATGGACCAGTAGGCTCCCGTGTACGCAACAGCTTCATGCTGTGCACACCCCTTGCAACCTAACCTAACCGCGACCGACGACGAGTGGATCTTGGTACAGCAGATATATTCTCTTATGTGTAGACACCAAACTACGGTGGGGTCAATAAGTGTTATCCCAATAGCAAATTGGTGTCAAAGTGGGTGCTTCAATTCGGCTAAAACTTCGTTCAAGCGTAAAGCTTCTTATGATTGTCCGCCTATAATCTTTTATAAAGATGGATCAAAAACAGATGACGGGGTTGGTGGATGTGTGTCTGTGTAGTTAGACGGACTAAATCTATGTCTCTCATTTTGGCTTCCCAATCACTGTAACGTCTTCCAGGCAAAATTTTTGGCCACTAAAGAAGCAATTAGTCCTTAGTCCAATGATCCTAATGATCTAAAAAAAAAATCTGACATTTATTGTCACAAACGCTTCACAACTAGCTCTAATTGGTTTAAAGATTAAGGTAGATTTTAAATCCATGTGATACCACAACGAACCAACTATTGGTCTAAGTGTTATCATTTTCCCTTCGACAACCACCTTAACCTAGCCTAACCACCAATAATTTTCGCCCAAAACCTACAAATACGTAGGAACTTATGTGGAATAAATTCTCCTAACAAACATTAAAATTATATTAGATTAGACAACTTTTTAGTAAATATTTAGTATTTTCTCCCTTTTTCAAAATATCCTACAATTTTGAAAAGAATAATTTAAAACAAATTCAGTCGAATATAAGATACTTCTGAAAATTTTATCCATCAACTTTTTAACAACAACATTTTAAAATATCTGTTTTATTTTTTAAGCTTAACAATCCACAATGAATTGTATCCTTCTCAACTAACAACAAGCTCTTTCAACACGTTCTGTATCTCCGTTCTAGTTTGCCTCCACATCTACATACCTCCACCTAAATTGTGGTATCTTCCTTTGTTCTTTTTAGCTGCTCCTAGGTTAAATAAAATTGATGTTGTAATTTATCGTTCGGCATGGTTCTCTCTTTCATCTCGCTTAGAAGTCAATCTTTTCCTTTTTCAGATTTCATGTTCACATTAATATCCATTTTCGTATGATTCATATTAAAAGTTATAAAATTATAAGCTATCCCAGGGGTCAGTTTTCAAGAGATTTATATATAACTATAGACTAGTGCCCCACCTACATACTCACAGGACTTCATTAATATTTCAAAATGTTAAAGTTATCATTATCTGGACCTCTATCTACTCGTAGCTGGTACCTATCTCATATCTACTAATAGCCGGTGATAAAAAGAGGAAAGGAAACAGAAACAGATATTAAAACAAAAAGTTAAATAAAACATAAGACTTAAAGCACAGTTATACACCTAAAAAGGAATACAAACAACTCAAAAGTTTCAGTTTTTTAACTCAAAATACAAAAATGGAAAAAAACTGAGTCATCATCACAAGAAAACGCCTCGGGAGTCGGGACTCTGTTGAAAAATAAAAAAACACAAAGAACTATGTGATAAACAGTCTGAGACATCCTGTGCCGCATGAATTTAGACCAAAGGTGAGTGAGATACCATATAAACCAAACCAAACTATATCTGGTTTGTATGTGGAATAAGCCTGCCACCACGCCCCACACATCCGAGCAAACACTTATCCAAAACAAACCCTTAAAAAAAAAAAAAAAAAAACGTTCACATCCAACTCCATCCAGAAACTGACTCATTTCCTTGTGTAAATTTATTCGCACGAAAAGTTAAATGAAAAAAGTTATTTCTTTTCTTTTTTTGCAAAACTTCAGGGAGCAGAGCAGAGTGGAAAGGGAAATGGAAAACATATGGATTTACCTACTTAAATCTATCAAAGTCAAAATGGAAGCTAGGTGTATAGTTTTGTACCACTTCACTGTGCCTGTCATACCACCACCACCGGTTCATTCGACTTGGCACCGGCCGGCTGGTGGAATTCTAGATGCAGATTTCTTTGTTTATACAGGTCGTTGGTCGGTTTGTCAGCCATTTTCACAGCCATCATCAACATCCACTTTTTTGTGTGAGAAGTTAAAAGATTCTTTTATGCAAATTCAAATAGTTATAATCCCTCTCTGCATCTCCGTGTTCTCGTCTTAGTCATCCGTCGGTCGTCGGGCGGTACTATGAGGTTAGTTCGTTTTTTCCCTTGTTTGTCTTCTTAACAGATTCCAAGCAATCTCATGGTATGCTTTAAACTCTTACACCATAAACTCCTTGTTAACTGACTCTTTAGGTCAAGTATTGGTTTTGTGTAAGATACAATATTTACGATGTCAAACATTTGCGAGTATAAAAATATGGTTGGTCCATGAGTATCTATCTGGGAAATTATCCTGTTTCTGTAAAACTTCATAAGATGGGTGTGTCAAGTCATTTACTTACTCAGGGCGGCGTAGAGTCCAACCATACCCAACAAACTTTTCTTTCTAGCTCGGTCCCTAGCTAGATGTCTCCAGTTGCGCAATCCAAGTGGGTCGAGGTCACTTTCCACTGGTGTACAACTACTGATCCACGGCCTTCATCTACTGCGCTTTCCTGTGGGAGTTGATTCGAATACCTTTCGGGCTTGAGCATTGGTTTCCATGCGCTCTACGTGACCCAAATATCTTAGGAGTTGGAATTTTATCCTTCTGGTTAAGTCTACGTTGATGTACAGCCTATACACCTGGTTGTTCCATACGGGACCTTAGATCACTTGAACAATTTTTCTCGCAAAATCCATGCTTCTACATGGTATAGCACTTCTACCTGAGCGTCGAACTTGTCGAGTTGTAGAAGCTGAGTAAGGGCAATGATTCTCGGGAATTATTTCCCCAGAAGAGTCCTGAAACCAAAGGTCGCTCGCCCCCTCCCCTTCCCAATCCTTTACCCCCACCTCCGTCAGCTCTGTGATATTATGCTGGCTGACGTCTCCTTATCCCCTGACTGTATGGTATATAACTGTCTGTCAATGCCTAGTTTCCTTCCTGGGACGCTTATGGCTTAATTGCTGTTCGTCTCTCCTTTTCCAAAACATATCCTTCCCTTAAACTTCCCAATTGGGCTGGATCTAAGGTGTTATACGACCCGTGCCGATGATCGGCCAGGCTGAGGGCCCAATTAAAAAACTAGCTCAGTCGCTAACGGAGTATCCGGATACCTGGCGACCTCCGGATTAACTAGCCTTATCTGTATACACGGATCTCTGTACAGATGGACCACCCCTTATCCGCTACTCGTGGGATTCAAAATGAACTTTCTTAAAACAAAACAAACAAAACAAAAACAAAATCAAAAGACCGAACCGGCCAGCAGTACGACGGCAAAGTTGTCTGCTGTTCATCCCTCTTCCACTGGTGCCGACAAGGCTGTGGACACTCACAGCCCTGTTGTCGCCAGTGGAATATCGGACAAACAGGTAACATCACCTTCTTCCTGTAGTGAGGCAGTTGTGAAGAACGGCTCCTCTACTACCACAGAGAGTAAACCTCTCAACTCTTCTACACCGCGAGTCGGAGGTAGTAGGGCTATGGTGCCAGGTCCTTCTACCTCCAAAGCAAATAATCCCAAAGAAGGTCCTGGGGGAGATGGGCGTAAGCTCAGACCCTCCAAGGCCTACTACAGGGACATGCGTAATGCTAAGAGGATTCTCCAGACGTTTGGTGAACAACTAGGCGCTGGAGGAAACTCTCAGCATGACGCCAAGATAAAATGGGCCAAGAATTTTATGGCCAAAAATAATTTGAAGACCAGCCAAGACTCAACGTCGAAGCGACAAAGGTCTATGGAAGGTAGTGTTTCACTACCTAAACGCCCCAAAGTGCTAAACACCAGCACTTCTCTTGACCCTCGCAAGGCAAAAATGTCCTTCAGTGACGTTCTGAAGGACAAAATGGTAGTCGCGATTATCGACAAAAGTGATGTAGATGGCACGATCTCTGCCGAGAACTGGACATTGGTCAAAGGACAGCTGGCCTTCAGTTTTGTCGAGATCATGTCTGACAATCCGGGACCACCGCCCATCACAAAAGATGGCGGCTGGCATCAGGGACACATCAAGTTGATGGTCTGTGATGATCAGAGGTCGTGCGACCTACTGACGCTGGCGGTCAGCCGACTTGGAGAGGTCTGGCCTGGTGCTAAGCTGGAGGTTGTAGCAAAGGAGGATATTCCTTGCAGACCAAGAGCTCGCATCACGGTTCCGGCCATATTCAAGGAAGCAGACCACGTATTGAAGGTAATCCGGCTCTCCAATCCAACCCTTCCTACTCACAACTGGAAGGTTGCGAAATTGGAGGATCCAAAGGGACCCTGCAAGGGTGCAATTGTAATCATCAATGCAGAGTCCCTTTCTCCTCTGGCGCAATCAAAAGGTGTGATTAGGTTTGGGTTCGATGAAATTACGCTGAGGGTCTATAAAAAAGATGGGGTCGAGGCACAAACCCTTCCCCCTCCCCCACCCACACAAGCGGAAACTGCTGCTGAGGAACCTGGTGCATCGGTCACACTTCCTTCATTGGAAGACGATGCAGCTCAGGTATCCCCAGTAACAGAGGAAGCTCCTTACACCGACCAAGGTTTTTCCGCAATGGAGGCCGAGGTCTACGACAGCGGAGATGAGGACATTCTTTTAGAATCGTCCTCTGATATGGATGACTCCGACATTACTGTGTTGGAGGCTGATCGGGAGTGCAGTAGCAAAAATGCTGCGGTTACTCCAGATTAACCTCCAACACTCCATAAAGGCTTCGGCCTCCCTTCTTCTTCGCCTATCCAGCAGCGATGAAGATATTGTCCTGATTCAAGAACCCTGGATTGTTAAATCCATTGTTCGAGGAATCAGGACTCCCAGATACTGCGTACTGTATGCATCAGGTGAGGATGAACCCAGATCTTGCATATTAGTAAAACGCAGCCTAAATGTATATTTACTCCCTAATTTCAGCGATCGAGATATCACCGCCGCAAGTCTGGAAACAGCCAGAGGAACGTTCTGGCTGGCGTCGGCGTATCTTGGCCACGACCATCTTGGCCCTCTCCCGGGTGACACTCTGGAGAGATTGATAACTGAAGCACAAAGGCTCAACATCGGCCTCATCATCGGTAGTGACGCTAACGCCCACCATACAGTATGGGGTAGCACGGATATAAACGACAGAGGTGAATCTCTTTTCGACTATATTCTAAACACTAACCTACTCGTAAGTAACGTTGGTAATGAGCCAACCTTTATTACTAAAAATCGACAAGAAGTTTTAGATATAACTCTTGTCTCCGACTTCATTAATAATAATATTTTGAACTGGAAGGTATCTAAAGATCACTCCTTTTCTGATCATAGATACATCCAGTTTGACTTTATAAATGAATCACCTTGCCAACCGATCTTTCGAAATCTGAAAAGAACAAATTGGCCAAAATACAAGAGAACGTTAAATAGTTTAGTAAAACCTGAACTTTTTAATACTCCCTCCAACATTGAAGATCTTGACGACAAAGTCAATAATCTAACATTAGCCCTAAACAAAGCTCTAGACACTGCATGCCCTCTAATACAAGTAAGAGGTAAAAAGAAGCCACACTGGTGGAACTCAGGGCTGGATCCACTTCGAAAAGAATGCAGAAAACTCTTTAACAGAGCGAAAGCTTCTAGAGACATGTCAGACTGGGATTCATATAAAGAATCACTGAAGATTTATAAAAAAGAACTGAGGAAAACCAAACGATCGTCTTGGAGAAACTTCTGTAGCAACGTGGAAGATTGCTCCGAAGCATCCAGGCTGCTCAAAATCCTCTCCAAAAATCCAATCATGCCAAGCTGCTTGAAAAACGCCTCTGGCCTCTGGACCAATTCAAGCGAAGAATCGCTCAACTTGCTACTAGACGTTCACTTTCCTGGTAGCTCTAATATTATTAATAACATTGCACCTAATAATGGTGACAATATATTACATCCCCAACAAGGTCTAGTCACTAGGGAAAAACTCAAATGGGCTATTAACAGCTTTAAGCCATATAAATCTGCTGGTCCGGATGGTGTAATTCCAGCCAAACTGCAAGAAAATGCAAGTTTTCTAATACCCATCCTAGAAAACATCTTCAAGGGATGCCTTAAATTGGCATACATCCCGATGTCTTGGAGACAAGTTAAAGTTGTTTTTATTCCAAAAGCCGGAAAATCCAGCCACGTTAACCCTAAAGACCTAAGACCTATCAGCTTATCATCATTCCTTCTCAAAACTTTTGAACGTTTGATCGATATCCACTTAAGGGCAAGTATTGATAAGTCCCTCCTTTCAAAGGCTCAACACGCCTACAACAAAGGGAAATCAGTTGAAACGGCTCTACACAGTATAGTACGTACAATCGAATATTCCCTCCATCATAAAGAGTACACCTTAGTTGCCTTCTTAGATATAGAAGGTGCATTTAACAATGTCGACACATCTGCAATTGCACGTGTATTGACATCTCTGAAGGTAGATAAGTCGATCAGCGAATTGATTAATCAAATGCTGATAAGCAGGATTATCAATTCAAAACTGGGCGATTTTACTACACAAAGGGGTGTCAGTAGAGGTACGCCACAAGGTGGTGTCCTATCCCCTCTCCTCTGGAACTTAGTAATAAATGAATTACTAATTACTCTAGAAAGAGAGGGATACAGAGTGTTTGCCTATGCGGACGATGTTGCTATTGCGGTAACGGGTAAACACCCCAATATACTAAAGGACCTCTTACAAAACGCTTTAAATAAGCTCACCAGATGGGCTAATCGGTGTGGACTAGGCGTTAACCCACAAAAAACCGACCTTGTCCTCTTCACAAGGAAATACAAAGTCCCACACATTGACCCTCCCCTCATAAACGGTGTACCACTTAAATTCTCTGATCAAGCAAAATACTTGGGTCTCATTTTAGATAAGAAATTAAGTTGGAAACCTAATATTCAAGAGAGAATAAACAAGGCCACAGTAGCCCTGTTCTCCTGTAAAAAGGCCATTGGTAATAAATGGGGCCTACAGCCCCGTATTACACACTGGCTATACATCTCGGTCATAAGACCGATCCTTACTTATGGAGTAGCGGTATGGTGGACGGCGCTAGATACAGCGACAAATCGCGATAAACTCAGCAAAGTCCAACGAACAGCCTGCCTGTGTATGGGAGGAGCACTTCGCTCCACCCCCTCCGCCTCACTAGATGTTCTGTTCCATCTAATACCGCTGGACATTTTCAGCAAGCAAACGGCCGCTAACACTGCCATACGGCTTCAAGCCTCCTCTCTGTGGATCAATAATGGAATTGGCCACACCACTATTTTGAACTCGTTCAGAACTATAAACAGTAATATTGACTACACCATACCCCATCCTCAGTTTAATAACTATAGCTTCAAAGTGACTATACCTCCCAGGTCTTCTTGGGAGAATACATCATTTTTGAATGATGGTCCTATAAACTTCTATACAGACGGATCAAAAACGGAGGATGGGGTTGGTGGAGGCGTATACTCAGATAGACTAAACTTAAGTCTCTCCTTTCGTCTACCCGATCATTGTAGCGTGTTCCAAGCTGAAATCCTGGCTATAAAAGAAGTCCTATCCTGGCTTAGAGAAAACGTTATATCATCTAATGATATACGCATCTTCTCGGATAGCCAAGCCGCGTTAAAGTCCCTAGACTCTGTCTCCACAAACTCACTAACAGCCCTAAATTGTCGATCATCTCTTACGGAGATGGCTACACAGTTCAACATTCACCTTCTCTGGGTGCCGGGCCATAGAGACATTCCAGGAAATTGCAAAGCTGACGAACTTGCAAAAAGCGGAACAACTTTACCTCTGCTGGCTCATAATGCTAACATAGGTATCCCTCTAGCTACATGTAAACTTATGCTAAAGCAAGATACCATAGAGAAAACAAACCTCAGGTGGAATAACACCACCACCTGTGTCGCAACAAAACTAATTTGGCCTATTCTTAGTGCCAGGCGCTCAAAACAATTAATCTCTCTGAGTAGATTGCACATTAGCTACGTTATAGGTGTCCTGACTGGGCACTGCTTAATAGGAAGGCATGCTATTCGACTTGGAGCCCCTGCAAATGATTTTTGTAGGAGTTGCTTGGACGAAGAAGAAGAGGAGACAATCTCTCATCTTCTGTGCACATGCCCTGCCTTATCACACAGACGTAGAATCCACCTTGGAGACTACTACTTTAACGATACCAGCGATCTAAAAAATTCAGACATTACTTGTCTCCTACGCTTCATTCGAAGCTCCAATTGGTTCAACGAGTTAAGCTGATTAACTGATCCATGTGGTATCACAATGGACCATACTTTGGTCTAAGTGTGTTGGATGCCCCAACCAACAGCCACTTTAACCTAACCTAACCTAACATGGTATAGCAGGACGAAGATGATAAGGGCTTTATATAGAGCGATACTTCGAGTGCTTGCGAGAGGGCTTTACTACTCAATTGATTTTTTAGCACAAAAAAACAGCGGTTATCAAAAGTTATTCTTTATATGATCTCAGCGCTAATGTTGTTTTCTGCCTTCATAACCACAAATTTACGACAGCCAATGTTGATGTTTTGACCGAGACGTCGTCGGTGTTATAGGTCCTTTCGTGATTACAGCATGCACTTTGTTTTGCCCTCATTAACCACTAAACCCATTTTTTCCGCATCTTTCTCAATACTCACAAAAGCCCCATTGACATCACTATAAGTTCTTCCGATTGCAAAAATGTCATCAGCATATGCTAATAATTGAACAGATAGTGTTGACGTGAGGGCTCTGCATCATCTTTCAAGGACGATGTTAAAGAAATCACCTAACAGCAGATCACGTTGTCGAAAGCATATTTTGACATCAAAAGGTTCGGTTAAGTTATTTCCAACCTTTATCGAGGAGTTTGAATTGTCCATAGTGATCCTGCACAAACGTTTACAGTTCGTCCCTGAAGATGCTCTCATATGCGGCCTTGAAATCGATGAACAGATGGTGGGTATCGATTTTATTTTCTTGTTTTTACAGGAGCTGTCGTAATGTGAATTTGATCGACTATGGACTTTCCTGGTCCAAATCCACAATGATAAGGACATATCAGGTTGTTGACGATGGACTTTAGACGTTCTCATATTACGGCAGAAAAGATTTTGTAAGCGATGTTAAGGAGACTGGTCTCTTTTTTCAGTATAGGGCAAACAGTACTGAGGTTCCATTTATTGGACTTGCTTCCTTTCGATCGTATGTTACAGATAAAGTGGTACATGCCAAACCAAATCATATCTAGCTGCTTTGAAAAGCTCGGCAATCAAGTCATCTGCTCCAGCGGTTTTGTTAGATTTCAGCTCAGATATGGCAATCTTTAATATGTCTAAGTCAGGAAGACGGAATTGTTGGCTTTCGTCGTCTAAATTAAATGGATCATCATTGACTTCGGCTCTATTATAATGTTTCCACTTTCGTCCTTGCAGCCTTCAGTTCGGGATTTATGCACTTGTGAATTTTGTTTCACCTGTTCATACAAATTTTGAAACAGAACCACGTAAAGCTTCTTTTTTTTGACTGACATTTTAAGACATGGATTTGGACGACCTGTGATTCGTGTAGGGTGCGCTTAGTCGTATTATTACTAGCCGTCTTGAAGATGTCAACTAGCCGAGTCGGAGCTGCGCTTTGGCCCCTTGGACTTTTTTTTTTGTTGGAAACCCTGAAGAACCGATATATTCTTCCAACAATCTAGGAAAATATTCAAGCACTTAAGGTTTAGGTACGTACATAAAATGTTTAACATCAAAAACGCGAAATTCCAAAACACTTCTATCCTGGTAATATTGCAAAGTTTTTGTCTAGAAAAAAAAATAGAACTCTACATAAATGTGTATAATTTAGTTAAATGCTTTGTGGAAATTAGTACATCTTCCTACAAGCAGTTGTGCGTTTTATACACGGCCATATCGATTTGGACACATTCAACTATTACTATTCGCTGTTTTAATTTTTTTTTAATAAACTTGAATCATAAAACGTTGTTGAACTTGCCTAATATCATCGATAGCCGATAGGTCTATTTGGATCTCCACCTCTAAAAAAAAATTGAATCTAAGTTACCTACGAAGTACCCCTGGCGTGGTGGTAAGTGCTTAAGACTGTCATGCCATTTGTCTTGGGTTCAAACACAGCCCGCGCCTTCTAAAGACTTTTTCACGGGTACTGCCTTTTGCTTTCTCAAATTAGCCTTTCGAATTCAGCATAAAAATTGAGGGCAAAATTTTATTTCAAAATCATCATCTTCCTGAAACACCAAAATACAAATAACGAACAACTCCAAACAAATCCATGCAACCCTGCTGTATACTTATTTTTCGGGTGGAGTTCTGGTCGCGGGAGATACTCTACTCTCACCTCAATAACCTGCGACGGCGCTTTGTTGCGGCGACCGGTGCGGTGCTTCAAAAACATTTGCATAACGCAGATTTGTTTTCAATATAAATCCACACGAATACGAATGATGTGAGTGGAGACAATAAACAAAATCAGATAATAATATGGCCTCGCTTTTTATTTTTAAACTTCTGTGTGGAGAGAGACAACAAAAGGATTTTGAATGTGTTGCAAGTTACTGCTTAATTCAAATTCAAAAATATCCACCATCTATTTACCTACCCAAAAATCAGACAGGTACTCTTTTTTCGTATTTCGTGTTTATGATTAAGATATTTCATTTTGGTTAGGATTTTTACTTGGGGTGTGTTCATACATAAGGCATGAAGCAAGAAGACCTATATGTACGTAAAAGATATAAAACAATGTTAAATGCCACAAATGAGGTTGTCTAATCAAATGTAGGACATACTTAAACATTAAGGAATCGGCTATACTATTGCAAAGACGATTATGACGACGTCTACGACGCTAACGGAGAGGAACGTGGTAAGGAGTTAAACCAAAATTGTCCTTGTTGTTTTAGTTTAGAAATGTATGTGACAAGATGATAATTGCTTGTGTATTTCCAGTCTCAGTTCTGTACTAACCGAACGATGGGGATGGGAAAGTTCTGTAACACGACTTTTCAAAAGGATTCACATAGGAGCCAAGCATCATAACTAAAATAAAGAAGAACTTTTTAATTATAAGCTAATTTAAACCATTTTGCCTGCCACAAGCAAGCAAGGACTTTTGCCATCAGAGTTTTCTTTCTTTGTCATTTTATGTATATATAGTAGGTATCTAAATACAATAATAGGAAGAAATGTCTTCTCTTTTCCGTGTTCTTTCGTAAAATGGCAATTATATAGCAATTCACGTGTATTTAAAACTATATAATTGGAAAAAAGAACACAAGAGGAAAGGATGCAGCCTTAAATATTTGTCTGGAAAGTCATGTGAAGTGTGGAAAAAATAGCTAAAAGATAAATGTTTTGAGGTACAAGAGTTAATAATGAAAAGTTTAGACATCTTATAGCTTTAAATGGTACGAATGACTACACAAATCCTTCGATGAACTATTAGGCGTGTACCATCAACTGAGCGCTCCGAGCGCTCAACTATTTTTTTAAGTGAGACAAAAAATCTCAGCTGAGCACTGAGATTTTTTGCGGAGATCTCTGAGACAAAAAATTCATGGATTCATTTCTCAATTTGCTTGCTCAAAAAACAGCTGTTCAGTTGTCATTCGTCTGGTGTGGCGCGTAATTTAAATAATTTTTAAGAAAAGAAATAAAATTTATTTATTTATTTATTATTATTATTTATATTATTATTTATTTATTTATTTCTTATTTTATCTGATGAACTACTTAAAATTTGACGCAAAACTTGTTCTTGTTTGTTATCCATTTTAATAGTTTTTTTTCCAAAAGTACCAAAGAATTATCAATAGAAAAAAATAATAAATTCACATCAAAAACTACAACTGACAACATATGTTTTTGACAGCTTATGTTTGTACGGAGATTCTTGTCCCACAAAACGATTCTGCATCCGTCAGTCTGACATTGAGCGCTCACTGAGCGCTCAGTTGATGGTACACGCCTATTGTACGATAAAACCCTTAGTTGGTCGTTTGCATTAGATAATATAAAACTTAAATAATCCAACCTTATTATTTGACATTTTTAGTCAGCCTTATGAGTTATTGTTAGGTCCATAACCCGAAATCTCTACCAACCACATGGGTTCAATTTGGAAACCTCCAGAAGGTTCGACTAAAAGTGACAATCTTAAAATTTAATAGGTAAAGCCTACTACAAGTTGAAGTGTCGAACAAATGAAAGATTATTTCCCAGATCCAGACCCAGGCTAAAGTAATTTTAATCCCAACGTCAAGACAGCCCCACAAAATTGTCATCAAAATAAGCATACAAAAATATTTATCTAATATTTTAAGCAGTTGATATTGGACCAGAAATTTTTACTTCTCAAGTACATAGCCAACGCGCAATGTGCGAAATTTGTGTAGTAAGTTTTAATTAATTTGTATGGTTTTTCTCGATTGCTAAGTCATCCATTTTTGCAAATGGCAAACATTCAACTTTAATTATGAAACTTCAAATGACACCTGGTTAAATTGCAGCACTATTTGAAACCACGAAATGGATGACCTTATATAAATAATGGCTTCATTGACCGGCCTGAAATGGGCCTGGTTTAAGTTCAATTTATCGAAGAGTAATGAGAAGCTTAGAGTTTATCAAGAACTGCAACATGAATTTGTGGCTTAATCAAACTTTTGTTTTAATTCATTTCAATTCATTTCGAATACTGAATATGATCTAAATTTGACGGATATCCAGCTGAATTGACCTTTCAAAATTCTTCAAGCCATCTACCAGAGTCAATTTCTCAACATGTTCGCAGATTATTTTAAGACTGCCTTTCCTTCTGCAAGCACCTTTCCTCTTAACACACAAGAATACAGTCATCTTACACCAATCAATTTTCGATTTCTGAGGTCTCTATCCATGACAATATTTTAAAGGTACTGGTCCTGATGGAATATCCATGTTTCTTCTTTTCAACTAGTTTTTGAATTTATAAGTTCCCAGATCTTTAGATATATTCATACCTAATCCAATCCATAGAGAAGGTTCTAAAAATTTAGTTAAGAATTATGCTCTTTTAGCAAAATTTTCTGACATAATTTTCTGATCTGCTGTTATAATGTGAAAATCAATATGGTTTGCACAAAACAAAAATCTACAATTACTAATTTATTAAAATTTTTCACTTATTGTTTGGATGCATTCGGAAAACACTCTTAAGTCGATTGCATCTTTACAGACTTCAGCAAGGTATTTGACAAATTAGGTCATAAAATTCTTCTTAAATTAAGTAAAATTGGACTTTACGACCGTTTAAGAACCCTTCATGTCAATTCAAAGTAAAATCTGGTGTACATCGAGAGAGTCACTTTGACCCATTGCTGTTTATTTTATTTAAGAATAATTTGCCTTTTGGGAATGGTGTTATAAATTAGTTGATAATAGAGAATTTAATTTTTCTTTCTTGATGTTGTTTTAGAGTCGATAGTAACGTTAACTGATTAAATAAATTAGGTGGCGCAACAGTCCGTAGAGAACCAGGGCCTAGATACTTACAACTCTCGACCATTCCTGTGTGCGAGTAATTGCAGGGATGGAGGGGACCTACATTTTATATGCCGAATCCGAACGTCTAATTTGAAAACGCACTTTTTCTCTTGGAGAATTTGTCAATTCCCCGCAAGAGGCAGTACCCGTGAAAAAAACTTTAGTTGGCAGAGGCAGGGATCGAACCCAAGACCTCTCGCATGACAGTCCAACGCACTAACCATCATGCCACGGGCACTACGTTAACTGATTGCTATTTTATAAAAAAAAGCTTAGTTTTGCTAAAGGATTCTCCCAAGAGTTCCGTGATTCATATGTTATGAAAATTCTGTATGTTTCATTTGTGAGGCCAATTTTTAATACGCTTGTATTGTATGGGTGCCATACTATTTTGTTCATATTGATAGAATAGAAAGTATTCAACATAGATTTTTTAGACTTAGTCTTCTTTTTTTTCCTGGCCTGATAAACTTTTATTACCTCCGTACACCCAAAGGCTTCTCTTGATAAATCTTCCATACCTTTTTGGTCACAGTTCACAGAGAGAATTTGCAGTTTTGCTTTCTAGCTGGTGTATTGAATGGAACTGTTTCTTATCAATCTATTCTTTTTCGATTGAATTTCAATCTGAGTCAGGCTATCTCTAGACGGAATTTACCTCTTAGAACTGTTTTTAGCAGATCGAATATGGCACTATCAGTAAATTCTCTATACTTTTTGACTCTACAAAAATGACCATTTCAACTCTGCAAGCTTTAAATTTGATTTGTTGTACTAGTTGGAAGTAGTTGAAAGTAGTTGAAAATTATGTTAGCTCTTACTAAATATTGTTAACTTAACGTTAGCATTTAACGTATTTAATAAAAGAACAACTGTGAAATAAGATTCGTCTTTTATATCTTCCATGCACCAATGTTGTGACAATAAAACTGAACCCAAAAACTCCTTTACATAAGCCCGTCAAAACTAGGTTTGTATTAATTTACACCTAATTTATTTTGTGTACCTATTAAACTTTTACCAAGGAAATCGTCTTATTTCCTTTGCACCATCAGCCGCGGCCCTACACGTCAGGCTTAAATAAATGTTCCTTCGTTTCCTTCTATGGACACAATTCTCAGTCATGCCCGGCACACAAATAATTCTTTCCATAAAAATGTCCAGTCCAGAAAAAAAAGTAATCATTTAAAAACAAAAATAAATATTTAAGCTTTGATGGCTATGATTCTATGTTTTATGTTGTTCATGTTCATTGCAAAAACAAAATGACCTACTCTATTCTTTTAATTAAAATAAATTGACAAACAACAACTCACGAAATGGAATATGATTTTATTTGTTTCTTTTTATGACCATGCTGCTACAAAATACTATGCTGTGTTAATATTTACATTAAATTTTCCAGTTCATCTCGCAATGACATTCTTTTCAAAATAAAAATGTGGTCCAGTGACCCTAATCAAAGCCCAACACACCATACAACAACAACAATATCGAGAATTTTTGAAAAATACAAAAAAACGACGAAAATCACAAGCGGATAAAAACGAGGAGCATTACAACTCGTAGTTATAATAAATTGTGGGTAGGTAACTATTATAATTTCCGGATCTTGATTAATTTGATAAACAAGAAATATAATTTGTGAAAAAAAGGAATGTTCAGGACGTACATATGTACATAGGTTTGGAACGTCATGCAAGGGAATAATTATAATACATTAATTGGGATAGGGATTGTTTTTTTTTTTTATGGACCATCATGTCATGTGCTTTTTTCAATTAAAAATGACAGATTTGGATAAGTTGAAAATGATTATTTCGAAAGACTGAGTAAGTGACCAATCATTGTAATTATCCCTCGAAAATTGTATTCAACAATTTTTTCGAATAGGTACAAAAAAAAACACACATTAATATCTGGTATAGTTGTTTTCTAAATACTCCCAGCATAATTTTCACGAGCTAGCAAAGTTTACTACTCCAAGGTACACTTAGGTAAATACCTACAATAATTTCATTTTAATGTTTACATTAATTTGATGGCTTTTAATCATGACTAAAACAAAATTACTGATAAGATAAAATGTCACTTCCACCAACAACTAAAATGTTTATGTTTAGAGAATTTCAATTTCAATCAACAAATAAAATGATGAGCAAAAGCATTAGTGAATATGTTAAAGTGACGCGACCGACACACGAAACCGACGACGACGGACGACGCACGTTTAGTATTATGACGAGGAGGTGTTAACAAAAACTTGTTGAAATCTTATCAAATGTTATGATGACTTCAAGTCTACATGGAAAATGTTTGATACGAACAACAGTGAACAACGTTAATGATGATGATGGTTTCTTAATTCTTTGAATTTGTTTTTCAAGTTTATAGATAGATTTTTATTGAATAGTTTTCATGACCCTGACTCAGCCCTATGAGCGATCATTAAAGTTACTCACTTGAAATTTTTCTGAATTTAAACATTTTGTATTGTAAGAAAATAAAAAAAAATATTATTTGGTCCCAACCTTCAATAATAATAAATATAATTAGAAAAACCCTTGTATTAAACAAAAAAAACGAAAACTCCCTGGTTTTTAAATAGATTTACTTATAAACTGGGACCAAATTTTTCTGGAGTCGAAAATACAGGGGTGGAATCGGTTAAGGTGATAATTGACTGTCATATTTTTGATAGTCAAATTGACTATCATTTTCATTCCGTCTGTGTAAAATGATTCAACTCAATTCAATTCGATGGAACATTTTCAGATTTAAATTGTCAAAATTCATTGTTGCCATGAAATTTTAAATTAATTCCTATAAAACATCTAAATAAAAGTATCAAATTGGCTGTGTTTGAATAATATTCTTACTTTTCTTGATTTTTTTTTACCTCGTAAAAGAGCTTAAGTGATATTTGTAATAATTGTGTTTTTAACACAATCAATATTTGTAATAATTTTGCTTTATTTTTCCAATCAAATTTTGCTGACTTGAGAATAAATTATGATCAAGATTTTAATAATTTCATTTCTAATATGCTGTTAGCGTTTGTTTATCTATAGATGATGTGTTGTCAGCTTTATCACTTCTTTATCACAGTTTCTTCGCTCCACTAGATAATATTCCTCCACTTCTTTTAAAATTTAGCAGCCCCACTGGGTTATCTTTTCAACATGTCTTTGCAACAAGGTTTATTTTTAGATACTTGGAAACATTCTCTGATTACTCCTCTGCTTGCAAGTCGACGTTATTCACACCGATTTTTCAAAGGCATTTGATAATATACAACACAATATTCTTTTGAAAAAACTTGAGCTGCTAGGGTTTCACTCGGCTCTTCTTGATTGGATCAAAAGTTATTTATTTTATTTGGACCTAGTCAATATGTTGGTGATGTTTTATCAAATGAAATAATAAACTTTTCAGGTGTACCACAAGGTAGCCACCTTGGCCCACTTCTTTTTATTCTTTTTATTAATGATTTGCCAAATTATATTTCTTTTGCAAAGTGTTTTTTATATGCCGATGATCTCAAGAGCTGTGTAAGATGTCCATTAGAGGCCAATAAAATTCAAACTGATATTGAATGCATTGTTAATTGATGTACTATAAATGTTTTATAATATTCAAAAATGCAGTGTTGTTACATTTTTTAAAATACTAGATCCATTTTGTTTCAATTACAAAATTCATAATCATCCATTACAAAGGTTAACGAGATAAAAAGATCTTAGAGTTATCTTTGATTATAAAATGAGTTTTTCACTTCAAATTGATCACGTTATTTCTAGAGCTAACGCGATTATAAATCTTATTATTATTTGATTTATATATAGCTTGCGGCAAAACCTTATTTTCAAGCAAATTGATTCTACGAATAAATAAAGATTCAACTGCTGCAAGACTCGCATCATGATTGTGCAGCCCTAGATCATTTGAGCAATGAGATCCACTCCAACTACGGGACTTGAAGTAATACTCAATCTAATTCCCCTAGACCTCCTTGTTCAAGAATCTGCGTCCAAAAGTGCCCTGAGACTTAGTCAAACTCAAGTCTGGATAAACAGTTACATAGGACATGCTTAGATTCTTCATAAGGTTATGAGTCATAGTACTCGTACTACAACAGACTATAAAATACCCGAACTTGATTTTCATAAACCATTCCAGGCTGTCATCCCAAGCAGAGAGAAATGGATAGATAATATACCATACTCCAGTGAGTCGTCAATAGCTATATATACTGATGGCTCTAAAATGGACACTGGTGTAGGGGCAGGCTTCTATTCTGAATCTCTCAAGTTAACCGCCTCACTTAGGCTTCCAAACTACAGTAGCGTCTTCCAAGCGGAGGTCCTGGCAGTGACAACAACTGCTAAAAAGGTATCAATGATGGCGATACCACGAACTGATATCACCTTTTACATTGATAGCCAAGCGGTAATAAAAGCGATTACTGCAACTGAGGTAAAATCAAAGCTTGTTTCATGCTGCCGCGAAGAGCTTAAGGATCTTGGCGCACAGCACAACATTAGACTCTGCTGGGTCCCAGGCCACAGCGATATACTAGGCAACGAGAAAGCCGATGAATTAGCAAGATTAGGGTCAATGCTTGACGTAAGCCAAGCTCAGCTAGTTAGCACCCCTACCTGTTATTTAAAACAGGAAATCTCAAAAAGAATAACTATTAAGGCCGATGAAAGGTGGACCCTTCTTGACAACTGCGGCACTACAAGAAAGATCTGGCCCTGTTTTAACAAACAAAGAAGGGAAAGAATTATGCAGCTACACAAGGGATCACTTCGATCTCTTGTAAGCATAATCACCGTTCATAATCTGTTAGGTTATCATATGAAAAAGATGAGAATTAGTTCAGATGATCTATGCAGAGGATGCGGTGACGAGGAGGTGCATGAAGACACTTCGCACTTTCTGTGTCCTGTCCTGCACTCTCCCATCAAAGGAAGAAACTGCTTAGCAACTACTTTTTCGGGGATTTAGAAGAATTTTCTAGTACGCCAGGTACTAACATTCTGAACTTCGTCAAAGACTAACTGAACACATAGTTTTTTTATATTAGCTTGAGTAGCAATACTCACGGGTATCACAATGGATCTGTATTGATCTAAGTGTGACGGTAAAGACATCAACTTTCAGCCCCTCAACCTAACCTAACCTAAGTGCGTTTGACTGTCATACCAGAGGTCTTGGGTTCGATCACTGCCTGTGCCATCCAAAGTTTTTTTTTTCACGGGTACTGCCTCTTGCGAGGCATTTAAAAATTCTCCAAGAGTAATTCTTGTGATGAAAAGTGCTTTCTCAAATTAGGCGTTCGGAATCGGCTTAACACTGTAGGCCCACTCTATCCCTGACAACATTACTCGCACACTTGTAAGTCAATAGGCCCTAGTTCTCAAAGGACTGTTGCGCCACCTAATTTATTTCTTTTTTGAAAAGAAATAGTTTTCAACTTAAGGAAGCAAGCACTTTGCATCTGCTGTAGGCGGCAAATTTGTGTTCGTCAATGAAAATTGAGTGGCACAGAGGAGAATATTTAATTTATTTGAGACTCAATTCGCGAACATCATCAATTCGCCATCGATCTCAAGAGCTCAATCCTTCTGCACAATTTTTCGGATTATTTGCTTACAATTGACTAAACAATTGAATGTGCACAACTATTGGCCCTCTACTTGAATTGGGTAACGGTTTTGTGCGCAGTGTTCTTATCGTCATCTACGTTAACAACAACAAAACAAAACTGCCACATCTGATGGGGCTCGGAAAATCCTCGAGTTATTGGTGAGGCCTGTGGAGTCTTGGCACTATTTGACTATCTTTTGTGCACCAAGTTACCAAATTGAGTCACCAGCCGGCTATGCGAATGAATTTAGATCCGTTTATTATATTTTTAAAAAGAAACTTATTTATATTTCGCCCACCCCACCCTTTAATAAAAAACTCCAGAGCACAAATAATTGTAGGACTAACATACCAGAATACTATCGCAGAATATATCTTTTCATTTTTTCTAAATAACTAGAAAAATGATGCTCCTATAACGGAAGTGTAAAATTGTTTAGTCATTTGAAAACAAAAATTAAAAATATTAAAGTGTTTTCTTTGTCATCGATTCCAAGATTCCTTAACAATTACATTATTGTTATATATAAGGTAGCAACCTTCTCCGATATAAATTCGACTTTGTCACTCAATTGAATGACTCAACTTTGCTTTAACGATAAGTAATACATTTATTTGTTATGTTACATAGTACATACGTTTCTTCTATTCAAATTACTTAAATTACTTAAAAATTTAGAAAATAATTAAAATATTTTAACAAATCAAACTGCAGTTGGGGATATACATATTTTTCTTTTTAAAGTCATCCAATTTTTAACGACATACAGTCAACATATGAAAAGATTTACTAATCGGCTCTATACACTGAATATAATTATCTATTTAAATAAAAAATGTATTAGGAATATAGTCTGCAGAGTTTTAAATAGTTGAGCATTAATTTTAGGCACACAAAATTGAGTTTTTCACTATACAGTGACTCTCACTACTAATCAGGCACATAAAATATAAATTTTCACAAATGCATTTTCTCTAAGAAAATGTATGAAGAGGGTAGAACTTTTTAACCATTTTATATGAAATTTAAAAACATTTTTATTTTAAATAATCCAAAATTACAATTTATGCCATTAAACAGCAAATTTATTATATTATTAATATTAAAAACAAAAGAAACTTTGTAATTTAACACCTCAAACAAAATCGGACACTTAATATTTAGTACATTGTTGCGCATCCTTTTGATTTAATAGGTTGCTCAAGGCAAAGAGGTATTGAAGAGACAAGTTTTTAGCATAATTTAGGACTTATATTTTGCTATTCTTCTTGAAGAGCGTTGTTATGGTGTTTAATATTTCCAAAGTTCTTATGAGAAAATTCTTAATTTGCTCTTCGCCATATATAAATACTTCCATCTGAACCTTAAAGGTTAAATTTGCTTCCGTCTGTGAACAAAACCTAATTTATAATATTGTCATATGTTTAACGGATAACCAACAATGAAAAAATATGTAATTCCATCATATTCCAAGAAGACATATCCTCTGTTATGTGTTCATTAGCAAACTTAAGTCTTTCATTTCTTTTTTTTTCCACTGATGTTTTATACATAAATGCACGGCCATTTGGGCCATTACTTCGATGGTGATGCTTCTACTTCTGATAGTTTCATTGGTGACCTATTTCAAAAAAAGGGCTCCGTTGCACAATTTTTGCTATTTCTCGTTGGCCATACAACAAAACCAATATTCGAATTTTCAAAGACGTTTGTTTTCCTTTTGGTGTAATTTCGACGTGGAGCAGGATTTTTTTTTTATAATAAGCACACACTCAAGGGGATATTACTACCCTTATTATGCAGAGGCACAGTGTGAGCACTAGGAAGAGGAGAGAGGGTTTAAAAGGAGATGTCGGTGCACATTGGTTTTGAATTCCAGAATATTGCAATGGCTGGGAAAAACAGAGTGTGGTAAGGCATTCCACATTCGCGTAGTACGGCTAAAGAACGAATCTCTGTATATGACAGTACGGCCGAAGTTGGGCTCGAGGGTATACTGATGAGCATTCCTAAAATCGTGAGTATTACGGTTGAACTGTATAAGGGAAGGAATACAGCTGGCTATTTCTCTACAGCATAAACCGTTAAAATAACGGTAAAAGCGGGTGAGACAAGAAACCTTATTACGATGTTCAAGCGAAGTAAAGGAACTTATGATGATATTATCACCAATCAATTTAAATGCTCTACGTTCAATACTATCCAAGAGGCTTAAGTAAGTTGCAGGAGCACCAGCCCAGAGATGGGAGTTATACTCAAGCTTTGGACGTATATAAGTCTTGTAGATAACAGCCAGATCAGAAGGGGTGAACAATTTCTTGCATCGCCTAAGGAAACTCAAATACCTTGCGGAATTTTTTGCGACACCGCGTCGCCACCACAAGAGTTGGTTGTTGACACATATACCGAGAATATCGAGATGTTCAGTCTCATTGATGCAAGTGCCATCCATGGATAATGGCAATGGGGGTATATCTCGCTTTAACGATACAAGACAGCGTTGGGTTTTCGAAGCATTAAATTCCAAGCGGTTTTTTATTCCCCATTGTACAATGCTCTTTAGGTCGGAATTTAATGAGCTTAGCATATTTTGTCGTTACAGTTCAACATCCGAAGAAGAGGGATGTGAGTCTCACAAAACGAATATGAAAAGCTAAGAGTACTATTGTCAGCGAAACAATGTATTGGATTAGATGTTGCAGACAGGAGATCATTAATAAAAATGAGAAAGAGTGTTAAAGATACAACAGAGCCCTGGGGCACACTAGCATTTATTTTATGGTTTTCAGACTTGAATCCATCCAATACTACTTGTATTGTACGATCCGAAAGGTAATTACTAATCCAATGAAGCAGGGATTCATGCAAACCGAAAGCACGCATTTTCGATAAGAGAGCCTGATGGCAAACCCTATCAAATGCTTTTGAAATATCAAGTGCAATAATTAATCTTACTTTCTCCCAAGCGATGTAAAGATTTGCTCCACTGTTCGGTGAGATGAACCACGAGATCACCAGTGGACCTATTGCTTCGAAGGCCGTACTGCCGGTCATTAAGAAGCTTTCGATCTTCAAGATATTTCTTGAGCTGGTAATTAATCAGCTTTTCCATGACCTTGGAAAGAAGGGACGTAAGTGCAATCGGTCGGTAATTAGAGGGCGAGGAAGATTCGCCTTTTTTTTGGAGTTTTGCTGGACAAATGCAGTTTTCCATCCTCTCGGAACGAGACATGAGGAGTAGGACAGATGAAAAAGCTTACGCAGTGGTTTTTCCAGCGTTGAAGAACACTTCTTCAGAACAATAGCGGGGATACCAACCGGACCAGCGGATTTATGTGTGTTTAGATCTCTAAGGACTCTTGCCACAGTACGAGTGCGAAGAAAGAGTGTGTTCTGCTCGACCTTCAACGTCCGATATTCGGGTGGGCTCGTTGACCAGCTGAGTTAGGCGGTTCAACTTAGCGAAGATTTCTGCACACACTCCATCGGGTGTTGTCTGGCCTGAATGTTGAAGCCATAAAGAATTGTTTACATTGAAATCGCCGTAACAACGACTTCAAGTGCGAGGATATTACGAAATAATTCTTTGGATGAAATCAGACAAAGCATCAAATTCACGAGAAGTTGATACTCTGTCTAAATTTGGGCTTCGATAAAGGAAGCAGTAGTGAATGATTTGCTTATTTCCGGAGAAAAAATTAAAAAACTACCTTAAATGTAATTAAGCCTTTGTCATTGACACGTGTCCAATTATGTGTGAGGAATTTAATTAAGGAGTTTTAATTTTAATTTGTAATTAATAACTTGAAAAGCCGTTTTTTTATTATTTAAACTTATTTTGAGCTTAAATATGTATGTTATTATATGACAATTAAGTTTTACTTCTTCTATACATTTTCTTTGAGAAATTGTATTGTAAAAATGTACATTCTCTTTTTCCGATTAGTCGTGGGAGCCACTGTTGAACTTCGACTTCAGATCTATTATTTAATAATTCAAATACATAATTTACATGTGAACTTGATTTTTCGTATTTATACAAAACTAGTTTAAAGCTCATTTGGTTCAATTATTAAGAACAAAGTTTGAAAAAGAAGCATTAAGCGTAAGGCAAATTCAAACGATAACAAACCTGATGACTCTATTGATCTTCTTTTTCATCGATTTTTGAATCACCATTGCCGCGTCGTCGTTCTTAAATTAGTTCAAAACTTAAAAGTATGATTTTTCAATAAAACATGTCTCCCAACTTATTAACACTTATTTACAAAAAAAAAGAACGTCTACATCTTTGTTTCGATTTAAAAAATATGAAACAATTTGACTCATCCAAAAAGCATGTTATATACGATTTTGAATTATGTACATATTAAACAAAGTAACTACGCCTCCATATGTTATGTTGCGTTACTGTGTCCTGATTCTTAAAGTTGCTTCTTAAATACATTGATCTGCAGAATCTGGTTTTCTTCTTCTTCTTTGATGATTCACTCTGGAAATATGTTTTCCCTACAAATGAGAGGTTAATAAAACTCCACTGTCTTAAGAATAAAGATTTTTTTTTAATGAAAGGAGAGTAAAAAGTATTTCCATTCGGTTTGCATTACCTGCTCATTATTATGTATTATAACTTTGCAACCAATGCAACGAAAGTGTTTGATGTTCCATATCATTAAAAATGCATCTCAGATGACAATGATTTAATTATTACATTTATTTTGTTCTAACAACAAAAATTCCTGCATGCATCCAACGACTACAACGTACTACAGTGTAGGTACGTTTATAAGTTCCTACATTATGTACATTATAATAACGTCTGCATGAACCGTTAATGTTCTCCACATGTATAGACACTACAAAACACACCTTGGTTCTTTGTTAAACTTTTAACTACTGTCCGCCTTTGCTTTGCGTGATAATGGTATGCACTATTAAAATTGATCATTAAAAATGTGTTAGCTATTTTAAATTGAAATTTCTTTAACTAGCTTATTTGAAATTCTTCTTAACGACCTTGTTGGTCGTAATCTAATTCTGAGTTGTCAACGACGACGAACGATGGCGGCAGCGTAGGCGGCGTCGCACAGTGGTTCGGTTTGTATGGGAGAGCGGAAAAAAGTCTGTTAAATCTGAACGGTTCAACGGATTAAAATGAAATTTGGCAAACATGTTTAGATTAGTCTTTTACATATTTGGTCAAAATTTGGTTGAAAAAAAAAAATTATAAACAAAGTTATTGACGTTTTTCTAAAATTTGAGGGTTTTTGATTTTTGTATGGGAGAGCGGAAAAAAATTTGTAAAATCTGAACTATTGAACGAATTTTAATGAAATTGGAAACACAAGTTAAGATTAGTCTTATACATGCTTGGTCAAAATTTGGTCAAGAAAAAATTATTAGAAAAAAAGTTATTGACATTTTTCTAAAATTTGAGGGTTTTTGATTTTTGTATGGGAGAGCAGAAAAAAGTCTGTAAAATCTGAACTATAAAACGAATTTTAATGATATTTGAAACACATGTTAATATTAGTCTTATACACGCTTGGTCAAAATTTGGTCAAGAAAAAATTATTAGAAAAAAAGTTATTGATATTTTTCTAAAATTTGAGGCTTTTGATGTTATATTTAAATAAAAGTTTTTTTTAGTAAAATCTTAACTTTTTATTTTGAACAAAATAGTATTACTAACTATGTATATTATAAAATTAAATAAATAAATAGATAAATACATACAAAAAATAAATAAAAAAACAATGAAGTAGTAATTTTATAACGCTAAAATGTGGTTTTTAGCGTCTGCGCTGATTGGAAGTATTTTCTTCTCAAAAACCTTGCACTAATGCTCAATAACTCAATACTGACTTTTTTTAATTAATCCTTTATATATATATAGATTTAAGTAAGAGATTTTATTCTAATAAGTCAGGTAATAAAAAATTACGCAATACACAACAAAAACAAAGCAATAAAACTTTAAAAATAACACCTTTTTTATTTCTACCTGCCATACTTTTAGCGAAAAATTAAAAAAATAAAGGATTATCCCTAATCCTTTTCTCTATTTTTTTTAAGCTCTATCATATAATTTAAAATATCATAAAACTTTATTGCTTTTCGTGTGTTCTTTCCAAGAAAATTGAGTTCAAAGTTGAAAAAATTTTCCGGGCAGAAATAAATGGTTTCGCAAAAATCGAAATTCTCAGACCTGTGTCAATGTATTAATTTTGTTTTATTTTTAAAATAAAGTTTGACATTTTTTCTTAAAATAATGGGCTTAACCAGTTCATTCTGACAATTAATAACGAAGAAATCAAACTTTTTGGTAAACACCACCGTCAAAACGCAGTTTTTTGAAATCCGATTCAGTGAAACATTTTTGATCATAACTTCCACATCTGCACGTATCTGCAGCTGATTTTTTTTTGTGCTTTTACATAAATGCATGGAGCATATGCTGGCATACTTACTTTCTTGGAGTCTTTTGGAGCTTTTTTTTGAAATCAAAAAGTTTAAAAAAAACACATTTTTTCCTAGTACTTAAGCTTCAGACTACTTATAGAAGGTATCTTTTATAAATAATCATTTTTTTTTTTTATTTTAGATAATCGAAAATAGACCAATTAAATTATTTAAGAAGCTAGAGAATTTATTTAAAGGAACTTCGGAAAAAAACATCTCAAAATTTGTTGAAAATACGGTTCGCGATTTGAGTAAAATTATTTTTCAACTTTGAGGGCTTGTAAATCAGAACATACAATATATACATATGTTGAAAAATACTTTTAAATCATACGCTCGGGTTATCTAAGAGTACTTAAACATAAAATTTAAAAGGATAAATATAACTTCTTAAAAAGACTTTTTTCCGCTCTCGCACCACTGTGCGTCGTTGTTGTCATTTGATTGTTGTCATCGTCGGTCGTGAGGATTAGGTTTTGTCGCGTGAATAGAATTATTGCGTAATTACTTTTTAAACCCTATCACAGACAATATTAATTTATGTTTACAAACAAAAAGCAGATTGAAATTGACAGGTTAAACATTTTTAATGCTTAGCGATCATACGTTAACCAATCGAATACGGGAGATGAATGTTAATTTAATTTTTTGAAATCGAATTTGAATTTTTTGAAATCAGAATTTCTACGGTGTTAGAAAGTAAAAATGTAAATATTTAATTCAATAGTATAAATGATGCAACAGGCTTAGATAAATTGTCTTTATATAACTTGTTAAATCTGAGGTTTAATATTCTCTCATTGATCACCAATAATTATATTTTATTTTTTACACTTTCTACAACTTTTTTGGCCACCAAATTCGAGACGGGCAGTCCCTTAGGCAAGTTTAGGTTAAGGTGGTTGCTGACTGGTGTCCGTTGTGACACCACATGTAGGTATCTTAAGTTTTACCTTACTCGTTGAACTAGTTAGAGCTAGATATAAAGCGTTTGAGAAAATAGATGTCAGAATTTCTTAGTAGTAAAATTCTCCAAGGTGGTCTTCCCCTTTGTAAGAGAGCAGGCAGGGCCTCCACCAACCCCGTCATCGATTTTAGGTCCATCTGCATAAAAGTTTATTGTTTCATCTGTCAAAAATTACTTATTCCCCCAGGTAAACCTGGAAGATATGAAACCTTGCAAGTTTTTTCTTTAAAAAAATAACAAAATTAAATAGCAACTTGAAATGGAAGTGTGCTTTAAAAAGCTAGACAGTCGATATCTTGAAATTCACTAGAACCGCGGCGTTCAGAACATTTTTTGGACCAAAACTCAAACTGAACAATGTCAGTTTGTCATATTACTCAAGTAGTTCAAATTTAATAACTATCGACAAAATCTATTGGATTAAAAGCTTTTCTTTGTTGAGGTTGAGTAAGTATACCCCAAAGTCTACCATTAATTATTGTAATCTTTAAAAAGATAAAACACAGAATATTTATTCTTACTTATAGCGCACCCTATCAACTAAAGCTATCAAAAACTACAAACTTCGTTTTCATTTTTCAAAAATCAAAAGAAAGGATACAAAAATATACACAAGTTTGTCAGCTTCCATGATACCAAGAACCATGAGTCAGTCCATAGAATTTTTTTTTAAGTTTAAGTTTAAAGGATTTTGGTTTGAAATTGTTTACACCCTTCAAACATATGCTCCAAAAATTATAAGATTTCTTTAAAAAAATATATATTTTAGCTTCAGTTTTGGTATGTACATTATGTAGGTTGTACACTTGAGTAATTCTTTAAATATGGTTTCAGATAAAAAAATATTGAAAATTACAAGCGCAGAATCTGTTGAAGATTCTAGACCGAAAATAAAGTCTCAAGAAACTACAGAAATAGACATGATTCTTGGTTTTAGTGAATGAACATTCCAATAGTGTTCCAGAGCCCAATGTGTTTGATTTACTAAAGAACGAATATCTGTACTTCACATAGTACGATCAAAGTTATGCTCAAGGATAAACTGAAGGCCTTCCGAGAAGCACGAGTATTACTGGCAGCATTGAATTGGCGGCGAGAGCTAAAATGTACTCTTATTGGAAGGAATAATTCCTCATGTTTTTTTTACCAACTATTTTCACTGCCTATTTTTTCACTGGAGTATTTTTTTTACGCAATTTTTGGTCATATCTAAATTTGGTTCGTCGAATATAGGCGTTGCAGGCTTTTCTGGCTTACTTGTAATTTTTACTTTAATAACCTCTTTGCAGATCGAATCAAACCATGCGTTTTTTTTTTTTTTAATTTTAATACTCTTAAGTCTAATCGGGATAAAAATTTAAATACTCAATAGAATTAAACTTGTAATTATATTTGCATTGTAGTCAACGTCACTATTGAGGAAGCATAGCGATCGATTAAAGATCCTGGAAATAATTACTGGCACTGTCCCAGTTGGCTTTCTTGTATATCCAAACGGTTCTCATATGAGCTCTTTCTTTAATTGGTGAATTTTTACGCGAGAAATAACTAATACAACACATAAGTGTTCGAATGAGTCTAGAGGAGATAGAACACCAATAGTGTACTTATCAGGGTCAGAAGTAGGGATCAAGTCGAGATTCGAGTGGATTCTCGTTTATCAGCTGAGTAAGGTAGGTACTTTAACTCAAGAAAAACACTCCTCCGGGTGTTGTATGATTTTTTTAACTCTTATTATTTTGAATAAATATAGTAAGGACTTTTATTAATTAACATATTATGTTAGTTACAAAAAACATTTCAACCCAAGAAAAATTGTTGAAACAGGAAAAGGCTTAATTTTCTTGAACGGTATTATCTATATCTCCTCTTTTCAATTGATCCTTTTCATTGAAAACTATTAAACTTCTCATCACATAACAAAAAAAACAAATATACCTAGTCCTGTTCCTTCATTGAGCTGTGATCAGACGACATTGTCTGTCTGTGTCTAACTTCTATCTAGACGAGAATCCACTTCAACTTTCTCTTCCCACTCAACCAACAAAAACAAGAACTTCTTATTAGAACTAGATTCTAAGCAACCTATATTAATGTCTACCGGTACTATAAAAATAAAACGATAGGCAGAACCAGAAAATCGAAAGTGTTTATACCTACATATGTACCTATGTAGGTACGTACAAAAGCAATAGGAACTAGGAACTTTACAACTCTTCTAGGTAGTTTTGTTCTCAAATCAATAGACGCTACATAATACAAAATTTCAACAAAAATAAAAAAAGGGACCAAATAATATCCTTTTACCTTACCGAGCAAGGTATGGATGCATAAAGTGTAGGTGTAGGTACTTGCTTTAGGAAATATAGCCACCTCTTTTCCTTTTAAGGGTTCAAAAGTCAAATCGGGTTGTTTTTTATATGTATTGTAAGTTGTGTTATGTACCTTTCCTATCTACTCAAGAATTAATAGGTATAGAGGGGCAACAGAATAATATCCCATATTTAAACCAGATGTCCACCAAAACCCAAAAACGACAATCACAACAACAATAATTTGAAAAAAAAAAAAAACATAGTAATTAAAGGCAAAGGTAAAGAATAAAACAAACAAACTAAGAACTCACTGAATAAGCGGGTGAGTGAGTGAGTGAGTAAGTAAGTAAAAATGCAAAGTGCGCAAATAAAAAAGGAGGAAACCCATAAAATGCCAAAACAGCCCCGAGTTTTTAAAAAGCAGGAGTGTAAAACCCGACAACAACAGCGAACTTCGGGCAAAAAAAACAAAAACAAAAAAAATGAAGAAAAATAGTAGAGATATGTTTCATGCACTTCTTTTTTGTTTTATCTCTTATACCTTATAGCCATATAGCGAATTCCCTTTTTTCTGTTTCTGTGCATTATTCAGAGTGTACGAGTATCATAATCCCAATACGAAAATGGGATCGATGATGGTTGTGGATGGGCTGGTTTGGTTTTGTTTCTGTTTCTATGCTTTGGCTGTTGGATTTTGGATGTGGGGTAAGAGAAATACCAGCACCAGTATCAGCACCAGCACCAGAAGTAGCAGCAGCTAGTTGCAAAATTAAGAAACATTGCATTGGGTAGGTACACACGGAAGGAAAATAGAGTAAAATAGATGAAATAATACAAGAAAAAAAAATAACATAAAATAATATAAATTGCTAACATCAACGCGCAGCAGGAACAAGCTCACTCAGAGAGCAAAAACAGAGAGAAGGTACAGAACAGATACTACAAAGACAGACAGGCAAAAACCATGGTAGAGTCGGAGTCGAACTCAAAGTCGGAGCTCCGAATGCTGCTGCTGCTCTGATGATGATGGTTGGTTTGGTACACAGAGAGCTAGAGCACAACCCCACCCGTCTTTTGCAATGATTATAATTTTTTTTTCTCCACATTTCCTTCTTTCCTGTTCCTTTTTCCCTGTTTCCACTGTCTGCTCCTGTTTTTGTTACAAAATTTTGCAGTTCTTTTGTTCTTCTCGAAATGGAATTCCTGTCAATTGCAGGTGAATTTTATGATTCCAATTGCAAGATACCTGGAATTTTTTTTTTCATCCAACAAGATTTATTCTATTTTATTCCCAAGGTGTTCCCGATTTGTAGCATATTACCTACCCTTTGTTATTGAAAGAACACTGATTTAAAGAGTCCTTGCCCGGGAAGGGATGGAATGAAGGAAAGGTGGTAACTTTAGAAGGAAAAACAACTTTGCACCACCTACGACGGACGTCCTACCTACTTATTGCATTAACAATTTTTATTCATATAGGAGACCAAATACGTAGAGTAAGTTCCTCTTCTAAAGATCCATAATCCTTGGCAACATCTGTTGTTGGGTTTGGTTTTTATACTCAACCGAATGAGATGTTGAACTATAATAATTTTCAGTCAAAAACAAATTTAAATAGGTACTTACTTAATTTTGCAATAATTTGCTTCCTTGTCGATGTCCTCTTTTTCCTGATGCCTTGAGGGGGGTAATCCACGGGGCGATAGTTTCATGTATTTTTTTTTTCTTTTTCTTTATGATTCTAAAGATATCAATTTGTTTTCACTGAAATTTTTTCACTTAAAACTTCCTTCTTATCGCTTATAAAATATATATATGTATATATTAAAAATATCGATGCAATTTTATTTATTAACACTTTTTCCTGATTTTTTCTTTATTTTATTTATATTCTTCGTTGCACAAAGCAGTAGCAGCAGCAGGCAGCAGCGAGTACGAGTACGATTACAGAGCAGCGCACACCCTTCTGTATGGATAATGGATGAAATCTTGCAAAAGAGAGTAGGAATGAATTTTATATGGAAAACCAAGAAAAAAGACGAAGAAGAACTTAAAGGGAATCCGGAATCACAGAATTTACAACAGAAAAAAAAAAGTGTAGGGAATATCCGAAACAAGGGAGACTGATTTTTGTTTTATATATTTTTTGTTTTCTAAATGCAAAGAATTTTGTAGTATTTTATGTTTGTTGTTATTTTGTTATTTTATTTAAAAAAAAAATAAAAAATATTAGGAACTTTTGTTTGATGAAATTTCAATTTTGAGTTCAACGGCAACGGGAATGTAATCTGCTTTGAATTATATTTTGTCCACACACAATTTATAAAAAATTTAAACAAAAGTTGAGACTTCAGAGTTGAGGTTGAGAATTGTGATGAGAAATGAGATCCGGAAGAACGAAGTCGAACAAAATACTTTATCCTCGAATACTGTATTTTCTGTCAGCCATATTTGATTCGTAGTGTTTTTCTTTTTCACTGTTTTTATTTTTCAAAAAAAGAACAGTCAGTGTAAAATAAAGAAAAAGGGAGTATTTTTTCTGATTCGAGACAGGAGCTCACCGAGGTTTTGTATGATGGAACAACGCGCTATGGAGAGTGAACAACGAATGAAAATGAATTCGGTTGCGGTGTAAAAATTCTACCTAGGCGAAGGCAAGTCGAGTTTGAGTGAGAGTGAGAAACTGAGAGCTGAGAGTTTGAAAGAAAGTTCATTTTGATTAAACATTTGTGGTGGATGAATTTTTTTGTAAATTTTGTGTAGAGATAATAAAAAATATATATATTTTGCCTGTTCTTTTGTTTCGCAGTGGGAAGAGAATAACAGTAGAGCTTTTTCTGGTTGTCTCTTTTTTTTTATGTTGACAATATGAATAGTGCGGTGTTGTTTTGGTGCATTGTGTTTGGGTTCATTTTGCCGAACAGTGGAACAGCAGCTCCAGCGGAACCCGGTTCGAAAATTGTTTGTTTATTACATCGTTGAAAAGAGATGGATATTGATGGCATGTGAAATAATTTTGCATTCATTTTGCAACAACAAGATGTGTCAAGTGATTCAGTGTGGGTGTGAGAATGAATGCCAATGGAGATGATGGTTCATTTTACTTCAAATGAATTTGGTACACTTTGAAGTAAAAATTTTAAATTTAAAAAAAAGTCATATGGAATTTTAACATAAAGATATAACAGTACATTATAGCATTTATTGCCATACTTCTATAACTTGCCCTTTTGGGCCGTATATATCGATAAAATCAATCCGGAAATTTGTTAGACATTTGACCTTGTTCTCTTCTGATTAGAAATGCGATTCACTGGTTTGGTAATCACTTAAAGAATGTCTTTCTATTTTCATTTTTTTGAACAGCTGATTCTATCTTCATATTAAGCCTTTTCCCAAACTTGACCAAAACCGCCAATTGTCAACAATTGTTGCCCAATTGCTGCGCCTTAGTGGCCGGTTATAGCTATCAGTAAAATCCATCAGTAAAATTTGAAATAGGAGGAATCTGAAATGTTTTACTGATGAGTGTTTATAGCAACCAGTAAATGTATGTACGTCATTAAATGTTGTTTTCTTTCGATCATAACATCGAGTATCGCGCCTCAGACAATTTGTTTACTGTTGCTTTCATCAGTAAAATATTTAATGATGTGATCGGAACAGTAAAAAATTGGAATACCAACAGTTTTTGTATATATGTATGTACATATATCGGTATAGGTATATACAATGCAACAGTAAAACGAAATGGAATTTTGTTTGGCTTTTTACAGTCAGCTGTTTAGTAAAATGAAATTTTATCATTAAAAAAATTAAAAGTAATTTATAAATTAAATAAAACATTCAATGCATTGTTTCTTTAAAAAAACAAAAATACTTCAATATAGAATTCATCTTATTGCATCAATCTTTTGCTAGAAATAAATCCTTAACATGATCAAAAACTAAAAACAAACATTTTACTGATAGCTATAACCGGCCCCTTATTCTATGAATTATTTATTTTCTGCACAATTCCATTTAATGTTTTGTAAAAAAGGATTTCTTCCCAAATTGGAAGATAAATATAAGTAAAATTACTTTACAATACAAAATACAAATCGTAATGGACTTTTAGCTTGCCTAAAGATTGTTTTGTAGTCAATAATGAGCCGTATGCATAAACGGTAGCAAATGCTTTTATACTAGTAAATTTTAATAGTATTTACTACTTTTCATATGCGTAAAAGACATAATAAATGCTGGAAAGGTAGTATTTACTAGAAGAAAAGTATTTACTGGTTTTGGATGGATTTTTTTAAGTAAATACTTACATACATATATTGATATGCATAAAAAACTAGTACGAACTTTTCTTTCTAGTATTTTCTGCAAATTTTTCAAGTTTCTAAATACCAACTTGAACATTTACTAGTAAAAACTTTCTCATGTTAGATGCCAACATCAACAGTCGCAACTTTACTTTCCAAGCAATTGGTTTATATATCTTAAAAAGTTTATAAAGAGTGGCTAAGCGAATATTTTATGGGTAAGATATTTTATTTGCAATTAATTGAAGCTAATCAATTTATTTATCCCTTTTACAATAAAAAATCTCACGGTTCGTAGTCTGAAAGAAGGGGAGGAGCAACGTTTTCTTGAATGTATTTTAAAGTCTTCAGAAAATACAATATTAATGGTAGACAAGGGATATGGAATTGCACCATGGCTAATGACACCATTCAAAAATTCAACTAATAACATCCAAAAAGCTTATAACAAATTCCATACTAAAGAGAGGGTCATAATAGAAAGTTATGTTGGTCAACTGAAAAGTCGGTTTCAAATCCTACGAAACTGTTTACGAGTCGAATTAAAGAAAGTACCAACTTTAGTTTCTGCATTACAAAATTTATAAATTAACAAAAAATTATTATTCATTCAAAATAAAAAAAAAAAAAAAACTGTTGCATCCTCAAAAGTTACAAGTTTTCCTGAAGAACTAAACGTTGAAGCTCACTATTAGTGAGAGAAATTGTTTCTTAGGTCTCCTGTTCCAAACGCCTTTTGCGTTTTGGTGCTGGTGCAGCAAGTGGCGCTGACTCTTATTTGTCCTCTTCTGCGCTACTTGAAGAACTACTTCTTTTTCGTTTCTTGTTATGGTTATCTGATCCCACAGATAAACCACCTACAAGAAAAAATTTGTAAAAGTAATTTTGTTTATAAAACTTAATATACCAGGTATTCTTGAAATTGATGGATTTTGGTCAGCAAAAGCTTTAAGAAAATATGTTCGCATTCTTTAAACTTGATTGGTTTATTTCCCGTTGATTTAAGGTCCGATTTTTTTTTCACGTCAGTCTTTATGTTATTTTTATCCTCTTCTTTAGATTAATAAATTGATTAATTGTAAATAAAATATCTTACCCATAATATATTCGCTTAGCCACTCAACGTTATATTTTTAAAAACGGTAGAGCATTTTAAAATTATTATTCCCGGGCGTTCTTCGCTCTTTATAAACTTTTTCAGATCTAAAATTGAAAAAAGCTGCCATATTTATACTCGTAATAAATGCTCTGCAAACCGATTGCTTTGAAAGTAGAGTTGCGACTGTTGATGTTGGCATTTAACATGAGAAAGCATTTATACTAGTAAATGTTCAAGTTGGTATTTAGAAACTTGAAAAATTTGCAGTAAATACTAGAAAGAAAAGTTCGTACTAGTTCTTTATGCATATCAATATAAGTATTTACTATAAAAATTCATCCAAAACTAGTAAATACTTTTCTTCTAGTAAATACTACCTTTGCAGCATTTACTATGTCTTTTATGCATTTGGAAAGTAGTAAATACTATACAAATTTACTAGTAAAAGCATTTGCTACCGTTTATGCATACGGCTCAATGTCTGTAGTTTTTTTTACGATGAACTATTGGTAGAGGTTAAAGAAGTAAAGTTCCGAGTTTGAAGATTATGACACTTGAAAAAATAATCAGTGGCCTTGGGCAAGACTTAATTTCAAAGAACGCAATTGATTGGAAATGAAGTCCCTTATGTTGTCTGAACCTGCCAATTTGTTGTGGGACTCTGTCAAATCATTTTTAGATATTCGACTTCAATCATGAAATACTCGTAGTTTGGTTAAACTTTTTAAATTTCTAGAAAATTCTAAATCCACAAAATAGCCGGTAAGACGTTTTTTACGTTCACCGCAGCAGCAATGTAGCGTTGGGGGTTTATATAGAAAAGTTAAGTCAGAAAAGTCTGCACGAGCTAATATCGCCGTAGCCGTTTGGTACTGCCCCGTAAAGTCTCACGACGGTTCTATCATCGTTTTTATAGGTTTTATATACAAAGGTTTTATATAAAATCTAAAGTAAATTTTAGTACATTGACAGGTGTGCTGGTGGCGCTGGTGATACTAAAAATGTATTGTGGCTAAACTTACTGTTTTAGGTTTGTTTTTGTTTGTTTAAAAGCTTACTTACTTATACTTAAGGTGGCGCTACAGTCCTGTGTGAACTAGGGCCTCACCCAACAAACTTCTCCATCTAGCTCGGTCCCTAGCTAGATGTCTCCAGTTTCGCGCTCCGAGTTGGGTGAGGTCCTTCCACTTGTGCGCGCCACCTGATTCGCGGTCTTCCTCTACTGCGCTGTCCAGTGGGTGTGGACTCGAAGACTTTCCGGGCCGGAGCATTGGTTTCCATGCGCTCTACGTGACCTAGCCATCTTAGTCGTTGGACTTTTACCCTTCTGGCTAAGTCTACGTCGCTGTACAGCCCGTACAGCTCGTAGTTCCATCTTCTCCTCCACTCCCCTTCGATGCATACGGGACCGTAGATCACACGAAGAATCTTTCTTTCGAAACGACCCAAGGTGCTTTCATCCGCTTTTGTCAAAGTCCATGCTTCTGCACCGTATAGCAGGACGGGGATGATAAGGGTCTTATATAGCGACACTTTGGTCCTTCGAGAGAGAATTTTTCCACTCAATTGCTTTCTTAACCCAAAGAAACAGCGGTTAGCAAGAGTTATTCTTCGTTTGATCTCAGCGCCGGTTTTGTTTTCTGCGTTTACAGCGGAGCCTAGGTAGACGAAGTCCTTGACTACCTCAAAGTTACGTCTGTCGATGGTGACGTTTTGACCAAGACGTCGGTGTTGTAGGTCCTTTCTTGATGACAGCATGTACTTTGTTTTGCCCTCATTAACCGTTAAACCCATTTTTGCCGCCTCTGCCTCAATACTCACAAAAGCACCATTGACATCACGCTGAGTTCTTCCGATTATGTCAATGCCATTAGCATATGCTAGTAATTGGACAGACTTTTGAAAGATAGTGCCTCTGGTGTTGAAGTGTGAGCTTTGCACTATTCTTTCAAGTACGATGTTAAAAAAATCACATGACAGCGCATCACCTTGTCTAAAACCTTTTTTGACATCGAAAGGTTCAGTTAAGTTGTTTCCAACCTTTATGGAGCAGCGTGAATTCTCCATGGTCATCCTGTACAAACGGACGAGTTTGGCAGGGATGCCAAAACTAGACATGGCTCTATACAGTTCGTCCCTGTAGATACTGTCATATGTGGCCTTGAAATCGATGAAAAGATGGTGGGTGTCGATTTGGTGTTCTTGGGTTTTTTCCAGGATCTGCCGTAATGTGAATATTTGATCGACTGTGGACTTTCCTGGTCTAAAACCACACTGATAAGGACCTATCAGGTTGTTGACGATGGGCTTTAGACGTTCACATATTACGGCAGAGTAGATTTTATAAGCGATGTTAAGTAGACTGATTCCTCTATAATTGGTGCAGTTTAGAGCGTCTCCTTTTTTCAGGATCGGGCAAACAATACTGAGGTTCCATTCATCGGGCATGCTTTCTTCCGACCATATCTTACAGATAAGTTGGTGCATGCTCCTAACCAACTTATCTCCAGCTGCTTTAAAGAGCTCGGCATTCAAGCCATCCGCTCCAGCGGCTTTGTTAGACTTCAGCTTAGATATAGCAATCTTTACTTCGTCTAAGTCGGGAGGACGGGATTGTTGGCTTTCGTCGTCTATGTTGAATGGATCATCCTGTCTGACAGCGGAATTCGGTTCGTCGTCGCCGTTATACAGTCTGCAGAAGTGGTCCTTCCATATCCTCAGCATTGACTGCGGTTCCACTATGATGTTTCCACTTTCGTCTTTGCAGCCTTCGGTTCTAGGTTTATGTACTTGTGAATTTCGTTTCACCTGTTCATAAAACTTTCGAACTTCATTCCTGCTTTTGAACCTCTCAACATCTTCGACCGCACGCTTCTCATGCTCTCTCTTTTTCCTTCTGAGAAGTCGGTGTTCCTCTCGCCTCTTCTGCTCATAGAGCTCATGAGCAGCTCTCGTCCTTTTGTTTAAAAGCTAGTGATTTTTAAAATAGTTGTTGGTACCAATTTTCTACGTCATAAATTAAACGATTGATGAAGTTAAGGCTATGCTTTCTTTGTATATAAAATCTATAGTATTATCATGGAGCTGTTTTTTTACGTTCGCCGTAGCCTCAAGGTGGCATGGCATTGGAAGTTTTATATACAAAAGTTAAGTTACAAAAAAATGTAATAGATAATGTCGGCGTAACCACTAGGTGCCGGTCTCTTAAAAAACCCACAATAGTAATATATATAGGTTTTATTTATAAAGATGACATTTCTCAACTGTGAAAAAACTAACATTTAAATTTCCAAAAATATTATTGTTTTATCTATTTAAATAACTAAAATTTTAGATTGGAAACTTTTTTATTCGACACAAGCAGGAATAATGGAAAGATGTTATCTAAGTTATGTTAGGAAATGCAATTTTCAAAAACTTATTGCATTTTAATTGAAAATTTACATTGTCATGCAAGTTTAAGGCTTTCAAAAGTTACCGAAAACTATGTTGGTTCTTATGTTAATAAGAAAACAATTCAAACACAGTTTTATAACTACCTAAGTCAAAAATTAGTACCTCATTTAATTGTTTCATTTTTTAATAGTTGACGCCTCACCTTAATCTTGTATAGCAACAGTTTAAATTCAAAATTTAAAATACATTTTTTAGACTTAATTGTGTTTTTAAGAGTACAAACGTATAAAATGTTGTATTCGGAATTTTGTCATGTGCAATTTCAAATCTGAACTACAATTAAATCCAAATAGTAGAGAAAATGAAGACAGTCGAAGAAATTATCCAAATACCTAGTCTCAAAATTTATTGGTTGTGTACTTTAACCCACTCACATATGAAAAGGTGGATTAAGAAAAAGGTAAATACGTATCAACAAGGATATACTTAACTTCAATTTGTAAGGTCCCGCAGAGCAGGGAACAATGCAAATTTACTTTTACATATACAAAAAAACTATAACCTAAAAAGAGCCAGTTTTTAACCTTCAAGCGGGCGCGAGTAGTCGAATCGACCGCGCTTAGTACATTTTTGTTCATATTATTATTTTTACCCATCATATGTAATTCTCATTTCTAGTAGATTTTTTCATAATTTTAAGTACTTTTTTGAAAAATTAGACTTTTAAGACAATGATAATGTATCTGAGTACAAATCAATAAATAATTATGGAATAATTAGTGCTTTATTTCTCTTATTCATCCGATATGTCTTTTCGCTTACGCGCGCCCGCTCCCGTTACAAATGACCGCGCGCCCGCTTTGAGAGTAAAACCAAATTTGAAATTTAGCTTATCTTAGTTTCTGCAATTAAAATAACTTTTTTTTTACTTTATATCCATTTTCAGAAAATGTCTTATTCCATTGAAGTATAATGAATGAAAAATTAGATGAAGATCGAAACTCCTCGAACTTCTATCGTTGGTTTATTTTTAATTATTTAACTCGTGCAAACGTAAAATATTCTTTTTGTTTTTTAATCTAAATGCTCTTCAAGTTTCAAATCAGTAAGGTTGAAGTTATTACTTTTGAACTAAAGTTATTAATGTGATCTAATAAAATGTTGAAAAAGGTGTTTAAATGGTTTATTCGTCTTTGTCTTCACTTCTCGTCATAAATTACTTTTAACGAACTTTGTAAAAATTTTTTTGAACTGAATTGCTAACTTTTTTAATCGCTTTACCCGGCTTTTCAGTTTCTGAAAACTTTTGCGTGGTTAGCTACCATCATCTTAAGTTGATGATATTCGTGAAGACAATGTTTTTGCCATTTGATCTTAAACAAATAAATTGTGTCTTCTAAAGAAAAATGTTTAAGCTTTTCTGCATTGCTTGATAATAAGAAGGACATAGTAATTTTTGTATGTTAATTAATTAAGTTTCATGATCTCACATCCCATAAGAAGTTTTAAATGTTCGTAAAGCCCAAAAACTCATTCGACGATTCATTACTCAAAATTTACAAAAACAAATTTTCTTACACTTAGTTAAACTAAAAACTATTTTTTTACACAAAATAAAATGTTTTAAAGATCTGAATTGAATATTTAAATAAAGGAAACAAATTATAGCAAGTTTGGGGTAGGAGTTCCTTCAATGCTTTTGAAGAAAAACGCAAACATTCTTACACGAAATTAATTTTTATTTGCTGAGTCCTGAGATAATTAAAAACAAAAAAATATCTATATTATTATTATCAGAAGCTTAAATACTTATGTATGTAGGTATGTATGTTTAGTAGACTCTTTGTAGTTAAATTAAATTAATTATACATACAAATATAATATAGTCAGTCTAGAAATGAATAGTTTTATTTTTGTTTCTAGAATTTTTTTTAATAAATAATAATTACTTAAATAATATATTTTCTTTTTAATATCACTATAAAGTATGTTGAGTTATGATGGTAGCGTTATCATAAAATATGTTCTTTTCTTTTTTTCTTTTTTCTTTTTCATCATTCGTCATTCAATTTTTGTTTGTCTTGTATCACTAAGAAATCTAATAAATATCATGTTGAATTTCAAGAGATATAGAGAGGAGAGATCACTTCTTTTATAATTTCTTTTTCTTTTTTTTTAATTACTTTATCTTCATCTTAGAGTCTCTTAAAAGATCTCGTTTTTATAAGTGTCAACAAATTTCTTAACTATCTCTGGGAGATTGGGTGCGGTACACAAGAATTTGTGTCCATAGTGCATAGAAGCATCGAATCGATGGAATTCAACGGGGCCCCATGATTTGCCTCGTGTATCCAATGCTGTTCGATACAATTTATAGCCTAATTGGAATGGTACAACGTAATCATCTTCGGCATGCAATATGAGAACTGGTTGGCGGAATTCACTAATGTGCTGATCAGATTCAAATCGCAGCGAATTGTAGTACATGGGATTAGCTATTGTCATATCGAACCAGGGTAGATCCTTGAAAGGCTGCAAGAAAAACAATTCTTATTTACAAATGCCATGATTATGATGAGTTTTAACTTTCTTACCCTAGCAAATGGATGCTTCCTTATTTCGTCTTTAATATTCGTAAACGGACTCTCGAGTATCAGCGCCCGTGGTCCTTGTACATTCATATTACTCAGCTGTGCCATCAAATGTGTTCCCACACCTGTGCCCAGTGAATGACCCCAAATTATGACCGGATTATTCGTTCGATTTGCTATATAATTATAAACAGTCATGGCATCACGAACAACTCCTTCTTCGGTTGGTGCAATCTTATCCGAATCACCATAACCGCGATAGTCCAACGTCAACACATGGTAGCCTAATTTTCTGAAAACCTTATACATATCAATACGATGTCCAGAGCCTCGTGATGCTGTATTCCCGTGCAGATAGAGCATTATTGTTCCTGGATGTTTGAGCATTTGTTCATAGAACGATTGTTCGTTTTGGTCATTTATCGCAGGGAATTCCGCTTTGTATATTGATTCCATTTTAGTTAAATGTGGATCATCGATATCTGTGGTGTTTTGTATTTCTTCCAGAGATTTCTAAAATAAAGCACAAGTAATGAAATCTGATTGTCATATTAAAGGAATTTACTGACGTCATTAAGATTTAACTCTTTAGCAAATCGCTTAACCAATTGTATGGGCAAAACATGCCACACGCCAATTCTAACACCATCCTCCTTATCAACATCTGGATCTTTAACGTTTAAATAGAAGTTTCTCGTCGCACAGAGATTAACACTATTTGGATCTTTAAGATCTAAATTCTTTGGGTATGTTACTAAAATAGAAGAGACACAAAATTAAACTAAGACTTTCAAGTTTAAATGATGAGATTGTATTTTGATACTTACTGAAGGTCAAAAAGAGTATGCCTCTTTGCAGTGTATATGAATATCTGAATATAAGTGGGAATACTACAAATATTATAAAAAAAGACACCAGGCATAATTGTACTGTTACAAGGGATATCCTGCAAAAATATAAAATTCAAATTAGTATAATCATTTAATTGTTATAAATGTTGTTGTTTTTTGGAAGCAAATTAATTTGGGTAGTTGTGATTTCTTTATCATTTAATTTAGGTACATATTTGTTTTTTAAATTGAAATTTTGTTAAGTCATTATTATATTATTTTTTACTAATAACGCATAGGAAAGATAAATAGTTTGGACTTTGTGCGAGTGACTTATGAATATAAACAAAAAAAAAAAAAAACACGATTAAAAAAAGTGATTCAATAAGTTCAAAATAAGCGATTTGTTTAAATGAATTTAAATAACAAACAAATTCCCATGATATCTAATCGGACACTATCAGAAAATTTGATAAAATTTTCGATTTGTTTAGGCTAGGCAAAGATTTCATTACACGACACATGGTCAAAAGTTTACTTCCTAATTGATAAAATTGTTAGAAGAACTTATGAACATTAATATTTTCAAAAGGTGTTCAATTTTACAAATAGATATGTAAAGGATGCTATTTCAAAGTTTTTTCCTTCGACATTGCAAAATTGATATTAGGCCTTGTGAATAAAAATAAAACTTAAGCCATTTTTGGACCGAAATAGATCTCGCTAAAGCTTTGTTTCATGAAAACAAAAAAAAAAAGATTACGTTAAATATAGGGTCCGCCATCTAACGTTTTTTTCAACTTGTGGTTACGAGTATTTCGTGAATGGTAACACTTAGCTCATGTCTGATTGAAAAGCCGATACACCCAAAACGAGTCAGTGGTGCGGATTTTGGTCCAGGGGCATAATTGGGCCATTTTTCTTCGAAAATGAGCAAGGAGTGGCTGTTAAGTCAATGGCGATCGTTATCGGGCCATGTTGAACGAATTTTTGTTCAAAAAAGGAGGAGGAGGATATTGGCAACATTTGGTTTTAACAGGACGGCGGGCACTACGTTCCACACAGCCGAAGCTACACTCGAAGTTTTTATAGCAGTTTCAAAAAAAAAAAATATTTATTTGGCGGACTCCTTACCTTTAGCTAGAAAATTCTAGCTTAAGCTTAATAATTGTCTATTTACATGTTTTGGCATAAAAGCTTAAGCTAAATCTTACATTTCCGTTACCGAAAAAAAGCAAGTGAATTTCTGTATACTTATGAAAGCAGTAGGGGAACGAATAGCACTACCAATCCTTCGGAAGAGTAAGATAATGTCCAGAGAATTGGATATATTTATCAGATTTATTTCATTTTCAATATTATTAAGGGAGCATCTACACATTAAGGGCTATCGACGCTCTACAGATCATTTTTTAACACCTTCACTCTAAAAAATTATTGTAAAAATAGTCAAAGTGCTTTTACTGTGGCACGAGAGAAATGAGCAAATGAGCATGAAATAACTTTTACGATTGAAGAAGTTTTATAACAAAGAAAACGATACAAATTATGCGACATCATCATATCAAATTAAAACTGTTGTCTTAAGGGTCAAACGTAAGCATCACCACGCTTCTGTAATGGTTTGAAAGTCTCACTCCAAAGTGTCACATTCCGCCATTTTTTGTAACAAATGTGATAACAGTTGACAAGTTGTACCATGAAGGGTTTGATAAACGGTTTAACAAATACTCTTTTTAATTAAGAGATAAATGGATGTTTCTGTTAGTGGCAACATCGTAGGTCTTAGGGAAGTTTAAGACTAGGTTTAGGGTACTCTATATTGGAATTGGAGAATTGAAGAACTTTTAGATAGAGTTAACTGAAGCAGTGCCAAAAATATCAATAAAAATAGTACGTGCCACAACGTTTAAGTGATAGCATTAAAGCTGAGGTCGGTCATTTTGAGTGAAACTTCTTTATTAATTACACTAATAAAGGGTGATTTTTTAGCTATTATCTTTTTGGCAACACTGGTTTAAACAGCACGTTTCGTGTTTTGTTTCACTGTCAAACATCTTCAGTTAAGACCATAAATCGTCTTACAAACGAACGACGATTGCAAATTATTGAATTTTATTATCAAAATGCGTGCTCTGTTAAGAAAGTTCATCGCGCGCTTCTTCCATTTTATGGTCTATTTTATGGTCTGTTTAATCGACCCACTGAAGCGGCTATTCTGGCCATTGTGACTAAATTTCGCACCAAATTTACATTGTTGGACAATAAACCACCAACAAGCTTACGTAGAGTGCGAACTGAAGAAAATATAGCAGCTGTATCGGCCAGTGTTAATGATGACCATCAATTATCAATTCGTCGTCGTTCGTTGTCTGTTACTCAACAAGGTTAAAAATGTTGCGGAAGGATTTAAGTGTGATGCCTTTCAAAATACAGCTGGTGCAAGAATTGAAGCCGAACGACATACTGCAACGTAAGATTTTTGGTGAATGGGCTCTTGGAAAGTTGGCCGGATATCCACTTTTTTACCGAAAAAATTGTGTTCAGGGACGAAGCTCCAACTTTTTGTTTGGCCTTGCATGACATGTGGTTTTAACAAGACGGTGTCACACAGCACGCGCAACAATGGATTTATTGAGAGGCGAGTTCGGTAAACATTTTATTTGACGTTCGGGACCGGTCAATTGGGCGCCTAGATCGTGCGACTTAACGCCTTTAGACTATTTTTTGTGGGGCTGTGTTAAAGCTCATGTCTATACAATCAAGCCCGCTTCAATTGACGCATTGGAAGACAACATTGAAGCATTTATATTATTTATTTCTTGTCTTATGCTAGTAACGGCACTTTTGGCACAACTAGGTACATACACATTTGATAATGAAGTGGCATGAAGATTGTCAGGTAATAAGTGATTTAAATATTTTGCCAAAGGACAAAGCGACAAATGACAAGAGTGGGAACCATTTATTTATAGTGCCGCGCTTTTGGATGATTATGAATATATTTTTGGTCTTTTCAAGACCCGCGAGTCATGAACTGAGCCTAACTACTGGGCGTCTACAGAACTCTTGGTAAAGAAACCCTTCCTGTTGATTTGTTCAGTCATGAAATCTTAAAGGTTTGGAGAAAGCAATACGGGTACAATCGATAGCTTCAAAAGCTCGAAGCAAACGTGTATTTTTCTGCATACAATTTTCTTTTAAAACTTTGACTATCGCACAACTCTTTAAGTAAGAACTAGTTAAAGCTTTCTAGTGAGGGTTCTAGGAATCTTGACATTTTTGTAGATTTAAGAATAGTATTCTAGCTTAAGCTATTAATAACACAATTTGGAACACTTGAAAAACAAGCTAAAGCCACATCAATACAGCTTAAGCTTTTTTAAAACAGCTAAAGCTAAAGTTTCTACCTAAAGTTTGTTTTTGATTACACGAAACCTAGCTTTGACTTAAGAATCCAAGTTTGAGTTTTAGCTTTTTTTTATTCACAAGACCCATTATTTGATTTTCTGAACGTATAGCTTCCATTATAATTTTATATTCTACAAAATAGTTATATTTATATCAGGTTATACTAAGCATACGTATTAACAACTGCCTAGTCTTATTAATCGTGACCTTGAACATTTAAAATGTTATCTTAAATTTTAGCAAATTTTAATCAACTTTTAAGGCGTTTTAGAGAGGTTTAATTTTTGTACCTTGAGCCTTAACTCTTTCCACTAAAGATTGTACCAAATGATGAACAAATCACTGTTTTTTTTTTTATTGTGTAATAATTTAAATAATTTAAAAAATGGTTATTAAATGGTAGTTAAGAAAAAAAACAAAAATGTATACATGTTAACAAATTAAAAATATTAATGAATTAAAAATTATTAAATTTTATGTAAATATAAAAATGTTAGTATTTACAGCCGAATAAAAAAGATTCAAAATTATTTCTAGTGTTAATGAAAATTTAAATGAAGATGGTGATGATATCAAGCGGAGGACAAACAGAAGCCAACTTTTATTAATGTTTTCTTAGAGAAAGTATTTTAATTCGCTTAGCTGAAGTTGATTTTATACTAATCAAAAAATACTTGTAGTCCAGTTAATAAAGGTTTTCACCTAAAAAAAAATGCAACTGTTTTGAAACTTGACACATTTACTAAGGGATGTCTGGTGATGACCCAAAACATACGGTTTTTTTGGTTTTTCGGGTTTATCTTAAAAACTATTTGTCGTATCAAAAAATAATCTTCTACAAAATTAAAGCTTATTAAATTTCCTAAAGAAATATGATACTCGTATTAACTTGCTTGTACTTGTTTTAGTTTGTAAAATAACTCTATCGGCATTTAAGGAAAACATGTGTTTTTTTTCACACGAAAAGAAAATTTCTTAAAAAAATATGGTATGCATTTTTTCTTGTCTATAATTGTCCACAAAAAAAACTGTATGTCCTTTCTTAAATCTTAAACTCGTTGGCCCACTATATGGCTTATTGCCTGCATTAGAGAGAAAAGAACTAATAGAGAGAACCAACTTCGACGGTTGCTCTTTTTGCCTACAAGCTGTGATTTGGCCACCAACTTGCATAATGTATTAACTCCATATAAAAAAAATGTGGGGAACAAATACTTATGCAAGTTGTGTACATACTCACCACGAGAGAGAAAAAAACTTTTCTCTCTGCTCACCACCTTTGAAAAATGGCGACCACCTTTGAAAAATGGCGGATGTAGTCAGCTGTTCAGAGGTGTTCAAAGAAAATTCAAAATTGTGTAATGTGTATGAAGAACTTTTTGGTACTCTCATTGTGTTCGTTTGAGAGTAATATCATTAGAATTTGAAGTGAAATTAATTACTCTTGTTAGGTGCCAGAACAATGAAGATTTAGAAACAATTCTAAATTACGCATTTAGATAAATATTAGTTAGTTATTTGAAGCCAGTTTTAATCATTAAGTAAGTAAAATAAATTATATGGTGCAACAGTCCAATGAGAATTAGGACCTAGAAACATAAAACTCTGAAAGCACTGCAACTATTATTTGTATTATTAGCTGCGTTTATGCGTTTAATTTTCGCTCAGACCGTTGAAAGATGCAAAAAAAACTCAGATTTGTTTCAATTTTCAGAGTTTATCGACTTAATTTTGTCGATGCGAGAGTTGCAGGAACATTGAAAACGAGAGTTACAGAATGTAAACATGGAACATTGAAAACATTTTTATATACTCATCTCTTTTTTCTATTCCTTTTTTATTTGTGTGTACTCGTTGTTTGTTTTCCTTACATTACTCACGACATTTCCAAAATTCTGAAAATAAGTGATTTAAGTAAGGACTAAATAAAAAGACCGTCAACTTGTTACTTCTGTTGCCAATTTTCATTGCATAAGATTTGTGAATAGGTGATAAGCTATTCTTACTGCTTTCCCCTAAGGTAGTGTGTTGCTTTTAAAGGCTTAACTACATAAGCCGAAAAGTACTTTTGTACAAAAGTAAAAATATTTGTATTCTCGCTAGGTCAGTGGTTTTGTGAAAAGGATATACAAATTTGTTTTTCAACCAAAATTTAAGTCTATGCATCATTTTTATAAGTTTTCCAGTTCTAACTATTTATATTTTATCTTTCTGTGAGGGAAATTTCTACCTACAGTTTTTTTCTGAAAGTCATTGTGGCTTATTCATATTATTTCCGCCTTTTATAATTCAATGTAAAATAATTCAATGCAGTATATTTTAAATAATATAAATAAAGTCTAGTCTAAAAAACCTTAACTTCGTTACTCTTTCTGCACACATCCTTTCTTGTTTTGGTTGTTAATGCCATCTATCTGTAACGTAGAGAAAAAGAAGAGAAACACAAATTCACCACTTAGAGAAAAAGAAGAGAAAACAAATTCACCACGAACTACCGGTATAACTTATGCCGTTATTTATCGACAAACAAAAATATTTTGCTAGAATTAATTTGAATTATAGGAGTATTTTTGTAGATATAAAAACGACAAGATGTTAGCAAAAATTAAAAAAAAAGAAATTCATGAGAATTTACAAATATCGGGTGATTTTTTAAGAGCTTGAGAACTTAAAAAAAAAAAACGCATAAAATTTGCAAAATCTCATCGATTCTTTATTTGAAACGTTAGATTGGTCCATGACATTTACTTTTTGAAGATAATTTCATTTAAATGTTGACCGCGGCTGCGTCTTAGGTGGTCCATTCGGAAAGTCCAATTTTGGGTAACTTTTTCGAGCATTTCGGCCGGAATAGCCCGAATTTCTTCGGAAATGTTGTCTTCCAAAGCTGGAATAGTTGCTGGCTTTTTTGTGTAGACTTAAGACTTGACGTAGCCCCACAAAAAATAGTCTAAAGGCGTCAAATCGCATGATCTTGGTGGCCAACTTACCGGTCCATTCCTTGAGATGAATTGTTCTCCGAAGTTTTCCCTCAAAATGGCCATAGAATCGCGAGCTGTGTGGCATGTAGCGCCATCTTGTTGAAACCACATGGCAACCAAGTTCAGTTCCTCCATTTCTGGCAACAAAAAGTTTGTTAGCATTGAACGATAGCGATCGCCATTCACCGTAACGTTGCGTCCAACAGCATCTTTGAAAAAAAACGGTCCAATGATTCCACCAGCGTACAAACCACACCAAACAGTGCATTTTTCGGGATGCATGGGCAGTTCTTGAACGGCTTCTGGTTGCTCTTCACTCCAAATGCGGCAATTTTGCTTATTTACGTAGCAATTCAACCAGAAATGAGCCTCATCGCTGAAAAAAATTTGTCGCGAAACACATTTCGAACCGAACACTGATTTTGGTAATAAAATTCAATGATTTGCAAGCGTTGCTCGTTAGTAAGTCTATTCATGATGAAATGTCAAAGCATACTGAGCATCTTTCTCTTTGACACCATGTCTGAAATCCCGCGTGATCTGTCAAATACTAATGCATGCAAATCCTAACCTCAAAAAAATCACCCGATATTATAATGAGACTCTTGGCTATCAATAAACAAAAATGAGAAATGTCGCATTTCCCGGAACTGATGTTTTTTGTGTACTCTTCTCCGAAGTGAAAACATGTATACACCGATACGAATTCAACACGCTATAAAAAATGAGAGTAAGAGGTTTCGAAGGGACGGAGACGAGGAAGTTTGGCTCTCTCGATTAGTTTTTTTTTTCTCTCTGGCTTGCATGCCTTGAGAATAAGCATTGTAGCAAGTTACTTTATCATCTCCAACGATGCCGCTCGCTGTTGAAATGATTTTATTTGTAACTGGAAATGGAGGATGACTTTGGAACCAATTTGACAGCTTTGCAATGTCTTCACTCCTTTTCGCAAACTAGCTGTAGTTACATCCCTGTACTACAGAGTACTGTCCTTGATCTTTTATCCGCGCTGAGTAATGACTGCTCAGCCGGTCCCGATGGTATTCCTCCAATAGTATTAAAAAAGTGTAGTAATGCTTTAGTTGAACCCCTTACGTTCTTATTCAAACTTTCTCTTAAAACAGGCAAATTTCCCAGTATATGGAAGAAGTCATTTCTAACACCAATTTTCAAAAAAGGTAACAAGGCGGATATAACAAACTACAGGCCCATTGCAAAGGTTTCTTGTATTCCTAAATTGTTTGAACAAGTTGTTTGTGAAAGTGTAGCATTTTTTAGTAAAAATCTCATTTGCGAACAGCAACATGGTTTTGTGAATCTCCTAATCTCCTCACATTCTCAAACATATGTTCAAACGATTTAGAACATGGTTATGAAGTTGACTGTGTATACACTGACTTTTCTAAAGTTTTAGACCAACTTTACCACGAAATTATTTTATTTAAACTCAAAGCTCTTGGTTTTCCACCATTTTTTTTAGCTCGGATCAAATCATACCTTGAAAACAGATCCTATGAGGTAAAATTTAGAAATTGTCATTCTGAACCTTTTGTTGCTCAATCTGGTGTTCCTCAGGGAAGCCATCTTGGTCCCTTTCTATTCATCCTGACTATTAACGACGTATCGTCATGTCTACGCTCAAGTGAAGTTCTTATTTTTGCTGATGACATGAACATTTTAAAGGTAATAAAGTCTACCCAAGATCGTATCGTTTTACAAACCGACATTGATAGTTTCACATTTTGGTGTGGCAAAAATAGCCTTACCCTTAACCCTTTAAAATGCCAGACGATAACTTTTACTAAAAAACGAATCGGTAGTGTATTTGATTATTGTATATCACAGCAAAAACTCTGTCGCGTCTCAACATTTAAAGATTTATGTGTTCATTTCTGTTCGAACTTAGAATTTACACATCACATTAATTTTATTGTTAATAAAGCTAGTTCTATGCTTGGTTTTATAAAACGCTGGGCAAAGGAGTCCAATGATCCCTATATTATGCTTTCTTTGTACAATTGTCATGTTCGTCCTCATCTTGAATATGCTTCCCAGGTATGGACTCCCTATTACGAAATTCATAAAAATCAATTCAACATAATTTCATTCGCTTTGCCCTAAAGGGTCTTCCTTGGGAAGATCCTTATGATCTGCCTCCCTATGAATATCGTATTCTGCTTCTTCAAATGCAATCTCTCCATCAAAGGCGTGTTAATAATGACTTAGTATTTTTTCATCAACTCATTAATGGTGAAATTGATGCACCTTGCACATTGCTATCTTGTGTACATTTGAATTACCTAGGCGGAACTCATCACCTACGTTCATTTGATTTTATACATATTGACTTCCATAGAACTTACTATGGGAAGAATGAAGCTTTAAGTCCAATGAGCATTTTATATAACTTAAACTGTTCATCGATAGATTTAAATTTAAATAAGGTGGGATTAAAATCATTGTTTAGAACCACTGCTCCACTATCGTAAACGTCTTTATTTTATTTTTTTTTTGTTCTGTAATAATTCATGTTAAATGTTAATTATGTTTTGTAATTTGTGCGTGTGTTAGGCTTTAATTGTATTATTATCTTACTAACAACTAACACATGCACTTATGATGAGCCTCTGATCGTAGTTTGAAGCTTGCTATAAGCTAACTACTTTCTGAAAATTCTGAAGTGAAAAAGAAAAAAAATATCTCTAATTTTACGTGTCTCAACAAAATTTTCATGTTGCTCACTAGTAGAAAAAAGAACGCCAGTGAATTCTTCGAGTGATGAGCAAATTTAATGAGTAGCAGTCAGCCCTAGAACTCATTTGCTAAGTACACTATCAGTGATTCCACGCCCACGTGTTAAGCCACCCATACTCTTTATTCCACTTTAAACTTTATACATGTTAAGGGTATTAATAGCCCCTTGAGTTCCCGTTAATTATAAAAAAAAGCTACGTGGATATTGTGTTTTCGAGGAAGGATGTGTTGCGGAGAAAATTCCGATCCGCCGGTTACCTAACGACATTAATTCTATACTCAAAAGTTAAAGGTTCTTAGGTCGACTTAAGTGGTTTTAGATATTTATCTTAAGCTTAAGTTTAATTCGTACGGTTAGGTAAAACAACTAAGGCAGAGGATGATTCATATTATGTATGAATCTATTTTATGTATCAGATAGTAGGCAAAAATGTATTTGGTAAAATCTTAAAAAAATCTTGGTAATCTTAATATTAAGTTGTTTTCTTGTTCGATATTTATGAAAAAAGAAAAAAATATCTTATGTCAATTTAAGATATTTTACCACTAAACCTATTCACATTTCGGCACGAGTACGATAACTTTGGCGCCAAGATATAATAACGGTTTTTGGTAGAGGGTCGTAATACAAGCATTTTTTACTATGGGAGGGGGGGTCTATCTCCCCCCGTTTAGGCGGGAGGGTCAATTTAAAAAAGTTATTTTTTAAAATGGAAAAAAAATAATTAAAAAATAACGGTGATACTTACAATTAAGTTGTACACATTTTAAAGCCAACATCCTGTTCTATTAGCCAGTTTTTAAATCAAGTCAAAACTATGCGTAGTTTTTGAAAAATTTAATTTGAAACTCAAAATTTGAGTAAAAAAAGTTAAAAAAAGGTTTAAAGTGTAACTTTTTCAATACTTCAAGATTATCTACCATTGTTTTTATTTCAGAATTTATTGCTCTTATTTGTTTTTGATCAAAAACTGAAAACTAGATGATTTTATGTCTTTTAGTTTTTGAGAAAATTGAAAATAAAAATTTAATTTTAAACTCAAAATTTGAGTAAAAAAAGTTAAAAAAAGGTTTAAAGTGTAACTTTTTCAATACTTTAAGATTATCTACCATTGTTTTTATTTCAGAATTTGTTGCTCTTATTTGTTTTTGATCAAATACTGAAAACTAGATGATTTTATGTCATTTAGTTTTTGAGAAAATTGAAAATAAAAATTTAATTTTAAACTCAAAATTTGAGTAAAAAAAGTTAAAAAAAGGTTTAAAGTGTAACTTTTTCAATACTTTAAGATTATCTACCATTGTTTTTATTTCAGAATTTGTTGCTCTTATTTGTTTTTGATCAAAAACTGAAAACTAGATGATTTTATGTCTTTTAGTTTTTGAGAAAATTGAAAATAAAAATTTAATTTTAAACTCAAAATTTGAGTAAAAAAAGTTAAAAAAAGGTTTAAAGTGTAACTTTTTCAATACTTCAAGATTATCTCCCATTGTTTTTATTTCAGAATTTATTGCTCTTATTTGTTTTTGATCAAAAACTGAAAACTAGATGATTTTATGTCTTTTAGTTTTTGAGAAAATTGAAAATAAAAATTTAATTTTAAACTCAAAATTTGAGTAAAAAAAGTTAAAAAAAGGTTTAAAGTGTAACTTTTTCAATACTTTAAGATTATCTACCATTGTTTTTATTTCAGAATTTGTTGCTCTTATTTGTTTTTGATCAAATACTGAAAACTAGATGATTTTATGTCATTTAGTTTTTGAGAAAATTGAAAATAAAAATTTAATTTTAAACTCAAAATTTGAGTAAAAAAGTTAAAAAAAGGTTTAAAGTGTAACTTTTTCAATACTTTAAGATTATCTACCATTGTTTTTATTTCAGAATTTGTTGCTCTTATTTGTTTTTGATCAAATACTGAAAACTAGATGATTTTATGTCATTTAGTTTTTGAGAAAATTGAAAATAAAAATTTAATTTTAAACTCAAAATTTGAGTAAAAAAAGTTAAAAAAAGGTTTAAAGTGTAACTTTTTCAATACTTTAAGATTATCTACCATTGTTTTTATTTCAGAATTTGTTGCTCTTATTTGTTTTTGATCAAAAACAGAAAACTAGATGATTTTATGTCTTTTAGTTTTTGAGAAAATTGAAAATAAAAATTTAATTTTAAACTCAAAATTTGAGTAAAAAAAGTTAAAAAAAGGTTTAAAGTGTAACTTTTTCAATACTTCAAGATTATCTCCCATTGTTTTTATTTCAGAATTTATTGCTCTTATTTGTTTTTGATCAAAAACTGAAAACTAGATGATTTTATGTCTTTTAGTTTTTGAGAAAATTGAAAATAAAAATTTAATTTTAAACTCAAAATTTGAGTAAAAAAGTTAAAAAAAGGTTTAAAGTGTAACTTTTTCAATACTTTAAGATTATCTACCATTGTTTTTATTTCAGAATTTGTTGCTCTTATTTGTTTTTGATCAAATACTGAAAACTAGATGATTTTATGTCATTTAGTTTTTGAGAAAATTGAAAATAAAAATTTAATTTTAAACTCAAAATTTGAGTAAAAAAAGTTAAAAAAAGGTTTAAAGTGTAACTTTTTCAATACTTTAAGATTATCTACCATTGTTTTTATTTCAGAATTTGTTGCTCTTATTTGTTTTTGATCAAATACTGAAAACTAGATGATTTTATGTCATTTAGTTTTTGAGAAAATTGAAAATAAAAATTTAATTTTAAACTCAAAATTTGAGTAAAAAAGTTAAAAAAAGGTTTAAAGTGTAACTTTTTCAATACTTTAAGATTATCTACTATTGTTTTTATTTCAGAATTTGTTGCTCTTATTTGTTTTTGATCAAAAACTGAAAACTAGATGATTTTATGTCTTTTAGTTTTTGAGAAAATTGAAAATAAAAATTTAATTTTAAACTCAAAATTTGAGTAAAAAAAGTTAAAAAAAGGTTTAAAGTGTAACTTTTTCAATACTTCAAGATTATCTCCCATTGTTTTTATTTCAGAATTTATTGCTCTTATTTGTTTTTGATCAAAAACTGAAAACTAGATGATTTTATGTCTTTTAGTTTTTGAGAAAATTGAAAATAAAAATTTAATTTTAAACTCAAAATTTGAGTAAAAAAAGTTAAAAAAAGGTTTAAAGTGTAACTTTTTCAATACTTCAAGATTATCTACCATTGTTTTTATTTCAGAGTTTATTGCTCTTATTTGTTTTTGATCAAAAACTGAAAACTAGATGATTTTATGTCTTTTAGTTTTTGAGAAAATTGAAAATAACCACAACTACTATTTTAATTTAATTCTTTTTTTTTGCTTGAGTGGCCTTATTTTGATAGTAATATTGGTATTTGCGTATGCGTAATACGTGTTTGGGTGTATGCAACAGTAAGGTGTGCGCGAGTTTGGGTGTATGCAACAGTGGCATCTGTAAGGGGGGGGCATGCTGCCCCCCTGCAACCCCCCTGCTTGGGCACACTATAGGATTTGGGGTGGGTGCAAGTTGGAGTGTGTGCAAGGTGGTGAGGTTGCAAGGTGCGGTGGGTGCAAGATTGGGTGCATGCAAAGTTTCTTTTGCATTTAAATAAGCTGGATTTAAGAAAAATTAATTTACCCTAGGTATATCTTAATCCATATTCGATTATTACTATCAAAATAAAACTACGTTAATACTTAAGCAAGAAAAAAGTAATTTAATTAAAATATTTTGTTTTGGTAATTTTCAATTTTCTCAAGAACTAGAAGACATCAAGTCATCTAGTTTTCAGTTTTTGATCAACAACAAATAAGAGCAATGAATTATAAAAAAAATAGTAGATAATCTGTAAGTTTTGAAAAATTACACTTTAAACCTTTTTTTTAACTTTTTTTTGCACAAATTTTGACTTTAAAACAATTTTTTTCAAAAACTATGCATAGTTTTGACTTGATTTAAAAACAAGCTAATAGACAAAAGTGTTGGCTTTAAAAAAAGGTATAATACTTAATTATAAGTATTACCGTTATTTTTTAATTATTTTTTTTCCATTTAATGTACACATTTTTTTAAACTGCCCCTACCGCCTAAACGGGGGGAAATAGACCCCCCCTCCCATAGTAAAAAATGCTTGTTTTTAATTGTTTTATACAAATCCGTCATTAAACTTTGTCGCCAAAGTTATCGTACTCTCCCCCACATTTCTTTTATTGCCTCAAGATATTTTATCATGTTTGGTCAATAAAAAAAAGGAAGAAAAATAAAAACACAAGAATTGTTAAACCGACTTAAGATCATTTTAAGATACATAATTAGTTCGTGAAAAATTGTAAAAGTTGTTTTGGTAAAACTACTTAAGTCAAAAAAACATTAAACAAATAAATTAGGTGGCGCAACAGCCCGTCGAGAACTAGGGCTTAGTGACTTACATTTCTCAACCATTCCTGTGTGTAAGTAATGTTGTCAGGGATGGAGGAGGAGATTTAAGTCAAATCCGAATGACTAATTTGAGAAAACACTTTTCATTAAAAGAGTTACTCTTGGAGGATTTGTCAATTCCTCGCAAGAGGCGAACATTAAAAATTGTATTAAATACTCCACTTATCAAAAAGAAATTTTACTATTTAAATAATTGTATACACATAAGTACATATGTATATGTATGTATGTATGTATAGGCACAATTAGTAAAAACTGTATCTTCGTATTCTTCTTATTTTTTTTTAAACAAAGATTGAAAGTTAAAAATCCATTTTCTGCAAAAAAAACTATAAGAATAGACAAAAGAGCTTTTACCTTTTAACCCGCCAATAGTGATCTACTGGTCTGTGAGACCGGGTGTGCGAAAAAATGCGAATAACTTTTTTCTTTGTTATTGTTTTTTGTTGTCTTTTCGAGTAGCTGCCGCAATTCACGTCCTCCGCCATCAGCTGACGTCGAAATTTTGCAGTGAGCACACTTTGTGTGTTTTTTTGACTACCCCGGTCCATGAGACCGTGCGTCACCTTTTATGTAAGTAAAATAATAAAGGATTTCAGAGATTTTAAATTAAGAAGGTGGACCTGAGACATCGGTTCTTTCAAGAACTAGCCGGTACTATGAGTGCGGATTAAAAATAAAAAACGAAATACTTTTGCCAAAAATGTAAACAATATTTGTTTTTGGAGCACGTAGTGCAATAGCTGTTTGCCTGAAGAAATTTAGTTTTTTGAGATGTATTTTTTTTTATTTTTTGTTTGGAAGGATACTAATTTTTGTTCATTTTACCTAATGTCGAGAGACCTAATGTCGAGAGACCAAAAAACCTAATTTTCATTAATAAATATATAATTTTCAATTTTTTACCTAATTTTAAAAAATGTATTATTAAAAAACTTTGATTTTTTAATGCTCTAAAAAAACAATTTTCTGAATTTGTGTATTGTGATAAAAGATCTTCTGTTGATTTACTATCTTTGTTTTATTGTCAAGGCGCATGTATTTAAAAAAAATCACGAAATATTAGTAACACATTTCGAAAAATCTTCAGTTGAAAAACCCGGTCCATGAGACCGGCGTCACCATTGATCAAAGTCAAATTTGCGTCACCAATGGCGGGTTAAACACAGAATTTTAAGTGATCAAAAGTCTCAAAAAAAATCAAATGGACAAGAATTTATTTTTCCAAACAACTAGTAACGTTTCATGAGACAGAATTTCACAAGATCTCAACGAATGAGATATCGTGTTAAGCATCATTCACATGAGCGCGACCAACGAACGACGAATGAATTACAAAATGTGAGTTTATATACGTTTGAAGACATAATTCCACACAAATTCTTAACAAAACGATAGCAATATAGTTTCTATTTGATTTATGATGCATACTTTTACTTTTTAATATCATACATATATTAATAAATTTAAGAAAACAAATTTATTCGTCGCGAACAAAATTATAGTTGATACGAACTGTCAAACTTTATTCGCGTTCCACATTATCCACACTTGCAACGAATAAAAAAATCGCGCGTTTTTAACCTAAAAAAATCGTTCTTGTTTTGGTTTCGGTGGTGAATGTCAAACTTCATTCGTCGAAATGTCAAAATCGACGAATATTCGTTCATTCGTTGGTCGTGCTCATGCGAATATTGCTTTAGACTGATTCCTTTTTAAAACTGACGGAAAGCATTTTGGGTTTTATACGGTTTCCATTATTTTTCCATAACATAAATATAATTTTTTTTCTCTAGGCAAGACAATTAAATTGAAATTTGAAATAAAAGCAAGCTTTTTATAGCAGATAGATACCAACAAGGAGTCTTAATTTCTTGTTTTTTTTTCATTCATTGTTTTAAATAAGAACAATATAAGATTACTAGCCAATAAAAAACAAATAAAAATAATAATATAATCTAATATGCATTTACCTACATATATGTATGTATTTAAAACGATCAAAAAGGATTTTTACGTACCTTGAACAAAAAACGCTGTAATCGGGAATCATATTTTGATCATTAAGATTTAAAAACAAAAAGAAAGAAGAAGTTTTTTTATATTTGAACGTTTAAAAACTTAATTGTGTTTTTGTTTAATACCGTTCGCCGCCTATGTACACACTAAATCATGAAAAACAAAAAAAAATAATAATTTTATTTTAAATGCCTAAAATGAGAGGTTTTTTTTTAACTTTTAGTGGAGCTAGTTTCTACTGATTTTAGCTTAATTACAAAACCATTACGATCGATTAAAAATATTATAATTAATGAAGGGGTCTACCCGATCTACACGATCATCTAATTTAGTTCGAAAATAAAATATCAATTACCATATCTTACGGAATGTTTTGCAAAATGTTTAAAGTATACCTACATTAGGGTGTCCCAAAAAATTCAAAGTGTTTTTTTTTTAAACGCATACCCTCCAATTTTGTTCGTTATGTGTCAAAACACATGTATGTAAATAAAATTTTTTTAATTTTGGATCACAGCAAGCCGTGCCGACTTTCATTTAAAGATGTCAGCCCTACGTTCTCATCGCACGTGTATTTTCTTGTAACAAGTTCAGTTGAAATTTTGTTTTGGCTAGTGAATATGTCGGGCGAATTACGCAGTTCTTCGAAATTTAATATATTTTTGGTCGGAGAAACAAAACACCAAATGACGGGAACAAAGCTTCCCTCTAATAGACAAGCTCTCGCTGTTTTTTTATAATATCCGTGAAGTAAATTTAACTGTTAATGAAAGCGCTAATCTAACTATTCGCGAGTGTATTATTTTTTACGAAAAAGCAAGGATTCCTACTAAATCTTTGCCTAACAGCGTTAAAAAATGTGTTGATTTATACCAAACTTGGAGAGATTTGCGAAAAAATGCAAAAAACTGGGGACGTGTTAAAACGACGTCAACAAGAGTTTGAAACCAATTTGGACAATTTATTTGATATTTCTCACGCAGATGCTCTCCAATTGATAAAGATAAAAGAAGATAGAATATTTTTGCAACTGCAACGAGAGCCAGGACGACCCGGTCATTTAGCTGGCGTGGATAAAAAGCTGGCTGAAAAAGAAAAAAGGTCACGACTGAGAGCTATTGAAGAAGAAAACCGGCGAAACAAATCTTCTTCTGCGACATCTTTGTGTGGACCTTTACAGGTTGTTTTATCTTCAAAATCTGGGGATGAAGATAGTGACCTAGACTTCGAAGAAAATTTAGCAAATGAGCTCGAGACCCCAGAGCCCGGGATAGGTACAACTGAGGTGAGAACAGATATCATTACTCCTAAATTATTAGCGGTAGATTTAATTGAGGACACGCAGCCGGGGACCAGTAAAACAGGAATAAAAATAGACTTCATGACTTCTAAATTAGTGGCTGCCTTAGACCGGTGTCAGTTGAGCATGAGATTCTGTTTATATTATACAAGCTGCCATAGAGGCATTACGGCATAACCCTGACGAATTTACAATAAGTAAGTCTTCCATCCAACGTATCCGTACTCAAAAGAGAGAGGAACGCGCCAAAGCAATAAAAAAAGAGTTTGGCAATAAAGTTCCAGATGTTTTCACGGTACATTGGGACGGCAAACTTTTACCAGGTCTAGATGCAAGAAAATCGAAAGAAGAACGGCTTCCAATTGTTATTACTTTTGATAAAGAAGAGCAAATCATTGGTGTTCCCAAATTGGAAAACTCTACCGGCAAGGAACAGGCGCATGCTGTTTGGAACGCGATTTTAGATTGGAACTTTGGAGATAAAGTTCAAATTTTGTGTTGTGATACTACGGCATCCAATGCAGGTCGCATCAATGGTGCCTGTATTCTCTTGGAGCAGAAACTGGATAGGGAAGTTCTTATTTTCGCTTGCCATCACCATGTTTACGAGCTAGTATTAAAAGGTGTTTTTGAAACTAAAATCAGCCAGGTGACAACAAGCCCCTATATTCCACTGTTTAAAAAGTTCAAAGATGGTTGGAAAAATATAAACTCCGTAAATATCAACAGTTTCAGAGAAAACTTACAAGCTTTCCTAACCGTTTCACAGATAGATACACTTATTAGATTCTATCAAACAGAATTGAACAAGGAAATAGTCAGAGATGATTATCGAGAATTGATTGAGCTCTGTTTGATGTTCTTGGGAGGAAATCCAGAAAAGCAGTTTAAGATTAGACCTCCAGGAGCCATGCATCAAGCAAGATGGATGGCAAGAGCAATATATTCCCTTAAAATGGTTTTACTTAGCTCTCAATTGAAAATAACTTTCAAGGACAAAGCATCACTATTAGATGTATGCTACTTTATTGTAACATATTATGTTAAACCATGGCTTCAATGCATTTTACCAGTGAAATCACCTTACCAGGATTTGTGGATTTGTATCTCGAAAGCAGCTCTTAAGAAGTTTAGTCAGCATTTATGGTATTTGACAGATGAAGCAGTCATGTTATCTTTATTTGACGATGATGTGGTACTAGAAACTAAAACTAAAATGGTCGCAAATTTGACGAGGGAACAAGTGTCAACCCATGAGAAACGGTACATTCCATCTAAGGAAGAACTTGCCGGTTCATTATACGTTAAGTTTTTAATACATAAAATAGTTTCAGTTGTCCTTTTATTTTGAGTTTTTGTATCTTTATTATTTTGTATTATTTCAGATAAGAACTTAGAAGATTTCGTGTCGATCAAAAGCAAGTTCTTCTTCGCTCGACTCAAAATTGATGACAGTTTTCTTCAAGAAAGTCCATATTCATGGAATACTTCAACTTCATATTTAAAAGCCAAAAATGCTGTTTCAACACTCAGAACTGTTAATGGCATTGCTGAAAGAACTGTTAAACTTATGCAAGACTTTCATGGTTTGATAACAGACGAAGAGGAACAAAAACAATTTTTGTTACGCTGTGTTCAAGAACACAGAAAAATATACCCGGATTGTAAGAAGGCAACCCTCAAAAGGAGATATGGTGATGTTCATACATACTTCCCTTGAACAATAACATTGTCAAAAAGTAAAATTACAGAATTTCGACCCAGCCTATCACAAATTATCTTTCGGTTGGTCTATTTCCTCAACCAAGCTTCCAAAGCCAAACAAGAAGCGCTTTTCATTATAATACACAGCATCGACCCGGGTTGGGTTCGAAATATTGTATGGATCAAAATACTGTATTTAAAGTACTGTTTCTCAAAATACTGTATTTTAAAATACTGTATGTACAAAATACGGCATGATCAAAATGCTGTATCTCAAAATTCTGTATTTCAAAATTATGTATATCAAAATGCTGTATTTCAAAATGCTGTAAATAAGGCTAAAAAATAAAAATCGTTTTGATAATGTAAAAAAGTGCGCACTTTTTAACATTATCAAAACGATTTTTATTTTTTAGCCTTATTTACAGCATTTTGAAATACAGAATTTTTAAAACAGAATACTTTTTTTAAGAAAACATCATAATAATTTTTCATTAGCATAATGTTCTAATATACTTCCTTGAACAATAACATATGTATGTACCTATGATAATTCATAAGTCTCTGAAATAATAAAAATAAAAATAATATAAATGGTATCTTCTTTTTATTTTCTCTTTCTCATTTTCTTCTTTTTAGTTATTTGTGTTATTTGTATCTCTCTCACATTTTTACATGAATTTTTCTTATCATAATCAACAAATTGCACCAAACTTACTGATCTGTCAAAACTTCCAATATTATGCAGTATTATGACATACAGTATTTTGATAATACAGCATTTTGACACACAGTATTTTAAATGTACAGTATTTTGAAATACAGAATATTAACCATACAGTATCGTACAGTATCATACAGAATATTGACCATACAGTATTTTAAAATACAGCATTTCGACCCGCTCCCCATCGACCCACCTATCAACTGCACCAGACTAATTGATCTGTCAAAACTTCCAGTATTATGAGATACAGTATTTTGACAATACAGCATTTTGGGACACAGTATTTTAAATTTACAGTATTTTGAAATACAGAATAATAAACATACAGTATTATAACCGTACAGTATCGTACAGTATCATACAGAATTTTGACCATAAAGTATTTTAAAATACAGCATTTCGGCCCACTCCCAAGTTAGATATCAGTAAATCAAAAAGAAATGAAAGACTTAAGTTTGCTATTGAACATATACATAACCCAGGATACGTCTTCTTGGAATAAGTTGGAACTACATACATATTTTTGCATTGTAGTTTAACCGTTTGACATATGACAATATTATGAATTTGGTTTCGTTCAAGCACGGAAGCAAATTAAACCTTAAGGTTTCAGATAGAAGAATATTATGTACGTATGGCCGAAAGCAAATGAAGAACTTTCTCATAAGCATACTCGAGCTACTGTGAAGCATTGCGGTGGCGGCGGCGGCGGCGCGGCGGTGGGTCGATCATGGTTTGAAAATGTTTTGCATATTCTAGTATTCGAAACTAACATTGTGTGGAAGTCAAATGAATAAAATGGTTAACATCAATTTGTTGAAACAGTACTTGGAGTCCAGTGTCAGTGACCTCGGAAAACAAGACAATTTCATCTTCTACCAGGACAACTACCCACAGCATACATCTTGTACAGCAAGGTCATGGTTATTGTATAACTGACCTAAGGTGGGATACACAAAAAAGGCATAATTCGCAATGAGCACTCCATCTAGTATCTACAAGTCTCTTGACTGACACACCAACATTTTTTATGAGAATATCCCAAAAATGTGTAAACTCTTTCCACTGTCCCAAAAAACGTTGTACTTGAAGTATTGCTTCCTAAAAAGTGTACTCCACAAAGATTAAAAGAATGGTTTGCAAATGGCCTAAACAAAGCCTTTGGATTAATTTGTCGAATTAATTTTTGAACACCTCCTTGAATACCGGCCATAGTCGTAGTATTATCCTACCCCTGAGCCCTGCAAAGGTTAATGTCAAGACCATCTTAATTGAGCTGCTTCAAGATATCTCCATTAAGTTCTTTGGCAGTCTTTCCAGTTGTAGGAAAAAACCCTAGAAAGGATTCTCTCACCTTAAATTTACCGTCCGTATCTAATGACCTCGTTCATTTGATCAATGTGTGATTCATCGGGTGTGCTGTCGAAAATAATGCCAAAGTACTTCGCCTGGTGGATGTCTTCCACAATTTTTGTTTTCACTTCTTTTCCCAAAATGCTTATGAATTTATTTTGAATATTCTTTGACAAATATGTGCTGACTCGTGTCTTATCACCTATTGAATGCTCGATTCTCAACAAATGTTAATTAAAAATTGGGTCATATTTGGATATAAGTTTCACCAATTCCAAGAAATTGCCTCTATTGTCCGATGACAAGTCCTCTCTGTCGCCTCAAAAAGAAAGGTTTTGACGAGCAAGAAACAAAATTACGTCCAAAAGGCGTGTTCGAATATCGCAGCTTTAAGACCATTTTTAACGTTTACCACTTTTCTAACTAAGTTAGGTGGTTATCCGATGCCTCGTGCTCGAATACCTTAGTGTTAAGCTTCCACCACATATTAAACCCAGTAAAGAAGTAATGCCATTTATTGCATCATCGCCTGACCTTTAAACTTCGGCTGCATTAAAAGAACCATCTTTGTTTTGAAAATGAGCACTTCCCTTTTTCACTAAATCAACTCTCAAATGATCAGACAGTGGAATTGACCAATTAACAATACTAGAATTAATAGAGCACTCTTTGCTTTTCCAATTCTCCAAAATCTTCTTTTTCCCGAACGCTGATATCATGCTCCTTAATGTTCTGCATTTCCAACAGTGTTAGGTAATTCAATTTCTTCTAATGAACTTGATGTGGTAGGTTTTTTTAATGAACTTGAGGGTTCAATTTCTGCACTAGACGTAGAACTAATGGTGTCACATACTTATAGATGTCTCCTGAACACGCTTTAATTGCCAAATCTTTTGCCTTCTTGTTTTTCCGCTGTTGGAACCCACTTATTTTGGTTCGCTTCATATTTTATTCTATTTATCTACGTTAATAAAAATATAAAAATATCGGTCGCTGTTCTATTTTCTATTTCTGTGGGACTGTGTCTGATGTTAGAAATAGTTATTTTGCTTCTACTGAGGGCACTCCCTATTAATTTGCCACCCCTGGCGAGTCAAAACGTGGCTAAGATCAATCATGATTGAAGAACGTTTGAATGGTATAAATAATCTCAAATGATATCTCCTTGAATATTTTAATTTACAGGATTATGTAGATATGCTGATTGTATACCTCAAAATGGTGTCGGAAAGAGAGAAGGAAATTATAGAAGGTGTACTCAGCAGATAAGCTGAGGACCCACCGCACTTGACTTTTCACATAATTATGATTCAAATACTTAAAAAGTTCTTGAATGAGTTTGTCCCCTGATCAAAATCCTACATGCCTAAAATTCACACCTTTCAATGAGTCAAAAGATTCTCTACTTTTTAGAATACAAAATTTAATAAATTATTATTATTATTAATAAAAAGAAAGAACTAAACAACTAAAATTACAACATGATTGGGGGTGGGAGAATTAAACAGTAACCATTAAAACTCAAAAAGCGTACTAATCAACTAACAAAATAAAATCAACAACAACAACAACAACAACAACGACAACAATTGAGCATTAACAATAGTATACAATAAAAAATGAAATAGGCAACAAAGTTTACACAATTTTAAAAATATAGAAATTTAAAAAATAAAACAACAATAATATAAAAATCAATATAAAAATAATACAAAACATACACAATAAAAATGAAAGGCGATACTTACAACCCAGTTAGCCATGGTACTATTATAACTCCAGGAATGATTGTTGCACGGAATAGCAAATTAAAAAACTCATTTGTTTCATACATTTTTGGATTCTTTTGTTGTTACTTTTCAAAATTTCAATTTTCACTTTTGTTTTTGTATTTGTTTTTGAGGGGAATTTTCAATTTCAATGTTTCAATGTTTTGTTCAGAATTTCCTTTTATAGTGTCAATATATAAACGATTGAAACAAACAAAACAAAATTATATAAATTAGTTCAATCACTCCTCAAGCGCTAAGGTGTACAAATTTTGAAGGAAGTTGTAAGGAAATCATCAGACAAATAGAAAAATACAAAAATAAAATTCTAAAGGGAAACAAAACAAAACAAAACAAAAACAGCAATAAACAAAAATTAAATTGAACTTGAATGACGGTTTAGATAATTAAAAATAAAAAAATTCAAATGCACAACAATAGTAGATAGTATATCCGACTTGTGACTTGGTTGACAAACCTAAGACTACTGATACTAACAGTCAGCCAACACTAGACTGGAATTTAATTTATGTATTATAATAATTTTTATTCGTTTCTTTTTGCAATATTAAATTTAATGTGATATGATGATAAAAACTCTCTTTGTTGTCATTGTTACTCAATTCCTTGTCGTTTTCTGAATGAAATGATTAACCACTCAGTTCAGCCAGCCAGTCCCAGCTGTCTGGTTAGTGGTTGGTTACTTTACTTTACTTTACTTTGCTAACTCTCGCAGCTCAGAAGCTCAATTAAATAATAAAAATTAATAAATACATAACTACTAACTACAATACTATCATTTTTTGGTTTTGTATTTTGTATAAACAGAGGCATATATGTATATGGATGGATATGGTGTATTCTGTGTTCCGTATACCCTTTAGGTGCAACATTACATTTTTAAATAGTTGGTAGTATTTTAATTAGTAGCCAGTACGTGTGTACGTAATGAATAATGACGATTGCAGAGCTTCTACTCGTCAAGTAAATATTACAAACAAAAAGATTCTCTTTTTTTTTTAATGAAAACAAACAAATAACAACAAAAAAGAAACTAAATGACATGAAAATGATTAATAAATATGTACAACGCAATAATTAGTTTAGTATGGGAAAGTGTGTTAAGTTAAGTTAAGTTAAGTTAAGTTAAATATTTAAAAGAAAGAAAGAAGAAAAAAAAACAATAATAATAATCTTTGTCACCTTTTGATAAATTTTCGTCTACGCGGAAATAGCATAACTAGAAAAACACAAATTCAATTCCACGATAAAGTAGTCTCCACGGAAAGTTTAATATTTAGGTATTGTTTTGGTTAGATAGTTTTAAAAAATTCTATTAGAAATTATTTTCTTTGAGAGAAAACTTAAAAAACTTTTCAAGAGAAACAGAGAACTTAGAAGACGTAATCCAGAGGTGAATTTGGCTTAAGTTCGACAGGAAGTGATAAACATGCTGCGCTGTAGGAAATGTGTGAATCGCATCAATATGTGATAAAATAAAATACAAATTGCAATTATAGCTCTTTTAGTCTCTGTTTCTTAAATGAATGAATTATGTATTTAAATTTGTTTAAACAAAATTTTATGCTACATTAAACAAATATTAAATGTCAAATGATACAAATTTCATAAACAAACAAATTAAATAAACATAAAAAGGAGATCCCTATCAGCAGATTTACTATAAAATTGTTTGAATTAGTTGAACTTTTGTCTTTTTAAAAATATAGCTTCGTAGATGGGACGTTATTTGAGTTTTATTTGTTGTTGTTGTGAATTTATCTATGATGACATTTTTATGGCTGAAGAATTCTTTATTTTTTCTAGTTATACATAATTTTACGTAGATGAAAATTTATTATTTGTTTGGATTTGTTAATTCATCCAAGCGTTGCGTTGCGGTGCGGTAGGTTTTTGATGATTGTATGCAGTTTTGATTATTTTGTATGTCACATTTAGGAGGTAAGTTATCTGGATATCTGGAAGTAAAGGAAATAAATTAGACAGAGGAGTTATAGTGCACATATAAAAACAAAAGAAATATGTATATAGGAAATCGAACCTCTTATTTTTATAGACACGCGTGTAAATTGATAAACTAAATGATTGGAAATAGCAACTAGCAGAAAAGAGACTTGTACACATTATCGCATCGAATCGAATTGAATGAATTTGTCTGCCTTATCTTTAATTATGACTAGAGATACTATCAGTTATTTTAGCAAACAGTATTGTTATACCAGGCTTTTATCTTGGGTACATTTATTGAATTTTGTTTGTCCCTTACTTTATACTCATTATAACTTGTAAAAAAAAGTTGATATCTTAAATTATCATGACAAGAGTTAGGCTGGGTTAGACAGGGTGATGCATCCGTAAAGGCTGAAAAAATATGTATTTTACCGGATCTATTGTGTACCCCAGAAAAAAATATTTGCCTTCTTTTAAATAAGCTTGGGCATTCGCATCCTTTACATAAATCGGACGAGCCATTCTATTCATGTGGGGTTCAACAAGTTGTAACCTGTTAGTATACCTATCATAAAGGCCAATTGAGGCCTGCCTGGTTGACATGGGTGAAGTAAGATAATGAAGCTGGAGCTAAAAACCAATGCCGAAAAAAATAAGATATTCAACCTTTGAATACCTCAATCATCTCCTCTTATATACATACATTGCCCAGCAACCAGTAGAAAAGTAGATTTTTCAGTATCTTGGAAGCATTGTCTCTACTGAGCGCGGAGCTGACTAAGATATTGCTAGCCGTATCGGGAAATCTACGTTTGCGCTCGGGATGTTTTCTAATGTTTGGAGGAACAAATCGCTCAGCTTTAAGAGAAGGCTCCGACTGTTCCACTCAAACATCGAATCATCACTTATACATATATGGCAAATAACAGCGACACTTACTAAGAAAATTCAGACCTTCACTTATACCATGTTTACAAAACATCTTATTATTACAAGCTGCCTTATCATTTTAAATACATTTTACAAATTATTTGATATAATGATACAAATTACAAATATGGAATTATTAATTGATAATGGAAAAGTAAGATAATTTGATATTTAAAAGTTTGGTTATTTCTTTTTTCAATTTTTATTATTAGTTTTTGGCGTAAGCCTCCCCCAAAGCGGCCGGCCCTAAGGTCTCGATTTTTCGCCTCACTGTACCAATTTTCGTTTATTTGGCAAAGATCCTCGCTCCATCTCTTGTTCGGTCGGCCTGTTCGTCTCTTGCTTTCCGGTCTCCATTTTGTTGCCAACTTTGTCCATCTTTGATCCTGTAGTCTTGAAATATGTCCTGCCCAACTCCATTTTTGTCTTTTAGTTCTATCTATCACGTCAATTATTCGAGTACTGTTTCTGGTGTTCTCATTTCTTATCCTTTCGCTGGGTCTTATTCTGAGGATTTTTCTTTCCATTTTGGATTGACAGATCCTTAGCTGGTCGAGAGATTTCGTAGTCAAGCTCAGGGTTTATAGTCCATAAGTAAGCACCGGTAAAATAGCGGAGTCGAAGAGATATTTTCGTGTTTCTACACTTTGGTCCAGTTCTAAAATCTGTTTAAGGCTCCAGACACTATTATACGAAGGCGCAAGTGACAGTGGATTGTACACACGCTTCGGAAAGGTAATAACTGCATTTCAGGCAGTTAATTCAGTAATTTACTCACTTAAGATAGCGGAAGTGTCGGAAGATTGAGAAGCATTTGAAGAAGAACTGTCAAAAAGGAATCGTCGAGATTGGGGAAGAGGTGAGGGATTTAAAATACATCACCAGAAAGTAGTATTTTTTGCTACCGTCTGTTTTTAGCAATGAGAGCAAAACTTTCTCATATCCCAACTTATTTTGAAAGTATTTTACTTTTACAGGCCCCTAATTACCCCCAGCACACAGCATGGTTCTTTAAAAAAACAGATCAACTATCTTTAATCTGGTAGAGTTCGTTTCATACAATCTAAGAGCCAAAGGAAACGGGAAATGAAATTGATATGGTTGCCACTGACTTAATTTTTCATAATTCTTCAATCTTTAAACTCTTCTCTTATGTTTTTTAAACTATGAGTGTGTTTTGACCCAAACACACTCATAGTTTAAAGTTTAGATTTATGTTATTTTTTAAATCATACTCATATCTTGAATTTAGCGAAATAAATGGGGCTTAAGCTTCCACTAAAATTAAGAAGTTTTACACTTCACTAACAACGTCAACCTGGGTATGGAATTTAGATTTTGGGAGCAAACCCTGCAAGTTGATTTAGTTCACTGTCTTGCTCTATTTTTTTTTAATACATTGATACCACATGGATCGGACTGAGCATTGATCGGTTTTTGGAAAATTCGTCAGCCTTTTCAATGTCACAGTGTCCTGGTACCCAACGGAGGGTAACCCTGTTGGTTTTTGACTTTATAACAGTGGTAGGTATGGCCTTGATTGCTGCTTGATTGTCGATAATTATGTCTATGTTTTTGTTTTCCAAAGTGTGGGAAGACATATCAATAGATATGTAATCTGGTAGCTTTGTTGATCTTTCTAGGGGAAGAATCTACAATCTCCCCGTTTTGGGACCATCCGTAAAGAACGAAACATGCCTATGTTAATATTGGTCTTACAATTTCTGTGTTTTACGATCAAGAACCAATCCAATATATTTTGCAGTAAGGCAGTCTTTAATTTGAATGTTTCGTTTTCTCGTGACTAAAACCAGTTCTTGGGTTGACGTTGACTCCACAGTTACTGGCCCAATAACTCAGCATATTGAGACCCAATTGTAGAAGTTCACAAAGTGTAGGTATAAATTTTCCCGAAACAATTATAACGATGTCATTTGCATATGCAACTTCCTTTAATCCAGTTACATTTAATTCTTTTAATAAATTTTAACTTAGACAGCATAACAAAGCAAGTGCCCGCTTTATTACAAAATATAAGATAAGGGTATAACGATTTTTTTTTTATTTTTAAGTAAGATAAATTATTTAAATTAGTTTTATTTTGTTTGTTGATTGTTTGGAGATGATCCTTTTCTTAGGTAAGACTGTGTTTTTGGTGGACATTTAAATAGAAACACATTGGAACCCAGACCTTAATATTAAACTAATATCTTACTTATCTTAAAATAAATTATTTTTATAATATTGCAATGAATTCTAAGGAAAACATGGGTCGCGGTAAGCATTGTTCCCTAGAAGAGAAAGCTGTCTTTTTAGTTCTAAAAAGTGAGGGAAAATCTTTGAGGGAAATAGCCAGAATAATGAGCCGATCTCTCAAGTTGATTCAAAAGCAAAAAACAGCTGTTGAAGCTAACTTGCTTAGAAGGATCGCAAGAATTTCTTAGGAAAACAAAATTTAACAACGCGGTTAAAATTTGCCCACGATCATTTTGATTGGAGTAGGCCAAAAGGGGGCAAAAAGTGGAGGAATGTTTTGTGGATGGATGAAACAAAGATAAATTTGTTCGGAAGTGATTGCAGACAAACCGTTAGAAGGCTTCCTTTGAAAGAACTAAATCCCAATTACATCCAGAAAATGGCTAAGAATGGTGGCGGCAGTATCGTACTTTGGGGTTAATTTTCTTGGTTTGGCGTTGGACCAATACATTTGATTCAGGGTTAGGTTAGGTTAGGTTAAAGTGGCTGCGGATACAAAATCCACACACTTAGGCCAGAAGAAAAGGCCCATTGTGATACCACATGAATCTAGAGAATTACTACCCACTAGTCGAACCATTTTGAGCATTTTTTAAAGCGAAGGAGATATCTGATATCCTTTTTAGCTAGTTCACTGGGATCATCAAAAGAGTATTCTCCCAGATGAAGTTTGCGTCTTCGTGAAAGAGCAGGGCAGGTGCAGAGGAGGTGAGAGATTGTTTCTTCTTCTTCCTCGTCCATACAGCTCCTGCAGAAGTCATTTGAGGCTACACCAAGTCGTATTGCGTGTCTGCCTATAAGACAGTGTCCCGTAAGGACACCTATTAGGGAGCTAATATGAAGTCTGCTTTGGGATAGCAAATATTAGTTTTGTGGCTGCGCATGTTTGTAAATTGTACCACCTGGAGTTTGCTATCTCGAAAGCTTTTTCTTTTAGCAGAAGTTTACATGTAGCTATTGGTATACCTATCTTCTCCCTTTCAGGTGAAATAGGTATGATAGTTCCATTTTTAGCGAGTTCATCGGCTCTACAATTTCCTGCGATGTCTCTGTGGCCCGGCACCCAGCATAGGTGAATGTTAAATTGCTGCGCCATCTCCATAAGAGACGATCGACAATCGAGGGCAGTTAGAGATTTGGTTGAGACGCCGCCGTCAAGAGACTTGATAGCAGCCTGACTGTCAGAGAAGATGCGGATATCAGAAGTTGATATCACGTTTTCTTTTAGCCAGGAGAGAACCTCTTTGATCGCTAAAATCTCCGCTTGGAAGACGCTACAATGATTAGGGAGGCGGAATGAGATGCTTAGATTAAGCTTTTCTGAGTACACACCACTACCAACTCCGTCATTTGTCTTGGATCCATCTGTGTAAAAATGGATGCTTTTGTCATCCAGGAGTTTTTTGTCTACCCATTCATCTCTGGATGGAATGGATACCTGGAAGTTTTTTTCCAAATTCGGGTTTTGGAATAGTGTAGTCTATGTACTTTGGTATAGAACCAAAAATGTTCAGAATGATGGAGTGCTCAACATTGTTGTTGGCCCATTGAGATGAGGCGATGAGTCTTATAGCTGTAATCGCTGCCACTTGTTTGCTGAATATGTCGAGGGGTGTCAGATGGAGGAGAGTGTCCAACGCTGCTGAGGGTGTGGTTCTTAAAGCCCCGCTAATGCAGAGACATGCAGTGCGTTGGACTCTGCCGAGTTTGTCGTAGTATGTGACTTTCTCTAGTGCAGTCCACCACACTGCAACCCCGTACATAAGTATTGCTCGGATGACCGATGTGTATAGCCAATAAGTTATGCGAGGTTGAAAACCCCATTTGTTTCCTATGGCTTTCTTGCAAAGGAAAAGAGCTGCTGTAGCTTTTTTAACTCTTTCCTGAATATTAGGTTCCCAACTTAATTTTTTGTCCAATATCAGACAAAGATATTTGGCCTCATTGGTAAAAAATAGTGGTACACCTTTTATTGAAGGAGGTACAATTTCTGGGATCTTGTATTTCCGTGTAAAAAAGACGAGGTCTGTTTTTTGAGGATTAATACTAAGTCCGCAGTGATCTGCCCATCTGGTGAGCATATTAAGTGCGTTTTGGAGGAGGTCTCTCAGTGCATTAGGATGTTCTCCTATGACGGCGATAGCAACATCATCGGCATACGCAACCACTTTGTAGCCTTCTCTTTCAAGGGATATTAGTATACTATGTTCCACAGGAGAGGGGACAGAACACCACCTTGCGGAGTGCCTCTACTGACAGACCTTTTCGTACAAAAATCCCAAATCTAGAGTTGATGATCCTGCTTTTTAGCATTAGATTAATCAATTCGCAGAGTGAGTATTCGACGTTTAGGGTCGTCATAACAGAAGTGATAGCGGATGTGTCAACGCTGTTGAAAGCGCCTTCAATATCCAGGAAGGCCACCATAGTATATTATTTTTGTTCTAGGGAGTATTCGCTAGTTCTTAACAAAGTGTGCAAGGCTGTTTCTACCGATTTCCCTTTGCAGTAAGCATGCTGAGACATCGATATTCTCTTATCAATGCTGTTACGTACATGGATATCAATCAAACGTTCCAGAGTTTTGAGAATGAATGATGATAGGCTATTAGGTCTTAGATCTTTAGGGTTGACATGCGAACATTTGCCCGCCTTGGGAATGAAAACTACCTTTACTTTTCTCCATCGCTGAGGAATATAGACCATATCTAGACAACTTTTAATGATCATCTTAATGATGGGCAAAATTATGTCAATGGTAAGTTGTAGCTCAGCTGGTACGATGTGATCTGGCCCTGGAGATTTGTAAGGTTCGAAACTATTCAGAGCCCATGTCAATTTTTTTTTGTAACAAGACATTGAGGAAAAGTTAAGTTAATACCCCACCCAGGATGGTTTGTTGTATTAACGAATTTGGAGCTATCAGGGAAGTGGGTATCTAGTAGCAGGTTTAGCGTTTATTCGCAAGAGTTAGTTCAAGTACCATCCAAGTTTTTAAGACAACTAAGCATGGTTGGATTTGTCGAGAGAATCTTCCTTATCCTTGATGCCTCCGAGGATTCTTCTATCGAGCTACAGAAGAATCTCCAAGAGGATCTTTTGGCTATTCTCAATTCCTGTTTATACTTTTTGAGGGATTCCTTATAGGAGTCCCAGTCTTGGGGATGTTTAGTCTTTTTTGCACGATTAAAAAGCCTTCTACAGCCTTTCCTGAGTATTCCCAGTTGATTGAGGGTAAAATGGATCAAATTATGAATGTGAATATCGAAAACGAAGACATCTTTCTATTCCACCAATAAGAACGCAATAATATTAATCTAGTACAACACCAAGTTCAGAAAAACTGGATTCTCTATTTAAACGTAATAAAAGCAACATATAGTCAAAAAATTTTATATTACATTTGTCAATATTTAAAATCAAACGATTTTTATTGCACCACTCCCAAAATTGATTAAGATCTTCTTGTAGCTCTTTACAATTAATGGAGTTAGGTTAGGTTAGGTAGGTTAGGTTATACCACATGAATCTTGAGGCTTCTTCCTAAGCTCAATTGAACCAATTTGAGTCCCTTACGAAACGTGAGAGGCTGATTATGCTGATATGCTTTAGATCGTTTAGATCGTTAAAGAAGAATTCTCCTAGGTAATTCTTGCGTTTTCGAGCCAGAGCAGGGCATGTGCAGAGAATATGAAGAACTGTTTCTTCCTCTTCCTCGTCCATACAGCTTCTGCAAAAGTCATTTGAGAATACGCCTAATCTCGTGGCGTGCTTTCCTATTAGACAGTGTCCAGTTATGACAACTATTATCGAGCTTATATGCGATCTGTTTAGAGAGAGCAAGCACCTTGAACGTTTTAAATCCAGTGTTGGCCAGATGTTTTTTGTGACTCGACACGTGATGATGTTCTTCCACCTGGTGCCTGCCCACCTCACAGCGTCTTGCATTAGCAACAGTTTACAAGTAGCGATTGGTATGCCAGTACGTGCCAAACGTGGTAGGATGGGCTGTACTGTACCTTTCCCGGCGAGTTCATCTGTCTTACAGTTACCTGGAATGTCTCTATGGCCCGGTGCGGCACCCAGCAAAGGTGAATATTAAACTGTTGTGCCATCTCCATTAGAGATCATCGACAGTTATGGACTGTTATAGAGTTTGTAGAAACAGAGTCCAGAGATTTGATAGCGATCTGTATAGAAAGGGATTGACTCATCTTCCAGGAATGTCCTATCCTCCCAAAAAGATCTGGGAGGTATAGAAATCTTGAAATTTCTGTCGAATTGCAGTTGGGGGATGGTGTAGTCTGTGTGCTTTGGAATTGATTCTAAATACTTAAGAATTATGGAGTGGCCAATGTTGTTGTTAGTCCACTGCGACGAAGCTTTGAGGCGAAAAGCAGAGCTTGCAGCTATTTGTTTGCTAAAAATGTCAAGAGGTGTTAGGTAGAGTAAGGTGTCCAGTGCCGCAGATGGGATCGTGCGAAGCGATCCGCTTATACATAGGCAAGCTGAACGTTGGACTTTATTTAATTTATCCCGGTTTATACCTTTTTCTAAAGCAGTCCACCATACTGCCACGCCGTACATTAAAATCGGTCTGATTACCTATGTGTATAGCCAATGCGTGATTCTGGGTTGTAAGACCCATTTATTACCGATGGCTTTTTTGAAGAAAAAAGAGCTACAGTAGTTTTTTTGACTCTTTCCTGTACGTTGCGTTTCCAACTTAGTTTTTTATCTAAGACAAGACCCAGGTATTTAGCCTCGTCTGAGAATTTTAATAGGGTTCCTTTAATATGGGGAGGGTTGACAAATGGAATTTTGTATCTCCTCGAAAATAAGACCAAATCGGTTTTGTGTGGGTTAACACCCAGTCCACACCGATCAGCCCAAAGTATTAGTCTGTCTAAGGCATTTTGTAAGAGTTCTTTTAACGTGTTAAGATGCTTTCCTGAAACTGCTATATCAACGTCGTCCGCATAGGATATCACTCTGAAACCCTCCGCATCCAGACTAGTTAGGATTTCATTCACCACTAGGTTTCAGAGGAGAGGGGGTAGGACACCAGCTTGCGGTGTCCCTATACTAACGAATCATCTGCCAGAAGAGTTGCCCAGTTTTGAGTTAATTATTCTGCTAGTCAGCATTAAATGAATTAACTCCCGAAGCGAACTCTCTACATTTAGAGATGTTAGTGCAGAGGTGATTGCAGACGTTGTATAAGGCACCTTCGATGTCAAGGAATGCAACCATAGTGAATATTCGACGGTGTGTACTAAGGTGTGTAACACTGTTTCCACCGATTTACCTTTACAGTAGGCATGTCTTGTATCAATACTTGCCCTTAAATGGATATCAATCAATCTTTCCAAGGTCTTAAGAAGGAATGATGATAGACTTATAGGTCGTAGATCTTTAGGATTGACTTGCGAGCATTTGCCTTCCTTGGGTATAAAAACAACTTTAACTTCTCGACATGCCGAGGGAACATGGACCAGGTAAAGACAGCTGGTAAAAATTGCCTCAAGGATTGGTGCAATTATGTCAGAAGTCTTTTGTAGCTCGACTGGTATTATTCCATCTGGTCCTGCTGATTTAAATGGTTTGAAGCTGTTGAGAGCAAATTGTAGCTTGTCCCTTGTGATCTGAACTTGTGGATATGTTGTATTGGGACTTGAGCGTATATACCCGTTGCAAGTCTCGGTAAGAGAACTTCCAGGAAAATGAGTATCCAGTAGTAAGTTCAGCGACTCATTACTTGAATTTGTCCAGGAGCCGTCTGCATTTTTCAAGCAGCTTGGCATCGCTGGATTAGTTGAAAGAATTTTCCGTAACCTAGAGGCTTCAGAATTTTTTTCTACCGTGCCACAGAAGGATCGAAGGATCTTGTAAATTCTTAGGGATTCTTTGTAAGAATCCCAGTGAAAGGCTAGTCTTGGGGCTTTGGCTCGGTTGAAAAGTTTCCTGCATTCTTTCCTGAGCGAGTCAAGTTCTGAGACCCACCATTGTGGTTTCCTCTTTCCTCTTATGTGTATAAGTGGGCAAGCAATTTTTAGCGATCTGTTCATAGCTGAGGTAAGGTCATTGACTATGTTGTCAAGTTCATTAGCGTTAGAGGAAGGACAAGATAGTCCAGGTTTTAGTAAACTCTGTAATGAGTTCCTGTATGAGGCCCAATCAGTTTTCCGATAATTTCGAAAAGTCAATTAATGGTGTTAATAATTTAAAATATTTTAACAACGACTGCATATATTAGCACTACAGAATTACTTAAAACCGAAGGCAAATAATTAATAAATCAAATAAAAACAATGGACCAAGGTGACTCCCTTGAGATACACCAGTATTGAATTTAAATTGACATGAGAACGATACAACATTGAAAACCATACTCGCTGCCTCTGCTGTGACAGGCAGTCAAGAAGAAGAAGAATTTCACCAGCACTCAACATGATGAACCAATTTGTATTGTATGAAATATTATTACTTTTACTATTACTATTATTACTATCGGGTGATTTTTTAAGAGCTTGAGAACTTTTTTTAAAAAAAAAATGCATAAAATTTGCAAAATCTCATCGATTCTTTATTTAAAACGTTAAATTGGTCCATGACATTTACTTTTTGAAGATAATTTCATTTAAATGTTGACCGCGGCTGCGTCTTAGGTGGTCCAATCGGAAAGTCCAATTTTGGGTAACTTTTTCGAGCATTTCGGCAGGAATAGCCCGAATTTCTTCGGAAATGTTGTCTTCCAAAGCTGGAATAGTTGCTGGCTTATTTGTGTAGACTTTAGACTTGACGTAGCCCCACAAAAAATAGTCTTAAGGCGTCAAATCGCATGATCTTGGTGGCCAACTTACCGGTCCATTCCTTGAGATGAATTGTTCTCCGAAGTTTTCCCTCAAAATGGCCATAGAATCGCGAGCTGTGTGGCATGTAGCGCCATCTTGTTGAAACCACATGTCAACCAAGTTCAGTTCTTCCATTTTTGGCAACAAAAAGTTTGTTAGCATTGAACGATAGCGATCGCCATTCACCGTAACGTTGCGTCCAACAGCATCTTTGAAAAAATACGGTCCAATGATTCCACCAGCGTACAAACCACACCAAACAGTGCATTTTTCGGGATGCATGGGCAGTTCTTGAACGGCTTCTGGTTGCTCTTCACTCCAAATGCGGCAATTTTGCTTATTTACGTAGCCATTCAACCAGAAATGAGCCATAGACCATAAATCGGACGTAAAGCGCGAAACACATTTCGAACCGAACACTGATTTTGGTAATAAAATTCAATGATTTGCAAGCGTTGCTCGTTAGTAAGTCTATTCATGATGAAATGTCAAAGCATACTGAGCATCTTTCTCTTTGACACCATGTCTGAAATCCCGCGTGATCTGTCAAATACTAATGCATGAAAATCCTAACCTCAAAAAAATCACCCATTATTACCTTTCACTTTTTCTATTTTTCCTCTTATTATGCTTTATCTTATTTTCCTTTTTCACCAATGTATATTTATTATTGCTACCATATAGAAACCTTTTTGTAAAAGTTGTTGCTTTGATCCCCATCATATTATATGTATGTTACTTAGATCTCGCCTTATAACCACTCGTTTCAGAGTTGAGTGAACGAATGGTGGGCTCTATAGTTATATTGCGAACTATGATACAAATTTTGAGTTGGCGACGAGACGGTTTCAAGGTTGTTCATATCAATGCTCAGAGTTTGATGAAAAAGATTGATGAATTTAGATTACTTTTTGAAGACTCGCATATCGACGCGATCTGTGTTTCAGAAACGTGGTTCTCTGCATATGTGAAAGATGCAACATACTCTCTTAGTGGATATAGGATCTTCCGTTCTGATAGGTGCAACCGCGGAGGAGGTGTTGCAATATATGTTAAGGAAAACCTTATCTGTAAGAAGTTATACTATTCGTCACCCGGCTCTTCTTGCGAGTATTTGTTTTTGGAGGTTAAAGGCAGTGAAGGTAATCTTCTCTTATGAACTATCTACAGACCTAATAGGTATATCGATTCGGAACAAATCTATAGAGTTATTGAAGAAATTACTGTTATCTCTTCAAACATTATTATATGCGGTGACTTTAACTGTGGCCATTTAACTGACAAAAGGTTAATTGAATACATTAGATCCTTCAACTTGCACTCAGTGAATAATACTCAACCTACCCACTTTTCCCAGTCATCCTGTACGCTACTAGATCATTACTATGTAAGTGAAAAAGATAGAGTACTGTTATATGATCAGCTTGAAACGCCAGTTTTTTCTAGACATGATCTTATTTTTTTTTTACCTATGATTTTATTTCAAGTGTAAACAAAGTGATTTCCAGTATTCAGTTTAGAGATTTTAAGAATATCAATAAAACACATATTGAAAATGATATAAACATGATAGCATGGAATGACATCTTCCTAATGCCTTCACCAAATGACCAAGTAGAGTTTCTAAACTCAAATATTAATATTTTATTTAATCGACACGTTCCATTGAAAGCACAAACTAGAATCCGCGAAAATAAACAATGGTTTATTAGTAGGATTAAAGAACTTATAAATCAGCGTGATCTAGCATACCGACGCTGGAAACGTTTCCGTGTTAACGAGCTAAAGTAGTTCAACAGGTAAGACGCTCAAAACTACAGTTCTACTCTAACCGTCTAGATCTAAAATCGGATAGTCGTAAAATATGGAACAACCTCCGCAAGCTAGGAATAGGCAAACAAGGAAATAATTTTCCAGCGGAATTGAATATTAATGAGCTAAACAGTAAATTTGTTTCTACACTTATAATAACTTTAAGAGACCATGTATCTCTTAATACCATGCCTCCACCTGCTACAGACACTTTGTTCAATTTCGATTGTGTGAACGCCTTAGACATAGTTGAAAGTTGCATAAGTATAAAGTCCAATGCCACTGGTGCTGATGATTTGAATCCTATTTTCATTAAAGCTATTCTTCCTTTGCTTCTACCCTATTTTACACATGTAATAAATTCAATCCTTACCACTGGCATTTTCCCACATCAATGGAAAAATGCAAAAATAATTCCCATCCCTAAAAACTCGCTTTGCAATGAATTTAGACCAATTTCAATACTTCCTTTTTTGTCTAAGGTGTGTGAAAGGATAATGCAAAAACAATTAAGCAAATTCATCAGTCGCAACAACCTTTTAGTCGATGTTCAATCAGGTTTTCGTTCGCACCATAGCTGTATAACGGCACTAACTAAAATAATCGAAGACATAAGGACTGAACTCGATATTGATAATGTAACTTTTATAGTCCTATTAGACTTTTCAAAAGCATTCGACATGGTTCGACATTCGACATTCAACATATCTTCAGAAGCTATTAAACTACTTTCTTCTTTTTTGAATGATAGAAAGCAAGCCGTTTTCTTAAATGGAAATCTCTCCGATTTTCTTCCGGTTCAACAAGGAATTCCCCAAGGATCAATTTTATCCCCCCTTCTATTTTTATTATATGTGAATGAAATCGGTTTCATTATAAATGAAGTATCAAAACATTTGTATGCCGATGACATTCAAATTTACAAAAGCTGTCCTTTGGGTTTAATTGACGACTGCACTTTCACCCTGAACCAAGAACTAGAAAAGATATCCTACTGAGCGTCGTACAATGGGTTGGTTCTCAACGCAAGCAAATGCAAATGCCTGGTTATATCAAGAAAAGAATAAGACTTAACATACTTTCCTTCCATATTGCTAACCCAGAACCCATTAGAATTCGTAAATTCCAATAAAAATCTAGGAGTAATTTTCAATAAAACTTTGACCTGGAATGACCACATCAACCAATTAGTAGGTAAAACTTATGGAACGCTTAGAACGCTGTGGACCGCCCAAAACATCACTCCATTTAAAACCAGACTAATGCTGGCAAGGACCCTTGTAATACCTGTTCTCACTCATGGATGCGAAATTTTTTACAACTGCGATTCCATCAGCAAAAATAAATTAAACATAGCATTCAATAGTTTCATTCGATACATCTTTGGGTTAAGAAGGTACGACCATATTTCACATTTGCAAGAGATTCTGCTTAGTATGCCTTTTAATGACTTCATGAAGCTTCGAACATTGATACTGTTATTTAAAATCTTGAAGACACGTCAACCAGCTTATCTGTTTGAAAAAATCAGAATGTCAACATCGAACAGATCGAAATCGGTAATTTTGCCACTCTTTTCGTGTTTGACCTCGGAAAGGCAATTTTTCATCGCTGCATGTCGCCTCTGAAACTCACTTCCAACTCATTTGCGGGATATAAGTGATATGCATATTTTCCAAAAAAGTATTAAAATCTTCTTTTCGAACCAAAGCAACAAACTTAACATAGCTATCTTCTCTTCTTAACTTTAACTAACTTAACTATCTTTTCTCTTTCTTTTTCTTCTTCTATTTCTATCATTTTAGTCCAGTCAATAAATGACCCAAAATGAGGTGTAGAGTGCGTGAGCAGGTAACTAAGCGATTCCTTCAGAAAATTGTTCAGGGGGCTTAGGTTGTTAACATACCAAAAGTCCTGACTCCTAGGTGATGAGCGGGGGGAAGGAGGGGGGTAAAGGTACGAATTTCGGGTTTTTCGCTTATATCTCGAAAACGGTGCATCGGAGAGAAATATTTTTAGAGAATAAAATGGAGTTCTTAAAATTATCTAAAATTATCTATCCTAACCGTTTTCGAGCTATACCCTCGGAAAAAGTTGAAACTTACAAAAAAAAATCAATTTACGTCAAAATATTCATAAACATTGCATCATATTGTCTAAACCTATTCATAAACGAAAAGTATAAATAGGAAAGAAGTTGTAGATTTTTAAATTCCCTTTTAGAATATATATACATATGCTGATTAATGTCCAACCCGCCTAAAGTTAGAGCTATTTTAAAACTTGTATAGCATTTTGCAATTTGCAATTTTCAGAAAATTAGTTTGTACGAGTATATCATATTCTTAACCCACAACCTTTGTTCGTGTATTTTCATGAGATATGCACTTCGCTTGAAGAGTTTTCTGGAGTCACATTCATTTCAAGTGAACAACACAAGGACATTGGACAGGCTCGCAAGATGCAGAAGACATTGTCAAACTCAATCAGTGGTTTGATTCTCATCCTCCCTTCCCAGAAACCTCTCAAATAATGTCAATTTCGAGTGGAGTTGTCGGAGATGCCACGATAACATGCTATGATGCTGTCCGAGTAGGTAAAAGGGCTTGACTTGACATTTGCAGACGTAAAGTTATCGCGCAAGAATCGGGCATTGCCAATATCTTCTGTCAGCTCATCGATAAAAGTTCACGATAGGTAGTAGTTGACCCAACATTGCTCTTTCAGCGGATATGTATAAGCAAACGATCAGATCAGGATTTGATGACATATTTTGAGTATGAGTTGGCCCCATTTCAAAAATCTTACTTATCGAGGGCAAGAGTGATATAGGCCTATAGTTACCCAGATCATTAGTTGCTCCTTTCTTGAAAAGTGGCAAGATATTGGCACATTTAAGAGCAACCGGAAATACTCCAAAAAATACTTTTGCTAAAGATATGTGCCAAAACATAAATTATAAAACATGCTACATTTTTCAAACAAACATTTGAAATACCATCATAACCAGAAGAGTTTGAAGTTTTTAAAGTGCCAATTAACTTCAGAATCTCTAAACTAGTTATAGGCTCAAACACAAAACTTTGGCTTTGAGAAGGTTCATTACTGAATGGACTACAAAGTGTACAAGATGGGTGACTAGAACTAGCTTGTAGATTAAGTGAAATCATTGAAAAGTATTCATTGAATGCATTAGCAATTGCAATTTTATCTGAGACCACACGACCATTAACATTGACAACAGATGGTTGTTTTTTGCACTGAGATTTATTAAGTATACTATTCACTATTTTCCATTCATTTCTAATATTTCCTTCAGCTAGATTGAATTTGTTTTTAACGACAAATAGGTATTTCCTTCTTTAATTCAACACAAATTTTTTTATATTTAGTTTTTAAAATCTGACTGCTGTTGCGTTTTAAACACTTTTTTCTTAATTTGTTTTTATACTTCACTTTTTTAAGTAAACTATACGTAATCCACGGCTTTAAACGCTTATTAGATTTTTTCGGAACGATATCAAAAGAAGCATCAGAAATGTATCCATTCCATATCCAGAATGAATAGAAATGTAAGACGAGGTAACGTGATCGTCCGCTTGCTCGGAGCAATCTTCGTCTTTGCTAGAAGTAAGTTATTGTGGATATCTCCTTTGTTATCTAATACTCGCACATAAACCACTGCTCCATATGCTTTGGTTGAAGCATCGCAAAGCCATGCAACTCGATTGCTTGATTTGATGGGCTCATTTGATTCCATCGCAGAATTCTCACCTTTTCTATGGTTGGGAGTTCTAGCTGAAAAGCTTCCCAACTCTTTTTGATGTGGGCTGGAACTTAATCGTCCCAATCACATCCAAGATTCCAGAGCTTCTGCATAAGATTGGGGGTGGAAACGTGTAGGAGACACCCTGGTGGCAATTACAATGGAAAATCTACCAGCACCAGACGTTCTTCTGAAAACTATATTTTGCCGCTCCACCAAGGATTGTGTAATTGGAAAATGTGGCAGCCGAAAAGCGATGCTCACCTGTTCTGCAGCGTGCCTCCACTGTCAAGGGAAGTGCCTGAACAATGTGCCTGTTGACGATGGGGACGATGAAGACGATGTAGAGCCCATTCAGCAAGAGCCACCCGCTACTGAGGAAGAAGATGCCATGGAAGAACAATCATTGCCTGGGCCCTCAAGTTCAAAAAGAGGATGAAAATTTGATTACTTTTAAAGTTGAGAGTAAAACATTAGGAATATATTGAGAACAATGGGGCTTACAATTATTATTGTATTGGTGTAACGAAACTATATGTAGAATAAAGTGTGAAATTTGTCATCATCATTATTTTTCTACTTTATTTAATAACTTGCTTATAAGTGGCCATATATGTTATTAGATGAACGAACAAAGGTTGGGGGTTAAGAACGTGATATACTCGTACAAACTTATTTTCTGAAAATTGCAAATTGCAAAATGCTATACAAGTTTTAAAATAGCTGTAACTTTAGGCGGGTTAGACATTAATCAGCATATGTATATATATTCTAAAAGGGAATTTAAAAATCTACAACTTCTTTCCTATTCATACTTTTAGTTTATGAATAGGTTTAGACAATATGATGTAATGTTTATGAATATTTTGACGTAAATTGATTTTTTTTGTAAATTTCAACTTTTTCCGAGGGTATAGCTCGAAAACGGTTAGGATAGATAATTTTAGATAATTTTAAGAACTCCATTTTATTCTCAAAAAATATTTCTCTCCGATGCACCGTTTTCGAGATATAAGCGAAAAACCCGAAATTCGTACCTTTACCCCCCTCCTTCCCCCGCTCATCAAATAGGAGTCAGGACTTTTGGTATGTTAATAACCTAAGCCCCCTGAACAAGTTTCTGAAGGAATATATATAGAAAAAATTGATGTTAAAGTGATAAATGAACTAAAAATAAGCGATCATGAGACAATGGTTCTTAAATTGCCAGTGTGTAGTAATAAAGAAGCGGGAATGAGAAGAGTGAGCATTTTAAAATATAATAAACATAGATTTGTACAAAATGTAAGAACAAGTGATATAAATCGAATTGGTACTTTGATAAATATTAACGAATTAGACAGTGAAAAGTTTGAAAAAGAATTACTTAAAGTTGTTAAAAATTTTGTGGTTCAAAAGACATTTAAAGAAACTGATCAAAAATGGTATAACAATTAATTAAGAAGACAAAAGTCCAATAAAATCAGAAGTCACTTGAAGTTTGTATTTAGTAGAAACAGTGCAGATTGGATCGAATATAAAAGAATAAGAAATAGCTATAAAAATAATCTTAAAGTGGCCGAGAGAAACTACATTCAAAATAAATTAAACGAAGCTAGTGATCAAAAAATTATGTGGAAAACGTTAAAATCTTTAGTTTTGGGGCAGACAATAACAGAAATGAATTGTATTGAATTTAGTGGAAGCAAAATAACTGAAAACAAAATAATTGCGAATAAATTCAATGAGTTTTTTATCAAAAGTGTAGTTGAAATAAATAAGCAAATACCAAGTGTTCAATGGACGAATCTTATGGAAAATAATGAAAATTGTTTTAAGTTTAAAAAGTTAGATTCAATAGAAGAACTCCTTAAAATAGTGGAAATGATGCCTAACAAAAATGATTTTAACTTAATGAATAAACAAATGATAAAAGATAGTTTTACAATATTGGGTCCTGCTTTATTAAATATAATAAATTACTCTCTTGAAAATGGTAAATTTCCGAAAACATGGAAAACTTCTGTAATAACACCAGTGCAAAAACTTTCAAATTCTAATAAATGTGAAGACTTTAGACCTGTTAATATGCTTCCACTTTACGAAAAAATATTGGAAAAAGTTGTGCAAATCCAATTAGAAGAATATTTGAACATAAACAACATTATTATCGAAGAACAATCCGGATTCAGAAAAAAACACTCATGTGAATCAGCCTTAAACTATGTGATAGCGGACTGGAAAGAGATGTTACATCAAAAAAAGAAAATTGCAGCAGTATTTATCGACCTAAAAAGAGCTTTTGAAACGTTAGATAGATTAATTTTGTTAAAAAAACTGTATGCATATGGAATAAGAGGTACAGAGTTTAATTGGTTCAAATCATATCTGATAGGAAGAAAACAAATTGTAAAATTCAATGGGGTAAGTTCTGATGAATTAAACTCAGATTTGGGAGTACCACAAGGTTCTATTTTGGGGACATTATTGTTTGTACTGTATATAAATGATATTAAGAAAACTTTGAAATATTGTAAATTAAAGTTATTTGCTGATGATGGTTTATTTTATGTTGAAGATAGAGAATTAAATATAAGTGTTGAAAAGTTAATGATAGATATTAATAATGTAAAGAATTATCTAAACATGAACAAACTAAAATTAAACACCGAAAAAACCAAAATCATGATATTACCTGAAAATAAGTTAATTTGTAAACTAAATGAATTTGAATGTGTACAGGAAACAAAATACTTGGGAATATTCCTTGATTGTAATTTAAATTTTAAAAAACATTTTGAAATGATTTATAAAAAAATCGCCACTAAAATCGGTTTTTTTCGAAGAATACGAAAAAAACTTAGTATTAATATGGCCATTAAAATATATAATTCTATTATACAGCCACATTTTGAGTATTGCCCTACAATACTATTATTGGGGTCTGAATTAATGATATATAAGCTTCAAATTTTACAAAATAAAGGAATGAGAACTATACTATGTTGTAATCGTTATACATCTATAAGCAATATGTTAAGTACCTTGAAATGGCTTTCAGTAAAACAAAAAATTATTTTAAATACTCTAATGTTTATTTTTAAAGTTAAGAATAACTTAATGCCTATTTATTTACAAAGAAGACTGATCACCAGAGGTGAAATGAGACAACGTAACTTAAGAAATGATAATAATTTACACTTGCCATTTTTTAGAAATACTAGATCACAAAATATGTTATTTTTCAAAGGTTTGCAAATTTATAATCGTCTTCCTTCGAATGTTATATTAGAAACTAACATAGCTAGATTTAAGCGCTCAATTACTATTTTTGTAAAAAATAATTATTAATGTATACAATTGTAAAAGTTAAAAATAGCTAATTTAATGCTAAATAAATTTACTACTACTACTACTATCGCTTAGTTAGAAAAGGTTGTACAAATACAATTTGAGAAATACTTGGAAAACAACAACATTATAATGGAAGAACAATCTGGTTTTCGTAATAAACATTCCTGTGAATCTGCGTTGAATTTTGTAATTGCTGATTGGAAAGAGAAGATGCATGAGAAGAAGAAAATAACCGCAGTGTTCCTGGATCTCAAAAGAGCATTCGAAACTGTTGACAGGGGTATATTATTAAAGAAACTATACAACTATGGGGTAAAAGGAATTGAATATTTATGGTTTAAATCATACTTGGAAAACAGAAAGCAATTAGTTAAGTATAATAGTGAACATTCGAACAGTATTTCTGTTGAATTAGGAGTACCACAAGGGGCAATGTTAGGCCCACTGTTATATATGTATATTATACATAAATGATTTTAAAAAGGTTATAAGTAACTCACAAATAGCATTTTTTGCTGATGATGGACTGTTATATGTAAGTGATGTTGATGTAAATGTTGCTATAGAAAAACTTAAAGATGATATAAAAAATGTGAAAATGTATCTGAATATGAACAAACTGAAATTAAATACGGAAAAAACGAAAGTATTGATTTTGCCCAGTAATAGTGAAATAAATTATATTGAAGAATTCGAAGGTGTAAAGGAAATTAAATATTTAGGAATATTAATAGATAGTAATTTAAACTTTAAAAGGCATTTTGAAAGTATGTATAAAAAGATATCTAAAAAAAATCGGTTTCTTTCGAAGAATAAGAATGAAATTAAGTACTTCAATGGCAATAAAAATATACAACACTATAATTAAACCACATTTTGAGTATTGTCCAACAATACTATTATTGGGGACTAATGGCATGATTCAAAACCTTCAAATATTACAAAATAAAGCTATGAGGTCGATATTGAAATGTAATAGATATACACCCATAAGTAATATGTTAAGTATTCTAAACTGGTTAAGTATTAAACAAAGAATAATTTTTTGCACATTACTGTTTATATACAAGATTAAAAATAATTTAACGCCAAACTATCTTCAAAGAAAATTGACGAGAAGAGCTGATGTTCAGCCATATAACCTTAGAAACAATAACAATTTAAATGTACAATTTTTCACAAATAAAAATATGTTGTTTTATAAAGGATTACAAATGTTCAATAGTCTGCCAAATGATGTACAAATCGAAAACAATATGCTAAGATTTAAAAATAAAATATCACAATTTGTCAAACACAACTACTAAGTTATCATAAAACATTGTATACATATATACTTTTATTAATTAAATTATTTTGTACTTTTTTTTTGTATTATGTAAGTTGTTTTAAGTATTAAAATTGTAAAATAGCGTTATTAATGCTAAATAAACATCAATCAATCAATCAATCAATCGATAAATTATTGTTATTTTCTCTTTTTTTTATTTAATTTTATTTTATATTATTTTCTTATCGTATTTTTTAAAATTTGAATTGTTATATAAAGTTAAGTCATAGGCTTTCACAAATTTATAAGATATCTATTGACTTACTGTGTAAGTTTTTTAAATAAATAAACTGAAACTGAACTGAAGGGATAAAAACGGTCGTTAAGTCCAATTTGTCTTAATTTATTAAGTGTGACTTAATTATATTACCACAACTGTACCATTTGTTATTCAAGCTTATTAGTAAGTGACATATAAGTAGGTAGGTACGTATGTAGGTACTTTAATCATAGGAATTCTTTTAACCGGCTTTTTAAGAATTGTTCTATTTTAAGAAATATACAAAATAAAAAAAGACCCCTAACCTTTGAGAATAATAGTGTCCTTAAACTTTATAAAATCTAAAGTTCAAGAACTTTGCGTGTCGATTTGAATCCATGGGATGGGGCGATATGCCTTAAAAAATGTTCCCATCGAAACCACCTAAGAACACAACACTTAACAAATTTTTAAAAAAGAAAGGGTTAACTTTTGTCAATTAACAACTAACCCACAATAAATAAAGTCATCTCGCATAATGAAGATAGAAAATTCGAAAATTCTCATCGATTTTTTGTAAATTTAAAAACAAACAAGACTTCCTACTTTCTTCACGCATTGTTTTTCATCTTTTAACTTTGGCCTTAACGATGTGTGAAGGTAAGACGTAAGACTACACACAGCTTTTTAAGTCAAAAACAATTTCGTACAATTAAATGTGTACATATGTATGTCTTTCATTTAAAATCATTATAAATCAATCAACTTTCAGAGATAATCAATTGCTATATCTAACAATTTTTATGTATTTTAAGTGATGTAAGTTTATAAATCGAATTAAAATTTGTTGGGTTGGAAATTACTCTTTTCCGGTTTTACGGTTTTACAAAAACACAAAAATGCTTACGGAAAATGTAGAGAAGACCAAATTTTATGAATCCATGTACCGCATTTGGAAATAGATTTTATTCAATTTGCTTTGTATTTGTTTTCATTGGATAATTTATGAGGAAAACTAATTTTTATGACTAAAGACACAAAACACCAGAAGTAGTTGTCAACATTTTCTTTTTACTTTTTTTATTGAGTTTGTTGGAAAAAGGGAAAAGAAAGACGGAAACTGACAGACGGTTACGTGCACAACACCGCTAGGTGTATAAATTACGTTTGATAACGTTCCGCAGAACTGCCAGCTACTGTGATTTTTATTAAATATACAGCGGTTCGATTTAAGGTAGGAGCCCAATCACGGCCAAAATGGTTGATTTACATTTATCTACATTTGATTTCTGCAAAAAATAAATTGATGCTGCTTTTAAAATGTATGTTTGTGAGAATTAGAAAATAAGAAATCATAAATACCTTATAAGTATCATTTTAAAACTAAGGAAAAACACTGCATTCCAAATAATAGCACCTTTCTTTCTTTTTTGGTTGTCCGAAAATATTTATATAGCTTTTGTTAGGTTTAAGGAAGTAAAAATAGTTATTACTCTTTCTCATCTCACAAAAGAGAATACCATTCACAGTAATTGCTTGACGAGACTTATTTTGGAAAAAATACGGCCCGATGATGCCAACAGCTCATAAAAAGTCACTATTTGTAGGTGCATGCATTGGTTTTTCAACAGTCACTCTTGGAATATCATTCCAATAAAAGGGGCAATTTTGCTTATTGACCAATCCGCTGAGGTGAAAATGTGCCTCATCACTGAAGATGATTTTCTTCGCAAATTGATCATCCATTGTTGCCATATCCTGCCACCTCTATTGTATCTTGTAAGCGTGTAAATGCAAGTCTATGCATAATGTTCATCAACGATGCACATGAGAGGTGCAATTGTTAGACACGACGACGAATTAAAAAGACCTCTCTTCAGCCACACACAGCAGCAATATTTTCTGCAGTTTGAGCATGCACTGATGTTTTCACATCTCCTACGAATGCAATTTACTCACATTTTTGTCGATTGTACGCACATTTGCACAGTATTGGCCGAAAAACTCACTAAATGCACGATATGCTTTATTATTTGAACGCCAATTTTTATAATAAGCCTGAATAACTTTAAAGAATTGCTCGATTGTGTATCCTTCCAGTGTTCAAAATTGATAAATGTCAAATGAGATGCAGAAAAAGTTGACGTTCAGGTGTGGTTCACTTTCAACATCGGCCTTTAAAATTTAACCATCATTTATCTGCTTGCCTTAACTTTTCTACATTATGCTGATGCAGATACATGTAAATCCACTTTAACTTAAGTAATATTAGGCTAGGCGCGCACATGCAACTTTTAGTTTCGAAACTGTTTGGTTTCTAATCTGAGCACTATAGACTTATACGAGAGTCCGCGCACATGCAGAAACTATTCGGTCGCCCATTCGAGCAACTTTTTAGTTTGTGTTTTGACACAAACTAAACGATCACCTCAAACCAATTCCTTAGTTTGTGCCACAAGGAATTATAGGTAACTGCGCGCACATTCAACTAAATCGTTGAATAATTTTCTGTAAGTGCAAGAGAGAAAAAAATTTAGTCAATGTTTTCCTTTCACAAAAAATTCTGAGGGAAGAGTACCATCTAACATCTCAATTTCACTATTTTTCTCTTTCATACATTGATTGCGAAAATTTATTAGTTCCTTAAACCCAAAAACAAATTCTGTATCCTATTGTGATACACGTAACTGCGCCCACATTCAACTAAATAGTTTCTTTAGTATGCATGTATTAGTGCATTTCAGTCAAATCATTCTTTAAAGTGTGACGAGGTTAGTAGGATACTTCCAGACGAGCAGAATAATATATCTTTCTCATCTGTTTGTTTTCATAATTCAATTTGCTACTTTTTAAACGTCAAATGTATTTATGTACTGAAAGGCGGTGGTAAGTATTATTTGTATTTTATTATTATTTATTTCGTTGATTGCTTTTGGAGTTGCTTATGTGCGCGGTGTTTGGGCAACTAACGATCAAACTATTTGGTTTCGAAAAAGTTGCATGTGCACGCCTAGCCTTATATGTACTTAATAATGCGACTATAGTTTGAAAATTATGCACCTAAAATCGGTGTAACGGTGCAAATCCCTTGATCTTTCGCTTGATCGACAAATCGTTCATGTTTTTTTTTATCTTTAATATCTTTTTTAAATTAATTAATTTAAAATCGTTTTTTATGCATTATCATAAATGACAAGCATTTATCTAATACTAATCAAATGGCAGCTAAGTTTATCAATTGCCAGTGCTACCAACCTGAAAAAACGAAATAAATGAGCCTATATAACCTACATAATACCCGTAATGTGATGGTTAGTTTGTCGGTTAGTGCGTCGGACTGTCTTGGGTCCTGGTATTGGGTTCAATTCCTGCCTGTGTCACCTAAAGTCTCTTCACGGCTACTGCATCTTGCGAGGAATTGACAAACCCTCCAGGAGTAATTCTTGGCATGAAAAGCCTTTTTACAAATTGGCTGATCGGATTCGGATACTCTCACACAGGAATGGCTGAGAGTTCTAAGTTACTAGTTCCTGGTTCCTGGTTCTCTACAAGCTGTTGTCCTAACTTATTTATTAATTTCTATAAACTCAGCAGTTTGGATGGAAATCAATATTAGAAAATGGATACCTTATGTATATGAATCTACATTGTTCACATTGAAGTCAAGATCACCATAGTTTTAGAATATAAACTTTTTGACAGAAACAAATAATAAAAATGGGGAATGATCTTCATAAGTACAGATTATAGGAAGTTCCATAAGGCTAGGCGCGCACATGAAACTTTTAGTTTCGAAACTGTTTGGTTTCTAAACTGAGCACTATAGACTTATATCAGAGTCCGCGAACATGCAGAAACCGTTCTGTCGCCCTTTCGAGCAACTTTTTAGTTTGTGTTTTGACACAACTAACTAAACTAACGATCGAACTATTTGGTTTCGAAAAAGTTGCATGTGCGCGTCTAGCCTAATGCAGACATAAAGGCAAACTATTTCTTCTTCATTAAGCCAATCTTACTGGAATTCACGAACATTTTGAAGACTACATAAGTTTTTGCAGAAAATCATTTATGCTTACGGAATTGGGGTCCTGGTTTGTTGCTTCACGGGCTTCATTCTTCAACAAAACAATTTTGTTAGCTGTTTCACAAAACATGATATTATAGCTAGTGTATGAAATTTTCACATAAATAGTTGCTACCTAAACCACTATAAAAGCTTATTAATACACAGTTTTGTTTGAAACTGCAGGTTTAAGAATAAATGGATATATCTCACTTAAAAAGGTTCCGGAGTACACCATGGTTTTGATTGTTTTGGTTGAAATAGGTAAACAAAAATTAACACTTCTGCCCTCATGCCAACTCTTGCCATCTGTTTACCTTCCCAACGCACAATTTCTGACCAATTTAATTTTTTAAATTAAAATCCGATATACGAAATAAGCATTTAAACTTTGAAATATGTAAAATTCTTTAATTAAAAGAACTAAAATTTTCGACATAGAAATCAAAACACAAGGGACTGTTTATTTATAAATTTGTCTGAACTTTTCCGATATACAGCGGCTGTTTTCCCATTAACCTCATCACATGCCTGTTTCATTTTGAATATTGACATGACAGATGCAATCGGTGCAGCAGCTGAAGCTGAAGGGGCATAGAACAAAAAGAAAGAAAAATCGAAAAGTATTTTCGACATAAAAAAGTTATTCATTTTTACCAAATAAATCGACCTAAATGTAAGTTTTCCCCTTCCATTTCCAAACCATTTATAAACATTTACCAGCATTTATTTTATTATATAATTCCTTTATTCTTGGAATAGTAAACTCGGGGATTGCGACTGATAAGTTTGTGGGAAGAGAATAAAGAGAAGAAAAAAGCCAAAGACAAAAACACCACTTCCACCACCGCTACCAACACCCTGCATTTCAGTCGAAGATCGAAGTTCTGCTTAATGATGGCTACACCCCAGAGCCCCACAAGAATGTTTAATGGTCTGAGCGAGGACGATGCCCTGTATTCGGACGCCAAGTATGCCCACGAAATCAATGACAAGATGCGTGTCCCCAAGCGCATTAGAGCAACTGGCGAATTCTCCGACGAGGACTTGCTCCTCTCCAATCAAAATGGCATGATGAACTCTTGGAATTACCATGACAAAATCGATATGAACGTTCCGGATCGAATTGTTGTATTAGGACACGAGGAGCATCTGGGCACCCGTTCAGCTCCGCGTGAGATTATGCTCGAGAATTCGATTTTGCCAAAAGACCCTGGCTTTGTGCGTGTTGCCACACCTCCACGAGTCATCACCCTTAACGATCATCACTTTCCGTCTGCCTCAGATGAGAACTCGCCCAACAACAATGGCAATTTTCAGAATGACTCAGAATCCCCGCCTCCGTACGTTCGAGCAGATGCTTCCGCAATCACAATGGGCTTTCATCCGAACCGCACAAGCTCCCGGGCTGAATCTGATTCTGAGGCGGTTACAACATCGACATCTGGCGTCGGCAAGAGGGCATTGAGCCAATACAACAATGACACGTCTCTGGTCAATCACAGAGAAGGAACCCCCATCATGGGCGAATTGACACCACCCGAAGAGATTCTGTACTTGCGCCGGCAATTGGCAAAGCTAAATCGACGAGTCCTTTCGATAGAAATCGACAATGTCCAGAGATCCCAGCGGGAGAAGATTGTCTATTGCATGGGCCTGGCCTATTTCCTCCTAAAGACCATTTTCTGGCTGAATCGTAACTAAGAGAAAAGCACTTCTCCATATTCACACACCACACACACACTATTCACTAGAAAGAGAAATAATTGTTATTAGCATTTAGATAGTACCTACCTATCCACTTGGAAAATTTTTATAAAGGAACTGGGATGATCCTTCTAGCGATAAACAAAGATCGAGGACGAGCATCGGATAAACGAAGCATCATCTCAGGAACATTTCGAAATGCTCATCCATTCTACTCCTCTTACTTGATTTTTGCCTATCCCCCAAAATTGAGCCCCACTCATGCCAATTTGTCTTCAGTGACAAAATGTTTTAAGCCAACTTTATTGAGATGAAATGGCGGTTAGGGGCTCGATACTTTTCGATATCGATATTTCCTTTCTAGAACAAGAATGTTGTAATATATGTATGTCACGCTCGCCGAGAGTGGGACATATGTGTAGCTTCATTTACTTTAGCCAGTAAGATTGAAGATTTATATTGTATGGACACGGACAGAGAAGAAAAAAAAAAAAACTAAAAGATTGTCAAACAAAATATTATTCAAAGTTGTTGTTAAAAATATTAACTTAGATAAATTAACTTATTTAAGTTTGTTTTTTTATTTTATTCTTCGTGTTGTCTATCATCATAAAAAATTTGTTTTAAAGTTGTAAATTTTTGTTTTGTTATTAAACAGAAAATCGAGAGATATGGCGCGCCACATAAATATATACATACATACAAATAATGTACTAACATTAAACACACATTTTAAAATTATACAAATTTTCCTAAGAAAATAAAAACAAAATATTATAATAGATTATAAATAGCGGAATAATAATAAAGTCTTGAATTTTAGTCACAATAAAATGATATTAAATACTTGATATAATTTTTACTTTATTTTTTGTTGGTTGTTGAAGAAAATACCATAGAAATGAATCGCTTAGCATCCAAAACCTGGTAATTTAAAGTCTTATTCTTCAGCTGTAAATAATGAAAACCGAAATAACGCAGTCAAAATAGCCATTAAGTCGAAAAATTTAACCCATATCAAGTGTTGGCTCGATGGCAAAGCAACTCAGAGGACTGTTATAAAGAGGCCACAGAATATGAATTCAAAAAATATGAAAAACAAACATTCGGAGTATAAAAAATGTGCTTATAAGTGAGTTTTATTCAAATGTTATAACAGTAGGGAAATGGAATTTGAAATCGCGATTTTTTTATTTTAACCCGTCAGAATTGGGGATTTTAAAAACTTCACATATGCAAGTCTATAGCCATAAACCATAAGTCACAGGGCAGATTCGTTCAGAATCCCCCCCCCCTGGGAGATAATTTGTTTTTGTTTTTTTCGAAGGAATTCCCTTTAATTCAAAACTATTCATATTGCGTTATTGGACATGACCCCCATTATATTCTGAATTATTAATTTTTTGTATATAAAAACAAAATTTTTATTTTACTTCCTTAAAGTTTGTTGCTAAAAGTACTACTTTTAACTGAAGACTAGACCAAGAACATAATATGAATCGGATATTCAGCCCTATTCCAAAAACACAGCACAAATTCATCAACTTTTGACCAATGGACGATTCAGGCGCGGGGGGGTGATATGAGCCATAAAGCTTATACAGTCAAGTTGTATAAGTAAAGATTTCATCTAAAGATTTGTTAGTTATTTAACGAGATTCACCAAAAAGCGGCTTGCTGTCAAAAACAACTCAAATTTTTGTTTTCACTCAATTTAGAATTTGAAAAAAAAAAATTTGTTTCTAAGATAAAGAGCAAATATTCAGGTTCTTAAGAAGAAGCCTTGACTAAGAAATCGTCAATTTAAAAATATGTGTTTTTTTTAAACTTTCTCCAAATTTTGTATTCTCAATTTGGCTTCTTTTTACAAGAAAAACATATTTTGGTATTGCTCCAGAAGGGTACCCCTCATAAAACCTTCATTTTTTTTAAAGTTTCTCAAGAACTAATGGACCGATTTCAATAATCTACTTTTTCTGTGCCAGTTCTTGTCGATGATCAAATTGATGATGATTTTTGATTATCAAAAATGTAATTTTTTTTATTTTGAAAAAAATATTAATTTGTTTACAAAATTAAAATGTAAAATGTACATCTATAAGCACTTTATTTAGTGCTTACCAAAAAGTATTTTTAAGACAAAATTTAAAATGATTTTCGAAAAAAAATAAGTTACATTTTAAAATCTTAAAATATAGGAAATATTTTTAAGCAGACTTTTCGGAAGATACTCGTATTAGTAAGTTCTAGCGACCCAGTCGTGCATTTTATTTCTTTCAAAATTGATTTTCTGTTGAATACAAAAGATCTTAAAAAATCTAAATCTACATTTGAAGTGAATTTGCTTTGAATGCTCTAGAACTAATATTTAAACACGAATTTCAATAATATAAATGTCCCAAAAACAGCAAAAATGACACTTTTGTTAAACTAATGGCTAATTACTTAAGGTGGCGCCACAGTCCTGTGTAAACTGGGGCCTCACCCAACAAACTTCTCCATCTAGCTCGGTCCCTAGCTAGATGTCTCCAGTTTCGCGCTCCGAGTTGGGTGAGGTCACCTTCCACTTGTGAGCACCACCTGATTCGTGGTCTTCCTCTACTGCGCTGTCCTGTGGGTGTGGATTCGAAGACTTTCCGGGACGGAGCATTGGTTTCCATGCGCTCTACGTGACCCAGCCATCTTAGTCGTTGGACTTTTACCCTTCTGGCTAAGTCTATGTACGTCGCTGTACAGCCCGTACAGCTCGTCGTTCCATCTTCTGCTCCACTTCCCTTCGATGCATACGGGACCGTAGATCACACGAATAATCTTTCTCTCGAAACGACCCAAGGTGCTTTCATCCGCTTTTGTCATAGTCCATGCTTCTGCACCGTATAGCAGGACGGGGATGATAAGGGTCTTATATAGCGACACTTTGGTCCTTCGAGAGAGGATTTTTCCACTCAATTGCTTTCTTAACCCAAAGAAACAGCGGTTAGCAAGAGTTATTCTTCGTTTGATCTCAGCGCTGGTGTTGTTTTCTGCGTTTACAGCGGAGCCTAGGTAGACGAAGTCCTTGACTACCTCAAAGTTACGTCTGTCGATGGTGACGTTTTGACCAAGACGTCGGTGTTGTAGGTCCTTTCTTGATGACAGCATGTACTTTGTTTTGCCCTCATTAACCGTTAAACCCATTTTTGCCACCTCTGCCTCAATACAAAAGCCCCATTGACATCACGCTGAGTTCTTCCGATTATGTCAATGTCATCAGCATATGCTAGTAATTGGACAGACTTTTGAAAGATAGTGCCTCTAGTGTTGACGTGTGAGCTTTGCACTATTCTTTCAAGTACGATGTTAAAAAAATCACATGACAGCGCATCACCTTGTATAAAACCTTTTTTGGCATCGAAAGATTCTATTAATTTGGTTCCAAAATTTATGGAGCAGCGTGAATTCTCCATGGTCATCCTGCACAAACGGACGAGTTTGGCAGGGATGCCAAAACTAGACATGGCTCTATACAGCTCGTCCCTGTAGATGCTGTCATGCTCATGAGCAGCTCTCGTCCTTTTATGCAGCACCGCTTTGCGTGCCTGTTGTTTGGCTGCATTTGCCTGCCGACATTCCTCATCAAACCAGGGGTTCCTTGTTGGTGGTTGTTTGAAACCCAGCACGTCAGAGGCGGCTTCTCTGAGTGCGTCTTGGCAATGTTGCCACTGGTTTTCTATACATTGTGTTGTATGCACAGAACTTCAAGAGAGGTTACTTGTAACTCGGTCGGAGAAGGAGTCGGCGATCTCTTGCGGATGTAGCCGTTCGACGTTGTACCTTCTCCCAGCATCTCCCTGTTTTGCCTTGGGCCTGGAAACCCGAAGTGCTACCTTGGCTACAATAAGGTAATGGTCCGAGTCGATGTTAGCTTCTCGGAAAGTTCGAACATCCATGATGCTGGAAGCGTGCCTGGCGTCGATCGCAATATGGTCAATCTGGTTGACGGTAGATTGATCTGGAGATCTCCAAATTCCTTTGTGAATGTTGAAGTGTGGAAAACGCGTACTGGCTACCATGACGTTTCGCCCCGCAGCAAAATCTATGAGCCTGAATCCGTTGTGGGAAGTGTTGTCGTGCAGGCTGTTTTTCCCGATTATTCCACCAAAGATGTATTTCCTTCCTAGCTTGGCATTAAAATCGCCCAGGATAATTTTAATATCGTAGCTAGGACACTGCTCGTATGTTTTGTCTAAAAGCTCGAAGAACATATCTTTGGTGTTGTCATCCTTCTCATCTGAGGGGGCGTGCGCGCATATCAGGCTAATGTTGCCCAATTTAGCATGATGCGGATGGTCATGAGGCGCTCGTTGATGCACCTATAGCTCAAGACTTGTTGCCTAATAAGCGCTGTTGGTTTTCTTGGTAGCAGTCACCATAGTAAATATCGCAGTTTTTCATCCTCTTTTTGCCCGGCCCATCCCATCGTATTTCCTGGATGGCGGTGATGTCTGCTTCATAGCAGTCTAGGGCCTCTGCTAATTCTTCGGCTGCACTTGGTCTGTTAAGGGACCTAACATTCCACGTGCATATCCGAAGTTCGTTGTCCTTAATTCGTTTGCTTGGGTTGTCAACAGTAAATCCGTCCATATCCGAGGCTTGTTGGTGCTTCGCAACTATGAGATTTTTAAGTGGTCAGGAAGTCACCCTGACGGCACAACCCCCAACCTGGAGGGCCAGATCCTTAGTATAACTCCAAGGACGGGGAGCCGGATAAACCGCTCCTTATAGGCATGGGCTCCGAATAAGTCGTAGAAGCCCTATAAGGTGTTCACTAAGTAGTTCAACCTTACTGGAACTGTAGACGCCAACGTTAATTCCATCTCGGGTATTCCTCCGCTGCCGTCTGGATAAGGAGAGGTGCCTTATTGGACGCACCTCTCCCCCCTCTCTCGTTTGCTGCCCCCAACAACTTTCCACTGGGGTTGGAACCCAATCTCCAGTTGATGTACTAGGCACCCGATGTTCACCACGGGGAGGTGAAAGTAGGAGTTGATAGACAGAGGTTGGTTTTGAGAAAAATCTGTGGACGCTTGTGTCCTCTTCAATGCACATGTCTACCATTTGAACATTACTAATGGATAATTGAAAAACATAATAAACGTTTCATATTTATTGATATAAAAGCTTTGAATCTCTTGAGATTTGAAGTGAAAAGAGATTCTGAAACGTGTAATTTGTGAGTGCCACACAAAAGTTTCTTCCCAATTCTTATTTGTTTACCTTAATTTGTTTTAATTTAATTTTTTAGAGAAATTATGTACTTAAATGCACCTATGAACAATGTACATATGTACACATATATCCTCAAATTCATGAACCAAGCATTTTTCTCTCTACAATTTTTAAGTTTTGTTGACTCCTTTAAGGTCAAAATACGAGTTAGCAGACTGATAGCGATAGTAATAATAGACTCCTGAAAATTGAGTCCGAAAAAACTACGTCAAAAAAAGCCCGACAGTTTTTTATATCAGATCGTCTCTCTTGAATTTTTGTAGCGTTCTTCGCATTAATAGAAATGGAAACAAGAAAAGTATGTATATATGTAGATATTTTATTTTTCGAAAAAAGCTACGTTTCAAAACAATTTCTTACATTTCTGCGTGAAATGTACCAAAAACCCTCTAAACTATTGTGTTTTTGCTCTTAAATATGGCATATTTAGAAAACTGTTGGAATCTTGGAATGCTTTCATATGTAGGGAGTCATCCAAATTAAATATGTAGTTAGATTATACCTTAGTGGACAACAGTTTTCTAAAATAATTTGATTACTAAAGTTGCCACTTTAGCAATCGAAATCTGTAAATGTAAGGTTAAGATACACATTATGTTATTTAAATTTTGTTAGCCATCTTTACGAAACATTAAAGAACATTTTTAAGCGGTGGTGAGTAAAAACTTATCTAAGTGTGTGACAATCCGCCCTTGCCTGGGAAAGTATTTTTTTAAATTTTCGTAGGAATTCCCTTGATTTCAAAACTAATCGTATTGCGTTATTGGATATGAGACCTCTTATATGTATTTTAAATTATTTGTTTATTAGAGATAGATAGATAAATTCTTTATTTTTTCATCACAAAGTTTACAAATTTTTATACTTAAGAATAAGGACATGGCAATCAAATGCCGTCTGCCTGAGATGACATTTCATATATGATTTAAAAATAAAAGAAATAGTAAAAAAGCAAAAATTTTAAAATATAAAAAATAAATAAGTAGCAAGAGATATGAAGAAATATATTTATATAAAACAATGATATCAATTTTAACGTGATTTGAAACACAAAATATTACACAATTTAATTAATTTGATTAGTTGTTTATAAACATTACATTACATTACACACTACTCAGCACATAAATGTTCAGAGTAGAGAACACAGCACCTTGAGCGACTAGACTATATAAGGTGATAACAACACAAGACATTAATACAAGACAGAAGGACAGAAGAGAAAGAACAACAGAAAGAAAGAACACATGACAACAGCACGCGGTAGGTTTCGAGACGGTCCCCCATCTGAGTACTAACCACGCTCACTGATGCTTGATTTCGGTGATCGATGGGAACCGATGCTTTATCAGTGACTAGGCCGTTGCTTGTTTATAAACATTTTTATCAATTTTAACGTGATTTGAAACACAAAATAATACACAATTCAGTTATGATTAGCTATTTTCAAAATATTATCAATTTTATCGTGATTTGAAACACAAAAGAAATAATATAAAATTTTGTATGATCAGCAACAAAGCAATAAATTGTTAGGTATACAATTTGGTTTAAGCTGCAATAAGCGGGTAATCGGCTAGGTTTAATATGTGAAACTGTTACGGTAAGAAAGAGCATGTTGGCAATATTTAAAGAGGCTGCTCCAGCCCATTGCTCCATTTAAAATTTCAAAAAGCTTTTCCAAGGATATAAAACTTTCCCGAAAATGCAACCGACGAATTTCTTGTAGAATAGGACAAGCAGCAACGAAATGGTAAATATTGTAATGTGTATACACTCTTTATCTCTTTCAATAATAAGGGGCAACATCTAGTGGTAGTAATAGAACTCGCTTCTTTAAGCATCGAGAAACCTCTAGTGGCTAATAGGAGAACTCGCTTCTTAAGCATCGAGAAACATCTAGTGGCTTAGAGGGGAACTCATTCAGCGCATACAAGAACCTCGAAAGGGGTAAGCATCTAGTGATAAAGTGGTGAACTTCGTTAAGCATCGAGAACAACCTCGTAGATTCTCGAACCGATTGGAGGTATATAAATAGGCGCTTGGAAGCGAAGCGGTTCATTATGGATTGTGAATTGCTGTAAAGTAAAGACTGTGATTGAAAAGTAAAGACTGTGTTTGAAACGTAATAATTGAGTGTTCAATAAATAAGTTTATATCGATTTAAATAAAGAAAATTTGTGTTTTTATTTACGAAGTGAGAATAAGTTTTAATTATCGGACCAAGCCGAATATTACAGTATAATACTTAATTGTAAGTATTACCGTTATTTTTTAATTATTATTTTTCCATTTAATGTACCTATTTTTTTAAATTGCCCCTCCTGCCTAAACGGGGGGAGATAGACCCCCCCCTTCTATAGTAAAAAATGCTTATTTTTAACTGTTCTAAATAATTCTGTTATAATATCTTGTCGCCTAAGTTATCGTACTCTTGCCCTTTGATTGCTTGGGAGCTTAGTACGAGTATTAATTTGATAGAATAAAGTAGTACGGGTAAAGGTAAGGGTCTAACCCAAGGAGGAAATATGCCAAATTCGACCTTACCGAGATCTCGTCAAAACTATCCGTTTTATAGACAGCAAAATTAGAAGAAGTTAAGATTTTGTATACCATTACTTCAAGGACCCAAAAACGTATAAAAAAAACTGCAAAGGAAGAGTCAAGAAAACACATCATTTCAGGAAAAACGGGCGGTGAAAGCTGCTTCAAATTCAAGGCTTTCCATTAGTAAAATCAAGGCAGAAGCTGGGGTAAATGCTAGTAGAACGACTGTTGCTCGGTTGATACAAAAGGCAGACCATACGAGTATACGACACCACAAAAATGAAGAAAAAAACACCATTGAATGCTGCACGCATGAGCCAACGCCTTATTTTGCAACAAATCACATCAGGTGGAATCGAGCTTGGCATACCGTCGTTATTTCCGATGAAAAAAAAAAGTTAATTTGGGTGGGCCTTATGGATATATAGCTGCTATTACCATGATTTAAGAAATGAAGAATTCTATCTTGAAAAAAGGCACAGCAAAGGAGGTGGTGTAATGGTATGGGGAGCAATCACCTATTACGGGTCCGTGGAGCTGGATTTTCAAATCTCTATAATAACGGCAATAACTTAAAACTATTTGGTGGACAACAATGGATTTTCCAACAAAATAATGTACCAATCCATACCGCAGGTTCAGACAACACAAGGGACTTCATTTGCAGTCAACTTCATCCTTTGAACGTGAATTTTGACCAAGGCATGAGTTTAAAATTCAGAATTTACTTCGCAATCCTCTACTTTAATTTCATAGTACAAAAACTAACAAAAACATTATTGACTACAAAACATTCATAAGGCAAGCTACAAGTCCATCACGATTTGTATTTTGTATTGTAAAGAAATTTTGTTTGTTTTTTTTTTTCTATTTGTTTTATAGAAAGAACTTGATATTTTAAAGGCATTTGATAAAATCTGGAATCTTGCTCTCTTATCGAAATTGCGTGCTTTCGGTCTCGACGAATCTATCTTCTTCGTTGGATTAGAAAATTTTCTTTCGAACCGTTCAATACAAGTTGTTTTGGACGGATTCAAGTCTGAAACCCATAAAATAAATGCTGGTGTGCCCCAGGGCTCCATTTTGTCTCCGACGCTTTTCCTCATTTTTATAAATGATGTCCTGTGTGCTACTTCTAATCCAATACATTGTTTTGTTGACGATAGCACTCTTAGCTTTTCATATTCGTTATGAAAATAAAATATGATTAGCTCATTAAATTCCGACCTACACAGCATTGTACTCTACAATGGGGAATAAAAAATCGGACGCAATGCTGTCTTGTATCGTTAAAGTGAGATAAACCCTCTTTGCCACTATCTATGAGTGGCACTAGCATCAACGAAACGGAAAATCTCGACATCCTCGGAATGTGCATCAGCAACCACCTTGGAGCGATCACATACTCGATGTCGCCAAAAATGCTGCAAGATGTCTAGGTTTTTTGAGACGTTGCAAGAAATTTGTCTCTCCGTCTGATCTGGCTACAATCTACAAAACCTATATACGCCCGAAACTTGAATACATGTAACTCTCATCTCTGGGCTGGTGATCCATTAACTTATTTAAGCCTCTTGGACAAAGAAGAGCTTTTAAAATGATTGTTGACATTAACATCATCAACTCGATTACGTCACTCGAACATCGATGCAATGTTTCTTGTCTCACCCTTTTTTACCGTTATTTTAACGGACTATGCTCTAGTGAAAAAGCCAGTTGCCTTCCTCCTCTTAAACAATTTAACTGTTATAGCCGCGCTTCTAGGAATGCCCATCAGTTTACCCTTGAGTCCAACTTCGGCCGTACTATGTAGGGGTGTCTTTATACTTTTGGGGGCCCTGGTCCCAATAGGATTTGGGGGCCAAAAAAAAGTAGGTATAATATATTTTTTTATTCTTTAGGTTAAAAAAATCATTTTAAAATGAATTTGTGTGTTTTTTTTTTTAAATATTTTTACTTTTTAAAAAGAACTAAAAAAAATATAAAACAGATTTTTTTTATACTTTTATAATTTTTTTTTAATTAACCTTCAATAGTTGAACATTTTTCTTTATAGTTGATTTTTGATAATTTGTATTGTTTTTTTGGTTGAATTCTAATGTTTTTATATTTTTTGTTTTAATTTGATGTAAGTTTATTTCTTTATATTTGTTTTGATTTGTTTTTTTTTTAGATATAATATGTAAGTTTAAGTATACAATAAAATATTATGGAAGGCATACTTTTCTGAGTCAGTTGCAAAATCATGAATTAAGTCATCAAATTCAATTTCCTGCAGTAATTCATTTTCAATTGACAAGCTGTTTAGTTTAGTCTATCTTGTAGCATTGTGCTTCGAAGTTCATTTTTTATCCGGTTCAATTTCGAAAATGGACGGTGTCCACTGCAATTTGAAACCATCAAAGATAAAAAAATTCTACAGGCAGTTTCTACATTTGGAAATGTGTTCCCAATTTCATCCACTGTAATTAGACTGTACAATTTTGATATTTTAATAAGATCTACATTTTCATCTTTATTGAATTCTTTTAAAAACTGTACGAAGTGCAGGCATTCTACCTCAAGTTCTTCTGCATTAACATCTCTATGGTATTTTTTTGAAAAACCTGTTCGCAAGAATTTTGCAACTCCACTAAAGTCAAATATTGCAATCGACAAAAAAAGAGAAATACTGCATTAATTTCTTGATAGTAATTGGATCGTATTTTTAATTGCAAAGTAATATTGTCAATAATTGGAAAAATAGTTGATATTTTAAACTTTTCTTTCCCAATTAGCTGGACGGATGGTGCAGGACCATCAAAATATGTGGGATGTGAACTTCGTACTATTTTTCGTTGCATTAAGTCTTTATAATTAGCCTCCGGATTCTGAATTTTGGCATTAGATCATTTATGAAAGAACATAGTGAACAAAACAATTTGGCAGCAACGTCAATCGTTATTGTTTCTTTTTGAAGGCTCTTACTGATTTTATGAATTCTTTCTAATATTGTGCTCCAAATTTCTGTTAAAATGAGGAACTCCAGTTTTGACATTTTCTTAGACAGGCTAAGCGCTTCGCTTTTTGTATCTGCAGCTTGCTCTGGATCTCTAAAGATAGATGTCAAGGCTTCAGTCATTTGCTTATAACCATGATGGAGCGCGTAAACTGCATCAGCTCGTGCAGACCATCTTGTTTCAGAAAGGCTTTTAAGAACTCTATGTAAACCTAAACATTCATGCAATTTATTCCAGCGATGAGTAGAAGCAGAAAAAAAGTTGTATATTTTTTGAACCACTTGAAAGAAACTTGTTGCCTCCTGCACACAACCAGCCGCATGAAGGCCAAAGGTACAAAGTTAGCAAATTCGCACTTTTCCTTTAACCTTGCTTGGAAACCAGAATATTTTTTCCGATATATTAGACGCATTATCATAGCTTTGTTTTCTACAATCCTCTATTGAAATATCATGATTTTCCAGAAATGTCAAAATTGTGTCAGCCAAATATTCAAAATTATTCTATCCGACTTATTATGGTACAACTCATCATTTCACAACTCATGATGGGACAACTTTGTGTTTGTTTATGGAGTGAGTTGAAAAGCCAACATGTGTGCAGAAAAGCCAACATGTGAGTAGAACGAAAGCAGAGTTGTTAAAATAATGTTTACAGCACACGCTGTGCAGGTGTTTGATTAAAGATTCATGCTGCCAGAAGTTTAAGTTGTTGAGGAGGAGAATTTTTACGGAGAGTAAAATTAAACTTGTTTTTCTGTTACTGTCTACTAACCTTATTTCGTTTTCTAAATAATTCTTGTATACATTCATTCATTTTGAGTTGGTGGATTTGGGGGCCAAATAATTGCGGGGCCCTGGGCCCTGGCCCACCGGGCCCATGCCTAAAGACGCCACTGGTACTATGTAGTACAGAGATTCATTTTTTCAGTCAACTTTCCAATGAAGTTGCCTTAATTGGAAGGCAAATTTTTAGCAGCTGGCCAATCAGATACTAGAAACTTGCCTTAACTTTCAAGTCTCTAATGGGCAGGTTCAGGCAACATAAGGGACTTCATTTGCAGTCAACTTCATTCCTTGAACGTACATTTTGACCAAGGCAACTAGTTAGTTTTTCAAGTGTCGTGAATTTCAAATTCAGAACTTTACTTCGCAAACCTCTACTTTAAGTTCATAGTACAAAAAGTACCAACAAAAATATTGTCTACAAAACACTCCTCAGTCAAGCTACAAGTCCATCACGATTTGAATTTTGTATTGTAAAGCAATACTACTTATTCCTTTTCCAAATTAAAAATTAACCCTTTTAGAGAAATCATTAAATGGAATTGTGCAGAAAATAAATAAATCACAGAGTAATAAAGTTCAGCTTTCAGTTGAATGAAAATACATGATCAACTGTCATTTTGATAGAAGTAGACTTGAATTAATAGTTACTGAGATTTTTCTTGAGTTGACATACAAAATCATAGATTGAAAATCAACGGCAGCATCTATGTAGATACATACATTATTGCGATATGATTTTTCTCAAAGCCAGAATCCATTCTTTTTTTTTATATAATAAGCACACACTTATTATGCAGAGGCACAGTGTGAGCACTAGGAAGTAAGTTTTTGAAAAATGTTGCTTTTGTCCATAGTAGGTATCAGAAAAAAATAATTTTAAGTCTCAAAGTTTAAAACAACTTATCAACTTACAACAAAATTATCTACACAACATTTTGTTTCAATTTAATATGTTATTGAATCCTTATCAATTATTGAATATTAAACACCAAAAAGCCAAATCTAAAAATATATTTTAGTTTTTGAGAAAAAATTAAAAAAAAAAAAAAACTGTAACTTCTATACCATTTTTTAGTCAAGTAGTCTTTTCTCCGGACAGACAGAGTCGTTTCCGTAAGTCCAGTAGATCGAAATCCAGGTTTCCACATACAGAGGTCTGAACGCACCATGCCAACAAATTGTGTTCAGGTATTTTAACCATGATGGGCTAATTTCTTCACCATAGGTTTACTCTACGATTTCAAGCTAACTGAATTTTCTTCATTTTAAGCCCAATCCCATCTTTATATAGCCAATAATTTCCAAAATACATACATCAGCTGGGTTCCAAAAATCGATACAATACACATCAATAGATACAATACACATCAATCAATAAACAATATTGTTCATTATCATAATTTTTTTTGATTTCTTATGGTTTTTAATAAAATAAATATAAAATATTAGTGTTTTTTTTATTTACATTCACAAAGCTATGTAGTTGAATTTTGACTACGTAGCCACTAGCTTTGTGAATGCGCTCATTGTGTTGATGCACATGACAGCTACAGATTTCCTATAAGTAGTTTCCAAATATCGGTTGAGAAAAACTTTGGGAGTGGAAGTATAGGCTCCGATTGTGTTTTGAAAGTTTTTCAAAAGAACGTTGTTTCATGCAGAATGTTATAAAGAAGACATCTAGGCCGTGATTGCCGTTGTCGATCATCAATCGAATCGAAGTGTTTTGATTGTTCATATTTGGTATTATTGTGAAACGTAATCGTATAAAAAATGCCCTATTGTGAATAGGCCTATACAATAATATTACAATTTTTTTTAAATTTGACAGTTAATTTTAAGATCATTGTTTGTTATTTTTCTGGTTTTTAAACGTTTTGAAAATGAGTGCAATCAAAATATGGTTTAGTGATGACACAGTAATTGATATAGATGCCCGAAAATGTTGACACGACCAGAAAAAGAAGACATCAGAGACATCTCTAATCCTCTCGCACTGGTAGAGACAGTGTAAGATTTATTGAAAAGTTCTTTTACTTAGCAAGCCTTCACATAACATGACAAATATTTAAATCAGCAATCGGATTGATTAGAAAATCGACACTCCCAATCGGGGCCATTGACTCCACAATTACTTCATTCTATGCGAAATATATTCAATTCGTCTGTGACACCTATTTTTTTTGTTCACGGATACTGCCTTTTGCAAAAAATTGACAAATCCTCCAAGAGTAAGGGTGTTTTCATACACCTCTGACTAACTAAGACCTGCGTTAGACATGTTCATAAAGTCAGATTTGTGATCGATCAAACGCAGATGAATTGCAGACGATATGTTCATGAACATCATAAATGATTGTACATCCATATTTCTTTTACTGCAGAAGCACAATAGTTAAAAGTTCATCATGGAGAACAGTGTTCTTTAAAATTAAGAAAGTTTAACCATTGTTCTCTCATTGATTGATCTCTCGTGGAAATTTTCGATTTTTGTGTGACGGTTATGAACATTCTGTGACTATTTAAAACCCTTCAAGCAGGCCTGCAAACGTTCTGCAGAGTAAGTGCGTTCATTAATGCAACAAAGCAGAAAGACGATTTTTATAACGCAGAGTTCCCACGTTTATGAAAACTCCCTTGTCCTTGTCATGAAAAGTGCTGTCTCAAATTAGCACGTACGGATTCGGCAAACTGTAGGTCTTTCTACCCCTGAAATGATTCGCACACAGAAATGTTTGAGAGTTGTAAGTCACTAGGCCATAGTTATCTATATATCAATAGGGTCTCAAAATCAAAGAAAAGCTAGATAACGAAAAGAAAATCCAATTTTGTCTTTTTTTGTTTTTATTATTTTTTTTTTTATATAAACTTACTAATTTTTTTTCTACAAAAAAGAAAAGCATATTTATCATTTTTTCTCTTCAGTTTTTATATAATACATACACTAAAAGAAAAAGAGAACATCGGTATTGTTTTCTTTCTAAATTATAAAACAATTTTATTTATTTTCTTCTTTATTTTATTTTAAATTTATTTTATGTCTTATAATACAATGTTTAGCAGAAGAAAACTTTTTTATTTTCAATTTTTTGTTTAGTAACTAATGTTGGTGTTTCGAACAATTTAAAAAGAAAATATTGAAATGAAAAATTCAAGAACTAGAATTAAAAACAGTTTTTGTCGTCTGAAATTAATCTTGTTAATAAACTTTGTCTTGGGTTAGGGGTTATAAATTTGTTTTTATGTTTTTGTATAATGTTTATAATTTGTTTTTAACTAGAGAATACAGAGAAGATAAATGATCCTGAGCGGTTTTGTACTTCAGGTTTGTTGTTGTTGTTTATTTTCATGTTTATACATTTATTTTTTGTTTTCAAATAATGATAATTTGTTAGATTAAGAGTAAATGCATCTTTATTTTCTTGTTATTTTTTTTTGTTGCTTTGTGTTCTTTGGAATGACACGACAAAACAAAGTCAAATTATTATAAAAATTTGTTTTGGAGCAGAAGTGCCCGACAACAACTTTATTCCTTATTTAAACATTTAAGGTAGAAAAAATATCGATATTTGTAATAAGTTTATTTTTTAATCAAATAGATTTTCGACAATCATACATTTTGACGAAAATTTAAGACAAATTATTTTATTATTTATGCATTTTTATGAATAGTCAAACAGTTAAAAACATAAATGCTCAGTTTCCTTTCTGCGTTGTTTTTTGTTTTTGTTAATATTTGGGAGTGAGAAGAAACACACAACACAAACTTCGTACCGCTTTTCTCTTTTTCTCTTCAAATTAATAATTAATTATATTAATATTATTATAAAATTAATTAAACAATCGTGTTTGTTTTAAAGAGTTTTTTTTAAGTATTTTATGATTTTTTTTGTAACTTTTTATTTATGTAATATTTTTTTTTTACTTTTTGGAGTGTTTTTTTTTTCTTTATTCTTTAAATGATGATGGAGGGGGAGAGGATGAGAGATAAGGCAAATGTCTAATCGCTCTCATCTTCATCATCGTCATCGGACGCATCCTTCTTGCTCTTCTTCGGCGCTGCTTTTTTTGTGACCTTGCCGCGCTTCTTAGTCGCTGCACCATTTGACTTGGAACCACCGTTGGCTTCGAATTCGCGGACTGCTTCTTCGTAATCTTCCTTGCACTTGGCTGCCTTTGCCTCCCATTCCTTTCGAAATAAAAAAGAAGTTATTGTTAGTCAAGAAGAAAAAAAAATTGATTGGAAGTTTTAATCTTTTTTTTAAACATAAATATGATACTTACAGACTTATCCTTCATGCCCCTCCAGAGTTCACCCCCCTTCTTTGCAACTTCTGTTACTTTAATGCCGGGGTTTTCTTTTTTGATACCTTCGCGGGCGCTGTTGAGCCAAAGCATGTAGGCGGAAAGAGGACGTTTTGGTCGGTCACCCATGTTAGTAATTTTGAGTGTTTTTTGTATTACTGTTTTTGAAACTGAAATATTGAAGGGAAAAATGATGATGCGATGTTTAAAAAACTTATTTTAACTATACTATACATATGTATTTATTTGTATTTAAAAATGGAATTTTCCCCATAATTCAATTTGAAAAACCTGACAACTTTGAACAAAGAACCAAAGTTATTCTATAATTCAATTGTTTGTGCGATGTTTTTAAGTTTTCTATGTTATAATTGAAACGTTTGGATGAAGAAGGGGGTAAATGACATTTACAACATTTCGAGATATAAGAACTTAAAGTTTTTTGTTGAGAACTTTTTTCGTATTCCAATCAAAATAAAATTGAATAAACTAATAAAACAAGAAAAATAATAGCTTTTTAACAATGTTACTTTTATTTCATACAGTAGCTTGGTATATTTAAAAAAAAAAAACAAAATTTTTCAGAAAAAGAGCACTTAACTCTTTCTTGCACAAAAAGCTTATTAGTATTTTGAATTTTTAAGAATAGAAAGGGGTTGAGTAACAAAATTCATTTTTTGTTCTTTTTATTTTGAAAAGTTGTTTTCTGTTACGGTTTCGCTGCCACAGCCTACTAAATGCATTGGAGTACATATACTCGCTTAGAACCTTCATCGTTCCTATAACCACTTTAAATATGGGTTTTAATTTGTCTGCAAGAAGGAGGTAAGTAAACACTTAACCCCTTCATGCAAAATACATTTTTAATTTTTTTTTTTTATTTTATCCAAAAAGGAGTTAAGTGCTGTTAGCCCATTCTTCCACTCATATTATACGATTTTTAGTTTTTAGTAACCCTTTTATGCCAAAGATAAAAGCGCTAAATAAGAAAATACGAATCGTAGCGCAACGTAGATTGGACAGAAATTTAAGTTTTCGCAAGGCATCATCATATTTCGAAAAAAAACAGAAAATCGAAAAAATGTCACTTAGGCCCTTCTTCATCCAAACGCTTCAATTGAATATTTGGAAATTTATAATGTATAATTTGTTTTACACAATTAATTAGCCACTTTGTAGTCATATTTTTTTATTTATATATTGGATTGAAGTCGAATGAAGCGCGTTTCTATTTAATTGAGTATGTTAACAAGAACACAAACAGCATCCCTTACGTTTATTTAAATACCTATGAACTTTTTAGTTGTGTGTGGAACGGCCGAAACAGTCAGCCCTATCATGAATTCCATCGTAATCGGAAATTTATACGAATCCCGAAAAACTGTATCATGAAATCCGTTCGTAGTGGAAAATCTCATACAATTTTGCATTACGAACGGATTTCATGATACAGTTTTTCGGGATTCGTAAAAATTCCGACTACGATGGAATTCATGATAGGGCTGAGTTATCCGGCTATATTTTTATTGGAGAATTTGGATGAAACCTAGAGAACCATTTTGAAAACTATTTGCGGCCAATGGCAGAGCAAAATTCAAATATGTGATCCCAACAAGATAAAGTGACTGTTAGACACAAATATAAACTTGTTTGAAGAAATTTTTGGCGCCAGAATTTGTTTCATATACCTACTTAGGGGTTAGTTATAAAAATGTCTGTCATTGGATAAATATTTCCTGATTGGAATCATGTATTTCCTGATTGGAGTCAATCATTTGAGGTTCGAGTTTATCATTGGCAGGAAAACGAACAGGTGGTAATACAAAGGACTTGGAAAGCTTTCAGCGAAACGATTATGTGCCGAAGTATGAAATTAACAATCAGCTGTTCACTGAAAATGATATTTATTATTGGAAAATTAAAAATGAACTAAACAAAAATTTTGGGTTAAATTATTAATTGCTTTAGTAGAAAAAATCTACAACACATGAGTTTCTTTTTAACAAAAAAAAAACAACAATTTAAAAAAGAAAACAACATTTACATACATACTTCCAAACTCTCCTTAAAAACTATAAAAAGGGACTTATGCTGTTTTTATTTTAGGCAACAGATGTTCATTTCAATAAACCCGAAAAGTACCCATTAGATAACTAAAGCAAAATATTATACCTAGACAAATTACATGAAGTAATTAATACGAAACTTGGCAAAAGGAACCAATGCAGGTAATCGAGAAGTATGTTAAGACATAATGCAAATTCAAATCTTTATTCGGAAAAAAAAAAACAGATCAATTATGCCCGTGATTTTTTCACATTATTGCATTGTAGCAGTGTTTTCTCACGACGAACTGGGAGAACGTGAACAGGTGTTTTTACATCTTCTACATACCCAGTTAGGTGAAATTTCCAGACAGTTTTTTTGATAGTATACACATTTGGTTGGATTTGCTTGAAGACTTAAACAAAAAAATGTTTGGCAAAAAACTTAACATTATTGACATTTTTTAGAAGAAGTGAAACTATCTATTATAAGAACTTTTAACTTATTAAATTTTGCAAGAATCATACGGGGCGACTTTCGATTACCGCAGCACGAATTTCGTTCTGATTTTTTTTGTACAGTTAGGTAGGGGTCTCAATAGAACATGTTTTAAATTTTAAGGCGAGGAAACACGTTTCGGACTTTACCCTACTTTTTTTGTATTGCGTTTTTTGAGCCTAAAACAAGTTGTTTTTAATTGATATTACGGTATACTAAGAGCTAGGTATTTAAGGGGGGCATATTGCCCCCCTGCTTGGAGTCACTATAGGATTTGGGGTGGGTGCGAGTTTGGGTATTACAAAGTAATTTTCGCATTTAAGCACTAAAAACAAAGAAAAAAAAATTTGTTCTTGGCAATCAAAATGAACTTTTCAAATTGTTAAAAAAAAAAATGATTCCTATATTACCTTTTAATATTCGAAAATCTAAATTTATAAAGTACCATTTTTTCAATAAAATCCGGGAAGGTTTTCCAAATCTATAATCTCTTTCTGCAATAGGTATTTAGTAAAAATATATATTGGGGCGACTTTCCATTACGACAGCACGAATTTCGGTCTGATTTTTTTTTTACAGTTAGGTAGGGGTCTCAATAGAACATGTTTTAAATATTAAGGCGAGGAAACACCTTTAAGTCATAGAAAAAAATATTTTCTTTTTTGGACTTAACCCTACTTTTTTTTATATTTCATTTTTTGAGCCTAAAACAAGTTTTTTTTGAATTGTAAGCACGGTGTACTAACAGCTAGGTATGTAAGGGGGGGCATGCTGCCCCCCTGCAACCCCCCTGCCAGGGATCACTATAGGATTTGGGGTGGGTGCGAGTTTGGGTATATGCAAAATACTTTTTGCATTTGAGCACTAAAATCAAAGAAATTCCCAACAAAAAAAAGCAAGTGTGGCAACACTGAACAAAAAACAGGGAAGAAATGTCAAAATCAACCATTTTTGCGTGTTTGGTATGTAAAAAAGTGAATTTTAAAAATTAATTTAAAATAGAAATAAATGTTTCCTCACTCTAAAATTGCTATAGTTATTATTTATTTGCACATACATATCTATTGATTAAAAAAAACAGCGTGTGAAAATTCGTGCTGTCGTAAAGGAAAGTTGAGCCTTTATTTTATTTTATACAATCTTTGACTGTTTTACAAAAATTTAAAAGAAACGCTTAATCATTTATGCTAAAACGGTTTTCAACAGAAAAGCCTTATTGGTTTAAATGTAAGTTCTGTTCTTTTAACGAATCTGCTTTTCTGAATAATTATCTACCTACATTATATTTATTTAGTTTTTACTTTGTATGTCGTCATACCATGGTCTTTATGCAAAATTCTTCTCAATGATGTCTCTGAAATGTTCAATTGTTGGGAACGACGCGACGGTGAATTGATATTGCACACTTTCTGCAACAGCAGCAATATTCTCAGGTGTACGTACTGTTTTTGGCTCTTCACGATTTGGTTTATCGATGAGGATGCCAGTTTCTTTAAATTTTTTTTTTACAAGATAACGAACATACGGAGCTGACGGTGCTTCTGTACATCCAAAATCCGTACGCAATTTTTGCACACATTCTGCAACATTACCATCATTTTCAAAGTAATGTCGCAATATTTACCAGCGTTGTTCAAGCGTATACACAACCATATTCCTTCAGCGGAAGGATACAACTAATTATCTGTCAAATCAGACATGAGCTAAGTGTTGTGCACCTTTTTTTTTAAATATAAAAATAATGTTGAAAACGGGGATTTTTAAAACTTGAGCAAATAGTTAAAATTTAAGTTTGGATTCGAAATATATTTACAAAAATGTGAGTAGGTATTAAACTCAAATAAGTAAAAAAGGCTCATATCATAACTAATGAAAATGTTCAGAAACTAAGCAGGTAGGTATGATACTAAATAAATTGAATATTTTAATTTGGCACGGATACAGTGTTACGAATTTTTATTATGAATAATTGTAAACCTGACCGTCTTGTCATCTAGTTTTATGATACATAATGATAATGATTTAAAGGCCTAAAATGTCATGTATATACCCAAAGAGAGGCCTTCAGTTTTTTTTTTTTTTTTTACCAACCAGAAAGAAAAGTTTTTTATAACCTACCAAACTTAGGATGGCACAATTCGGCGCCAAATAAAAAACCGACTGTTAATTAAGTAGAATTTGTTTTTACATTCTTTAAAAAAGTAATGTTTTAGGTATTTAAAAATTCAATCAAATAATATTCATATCTTGTTATTTTAATACATATGTACATATATGTAAGGTATAAATAGGTATAAAAATAAAGAGTAAACAGTTAAAAATATCTATTGTAAATAAATCAATTTATTTATATGTACCTATGAACCTACTTTATACGCTAAGTAGGTATAACAAAATCAATGCTTGAAAACAAGAATTTTCAAGAAGTTTTTAGCATTTTTTAGAAGTAGGTAGATAGGTACCCAAGCATATTTTACTTTTTCTCTATGGGGTCGAAGCCTCACAGCACAGCATACATCGAATCGACTCAACTTAACTCAACATCCATCACTTTTTCACTTTAGCATAGCAGTAGTAGTATGTATTTCAGGCAGCCAGCCCAAGCAAACAAATACACACCGCCAACGAAAAATGAAAATTACTACCGCCGCATAGGAGCATACAAAAATGGCGCCAAATTCAATTTTTCTAATATTTTACTTGCAACGCCTTTTTTCACGAAAAAAAAACGAATTAAAATACAAAAAATAAACGCATGCAAAATATTAAAACAAAATTATAATTTTTTGAATTAAAAAATAAAAAAGTAACTAAGAAAAAATCGAATTTTTCAGATCACATTTTGTATGAACTACTGGTACTGTACCTCGATATGAGAAAATATACGAAAACGAATATAGATAGGTACGACGACGATGAACGAACGAAGCCAAGCTGCCACCATCAGCAAAAGCAAAGGCAAACTCTCAAACGATTAGGTGTAGGTACGTATATTTTATATGAGAGAGAAGACAACACACAAAATGACCGCAGCAGAGTCGATTCGATTGTGGAAGTCGAGAAAAATGTGGAAAAAACTGGATAATTTCTATGAAAACTAATTAAGTTATGTTTGAAACATAATTTCCAAATTAAATTTCCTACCAGAAAAATTAATTTCTTCAAAAAAATTCCCAATAGTTTGGAAATTATTTAATAAAATCTAAAATTTGTGTATGCAATGCGTTGTATGAAAATTTGTTCGACCATTTTGGTTCCTACCCAATATGTACTCGACGACTCGTATCGTATCGTACACTCGTTATACCGGAGCAAAGGCAAAGCTATACACCACCAGCAACCAGCACCACTTGGCTTTGGCTTGCTTTTGTATAGAGAAAGCTGAAGGAAAAATGTATACGACGACGAGTTTTGCGCAATTTTTTTCCAATTAAAACGAAAGATAATTTATGATTTTCAGTTAAAATATGTTATTTTCGAATAAAAACTAATGGATTTCGATAGATTTTTGTAAATTCAAAGCGTACTTTAAGAGATATTCAAAGGAAAATCTGTGTAATTTTCACGTGAAAACTGAAAAACAAAACAAGTCTGTACCAAGATGGAGGAAAATAAAAATATTAAAATTGTATGAAGTAAATTTGATAAGGTAAAAATATACCATATAAGATAAGATATTATATTAAATATTAATTAAAAAAGAATCTTACATTGATTTTAGAGCTACTTGTCCTTGTAGCTTTATTACACTTATTTATATTTTTTTCACTTTAAATTGATTTTCTTTTACTTTTACTTTGACTTATTTATTTTTGTAAACAGCACTTCCTTCGCCGGCAATGAACAAAATTGAACTCTAGTCGACGAATGTGGAATAACCGTTGGCAAAGTATCGAGGAACAAATTCTTCTTCTTCTTGAACTGAGCTGAGCTGAGCTGCTTGGTGTATTCGTATATCGTATTGTCTTTTGTCTCATCTTAACTATAGGTTATCTCCTATTTTAATGGTGTGTTTGTCTCTTTTTGTGGTTGAATGATTTGGCGGAATACATGTGGAAGAGGGAGAAAGTGATATTATTTTGAAAATGGCAGCTGCACTTAGGTGTGCGTTTTGAAATGTGTATTCGGGTGTGCGAGGAGGGGAAGGAGCGATGATATGCAGATGTGTATGTACGCGCCGCAGTAAAATCGCTTCTCCACTTTGCCGCTCAATTTATCAACGAAAATTATGGGACTACGGCTGCAGGCGGCGCGCGTTAAGATTTTTGATTTGGTGTGGTGATGTGAATGTGATTGGTGGTGCGTGGTTGCGATGGAATAAATGCGTCGGAAATTAGTATAGGATTAAGTGTGGTGAAATAAAAACCATCCCATCCATAATTAAGATGTGTTTGATTTACCATTAAAAAGTAAACTACACTGGTCGTCAAAATTAAGTTTATTCTTGGAAGCACAAACGAAATACTTTTTTAATTTAGAATCTTGTATTTAATACTTTTAACGGATTTAGATGTCATATCAGGTTTAAAAATAGTCAAAAACGGGTTAAGTTAAAACTAAAAATATAACAATAAATTGTATGATAACTTTGCAAAAAGCACACAATTTTGTCTTCTACAAACAGTTTAAACCATTTTAGTATTTCACTTACTTTCTGAAAATTCTCATTGGTTATGAGTCTTTATTTGACTCTTTATGAAGCTCAAGTTTTAAAATCCGTTTTCAACATTATTTTTGTATTTTTTTTTCAACATATTTTAAGAAACTTGATATTAAAGAATTCATTATAGGTATACGACGGATTCGTTACAAGAACAAAACTTACTTTGAAACTGTTAAGCCTTTTTCTGTTGAAAACCGTTTTAGCATATACCTATGGGTTAGCGTTTCTTTGACAACTTCTGAAGATTTTTTTGAACACTTTATGGATTATAGATTTGGCAAACTACCTATAACGGATTTTATTGAGGAAAAGCTACTTCATACATTTAGATAGCCTAAAAACGCCTCATTTACGTCCTTTTTTAAATTTGAAAAAATAATACCTATCTTAAAAACATGAACATTTATTTTATTTTTATTGGAAAATTGCAATTTTATTGCCAGTAAGAAAACCTCATCGACCAATGTAATAGGAGCATCTGTTTAACTCGGGTTTCCCCTTATAATTCTTCATTTATTACCGTCATACATTTTCTTTAACAGTACTACGAGTATTTAAAGAATTTAATTTCCTGGAAATTCTAATTATGCAATTATTTATGTCTCTTTTCTCACTCAAACTTGTGGTTTTCCCAGCTCAACGATTAATTACTTTTTTTTGTGCTCAGAATTTAGTGCCAAGAAAATTGTAGCTTACGGTTCGTTCTTTAAAATTAAATCGAAAACCTAAACATTTTGGAAAAAAAAAATGTATGGGAAAATAAAACTAAAGGAAACAGGAGCCCAATTCCGTAAACGTGAATAATTTTCCGTGCCAGCCTTTTAACTAAATAAACATGTAAAGGTTTAGAGTAAGTGAGCAAGTTTTCTTTCAAAAAATCGCTATAAAAAATGGTTATTGTGTGTATTTAGACAAAGCTCACGCTTTCGGATTGGTCTTGAGATTTATCATCAAAATTATTAACACTACATATGCACGATTCATATTCTTATAGAAAATCCTCTTTACAAGTGGCTACTAGAAGTCCATATCTAGAAGGTAAATAATCAAAATGTTTAAGATTATTTTTCCGAAAGTAAAGATTCGGCATAAAAACTGTAGGTCCCGATATTACTTGAAAACATGAATGGTTAAGAATTGTAAGTCAATAGAACAGTTTCTTAAAGAACTGTTGGGTCACCAAATTTATTTATTTTTCTTACGATTTAAAATATATGTTGGTATTGAAATGTTTTTGGCGTTTTGAGATCAACTTTTTAGTTTTGTGCGTGTGTCATTTCTTTTGAAATGTAGTCCTATTTAAAAAAGCAATGGTATTTGATTTTTAATGTTTTTTTACGAAATATTACAAGGTTGTTTTGCGTGGATTTCGAAAAATTAAAGTTGATGGCCCAAGAATAACCTGAATTTGTATACCCACGAACAGATAAGTTGAGTTTAACTCAAGCACTTAGTAAGTGCTTCGATAATAGTAATTTAAAGTTAAAAAATGTCCACTGGTCACCTTTTATTATTAAGAAAAAGACATTTTTTAAAATATCACAACATTTTTCTGAGTGTATTTTAGGTATAATTAGGTAGGTCGTAGGTAGGTGCTGCTTCTTTTTTGGTTTTCTTCCTGTTTCCTTCAAATCTTCACCAACTAGCGACAACGCACGGTTGATGGATAATTTCCTTTTCACCTCATTTTTCGTATACCTCCTTTGTGTTTGGATTAGGGGAAGGTGCAAAAAAACATAAACACCTTTTTAGCTGAATTCATAGTTGAGCATAAATTTCGTTCTTTTTTTCTCCTCTCGTCAAGAATTTAACGAAGAAATTATTTTCCTGTCTGAATGCGATGAATTGCATCAAAATCGTATAATGCGATGCGTTGAATAGCGTCGGATATTCAGCCGTTATAAACACAAAAATGTGTTTTCATAAAATAAATGCAAAACCGAAAGTATTGTTTGTTTTCTTTTTTCTGTTTTGATTTCGCCATTCGTTATTTTCGTTGATAAATTCGAATTCAAGTTGATGCTTCTATCTTTATGTTCCGAAAGAAACTGGTTGATATATTTCTAGTATTGTATATTGTTTTGTACTAGAAAATAGATGATTCGTTTTGATATAGAAAATTTGAAGAGTTGTATTTTCATCATATGAATAAAGGTTATACTTTGTCTTAATATGACTGGATAGAGGTAAGTAGATATAAAATTGAGCTGAATTAATAATTTTTATTAATATAGGGTAGTTTTAATTTTCCTGAAATTTTCAATTTAAATAAGGAAATAACCTATCGTACCTACATATATCGGAAAAAGCAATGGAACTTCAATACCTATAATAGTACCTACCAAGGTAGATGTTAGCTATATATGTATGTATGTAGGTATTTAGGTGGGTTGATTTTTAAGAAATGTCTTGTTCCTACCTATATGTATCTATGTAGTTAGGTAGGTACTTAAAAAATAAATGTCAATGTGAGACGGCATATTTTTTAAATCTAGAATCTGAACAATATGTAAATTATATCCTTTTTTGTCTACTAAGGTATGAAGTTTTATACTTTTCGCAAATGTAAACTACCTACATACATATATGGGTAGGTAGAAATCGGGGTTTGTAGCTATTCTGACAAAAGTGTAAGTATACCTACGACTACGACAGTCTATAAAAACTTTAGATTGAAGAAGGGAACAATAAATATTTTCTTTTACTATGAGAAAAGGGCAGAGACATATCAACCCTTGAAAGAGTGAAGATATTTTTTTTGAAAGACAAATTCCAATTTTAGTTTTTAAATCATGTTAGGTATTTTAATTAATGATTTTAAAAGATTTTTAATATAGGTAGGTATAGTGTTTTTTTTTAATGAATCAAATTCTAAATCTGCTTCATGTTTTGGCTGCCCTTAGGTATAATAATTCTTAATCGGCTGCATCATTATATTGTTTCTTTATTTTTGAGAATATTGAAAAAAGGCGCCAATCTCAACAGTCATCAAGCTGTTACTAAATAGGTAGGTACACACAAGATATGAATTCAATAAAAATAATAAAAAAAAATTGGAATGTATTTGGGTGTTATGTTAATTAATTATCCATTTCATTTGATGCAGTTTATAGATACCTACCTATTTGGAATTTTTGAATCATTTAAATTTTTACAATCATGAATTGTGTACTCAAATAATTATTTTTGTAGATATATTATGTACCTAATCACGGTATTTATAGGTATGATTGCTTTCCTTCCTTACATTAGTACCTAGAGTATTGAAAATTATGTTTAAGCAGGAGTTATTTAATTTTTAACTCCACGATGGAATGTTTTGTTAAGAAGGGTTTTTTTTTTGTTTTATAGTGATAATTATTCTTTGAGGAAGATGAATTCCTAGATCCTTTCAAGACAATAAAACTGAAGAACGGAGTTCATTACTCAAAGGACCTTGTTTGTTTAAATTGATATCTTTTTCCAGCAGAGTGCGGGTTACATTTTTTCGTATTACTTGCGACGTATTAGGAATTTTTTACATTTGTTTAAAATTAAGAACTCGAGATTTCAATCAAACGTGACGATACGATGGTAAAGAAGTCAAAAAAGTGGGTACTGCGATTGCGTCTGTCTGTCCTCGTTCGTACAGTCTGAATTATTGGGTCGATTGAGATCCAAAATAACGTAGGCCCGATAAAAATTGATTGGTCAAAAATTGAAAATTCAAATTTACTCAAAAACGAACCTATAAAATTTTAAAAAAAGATGTAATTTTTTCCTTAGCATGGCTTCTTTCTTCTTTTTTGTATTGCTCCAAAAGGGTTCCCCTCATAGAACCGTTATTTTGTTCCTAAATTTTAACAATAACCGATTTCAACAATTTTTTTTTCTGTACAAGCTCTTATATTGTGTTTAAAATATAAGATGATCAAAAATGTCAATATTCTTTTTTCATTTTTAAAAAACACTTGGTATGGTTCCAACCCCCTGCCAGACACCCCTAATATAATTTGTAATTCAATGTACTTTATATTATAAAAGCTAAATTTAATATGTAGGTATATGTTTTTTGGGGAGCTATTAAACGATGCTTCCTTAGCAGCCAGACATTTTCGAGGATTCTATCATCCTGCCAGACTTTGAATTGAGCAGAAGTTGCGAAAGCGCGGAGCATATGTAGTAGACGGTGCGAGCGAAACAGAGCATTCGGTTTATTGCGATCTTTGGGAAGAGTACGATAACTCAGGCGACAATGTTTAATGACGGATTTGTATAGAACAGTTAAAAAGAAGCATTTTTTACTATGGGAGGGGGTCTATCTCCCCCCGTTTAGGCGGGAGGGGCGATTTAAAAAATAATTGTTTAATATGAAAAAAAATAGTTACAAAATAACGGTAACACTTACAATTAAGTATTTTACATGTTTTTAAAGCCAACATTCTGTTCTAACAGCCTGTTTTTAAATCAAGTCAAAACTATGTGTAGTTTTTGAAAAATTTAATTTTAAACTCAAAATATGAGTAAAAAAAGTTAAAAAAAGGATTAAAGTGTTCTATTTTTTAGAACTGTTTACTTAGAAAAAACCCTTTCGGCACACGCACTGCCGAAGTGTGAAAATATTTTTTACAAAGGAGTATATCGTCGCCGGCCGTTCTATTAAAACTCACTTAGTCCATTTTTTTGTGTTTTGAGATATTTGCATTTAAAGTTTAAAATCAATATGCAAGGTAATAGATTTTGGGAGTTTTAATTCTTTATAAGTAAAAAGTTAAATTGTTTAAGGGGAGGAATGCAACTGGCTTTTTCACTGGAGCATAGTCCGTTAAAATAACGGATAAAAAAAAAATTAAAGCAATATCTTTATTCGTTTAGGAGATATGATTTTTGCAACCAAAAAAGTCAAAACGGGCCACTGTGCGCCGTTCTATTAAAACTCACTTAGTCCATTTTTTTGTGTTTTGAGATATTTGCATTTAAAGTTTAAAATCAATATGCAAGGTAATAGATTTTGGGAGTTTTAATTCTTTATAAGTAAAAAATGGTGCATCGTAGAGCTTAGGGAATTTTAAGAAAATATAAATTTTGTCATTTGCATGAACTTGGTGTATTTATTTCATTTTTGCGGAAAATGGACTTAGGGAGTTTTCAAAGAACGACGACGATATGTAAGTTGGAATAAACGTATTATTCGAGAGGGTTTTTAATTGCCCTGATCTTATGCCAAAACTTCTCCAAATTTGACAGTTGCAAAAAACTTTCATAATTCTTTTCATGAATTTTGAATTCTAAAAGCTTGTATTCTTTAGTTACTTTTTCAGGTTGAATTATAAGGTGTTGATAATCTGATACTAGATCATTATAATTAAACTCTTCGCCTAGTTTGATTACTTGAAGATCCAAGTGCCTCAAAACCGAAAACTTCCTATCATTAGTATCAAACCTCGAAATAATTTGCCTGCAAATTAGTTGGTAATAAATAAGAATTTTACTTCTTATATTTTCAATATCCGAACTGGAAATACTTTCTTGTTTTATATACATATGTTTCCGCTTCATTCCCTTTGGAAATATCACTTACAATTTTTATATTTTTTAGGTCTATAAAATTAATCTCTTCAATTTTAGTGCGTAGTATATATTCTTTTGTTAAAAAATGTTTGTACATAATTATTAAAAAATTCTTTAAATGAAATGGTTAAGTGAATTACTTGAGAGGATTCACTCCGAAACTGTTTATTTAAATTATTCATTATTGATAAAACATACTTTAAAAACTTCAAATAAATTAAGTTTGTGCTATTAAGATTTTCTAAGATGTCCGAAATTTTTGAAACAAGGTTTGGTGACTTTTCTTCAAACTTTGCCCTCACAAAGTAATGCTGCAGAACTACCCACTTTTAAACCATTCGGGAAGCAACAGCCTCAAATGAAAGCCACCTTGTAGAGCTGAGTTTAAGAAGCTTGTGTTCTGGTTCATCAAAAATAGCTTGAAGATCCTTAAAATCACCTAACCGCTTAGCTTAGAAACTTTGTTAAAGAGGAACGGAGTATTGAAATAACCAAAATTACTCATACAAACTTAAAATTGTTAACTATTAACTACATTTATATGCAGAGTCGAAAGGTTGAAATGAATTTTTATGCTAGAATAGCAAGATTTCGATTCTGAGCGAACGTGATCGAGTCGACGCAAACAATTTCAACTTGATTCGATTTTATAGATTGAATTTATGTGTGACAGTGTTAGGTAATTATGTTCTTATTTCAATGGAAGTTTGGAAATTTTGTATGAATTATGAAAATAACTTATCTTTTCAATGTACTTTTCTAGAGATGGGGTCAAAAAAGTCGCATCATTTTTTACAAAGGGTCAAAATAGACGATTTTTTAAAAAGTCGTATCATGGTCGCATGAGGCACAAAAAAGGGTCAAAATGCGACTAAAGTCGCATAGCGGTAACACTGACTCAAGCAATAAAGCAAAAAAAAAAATAATTAATTTAAAAAAATAGTTGTGGTTATTTTCAATTTTTTAAAAATCTAAGAGACATAAAATCATTTACTTTTCAGTTTTTGGTCAAAAACAAATAAGAGCAATACATTCTAAAATAAAAACAATAGTATATAATCTTGAAGTATTGAAAAATTACACTTTAATCCTTTTTTTTAACTTTTTTACTCATATTTTGAGTTTAAAATTAAATTTTTCAAAAACTACACATAGTTTTGACTTGATTTAAAAACAGGTTGTTAGAACAGAATGTTGGTTTTAAAAACATGTAAAATACTTAATTGTAAGTGTTACCGTTATTTTGTAACTATTTTTTTTTCATATTAAACAATTATTTTTTAAATCGCCCCTCCCGCCTAAACGGGGGGAGATAGACCCCCTCCCATAGTAAAAAATGCTTCTTTTTAACTGTTCTATACAAATCCGTCATTAAACATTGTCGCCTGAGTTATCGTACTCTTCCCAAAGATCGCAATAAACCGAATGCTCTGTTTCGCTCGCACCGTCTACTACATATGCTCCGCGCTCTCGCAACTTCTGCTCAATTCAAAGTGTCTGGCAGGATGATAGAACCCTCGAAAATGTCTGGCTGCTAAGGAAGCATCGTTTAATAGCTCCCCAAAACACATACATATATTAAATTTAGCTTTTATAATGTAACGTAAATTGAATTAGAAAATATTATAGTTTAGGGGTGTCTGGCAGGGGGTTGGAACCGTACCAAGTGTCTGGCAATGAGTAAAGCGAATTTTGATGTTGTTACGAACACCTTTGCTACCTGTTAGCTGCCAAAGGAATCACTACCCAGGTATCATGGGTGGCGATCGTTCTTACCTGTACTAGAGGCACACATAGACAAACTTTCAGCTTTTATGATAAAAGGTATGTCTGGCAGGCCCGGGCTCTTGCTCTATATATTAATATATTCTAAAAAATTAAAAAAACAACTGTTACGACTTCAAAAAAAAATTATCTACATACATACATACATACATACATACATATGTCTTGTTTTGAGTAATCAAATGACACTTATAGTTTTGAAAACAAACCTATTTTGCAATCTTAAATTATAGTAACTTTTTTTTATAATTATCAAACACTAAAAGGGTTTTTTATACCTTTAATATGCCAAAGACACAGTGTGAGCATTAGGAAAAGAAAGAAAGGTTGGATAGGAGGTGTCAGTGTATATTGATTTTGAATTCCTGAACATTGCAATGATAGGGAAAGATAGAGCGTGGCAAGGCGTTCCACATTCGCGTGGTACGGCTAATAAAAGAATCTCTGTACTACATAGTACGGACGAAGTTGGGCGACATCGCGTATGTGATCGCTCCACAAAAGGTGGTTGCTGATGCACATTCCGAGGATGTCGAGATTTTCCGTTTCGTTGATGCAAGAGCCACTCATAGATAGTGGCAAAGAGGGTTTATCTCACTTTAACGATACAAGACAGCATTGCGTTTTCGAAGGTTTCCACACGATTTTTTATTCCCCATTGTACAATGCTGTGTAGGTCGGAATTTAATGAGCTAATTTTATGAGCATATTTTATTTTCATAACTAATATGAAAAGCTAAGAGTGCTATCGTCAACGAAACAATGTATTAGATTAGAAGTAGCAGACAGGACATCTTTTATAAAAATGAGGAAAAGCGTCGGAGACAAAATGGAGCCCTGGGGCACACCAGCATTTATTTTATGGGTTTCAGACTTGAATCCGTCCAAAACAACTTGTATTGAACGGTTCGAAAGAAAATTTCTAATCCAACGAAGAAGATAGATTCGTCGGGACCGAAAGCATTCAATTTCGATAAGAGAGCAAGATGCCAGACTTTATCACATGTCTTTGAAATATCAAGTGCAATAATCTTACTTTTTCCAAAAGAATGTAAAGATTTGTTCCACTGTTTGGTGAGATTAACCATGAGATCACCAGTGGACCTATTGCTACGGAAGCCGTATTGCCGGTCATTAAGAAGCTTCCGTTCCTCAAGCGTTTCCATGACCTTGGAAAGAAGGACGTAAGTGCAATCGGTCGGTAATTAGAGGGTGAGGAAGATTCGCCTTTTTTGGGAATAGGCTGGACAAATGCGGTTTTCCATCCACTCGGTACGAGACCTGAGGAGTAGGACAGATGAAAAAGCGTACGCAATAGTTTTGCCACCGGTGAAGAACACCTCTTCAGAACAATAGCGGGGATACCATCCGGACCAGCGGATCTCTCTCTCTCGCCACAGTACGAGTTCGTAAAAAGATTAGCCCCATAGAATCATTAACGCGCTCGATGACAGGCCGAGTCATAACACTCATTGGCAGCATTGAATTGGAGGCGAACTGCCTAGCAAAGAGATTAGCTTTATCTAAAAAGCGAACAAGTGGAGTGTCATTGACAACGAGCGTAGGAACCGATGAAGAGGAAGAATTCCTCATGTTTTTTACAAATGACCAAAAATTTGTACTGCCTTTGGTACATTTCAGTATTTTTTGCCGTAATTTTTGGTCATGTAAAAATTTGGTCTGTCGAATATGGGCGTTGCAGGCCTTCCTGGCTTGCTTGAACTTATTCCGGTTCTCCTCAGTTGGATTGGCTTTAAAACAACTGAAACTTTACCTTCTTGACCCTAATAACCTCTTTACAGCTCGCATCGGACCATGCGTTTTCCTTAGGTCTGATGCTTCTAAAGCTAAGTGTACACGATTGCCAGATCTGCAAATATTGCCAGATCTGTCACTGAAAAATTTGTCTCGAATGGCTGACAATCGTGTACACACCAAATTAATTTGCAGACAAATGGTTTGGCTCCTAATTTGCAGACAAATATCTGCCAATTAATTTGTAGATATCTGGCAATCGTGTACACGCAAGCTGACAACCGTCTACACACCAAATTGATTTGCAGAAAAATTTGTTCATCAATCATTTTGAAGACAAATTAATTTGCAGATGTGGCAATCGTGTGTACACAAAATTCATTAGCAGATCACCAAATTTTTTTCATTTTCTGACGTTTCTGCAAACGTCTGACAGTGAATAAATTTGCAGATGCCGTTTGAGGAACATATGCAAATTTATTCATTGGCAGACAAATTTTCTGACTGATGCGATGTGTGACAATGAGCTGAAAATAAATTTGCAGATCCAAAATTTGATTTGGTGTGTACACGGTTGGCAGAAAATCTACAAATGTTTGCAAATCTATTGCTAGCTATTTGGCCAAATTAGTTTGTCGACATTGTCAGAAAAATATTTGGCAACAGATTTGCAGATGTTTGTAGATATCTGCAAACCGTGTACACACAAATTAAAATTTTCAGCTCATTTTCACACATTGTCAGACGTTTGCAGATCTGACAATGATTGTCAGACCTGGCAATGGTCGCATTCGGAAAGCTAGTGGCTACGTAGTCAAGGGATTCTGATTGGCTAAATCCAACTACAAAAGTAGTTGAAATTTCCCCTCCGACGTAGTGTAAAATTTTCGGCTACAAAGTTAGTGCACACTGGTTTTGACGTTTCACAATCAGCTGCTCGGTAAGGACACAAGAATTCAAAATGAAATGAATCTTTCGGTATCTAAATACAAATATAAATCAATCATATTATACTCGTATCTTCTTTTTGGTATTTATTGAATTTAAAAAGAAAAAAAAAACTATTTAAAGTTCTGAAAACACAAATGTTTCTTATTTTATATATTTGTATTTGTCATTAATATGACAGTTCCGGATTGACTAGCTTTGTAGTGCAATTTTGCATTCACAAAGCTAGTTGAATTTTGACTACGTAGCCACTAGCTTTCCGAATGCGACCAATCGTGTACACTAAGCTTAACCCTATTCGGGATAAAAGTTCTCATTCCTAGGAGAATAAAACTTGTGATCATATCAGCGCTGGCGTCAACGTAACTATCGAGGAAGCATAGTGACCAGTTAAAGATCCTTAAATAATTATTGAGACCGTCCCAGTTGGCTTTCTCGTATTGCCAAACGGTTCTCTTAGGAGCTCTTTTCTTTAACTGGAGAGTCTTGACACGAGAAATTTGCTGATGACACAATGGTCAGATGAGCCTAGAGGAGATAGAACGCTAATAGTGTACTTACCAGGTTCAGATGTAAGAAAAAAGTCAAGAGTGTTTTCTGCTCGTCGGCCCACCTGAATTTTCCCATGGGAATGCGTCATTTTCCCGGGGTAAAAAGTAGCCTATGTCCTATCTCGGGTATCAAAATATCTCCATCCAAATTTCATGCAAATTGGTTCAGTAGTTTAGGCGCGATTGAGTAACAGACAGACAAACAGAGTTACTTTAGCATTTTTAATATTAATAATATTAATAATATAGAATAATATACATAGATACATCAAAATAATCACAATCGTATTTCTAAAGAATGAAAATTTAGTCTTAATATGTAGGACTGTTAAAGAAACTGTTTTGAAATTAGGAACGCCGAGAAGTAAGAATAAGATGTTAAATTGGAACACACAAGATATTTGGCTTGGTTATGAAGACATTAACCATATTTCAGTAAAAAAATCTGTTTGTTATTAACTAATTCCGCCTTATGAATGATTCCGATTTAGTATTAGTCTGTTACGTCAGGTTTTTGGGTTATTGTTCTTGTATCGAATCTTTTGTCTAAACAATTCTATTGTATTAAGTTTTGGAAATATATTAAACAATATAAAAAATAATATTGAAAATACATAGGTATTTTAAAAACTATAGAATATATAGTTAAAATTAAAGTTCTTAACGTATTTTTCAAAATTATGAACGTTTTGCTCAAGGTTTGCTCAAAAACTTTATAAAGAGTCATATGAAGAAACATAACCAATGAAAATTTCCAGAAACTAAGTGAAAATAGTACTTAAATGATTTAAACTGTATCTAGATGACAAAAACGTGTGCTTTGCAAAAATCATCATACAATTTATTGTTAAGGGATATGTTGAGTTTTAACTTTGCCTTAAAAAACCCATTTTTAGTTGTCCTTATCATTTTTAAAGAACCATAATTAAAAAAACCTAAAGTGATAGAAAAACTTAAACGCGAAATTAACCCTTTAAAAAGTATTTTTCGGGAAAAAAAACAACGTTATATCGTCGATCGATTAAGTAAGGCTAAATTAATAATAATTATTTCATAAATATATTAAGTGGTTACATTAACATTCAAAATAGTTTTTAAACAAACTCTGGCGTATACTCGCTTTTTTCTCAATTTATATTCACCCCTATCATAGAGTCCCTCGTAGCGAGTCCCCGAAAATTTTGTTACGCTGCGAATACGAATACATTTACATCATAAGCCCCGAACGAAATAAAAAAAAAGCATTACCATTACCACACAGAAATACTAATTAATAAATAAAAGCTCGTTTTTCATCTTTCGATTTAGTTCTATTTGTTTTTGTCTTTAAAAATGGATAATATTGCCGTTGCAATCTGCAATAAATGAAGAAAAATACACGAAGACGACGAGCAATTTCAAGTCTTTCTTGAAGCATTTCATAAAGCCTTTGGAGCTGAATTTTATTTGTGATAACTTTATAGGTAAACATATTCACATTAAAACAATATAGTAAAAGATTCTTTTCATATACATATGTATTTTATTTTTATTTAATTTATCTTGGCACGCTAAATATTTTTTTTTTCGTTTTTAATTGAACTCCGATCAAAATAACTGTTCGTAGAAAAAACTGCCAAACTTCCTATTCATTCGGGGCTAGTGATACCTCTTTTCACGAACTCCGAATTTCGTAGCAATTTTTTTAGTACGACTACGACGACGGAAGCAATGATACTTTTTTTCGGGGTTCGTACTACGAATCTATTACGACGGGGCCTGTGATAAGGCTGATTATTCAATTCGATTGTGAATATCATAATTTAGTGTATACAATATCAAAATGTTGGCGACTGTGTATTCATGATGAACTGTTCTTGGGGGCTTTTGTACCGTAAAACATGTACACAAATTAAGTCTTACATGGCTATTCTTAAGGGGATTGTAGTTGTAGCTTTACACATCCAGATTTTATTCTTTGCTCTTATATAAGGTTTTCCAACTAAAGGTTGGAAGTTTTCATTTCCGCATTCCCTCATTTGCCGTTGTAAGTCTTTGGTAACTTTAAGAATTCCATTCAATCTTGAATCGATTATGGATCATTGGCATACAAGTTATATTTCACGTGGCCCTAAAGATAAACGCCTAATGATGTTTAACACAAAATATCAGGGGCCTGATTATGGGATTCGCAGCGAATCGTTTTGCTAGCGAGTTTGCCATTTTTCAATTGTTACTTTCGCTTTCGGCTTCTTCGTTTTGAATTCGAAGGCGAATTTGAAATGTCATAATGTTTGTTGGCGAGTTGAAATCCGACAGCTTTTTTTGAAGGTTTCCTAGGCGAAAGAGTGTTTATCATTATTCACTCTTCGATTTCGTGGATTCTTTCTTGATTCTAATTATATATAAAAATGTGAGTTAGCTTTATTTAAATTTTTTTTATAATTTATCCACAATCCACAATAAAATTAAATTTAATATTGTTTATTGAATAAATCACCGCAAATTTCACAAATTCAATCAAAACAAAACAAAATTTGAGGACAGCTGTCAAATCACTGGAATATAGAAAGAAAAAGTCAATCCAAAAGTGTCAAATCACTGGAATATAGAAAGAACTATTTTCGCTTCGCCGCGAATTCGTCAATAAGGAAATACGACGCGAGTCGAATTTAAAAGGTCGAATTGAAAACGATCCGCCGCGCCGTCGTCGCCGCGAACCTTATAATCACTTCTTATCGGAGCCCCAATATTTTTCTTTGGTGGGTCCAATTTAATTCCTCTCTTGCAAGTGTGATTACGGTCAACTTTTTTGTTTAAAGGTTTGGTACTCAGCATATATCTGAAAATTAAACTGGAGATGTTTTTCGTACAAAAATAAAAGCGAAGAGGAATTCCCTTTATTACCTGCAAAAAAATCAAAATTGATCAATAGATTAAGATGCACTAAGACCCAAACATTTATTATGTCTACTAACAGTACGTCCTCGAAAATCGTTCCCTTGAGAAATTATAGTATTTGGGGTATTTTAAAAGATGATATTTTCATATTTTCTTTTTGGGCTGTTTTAAAAGAGGGTAGTTGCTTATCTTCTATGAGGCATTGTTTGAGTTATCTATGTCTCTTGTGAGTAGTAGACTTACAATTATTACCCTTATTATATGGTCTACAGAAACAAAGGGCTCTCCAACTAAGGTGCTTTCTGTTTAACTTGCTGTCGCCAGTGTGGAGTCCGGTTATTAGTTTTATTTTTATTATTTCTACCTTTACTATTACTAATGCAAGAAGAGAATTAAAGTAGTTATTTAGCTGTCTTATATTTGGAAATTCGTTCACGTTAATACTTTAAGTTTAGCATTGACTTGTGACAAATTTTGCAAACTGTTTTCGTTTTTATAAATATTAATTCAACAATTTTCTTCAGTTTTCTTTTTTCTAACTCAACAATCAATCTTTTAATTTTTCTAGTTTCTAGCATTCAATAATGATTCCTCGCTGTTTTTTGTTACTAAAAGTTAAGGTCAAGTCTCAAGTAATGTACAATCTAAATTAACTCGTTAAAAAAACAACTGAGAAAATAAAAAATTAAGGCTACTTATCCTAAAATATGATAGTTTTAAACTTTTCACTCATCCCGAATTATAATAAGATGAATAGTAAGACTAAGGCTGAGTTAAAATGCACATACATTTTATTTAAATTCTATCTTTATTTAATACACAGAAAATGTTGTGTTGACAGTTTTTTTTTATTGTTAAACATAAACTTAAATGGCAACATTACTCTGCACAGCATGCCACATTAAGTTCAAAAGAAAAAAGTTCCATTGAATAAAATTCAAGAGAGTAGAGTATATAATATTTGTTTGTTTTCAAGAAATCATATACATTCATTCACTTGAAATATTTATAAATTTACTCCATTGTAATGAAAAACGGAAATCTATTAAACATCACATCTAATTTAATTTTTCTAGATTTAAATATTTTCTTTTATTTTATTTCGGCAGAAATAAACTTTTCTTGTTTTTGTTTTCTTCAGATTTTAGTAAAATAGGGGTTTTAATTTGGTATTTCTTTTCAAGTATATTTTGTATGTATATTTTTATTCCATTTACTTTTTTGAATAAAATCTATTTAAGCAATATGCTTAGCTTTATAATTTTGTTTTTATTTTTACTTAATTGTACGGATTCTTCTTACGGACATTTAAGATGCTTATTTTAATCAAGAAATCTATTTTGGCTAAATGATTTTTGTTTTATTTTATGTTTTATTTTACATTTTATGATTTTATTTTAAAATTTATATTCTGCCCAAAATTCCATATCAATTTTAGAAAATAATAAGAAACATGTTTTGTTTGTTTGTTTGTATTTTAAAATTTTTATTTATTTACGTTTAAATACACATAAAATATTTAATATACTTATTTAGCTTAACAAACTAAGGGAGAAAAATTATTTCGTAGGTTCTATAATTTCGTTATTTTTTCTTTTCCTCTTTTAAAATATTCAATACAATTTTGTTTTTTTTTTTTTTTTTGTTTTCCGCATTTTAGATCTTATTGCATTTTGCTTGGCAAAACTATGCGAAAAACAATTAAGATACTATAGATAAATAAGTGATTTTGTATTGATTTGTTTTTGTTTTTCTTTTCCACAGACAAAAAATGGAAAATTTAAAAAAGTACAAATTATGAAATCAAAGTTAAAAAACAATGAAAAAATAATGTAATCAAAGAAAAATAATAAAATCTTAGACGATCTAATCGCTTTCATCCTCGCCGCTCTCTTCCTCTGACGTCTCTTTCTTTTTGATTTTCTTGGCGGGTTTAGTTGCTTTTGTCTTCCGCTTCTTGGCACCTGTGTCAGTTCCACCGTTTGCCTCGTATTCCTTGATATCCTTTGTGTATTTTTCTTTCATCGCAATAGCTTTTGCCTCCCATTCCTAAATTGGTTTGTAATAATAATTTATGTTAATATAAAAACATAAAATATGTAAATAAATTAATGTTAGAAAAACTTACAGATTTGTCCTTCATTGCACGCCATAATTCACCACCACGCTTTGCAATGTCGGTTACTTTGCTGCCGGGATTATCTTTCTTGATCTCTTCACGGGTCTCATTTAGCCATAACATGTATGCAGATAGTGGACGTTTTGGCCTTTCAGCAGTCATTTTTATTATTTTTGTTGGGTAGTTTGGAGTGGACTACAATAAATAAAAAAAAAAATAATTTAAATAAATAATTACCTACTATCTAATTATAAAACACGTTTTATTGTTTTTCAACTAGTCTTTAATTTTGTCTAAATCCCATCCTGAGCGCCACTTAGGAAAATTTAAACGAAGTAGGCATCTTTACTTATGCTTAGTTAGGATATTGATTTGTCGATCAGATTGATACCTATATTTACAGAATCCAACAAATGCTCACGTTTCGGAAGTATTTAAAATATTGATGAGAACAAAATACACAAAAAGAAAGTGGTGCCTAACATAGCTAAATATTTAATTTAATTTATCTTTCTTAATCACAATAATAAATTATAACCGATGAAGGACATAATAGTAACATCGCAGAGTTGTGTATTTGACTGTACAGAAGTAGGATTAAGATATTCTAATTGATTGATACTTTGAAGGGAAGACTGTTCAAACAACGTCACCATATGGTTAGTTCTTATTTTGGGAGGAAATATATTTTTGTTGTTATATCGAAAGTAGTGTTTTTTTTTAAGTCCGCTAGTAAAATCCTCAAACATTAGTGTGTAGTTTGTTTATGCAAACAGTGGGGGTTTTGAACTTCAACACAAATTTAACATTCATGGTTTATCTTCCCCTATAACAGCGAATATCTAATGGAAAAACCTAATAGTTTCCCAGAGTGGTGTATAATATAAAAACAACAACAACAACTTCTGCACTTACATTTTGATTTTGTTCTAATTTAAGCTTTGCCCGGGCGCCATTTAAAAAAGAAACAAAAAGTTTAACATTTTATTTTTAATGGTACGTTAATCAATAATTTGATAGGTAAATACATGATTGCAACTAAGAAATACAAAGTTCAACTGTACTGGAATTTTCCAGAGTATATCCGGTAAAAAGTGTGAGTGCGTCGAGTGGACTCTTGCAAGAAAATCCCCATAACCACCACCCCATACATTCTACCGAGAGTACAAATAACTGATTAATGCATGACATTAAAATTAAAGCCATCAACATTAAGTAGGTAGGTATGTAGGTAGGTAAGTACGAGTATGTATGTATGTATGTATGCATGTGTATACGCTTATCAGTATTGACGTATTTGCTATGTATGTATGTTATTTCATCCTTCCGCGTTGGCAGGTAAATAGTCCATAACATAACTATAAATACATGGCAGCTTTAACAACTAAAGCTAACAACACAATCGCATATAGCACACACCTTTTTATGCTTGCACTTACATTATATATGTATGTACATATATATAATTATATTATTCAATGTATAGAGCAAAACAATCAGTGTGTTTGTGTGCAATTAATGCAGCATTAATTAATAATTAACAATTATGTATTTATTGTAGGTACATGCGTAATTAAATTTCATCAATCTTAGTTTATGTATACATACCTACATATGCAGAAACCTACATACCTAGTTTAGTTTTAATATAGAGGATGAGTTTGAATAATTTCTATCTACATAAAAGCTCTTAACAAATTGTCCTCAATCCCTCGGTCTCCATTCTTACCATCACCCATCAACCCCCCGCTTTGGTTTGGTTAACCAAATCAATTCCAAAAAGGACGAAATTTTATGGAGGGTAGGAGAGTAGAGTATCGAGCAACTTCGGACAATCTTTTGTCCAGCCCGGGATTTCGTATATTTATTAATAGAATCACACATATGTACGTTAAACATTTAATATCTGTTTACCTGATTTTCGAGAGTGAGAGATAGATAGAGATCAATCTCTGCTCTATACCTCTATACCTACTTTGCTGTAACTGAAAGTAGCAATAGCCCCAAATAGCTGAGTGTTTAACCCACTTCAATGGAGGCACTGCTGCGCTGCTGATGGAAGTATTCACTATATTCAGCCAGCAGTTATATGAGAATGGGAAGGTAGTTGGTTTTGCTTTGCGTTGCTTTTATGCTATATCAAAATAGCAACAACTCTAGACACCAGCGATATGATGACGGCTGGAGAGAATAACAAAAACAAAAAAGTCACCCCCTTTTGGCACACAAGGAGCAAAACGTGAATGGAGCATGACTCCAAAAACTGTAGCAAACTCAAAAGCAGCAGCAACAACAAAAACAACAACAACAACAACAAAAACAACTGAAACTGAAACACCGAGAATTAATGCTACAAGTATGATGAGATGAAAATAAATGTTGTGGGTGGAAAGCCAGATAACAGAGCACAGAGTATAGGTATAGGGCTCTTCTGATGGGCGGGCTGTTGGGTGTGTGAGGCAGCAGCAGCAGCAGTAGAAAAGTTGGTAGTTATGGAGTGAATAATTTTTCCAGGGGTTGTTTGTTGGCTATGCATACTTGTACAATATTTTCTCTATGACACGGCAATGCTTTTTAACGGTAGGTATATGCTTGCCATCAAAGCTTATGCTGCTGCATGTAACTATGAAAAATCCCAAGGAAAAGTAATTTCTGCTTTTTTCTTTTCGTTTTTGTCTATTGATTTTGTTTGTATGTTATATTTTGTTTTTCTCTATAGTCTCAAACTGTGGGATTTCAAATTCCAAGAAACTATGGCTGATGCCAACCAACCAAGAAAAAAAAACCGTTATTAAAAGGACACATTTTAGTATATGGAAAAGAAGAATCGAGAAAAAAACCCACCAAAGTTGGAAAACCTTTTATTTTTATTTTATATTTTATACATCTCGTCTATAAACTCATGATGGGATTGGGATGGAAAAAGTCATCATCATCATCGTCATACTCGTACATACAAAAATGTAGCTAGTGTTGGAAGCACAGTATCTCTATCTATGGTTCAGTAAAATTGTACTGGGTGGTAGTTGTTGGTTTGTTCCTTGTTACAAGAGAGCAACAGGGGTTTAACGAATCCCATAGAGTAAGTTATAGGTGAATTTGTTTTCAACTGAGAATTTCTATGGGAAAAGTATGCGCAGTAGCTACGTCGCACTACAAAATGGCTTCATATGGAAACTTTGGTACATATAATATAGGTAGAGCAAATTTTGCAGTACTTTGTGTTATTAATTCAGCTTTTATTAAAGCTTATTGCATTAAATATGTATATGTATGGATATATTATTAAATAAACAAATTTTGTTTTTTTTTTTCATTGAAATTCAAAATTTTGATGGTTAAATTCAAATATCTACCTATCCAATCATTTTAGGTCACCATTTTTAGAGTCCTGTTTTAGGATGGAAAATGGGGGGCACCATTGTATTACTTAAGAAAAAATCTCAAAAACTATGAAAAAGCTGCACTTTATTGTAATTTAAATATTATTAAGTTTTGCAAATACATAAATGTGTTCTGTAATTATACAGTGTGTTTCAAAAGTTTTATAACGTTTCCAAAAAATAACAATAATTTATTTTCACTTAGAGCTGGTAGGATTGTCATATACGAGTATATGTACCTATGTTATTTAAAAAAAAGCTTAGCATATTTTCGATTACATACACTGCACTGAAGGCGTCTTGTGATTAGAAACAAAATATGGGTAAATAGTTTTCAAATGTTATACCTACCTACCTACAATTATTGTTATCAATATTATTGCATTCCAATAATTTAATTTGAGAAACCACTTTTCATTGATGCCAAGAATTACTCTTGAAGAACTTTTCAGTTCCTCGCAAGAGGTAGTACCCGTGAAAAAATAAAAACTTTAGGTGGCACAGGCAAGGATTGAACTCAAGACCTCTAGCATCACACTACAGGTGACATTGAAATCTTTGAAATACAATTTTTTTAAGAATTTTAAAATAATTTATGTTTATATGTAGGTAGAAAAGAAGTTTTTAAACTGCAATCTCTACCAAAAAACTTGTACTATTTTTTAACCACGATTAATTTAATGTTTCTAAAATATAATATGAGCAAAATGTGTACTAAAATATTGAAAATAAAACACAAATTTATAAAAAGTAATATAGGTAGGTACCTACCTACAAGAAACCATAGAAAAAATTTAAAGTTTACAAAATACAAAAATATCTGTTAAAAAGAACATGTTTTTAATACAAAAATTTACATAAACACGTACATTATGTAGCTTGTGAAACTTAATCCTTAATCTTAAAACAATTGTTTTAGACAAACATTTTTTTTATGGAAAAATTAAATAACTACCTAAACAAATCTTTGGATTTTAAGTCCTATGGATTAGATCCTGCTCACTTGTAGGTCAACGTATAAATTGGAAAAACAAATGACAGACATGAGCTTAAAAATTCTAGATTTTCTGGTTCTTATTCATAAAGCTTCAACGACTCAACAGACTTTTGACATTTACAGATAAATATAAAACTAAGAAAATTAAAATGTGTTTAAATATAACCAATGCTGTGTTCAAAAACTGTAAGTTTCTTTTTAAAAATGCAATAATAAGATGAAAGAAGTTAAATTGTACAGTTCAAAATCGCTTAAGAATCATTTTCTCTTAAAAAATCCAAAAGAGTCGGCTTCGAAGCAGTCAATTGACATTGCCAATATACATACAACTGTTAACATAATTTTATGCACAAAAGATTTATTTTAATATTGACTGTGTGGCTTGACATGGCTGCTTTGCGACTCAAAATGTTTCAAAAAAAAACGCACTGTTTAAGTAAGCTACGCAGTACCTACAAATTTGGATACAAACTGCCAATATTTAAATTTCATTTCGATTCACTAAAGTATGCTACTTCTGTCAAGATTTTAGACGGGAAAAAGCCGTGAGTGTCAAAATAATGTATGGTTTTTCAATTTAATTTTGTAATTAATTTAACCCTTTATGTTCCTAGATTTGGATATATTGTGAAAATACATCTACATATGTATGTTTTAAGTTGAGTAAAAACTACATTTTATTTGTAAACATATCTTTTATAACTCGCTAGTGAACCCTGCAATTTTAAACACTACTGTAAAACTTATATTCAGCTCGTCCTGCACTTAATATTCACCATTTTTTTTAAATTTTAAAATTAGATAAACAAAATGGCGTCCTTATAGTTATTTATTCTTTAGGTTAAGTACCTACCCATACTCATTTTTAAAATTTCTACTTATGTTTATATGTATTATTTTTGTTTACTTATAGCTTCATTGTTATATATTTTTAAAAATAAAACAAAAATTGAGGCTGCCCTTTTCCGTATGGAAATTCGTGAATTTTCACGTAAAATATCTTCATCACTTCAATGTTTTCGGGAGTTCTTAAAGATCGACTGCGTTCTGGCCCTAGAATGTTCATAGCCGAAATACCAGCCTCTGCACCCACGAACGAATTAAATTCACCCTCGGCCCATTTCTTATTCGCCGTGTACCTATCCCGAAGTGTGAACAAAACTGTCCACGAGCAGTTACGTAGGAATCGTTACTTTTGAAAAATGCCTCGATGGTGAACGCGCGATGCTCACTTAACCAGTGGGACATTGTGACTTAGAAATAGCTACGATCACTGATTCCTATGATTACTTTTTGAAATAATCCACCAGACACCCTGTACAGATGTTTCAAACATATTTTTGTTGTTCCTCGAAGAACAAAAATTAAAAATGTTGACAAAGACACAAGAGAAGCATAATGAAGACAAAACACTACTAATAGTGTAACACGCAATGGAACTCGGCAGCCATGTTTATATGAAATTTATTTAAACTTAAATAAAAATGTAGGTACCTATGTTCATTAAAAATGTCCTATCTCTGCTGTTTTTTTTTTTTGTAAATTTGTAAAAATGTACCTATAACCTATACACAAGAAATAAAATTATTATAACCAACAAACAAAAACAGGAAATAATGGCCGCCTTTTATTTTCCACTTCAAATATTTGAATTCTGTGTACTAGTAAGTATACTTATGTATATTCTCTCTAACATTTTGCAAATGGCTACTCCTTGTCATTGTCAACGAAAAACGACGAAACGAATTAAATAACGAACAAAACATAATTCACATTTCACACTCAATACGAACGAGAAAAAATGCGCTCTTTTTATATTTTGTGATTCTGATTATTTCAACACATTATAAGTATTGGCGGCGCGGCGGTCGGCGGCGGCGGTTTCAGCGTTGATGATGATCAAACAACAATAAAAATATCATTTTTAAACTAAAACTTATAATACCTAGGTACCTACCTACATAGGTATCTTAAGTGCTCTGAGTTAAAGAGTTTTAAGTAGGTAGGTAGGTAGGTACCTACTTCTATATCAACTAATATACTTTGTAACTGTAAAAAAAAAAAAAATGGATAGTAAATTTCTTTCCCCTGCCCTGGATTTTATGTATGTAGTTCGAACAAACCCCCCTTTGCATCGGATTCGGGCATGAAGTTAGGTAGTTAATGCGCCTTTTTCCTCCCGATTATGCCCATAGCCCATCCGTTTGTTTGTCAGAGTCAGAGTCGCCGTCGAAGTAGCTATCGCATTAGCTGTCGCAGTCATCGTTGTCGTCACCGTCATCGTCACTGTCGCCTTTCAATCCATATCTGAACTAAACCCGAAGCAACCCCCTGTCCCTTCTGTACGTAGTAACTCCCCTGTTTGCTCCACGAACAAAGAGAAGCAACCCGCCCGCCACTGCTTCTACCGTCGCTGCCGCTGCCGTTGCCGCCGCCACCGCCACAACGCCTATAAAATGAAGCACCACCAGAGCAAACCAACCAACCCAATATACAGACACATACACCAGCAGCAAAGTGTTCGAGTTTTTTCCTCGAATTTTTTCGAGAATTTTTTTTTTTATGATGACGAAAACGTTTTCAAGACGTAATTTTTTATCAAATCAATTATTAAATAACCATATTTTGAAATATTTATCTAATCCATGCGAATCGTCGTGGAAAAATTGAGTTATTTCGTATTGAAAAACACTTTAAATAAAGAAAATCCGAATAGCGACGTCCATTTTCAGTACAAATTATATGAAATCGCCATGGAATTGTTGGAAAAGAAATTTTCATACAAAACCCACGCCAAAATGGGTCGATGATTTTTATAAATTTTATATAATAAATGGCAATTAATTTTTGTGGATTTTGGAAAATAAAATACCCCCAGGGTTTGTCGATAAATTGTAGAACAACAAATTTCACTCACCTGTGTAATTTAAATTAGTAATTTATATTTGAATATGGCCACTAAAAATTTATTTTGACCGAGAACCAAATAATGTATGTGGAATAAAACTCTTCACTATAATACTCAGCAGATCTGATGTAGAAGCAAAGGAAAGCCAAAGCCAAACGCCAAAGCCAAAGCAACGATATAATATACCTACGATACGAAACGAATACAACGAACCAAAACCAAGCAAAGCAAAGCTGAATTGAAAGCAGTACAAAAGTATCTATCAGATACGTTGAACGAAACGAAACGAACGAATATACTGTAGGTAGGTATATCTATGTTTATATTGTATGCTATGCTCTAACGATAGCAGCAATATACCGAAGAGATACGAATACGACACAACGACGACACGACCAGTACGACGAAAACGAATACAAGAGTATGAGAAAAAAAAATGTATTTCAACTTCTACTTCTACCGTTCTACCGTTTTTACCCCACCAGCACCACACAGTGTTTTTTGAACAAGCACTCTCAGCTCAGTATATTCAGTTTTAAAATGTAGATAGGATACGAATAGGAAGGTACAGTATCAGCTCTGTAGTAGGTATACCTTACCTTTTTCTTAGTGCTTGCTTAATGCTTCTACTTCTGCTTCTGCCTTTGGTTGAGTAAAATTTTACTTGAAAATTTTGTATCTTGCTTTTGCTGCTTTGCCTGTAGTTAGACTGTAGTGAGTACTGTTGCTGTTTCTGGTATGAAAATGAAAATGAATCCGTCGGATAGCCTTATGCCGTTTGCCGTATGTCGTATGCTCGACCAGCGACGTAGAGTGTTATTCTTTCGTTGAATATAAAATATTTAGTTTTTGGTAGTCGTGGGGTTCTTTCTTCGCTCAGGCTCAACTCTAACGCTTACGCTCACTATCACTAGGTATACGTATACACACAGCACAAAAGTATCTACAGCCAGTGACGATGATGACGACGACGGACGACAGCGGTAGTAGAGTTTATTGTATCTTGTATGGGAAAGCCAAAGCCAGCAAAGGCAAACTATATGAGCGACTATGATGATACGAGACGCGAACAAAAACGTACCAAGCAGGCAAACTGGCAAGCAGGGTGAAACAGAGAACAGGGAACAAACAGCCAACTACACTACAGTATAAAATTCAATATGTGTATCTCGAAATCTCTATGCTTTGCTCCTATATAACAGAAACAGAAGGCAGCAGGGTAGGCGATAGGCGAAGGCAAAGGCAAAGCCAGGCAGGCAGGCAGTAGTAGAAAATGTGAGTTCTCCCTTTCCCTTTCACCCCCTCAGGTTTATATACGAGTTGCTAGTATCTCTCTATACTTTTAAGAACCATGAAGTGGTTGTTGGTTGGTGAATGGTGAATGGTGAGGACGAGGAGAAATATGATGTTAAGGGCATTTAGGGGTAAGTGTCGGAGTACAGGGGGACAAATTGTGATGGCAGCACAGCACACACAAACAATCATACCCGACGATTTTATATGAAAACGCAGAACAGAAGCAAAGCATAGCATAGCATTTCTTTTCACTGCGTGCGAATAGAATATGGCAGATATTCAGCTCAACTCGAATATAAAATGTACGCAGCCAGCCAGCGTATCTATCAACTCAAATATTGAAACAACAACTGAAAAATTAAGGAATAAATACTTTGCTATTGCTACAATATCGCTGTTTTGAGGTGAAAACATGATGGAAGTAAAATATTTTTTTTTGAAATAAAATACAAATTTTACAAATTATAATAGATACGTATGTATGTAGATATATTTTTTTAAATATTTTTAATTTTTGAAAAATTGATTTTTCATGATGGCATTTAACTATGAGTTAATTATATCGTATAACCTACCTTCAGTGTTAAATCCAAAAAAAAACTAAAGCTACCAATTTCACATCGGGCCCCTTAACAAGAGGGCCTCATTCTTTGTTTCAAAGGTCTTATAATGGAAATAAATTTCATATACCTACCTACATAAGTATACATTGCTGGTTTGTACCCCATTGCTACAAAAGGAGATTCACTCACAGTAGCGGATTAAGAAGGAGGAAAAACTCATCTTAGTCCGAATGCAAATCACTTAACATTTGTTGCTATGGCTCAAAATTACCAAGGTTGCAAATTTCAAAATTGGTTTTATGACAAAAAAATTGCAAGCTATAATGATGACTTTTAGCTTATACTACTGTTTTAAAATTTGTATATTAATAAACTTTGACAGAATTCTAAACTTTTTTAGTAATATTTTTTAGTATTAAACATCTTACAGAAACCATCAATTCGGGAACGTTTTTCTAAGTTTGATAAAATCAACAAGAACAAAACAAAGCACATAATTTAAGCTTTGTTTAATAACATGGGTATATTATGTATCTAGTCTAGGTATATTAAATAAGCAATAATGAAAACAATACATACAAAATCTTCTACAAGGAAAATACGTCAAATCATATCCGGAAAGGTTCCCGAAATGACCGTTCACGAAATGACGATTTCAAATAAGCGAGGACTTTCATTATACGGCGCGGCGGTCATCTTAAATGCGATCTGACATTGTCAATAGGAAAATATTTGAGGTTACTTTGTTATTTCGTGTCGTAAAAAAGAATTTCATCTATAAATTAAATGTAATAAATACGTTCACGGAATGACGGACTTTTGATGTACGCTCTACGAATAATGAATAGAGAGGTACATACGTACCATTTAGATATAATTTATTTTACGATAAATACTTTCACAGCCGGCTTAGTTATTGTTGTCTTTCTCGACTGACGTTTGACACAGAATGGCTGCGTTTACTTAAAATTATTTTTGATCGATTATCGATATGTTCACTGAAATGACTTGTGCGGTATCGGACAAACTATTTTTGCATTTTTATAGTTAAAAAATAAATAATTTCTTAGTATTCTTTCTAAAACTAGATTTTGTATATAAAATACGGTGTATTAAGTAATGACCGGGGTTAAATACCTTACATTTTCCAATCATATTTTGTACTTGTTGTTGAAGATTTTACATAAGGACGCGTTCCCGAAATGATTTCTTATGCGTGTATATTGATTTCATTTAAAATTAACTCTATTACTAAATCATATTGTTTGATGGACAAACAAAACAGAGTTTTATTATTTTATTAATTTTTTTTCTCAATTAAGTCCAGATTTAAGACATTAAATTGCTAGCAAAGCCAATTCTGCACCTTGATGATTTTAGGCCCTATAGATTCGAAAAATATGAATGCGAGCCATATTTTAAACAAATTAAAAAAAAAAAAAAACAAAATATTTTTAAATTTTCTTTTCAAAAATAGTAAGTATACGTCACAGAAACCCAGTTTAATATGAGTTTTTATTTTATTTTAAAGCCTAGTACGCTGCTGATGCGAAACGAAATTTCCCATACAAAAATGACATGACGAAATCATAAACGAAAAATTTCGCTGTGCTTTTCGTTTTTCAGTACGCTGCTGAACGACGAAATGTGTCATTTTAGTGGATAGCTGTACTAGATTTCGTAGTACAATTCTCCACTCTTTTCGTTCTCAATTTAATTGCCCGGTATATTAATTGCTTGCGAAATTTTGACGTTTTATTTATTTATTGAAAAATTTTTCGAATATTTTCGTTTATGATTTCGTCATGTCATTTTTGTATGGGAATTTTCGTTTCGCATCAGCAGCGTACTAGGCTTAAAATTGAACTTCAACTTCCAGACAGAACTCTCCACAAATATTTTTCCGCTGTGGTTTTCGTTTTAATTTCGCTCTGCACTTGGAGACTGCCGAAAAATTTCGTTTCGCATCAGCTGCGTACTAGGCTTAAGAACGACATTTTTTCTATTCTATCCTTTTGAACGCCAGTTTTGCAATCTTGAAAATTTTGAACTCGAGATTTTGATCAAACATGACATTTCGATTGTAGAGAAGTCAAACAAAGTGGGTCCCATGGTTCCACCCGTCTGTCTGTCTCTCTGCTCGCCCCTAAAGCTTAAACAATGAGTCGCGCATTATTTTTTAATTTTTTTTTTAAATCAAAAATAACAGTAGTACCCATACAAATTTTGTTGGCCAATAAAATTAAGTTTTTTTTGAGTACCTAAATCAAGTGGCATTTAAATTTTTGAAGACAACTTATTTTCCAGGTGTATTTTTAAAAGTTTAAATTATAGGTACTACATTTTAACGGGGAGAGTACGATAACTTAGGCGACAAAGTTTAATGACGGATTTGTATGGAACAGTTAAAAACAAGCATTTTTTACTATGGGAAGGGGGGGTCTATCTTCCCCCGTTTAGGCGGTAGGGGCAGTTAGAAAAAATATGTACATTAAATGGAAAAAAAATAATTAAAAAATAACGGTAATACCCTCAATTAAGTGTTATACCTTTTTTTAAAGCCAACACTTTTGTCTATTAGCTTGCTTTTAAATCAAGTCAAAACTATGCATAGTTTTTGAAAAAAATTGTTTTAAAGTCAAAATTTGTGCAAAAAAAAGTTAAAAAAAAGGTTTAAAGTGTAATTTTTCAAAACTTTCAAATTATTTACTGTTTTTTTTTTTAGAATTCATTGATCTTATTTGTTTTTTATCAAAAACTGAAAACTAGATGACTTTATGTCTTCTAGTTCTTGAGAAAATTGAAAATTACCAAAATAAATATTTTAATTAAATTACTTTTTCCTTGCTTAAGTATTAACGTAGTCTTATTTTGATAGTAATAATCGAATATGGATTAAGATACACCTAGGGTAAATTAATTTTTCTTAAATCCAGCTTATTTAAATGCAAAAGAAACTTTGCATGCACCCCATCTTGCACCCTCCCCACCTTGCACACACTCCAACTTGCACCCACCCCAAATCCTATAGTGTGCCCAAGCAGGGGGGTTGCAGGGGGGCAGCATGCCCCCACTTACAGATGCCACTGTTGCATACACCCAAATTCGCGCACACCTTACTGTTGCATACACCCAAACACGCATTACGCATACGCCAATACCATTATTACTATCAAAATAAGGCCACTCAAGCAAAAAAAAAATAATTAAATTAAAATAGTAGTTGTGGTTATTTTCAATTTTCTCAAGAACTAAAAGACATAAAATCATCTAGTTTTCAATTTTTGATCAAAAACAAATAAGAGCAATAAATTCTGAAATAAAAACAATAGTAGATAATCTTGAAGTATTGAAAAAGTTACACTTTAAACCTTTTTTTAACTTTTTTTACTCAAATTTTGAGTTTAAAATTAAATTTTTCAAAAACTACGCATAGTTTTGACTTAATTTAAAAACTGGCTAATAGAACAGAATGTTGGCTTTAAAAAAATGTATACAACTTAATTGTAAGTATCACCGTTATTTTTTAAGAATTTTTTTCCATTTTAAGTAATAATTTTTTTAAATTGCCCCTCCTGCCTAAACGGGGGGAGATAGACCCCCCCTCCCATAGTAAAAAATGCTTATTTTTAACTGTTCTAAAAAATTCCGTTATTATATCTTGTCGCCTAAGTTATCGTACTCTTGCCATTTTAACAGATTGTTTGGATACGGGAGCAAGTTCTTGAGACCCAATCGTGCATTTTATTTTATCATTGAATTCTAAAATAAATACCGCTTATCAACATTAAATGAATGAAAATGTTCAGGTTTGGTAAGAGCTGCGGTCATTTAAGAAGGCAACAAAAAATGGAATTATTATTATGTATTTTGTTTTGAAAATGTCCATATTTTCTAAAATGCTTACTACCACTGGTAAAAATACCACTACTGGTAAAAATCGTATAGTGCTAAAAAACCCGTTGAATTAGCAAACTTAATGAGGCTGCAGTATTTAATAAATAAAAAATAAATTAGGTGGCGCAACAGTCCATGAAGAACCAGGGCCTAGTGACTTACAACTCTAAACCATTCCTGTGTGCGAGTAATGTTGTCAGAGATGGTAGGGACCTACAGTTTATATGCCGAATCCGAACGGCTAATTTGAGAAAGCACTTTTCATGACAGTCTGCAGTATTTAGGAAAAACAAAAATTGATTAACATTATTTCTGTTATTAACAAACAAAAAACTTATTTAACATTAAGCTAAGAGCTTCTAAAATCTAAATTTAATGGTGGACAAATATTTCTGCCGAAAAGTGAACTGAATTTAAGAAACAATTATTTAGAAAAGATAGTAATTCAAATTTTTGTTTGCTCAACATGCTAAAGTTAAAATAATGTCCTCCCCAGTTCAGTTTCAGTGTTTGTTTTTGACATAAAAAATAAACTAATGCCCCACTATTCTTTGAGGAACACAGACATTTTAGTATAAATTACTGGAAAAGAACATTTTTATTTTTTAAAATTGTAAGTTTCTAGATAGCTGTAAATGTAAATATTTGCTATAATTTTCTTGTTTTTCATGATGACTTAAAAATTATTACAAAGTTTATAAAAACGAACGTACTTATTACAAATAATTGCGAGTGTCAACTTTTGATTGATAGTTGATAAATATCAAAGTTAATTAACCAATTGATAAAAGAATTAATAATTTACAATATTCCAGACTGTTGTTAATGTCAAAAAATGTGTAAAATGAAATAGGGCCATATGTTTTTTTTTTTTCAGATTTGAAACGATGAAAAGGGGCATCTTAAGTTTTCTAAAAATAAGTTTCTTTTGAGAGAAGAATTGTTTTTATTATAAATATCTGTGAGACTTTTTTTTTTAAATATTTAAGTTATTCTATAAGTTTGTTATTAAATGTTTTTTTCTATTGATTTCATTTAACCCTAGAACCCTACCCAGGGTGCTGTATCACCCTGTACTTTATTTTACTGATAATTGTTTAGATCATCAAATTAAAATGTGTGCCAAATAGGTTAAATAGATGTTTTAAAAAACTGTTTGATTTATTCTTTTTAAATATTAATAAAAGTAAACAAACAAAAAAATTTATAAATGTATGTAAATAGGTTTTTATTTAATAATAATATGGGTAGTGTTCTAGGGTTAAGAAAGGGGGGGGGTAGTTGTTCGTATAAAAAAAAAACATTTTAGTATGCAAAATGGAGAGACCAGGTAACCCATTTTACAGTTTTTACTTGCAAAATAACTAGATGGCAAATATTGTATTCGTAAAAAAATAGAACTCTAAATTTTAATCAAACATGACATTGCGATGGTAGAGAAGTCGAAAAAAATGGATACCCTCATGCCGTCCGTCTGCCTAGCTGTCTGTTTGTGTGTCTTTGGAGTAACTTCAGTTAAAATATTTAGGTATATTATTTCATAATATAATATTCGAAAAATTTTCATAAGTTGTTAGATTTCACCTGTTTTATAAAAGTCTTAAAAAAACACCAAACCATTTATGCTTAAAGTTGTACTTGAGTGCTATATAAATATTTATGTTTAATTGAGATATTGAAATATAAGCTGCATTGTTTTTTTTTTAAAAGCAGTTTACACAATCATTTTTTGTATTAAAAGAAAAAATGGAAATATGTAATCTTATTTCACTTGTTCTTTGTAAATTTTTCAAAAACACGCTTATTTGATTGTAAAGTTATTTGTTCCAATGTACATATGTATGTATATACTTACAGCCTTATTTAAAAATGCTGTATAGAGCCTATATAAAGTTATGTAATCTCTATAATGCCTCTAAACGCAAAAATGCTATTTATAAAACTTATGCAAGGTTGCATAGTCTCATAATAAGCTAAACGCGTTTTGAGGTTGAATAGAGACTACATAAGGAAAATGTCATTATGATTTCTCTCCATTTATGGAATTAAAATAAAAACAATAATGCCTCTCCATTTTAGCTCGTTTATTAATGATTTAAAGAATTTAAATCGCGTTTTACCGACTCCAAGAACGCGGAAAGTTTATAAAAAAAGGTTCAATCTAATGAGCCTAAGAAACGAAGAATTTAAAAAAAAATACAGATTTTCGAAAGAGAATATCATAAAAATAATTGGAATTATTTTTTTATATTTTATTTGTTATGACAAACAGCTGATTTGATAGACAGATAAATGGAATAGATTGCTCCATTTTGGTACTTCTTCTTATCATCAGTCTTATTTAATAGAATTCAGTCTTATTTAATTCGCTAAACAGATTAATAGTTATACAGTGCATAAGGATTTATGTAGGCTCTATGTAACGTTGCGAAAATTCCCATTTATAAAAAATTCTGCTATAAATTTTAGTTATACAATGCTTATATCAAAAAAAAAGTACCAAAATGGAGCAATCTATTCCATTTATCTGTCTATCAAATCAGCTGTTTGTCATAACAAATAAAATATAAAAAAGTAATTCAAATTATTTTTATGATATTCTCTTTCGAAAATCTATATTTTTTTTTTAAATTCATCGTTTCTTAGGCTCATTGGGTTGAACCTTTTTTAATAAACTTTCCGCCTTCTTGGAGTCGGTAAAACGCGATTTAAATTCTTTAAATCATTAATAAACGAGCTAAACTGGAGAGGCATTATTGTTTTTATTTTAATTTCAAAAATGGAGAGAAATCAAAATGACATTTACGAAATAATAATAATAATTTCCTTATGTAAGCTCTATTCAACCTCAAAATGCGTTTAGCTCATTATGGGACTATGCAACCTTGAATAAGTTTTATAAATGGCATTTTTGCGTTTAGAGGCATTATAGAGATTACATAACTTTATGTAGGCTCTATAAAGCGTTTTTAAAAAAGACTGTTAATGTTTAAAAAAAAAACAACAATCATATCTAAGTAGGTACCTATACAAAAAAAATCAAAATACACATTTTATTTTCAAAATTTGTATAACTCGCCCTTACAAAAATAATGTTTGAGTTTTATCTATGCACATTTCTTTACTAATACTATTTATTGTATTTTTTTATAAACTCTGTATTCTAAGTATATCTACTGTAGACACTTTTTTAGATTTCAAAACGAATGTAAATAAATCATTTCTTTGCATTTGAGTATGGCATCTAACTGCATTTCACTTTCAAGCTGAAAAGTAAGATTATTTCTATCAACGAAAAACAACCCCATAAGTTCTTCAACCTTCCCTGAAGAAAATGTCTGATACACCAAGACCAAGTGTCGAGTTTTGCATCGCATCGCTTTTGTTCGTCATCATCATAGTCATATCAATAAAATTGGCTTATCAAAATCATTATAATACAACTACAGCGCAGCGACCCAATCCGAATCCGATACGAAGCAAATTCAGCTGAGATATAAAGCTGAATCTTTTTTCAATTCCAAAACGGTATAGCAGGGCAGATAGAAATAAACTCATTTAGGCTTGATGCTTCCATTTTTCTGTTCTGAACGAAAACGAAGAGAAGTATTTTTTCACACGATGCGATGGATGACACAGACAGGATGATGCCTGCCCGCGATACGGCTATGCTATCTCCTATCAAGAAAGGTACACCATATTACTCCATATAACAAAGGAGAGGGCTGGCAAGCAGACACCACACCAGGCCAGGCAGGCCAGTGTCAAACATTATACAAAATAATTCCCTTCTTTTCTTCTCCTATGCCATCATCGTTGTAGTTGGTTTTCGTTTTATATCGAAAGTCGAATACCTAAGACTAAGACCTAACCTACCAAGCAAATATTCATATGAAATGATAGGAATATTCATTGAATGAGGTCTGTCGACGCGTAATGCTTAAGCAATGCAACGCACTCCATCGCATTTGTGTACGTGAAATTCTTCCAAAGCAAAATGCCAGGCCAAAGCGGATGTATGCCAGCCATATTTTTCATACAAAGTCAACGACGAATAACGATGCGAACGGCCGGCGGCGCGGCGCGGCGTTGCGCAGCAGTTGTGTAGATAGGTAATGATGGCTATGATGCCATCGATGTTGTTGGAGAGCGCGGGTACACATGCACCAGATTTCAATATGGCTATGCTATCGATGTTGGGTGAATATTTCAACGCATCGAATCGCATTTTGTATTTGTTTGATAAAATAATTTATACTGTTGAGTTTAGTTTAATAATTTGTATAATTTTATGTATTTAGAAATATGATATTTTTCTAATGGAGATTAGTAAATTGGGGTATTTTTGGGAAATATTAATTTGTATTTATTAGAAAAAAACACCCTAGTGAGGTAAAATTGAAATTTAATGGAAGCTATGTCCGGCGCAGTTGTTGGGAACAAAGTTCTCTTGATATACCTACCTAATCAGTAGTCCGATTTCTGAGGTATGTTTAAATGGAGGTTTGGTGCGATGATATACGACTGACGTTATACTTTGAATCGAGGTTTGAAAATTATATGGTGTCAAAAAGGAAACATTGAGAAAAAAGTACGGAATTGAATTTGGCGTTTTCAGTTGAAACGCGAACAAAAAAAATATAAGTTTTAAGTTCAATTGCAAACCCTAATGGAATTTGACAAAAATAATTATAAAAAAAAGCTCTACTATTCCAACATTAAGAGTTCAGAACAATAATTTGTATTACTTAAGAAGAAAAGGTTAATGCTTTGCGGACATACCTATTTAACCATAGTAATTTAGTTTCTGCTCATTTGAGTCATCTTGATACTTTTATTCTCATAAATAAAAAGAGACTTGGATGCGCCCCACACTGATAACTTCCCATCCCGTCTGTCGATTTGTCTTGCTTAAAAGTTTGTAGGTTTTCGTGTTGGGTTAAAAAAGTTGTTAGTTGAATTATTCTTAAAAAAATTTAAAATTACCAACAATATTTTTCATATAAAGAAATAGTTTAATTAAAAAATTTAGTTTTATTAAATAGATTTTTAGTCGAAAACAACTTTTTACCAATTTAAGTACCTACCATTTCTTAAATTTTTACAAATTGGATGAATCAAGTTAATTTGAGAGATATCAAGAACCGAACATCAATTTTTACCAAATTTGCGTACTATTTTTTGTAGATTTTATTTTTTTATGAAAAAACGGACTGTTGGATTTTTATAAAAAAAAAACTACTGAATATCGAAAACAATATTTTCTGTGAAATAAAAAGAGTTTGAAGACAATATTTTTAATTTTTGAAAAGCTATTTGAGTCGTAAGTAAATTTTTACCAAGTTTTAGTATTGTTTTTTGTTAGGTTTTTATCTTTTGTAAGAAAACTGTCAATTATATTTTTGTCAAAATTTTACTGAATGTTGACAACAATATTTTTTAAAAGATAAAAGTAGTTTAAAGCTATTTGAGTCCAAAATCAATTTGTACTAACTTTTATTAATTTTTTTGTTAAGGTTTTTATTTTTTGTAAAAAAAAAACTTTCAATTCGATTTTTCTCAACGTTTTTCAGAATGTTTCTTATAAGTTAAAATAAGTTGGAAGCCATAATCTCAATTTTTTGAAAAGATATTTGAGAGTCGAAATTCAATTTTTACCAACTTTGAGTAATGTTTTTTTGTAGTTTTTTTTTATAAAAAAAAACTGTCAATTCGATTTTTCTCAAAATTTTGCCAGATGTTGAAAACGTTATTTTTCTTTGCACAAAATTGTTTTGGTGATAAAATCATTTTGTATTCGTAAAATTTTCGAGGTAAAACATTTTTTTCAGTTTTTTTGATTTATAAAAAAACCGGTAATTGGATTTTTTCAAAAAAACTTGTTTGGTATCACGTTACAATACATAGTATAAAATTTAATTCAAGTCTCTAGCGTTTTTGATTCATGGGATATTTGGGGTTAACCAAAATTTTCACATTTTTTTAAAACTTCTATCGTAAAAAAAAACCCACGGAATTTTCTTGAGAGGTCTTCCTGCATCTTTCTGCCTTATTATCTGTATAAGAAAATTTATTTGAAGTCGATATCTCTTCTAGTTCTTGAGCTATGGACGACGAAAAAAACTTCGCGAACGTACGGACGTACGAACGTATGTACACACGCACGCACAGACATCTTTCTAAAAATCTTTTATTTCGACTCTAGGGACCTTGAAACGTCGAGAAATGTCAACATTTTCAATTTGACAAATCGGACCCATTACAAAGTTAAAAATTAATCCAAAACGTATTTTTAAAAACTATGAAAGTATCACAATCAAGGTTTTCTCGAAACTTTATATAGAGTCAAAGAAAGGCTCGAACTAGAGCTTTTAGACAAACATGACATTACGATGGTAGAAAAGTCGAAAAAAGATGGTTCCCCGATTCCATCCGTCTGTCTGTCCTGGACTCTAAAGCCTAATCCATTGTATGGATTGAAAAACAAGGATTTCATCCGATTAGCGTAAGGCGTTTTTTTTTAATACGAAAAACAACAACAGTCCCCATACAATTTTTTTGGTTAAAAATTGAAAATTAGAACTTTTTCGAAATGAACCGATAGGTGTTTTCAAAACTTTCTATAAATTTGTTGTTATTAATTTGGCTTCTTTCTAAAAGAAAAACGTATTTTAATATTGCTTCAGAAAATCATTAATTTGTTTTTAAGTTTTCTCAAGAACTAATGGACCGATTTCAATAATCTTCTCTGCAAGTTCCTGTTGATGATCAAATGTTCAAATTGATAAAAAAAATTAAGTTAATCTAGGTTTAAATTAAATGGGATTTAAATTTTTGAGAAAAATTTATTTTGCAGGTACCTATACATTTTTAAATCTTAAAATATATTTAATATTTTGAAACAGACTTTTTGGAAGAAATTGGCAAGTTCTAGCGACCCAGTCATGCTTTAGAACTGAGATAAACCAAATCATCTCATTTTCGATACTTTGAATCCAAACTATATATACAACACATCAGAATATGATAAAACTCGACCTCCTTATCTAGATTATTACAAAAACCTCGAGGGAACCTAACCTACAGAGAACTGTGAAATTAACAACAGCTTTAAATTATACCGCCAAAAATTATATCCTGCAGTTTATTCCAAAAACTATTTGTGTGTTCTTCTGAAAAAGAGAAAATCAATGCAACAAACAATTTTCAGAAATTGTGGCCTCTTTTTCCTTAAGAAGCCATAATGTTCAATTTCATACCTAACCCGTAACACATTTTCTCCCTATATGAAAATAAATAGAGGATATACCTAAAGGACATTATATTTATGGTTGGATAATAATGTACTTTATACGTGCGTCGTCTTGTCGTCATCCATAAGTCGCTTCATCACCCTAGGTAGGAAGAACCATTTAAAATATGTGTCAAACTCGATAAAATTATTCTATTCAAAATTGTGAAACGTTAGAAATCTAGGAAAGGTTACCGAACCGAACAACAGTATTTTTAATGTTTAACTTTTTTCGAAAACATTATTTTTGGCGGCAAAATAAAAATACAATGCATAAAGGAAGAGGATTTTCTTGCAGTAGAATTTTGTGGGTTTTATTTATAGTTGTAGTCTCATAGGACATCATCAGTGTGAAGTGGAGTGGCTTTTGTTTATTATTTTTTTTAAACCAGCAAAAATGTAGATCTATTTAGGTACCAACAGAATTTTCTTTGAAAGGATATATAAAAATAATGGAGTGCGAAAAAAGAAATTACATTTTTAGATTAAAAAAATACATCAAGCTGTGTTTTAGAAAATCTGAAACATCCTTTTGTTTTTATTTAATATGCTTTAGTTATGTTCAGATTTTGTCTTAAGCTATTCCTAATGAATAAGTTAACAAACAAAAGTATAATAAGTAAATTTATAAGCATCTGCAAAAATATTAATAATATTCATATACCCACTGTAAATAATTTAAGTATTTTAGGAATTTTATTTGATAGCAAATTTAACTTTAAGAAATAAGCTTCTAGACTCAATGTAATAAAATACTTATCATCACAGAATAGTTTTGTTCATACTAACACCTTAATTAACATAACGAAAATGATTTTTTGCTCTAAAGTTGACTACGGACTAACCATTTACGGAAAATGTGCCAAATCTAATTTGAAAATACTAAATCCATTCTACCACGCAGCTATAAGAGCAAGCCTTAAAAAAATGCTTTCATACCACACCAATCAAGAATATGATGACAGAAGGCGGCTTTCATCATTCCATCGAAGAACAAAATGAAATTTTGACATTCAGGCTATTCCCGAAGATTTACGAATCATACGCCTCTCCAATTCACACGCAGATAAGATCTTGAGACGAAAGAAGACACACAAACAACCCTCAACACTTTACAAAGCTCTAACTTTCGGGAAAGACGTCATTGAAATCAACCCCGTCGTAAAAAGCATAAGTATCGAAAAACACCCTCCTTTGGGCGCTTCCTATAGATTCTATTAACACCAGTTTGTCAAATTACCCGAAGAATACCACACCTAATGAAATATATACCCAACTATTCCTTGATCTCCTGGACAGATATCCCAATCACCTTTGGAACATACTTTACACCGCGACGACGACGGCTCCAAAAACAGTGAGGGAACCGTATTTGTAGTTGTTGACAAAGATACGAGTAGCCAGATTTTTTCTGGTGAGAAGCTCCCATCATACTTTTCTATATTCTCTACAGAAGCCTTAGCTATACTCAAAGCTACTAACCTAGCAATTTCATCGAATAAGAAAACCGTAATCTTTACAGATAGTCTTTCTACGCTAACCGCTCTAAAAAATATTAAACACCGTTCAACATATATTAACAAAATTCGTGATAACATTACATCCCAAGGAGCAAAATTACAACTTATCTGGATCCCGGGACATGAGGGGATTAAAGGTAACGAAGCAGCAGACCCTTTAGCGAAATCCATTTCCATATGTACCAATACAAATATAAGCCAACAACATCCTCTCAAAGAAATTTGTTCTCTTTCCCTGTATTTTAAGAGTAACTTTTAATATTGTTCACTTTTTACTTGCGACAATCAAATCGACATTTTTTTCATTTTCTTATGCCTAAATATAACAGCAGCCCCATATATGTAAATGTTTTGATCAAAAATAGAAAGTTCGAATCTTCTCAAAAACAAACCGATAGATTTTTCTAAATATTCACTAACATTTTTATTCTTAATTTGGATTCTTTAAATATAAAAAAAAATATTTTGTATTGCTCCAGAAGGATACCCCCATACAACAGTTATTTCGTTTTAAGTCCACAAAGCCGTCAGAGTCGCAAACACTTCGATACATTACCCTGAGACTCCACAAGAGTAAAATCCAATCCAACTTCTCTTCCGCAATCTCATCCGCAATCCATTGTTTTTTTTTTTTGACTGGGCATATTATGTCTTGCCATGAGCAACCTCAAATGTCACATTTGACACAACGGTTAATCTGTTGTTTAGTTTTAGTAACTTAATAGGTATAAAAAATATGTAGGTATGACCGCACTCGACGACAATTGAAACGAAATGAAATTTTAATTTCAAAAAGACTGGAAAATGGACGCTCACCACTACATACAATACAAACGTCAAATTTGATGACAGGATTTTGATCCGCTCAAAAAATCCAAACTGCGATGACCGGATCATGGATTGGATGTTGGATTGTTGGTCTCTACGCCTAACGCCTAACGCGAGCTCGTTAATTATAAAATTTAAAATCAATCGACCCAATGGTTTGCGCTGTAGGGGCCAGGAGAGACAGAAAGACGGACGGAATCAGGGGACTTTTGACTTCTCTACCATCGTAATGTATGTAATGCATGATTAAAACCTCGAGTTCGAAATTTTTTACGAATGCAAAACTTGCTATATAGTTCCTATGTCGCAAGTAATATACATATGTAGTTCCATGTGTCACAATCAAAAATACAAGTCAAGTAAACCATGTGATCTTTACTTTTAAAAATTGTAAAATAGTACGATGCTTAAAATTCAAAATGTTTTGTAATTAAATTACAATTATTGTAAGTAAGTAAGATGGTAAGGTAAGTTTCTAGTATCTGATTGGCCAGCTGCAAAAAAATGATTTGTTTTTGTGGCGCCTGGAACACGATTGGAATTGTTTTTTAACTGTCTTATTGTATTAGTGCAACTTCCTATACTTGTTAACGAGTGCGTTAGAGCTGTCAAATTTCCAGCTAAACATTAGCAGTGTTCCATACCTAGTTTCAGACAGACAGTTTCAGACTGAAAGTTTAGTCATTTTTAGTCCGAACTCCGAAGTCATTTCACACTTTAAAAGTTGTGCTTATTCTTACAAAAGAGAGCGCTCGCGAGAGAGTAAAACATTTCCACTTTTAGCCAGGATTTAGTCAGAGGAAATTCTGGTGATTTCTGGGCTGGCTGTTAAATTCGATTTGACGTTCACGGCAAGTAATGACAGTAATGTAATGACTATGGGTAAATGTGAATATTGTTCATATTTTATATTTCCTTTAATTAATCAAATAATTTTCGTAAAAATTATATCTTTCTATAAATATGTTAGTGAAGAAGAAATGTTTAGTACACAAATATATATGTACATATATGTAATTATCAATATTTATTGAAAATTGTAGTGATTTTTTTTTCAGAAAACAAACTCCTTTAAGTTTTATAATTTAAGGAATAATTTTATTTTTATTTAAAATAAATGTAAGTTTACTTTTGTTGATATTTATTTTTATTGGATTCTTATTCATGATTAAGCTGATTAAAATTTATCAATGATCTTCGGTAACTCTGCTCGAGTATATTTTTGACGTTAAAACCCTAGACCCGTGTATTGGGCACTCAGTGCCCAATACAATTTTTAAATGAAAAAAAAACTTATAAGTTCCCCATTTACATGCCTAAAGGAATTTTATATTCAGACATACAGTACCCAAGTAAACGAAAATGAACGTTTTACATCTATTTTTTGACATTTGAGGCAGGTAAGGGTTGCAATTCAAAAATGCAAATTTCGTGTACATGGGCACTCAGTGCCCATACGATTTTTATATGAAAATTGATCTTTTGAACGGTTTTGACAACGGTATTTCCATAATGTTTGGTGTTTTTTTATTGTTTATTAGCTTTACACTAAACAAAATATAATCATTGAGTTAGTCTGTGCTAGTTTGTGCTTTTATAACGAGAACAGTGTTTTTTTTTACTAAAGTGAAATTGGAAAAACCTAAAATAAGTAAGTAGGTACTGTGTGAAGCTATATATGGTTTTTTGCTATTTATGAATTTTCTGTAGAATATGGATAATAATATTATGAATCGTATACTGTTCTTGCTCAATGCATCTTCGAGCAGAGATTTGAATCAAGCAGAGCAGGAATTTTTCGATGAACACTACGATTGGTTTTTGAACGACGAAGAGGGTGGAGATCAAATGGCTAGTCCAAAAAACTCAGATGATGAAGAAAGCGAAAATGGTGCAGATTTTTCAGATGCTGATGATCCAAATTACGATCCAAACGAAGCTATATTAGACATTCGTGTTCAAGAGGCTGGGTTGGATATGGAGGAAGAGGCAGAAGTAGAATCGAAGCAACAACAAGAGCTTCGTCATGTGGAATCAGTGGCAAATGAACCCGCAGCACCTAATCGAGGAATGCAATACTCAGCTCGAAATATAAAATTCTCTGAAGAACAGCTAGAGCTCGTAATGAAAGGCTAAACATATACGCCTCATGTTCTCAGACATTTGCGTCAAAAATGGAATGTTTTAAGACGTTGATCACTCCAAACATAATCCAATGGAAACAAATAAGAAATCCAAAAGAGTTTTCCAGGAAAATCGGTTATCTGACCAATCTAAAGTAATGTGTCGGTGGTATGAAACAACAGAGGATGAAATGTAAGCGTACATTGCCTTATTACTGTACGCTGGCGCTGAAAAAGCATACGGAGACTTGTTTCACCAAAGTAATATGGCATTTTACCGCGCGGTAATGTCCTTAGAGAGGTTTGAGCAAATAAACCATTCAAAATGTACATGCCTAATAAACCAGGAAAATAAGGCATCAGAACTTTTTGGATTATGGATGCTAAAACAAATTTCCCTCTTCAAGGAGAAATATATGTTGGTCAACAACCAGGCGATAATGGGTCTGAACTCTGAAGGTACGAGTATATCCAATCAACTTGTTTCTGGGTTAGGGATACAATATTATCACGGATAATTATTTTACTTCAGTGCCATTAGCACTTGACTTGATGCATTAAAAAACAACATTGGTCGGCACTATAAAAAGTAACAAGCCAAAAGTTTTTACACCCACTGACAAAGAATTCTAAAGAAGCAGAACTAAGTTTTCATCCGTATTTTGCTACTCGCGATGTATGCAATTGTGTAGTTACGCAAGCAATACAAAAAAAATGTGCTCATGCTCTCAACGGCTAATCATGAGGACAAAATTGATGAGGTCACTAAAAAACCGGCTGTCATTATGGACTATAACTCAACGAAAGGTGGAGTTGACACTTTCGACCGTATGGTGACAGTTTACACCTGCAAGAGGAAGAGTAATCGGTGGCCAGTTACCTTATTTTACAAACTTTTGGATTGTGCAGGAGTTGTATCTTACAGGATGTTTGATGTCTGTCAGCCCAAATGGTATACTACCAAAGAGATCGGAAAAGAGGAAAAAGTTTTTGAAGGAGTTGGCTTTAGAGCTTGCTAAAAGCCATATAAGAAATAGTATAGCTAAGCCAACTCTTCAAACAAATGTAAAAACTGCTATGAAACTAATAAGTTACGAAATCGAACCCGTAAAAACCGTACCCAAAATACGAATAAATAATATAAAGCAACGCTGTGATTCCTGCAAAAAAGAAAAAAAGACAACAAAACTACGGCTGTCTGCAATCTCTGCTATGTTGCAGCTTGCAGTAAACATTATGAAATGGTGTGCGAGAAATGTTTTGTTGCCAAAACTACACCGGATGCTGAGGAAACCGAAGAAGATAATAATTTTGATGAAGATTCACTTCCGTCAACTTCAGCAGGTCCACCAGCAAAGCGCCAAAAAAAAAGAAACCACGTAATTTCAAGAATTTCTTTTTATATATTTATCTAATAAAAAAAATTTAATCAGTTTATAAAAGGTTTTTTGTTTTTAATAAATAATATACAAACAAAAATTAATTTTTGTAAAAAAATCTATGTTTATTTGACACTTTCTAAGGAATTCATAGGAAAATTCTTCATGGGCACTCAGTGCCCAAGTACGCTAAGACTAGAAATTTCTAAGTGCACGGGTTTAGGGAAAAGTATTTCATCCCCACTCCTGAAATTTGACATTTGGCCAAATTTAAGTGCGAGAAATGTCTGGAATACAACTATTATTTTCTAATTGTATTAGTATAAGTGCAAAGGGGGTAAATCTGCCGAAAACTCCATATCTGTAGATTTGATCTTCAATTAAAAATAAATCAATTTATTTAATTTAAATTTCTGTTTTGACAGATCTAGATCAAAAAGAAATTGATTTATTTTGCTCATAGAAAAGTCAAGTCCACTTATGTCAAAATGTCAGCTAAACTTCATAACTCTGTGATTTATTCATTTAGTGCACAATTTTATTTAAAGCTTTTTGTAAAAGGGTTCCACATCATATTGGAAAAAGGACTTATTTTCCTAACAATGAAAACACTTATTAAGGATTTTTACCTTGATAATATTTTTGGAATTCTTGCAAAATATAAGAAGGTAGCTTCCTTGGTCTAATTTTGCGTTCAAAGAATACAGTTGACTATAAACCGAGTGCAAATATTCGGTTAAATATTCGCTAGTAAGTATCGGGTGATTTTTTTGAGGTTAGGATTTTCATGCATTAGTATTTGACAGATCACGCGGGATTTCAGACATGGTGTCAAAGAGAAAGATGCTCAGTATGCTTTGACATTTCATCATTTCTGGTTGAATGACTACGTAAATAAGCAAAATTGCCGCATTTGGAGTGAAGAGCAACCAGAAGCCGTTCAAGAACTGCCCATGCATCCCGAAAAATGCACTGTTTGGTGTGGTTTGTACGCTGGTGGAATCATTGGACCGTATTTTGTTAAAGATGCTGTTGGACGCAACGTTACGGTGAATGGCGATCGATATCGTTCAATGCTAACAAACTTTTTGTTGCCAAAAATGGAAGAACTGAACTTGGTTGACATGTGGTTTCAACAAGATGGCGCTACATGCCACAAAGCTCGCGATTCTATGGCCATTTTGAGGGAAAACTTCGGAGAACAATTCATCTCAAGGAATGGACCGGTAAGTTGGCCACCAAGATCATGCGATTTGACGCCTTTAGACTATTTTTTGTGGGGCTACGTCAAGTCTAAAGTCTACACAAATAAGCCAGCAACTATTCCAGCTTTGGAAGACAACATTTCCGAAGAAATTCGGGCTATTCCGGCCGAAATGCTCGAAAGTTACCCAAAATTGGACTTTCCGAATGGACCACCTAAGACGCAGCCGCGGTCAACATTTAAATGAAATTATCTTCAAAAAGTAAATGTCATGGACCAATCTAACGTTTCAAATAAAGAATCGATGAGATTTTGCAAATTGCATGCGTTTTTTTTTTTAAAAAAAGTTCTCAAGCTCTTAAAAAATCACCCGATAGTATTGGAGGATAGTTCTGGATTGCCCAAACAAAAAACAACATAAATGACCGAAACTTTCAAAACATCTTATCGTAAGCATTTTCTTTTGTAATATGTTTCAACTGAAGTATATGTATGTCCTTTTTCAAAAGAAACAAGATAAGGAATAATTCTAGTCGATGGCGGTGACATTAACAGATTTTCTTTCCAAAAAAGGGTTTTTAGATATTCTTCTCGCATTATAACTTAAATATGAATTTTTGTCATGTGACAGTCCCATCTGACTCGGACGTAGTCTAATCTGAAAGTCCAATCCATGACTTTTTCTAACATTTGTAGCCTTATATTGGAAATAACAAATGTCGGCGAATGTTTTCCTTCAAGTGGACGGGATTGTCGGTGGCGTACACTAGGGACTTTACATATCCCCACAGCAAAATGATCAAGCAACGTTAAATGGCACGGTCTTGGAATCTAATTCACGGGTCCGTAACGTGACGCAGTTAACAAAACGCTTCCTTCAAAAAATGAATTGTGGTACGAGCTATGTGACATGTTGCACCGTCTGCGTCTTATTGAAACCACAGCTCATCTATATCATGGCTGTTGAATTGATGAACGAAAAAGTCACAATGGACAGTAACCTTCTGGCCAGCATCGTTTTTAAAGAAGTACGGACCAATTATTTTACCAACCCATAAAGCACACTAAATTGTTAGTTTTTGTGAATGTAAAGGTATTCTCATTTTTTTTTAGGATTATCATCACTCCAAATACGACAGGGTCGTTTATTGACATATTCATTGAACCAAATGTGAGCTTCATTGCTAAACAAAATTCGCTCATGAAAATTGGGATCAACGAAAATCTTGTTGGGCCCATTTACCGCATCTACGCCTTTCTAGGTGATCCTGTGGCTTCAATTCTTGAAATTCCAAACCAAACAAAAAATAATCACTTGACAGCTTTCAAAGTGGCCACCAGTTAATAGTGGCGCCAACTTCAAAAAACACCCGTTACATATCGAGGTACAAAAATGATCCGTAATTTTGCCTGTCTATTTAGAGCAACCTAGATCGATTTAGTTTAATGTTAACTTAGGCATAGTTTTTTCTAAGTACATTTGATGTTTCCTAAAAAAAGAAACAACTCCAAGAGTGTGCCTAGGTACAGCATTTTCATTTTCAAAAGTCACCTTTAGGATATTGCCTTTTCTTAAGGGTACCTAGATATAATGAGATTAGCTGCAGGGCTGTACCGGTTATACGGAATCTGATGCATTTGTAACAAACACGCAACGGGAGTTTTTTATTTTCGTTTCTCTTAGAAAAAGAATAACATTAAACACAAAGGGATTGTAACGAATATTTACTTGTGAATCTTGTGATGAATAAAGAACCTCTCTGATGGTTGTTGCTAACTTATGCCTTGTCATACCCTTTAAGTATAGGAAATAAGGGTAGGTCCATTGCAAGAATAGATTAACCTACATGGTAGTTATTCATAGTATGTCCATGTGTCTTCCTTTGTTACTTTCGAATATTGTTGATTATTATTGTCCCATAGGTAAATTGTGTTTAGGGTAGTTTCTAGAATAGAAATATAAAATTATATATTCAAGGATTTCCTATTATTATATGTTTTTTTTTTTCTTGTGTGCTTCAATTTTATCCTCTAAAAAAATTATTACGAGTGCTACTGTTCATTTTAAAATTATAATGTATGTATCTACGTAGGTAGGTACTGTTCTTCCAATGGATGATTGATGAATGGAATGGTTATGTGACAAAAATTCGATCGTATATTGTGTAAGGGTCACATCGTATTATGTAAGGGTCACATAACCTATACAATTTTAAATTTTTCCTGAGAAACTCACCAAATATTCCAAATTATTAAAAGCTGGGAAAAAAACTCTAAAAAATGTAAGAAAACGTAAAAGTATTAGCCATAAATGGTGCTGAAATAAAACTGCAAAGATGTAAAAACATCCAATATTGCAAAAGACATTCAATAGACAGTCAGCCAAAGTACCAAGGAAACAAACAACAAATTTTCGCATACTTGCTTATTTTATGAGTATGTCAGGGTGACTTCCTAACCACGTAAAGAAAGAAACTAGTTGCACCAACCATTGCATCGGATACGGATGGATTTACTGTTGACAACCCACGCAAACGATTTAAGGACAACGTCAGGTTGACATCCTGACCACGTAAAGTAAAAAAACTGCCATTGGGCAGGTTCAGCCGACATAAGGGACTTGGAAGTAAGGCAAGTTTCTAGCATCTGATTGGCCAGCTGCCAAAATGTTTGCTTTCCAATTAAGGCAACTTTATTGGAAAGTTGACTGGAAAGTTATAGTCAAGAAAATTCTCCATAACTATCAAATCAAGTCAACTTATGTCAAAATTACAATTGATCATGTTTTTTAATTCAACTAAAAGCTGAACTTTATTACTCAATGATTTATTTATTTTCTGAACAACTTTATTTAATGCTTTCTGTAAAAATGTTCCTTGTAAATTTGGAAAAGAAATAAGTAATATTTCTTTAAAATACAAAATAAAAATCGCGATGGACTTGTAAGCTTGCCTGAGGAATGTTTTGTAGAAAATAATGATTTTGGTAGTTTTTGTACTGTGAACTTGAAGTAGAGGTTTGTTAAGTAAACTTCTGAATTTTAAATTTATGACACTTGAAAAACTAACTAGTTGCCTTGGTCAAAATGTACGTTCAAAGAATGGAGTTGACTGCAAATGAAGTCCCTTATGTTGTCTGAACCTGCCCATTACAAAACAAAACATGCTCCTACGTGATTGTATCGAAATGTAACATAATATTTTATGATCGAGACGTTCGTGCTAAATTGCTAATTAATGCAGCTTGGTGCATATTCTCTAATTACTTTTACATCGATTTTGCTGCAGGGTGAAACGTTATGGTAGCCAGTACCTGTTTTCTACACCTCAATATCCAGAAAGGAACTTGGAGTTCTTCAGATTAATCTACTGTCAAACAGATTGACGATATTGCAATCGACACTAGACACGCCTCTAACATCATGGATGTCCGAACTTTCTGTTGAGCTAACATCAACTCGGACCATTACCTAGTTATAGCCAAGGTAGCACTTCGGGTTTCCAGACCTAAGCCAAAACAGAGAGATGCTGGGAGAAGATACAACGTCGAACGGCTACAATCGCAAGATATCTCTAAATCCTTCTTCGACCGAGTCACAACTAAATTCTTTCGAAGTTCTCTGCGGCTAACACAATTTATCGAGAACCAGTGACAACGCTTCTAAGATGCAACCAGAGAAGCCACCAACAAGAAACCCCTCGTTTAATGAGGAATGTCGGCTGGCAAATGCAAATATACAAGAACAAGCAAATGCAAATATACAAGTACAAATACAAGTCCATAAACCTCGAACGGAAGGCTGCAAATACTAAACATCATAGAATGTTTTTGAACAACAACAACAACTTAAAGGTGCTACCACTCATTGTTTTTGGCTGGAGATATAGCTATTTCGTGCTTTGCCACTTTTGCACTCATCAGTCTCCTTTTTGTGGTGCTGAGCTTTAATCCAATTTTATTTGAAAAACTTTTTATGCACAACATAGGATTCGAACCCACGCATATCAGATTTGCTCAGTCTTAGAAGTCGTGTGCACTACGCACTCCACTACTTTAGACCACTGACGTCACAGGTCGAGATGTGCTAATTGCACCACAAAAAAGGAGACTGATGAGTGCAAAAGTGGCAAAGCACGAAATAGCTATATCTCCAGCCAAAAACAATGAGTGGTAGCACCTTTAAGTTGTTGTTGTTGTTCAAAAACATTCAATGAAATTAAAAGGAATGGTCAAGTCTAACAAGCTGACATTCTAGTACAAATAGTACAATAAAAATAATAACAATAATAACTAAATATCATAGTTGAACCACATAGCAGAACCGCAGTAGTAAATGCTGAAATATGGAAGGGCAACTTCTGCAGACTGTATAACGGCGACGACGAACCGAATTCCGCTGTCAGGCAGGACGATCCAATTAATAAAGATGACGAAAGCCAACATTCCCGTCTTCCCCACTTAGACTAAGTGAAGTTTGCCTTATCTAAGCTGAAGTCTAGCAAATCCTTCTCCGACCGAGTTACAAGTAACCTCTCTCGAAGTTCTCTACCGCCAACACAATGTATCGAAAAACAGTGGCAACATTGCCAAGATGCCATCAGAGAAGCCGCCTCTGACGTGCTGGGTTTCAAACAGCACCAACGAGGAACAGCTGGTTTGATGAGGAATGTCGGGAGGCAAATGCAGCCAAACATCACGAGAGCTGCTCATGAGCTCTATGAGCAGAAGAGGCGAGAGGAACACCGACTTCTGAGAAGGAAAAAGAGAGAGCATGAGAAGCGTGCGGTCGAAGATGTTGAGAGGTTTAAAAGCAGGAATGAAGTTCGAAAGTTTTATGAACAGGTGAAACGAAATTCACAAGTACATAAACCTAGAACCGAAGGCTGCAAAGACGAAAGTGGAAACATCATAGTGGAACCGCAGTCAATGCTGAGGATATGGAAGGACCACTTCTGCAGAATGTATAACTGCGACGACGAACCGAATTCCGCTGTCAGGCAGGATGATCCATTCAACATAAGACGACGAAAGCCAACAATAAGAAGTTAAGATTGCCATATTTAAGCTGAAATCTAATAAAGCCGCTGAAGCGGATGGCTTGAGTGCCGAGCTCTTTAAAGCAGCTGGAGATAAGTTGGTTAGGAGCATGCACCAACTTATCTGTAAGATATGGTCGGAAGAAAGAATGACCGATGAATGGAACCTCAGTATTGTTTGCCCGATCCTGAAAAAAGGAGACCCTCTAAACTGCACAAACTATAGAGGAATCAGTCTACTTAACATCGCTTACAAAATCTTCTCTGCCGTAATATGTGAACGTCTAGAGCCCATCGTCAACAACCTGATAGGTCCTTATCAGTGTGGTTTTAGACCAGGAAAGTCCACAGTCGATCAAATATTCACATTACGGCAGATCCTGGAAAAACCCAAGAACACCAAATCGACACCCACCATCTTTTCATCGATTTCAATTCCGCATATGACAGCATCTACCTTGACAAGCTCTGTAGAGCCATGTTTCGTTTTGACATCCGTGTCAAACACGTCCATTTGTGCAGGATGACCACGGAGAATTGGTGCTGCTCCATAAAGGTTGGAAACAACTTAACCAATCCTTTTGATGTCAAAAAAGTATTGAGATAGAGGCGGCAAAAATGGGATTAGTGGTACATAAAGCAAAACAAAGTACATGCTGTCGTCAAGAAAGGACCTACAATAACGGCGTTTCCCTCAAAATGTCTACATCGATAGACGTAACTTTGAGGTAGTTAAGGATTTCGTCTACCTAGGCTTCGCTATGAACACAGAAAAAAACACCAGCGCAGAGATCAAACGAAGGATTACTCTTGCTAACCGCTGTTTCTTTGGGCTAAGAAAGCATTTGAGTAGTAAAGCCACCAAAAATTCGCTATTTAAAACCTCATCCTGCTATACGGTGCAGAAGCTTGGGCTATGACAAAAGCGGATGAAAACACCTTGGGTCATTTCAAGAGAAGAGAGAAGGTGAGTGGAGGAGAACACGAAACGAAGAGCTATACGGTCTGGTAGTCTCCGGATCCACGAATACAGGACAGCGCAGTAGAAAAAGGCCGTAGATCATGTGGTATACACACGTGAAGAGTGACCTCACCAAACTGTGAGTGCGCAACTAGAGACACCTAGCTAGGGACCAGCCTAGATAAAGGAGTTTGTTGGGTGCGGCCATAGTTCACACAGGGCTCTAGCACCCCCTTAAGTAAGTAAGTATTGATATTTACATAACAAACCATAAGATAAAAAGTAAAATTAACTAAATGAGATTTTAATCATATGCTCAAAAAACAACAGAATCAAAAGTACATATACGCCTAGGTGAACCATTTAAAACAATTAAAGCGACAGTTAGCGTCGCAAAGGATTTTAAACACAATTTATAATAATAACACCAATTACACCAACATCTTTGCGTAAAATCTTCCTTGTGGTCGAATAACACAAACCCAATTGCTGCGAACGGCGACGAATCGACATTTCACGGTCTTCAGCAACACTCTCAGAAACAGACGCAACATTCTCTTCTGTACGCACTGTACGCATTTTTGTGGTTGGTTTAGTGTCCAATAAAGTAAACTGAGTGCGAAACTTGGTCACAATCGCATTAATTGTTTGCTCACTTGGTCGATTATGTAGACCATAAATCGGACGTAAAGCGCGAAACACATTTCGAACCGAACACTGATTTTGGTAATAAAATTCAATTATTTGCAAGCGTTGCTCGTTAGTAAGTTTATTCATGATGAAATGTCAAAGCATACTGAGCATCTTTCTCAAAAACACTCTAATGAAGATATAAATCCTTCGTACGTATCACCCTCCAAAACCCATTTATTTACATTGTTGTATTTGTAATTTTGACATTCTGTCCATGAATAAATGTGAAATTCAAATAACTGATAAACTAAATTTCCACGCACCGGACCTCATTAATTGTGTCTTAGTGTGCGCGTTTTCACGCACACTAAGAATTACTTTATGAGGTCCGTTTCCGGTTTAGTTTGTAGGCAAACCAATACAGCTACCGAGGATTTATAACTTTACTAGAGTGTTTTTGATCTTTCTCTTTGACATGTCTGAAACCCCGCGTGATCTGTCAAATACTGATGCATGAAAATCCTAACCTCAAAAAAATCACCCATTATAAAACAAATTAAATTAAGTTCGGAAATTTAAAACTACCAAAGAATAATCTGTAAGATATACTAAAAAAAAAAGAGTCAGACCCTTCTTTTGGCTTTAAAATAATAGTATTTTAATGCTTTAGCGATTAGAGTTAGTTGATTACAATAAAAAGCATGTACATATACATATATGCCTACATATATATATTTTTTGAATTAATTCTACATACATAAATATTTAATTTGGTTCAGAAATGCTTCTTCCCACCATTCATCATCGACTCATGAACATCATCATCATTTTCGTCTTCGAATAGGGAAATAATTTTCTTATGTTCTTCGTATGCTTTTGTTGTATGACTATTATGGAAATTGGCATTGTGCTCCTCCAGTGAAGCAACTGATTCAAATACTGTGTTACAGGTGTTGCATCTTGCACTAAATTTCATATTCATCAAAGGAAATAAGTCGTTAGTCTGATTTAGGGTTTTCTTTTTGGGAAGTGTTTGTTGTTGATGGAATTGAAGAAGCGATGCGTTTTTAAGCTTTTCGAAAAAATCAGATTTTTCATCCCGAACTACTGCCGCTGTTAGTGGCGTAGCTGGTTCTAAACTTATTTGAGAATCATCATGTTGATCTTTTTGTATTTTATGCAAAAGATAACTGTAATTTTTGCTTGCACTCGTAGCGGTAGCAGGACCATCGATTAGATTGAGAATATTTTCAAACTTTCCGCCTGCTGGTCGTGGTTTATTGAGACTATCGCTCTCGTCAGTTGTTGTTGTAGTCGTCGTTGTGATATTTTGGCAAAGAAGAGAATTTTTGTCAATTGTACTCCTCTCTGGAGTACTCTTACTAAATGCATTATTCTTAAAAAAATTTAAATAAGGATCATTTGGTTTGACTTTTTCGCCTGGGAGTGGGACTAAGAGAGAATCGACATCTTGTTTAAGAATGTCTGAGAGTGATTTGTTCATTTCGATTACAGTTTTGTTCCCTTCTTGAGCGAACTTCTCTGTTGGCTCATCAGAATTAGCTCCCGATGATATCTCGGCTGTGGAATTCTTCCCATCGCTGTCCAGGCGCTTCTTAGCCTCACCGTTTACCAATAAATCAGGAAGAAGAATCTCTCCACACGAAGACTTCAACCACTGACAAGTCTTACGGAGGCAAAATATCATTCGACGAATGAATTCATGAGGAGACACTGCTTTACTCCGACGAATGTCGAGCAGGCGATTGATCTCCTCGATGAAGAGGAGAAATTTGTATTCTATGCACATGTCCATGTGCTCCTTGTACGACTCTTCAAACATGAAACGCCTAAAGCATGCTCGACACTTTCGTTCCTTGCAAGTTTCGGGAATATTTATTGTAATATTCGCCTCTTTGAGTTCGTCCAAATCCATCACATCATCTTCTTCGAAGTTCTTCTCTTTGTACGAAAAGAAATTCTTCTTTTGTTCGAATGCTTCGTTTTCATCACTGGAAGCGGTCTGAAACTCCTCTCCTAAGGGATCACTGTTTGTGTTGTTCATTTCGTCGAAAATCGCAGCTAGATTGTTATCACCAGTTGGACGCCGGTGCAGAGGTTTCTGATGAGCTAAACGTTTCATTTTGCGTGCAGATGAGTTAGTGTCTTTTTCAAAGAGAAGATTCAAGTAAGTCATAGCAAGAACTTCGTCGTTTTCATCTCCAACAGGACCCAAATCATCGGGATGCATGCTTCGATTGTTGGTTCTTTTAGCTGTAACCTTATTGTCGGTCATTTGCATGAGTTTCTTTATGCAATCGTCATTTTTCGTTAGTTTGGAACTTTGGTTGTTTAAAATGTTTACGAGGGTATTCGTGTCAGTCTTTCGTTCTTCGCTAAAAATGAGGTCATTGGCAGTGATGAGGACGTTTGCTTTATCATTGTACGAGTCTCTATCTCTGTCTCCTCCCGCTCCCATGTTTGCTGCGCGTTTTCGAATCGAATTCTTACAATGCCCGCTGAGGGTTGCCACAGCTTTCAAGCTCATAGCATTGTTGATGGCTTGTTGCCGAAATGTTGCAGCATGCTTGAGATATGATATGCATAAGGCACACATCTTCTGGGGCAGGCCATCATCTTCGTTGACCTAGATTGAAAACAGAAGAAAAACGTATATTGCATATACATATGTATGTATTTAGATACATCAGACTTCTAGAATCAATACTTAATGCAAGAAAATCAATTACCGATAGACCAGTGGTCTCCTCCAAGAGCTTGTTGATGGGTTGCTGCCAAAGAAGGAACTCATTTGGACTGGCATGCAAATACGATGGGATTATTGTGAAAATGTCATAGTCTCCCCGACTTGAACACAGGCGACAGATGTTATCCCACATTTCAATGAACACTCTTCCCGATCGCGATAGTATTGAATTTACAATTAGTTCAACATTGTACAAAAATACAATTAATAAATATACATATAAAATTACTAAAACAATAAAATATTGAATACAAAGACTTAAGACGGAAAAAAGGTTTTTATTTTTCTGCAATTTTGCAGCCAGTCAGCTGTGCCGTGGCTTTGTCGGTATCGCTTTCGCCGCTCTGCCCCTGTAGCTGTGCGTAAGAGTGTGTAGGGGTAAAAAAGTTGACAGATGGTTAGTTAAAGAGAAGGTCAGTAATATAATTGTTTTTTAATGTCTATCTCACATTTCAATGTTTAAGGAGAGAAAGTAGAGTTTTCAAGTAATATCCCTTTTTCGCTAAAAATGAACGTGTTCAGTTGAAAATAAGCTTTACAGAATTTTAGTTGGCATTTTCTTTCAAATTGACACCACTCATTGGATTTTTTTGACAGATCGGTAACTGATTGTTTTATTAAGATTTTAGTTTTTCATTTTTTAACATCTTAGAGTTTTTATTTATTTTAAGCAAACGATTAATGTAATGATATAAAGTACATTTCCAAAAAGAAACAAATACATTTAGGGTCCAGTTACAGTTATCATTGGTTTTCATCATTGACAATTTTTTGACACGTTGGTCATAGCTGTCATTGAAATTTTCCTGATTGGAATTAAGCATTTGAGTTTAGAATTTATTATTGGACTGACAAGTGGGAATACAAAAATAATATAACGAGCAGTTTATTGAATTCGATTTTATCATTAAAAAATTAAAAATTAGCTTTAAGAAAGTTGTGTTATATAGTCTTTTGTTTGGTAAACATAACAAATTTGGGTTTCTTAACCGCTTTTAAATCTCGAAACAAAATTGTCAATGATGAAAACCAATGACAGCTTTAACTGGTCCCTTTTCATGAACAACTCTATGAGGAAATGTTTTCAATGGCTGCGTTCAATCTCAGACAGATAGGGTATCCGGATACCTTTTTGTTAGTGTTTTACGTGTAAAATAACAGCTGATCAAAAACAGCTGAGATTTCAAAAAAGATATCCAAGAATTTCTGGGGTATGTAGGTATCTGGCAGAACAGCTGATTCAACACATGGTTGAATTTCAAGAAACTTGAAAATTGATTTCAGCCTTTTGTATTTGTTGGTAAACAAAACGATACAAAATGTTAGTTGAAGTTATATTTGAGGATGTTCTGTACATAATAGGCTAAATTGAACCTGCCTCCAGCTGATAAGAAACTTTCTTGCTTACTCAAGATCCAAACAAAAAAACAACACTTTTTTCTCCAAGTTAAAAGTTCTTTTAATTTGCTTCACTTTGTGCAAGAGATCCTAATAATTTGAAATCGTTAATAAGCAATTAATTATAGATATCAAGACTAGTTTGTTCACATTTTATTGGCTATTCTAGTTGATGGTGCCCCTTGAATGTTTTTTAAAGAAGCGTTGGATAACCAGACGGATATATCATGCAACAAAAGTTCTTGCGTTGGTCCCACCCTTAAGCTAAAACTTTATCTACTGTGCTGTGAACAAACCAACTCAAAATCTTACCACAAAGCAACTTCTGCTCATTCTGATATGATATCGAAATTCTTCCAAACTATATTTAGGTACTGTCACTTCATAATAGTCCTCGTTTCTGTTAGGATAGTTTTCTGTTACACGTAAATCGTTTAAAACCGGAGATTTCGCAAGTAAATTATTAATCGTATAGAATTCCAATTGAGCTAAGAGGAAATTTAACATTTACGCACCTATTAATTCATCATCGTCCGACGAATCAGTTGAATTATCCATTTAAATGTTTTATCTTACAACAATTTTGACTCCGAAGTTTAAATGTTTCTCTGCTTTTTGTAAACAGCTGAAAGTTGTTTTTATTTTTTGACAGCTATCTCAAAACAGCTGTCCAACTCGTTCAACAAGGTATCTAAAAATCCACCTATCCAACACGAGATTGAACGCAGCCAATGGTCGCATTCACAAAGCTAGTGGCTACGTAGTCAAAATTCAACTAGCTTTGTGAATGCAAAATTGCACTACAAAGCTAGTCAATCCGGAACTGTCATATTAATGACAAATACAAATATATAAAATAAGAAACATTTGTGTTTTCAGAACTTTAAATAGTTTTTTTTTTCTTTTTAAATTCAATAAATACCAAAAAGAAGATACGAGTATAATATGATTGATTTATATTTGTATTTAAATACCGAAAGATTAATTTCATTTTGAATTCTTGTGTCCTTACCGAGCAGCTGATTGTGAAACGTCAAAACCAGTGTGCACTAACTTTGTAGCCGAAAATTTTACACTACGTCGGAGGGGAAATTTCAACTACTTTTGTAGTTGGATTTAGCCAATCAGAATCCCTTGACTACGTAGCCACTAGCTTTCCGAATGCGACCAATGGTAGCTATAGCCAACCTGTAAAAAAAACAATGATTTCAATGAGAGCGCAGGGTTATTAACTTCTTAACTTATTAACACAATCATAGGAAACTTGGTTATCGATTTTAAAAATGTTCAATGATAAAACAACTTTTAACTTTTTTAACTGGCTTTAAAAAATTAAATATAATATTTTCGCAAGCATTGGCTGTCGTTTTTGAGGTCACTGTTTTGGAATACATTGCTTTCAACTAAACTGTCTTAAAAAAGTACGTTTTTCTAGCTCATTTTGTTATTTTTGTACTTTTTGTAATTTCTTTACTGACCCATCGGAACATGTTCAGTACAAATTTAATTTCAACATTAAACATTTTAAAGTGTATTTACGAAATACCTAGTGGGTTCATGTACAGGATGAATCACCATAAGACAATAACTACCTATACCTACTTATAATGCCACGCACTGTTTCTATTAACATTTTGGCACTTCCTATAAGTTAACTCTATCTTAAGAATTTAAAAAATTTTGTAAGAAGTCTTCCGGGCACGCTCTCCAATTCTGACCACAAAAAATAATCTTAGGGATTAAAATTTGGATTACCTAAAGTCAATCTCAAGGTACTCAAAGACGTACAATGTTGACCCTAAGGCACCTGTAGAAGAATCTATCTATCTTCATTGAAAGGCTATTTTTTAAACTATTTAACAAACTCTACAACATCTCTATTGTACGACTTTTCACATTCATTTCCAACATTTCGATATACTCGGTATGTGTATCACCACCCAACCCACCTCTTGTGAAACTATCACATATGCAATGTCGCCAAAAATGCCGCAAGATGTTGAGTATAACTCCCATCTCTCTATACTGGTGCTCCTGCAACTCACTTAGCCTTTTGGACAGCATTTAAATGGATTAGTGACATCATCATTGGATCATTTAAATCGCTTAAACACCGTCTTAAAGTTTCTTGTATCACCCTTTTTTTACTGTTATTTTATGGGATTATGGTCTAGAGAAATTGCCATTCCTGTACTTGAGTAATTCAACCGTAATACTCGCGCCTCCAGAAATTCTCATCAGTATATCGTCGAGCCCAACTTCGGTCGTAATGTCAAGTACAGAAATTCGGTCTTTAGCCGCACTACTCGAATGTGGAATGCCTTATCACACTATGTCTTTCCCAGTCGTTGCAATATCCAGGAATTCAAAACCAATGTGCACCGATAACTCCTTTCAAGCTCTCTCTCCCTTTAATAATGCTCAAACAATGCTCTTTGCATAATGAGTGTGCGCTTATTATAAAAAAAATGCTGAGTTAGTACACTTTGGAATGAGAATTTCAATCGAAGTATTACAGAAGTTTGGTGAATGTAATATTCAGGTCCCAGAAGAGAAACTGAAACCAAATTGACATTTATTCATTGCATACTAATGTACAGGGGAGGGGCCTAATTATGGGATTCGCGGCGAATCGTTTTGCTAGCGAGTTTGCCATTTTTCAATTAATGCTTTCGCCAAAAACACTCTAGTAAAGATATAAATCCTCGGTAGCCATATTGGTTTGCCTACAAGCTAAACCGGAAACTGCCCTCATAAAGAATTTCTTAGGGTGCGTGTAATTTCTCCTCTAATTTATGAAATTTCCCCTAAAAACTCAGTAAATGTGTCTATGAATGCGTGAAAACACGTCAATTTTACTCGTTGAATTCTACCACATTACAAATACAACAATGTAAATAAATGGGTTTTGAAGGGTGATACGTACGAAGGATTTATATCTTCATATAGAGTGTTTTTGGCTTTCGCTTTCGCCTTCTTCGTTTTGACCAATTAACGAATTCGAAGGCGAATTTGAAATGTCATAATGTTTGTTAGCGAGTTGAAACTTGAAATCCGATAGCTTTTTTTGGCGGATTCGCAGGCGAAAGTGTTCATTATATTCACTGTTCGATTTCGTGGATTCTTTCTTGATAAAAATGTGAGTTAGCTTTATTTTAATCTTCTTATAATGTATCCACAATCCACAACAAAATATAAAAATTAAATAAATCACCGCAAATTTCATAAATTCAATCAAAACAAAAAAAAAATTTGTGGAAAGCTGTCAAATCACTGGAATATAGGAAAAAAAGTCAAATCACTGGGGCCTGATTATTGGATTCGCGGCAAGTCGTTTTTCTAGCGAGTTTGCTATTTTTCAATTATTGCTTTCGCTTTCGCCTTCTTCGTTTTGAATTCGACTAATTAACGAATTTGAAATATCATAATGTTTTTTGGCGAGTTGAAATCCGACAGCTCTTTTTTGGCGGATTCACAGGTGAAAGAGTGTTTATTATTATTCACTGTCCGATTTCGTGGATTCTTTCTTGATTGTAATTGTATAAAAATGTGAGTTAGCTTTATTTAATTTTTTTTACAATTTATCCACAATCCACAATAAAATTAAATTTAATATTGTTTATTGAATAAATCACCGCAAATTTCACAAATTCAATCAAAACAAAATTTGAGGAAAGCTGTCAAATCACTGGAATATAGGAAGAAAAAGTCAATCCAAAAGTGTCAAATCACTGGAATATAGAACAGAACTATTTTCGCTTCGCCGCGAATTCGTTAATAAGGAAATACGACGTGAGTCGAATTGAAAACGATCCGCCGCGAACCTCATAATCAGGCCCCTGGAATATAGGAACAACTATTTTAGCTTCGCCACGAATTCGTTAATAAGGAATTTGAAAGGTCGAATTGAAAACGATCCACCGCGAACCTCATAATCAGGCCCCAGCTGTGTTCAAAATAATAATAGTAGTGCGCTTCATGGTTAATTGCTTTATAAATCTATTACACTGAACTTATTATTCACAAAACTTAATTTTTAATAAAACACAGGTTTATCGTTGATTATTTCACTGTGGTTTATTTTTCGTTTTGTTCGAGAACAATTATGAAAGAAAATAAAACTAAATAGCAACGCAAAATCGACTGTTCAAAAATAAATAGTATCGAAAAAATGTTTTTAAAAAAACTTAATAAAAATTAACAAAAAGAAAACAAAAATTTTAGTATTTCATGGTGTAACCTTTGTTATTGATGACAGCTCTACATCGACGCTGCATCCAGTCTCATAAATTTTCAATGGGGCTTAAGTCAGGTGATTGCGTTGGCCAAGACATAGCTCAATTCCATTGACCCGAAATCACTGTTTAGCCGTTCGACTTATGTGCTTCGGATCGTTGTCTTGTTGGAAGACCCATTTCAGAGTCATATTATATTCAGCAAATGGCAGCATTATATTCTGTAGGATTTTGACATAGACCCGCTGATCCATAATGCCTTCAATACATTTTATGGGCCCAACACCAGAGTAGGAAAAACAGGCCAAAATTAAAATGTTAGATCCCCCATGTTTTACCGTCTTCATAGTGAATGTGGGTACATATTCTGTGTTGGGTGGACGACCGACGGACGTATTGGCGGGATCCAGAACCAAAGAGCCCTGCGCCCTACACCAGAGTAGGAAAAACAAGCCAAAATTAAAATTTTAGATCCCCCATGTTTTACCGTCTTCGTAGTGAATTTGGGTACATATTATGTGTTGGGTGGACGACAGACGTATTGGCGGGATCCAGAACCACCAAAGAGAACAATTTTACTCTCATCTGTCCACAATACGTTGCGCCATTTCTCTTTAGGCCAGTTTATGAGCTCGTTAGCAAATTGGAGTCGAGTTTTAATGTGCTTCTTGGTCAACAACGGGACTTTGCGAGGACTGCGAGCATTCAAATTTGCTTCCAACGATCGCCTGCGAATTATAAGTGCACTTACCTCCAAGTTCAAGGTCTTCTGTATTTCAACAGACGACGCAAAGGCCTCGGCTTTGCTCATCCGGACAATGCGCCTGTCCTCCATGACTGTCGTCTTTCTGTTTCTGCCTCGGGTTTCGGGTGTTTCTTTGAATTTAATGGCGTGGCCTATCATTGTGGGTGAGCATCCCAACTGATTTTGGATTTCCCAACTGATTTTGGATTTTCCATTTCCCTCGCAGATTCAGTATTAGGCATCGCTTATTCACATTGCAATGTTTTGCTCTTCCCACTTTATAATACAATTTAAATGGGTTGGTTTTTAAAACGGGATTATAAAAAACGGGATTATAAGAAACGGGATTACACGATTACGGGATTAAAAGCGGGACTATAAAAAATCGGGATTGTAAAAAGCAGGATTATAAAAGACGGGATTTCAAGAAAAAATATAAATAGTTTTAATTATTTATCACTTACAAATAAAAAAAAATCAGCTCCACTACTATTATTTTGAACAGCTCTAATTAAGCAAACATCTCAAAGCTGACTAATAACTTTTGTTGTTAATTCATTTTCAATATACAGTGTATCAAAATAAAACTCGTACATAAAATTCGTTTTTAGAAAAACGAAGAAATAAGTAATATGGAACCATTATATTTCAAAATTTATATAACTGTCTTACAGTTAAGAGGGTCACTCTTTGATTTTTTAAAAAAAGTTTTAAAAAATCCACCTTAACCTTTACCAAGGCAAAGATTTCCTAAATTAATCGAAAAACACACCTCAAAGTTAAACTTGTATAGTGTTTTCTTTTTAAAGTTAGCCATGTTTAGTAATGATGTAGTAGCAACAAATTAAGTTTTATTATTCATGCTGACATTACAATAATTTTAAACATACAATTTTTGAATCTGAAAAAATGGGTAGACAAAACGGCCAAACCTCTGTAGATGTGCGAAATCTTGCAAGACCCTGCGAGAAATTGATCATTTATTGAATCGCAGTCACTCAACGGTCCAATAAATCCTTAAGCGGTTCAAAGAAGAAGGAGCAGTCCACAATAAAAGAAAAATTAGCGGTAGGAAAATTTTTAATGATGCGGATGAGCGATGGATACTTCGAAAAGTTAAGGACAATCCCAAAATTAGTGCTCCTAAACTAGCAGAAGAGGCTGAAAAGTTTCTTGGTAAGAAAGCATGTCCAGAAACTATACGATTAATACTTAGAAAAAATAACTACAATGGACGTGTAGCCAGGAAGAATCCGTTCATTAGTAAAGTAAACAAATTAAAAAGAATTGCTTTCGCAAAAGAGAACCTCTGCAAAGATTTTGCATATTGGAAGATGTGCATGTTTACTGATGAAAGCAAATTTAACCTTTTTGGCTCAGATGGCAAGGTCAATGTTTGGCGTAGGCCCCAAAATTTAAGGGCAACCGTTAAGCATGGTGGTGGGTCGGTCATGGTTTGGGGTTGTATGGCAGCATCAGGAGTTGGAAACCTGCATTTTGTTGATGGCATAATGGACCAACATATGTATCTCAACATTTTTAAACTGAATTTACATGCTAGTGCCGATAGACTTGGTATAAGAGATGGTTTCCAATTTTACCAAGATAACGATCCCAAGCACAAAGCTTACAAAGTGCGTTCGTGGCTGCTGAACAACTGTCCAAAAGTGCTTGAGACACCTCCGCAATCACCAGACATTAACGTAATTGAAAATGTATGGAGTTATTTGGAAGACCGGGTAAAATTGCATCATATTTCTAATAAAAATGATCTCAAGAAGGTGCTGCTGGAGGAATGAAACAAAATATCACCCTCTTACTGTAAAAAATTGGTTCGATCTTTGCCAAACAGGTTAAAAGCTGTTAAGGACAGTAAGGGTCTTCCAACAAAATATTAAATCATTTTTTTTTTGCCTTTTTTGTTTACTTAAATGTACTTGTACGAGTTTAACTTTGACGTGAATTTTCAATTTTTTTAATAAATGTTAACCTAAAACTTTGTTGCATTAGTTTTTTTTATTTAAATTGAATATTTACAGATAACATAGATGTGTTAAAAAAAATAAAAATGATTGCTACAAATTTGGTTACCAATAGAAAAAGTTATTAGCAAAATACAAAACATAAACATGCTGTACGAGTTTTACTTTGATACACTGTAAGGCTACAGTATATTTGTTTATGGTTGACCCTTAGAAACTTTGACATCACAGAAATTAAGTTTAAAACTGTAAGGATGTCGTTAATGTCAGGGATGCTATAATTCAATAAGCACTACTATTATTTTGAACACAGCTGTAGGTATATATTTAGAAAAATAAAATACAGTTTATATTATTTGGATGTTTTGAGCAACAAGATCTTGAAGTTTTGTCACAGAATTTATGGCATGACAAAAATAAGCTGTGAAAAGAATTATTGATTTGTATCAAGTCAAATTGACTTGAAGAAGTACTAAAGATTAATCTCAATTTTCGATCTTACTTCAAATGACACAATAAATAATTTGATGAATTTTACCAATTTGTTGATGTAACTATTCCATTGGTTATTGATTAGGCCTATATTTTTTTAGTTGACGCAACAGTCCGTTGAGAAGTAGGGCCTAGTGACTTACGACTCTCTACCATTCCTGTGTGCGAATAATGTTGTTTTTTTTATCCAATTATTTTTCCCAACGTTTCGTAAGTGTTAATTATTTCATCAGGGTATATTTATTTAATCTGTAAATAAAGGGTGATTTTTTAGCTATTATCTTTTTGGCAACACTGGTTTAAACAGCTGACGCACGTTTCGTGCTTTGTCTCACTCGGCAGGGAAGTTTCTAGTATCTGATTGGCCAGCTGCCAAGAAATTGCCTTTCAATTAAGGCAACTTAATTGGAAAGTTGACTGGAAAGTTAGGCCGCCAATTCACGACACAAAATAACTGCGCAAACTGGGGTCTGCGCAGTTTAGTTGTGTTGTGAATGGGGTTGTTTGTGCGATTTGTGTAGTTAACTGTGTAAAAATTAAAACAATTTTGATATTTTTGCTCAAGTCTTAAATTTGTGCAGTTATTTGTGTCGTGAATGTCAAAAACTGTGCTACCGCTCAGTATAAAAATTTTATTTACGCCAGTATACATTGTTTTTTTTTTTTTATAATGGCTGATGAACAAAAGTTCTGGAGCGAGTTCTTCGAACTTTATAAAGAACATCCGGCTGTATGGAAAATAAAAAGCCCGGAATATAGCAACAGGATAATGAAAAGTAAAGCCTATGAGCTCTTGGTTCTAAAACTAAAAGAAAAAAACCTAGAAGCTGACCGAGACACAGTTGTCAAAAAAATTAATAATTTTCGGAAAAACTACAGAAAATAATTAAAAAAAGTTAAATGCTTCGAAAAGTCTGGTGCCTGAGCCGATGACATATACATACATATGAACCATCTTTATGGTATTATTCAATACTATCTTTTCTGGAAGATCAAGAAACCAGTATACTCCTTTTTTGCACTGAGTTTTTATTTGTTTTATTGCAATAGCAAGCAATGTATAAAGAGCTAATTTTGAACGCGTGTTTACAGAATGAAAACTTTTTTAAAATGAGAACTGTGCAGTTCACTTGTATCGTGTTTTGCACAAACCGACTTGAGTAAAATTTCAGTTTGCGCAGTTATTTTGTGTCGTGAATTGGCGGCCTTAGTCAAGAAAAATCTCCCTAACTATCAAGTCAAGTCAACTTATGTCAAAATGACAATTGATCATGTTTTTTCATTCAACTAAAAGCTGAACTTTATTACTCTATGATTTATTTATTTTCTGAACAACTTCATTTAATGCTTTCTGTAAAAAGGTTCCTTGTAAATTTGGAAAAGAAATAAGTAATATTTCTTTACAATACAAAATAAAATACAAATCGTGATGGACTTGTAGCTTGCCTGAGGAATATTTTGTAGAAAATAATGATTTTGGTAGTTTTTGTACTATGAACTTGAAGTAGAGGTTTGTGAAGTAAAGTTCTGAATTTGAAATTCATGACACTTGAAAAACTATCTAGTTGCCTTGGTCAAAAATTTACGTTCAAAGAATGAATTTGACTGCAAATGAAGTCCATTATGTTGTCTGAACCTGCCCACTGTCTAACAACTTCAGTTTGGTCTATAATTTAAACATGAATCGTCTTACAAACGAACAACGCTTGCAAATTATTGAATTTTATTATCAAAATGCGCGCGCTTCTTCCAGCGAGCGACGAAGCTCATTTTTGGCTCAATGGGTACGTAAATAATCAGAATTGTCGATTTTGGAGTGAATATCAGCCAGAAACATTGCAAAAGCTACCAATGCATCCACAAAAAGTCACAGTTTGGTGCAATTTATGGGTTGGTGGCATCATTGGACCGTAGGTACTTCTTCAAAGATGATGCGAATCGTAAGTTAACTGTGACCATTAAACGCTTCCGTAAGATGATATCTAACTTTTTGTTTGCCCAAAATGCAAGTGGTTTCAACAAGACGGTGCCTCATGCCACACAGCACGCGCAACAATGGACTTATTGAGAGGCGAATTCGGTAAAAAATGTATTTCACATTCGGGATCGTGCGATTTAACGCCTTTAGATTATTTTTTGTGGGGCTTTGGTAAAGCTCATGCCTATAAAGGCAGCCCGCTTCAATTGACGCGTTGGAAGACAACATTGAAGCATTTATTTGTGAGATACCGACCGAAATGTTGGAAAGAGTATGCCAAAATTGGCCTAAGTGGATGGACCATTTGAGGCGCAATCAACGTCAACATTTAGATGAAATAATCTTCAAAAATTAAATTATATGGACCGTACTATCGATTCAAATAGAGATTTCATACATTTTTCTGAGTTTTATGTTTTTTTTTTTTGAAAAACTGTTCTATAGCTTTCAAAAAATCACCCTTTATAATATTAAATTGTTCTATTAAACAAGCTATATAATAAAAAACTTTTTTCCTTTTTACTAAATTATTCAAATCATTTTACGTATTTGATTCTTTTTCGTTCATATTGCACCTTTTCAGCGGCGGCACTGACACAAATTTGAATACAAAAAAAAAAACAACTTAAATTTACATTTAGGAACAATCAAACAAAAAGAAAGTGACAGACTAAAAATTGATAAGTAACAATTATCACAGCTGGGCATCAAGTACTTTGTTTATATTGGTAGAGCATACACAATAATTATCGCCTGAGTCCAATAACCGCTCAATATATCCTAAATTAAAATATCCTATACAAATATGTTGCAATGTATGATGATCAATAAAATCGAAAAGAGTGGACAGAATCCATGTCGACGCGATGAGATTAATATTGTTTTTTATATTATGAGCGCACTCAAGAGGATATGAATACCCTTATCCTTGAGGACTGATGAAAGATTCATTGACTTGACTTTAATGTTGAATTCTGAAAAAAAAAAAAATGTATCCTACAGTCTTCTTATAAAGCATAGCACCTTCCATCTTATTATGACCACATCTCCGTTTTATACCAACCAAAGCAACAGCTTCAATAAAACAAATCATGTTGTTTTTTTTATGTTTAGAATTATTTTCTTTTTAATTCATGTTGTGTATCATTTTGATAATATTTTATATCTTAACGCTACAATAATAATTTTAATAGTTTTCCTCAAGTGTTCGTTCGGTAATTTAAAATTTTGATAGACCGATTTCAAAGGAGTAATTTTTGTATTTATTTTAATTTTTATTTTTATTATTATTTTATTTTATGTATATAATAAATGTAATACCTAACAGGATAAAATATAATAAATTTACCAATGAATGAATTTGTACACATACATACATAATGTTGTGTTATTTAGTGTTTTTATGTTCTGCTAAATATATTTATTATTTAATATTTTAATTATCACTAGTACGTAGAAACAGTTAAGTTTTGAATTGTTTTTTCTTTCTCTTTTCTCTCATTACAAGCAAACTACAATTTATAATAGAAATATTTATGTGGATGTTTGAATTCGATTTCATCCCCGGCAAGCTCGTTTCTTGAATGTTCGCAAATCTCTTTCGTCTAACTCGCACTCGCCCACGCCCTCGCCCTCGGAGCAGTCGTCTGCAAGCAAGCGAGCAAAATATTTGTGTAATTTTTTTTTTGTTTTTTGTTTTTTTTTTTTTTAATTATTCAAATTTAGACTCTAGTATTTCTTTTATTTTTAATCTTAACTGCGATTCATTCAATAATACATTGCTTGCCCTAAGGACCTCTAATCGAATCGAATTTATAATTGTCAAAAACTAAAAAATAAAACAAATTCTTAACAAAAACAACAAAATAATACATAAATTCAATTTCCCTTTGTTTTTTTTTTTTTTTTGTTTCAAACCACAACAACAGAAATAATTTACCTAGCAATTATTAACTCACCTTTAGTTGAACTCTTACGTTTTTTGGGTATACTACGCTTTCGCCTCTTCGCCCCAACAACGTCTTCGTTATTTTCTAATAATGTTGGCGAAGAAGACGAAGAAGTTTTCGCAGAGTGAAGCATTTTATTGTTGTGTTGCTTTTTGGTTGCTCGAGGTTTCTTCCTGAGACTAAATAGAGTCACATGATCACTGAAATTGCTGGTGTCATCGTCGCTATTTACATTGGAAGAATTATTCGAACTGCGGTCAGTGCTGGAACAACGATCGCTGCGATTGACCACCTTTCTTTTTCGGCTGTTCTTGAGTCGAGTCAATCCTGATTTTTCTATATCCTTTATCTTAACGACGGCATTTTGATGATTAGTACTTATGGAGATGCTGTTTGAATTAATGCTACTGCACGACGATTCATCGGTTGTTGTGAAGTCGCCAGTGCTTCCAGTCTTTATGAGGCAACGCCTAGTACGACGTTGTTTCTTGTTATCGGTTATTATGGTTGTGTTTTTAGTTGTTAGGTGTGTTGCTGCGTTGGAGTTGGATTCAGTTGCACGCTTTGTACTAGTTGTATTTGCTACCAACGGTATTGTATTTGACGTCTTTAGACCAGCTTTTGTTCGGGTGGACCTAGAGGACAAGGGCGGCGGCGCTCCTGCACCACCACCAGCAGCCTTATTGTTACTACTTCCGTTACAATTTACACTATTTCGCGTTGGTGCCAATTCACTTATGACAGGTAATGTATTACGCTTCTTCATCGAATAGGCTTTATTTTGTGTAACGGGTGGCTCTTCATCTTCAGAATGATCTCCATCGGCTGCGAATGCGGCAATGCGATCTTTGAATTTCAGTCGGTTTTGTATCTCGAGAATTGCATAAGTTGGTTTGCCTTCATAGCGGATTAAGGGGGTCTCAATAATTGGATCTCGGTCAAACTCCTTCTCTGCACGATCTCTGGCTATTTGATCGGGATCCTGGGAGAGAATTTCCGTCCACGAGAACTTCTTCCTTGAGGACTTTTTCTTGGCAGATTTCGAACGCAGATTCTTAGGTGATACTCGATTGGATAGAGTGCTCTCATGGAATGGCATGATCACGTTCAAATTCTTCATAATACTCTTTATGTTCTTCGTTTCGATAACATTATTGTTTTCGATTTCCTCTTTGACCTTAACTGATGTCTTGAGCATCTCCTCCGTACTTAAATGTATGTCATTGGCTTTGTAGCCCAAAGAGACATATTCTCGCAGGAAAATACGACGGCATTTGTCGTAATCTGGTCTTTCGTGGTATGCTAATTGGCCTATATATTCCAAATACTCGCCCAAATATTTAGGAACTTGTTTGCCATAGACGTGCTTCAGCATTTCCTTGACATCTTTCATCAGATACTCCTTGACCCAGTGTACCTTTTCGTTCTGATGCTGGGCAGCTGCATCCCGCCATGGCAGATAGCCTTGTGACCAATACACCAAATTGTAACCCAGACATTCGAGATCGCTGCGTCGTGAATGAGCACCCATGTGGGCGTCCCGAGATGTAAATTCCAAGGTTCCATCGTGTGCTCGACGTTGATCCATTACAAATGGACGATGGACGCCATTGTCCATAAATTTCGATGCTAGACCAAAATCAATGAGACACACACGTTCTTCTGTTATGAGCTCATCGTCATCGGCTACACTCTTGTCGTCGTCATCTTCGTCTTCATCATCACTCGCAACCGTAATATGGCTCTTATTCTTTGATGACAATCCTGATTTTCGGGCAGAATTTCGAACTTTTCGAAGAACTGTTGTTTTTTCTACATCAGTGTCATCTTTGGAATTGTCCTCGTTGAAGAACTCAGAATAACAGATTCGCTTGGCTGGCCGCAGATAATGTGATTTTACCATTTCGTCATAGATTGAGTTTCTTTTATCACGTCTGCATGAACGAACCTAGATTGGCAGGAAAAAGAAAAAAAAATATGTTACTGATTATTTCACTGGGCACTAAGAGATAGAGAGAAAAAGAGATAGAATAGTGGTTTCACCAAAGTGTGCCACTTAGAATTACCGGAAATTTCGAACTTACAGGATTCGATCCACTATATTGGATAGTAGGTTTAATGCGGTTCTTTTTGTTAACTGGCGTTTTATACATATCTGAATCTTTGCTTTCCTCATCATCATCATCTTCCTCCTCCTTTTCTTCATCCTCATCCTCGTCGTCATCATCCTCATCCTCATCCTCTTCATATTCATCTTCATCTTCGTCTTTCTCTTCATCTTCTTCCTTTTTTACTTCATCAAAATCTTCATCATCGGAGCTATTACCACTATCGTTGTCACTATATTCGCTACCGCTGTAATTTTTCACATTTCCTTTGCCTTTTTTGCCATTTTCTTCATCCATATTTATTCTTCCATAAATCAAGTGACTCTTGCGGTAAGTACATTTCGATATCATCAAGTTTTGTGCTTTGATATCGTTGTGGCAATAACCCTTATCGTGTAAATGCTGCAGTACATCCAGGATTTGCAGGGCTAAAGTTAATACCGACTTTTGGGTTATTCGTCGATTCTTAATCAACGAATGCAAATCACGATCGAAACGTTTAATCACAAGGAATCGATAGCGGTTATCTCCAAAGTAGTGAGATCCAGATGCTATATATTCTGGCATTCCAGGTGGCAGTGGATTTTCGTCTTAAAGTTTAAAAAATATATATATATATATATATGTACATATATATTTGAAGAAAAAGCTTTCTAATAATTGGACTTACCATTTTTCTTTGCCGTATTCAGAAGACAGTGAATTTCTACGAACAAGGGCCCATTCGAATGTGGTTCAATTTTGACAACATACTCAGCATTTTCGCTTGTAACGGGCACCGACACATTATCTGATGCTAAAAATATTTCTCCAAAGTTGCCTTTGCCTATAAAGAAAAAAAGAAAACGGTTATTAAGGTCAGATCACACTTCTCGAAAAACTTCTCCGAGATATTAAGCTAAAACTACTGTAGCTCAAAATTTGTATATACAATATATGTACTCGTATAACGTAGCTGTTTATGATTTTAGTACAAATTACTGTACTGTTGCTCGTTCCCCAAACACTGATTACTCTTTTATTTGCTCATAGCTTAGATTAGGGAAATTCAGGTAAATAAAATCTTAAAAAAGATTAACTCCGAGAAGTCAAACACATAAATTCAGAACAGTAGTCTGTCTAGAACATCGGGATCTGTAGACATTTTCCTAGTCTACTAAAAGTCGAAGATAGATAACGCTGTTAGAAGCACTTTGAACTGTGCTAATTACCGCTTCTAAAATCTTGTTGGCCATTCTGTGTGAGACCATTAAAATGTTTTACGATTATCTAATAGGATATATTGGTGCTATTTTACACATGTTGCAACATGACACCTCACCTGCTCCGTTGAAGTAAGTAAAGTAGTAATGTAATTTGAAGTGACTGTCCGGGATGGAGTAGGACACACTTAGGCGAGTTGTTGGCCCATCGTGATACCACATGAATCTTGAAGCCTTCTTCTGAGCTCAGTGAAACCAATTGGAGATCCTTATGAAACGCGAGTTATTATTATAATTATAATAGCGTGCTTGAGATTTTTAGAGAAGAATTCTCTTAGGTAGATCTTACGTTTCTGAGCTAAAGCAGGGCATGTACAGAGGAGGTAAGGAACTGCTTCTTCCCCCTGCAAGTCATTTAAGAATACACTTATGTAGCTGCGCGACGTGCTTTCCCATTAGGCAGTGTCCGGTTATGACACCAATTATCGAGATTATATGCAAACTGCCTTGAGGCATCAAGAACCTTGAGCGCTTTAATCTAGAGTAAAAACAGTCTCAACAGCATCGACTTGGCCATATGGATAAATTTCGAAATAATCAAGGTATTGGAAGGTTCAGCTTTTTGGATGTTTGAAAAGATCCGTACATCAGAAACTGAAAGCTCACATGGAGCTTTAGGATGCAGTTTGGATGAGTACACATGTATTATAATATATTGAGAATTAGTACGATATTCTTAGCATATTAGGAATCTTCAGACATAACATACATACATACATCAACAAAACTTGCAGTAAATCTTATAAACCCACAAAATATGGTACATTGAATTGCACAATGTTAGTCCATTATATTGGGGTTACAGAGTTAATAGTAGACCACGAGAGGGTTAAACTTAAAGGTATCACAAAAAAAGTAAAGTTTTAATGCAAAATAGAAATGTTTTCTGTTTAAAAATAGACAATTTTGTATAACTATTAAATTTGTTTGAGTCTGAACCACTAACCTAACTTAATGTAAAAAGCTGTTTTTAGTTCGTTTGGGAATTAAATGAGGATAAGAACTGGCTGACGTTGTTGTCTACAACTAATTAATGGTATTAATATTATATTTTGAGATGGTATTCTGGTGATATAATCTTATAAATGTTTTAGAGGCTTACAGATCGGTAATTTCCGATTACAAAGAAAAACTATGTATTTCATTCTATCTCCAAGTTTAGTTGCTTTTTACCAACTTTTTCAAGGGATTTTCTGATTTTTACAGTGACATTACGGTGGGCGTCAGGCGGAGGAATAACTAAAAGTGAGATTTCTGGCACTTATGTATATTTTTCTAATGTAGAGATTTTTTCTGATATCTTGGCTTATCCCATTTTTAACTACAGCACTCCTTCAGAGTTGCAAAAGGAGCATTAAGAGCCCTTCTGCCTATTTTTCAATCGAGGTGAACTGAAGCTTTCTTTAGACGTTCCCTTGTTTAGCTTGTTTTTTGTTTTTTATTATGGTCCTTCAAAATTAGAGCCACAACATACACATCTCTCGACAATTAGGAAAGTAAATGATGTTCAAGAAATTGAGGAAATTTTTGACAGCAAAAATAAAAATAAATTGTAAATTAAAAAAAAGTTTGGAAGGTTGAAAAAAAGTTGAGGGAAAGGAAAGTAAAAAAAAAGAACAGAAACTGAGCCAGATGTTACAAAAAAATTGGCCCTTTCAATGCCAAAGAGGTTGCAAATGGTCTTAGATGCAAAAGTACATTATACAAAATATTAAACCATTCGGGTTTTCGAAATGTTGCTGTTTTTTAATTGAATTTTTCAAATGTACAATTTTTTTTGGTTTCATAAAACGAACTTTATTCATTGAATACAAAAAGTGTTTTACTAAATCTGGAGGTTAAAAAAATCCCTATTTTTGGTAAGTATTTTCTTTTTTTGATTGCAATTAACTCCATAGATAATTGCATTTTAACAGAATAAACTCGACTGTACAAGTTTTTTTTTTGGTTCACTGTAAATGTTTTAGAGGCTTACAGATCTGTAATTTCCGAATTCAAATAAAGAAAACTTTTTCATTCTATCTCCAAGTTTAGTTGGTTTTTTCCAAACTCTTTTAAGGGATTTTCTGATTTTTACTGTGGAATTACGGTGGGCGTTAGGCCACTGTAGAGATGGAATATCCTATTTTTGACTACATCACTCATTCAGAGTTGCAAAAAGAGCCTTACGAGCCCCTCTGCCTTTTTTTCAATCGAGGTGAACTGAAGCTTTCTTTTGACGTTCCCTTGTTTAGTCTGTTTTTTTTGTTTTTTATCCTGATCTTTTAAAACTCGAGCCACAACACACATCTCTCTCGACAATTAGGAACGTAAATGATGTTCAAGAAATTGAGAAAATTATTGACAGGAAAAATAAAAATAAATTGTAAACTTAAAAAAAGTTTTGGAGGTTATAACAATACAAATTATAAAGTCAAGACACATTTTTTGATTCCCTCTTCTTATTTTATATACATATATACAGTGATGGACAAAACAATAGAATCATTTTTATAGTTCTTAATAACACGCAAAAAACTTAAATGTTTTGTGTTTTGTCAACAATTTTTTTTTTATTTGATATTTTTTGTAAGAATGGAGAGTAAATTAATTCATTAAATATTTCCAGAACGTATACTTACTTACTAAAACATAAAATAAAGAAAAAAAGGTTATGTGTGAATGGACAAAACAATAGGACCATTAATGTAATAAATTATTTTGTTTGAATTTTTACACTTTTCACACTTGGCAGTTAGTATTTTGTGCCATAACCATTGTTTTGAACCACATCTTGGACTCTTTTTGGCATTGACTCCACAAGTTTGCTGCGGATACTTTGTGGTATTGCGTACCAAGCTTTTTGAAAGTTCTTCCACAAATCTACCTTGTTTCTTGATTGGGCCATATATTTTTCAATGGATTTAAATCTGGAGATTGAAAAGGCCAAGGCACTACATCGATCATTTTCTCTTCAATCCAGCTTTTGACTTTTCGAGATCGAGATGTATGCTTCGGGTCGTTGTCTTGCATGAACTTCTACCTCAACGGCATTTCATACTCGGCATAGGGAAGCATTACCTCCCCTAATATTTTTGTGTACTGATGCTGGTAAATTTTGTTTTCGATCCGATAAATTGGACCTACCCCGTACCACGAAAAATATCCCCACACCATTATGTTTCCACCTCCGTGCTTTACTGTTTTCGTAGTATACTGTGGTTGATGTGCAGTATTTTTTGGACGTTCGTACCCATCTATTACCGTCTGATCCAACTAAATTTACTTTTGGTTCGTCGGACCATAGAACGTTTCGCCATTTTTGTCCATTATCTGGGCCTACCCAATTTTAATGGTCTAATTCTATTTTGTCGGTGTCTTTTGGTAAGAAGTGGTACTTCCCTAGGACTTCTTCCAAAGAGATGCTGCTCCTCAAGCCGTCTTCTAATTGTTCTTTCGCAGATAGGGAAGTCTAGCACCTTTTTATTTTCCCCAGAAGACTTAAACGGGTCCCTTCTAGATAAACGTTTAATTTGAGCATCAAGTTTTGGGGATGTTTTCCGTGGTCTGCCTGTTTTTGCGTTGGGCTGTAATAGCCGCGTTTTATTATCACCATGATCTGATCTGGACTTTGGATTTACATGCACTACAACAACAACACAAGATTCTGTTTTGTGCTTGGATCTCAATTTGAGATCCAAAATTTAATTCTTTTTTCACACAATGAGGGCTTTATCATATATAATCCATGAAAAATGAGTTACTTTAACAAAACTAGATATAAATTGGTGAAATTAAAATAATTAAGTTCAAAAAAAAATGTATATTTGACATTTGAGTTTATGGGTATCATTTTTCCCAAAAAAAGAACAAAAAAAAAATCATTGAGCGAAATGATCTTATGGCAACACTGCTTCCATTTTGGGTATTTGTTTATATTTTTGTTTTTGCTTCGAAATGTCACTTTTGAAAGAACGAATTTGACACTGATACCAAACTTTAAATAATAAAAAATATGATGATCCAATGCTGTTTTATTATCATGATCTGATCCGGATCAGATCACGGTGATAATAAAACGTGGCTATCGATGGTTTCAGTAATTGAAAGTGTTTTTTCTCCAAGATTCGAAATTCTGATAAAGTGGAATACGTCTCTACACATATTACAGAGAGTGCTTAGATTAAAGCGCTTTTATATGGTATGCAATTTAAGTGGAGATCACATCTTTTTTGAATAGCAGGGAGATTTCTTCACAGCGAAAGTAATTTGTTCATTAAAGGTTGTTATTGAGCTGCGACTAGATAATTCTATTTTCAGATTCACGGCAACAACTAGATTACTTCGAGCTGCATCTTCTTGTAGTTGTATAATTGTGTAAAGATCTTTTTTAAGTTGTTCCGCGTTTTGAAAATTCAATTGATTTACTGCGCAGATTTTAGTAAAGTTCTGCCATTTCATCAACCACAAATCATGGTCTCATACAATAGCAATTTTTTGACAGTCGATTATGGGAGAGTGAGGCAATAATTAATATAAAATCAGCTTTAAGCTTTAGGGTGTAAGTTAGTATTTTCGGTAAACCAGTTTGCAAATACCATAAAGTTTGTTCAGCAGTTTTCTCTTAAAATGCCTCCACTTTATCAAATTCATCTATTTCCTAGATTTGGGCAGCATAGTACAACATTGATCTTTCGGACACTTTCAAAAATATTGTATTTGACTGATGATGTGAAATTTACATTACTTAAAATCCTGCGCCACGTCATGTTGATCAATTTCTATGAAGTGCAGTTTTTTTCTTCGAGATGTGTCTCTTGAAGTTGCAGATAGAATTTTTTTAACTTAACCAAGTACTTGAAGTCTTTAACAACGTCAATTCTGCTACTATTCAAGAACCAATCGCCTGCCGCTATATTTTGTGAACTATTATGGAAAATAATAATTTTCAATTTTTCAATGTTAGTCTCTTTGTTTCACAATAATTGGAAATCCCCGTCTGCATACAAAAGTTTATTAACATTTGTATTAGCGATTCGAACCCCAGAAGGAATGCAAGAAACTATGTATGTCATTTATGAATAATGAAATAGCAGTGCACTTAGCAGGCAATTTTGCTTCACTCCAGAGTCGATGTTAAACCAATTCAGGTAACCTAATCCATTCCAAAACCCTCTTTTGTGTCCTTGTACATTTCTTTCAAAAGCTTAACGAACCTGGAAGATACACCCATTCGAGAACGTTTTTACATTTATGCATTCCCTTTAACTAAATCAAGCCCAGCTTTAAAATCTAAGAAAAAGAAACCAGATTAAGCATCTACATGGAAGAAGAAGATATGGCAACATTTTAGAAGAAATACGAGGGCGGGTCAATAAGTCCGTGACTTTTTGAATTTCTGACCTCTTTACTGAAACAGCAACACTGCTCCTGTCAACAGGCATCTGTCAGTTGACTCCTGTCAAAATTTAAACTTGATGCGTCAGTTAGTTTGTGTTTGACAGCTATTTTTATCAGACTACTCACTAATTTGAGGAGAGAATGGAAAAAAGTGAATTTCGTGTGCTTATTAAGCATTATTTTTTGCGAAAAAAAAACCATTACCGAGACCAAGGCTAAGCTTGATAAATGCTATGGGGACTCTGCACCATCGATTTCAATGGTAAAAAAGTGGACGCCCAGTTGAGGTCTCTACACCCGAAACAATCGAACAAATTTCACGATATGGTGTTGGCCGACCGAAGATTGAAAGTGCGAGAGATTGTGGAAGCCGTAGGGATCTCGTATGGCTCAGTGGTTTCAATTTTGAATGATCACTTGCACGTGAAAAAGCTTTCCGCAAGATGGGTGCCGTGTTTGCTTACAATGCAAGGGTGCACACATGTGCAGTTGCCATGGCAAAAATCCATGAATTGGGCTATGAATTGCTCCCTCATCCACCCTATTCTCCAGATTTGGCTCCGAGCGATTACTTCTTGCTCCCAAACCTGAAGAAATGACTTGGTGGAAAAAGATGACTCCAATGATGAAGTCATCTCGCAAACAAAGGCCTATTTTGAGGACCTCGACAAATCATTTTTTTGGAAGGGATACAAAAATTGGAGAAGCGTTGGACAAAGTGTATAGAGCTCAAGGGAGACTACTTTGAAAATTAAAATTATTTTTTTATCAAAAAATGTGTGTTTTATTCCAAAAGTCACGGACTTATTGACCCACCCTCGTAGTTTTGATAGTGATATTTCTTTACAAAATTATAATGCTCGTAACTCTTAAAATGTTTTTAATACAAACAGGAATGCCAGACAAAATGTCAGAAAACATACAAAAAAGCTACCGAAGGGTGTTAATTGACTAAAATGTTCGGCAGTGCTTCCTGATTAAAAAAAAGTAAATAATTTTCCAGGTATGATGAATGATAAACAAAAATTAAAATTAAATAAATTCAAACAAATTAATTTAACATCCTATATGTATAAATGGTTTTCAAAAAGGAATAGAGTGCTTTCCATTCAAAATTGTTTAACACTTCTACTGTTTCTTGCAGCGTCAGTTTTTTTTTCCAAAAGTTGCATTTCTGTAGGCACAAAAACGGAACATATACTCATGAAGTGGAAGCAATCTTCTTTTGCTTTCAAATCACATAGCGTGCAAAACTGATTAAAACTGTCGTTGTATGGTGATCCGTTTAAGCTAAGGACTTCACATATTGTTTTAAATATTATATTAGCATGATTCAAATTTGATGAATTCAGCGATATTGTTTCTCCACACGCGTTTCCCAGAGCTTTCCATATCGACATCCACCAGTCCTCGTTTCTTAGCTCATAAAGTGTTATTCGTTTTGTCAGTCGGTCATCATGATGGGATAAAACCTTTAAAATGTAGCCTGCTTGTAATTTAAGCGTGCTAGTAAATATTTTTGGAAGTCCTGTTTTTAGATACAAGGCATAGTTAGGTGTTTTTAGGGCTAAATTAAAATGTTTCTTTAAAAAACATCTGTGAAACTTTTCTATCTCCTCGTATTCGTTGATTTCCCATACCTGGGCAGCATAGCAAAGCGAACTTTTTATAACAGCATCAAATATCTTCTATTTTGCAGATAATACTATTCGCTGGTTTGAAAAATATTTTCCTCCAGTCTAGATTTAACAAACTTTGTGAAGTCTTGGCTTTGACATTAACGCGGTTTTTAAAATCTATTGTTTTATTAAAAATCACTCGCAGGTACTTGTATTCATTAGTAATCAGTAGAGGGTTTCCATTAAAGCGCCAATTGTATACAGTGTGGTTACGTGCAGATCTCGAGAACACCATTATTTTGTATTTATCTACATTAAAGACAAGTCCCCATTTATTGCAATAATAAGCTAGGCGATTTATCATTAGTTGGAGATTTTCAGGAGACTCAGAAAGTAATACCAGGTCATCAGCATATAAAAGAACATTTAGTGGAGACCTCCAGGTAGATGAGCTTCCAAATCTTTAAAAAAAAGGCATCCTTGTTTTACACCACAGTCCGTTTCAAACCATTCCGAGTACGTTGAACCATCCCAGACAGCTGCTTTTGATTCGGAATACATTTCCTTTACAATTTGGATGAACTGCGTAAATATACCTAGCTGGGAAAGTTAGTAAAAAAGTGCATACCGATTCACCAGGTCAAAAGCAGACTTAAAGTCAACGAAAAATGCATAAACTTTCTTATTCCATGCTTGGAATGCTTTAAGTCAGCACAAATATATGGTCGACGGTGGAAAATTTTTTTCTGAAACCAGCTTGGAATCGGGTCAGGATATTATTGGTTTCAACCCATGTCTCAACCCTGTCACCACAAAACTCTTTTGAGATGACGTTCATAAACGATATGCCCCTATAATTTTCCACATTATTAATGTCTTCTTTTTTGTGAATAGGGAATATTACCGCTTTTTTGAACGATGTAGGTACATACATCAGCATTAGAAAACACTTTATTGAAAAATGATGTAAGTTGAGAAGTAAAGGTTGGTGTGGCATTTTTGAAGTGTTCGTATGGAATCCCATCTTCACCCGGAGCTTTACCATTTTTCGCTTTATGAGGAACAATGTTTACTTCGACCACTGTTATTTCGCCATCTAATAACTCATCAGTTAATAGAGGTTTAGCATACGAAAATTTAAGGAGCGTTTTGTTTTGTAGAATATTTTTGAAGTGGTTCGCAAGATCATTGGCAGATACACTATTTGAAATGTTGACCCATTTATTTCTTTTGTCACCTTCCAAAATTGTTTCGAATCTCTTGATTGACCAAGTACAGAAGCAAAGATTTTTGTATTGTTTATTGGCTTTTATATACCAATTTTTCAAATTTTGTCGGTTAAAAATCCGGAATGCATTGAAGAGGTTGAAGGACTTTTTCCTCGCGGTCATACACTCTTTGTCAAACCACATTTGTTTGAAAGACTTACAGACGTTCGTGGATGCTCTTGTGACGGAATCTCTTATACAACCTACAAGTTGGTGTGTACGTACGTACATCGCCCGAGTTAGCCATCCCACTTTCAGCTGGAAGATTAATATCTAATTTTTGTTGGTATGTTATTACATCATCCTGTTTCCATTTGAGTCTTGGGATAAGTTGAAGATTACTTTGTGTTGGAGTTTTTTCTTCTGACCATTCAATAATAATTGGCGTGTGATCTGAGTAATTTTTACTTTCTACTTTCTGCCATCTCTATTAGAGATCATCGACAGTTATATATTGTTAGTTTCTAGAAACAGTCTAGAGATCTAATTGCGGCCTAAAAATTTGAGAAGATTCGGATATCAGATGTGGATATCACGTTTTCTTTAAGCCAGCCAGGACAATACTCCTTTAATTGCCAAAAGTTCGTCCCGAAACACGGAACAGTGATTGGGAAGGCAGAATGAGACTTAATTTTAATCCTTCAGAGTACAAACCCCCTCACCGGTTTTTGATCCATCAGTATAGATGTGGAATGACTCGTCTTCCAGGAAAGTACTCTCCTCTCGGAAAGTCTGAAAGATTCTATTGAACTGTAGTTGGGGGATTATGTATGTAGTCTGTGTGGTGTTTTGTAGGGGATGTAGTCTGTGTGCTTTGGAATTGATTCTAAACAAATAAGAATTACGGAGTGGCCAATACTGTTATTAGTCCACTGTGAGGCTCGGAGGCGAATAGCAGAGCTTGCAGCTATTTGTTTGCTGATTATATCTAAAGCTGTGAGATGGTGTCCAGTGCCGCAGATGGGGTCATTCAAGGCGATCCGTTTATAGCTTTTTCCTTGGGAAAAATTTCTTTTGTGGAAAGTTCATAATAACTAGAAATATTTCCTGGGAATAAAACCTTCCGTGGGAAATAAAATTCCTGGAGGATTCCTTATAGGGCTTTATGTGTTTTGTCTAAAAAATGGGCCCGTTTGTAAGTTTAAAACAAAAATAATAATTACATAATTTAAAATCCTTGATTTGAAGATTTTTCTTGATTAACTTTTCAGACAATTTTTTAATAAAGTTGCCGCCTTAATTGTAGAGCAATTTTTTGGCAGCTACTAGAAATTTGACTTATTTTCAAGTCCATTATGTCATCTGACACTGTCCAATATGTCATGTTCTCAAAAAGAATTTAGGAAAATGAGCTTCAAAAAAAAGTTTTTTTTCGAGTATTTAAAAAACTAATCTGTTTTAAACTTTTACCTAAAAGAATTACGTTTGAAGTTGGTAACAAGTTTTTTTTTTAACACTATTTTTATTTTGTCTAATTTTACGTGGGTTGTGGGTCTGGCGACACCGTGACGTGTAAGGTTTTTACATTTCAAGTCCTTAATGATTGACTAAACTTTCTACATTATTTTATTGTCCAACAGAAATATCTCTCTTTAGCTTTGATGTGATACACAATGCCTACTCCCTAGCCAAAAACAAAATAAAAATCAATATCATATAAGAAGGTGTAGTAGGTACTTGAACTTTGTATCACCAGACACTTGAACATTAAAACATACATTTTTATTTTGTTATGTGTAAACCAAAAAATTACCTACCTATGGGTTTACCGAGCCTCCACTTCTTTGCGGTTAAATCCTTAAGCACAATTCCACTGACCATACTTTGCCTCAAATGATAAACTGGCTGGGGAGAGTTATCATCGAACGAAGCATTCAAAATAGCAAGCTGTTTATTCTTAGTCTCTGTCGGCGTCTGCGGCGGCGACGGTTTAGGCGATGAAGACGAATCCCCCGCCCACTTCACCTGTTCACTTTTAGTAGTATCCTGCTGCTGAAAGTCATTGCAAACTCGTTTGCGTTTCCTACCAGCTGTGACAGCTTGCTGCTCAGGAGCTATTCTCTTGCCCATGATTGACTAAGGTTGTTTTTGTATCTTTCTCGCGATGCTTCTTCCCTTCTTCAATCTGGATCAGTCAGTAGATCTTCTTCAGGGACTCGGACACAATTCTATTTGCCAAAAGATAACATTAAGTTTTCATGAAATGTGTGATTCTCATTCGGCGGCGGACATGTTAGACACTGTAAATGACAAACAAAGAAACAAGAATTAAATACGGAAGCAAGCGCAATTAATTTTATTTTCCCCCATTTTAAAAAAAACTGTGATTTTTTCCAATTGTTTTTTTTTTTTATTTGCCTGGCCTGTAAGTTTCAAGGTGTAGACATCTTTTAGAGGAAAACCTCTACAAAGTTAATTTTTCTCTCAAAAAATTGTTCACCATTTTTGTCACTTTTGTGAGTTTAATTGAAACATTTTAAAACGAAAGTTTATGCATTTTGTGGGATTTTCTTTTTTAAGGAATCGCATCTATAGATTTATTGGTTTTTCTTTTAATTTCGAGTAGGTACACATTTTATACTGGTGAAAAAGTTTTTGGTTTTTGTTCCTTCCTCACTCTCCACGAAACGATTGATCAAATTAAATGTTGGTTTTTGTTTGAGTTTACCTGCAAGACTTTCAATTTTGTAGCATAACAAATTTATGAATCACATGATAAACACAATTAATTTATATTTCAAATTGTTTTAATTGAATAATAATTTTCATTGAAGGGAAAAAAATAAAACTTGTCTTCGCGGAGCAGCCGAAAATTTGGCTTTCTTTTCACATTCACACAGAGCTCGTCGCCGTCGCACAAGCAAAAGCAAAGCAAGCAGCAAATTTCGGTGATTGTGGATTTGGATGGGAAATGGAACGATTTTCTTGCGAATGCGCGGTAGTGGAACATTATCGCCATTTGAATTTTAGCTATAGTTGTCTCTGTTGTTTGTTTGGGTTTTACTTGAAAACGTTGTATATAGTTGTTGTCCATTTACCTGTTTTTGTTTTTTGTTTTAAATCTAAATAATTGTTTCAGTTGTTGTTGTTTTTTGAATTTTGTATTTTATGAAATTTATATAGTTAGCCTTGTCTGGCTTTCAACGATTGATATTAAACAACTTTGTAAACAGAGTTGTGGCTGAGCGCTGAGGGACCTTGAGCGGACGTTTACACGTTTAGATTAGATAAAAGATATCAAAAATATATTATAAATTATTTTGCAAAAATTAAAAATCCATAAATTAATCTTGTTTCCAACAAACACGAGTATGAAATGAAAAGTATAAAAAAAGGTAATATTTGATGTACTATTTTATTTTTGTTAGTTTCGTTTTCATTTGTTCTGTTATCTGTTTTGAATTCAATTTTATGTAGGACTGTTTGTTTTGAATACCGATTTTGTTTGTCATCAGGCCTATGAAATTTTGGAACATAGAATAAGGTTGAGCCTGCACTTTCGGAATTTTCTAAGCTCTATGCTCACCTAACCACTATGGCTGCGTTCAATCTCGTGTTAGATAGGGTATCTTGGTTAGATGAATTTTTAGATGCCCATTGACTTACTAGATATGGACTGGTAGTAGTCACCTTCGAATTGGTGTCATCTATTCCTTAACGGTACTAACCCTTCTGTAGGTTCAGCTTAAATATAAAACAAAATAAATTGGGTGGCGCAACAGTCCTTTGAGAAGTAGGGCCTAGTGACTTACAACTCTCAACCATTCCTATGTGCGAGTACAGTTGTCAGGAATGCCGTGGCATGATGGTTAGAGCGTTGGACTGTCATGCCAGAGCTCTTGGGTTTGATCCCTACCTATGCCATCTAAAGTTTTTTTTTTCACGGGTACTGCCTCTTGCGAGGACTTGACAAATTCTCCAAGAGTAATTCTTGTCATGAATAGTGCTTTCTCAAATAAACCGTTCGGATCCGGCTTAAAACTGTAGGTCCCCTCCATTCCATTCAGCTTAAATATGTAGAAACTTTTTTTTATTTTGTCAAACTTTATAATATAAGATGTCCTTACTTTTTTTGAAAAGAAGTTTATTGAGGCAAATCAAAAGCGTTGAAAAATTGATTATCACACTTTTATGGGAAGAGGAATCGACTAGCAGTCTATATCTAGTATGTCAATGTAGGCACCTTATTGAACTAGTTGGATAGCCAAATTGAGATAGCATCTTATATTCGGTGTGAAACCACTTCTTCATCGACTGTTTTGCAAAATACTCCTTCCTATAAATTCAGCTAAGTTCTGTTTTTCTTTTTAACAAAAATATAAAAATTTGGAATACATCTTCACATCAGTTCAAATTTAAACTTGTGTTGAATCAGCTTTTGGATACCTTTTAGTTTCTTTGGATCAGCTCTTCACAATCAAAAAGGTATCCGGATACCCTATGTAACGCAACTAAGTCACAAATCTAGTAGCGTTTTTGATTGAAGAAGACTAAAATATTAGTATTTTGACCTCAGTTGGTGTTTCCATCTTTGTACGTGTGCAGTTTAAAGCAATTTTTAAAGTCAGACAATTTTCAACTTTCAATTGTTTACATCTCGCTTTAGATCTGATTCAGAATTCTATTATTTGAATTTTGGTTTTATTTGGCATTTCAATTGTACGATTTTGTAGTTGATTTTGAATGTTTTGGAATTCAATCCAAAACCATTTTTCCTTCTTTTTAGAAGAACAACTGTCAATTTTTGTTGTTAAGAAGACTTAATTAAGGTTAAGGTAATATTCTGCGTAAGTTGTTAAAATTCAAAACGTCAGGAGTTAAGAATTGTTTCTCAGATGACTTCATTTGCAAATTAGGACCAAGACAACTAGTTATTTTTTTAAAGGTGTGATTTAATTTCAATCTTTGAACTTAACTTCACCAACGTTTACCCTTAATTGTTCACACAGAAAGTACCAAAACATTATTATCTAAAAAACAAAAACTTAAACAAGCCACAAATCCATTATTTTGTATGATAGTGAAATGATACTTATTCTTTTCCAATTCGACAATTAATCTTTGTATGCATAACTTTTATTTAGATTATGCAAACAAAATATGGGCTTTTACATGGGAAAATTCAGTTTTCTGTGGCGCATGGCACACCAGTGTTTTTTTTTGTCCTAAAATTTTAACACGAAAAGTTTGGGTTTTATATTAAGGGGCATTTTTCTTGAATTACTTCCCATCTTAATTGCAGCTTAATATAGTATAACATAAATTAAGGCATATGAAGGGCCACCATTTTTTTTTTGACTTGAAGTCGTTGGGCAGGTTCAGACGAGGTAAGGCAAAGAAACTTAGGCAAGTTTCTAGTATCTGATTGGCCAGCTGCCAAAAAATAACCTTCCAATTAAGACAACTTTAATGGAAAGTTGACTGGAAAGTTAGTCAAGAAAAATCTCCCTAACTATCAAGTCAAGTCAACTTATGTCAAAATGACAATTGATCATGTTTTTTAATTCAACTAAAAGCTGAAATTTATTACTCAATGATTTATTTATTTTCTGCATAACTTCGTTTAATGCTTTCTGTAAAAAGGTTCCTTGTAAATTTGGAAAAGAAATAAGTATATTTCTTTACAATACAAAATAAAATACAAATCGTGATGGACTTGTAGCTTGTCTGAGGAGTATTTTATAGAAAATAATGATTTTAGTAGTTTTTGTACTATGAACTTGAAGTAGAGGTTGTGAAGTAAAGTTCTGAATTTTAAATTCATGACACTTGAAAAACTAACTAGTTGCCTTGGTTAAAATTTAAGTTCAAAGAATGAAGTTGACTCTGACTGCAAATGAAGTCCCTTATGTTGTCCGAACCTGCCCATTATATTTTGTCTAATTGGAAATGTTTACGAAATTTTACGAAGACTGAATTATCCTTTTGAATGTTAATTTATGCTCTTAACTTTATTAGACAAATATGAAATATTAAGAATTAATTTTGGCACTATTTTGCATATATCCTTGGTTAAAAACTCAAATTAGGTAGGTATGCATAATTTAACCAACATAATGTTTTGGTGAAAAAGCAAGCGAAAAAACATGTATTACAAATAGATAACCCACTGTAACCAAAAATGACTCTTGAAACCAATTACAAAATATTTTTGTTTGTAACTGAAATTCTTATAAGAGAATATCAATATCATTGACCTTTCATATCATTCTACCTTTTGCTTTTACAACTTAAGTAATTTCGACTCTAGTAATGAAAAAACATTCTAAAATTGATTTTCAAAGAAAGATGTTACTTTAGTGAGTCTAAAGATATTCTACTGAACTGACTAAATATGATTAACTTCCTACTCATTTAATAGTAAAATTATAACAATTTATGAATTCACCTTAAATATATTCTACCTAGAAAATTCATCGTTTCTGATAAATATTTTGATATTTTTATCATTTTGAGACAAAATTATTTGTTTAGTTTTTTGGAGCATGTTTGAAATTGTATTTTTTATTCGAAGTGAAATTTAGTTCCAGTAAAATTCATAATTTAAAAACTAATAACCCTTAAGTTTTATTAAAACGAAAACTTTCGGTATTCTCTCTATAACATTATAGTGATAAGGATAAATAATAGCTTTTAAACTTCCAGGTAGGTAAATACCTTTTCAAATTACAGGTGGACAAATAGTTTTAAGTTTTGTTTTTTAACCCAATGCATTTCCATTTGTACTATAGTAAGAAAGTGACGAAAATTAGTAATAATGTGGTGAAATTGTTTAGACCTCTTTCAATCGCCCTTTTACTTAGAAAACCTTTATTTTTTCATTGCAGTTAAATTTCGGATCCTTTATGTTATAACATTTTGTTTCCAAGTATTTTATTGCTTCATTCTGGATGATATTGAGAAAATAATTGATATGATGAGTTGTGTACAATTTCATATTTTGCCAGTGGTCTAGTTATGCATCACAATAAATTGATCATAGTTTAAGCCTCAAAAAACATTTTTATTAGAAAACAACAACAGGATTTTGGTACAACATAGCGAAAGCATAATCTAAGCAGTTTCAGATTTAGAAGCAGTTTATTAAGATTGTTATTTATTTAATTTATTTATTGGATTGTTTTTTTTAATTTGTCTTCTATAGTTTTTAATGATTCTTAATCCATTCTTCGCGTTCTTCTCGCTCCCTGATAACTTCCTTCAAATATGGCTCCAAGTATTTGGTATCTTCTTCGTACTTGGTCCATTGTTCTTTTGGAAGAATGGTTTTGGTGAGCGACAAGTTCAAGGCTCTTACGATGCGGTAATTGCGCTCATCATAGACTTGACGAGGCAAACGTCTGATTGCTTCTTTAACATCTTCGTTCTCATATAACAGGTCATCTCGATGAAGACCTAAAAGAGTTTGCAACCAAATTGAGTAAGACTTTTCTGGAGATTACAAATAATTATATTACTGCGTACCATATTGGTTGAATCCTGACAGATTGTATGCCCATTTGCCAAGGTTTGCTGCAACACAAAAATGTTATGTAATATACATTTTTTTTCTCCAACAATTAATTGAAATTATTTTAGGGTTTTCTTTTATCAATATGTTTAATTAGTAAGAAAGATTTTTTTGAAAAACTTACAGAATACAAGAGGTCCTTTTCTTGCGATATATCCAGACATTTTTGCAAAATTAAGCTCCGAAAAATATTTAATCGAAACGAAAATGCAGGAAAGGCTGAAAAAGAACTCTGTCAATGAACTGTCAGTGTCAGTTTTAATAGTTCAGCCTTCAGCTTTTTTCAGCTCGTGGTTGTCATTGTTGTGGGTTTGTTTCCTTTGTTAAATTTAGAAAGAACCGTAACTTTAGTACTAAAAAACTTTTTATGGGCAGAGATGTACAAAATGTTCATAATGTTGACAAATCCGATTTTGAATGCAGGTATTTGAGGTTGTAATAATATTGAAATATCGAATTACATCGAGGTTTTTGATAATACCCGTGTTTTGTTGGAAAATCTATCCATAGTATAGTAGGATCTTACACGAATAACAAAAACAATATCTATAGTATGAATAACACCGATAAAAGTTAGAGTAGAATCTTACTATGGATGGGTTTTTGACATTTATACGAGTCTCGAATGGATCTTATGATTTCGTTCTCAAATGTTGGTACGATTGTTATTGCATTTGTATCTCGATGGCTGTGTTCGTTGAGTAGTTATGCATTTGGAATCATGTGTGTTTTCCATTGGGGAAAAAATCAATCTATTAATGTTGATAGTATTTAGTTTTGTTAAGCATCATTCACATGAGCGTGACCAACGAACGACGAATGAATTACAAAATGTGAGTTTATATACGTTTAAAGACATATTTCCACACAAATTCTTAACAAAACGATAGCAATATAGTTTCTATTTGATTTATGATGCATACTTTTACATTTCAATATCATATATTAATAAATTTAAGAAAACGAATTTATTCGTAGCGAAAAAAATTATGGTTGATACGAACTGTCAAACTTTATTCGCGTTCCACATTATCCACACTCGCAACGAATAAAAAAATCGCGCGAGTAACGTATATTGACCCTACCAAGAAAAGTGATGAGTCTATAAATCAAGACAATATTAATAAATTGCAACCACTTTCATGGTAAGGTAAATAAACACCTCACTTCCGTTGCTTTACTCCAACGTCAAATAAAAATTAATCAGCATAAATAAGTTTTTAATTCATAATTCAAATTGTAAATAGTAAGCATTAAGTTAAGATATAAACATACATAATGTAAATAAAATACTTTTCTTAAATTTAAGTTGGCAATAAAGAGTTGAGTTGAGTTTGGAACTCTAAACAATACGGTCGTCTTTTGATTCTCCTAAAATATATAACTCGCGTACTTAACCTACAAAAATCGTTCTTGTTTTGGTTTCGGTGGTGAATGTCAAACTTCATTCGCGACGAATTAAAAACTCTCATGTGAAAAAAATGTCAAAATTGACGAATATTCGTTCATTCGTTGGTCGTTGGTCGTGTTCATGTGAATATTGCTTTAGTGAAAATGGACTAACTGGGCTTATTTTGCAAGAGAAAACTATAGAAAAGATAGTTAAGTTTTGCTATGTTTCTACCAAAGGTTTATCTCAGTTTAGATTAGATAAATCTTTTTGGTGTTTCCACCGCACAAGAAGGTTTAAAAATGATTAAGTTTGACAGCACTTTCTGAAATGTAAATAGTGTTTCGATGTTTCTTATGAAGTGCAAGTGAGATAGTTTAATACGTGTTAAACAATGAAAAACTGAATAGTTCAGCGCCATACAAGAATATGCTAACTACTCCATGTGCAATTTTTTTTTAATTTGATTAAAACAAAACTATTTTTTTTGTACACAGACATGCAAAAATCAGACCATAACGCATTATCTGTAAAACCAACTCCTCCACGCAGGTTTTTCTTCACAAATTTTGACTTGACTCCGATCCCCGAACAGAATCGAGGCGAATCAAGCTCATTTCAACTCGATTCAGGTATGTATATAAAGAATTTAGGCGAGCTTCAAGCTCGCTTTAACACCACATGTTAAGTCAACTATCAAAAATCAGCTTACACGATTTCATCCCTGGTCCGAATTTCGCTATTTTTTTTTTTTTGAATTTTTTGACAAATTATTCTGACAAATATTCAGTCGTATCAACTTTCAAATATAAAAACCGGACTACTGCAGATCGTTTAGTTGGCAATTTCTCACTTTACTATATATGGAATACGAAAAAAAAAAACGCACTTAATATGTTTGTTCTTAGGGCTCTAAAAACTATCCGGGATATTGCTTCACAGCTGTGTAGATTACCTGTTTTTAGTTACCAAAAGGGTCTTCCAAAACTGATCCTAAACAAGTTGCTGATATATTAAATAAGGTGACAATGAGTCATGAGGTGCTAATATTAGATCTAACATAATTAAAGCCTTCAGGTTGCGTTCGATTTCTCAATTATTCTCAAAGGAATAAAAAGAAATTAGAAGCTTGTTTTCCATCTGACAAACATTTTTTTTTAACTTTTTGCTTTAGTAAATTTGCAGATTTGGATTTTTCGACAGATTTACAACTCTTTGCATAAATGCAATATATCCGCGTATTGTCTCCTTGTTTAATTTAATACAATTTTTTTTAAGAAACAAAACTGGAACTTAACTATATAAGAAGAGAAACGTCAAAGAATAAGCTGTAGCTTATTTTGTTTCGCATTTCCTAACGAAATGTTTCGTTTTTTGAGTTATATGAAGCAAATCTTTCGCACACGCGAAAACGTTTGTTCGCGTGGCTATTATTTCAAATGCTTTAACTTTGAAATAATTTTCAATGAACAGCTGATTGTTGATTTTACATTTGGGAACATAATCGTTCCACTGATTTTACATTTGGGAACATAATAGCTCCACTGAAAGCGTTCCATTGTCATGCAATCGATCTATCGGGTGATTTTTTTGAGGTTAGGATTTTCATGCATTAGTATTTGACAGATCACGCGGGATTTCAGACATGGTGTCAAAGAGAAAGATGCTCAGTATGCTTTGACATTTCATCATGAATAGACTTACTAACGAGCAACGCTTGCAAATCATTGAATTTTATTACCAAAATCAGCGTTCGGTTCGAAATGTGTTTCGCGCTTTATGCAAATTTTATGCGTTTTTTTTTGTTTAAAAGTTCTCAAGCTCTTAAAAAATCACCCATTATGTATTTATTGTCCTCCATTGAAAAGAGGACATTGTTTAATATAATGGGTGATTTTTTAAGAGCTTGAGAACTTTTTTTAAAAAAAAAACGCATAAAATTTGCGTAAAGCGCGAAACACATTTCGAACCGAACACTGATTTTGGTAATAAAATTCAATGATTTGCAAGCGTTGCTCGTTAGTAAGTCTATTTATGATGAAATGTCAAAGCATACTGAGCATCTTCCTCTTTGACACCATGTCTGAAATCCCGCGTGATCTGTCAAATACTAATGCATGAAAATCCTAACCTCAAAAAAATCACCCTATAGTATCGTTGGAAAAGTGTAAAAGTATTGACAACAGTTTTGTTACAAATTCACCTTTTGGTTAATAGCAAGAAATAGTATAACATTTCTTTTGGTAAATAGTAAAAAAAAAATAGTATTAAATTTGATTGGTGGCATTGAAGTTTTTTCAGTTTGACAGTTGTCATTCTCTGTCAGAAATATAAGTTCAACAAAGTCTTCATTCAGTCTTCTGTCTTTTGTAGGCTTCTTCTCTTATTACTTCTTATTTTTAACACTTTCACCCAATCGTTTTTTTTTTAACCATTCTTTGCATCACATAGGGACTACCATGGCCAAAATCAATTCTTTTTCTGGATTAACCTGGTAGGAAGTAAATAAGGACTACGATAATCATAATTTTTCTTTATGTTTTGAATAGTTTGTCTAAGAGTTAATTTTGACTGCTAATTCCGAATCCAAACTCCGATTTAAGCATTATGGGTTCTTATTTTTTTTTTTTAATATATTTTAAAAACTTGATGTTATTCCCTTAAAACCAAGTATTGGTTATAAAAACAAAACTTTACTTTAATACATTTTTCGTTTTTATGTAGGGTAAGTGAAGGCTTACAACTAATGAGGACTTTTTGAAAAGTAAATAAGATACTGAAAATATTTAAACGGAATATTGAATTTAACGATTCTAGATTTGGAAAACCATCACGCATTGTATTAAAAGAGAAAACCACATAGCCTCATAAAAACTATTGAGATAAAACTTTAAATAAAACTTTACCTTACTTAAAAAAGTGGTCTTTGTTCAATTTTATTTTTCAATTATGTCATCGCTTTCAATGAACGAATAATTGTGTGATTTATAAACGTTCCACTGAAGTTGTTACCTATATTTTCACAGCTACATACATATAAGTTTTGCTATCTATTATGAACTCTAATTTTTGTAAATGACAGATGTTTGGTTGAAATTGTATCGACATTTTATATTTCTACAATTTCTTAAAAATTTTCTCAGATTATGAGATTTAAATATAATTACAATTCACTATTCATTCTTACCTAATAATCAAATTGGCTTAACATAATTTTTCATTATTTTTGTTGCACTGTGCGATAGATAATTCTTGAGAAATCGAGTCATAAAAAGTCTATTCTAAAAATTCTGACAGTAAAAAGTGAGAAATGTGTATAAGACATTTTTTATTTATATTTCTATGAATACAAAAATCTATGAGATCTTAAAAATATCGGGTTTTCTAATAGGGACTTGACAACCCTTTCCCTAATCATCGAATTGTCATTTTCAATTTATTCAATAAACTCAACGGCTGCAAAAAATTTCTACCGAAGTCAGTGACCGCAACTTTAAAGCTTTGTTCAAACAGAACGTAGTCAGGTAGGACGGGAAACAATTTTAACAGTCGCGTTCCCTGTCTTCTATAGAATTATACGTTGTTGTTCAAACAAAAGGCTATCAAGGCCAGCAATTAAAAAATAAACGCAGCTGTCAAATTAGAGTTGTACATTTTTACAAAAAACCCACGGTCAAACGTGAAAACAGAAAGAAAAATATAACAAACAAGGAAAGGAGAAGAAGGCCCTCCTCTTCGCTACTGCTTCTATTTTCTTACTTCTTCACACAAATTCCCAACTTTTTCTGTTTTGACACTGAAACACTGGTATTCGTTTGCTGAATTATTTTGTGTTGCAGTTACATAATTACAAAAGCAAAGAAAAATAAGAATTGGCTTGACTTTTAGAACTGGTTCAATAGAACGCATAAAACTAACTGCGTTCTGTTTGACATATCAGAACGCGGAGGGCAGCAGGTCCGCAGCAGGGCAGCAGGTTCTGACCGCATTCTATTTTACCACGCCTTAACACCTTAGTAGACAGGCAATAAAAAGTTTAGTGGACAAATTTGGGGAGTCCATAGCAAACGATCCAAATCTTTCTCAAGAATTGGTCATCACTCATACCACATTATGGTGCGAATTTTGCCTAAGGATCTTGGTTCACACCCAAACAAGAACAAGCTAACCCAAGAAGAAAAGTCGATGGATCAATTAAAGCGACGTTTGTTTTCCATTTGGGCAAGTTGTCAAGTCCTTAATAGAAAACCTTTTATAAAATGGCTATAGTGAAATCCTGAAATCCCCTTACCCAGCTACAGGTAGTATGGAATGTTCACGGAATCGTAAGATCATTTAAACTAAATTGGAACAAAAGCAAAATTGCATATACTATTGACCCATGGTATAAAGAATACTAGGTATGCTGTATATGAGATGATAGGTCGCCATCTTGTATTCGTGTGACGTCATTGCGAGTGACAGCCAGTTTTGTGCGGTTTTTATTTCTTAATGTTTTGGTTGATTTCATTTGCAAAAGTAAATAGACAGTGTTCCCTTGAAAAATATAAATAATTGTAATTTTAAATAAACAAACTATTTACATAAATGTAAATATGCCAAATTACTGTTGTGTGAAAAATTGCAAAAGTTATTCAAACAACAAAAAATGTGAAAACCTGAGATTTTTTTGCTTCCCAAAAGATCCAAATCTGAGTTTGGCTTGGGTTAAAGCTTGTTGAAAAAAAATATTAATACCAGCTTTGCACGAATATGCTCGTTGCATTTTAAAGAAGACGATTATTGTCTTAAAGATAAGCTTATGAATGTGCCATTGCCTAAATCAAAACTTGATCCGAAAGCCGTACCAACCAGAAACATACCTGAAAGTTGCGGTGACAATGCGCTTGCTTTATCAAGGACTGTTAGGGCGGACAAAAGGAACAACCGAAGAACTGTGGCAAGTTGCCTCCAACATTATGAAGAAAAAGAAAATGTTTCACCCAATATGCAAGAACAAATGCAGCATGTTGTCGAGATGGAAAATTCAATTTCAACTCAAACAGAGTAGGTTCATTTTTATATTAAAATATTAAAAAGCATTGTGTTAAATCAAATTTTTTTTATATACAGAGTTGATATGGAGTGTAGCAGAGAGCTTCAAATAATCGAGTTGAAGAAACAGTTGCAGCTTTGCCAAAAAGAAAAAAACAATTGGAAGAAGATAACTGCAAGCTCTGCAAAATTGTTGCTCTTGAAAACATATTTATTAAAATCAATAGCAATAAGATACATGTGATAAGTGATTACTTAAAGTTTCACTTAACAAACTGTGATGATGTAAATTTACCTGAAAAAATTAAACTTTTGTTCTTTAGATGTAGACTTTATTTTAGAATAACATATATAGAAATTGAAAACCAAACTCAATTCACCCACTAAATATTTATAAGAAAATGGGATTTCTATAGTTTCGATTTCCTCTTTTCCTTTCCTATATCCACATATTCTACAAGTTTCCGGTGTGGCTACAATTCCAATATCTGTTGACTTGGTTACCTTGTTCAAGGGCATTCTTGGTTGTAAATTCTACAAAACAAACAAAATTGGTTTAAATAGACTTTCATTATTTAATTTAATTATTAATTATACCTTGAGAAGATCAAATTTATCAAAAAACCACAAGATAATTTCAATTCAAGCAATTGGAATCCTGAGAATTTTTTTTCAATAATCGTTCGCACTTTTTCTTCATGAAATGTTTGGCCATCTAAAACTATAGATAATTAAACATTAATCAATTGTAACAATATGTTTAACCATATTATGAACCACCTACCGTAATAACTCTTCTTCAAGCAAAATATATACAATAGGCCAGGGATTAACTAAGCACTTAAGAATCACTAAGGACCTTTTTAACACTATCAATTTGAGGTGATGCTGGTCTTTGCAGAACATACAATAATATAAATGAAATAAATTATGAATGTTTCAATTCTCAATAACAAATAAATTATTGTTTAGTTTTTTTTTCGATCTGCCGATTGAGAACCAAAGAATATCAAAGAACATCATAAATAAGAAAATTCACTCGCAATGACGTCACGATTCAGTCGACCAGAACTGTCAAGCATACCTTGTATTCTTTATACCATGCTATTGACCTACTAGATATGGACTACTAGTAGCCAAGTTCACGTTTGGTGTCATCTGATCCTTAACGCTACTAGCCCTTCTGTAGGTTCACAGGAAATATGGAACTTTTAAACTTAATTTTTGTATATTGTTTATTTTGTCAAACTTATAATAACAGGTATCCTTAGTCTTTTTTGATAAAAAAGCTTTTTGAAGCAAAGAAATAACAGATGGCTTTTGAAAATTAATTATAATTTTGGCCGCCAAATTATATCTAGCTGAAGACGTGAAACCACTTTTAAGGGGAATTTGTTTGAGAATAAGCATCCACTAGCAGTCCATATCTAGTATATTATATGTCAATGTTGAATACAGTCAAGTTTAAAAATTTTGAAAGTTTTTAGGTTGCTAGTTTATAAGCTAATTTTTTTTATTCAAGCATATCTATTGAAATTGCAACGATACAACTTCTGGCAAGAGTACGATAACTTAGGCGACAAGATATTATAACGGATTTTTTAAGAACAGTTAAAAACAAGCATTTTTTACTATAGGAGGGGGGTTTATTTCCCCCCGTTTAGGCAGGAGGGGCAATTTAAAAAAAACTATTACTTAAAATGGAAAAAAATTCTTAAAAAATAACGGTAATACTTAAAATTAAGTATTATACATTTTTTTAAAGCCAAAATTCTGTTCTATTAGTCAGTCAAAAGTCAAGTCAAAACTATGCGTAGTTTTTGAAAAATTTAATTTTAAACTCAAAATTTGAGTAAAAAAAAGTTAAAAAAAGGTTTAAAGTGTAACTTTTTCAATACTTCAAGATTATCTACCATTGTTTTTATTTCAGAATTTATTACTCTTATTTGTTTTTTATCAAAAACTGAAAACTAGATGATTTATGTCTTTTAGTTTTTGAGAAAATTGAAAATACAAATTTAATTTTAAACTCAAAATTTGAGTAAAAAAAGGTAAAAAAAAGGTTAAAAGTGTAACTTTTTCAATACTTCAAGATTATCTACCATTGTTTTTATTTCAGAATTTATTGCTCTTATGTATCTGTTTTTGATCAAAAGCTGAAAACTAAATGATATTAGGTCCGTTCGCGTACTTTCTGCACCAAAATTCGTAAAAAGAGATATTTTAAAGAGTGGGGGTAAAATTCTCTCACCAACAAAAAAACTACACAAAAGTAAGCGAACGGGAAAACAACAAATTTTTCACACACTATTACTGCCTTGTTGCTGTTCTTTGAAAATTTATTTTTAAATTTTATAACTGACAGCAAAAGCGAGCAATTTATTTGAATTTCTATCAAATTTGAAATTTTCACAAATCATCCCAAAGAAATTTCTTGGGCTAAAATTCGTAGGTTGGGGAAATATTTTACTCTCTCGTGAGCGCTCTCTTTTACGAAAAACTACGAAATTTTTGAGTACGCGAACAGGATTTGGTTAAAATAGTAGTTGTGGTTATTTTCAATTTTCTCAAAAGCAAATAGACATAATAGGTCCGTTCGCGTACCCTCCTAAAACAGTCTAATTTTACGAAAAAATACGAAATTTAATTTAATTATTTTTTTTGCTTGAGTGGTCTTTTTTTGATAGTAATAATAATAGCTAGGTGTGAGTTTGGGTGTATGCAACAGTGGGGTTTGTGCGAGTTTGGGTGTAGGCTACACCGAGGTGTGTATGGGGGGGGGGGCATGCTGCCCCCCTACAACACCCTGGTTGGGCACACTATAGGATTTGGGGTGGGTGCGAGGTGGAATGGGTACAAGGTGGGGAGGGTGAAAGGTGCGGTAGGTGCAAGATGGGGTGCATGCAAAGTTTCTTTTGCATTTAAATAAGCTGGATTTAAGAAGAATTAATATATCCTTGGTATATCTTAATCCGGCAAGAGTACGATAACTTAGGCGACAAGATATTATAACGGAATTTTTTAGAACAGTTAAAAATAAGCATTTTTTACTATGGGAGGGGGGGTCTATCTCCCCCCGTTTAGGCAGGAGGGGCAATTTAAAAAAAATATTACTTAAAATGGAAAAAAATTCTTAAAAAATAACGGTGATACTTACAATTAAGTTGTATACATTTTTTAAATCCAACATTCTGTTCTATTAGCCAGTTTTTAAATCAAGTCAAAACTACGCGTAGTTTTTGAAAAATTTGATTTTAAACTCAAAATTTGAGTAAAAAAGGTTTAAAGTGTAACTTTTTCAATACTTCAAGATTATCTACCATTGTTTTTATTTCAGAATTTATTACTCTTATTTGTTTTTGATCAAAAACTGAAAACTAGATGATTTTATGTCTTTTAGTTTCTGAGAAAATTGAAAATAAAAATTGAATTTTAAACTCAAAATTTGAGTAAAAAAAGTTAAAAAAAGGCTTAAAGTGTAACTTTTTCAATACTTCAAGATTATCTACCATTGTTTTTATTTCAGAATTTATTGCTCTTATTTGTTTTTGATCAAAAACTGAAAACTAGATGATTTTATGTCTTTTAGTTTTTGAGAAAATTGAAAATAAAAATTTAATTTTAAACTCAAAATTTGAGTAAAAAAAGTTAAAAAAAGGTTTAAAGTGTAACTTTTTCAATACTTCAAGATTATCTTCCATTGTTTTTATTTCAGAATTTATTGCTCTTATTTGTTTTTGATCAAAAACTGAAAACTAGATGATTTTATGTCTTTTAGTTTTTGAGAAAATTGAAAATAACCACAACTACTATTTTAATTTAATTCTTTTTTTTTTGCTTGAGTGGTCTTATTTTGATAGTAATATTGGTATTTGCGTATGCGTAATACGTGTTTGGGTGTATGCAACAGTAAGGTGTGCGCGAGTTTGGGTGTATGCAACAGTGGCATCTGTAAGGGGGGGCATGCTGCCCCCTGCAACCCCCCTGCTTGGGCACACTATAGGATTTGGGGTGGGTGCAAGTTGGAGTGTGTGCAAGGTGGGGAGGGTGCAAGATGGGGTGCATGCAAAGTTTCTTTTGCATTTAAATAAGCTGGATTTAAGAAAAATTAATTTACCCTAGGTGTATCTTAATCCATATTCGATTATTACTATCAAAATAAGACTACGTTAATACTTAAGCAAGGAAAAAGTAATTTAATTAAAATATTTATTTTGGTAATTTTCAATTTTCTCAAGAATTAGAAGACATAGTCATCTAGTTTTCAGTTTTTGATAAAAAACAAATAAGAGCAATGAATTCTAAAAAAAACAGTAAATAATTTGAAAGTTTTGAAAAATTACACTTTAAACCTTTTTTTTTAACTTTTTTTGCACAAATTTTGACTTTAAAACAATTTTTTTTAAAAACTATGCATAGTTTTGACTTGATTTAAAAACAAGCTAATAGACAAAAGTGTTGGCTTTAAAAAAAGGTATAACATTTAATTGAGGGTATTACCGTTATTTTTTAATTATTTTTTTTCCATTTAATGTACATACTTTTTTTAACTGCCCCTACCGCCTAAACGGGAGGAGTAAGACCCCCCCTCCCATAGTAAAAAATGCTTGTTTTTAACTGTTCCATACAAATCCGTCATTAAACTTTGTCGCCTAAGTTATCGTACTCTCCCCCTTAATCCATATTCGATTATTACTATCAAAATAAGACTACGTAAATACTCAAGCAAGGAAAACATAATTTAATATTAAACATTTTTTTTTGTAATTTTCAATTTTCTCAAGAACTAGAAGACATAAAATCATCTAGTTTTCAGTTTTTGATCAAAAACAAATAAGAGCAATGAATTCTAAAAAAAAACAGTAGTAGATAATCTTAAGGTTTTGAAAAATTACACTTTAAACCTTATTTTTAACTTTTTTTTTGTCCAAATTTTGACTTTAAAACTATTTTTTTTAAAAACTATGCATAGTTTTGACTTGATTTAAAAACAAGCTAATAGACAAAAGTTTTGGCTTTAAAAAAAATGTATAATACTTGATTGTGAGTTTTACCGTTATTTTTTAATTATTTTTTTTTCCATTTAACGTACCTACATATTTTTTTAAATTGACCCTACCGCCTAAACGGGGGGAGATAGACCCCCCCCCCTCCCATAGTAAAAAATGCTTGTTTTTAACTGTTCTATACAAAACAGTCATTAAACTTTGTCGCCTAAGTTATCGTACTCTCCCCCTTAATCCATATTCGATTATTACTATCAAAATAAGACTACGTAAATACTCAAGCAAGGAAAACATAATTTAATATTAAACATTTTTTTTTGTAATTTTCAATTTTCTCAAGAACTAGAAGACATAAAATCATCTAGTTTTCAGTTTTTGATCAAAAACAAATAAGAGCAATGAATTCTAAAAAAAAACAGTAGTAGATAATCTTAAGGTTTTGAAAAATTACACTTTAAACCTTATTTTTAACTTTTTTTTTGTCCAAATTTTGACTTTAAAACTATTTTTTTTAAAAACTATGCATAGTTTTGACTTGATTTAAAAACAAGCTAATAGACAAAAGTTTTGGCTTTAAAAAAAATGTATAATACTTGATTGTGAGTTTTACCGTTATTTTTTAATTATTTTTTTTTCCATTTAACGTACCTACATATTTTTTTAAATTGACCCTACCGCCTAAACGGGGGGAGATAGACCCCCCCCCTCCCATAGTAAAAAATGCTTGTTTTTAACTGTTCTATACAAAACAGTCATTAAACTTTGTCGCCTAAGTTATCGTACTCTCCCCGAACTTCTATACCCTTTTTAATTATTAATTAAGCTATTGAAATTTAGAATTAAGAGTTCCAAAATTGTTTGAAACACGAGGTTGTTTTTTTTTTTCTAGGAATGAAAACCTTTGGAATCAGAAAATAATAGGTATCAACCAAAAATAGAACGTTGATGTTAGTTGAGGTTTAGTAAAACTAAACTAAAATAATTTCAAAACAAAATAGACTAAAATACAAAGTCCAATCAATCATATCTTGTTGTTTTGCGGTCTTAAAAGTAATAAGTAAAGTAATAAAAATCTAATAATAAGATTTTAACTTGTTTAGAGTCTCGACATCACTTTGTTTTCGTTTTAAAATTAACTACCTATACCTACATAATTCCAAATTCGAAATCATTTAAATTATTTCTCTCTTCTTATAATCTTCTACATTTATGTTTATTTTTGTTTTATATAAAAAACAGAAACAGATTCGAGAAATTTTCCATTCAATATAATAAGTGTTTTTTAATCTATAAGTCGCGATCTTGATCAACTCTCTTTGGCATCAAGTGCGAATTAAACAAAATCACATTTTGTTTCGATCTTATTAATTTGTTGCCAACAGCAGCCGCCGCGCCGCCGACGGCCGAGCCGGTCACCAGATATATGTACATATGTACACATAAGATTCGAAGAGTCTCATAACATTAAGCTTCTCGAATGTACCTTTAAATCTCAGCTTCCACTAGACTCAACGTTCTACGTACACACAGCAAGATAAATTGAGAATTCAAATAAATCTATTTATAGAAAATTATATTTGTTTCAATTTATGAAAAACAACAACTTACTATTGGTATGCTTAGCTGTAGTCTGGTTGTCCTTCAGAGAAAGCTATCGGTCATTAACTGGGTTGGTTTTCAGTTGTTTTTGATTATTTTTTTCCAAATCTACAAAGTAACTGTATAGACAGTATTTTTCTCAATCAAAAACAAAAATGCAATCAATTCAAACGACCGACGGCGACGACGACGACGACGAGGGCGAATCGTTTTGAACAAAGAAAGATTATATTCAAATCAATTGGACTAATAATATTCATGAAAATCGAATGACTTAAATTCAATAGCTAAACATAAGTACATTACAGTCGTTCAAATGGCATACCTAAAGTCGCAAAGTTCAAGTTTCAAATTTCAATTCCTAAGTTTTGAACTATAAGAACCTAAAAAAGGTATAGGTACTCTTATAGAACCCCTAGACACAGACAGCTTGCCATATGTCATAGAAATAGAACACCGCCGCCGCCGCCGCCGCCGCGTGCCGGCCACCCGATTGATATATTTTTATTTGCCTGAACAAAACAAACAAGTTCTTTTATATTTCTATTTTTTAACTCACAGCTTGGCTTACATAGACGTGACTTTAATGATAACTTTAATAGATAACACCTTGCGCGTATTATTTGGCTATTTGGAACATAACAACATTAATGTTAATCCCAAAAAAAAAAACATACTGTTTAGCTACATTGAAAGATATTTTTCGATAGGACACATTTTAAAGAAGACTTCCGAGTAACATCAGCGAACTACCTATATAAAAATCAAGGCAAACAGAATCTCGATAGTGAAGCAATCTATTCTGGATAGTTTACGGAATAAAAGTGCCCCTTTCTGACATGCAAGCCGGGTTTTCCATTGGTAAATTTAGATTTCAATGAGAAAAATTGATAGAAGACGATAAATCGCGTTAATATTTGACTCATTCTGAAAATTTCATAATTTATGTTTTTCATGGATAAATTCAGATTTAGATCAAAAATTAATTTTTTTTCGTTGCGCATGTTGTTCTTTTGTTTGTCGTTGTATTAGTCCAACTTCGTGTAATTGTTTTAGTATTAGTGCAAAGAGGGGTGAATCCAAATCTGCAGATTTGATCTTAAATCAAAAATAAATCAATTTATTTTTCCCTATGGATAGGAAAAACAGGGACAGATTTAGATCGAAAATAAGTTGATTAATTTTACTCATGTAAAACCGCATCAATCTCGTTCATACTTCTTGCTTCCATTAAAAAAATCTGTCAAAATGGGAAGACAAAATAATCATAACGCGCCAGTTATAGCTATCATTGGTTTTCATCATTGAAAACAAACATTGGAATTTTTTTGGCAGGTCGTTTATAGCTATCATTAAAAATGTCGGTCATTGAAAAAAATTTCCTGATTGAAAGCCACCGAAAAACTTTTACTGATAGAAATCTGTCATTGGAATTGTGTGAAATTGGATCACAAATCAGTGGAACGATTCGTTTCACTTTTGAATATAAAAGTATCAGCTGTTCAGGAAAATGAATTTCCGTCCAGAAAATAGAAAAATAAATTTTTAGAGAAAAATAAATGCGTAATTACACTTTTTTTTTTAAAAAAAATTCTTTGTGTGATTTCCGATCGATCAGTATATAGTTTTCATTTCTAATCAAAGGGAAACACCGTCAAATATCGATTCAAAAATTTTTCCGGATCGATTTCAGTGATAGCTATAACTGGCGCCTGAGACTGAAATACACTTTTCAAGTAAGTGACACCCTAATATCTACATAGATGTTTTATTTTAATAATTTTAAAAACAAACTGTGATGTGATGGAATTATTCATTCATTAATAATTCAATAAACAGGATTTTTTTTGTTTTCAAAAGCATTTCATTTTATTTGTTATTTAGACCAAAACAACAAGAAATCCAATGGTAAAATTATTTCTTGAAAAAGATTATAGATAAGGGGCCTTACCAATAATCAAAATTAAAGCTCACTTAAATATTTAACTGGGTTTTAAATATTTTGCCATACCAATAAACATTTTAATAGTTAGGTTAAGGGTTAACGCCCAGTTAAATTTTATTGTTGGGAAACTCAACTATTAACGAACAGTTAAATTAAACTCCATGGTTTGCACTGTCGTTTTGACAGCACACGCAACAAATACATACTTTTTAGGTCACAAGAGTTAAGATTTGTTGTGATTGTTGTCTGCTGATTGTTCGTGGCAATATTTCATTAAAATGTAAGTCGAATAATACTTGTTTTAATATATGATTGTGATTATGTTCTAATAAATATCCATCATTTTAGAAATGGCTGAAAAACAAAATTTAAAAGGAGCAGATCGTCAAAGCAGATAGACCACTTGCGCATGTTATAGATTCTAAGCTAAATGATGGCAAGTTATTAAAAGCCAAAGCTATAGCCAGGCAAAATATTGCTGCAACGACAAGTAAGGGACCGATGGATCCGCTACAAGCAGGAGGCGCTGACCAATTTAAGTCAATTTAATCGATCTCAGAGGGAGACCGGTGGTGGAAAACCTCATGCCTGAGGAACCTTCTGTGATCGATTATGAAATTGCTGAAATTTCCGCTCTGGATTTTGTTGAAGATACCGCAGAATTTGATTGCGATGCAATATGGCTTGATGATTATGATGACAAGTAGAATATTTTCTCGATATGATTTGCAATTGTTTTTAAAATATTTTTTTTATTGCAGAGAAAACATACCATCCCCATCAAATCCACCATCTTTGTAGCATTTTAAGTAGAATAAGTATTTAATTTAGTTTTAAAACATGAACCAACGTATGTAAATAAATAAATAAATAAATAAACGTGTGTTTAGTGATTTATTATTGGTAAGGCCCAAGGGATGTTCATGACCCGATGCAACTCATATGATGATCAGTACGAAAAATGTAAATTTTTTGTACTATAACGACAACTTATGGTAGCTCAAATCTTGCAACAAACTTTTAATTTTGATATAACGTAAATCTATTTCAACAGCTAAATTGCATTAAATCTTAGATAGGGTTTTCGGATACCATGTTTTAGTGTTGCAGAGAAACTGATCCCAAACAGCTGAGCTATCAAAAAAGACTACAAAAGGTATCCAAGAATACTTATGGTGTATGTATTTGTCTATATAACAGAAGCAGAACAGCTGATATGATTGAATTTGATGGAACCTAAAAAATGATTTCAAAAATTGATAGTTTATGGTAAAAAAGAATAACTGAACCTCGTTAAAATAATATTTGAACGATTTTTATACAGAAAAGTCGATGAAGAAGTTGTTTTCCGCTCAATTTAGCTATCAAAGTCGATCAATAAGGTATCTACAAATTTAACTATCCCAGAATAGCCTATCCAGAGATTGAACGAAGCCAATGGTATAAGAATTAAATGATTTCGTCTATTTTTCTGACAGCTTTTCTCCTCTATTTAAAGTTGACATTTTTAAAACACCCCCCTCCCCCCACAATTAAAAAAAAACTACGAGTATATAATATTTCGCAATTTTACACTTTTTTGCTGCACTGGATCGTAATTCGTAAGTAGGTATCACTAAAGGATTTATGCAACTTTGCAATTGAAACGGTACATAACATATGTAAATATTTATGTAAATAGTTCTTAAATTGTATCTTGTTGAGTGCCAAAATATTGAGAACAAAACAAAAAATAAAATACTTGTTGTTCAAATTTAGTTTACTTTCGATGATAATAATTGATTAGTTGGTTTTTGTAAACCACCTTTTTTTTTATTTGGATTTAAATTATTAGAAACTTTAAGTGTTAGCCCCTTATTATTGAGTTTCTCCAAAACTAGTTTTACGTCAAAATTGTATTTAAAGGGATTCCATGTTTTAAGTTTTTCAAAAGTTTGATTTACATACATAGATGTCAATCAAATGAAAATAGTGCTCAAATAATAACAATTTTATTTAATCATTTCAATTAAATATTTAAATTTTTTTAACTCGAAACCATTTAGATTAGGCACAAAATTTGTTTGGTTTTTAAAACTATGTAGATTAGGCGTATTGAAAAAACTGAATAAATCGAGAAATAGATTGACACAGCAACTTTGACAATGACTTAAAACTTTTTAAAGCCAATGGTTTTGAATATATTAACACAGCAACATCGACATCAACTTAGACCTAAATATTAAATTCGGTTTCGATGTGCTACCAACTTCTGACTGAGGGGGGCTGTTTGTGTCACTGGTTAAAGATTAAAATTCTTCTTCTTTGTTTTAAATAAAATTCGATTGCTTAATCGTTATAAATTGTATACTTTATTAAATTATATGTGTCGCTTGAAAATTCGAGAACGAATGAATTGACCTTTTCTCATATTACCAAGGTTAAAAGATGATTTTATCAATTATAAAAACATAGAAAATTGTTTGACAAGAAGTGTCATTTTGGGCTATTAATTTTGGTTAATTCACAATAATCATTTTGTATAAATCAGAACTAATGATGAATTACAAATAATAAATACTTTTACATTTGTTATACTTTAATTTAATATAATTGAATAAATAAATAATTGGTTTGCCAAACAGGGGCATTTTTCAAAACCAAAATGTGACACCCTTTTTTTGATTCGTCTATTTATTTTAGTTGCTGCTGGATGCTTTGAGCACTTTAGACGTTGTAAGATATTTTACATGACTTTTGAAGTCGAAGTTTCCCTTGCTGTGTCAATTTTTGTTTCTTCTATAATAGAGACGTATGTATGTATGTATATAATATGTAAGTATAAAGCAAACTTGGAATTAGACAATCGGACAGTATATACACATTTCTAAGTCTCAGATACTATTTCCGTATTCTCAGAAATATAAACAACATTGTTCATATAAATTTCTTAATTTTGCTGTCAAATCTGAGAACAGAATTTTTATAATTCAATTTTTCAAGAATTCTCTATGGCACAATTCAAAAACGGATGAAACCAAAGGTAAAGCTATAATTTGATCAATAGGTAAAAATTACATATTATGTAAATATTGAATTGTGATTGTATTTCATTTTGCTGCTCTGTTAATCCGTTTGAGAACATTTTAAGCTATCAACTGGACAAATTCTAACTTCTTTCTTGACTTTGCAAGCTCTTACTTTTATAAAAGAAATGTATTAGTTTTAAAATGTTAGAATATAATATATCATTATGTATCTAAATATTTCCTACAGAAATAACATATGTATGTATATTTTTGTTCAGTTCCCTCGAATTCCCTATTACGTTACGTATTCATCTGTCATTTTTTTCACTTGAGCAGCCAATGTTCATTTCCGACACTTTTAATTTTGACAACTTGAACAATATATTACCTTATATTTGTTTACTAGAATAGGTTGGTCTTTACTTTTCATATAGGTACCTACAATTTTAATTGTTCTATGTGCTATCATCTTCAGAACATTGGTGGCAACACCCTTGACAAAACAAAACCATTTAACAAAAATAAAGTCAAAGATGGCAAACAAATAAAAGTAAAAATATGTACATTGTCTTGTCTGAGTCCGATTGACTGAGCGTCGAGCAAGCGCCGAGAATTACCTACTTTAAGCAACTCTAATCTTTCCATGCTCTGTCTAAAGCCTGTTGCTGTATATTTTCACGCAGTACTCGTCCACAACCGCTCAGTAACAATCTGTTCACCTTGGTGGAAGTATACTCGCACATATCGTTCTCGTTCGTCTGGAAATCGTGTATCTTTAGTTTTGAATTTCTATTGTGGATTTGGATTTCTCCTCCGAGATTGATTTAATTCTGTGGATGATATTACCTACTATTGTCACGTAGCATTCTTCTAATTACTTAATTTATACATACGGATTACAAAGGGAACCTTTATATACCTGCATTTCGATACAATTAGAGAAAATATAAAATAGGGAACTATTTTATATGAATTATTTTATACTCTTTGGATGGGTATCAAAGGAATGAATAATAAAAACATTAGCAAAGATTGCTTAGGTCTTCGTTTGCGAGTCAACGGCCTGCATCAAACCTGGAAGTGGCTGCACCAAACCATTGCCCTCCACGAATACCTCATCTCCGTCACTTCAGCAGATTCTGCAAGAACAAAAGAGCAATCTTTTCCAAATTTCTAGATTAACAAAAAAAGTACCTACCTACTACAATAAAAATAATAATTAAGTACTACGATAATTAGTACCTCTGAAATTAAAAACAAAAATTTAATTAATTTAATTTTTGAATGCCTGGCATTGCTCTGAATTCTGTGTTTTTGTAGTAAAGTAAACCCATACACGTAAGAAATTGTTATATAGATACTATATACGAACACAAAACGAGTTGTGCGCCGTTGTATTAGTGAGTGTTCATTTATAAAATACTTCAAAGTGATAAAAACAATAAAAGATACAAACGAAAAATAACAATAGAAACCAATCGAAAACCTAACCCTGTTTGAAAAATAAAACCAATTAACAATAATTATTATTCCCTAAAACTATAAACCTTTTAAAAAGTTGAACGAACAGTTCTAAAACCCAAAAATAGAGATTCTCAGTTTCTCACTGCCATTTTGAAAAAGTGTATTGTATTGTATAATATTTGCGTATTCAGTTGTTGTTTTGTAGGACATCGGAGTCGGAGTGAGTGAGAGAGAGAAAGAGGGAGGGAGATTATAATTAAAAGAAAAGAGAGCAATAATAAGGGCAAATCACAAGAGAAATATAAAATACAAAGTAGCCAAAAAACAACAAAGAATTTAAATACGGAATTGCAAATTGCATTGTTTTGACTTTTGTGATAAGGCGAGAGTAAGGAAATCAAAACTATCGCCATGCTGATGCAGGTCGGAGGAAGGGTTACCACCCAGATGAGATGTTTTTTGACATTTGGAAGACAGAGCGATAACGTAAACGTTGTGCGCAAGTGCTTGCTGTCATCGTCGTCAGCAGGCAGCACCACAACAACAACAACAACAGCACCAACTTCTACTTCGAACGCTGATAACACTAAAGTTAAACATCAATCAGATGGGAGCACCAATAAGGTTAAAAGGATTCCCGATTCGGAGATAAAGAAATCAGTTTTCATATCACAATCATCTGACATATTTACGAATTTGGCTTTGGAAGACTGGTTGTATAAGAATTTCGACTTTACCCATCATCATGTGTTGCTATTGTGGGCCAATAATCCTTGTGTTGTTATTGGACGCCATCAGAATCCATTCACTGAATCTAATGTTTCGAAATTGCTGGACAAGGGAATTGTGTTGGCGCGGAGGAACAGTGGTGGTGGTGCAGTCTATCACGACAAGGGAAACCTGAATTGTACATTCTTTACGCCACGAGAGCGTTACAATCGAAAGTATAATTTGAATATTTTGACAAGAGCTCTGTTTCGTGAATGGGCAATTAAAAGTGAAATAAATAAGCGGGATGACATCGTTATAAGTGGAAAAAAGGTAAACTAAAAAGATATTTTATTTTTTAAACAAACAGGTGCGAATGTATCTTGTTTGATTCGTTTTTAAATGCAGTTCTTATCATTGACATTTTCTGCTTGTTTTGGTATTATTTTTAGATAATATCGTGTGAAACGAAAAAATAGATCAAAAAGCAATAACAAAATCATAAAAGAAAAGTTTTGTTATGACTTTTTATCGGTATTTATTTTCTCAAGCCTAGTACGCTGTTGATGCGAAACGAAAATTCCCATACAAAAATGACATGACGAAATCTTAAACGAAAAATTTCGCTGTGCTTTTCGTTTTTTAGTACGCTGCCGAACGACGAAATGTGACATTTTAGTGGATAGCTGTACTAGATTTCTTAGTACAATTCTCCACTCTTTTCGTTCTCAATTTAATTGCCCAGTACATTAATTGCTTGCGAAATTTTGACGTTTAATTTTTTTATTGAAAAAAAAAAATTGTTTACTCGTGACTTTCGGTGTTTTGACTTTGATTTAAAATTTAAAATAAAATGGATTTGTCTAATGTGTTCCAACATTGCATTTCTGAATCGGAAACTCAGGATGTTATTGGTGATGTGCAAGAAGTGATGAAGACAAGCAGTGAAATTCAACTTCCAGACAGAACTCTCCACAAATATTTGTCCGCTGTGGTTTTCGTTTTTATTTTGCTCTGCACTTGGAGACCGCCGAAAAAAATTCGTTTCACTCAGCTGCGTACTAGGCTTATAAAAGAAAAGTTTCGTTAAGACTTTTGGTCGGTATTTCTTTTTACAGATGAGCTAAATTAAAAATTGTACTAGATTATATGAGAAAGTCTCCACTTTTTTAAGTTGAATTTAATCGCTCGATTCGCAGGTTTTTTGGGTTTTATTTGCGGTTATTATTTTTTTTTTAAAGTTATTATTTTTTTTAAAGTTATTGATTATCTCCATTGTTTTATTTTTCTTCTTCACGCGTTGTTCAAATCAATTAAATTTTGTTTTGAAGATAAAAGCATAGCTACTTTTTTTAGATACACAATTTTTGGATTGGTTTTAAATCAACTCAGGCAAGATGCCTTATTTAACCAATTAGTTAATTAGGTTAGACACATCTGCTATTCATAAAGAATTTGTCAATTGTTAGAAATAGGTTTAAGGGATTTGTTCAGCCAGAAATATTTATTCTGCTTACTATTAATTGAGAAATTTCATGTATGTATGTATGTAAGTCACCTGTTGTAACAAAATATTTACTTACTGTGATAAAGATGCATACAGTAGTAAACATCACATTGACACTTTGGTGAATATACCGAGAAAAATATCTTAACACTGACGCTTTTAAGACTTGGAAGCACACCTTTCTTTCAGTGAATTTTGATCTTCAATATTTAGAAGGTCAATCATAAACTTGGCATTTTTTTTATCGAACCAATAACTTTCATACAAATCATCTACATATTTTATATTGATCAATTCGGGTTAAGTAGAGCTTTCATTTTCTGTTGGGTGGTAGCATTTCAACAACCACCAAAATATCAAAGTCTCGATCGATACTTACATATGTATGTATGTATGTACATTATATAAAGTCTATTGACATTTTAATATTTGTTTTCATATTTTTAAATAAAATGTCCTTTAATTTAATTTTCTCAGTTTGCTTATTTTGTACGTTTTATAAGTTAAAAACAGCTTAAAGACATGTGCTTTCGTGTATATTTTTAGACTTCAGGCTATCGTTTTAAAATGGGTTTAATTTTTTTTTTTGGAATAACATATAGGTACTTGAGTTTATTTTAGCAAAAAAATTATCAAAGAACTATGAATATGTCCCAATGAGGTTTTTTTTCTTTCTTTTTTTTCAAATTCATTTTTATTCATTATTTTTTAAAACTATCTTAGACAAAAATTCATAAAACTAGCCTAATTAACCATAACTCACAACTAAATTACTGGTCCCATACGGACACTCTAAGTTAAACTATAACACTTAATACTAATGCTTTCGGCCCTAACATTTTTTTTACTTCAGTTAAATTTTATTTATTTTTGTATTTATTAGAAAATTTGAAAAAACCTAATATCAATATCCTTTTTTATTTTTACTTAAAACCACTTAAAAACAACCCAAAACAAAACTTAAAGCTAACTTAAACCACCCATTCTACCCATAAACTACTTAAAACTAGAACAACCACAGCAGCAAATCTAACTAGCTATCTAACATTTTTTTTTTTCATATTTTGTTGTCCTGTTTTTTTTTTTAATTTTATTTTTTATATTTTTCATATTTTTGTATTTTTTTGGGTGCCACCATGCCTATTCTACTTAAAACTAAACCCTAAAACTATAAAACAAGTATGTAAGCCGGCCAACGCTTAAAACCCCATCCCGACTACCCACTATTAAGTGCCGATTGAAGCCACCAAAACTGGTTCTCCTGCTTCACCCTATCAATTCGGTCCCGTTTGGACACAGCCCTACTGAACCGAAGGAGCTCTGCTCCGCCTTGTGCCATGAAGTCCCGATTGTACAGGAGTCGCCTATCCACGGTTCGTCGTCTGACGTGGCAGATTAGCGGAACTGCCAATCTATCCTGTATCAGACCGCATCTGTCTAAAAAGGGGAATGCCTCTGGTGGAATGAAGCCGCTCAAGCTTGCACTCTCAAAAGGCCCAATGAGGTTACTAAATATTTATGAATGCAATTGCCTCAAAGCTAATATATGTATATACATATGTACATAATGTATGTACATATGTACTTTATTGAGATTTTTTTTTGTACACTTATGATTCTTAATTTTGAGGCAAATATGTTCGAATCGCTTTTACACTTTCCGAGCACATCATATCATTATTTACTTTTCAACTGATTTTATGAGGCAAATGGTTAGTGCGTTGGACTGTCATGCCAGAGGTCTTGGGTTCGATCCCTCCCTATGCCATCTAAAGTTTTTTCACGGGTACTGCCTCTTGCGAGGAATTGACAAATTCTCCAAGAGTAATTCTTGTCATGAAAAGTGCTTTCTCAAATTGGCCGTTCGGATTCGGCTTAAAACTGTAGGTCCCCTCCATTCCTGACAACAGTACTCGCACACAGGAATGGTTGAGAGTTGTAAGTCACTAGGCCCTAGTTCTCAACGGACTGTTGCCCCACCCGATTTATTTTATTTTTAGATTCTTAATTTTATGTATACATAGTTATTTCAATAGCTTATTATCAATTTGGCGACTTAGAAATTGGTTAGGCTACACAGTTTTTTTTTTTAATATTAATTTAGTTTAGTTTGTAAAGAACATTAGTTATTTTTTAGACATAGTCTCTTAGTTTTATAAAGTTACGTCCACTCAACAAGACGAAGCCAAAATTATAACCTAACCTAAAAAATAAAATAAATGAAAGATGGATAGACAGAGAGAAAAGTAACATGAGATGAGAACACCAGATAGGTACACCTATATGTGTCTCTATCTAAAACACCGATGAGGTGGGCAAGTAGGGTGGTATAGAACCCTGAAAGTCTTTAATGCATTAGGATCAACTTATATACTTGACTATAATTTTTTTTTTTAATAGTCATTACATTAGAGTTCATTAGGATTTTTTCCCTTATTTTTGTGTGAAGTTTTTGACTCTTAGGTTTCTTACATTAGTTATGGAAGTATCTTTTATGTTTAGTTTTTTTTTTCTCTTTTGCCTATGGCTTTTGTGCTTTGTATTTTGTATTAATATAATTTTAGTCTAATCTTGGTAGTAACAGTCTCATTGTAAGTAATTCATTGTTCACAGCAGCGTTGAAAACTTATACCTATGAGTATGACATTGTAAAATGTTTAATTCTAGTAAGGCGATCCATATACCTATATACATATATAACTTATATCTAGTTATAATTTTTTAATAAGTACGTACTTAGGGATAAGGTTCTTTGAACTTGTATCTTAGGTTTTAATTTATAAATTTGTACATTTCTTTAGTCTGAATTTATATTGCCTTGTTTTTCTTTTTATACATATTATACATTTGGTTTCATTTTGTTTTCATATAAAGGCAGAGTAGGAAATGAGTTGCTTAGCCTCTGTAGGTATTAGGAAATTGTTTTTTATATTAAGTGGAATAGAGGCTCTTGTTGCCGAAATAAGGTTGTTTGAAAAATACTTTTGGTCAAAACGTAAGGAGTTTTTTAGGAGAATTCCAGTTCCTCGACCATCAATATTTCTTATAAAATCATAACTGTTATTAAAACGACATTTTTGTTAAGGCTTTTTGAAAGGCAATAGTATTGCAGTTGGGGAAGTGTCTTTTAGTAAAAGATAAATTTCTATTTCTTTTTCCTTGGATAGGGAGTTGACATTGGAAGTAATGACATTAATTTCATGGTGAGGAGAGGGAAAGGGATGCTATAAAGCACAGGTACGCATCTGGTTTTTGAGAATCATCCATTATTTTATAATTAGGCCAGAAGTCTCTGATTTTAGCAATTAAGCTGGTGATCGGCAAGCCGAAAAGTCTATTGGATTCGTTCATGAAATCCGAGACATCATTTTTTTGGAAGTTCCGGATGGAAAGCGGGAATTTGTTGTGAGTTAGGAGATTTCTTGTGGCCCCTTACAGCGTCTGCAAAAGATACTACATTTTCTTGATGGATGTAAGCCAAGTTCACAAAAGGACCAAGGATATTTGTTTTTTTAGCCTTAGCTTCCACCAAGACATCCTTTTTTTTTAAGAAAAGCAACTCTGTTTGGGCACCCTTTGTAGCTCGCAGAATGGCCCTCTGATTGACAGTTGACGCAAGATGCGATCGATGTTTCTGTTTTTTGACTGAGTTCACATGCTCCAATGTCATGATCTTTAAGACATTTTACGCACTGCTTGGCAAAACTGCAGTAAGCAAGAATATGGCCAAATCTTTGGCAACGATAACACTGTTTTGTATCGGAGTTTTTGATTGAATCCCAAGTGATTCTATGTCTAAGCAGAGTTTTGAGCTGTTTAAGTTTTATGAAGCTTTCTCTATCCTCCGTAGTACAGAGGAACAAGTCAAGAGGTATGTCATTTAATTTAGGCCATTTGGTCTCGAAAGTTTTTACAGTCACCCTCAATGAGGGGTCCAACGAAAGTAATTCATTTTGGATTTCCGTAGGCGAAAAAACGCTGGAAATACCTTTTAAAATAGTATTATATTTTTTAATTGTTTAAGCCTAGTACGCAGCTGAAGTGAAACGAATTTTTTCGGCGGTCTCCAAGTGCAGAGCGAAATGAAAACGAAAACCACAGCGGAAAAATATTTGTGGAGAGTTCTGTCTGGAAGTTGAAGTTCAATTTTAAGCCTAGTACGCTGCTGATGCGAAACGAAATTTCCCATACAAAAATGACATGACGAAATCATAAACGAAAATATTCGAAAAATTTTTCAATAAATAAATAAAACGTCAAAATTTCGCAAGCAATTAATATAAATTGAGAATAAATTAAATTAAATTAAATTGAGAACGAAAAGAGTGGAGAATTGTACTACGAAATCTAGTACAGCTATCCACTAAAATGACACATTTCGTCGTTCAGCAGCGTACTGAAAAACGAAAAGCACAGCGAAATTTTTCGTTTATGATTTCGTCATGTCATTTTTGTATGGGAAATTTCGTTTCGCATCAGCAGCGTACTAGGCTTTAGGGGTGAAGGAATAGGCATCTATACCGAGATCCTTGAATTTTTTAATGAAGAACCTATGCAACTCAACGTCCCTTACAAACATTTTTAGTTTTGCAAAACCATTAGATATAAATTTAACATTATTTAGGTTATGATTAGACTTACTCATAAAATCCATAATGGTTTTTGCTGAAACTCCTTTGGTAAAGATGGGAGGACACCATGGTTCTACTTTGGGAGATGGGTTCGCATTACCTCCATCGAAGCTATTGCTGCCATTGTTGCAATTTACGTAGACACAGTTACTTAACGGCAAACGATGGCTTTCCTTGCTATTCATTGCACTAACACTAGTGGATTTAGATTTTGGCTCTATATCCATCTCTTTTTCGCCGCCGGAGTATTGCGCGTCCTCGTCTGAGATCCACTCGCTGGTAACTGTTTCTATAATTCTTTTTTTATCTATTTCGCTCAGCAAACTGGATGGAAGATTGATTTTCTCATAAAATGAGCGTTTATCTGGAGGCCTCTTCGGCCCCAAAAGACCATCCATCAATCGCAAATTTAATTCTCACAGAAAAAAAACTGAATTAAAATCAATTAATGAAGCGCTGCCTGAAACACGTCCACACTCGTTCGCGTTATACTACGTTTCCACCGGGCACTAAACCGAGATTTAGCTAGATTTGACACAAATCTCCTTGAAATCTCGAAGATTTACCATACAAATTTTAATCTCCTCAAATGAAGATTTCAAATAAAACTCATTGAAATCTACTTGGAAACATTAGTTTGTCAAATCAAACAAACTTTTTTTCGGAGAATATTTGTTGAACCGACCCATTTAAACGCCAATTTCGTTTATTGACAGATGGAAATGTCAACAAAAACTATCTGTCTCACTTCCATATGACTCAAATTCAAAACCAAAAACACTCTATTACCAAGACCGGAATCTCAGACTGACATTTCGGTTTGCCTACAAGCTAAAAAGCACTAAATGTGAGAAAGTGTGCGTGAAATGATGCAAAAAACCAAACACATTCTCACAATTAGTGCTTTGGCCCATCAATATGCTTCATTATAGTAATCAGTCCCATCTAAATGCTTCATTTGGAATGTTTCATGGCCTCGTTCAAAAACTAAACAATCCTTACCAACAGAACATTTTACAGACAGAACAGACATTTTACAATCTGAAGAATTAATTATGCTATGAAATAATTGGCTGCTATTAATACTAATTTTTTTTCTAAAAAGTTGATGAAGGTTAGCCGAAGCGGAAATTTCTTTAATGAACATACTTTAAATATTATTGGCTTTCTCAAAAATATTTTTCTACACTAATCTCTGCTTTATACATGAAACTATTGTTTATGTATATTTTCTTCCATGTTCTGCATTTATGAAATGTATTCTATGGAAGTATTTACTATATTAAGAAAAACATGTACGTAAAACTCATTCATTTATTTCACTTTTAGCAGCACTTTTACTAAACATACCCTTCAAACAATAATAAGTAAACTTGAACTTTGGTAACGAAACATTTTTAAGAAATGAATGAAAGTTATATTTTGCGTTAAACTGTGGAAACTCACTAAAAAAAAACTTCTGTACGTCAACAATAAACATTCATGACGATTACATGTTCTATTGAATTAGTTGTTCATGAATTCAGAACGAAGACGTTTTCATTTTGTGATATATGTCAAAATTTGCATTTTATTTGCTCTGCATTTATTCAACAGATTCGCTATAATCGTTCTGATTACTTTTTTTAAAACATTGGTGTTCCTTTGCTGCATAGTTTTTTTTTTGATAGCAAATACATGTATGCTTCCATCAATCAAGAATGTTATGGATAATATATTTTTCGATTATAACTATTTTTTTAAATATAATATTTATTAATCAAAATGGAATTCAAAAATAGTTGCAAGCTTAAATCATTAAAAACAAACTATAAATACATTTGGATTAATTAAATTGATACAGATTTTAATTACTTGCAAAAAAAATATTTGGGCCGTTCATTAACGAAAATTTATTAGAATTCAATACAAAAATTGCGCTGGCACCCTTAACTTGATGGTTCTTCGAACGCATCTATGATACAAAAATCCGAGGTTAATTTTGAAATTTGAAGAATTTCGCAGTGATTTTTGTAAATTAGTGAATTAATTATAATAAACTGATGTTGAACATGCTTTTTTGAAGACAAAAATGTACATTGGTACGCTATCAACAAAATGACTGCAAAATTAAAGCTTAAAACTGACTTCTTCATCGAAAAAAAGTAAAAAGAAAAACCTGAAAAAAACTTATTAACACCTCCATTTTGTTTTTGCTGTGCAAAATGCCGCTAGCCCACGGCATCGTTTTTTTTTTGTTTGTGCTCACATCTATTCATGGATTAATTGTCAAAATTACAAATACAACAATGTAAACAAACGGGTTTTGGAGAGTGAAACGTACGAAAGATTCCGGTCTTGGTAATAGAGTGTTTTTGTTCAAAACAATAAACAACTTTCAAGAAATCACAGACGAAATAAAATGTAAGCATACAAAAATAATAAATATGTACAAGAATATAATAAAACAAATACATATTTTTTTCTTTTCGAAAGGAGAATAATTTGAAGTTTGGTTGTTATGACATTAACCAAACGTCAAATTAATCTCCTTTTCTTTGGTGGAAACACCTCATGATTTATTTTAAATCACTTGCCTTAAATCTCGGATTGTTTGTTGGTGGAAACGTACTATTACCAGAGAGAATCATATGTACATAATCTAATTCCTTTGTTTGACAGATTGAGCTTAGCACTATGCGAATACTTGAGTTTGTTTAGTAAATTAGTCTTCTTTGATTTCTGTGAAAATGACGGTTCCTGTTATCAAGTCCAGAATTATTATTGAACTAACAATTAAACAACGAATCAAAGTGTGTTATTACACTCAGACTTTTTGTATGCTGCGTGTTTCGCATATTTTCTTTTTTGAACACTCATCCCGTCAATCTCGCATTATTACACTCGGATTGTTTTCGGTTGCGTGTTTTTGACACTTCTTTTTCATTTCTTGTTTTCATCCACAAAGTCAAAGTGTGAAAATAATTAAAGAAAACTGCACTTTTTACTACAGCAATGATTATTGACATTATGAATACGGATAATAATTCCGAATAATGTAAAAATAGGAATTGGATTGAAATCTGGAGAGAATCCTTCATTTTCTTGACAAAAGAACTAGAATCAAATGATAAACCATCGTTTTTAAATTATAAAAGAATGAATGAAGACACTTTTAACCTGCTTTTCATTGAAAACGACATTAAAAAATACAATTTTGAGGGCCAGAAAAGTTGGCTATCACTTTGTTTCAACGGGTGAAACATTCCAAAGCTTAAACTACCAAGCTAGACTCTTTCAATCATTCCTTCATTTAATTTCATTTATAAGGTTGAATGTGTCCGGCGGAATATTTCTTGTTTACTCGGTAACAATAGAAAGAAAAATAAAGCAACGAAACAAAGAAAGGCAAGAAAGAGAAACGTCAAAAACAATCCAAGAATCCCGTACCCAGAACTCTGCGGGTAGAGACTTTTTAAAGTATTTCTATTTCACCTACTTTCTCTTTCGCACTTATTTGAGTCTTTCCAAAAAAGTCTGGGTGTAATAACACACAAAGTTACGAATTCATAAATTTCGTTGATTTAAAAGTTAAGTGTAGAAAGGTAGTGAAATGAAAGATATTTTGAAATGAAGTGTACAAAAAGTAATAAAACAATTTCTGAAAATATCACAAAGAGTTTGAAGCGTTAAAAAGTGAAGAAAGTGAATGCAAAATTTGTTTGACAGTTAAAAAAAAATAAACTGAACTTTCCTTTAACGGTGCACGAATTTTAACACGTGCATGCTTTTATTTGACTAAAAGTAATAAATACGTATAACAATTTTAAAGTTAAGAAGTGTTTTTAATTAATTTTTAAAGTTTAACTTTAAAATGGTTTATTTTGACATTTCATTCCTTTCCATTCCATTCATTCATTTTGTTTCAGTGATGCCTTGAATTTGTTTGTGATTTTTTTGATGTTGTTCATAATTATTAGTAAAATTTAAGATATTTAGGTGCTTTTTTGTATGGAACAAAAAAAAATTAACAAATTATTATTTGTTCTTCAAATTATTATTATAATGATTAGTCTTCAAATTCAAAAGAAATCTTGCATATACGTACATACCTTGCACCCACCCCAAATCCTATAGCAGAGGGGCTGCCTCCCTGTTTATACTTTGAACTATCTATAAAAAAAACTTGTTGTAGGCGTGAGTCAAAAAACAACACAAAAAAGAATTTGTAAATTTAACGGTGTTTCCTTCTGTCTAGTCGTGGGCCAATAAAAAAAATAGATCAGCAAACTTGATATTTCTTTAATAAAAAGTTATGGGGTTTTCCATGGGTAAAATAAATCAATTTATTTTTTAACAAAATCTGTCAAAACGCAAATTTCTTCTGTTTTTGCATTCCATAAACTAATACAATGACAAAAAAAAAATAATTCCAATCGTGTTCCATGAGACACGAACAAAAATCAATTTTTGACGGAAAACTTAATTTAGCAAACGAAACCCCCATTAGAAAATCCACGTTTTCGCAGACTTATTTCAATAGAAAAGCCCATAAAAACCAAATTTATTTTAATTCAACCATCATAGATTTTTCACCTTAAAACACTACTACTTTTTTATACAAATTAAATCGATTCGTCAAAATTCAGATTTAGCAAGCTGAGAGCGCTATAAGCTTTTTTAAGAAACTCCAAAACTCCCAGACCATCATTTTCGTATTTTGGCTGTACAAAGAACACCCACTTCCAAAATGTACTACATATTTACTTTTTTTACTTTATTTATTGTTGGCTCTTAAATGCAATTTTTTTCCTAGACTATGAATGAAATTGACATTGACTGACATGACAGTTGAAAGAATTTTGTAGGTTTAAGTACCACATTTTTTGCCTACGCTAAACGAGAGCGTTTCCTGTGATGGACGGCTTCTATTGAAAAAAGAACTTGATATTCAAACCTGGCAGAAGGTGGAAAGCCATAAGGCTTTAAATAAAATGCGTAGACACATTCGTATTTGTACCTCCTAAATATACTTAATGCTAATCATCAACCTTAACTGAATATTCATGAATTTAATTCTTTATTTTTATTTGTTTTCAGATATCAGGTACTGCTGCCAAACTAGGCCATCCCAATGCATACCATCACTGTACGCTTCTTGTTAATTCTAACAAATTACACCTCAGCGAAGCCTTAGCTCGCGAAGAAGTAAGTAAATTAACATCATGCATACATTTTCATTTTTTAAATGCATTATTCATTTGAAACAATATGTTTTGTTTAATTTTATTCTTCATTGTTATGTTGGTTTGATTAATTTATTTAATTAAAATTAATTTCATATATGATTGATAAATAAAAGGCCAATTATATAAGCAAAGCAACTGCATCTGTTCGTTCGCCAATTAAGAACCTAAACGATGTTAATCGAGCTGTTAATGTTCCACAACTCCTATCAGCTGTTGGCTATGAATATCTTCGTACTAGCGCAACCGAACTAACCGATGGCGGACAAGATCAAACAATGAAACAACGAGGTTTCCAACTTGTTAATCCCACTGAAAAATGGTTCCCAGGGATAGATGAAATTCGTGATTTGTTTGGATCATGGGATTGGGTCTATGGAAATACACCTAAATTTCAAGTTGAAAAGGAAATCAATTTGAAAGCTGATGAAAAGGAACATAAGATGATCTTACGTATTGATGTTGAAAAGGTTTGTTTTAAATTATTGAATATAATGGACAAGTTATTTTCAAATATTTTTTTTTTTGTTTCTGATTTCAGGGACTTATATCTGAAATGACAATTACCATGCCAACAAATGAAGCTGTGCCTATCGTTTCTGAGCTCCAGGGCAAACCATATAACGAAGACAATCTCCAAGGCATCCTTGGTGCCTTGAAAATGGTTTCAACTGAAAATGTTAAACAGGCAATGAATGGATTTTGACATTTAGAGATTTAATATTTTCTTCTTTTTATTTTCTTTTGTTGTTGTTGTGTGTTTGCCTTCAAAATTGTTTGTTTTTCATTTTTTTTTTAATTTTTGTTTGATTTTGCTATGATTTCTAATACTAAGTGCCTTTGTAATTGAAATAACTAATCCATTGTGTGAACTTTTTTTTCCAAAACAAAATTTGTCTCAACAAATTTGAACTTTTTTTTTGCACTCAAAATTACACGGCCACACGCACGTTTTAGTTTATTATTTAATTTTTTTTTTCTATAATGAATTTTTATAATATCTAGATTAGAATTGATATAAAAGTGTAATCAAAACTATTTTCTTACATAACTTAAAGAAACAAATTGAAATAAATATTTTTATAAAACAAAAAAATACTTACATACATGCACGTATTGTGTTTTTGCTTCCTTTTTGTTGCTGTTTCTTCTTCAGTATCTTGCTCAACATCAAAGAAACTATAATTTAAGAAATCGTAGTAGGATCATTTCTGGGAAGTAAATTTTGTTTTACAAGCCATAAAATAATCCACACTTCCACTCCATCTACTTACATCTTCAGATGCAGAGTAATTGATAACAAAATTTATAAAGTGGGAATGGGAGCGTGTGATGAGAAATTATTCATCAGCTGTTAGTGTAATAGGTATAAGTATAGCATATCTATTAACCATTTCTTACTATCCGACTTGTAGATAGATAGATAAATACATACCGTCTACCATCTTTTCTATGAAGATATACATACATAGTTCCAACTAAAACACTCCTCTCTACTTTTGCTTTGCCACTGAGGTAATCAAATCACAACTTACCCATAAGAAAAATATCTGACATTATCCAAAATGTCTTATTTAATTACGACGAATTCCATTCTTGCACAATAGCAGCAATAAAGTCTCGTCTTTCTCGAGCTCGAGTAGGTAAATGGCACTCTAATATGACATCAACTACGAGTATTTATTATTCCGAGGAACCTCCTCAAGCCAGCTTTAGCTTATGGTGTGTGTTTTATATATGGCACACCTTGCTTTGGCAAAGAAGACGAAAACATTCCAACAATTGCGATTTAGTTAGTTTGATATGGAAAAGTTCATAGGTGCCATTTTATCTTGCGCATCTTTTCTTCTTTTTTTTGTTGTTGTTTTGATTATTAATCGCATTGACTTCTCTCGAAATGGTAAGTGGATTTTTCTTTATAATAAGTAAAAGGTGATTCTCCATCTCCATGCTACGACCGACGCGATGGTTCGATTTGACTCGTCTTTTATAAGCTTTTTGTCAAACGAGTCAACACAAAGAGAAGCATATTGATCTTTCATGACCTGATTACCTATAAAATTGTATTGATAGCACCTACTTGTAATGTACTCGTATGTACCTTCTAGGCATTGCATGAAAAACATTAAACATAATGATGCTTTTCTTAAGCTAGAATTCTAGAATTCCTTGATTCAACTTTGGTATTTATTTTTTCTTACTATTCATATTGTACGAGTATGTAAGTCAATAATATGATGAGCTTGAATAAAATATATTTAAATTCCACTTTGGTAGGTAACCAATTGCAGATACTACGTTAAGTATCTTGAACTATAATAACTACTGACCTTTAAATATTTTGATGTATTTCTGTTTACAAGTTAGTACAAAGCTTTCAATAATTATATTGATTTTGTGCGGTGCGGATAGAGAGTGAAGAATTAAAGGTACACATTCATAGATTACATATTAAATAAGCATAATATAGCAAGCTATCTATGTAAGTATAAGACATTCACATTTGTGGTTTGGTGTTACTTTTATTATTGAATCTAAAGCTTAGCACCCACCATTGAAAGTATTATATTTAAAATAAAACAAGTTTAACCACCAATACAACTACTAACCTACAGACTTCTTCAGTTCGATTGGCTTGAGCCATGCAGATATTTCATATGATTGCCAACTTTGTTTTTGTTTTTTTTTTGTTGTATTTGTTTTATAAACTTTTCTTTCGATTTTTGTCTTATTTGAAGAATTTTATTTTAACAGGGCACGATAGTGGTGAACATTGCTTAAAAATGATGTCCATTCCAGATGTTAAAACCTTGAAATATCGACTAGATTCAAAATCAGAATTCTATATTAAACAAGTACGTATTTTACTTTGGCATTTTTTGTAATTTAGTGCATAGTAAATCTCATGATTTATGAAATAACATGCATGACGACCAATTTCTCTGTCAAATGGCGATTTAAGCATCAAGAAACGATGTTGTTTTGAAAGTAAATTTAAACATATTGGATGCAGTGTCCTTGTCTGCAACGGGTCGCAGCTAGTATAATATAATCTATGTAAGTACAACCAAAAAACCAATCTTGAGAATAATTTTAAGGTCTGTATTTTTGAAATTGTATGTATTTATTGTATGTTCATTCTGTTTTTTCTTGCGCTTACATAATACGAATATGGAAAATAGTAAAAATTGTTTTGTAAAAAAAAACAAGTATACGCCACAGTGTAAATACAAATTTCCAATTGAAATATAAAATGCTTTCAATTAAAATATGAATTCCAAAATATATACATATATGAAATATATGAAAAGGTCATCAAAATTAAATTTCTGTATTTTCTTGAGACCTCGAATGTCGTACCAGACCAACAATTTGATTTTAGACAGGGTCATAGCACCTCACACCAAGTTCTTAGAATTTGCAGACACATTAAAGAAAAAATGAGCGCAAAACAGTCTACAGGTCTTATCCTTTTGGATGTTGAAAAGGTTTTTGATAGCATATGGCATGACGGGATACTTCATAAATTAAAGTTATTTGGTTGTCCTTTATATTTCGTAAAAATAATAGGTACAAAGTTTTCTCAGAAACAGACAATTTTTAGTAAATATGAATAACATACATTCATCATTAAAAAATATATCGTCGGGTGTACCCCAAGGATTAGTATTAGCTCCATTATTGTACATTACCTACGTTGCTGATTTGTCAGAAATTTGGAATTGCGAAATAGTAATGTTTGCCGATGACACCGCTATTTATAGCTCAAATAATTTTGGCCATGAAATTGAGAATGACTTACAACATGGTTTAAACAAAATCTACGATTATTTTAAATCATGGAAAGTTAAGTTTAATGCTGAAAAAACACAGGCCATATTTTTGTTTATTATTTATTCATTTACATATATATTTATTATTATTTATTCTCTTTCATTGTTCTTTCATTTATTTATTAATTTAAAAAAAAAAATGTACTTATTGAGTCAAATACATACGTATATTTTTTGTTTCTTATTTATAAAATTATTATCTAAAAACGCAAATATTATGTCCCATAGCCTGGCTATTCCCTTAGATCTTACCCAAGCAACAATTTTTGGTAAAAAATCCGCTTACAAACCGATTTATAACCCGAGGTTATTTACCGAAAAGTAATGAAATCGGTAAAAATCACGGCTGGGAAACGTTCCAGAACCATTACCATTACCCGAAATGGTCAGTAACTTTTGAACTTGGGTTTTTTCTTGGTAACAAAAAACCGATTTAAAAGAGTTAAATAATAACTTCTTCTAAACCTGGGTTTTTGTGTGGTAACAACATTCCAGTTTTAAACGGTAAAATAATAACTGCTTATTGGAGATTAAATGTAACCGATAAGAAACGGTTAATATCTTACGTCCTGTTGACGTTATTTTGAAGCGTTATGGTGACGTATTTTATTTACCAGTTATTACAGGTAATAAGGAAACCTACAAATCGGTTTTTTTAATACCTGGTTTGAACGTTGTAATTAGGTTACTTAAAAACCATTATTTTTCGTCGGTTAGAATTAGGTTACCAAAAAACCCAGTATAATTCCGAAATCAGTTATTTTATAACTATTTATAACTTTCTTGAAAATAAAATTCCTTTTAAATAAAAAGAGGTTAAGAAATTACTTTTTACATGTTTTTTTATTCATGTTTAAACTAAACATTTAACTACTTTATGAACTTAAAACTAATGCATACTTAAGTATATGTGTATTTATATAACTTAAGACTAATACAAAGAATTTAATCGGTTGCTGCCCCGTCGTCGCTGAAAAAAAATACACAAATTTATTAGAAAAAAAAAATAAAAGCAATATTCTATTTTTTAGTTTATTATAGCTACATAAATATATAAATATAACTATGTAAAAAGAAATGTGGGTAAAATTAACTTACATTTTTCCTAGCCTGAAACGGTCCTATTTCAAGTACGTTTTTATGCATCGCTAAAGTTAGGGAACCTCTTCCTGACCGCCTCCACCATCACTCCAAAAATTTGCTTAAACACATCTTACCGTTTTTTGGTGACCGTCCCGAACCACGAGTATTCGAGGAGCAAAATGTCTTCAGACATGCACCTGGACATTGTGCGAACAGTTTTATTCACGCTTACTCCTCCAAATGTGCTGAGTTTTCGAATCTATTTAAAAGAAAAACAGAACGAAACGAAAATTTTAGTTATAATATAACACATAGAGAAAAATAATATTAGTAAAAATACATTAGTAAAAATACATTAGCAAGAAACATTATAAAAAATACATTAGTAAAAATACAAAAGAATTTACGCATACCAAGGCTTGCTTAAAAACTGGATCAGCCCCAATTTTTGCTTCCAGCTTATCCACCTGGGCTTGATCTTTGATAAGCAACAAGCTGTTGGGAATTTCAGCTGTATCCGTCCTCGCAACTCCAAGGCACAGTTTCTTGATAATAAGGTTCCAGCTAGTCTCCGTCTTAGCCATTAAATTTTCGAGGGGTTGCTTATTTTCAACGGAATCCATTTTTAATGTCCCAGCAACATTTCGAGGGACTGGACTTGCCCTTTGTTTAGCCCGCACATTTTGAATTGTTTGTAAGGCAATTTGCTGTTGAGAAGTGTTGGAATCTGAAATGTTCAATAAGAAATATTTTACAACTTATTTTTAAATTGAAACATTAAACAAAAATAATAACATTTTGTATGGAATGATAAGAGTTATATACTTTTGGGCTATGACATCTGCTGCTAAGTACTTCTGGAAACTGCATAGTTTTGAATTGAGACGACAAGTATTAAGCTTTTTAGGTTTTAGAAAATTTAAATTAAATTAATAAATCGAAAGTACTTACTTATCAAAAATGATTTTGCTCGCTATTTTCTTCCAGTCGTCCGATAGTTCGGCTCATTGTTGGCGTCCAGTAGTAATATTTGTACTTGTTTTTTATGAGGAAGTAAAAAAGATGTAATTCGTTTACTTATTTTTTACTAGAGAGTTAAAAAGAAGAGATTTTTTGTACCTATTCTTTATAAGAAAAGGTGAAATAGGGATAAAAATTACCCAAAATAACGTTTTATCCAATAAAAATAATTAAATTTAATGTATTCCAAAATGACTTAGCAAATATCCTTTTGGACACAATAATCCTGTTGACTCCAACTTCTTTTATAAACATTCCTTTTGTTTTCGATAAATTACTTTTTTATAATTTTCACAACTCACTTATTAGCACTTAGCAAACTTTACGACTTCACGCCACGCTTAACAAAAACCAACTGATGAAAACATAGTCTGATACTGATTGGAAAATAGTTTGTGTGGTTGAGTGAGTTTGGTTGTGCAGAGAATACAAATGAGTTAGACTAATACTAAGGCTCTAGATAGGTAATATTTAGACTAAATATAGATAATATGGAGTAAAAAATAGTAATTTTTCAACTTTTACTAAAAAAAGGTTATATTTCAACTCAAAATTAAGCTTTTTTTAAACCAAATTTACAATTCAAATAAAATTAGTAAAATATAAACCAATAAAATAAATTATTTAAAAACCAATTTGACTTAACTACCAATAAAATAAGTTTTTCTATAACTAGTTTTACATTTTTAGTAAGATTATAGCCGATAAAATAATTACTAAATTCAAAAGTGTTTTTTTTTAACCTAAAAAATCAGTTATTTTAATGCTGGTTTTGAACTTGATAGCTAGAACTGGTAATAAATTAACCAGAAAATTGAAAAAAAGTAAATAATTGGCAAATATAAACCTGATTTATGACCCAGGTTTCAAATAGGATTTTTTAAAGCCAATTTTAAACCTGGGTTATTAAAATACCTAAAAAAAAGGATGCAAAATTACCTGAAACTAACTTTGGGTTTATTTCAGGGTTTTTTTTTTTACCGAAAATTTCCCGCAGTTAAAAGATAACCTATTTCAAACCATTTTAAAACCAAGGTTATTCCAGGTAAAATTAATAACCGCGGTAATTTTGCTACTGAGGTTACAAATTGTTGCTTGGGTAAGTTTTATTTCTATTTAGACATTTTTTCCTTTTATATAAAATTCTGTATAAATCATATTAAATGAAGGTTTTAATCATAGTTTTCCTTCAAATGTAATCTCCAATTCAAAATATCTTTAAAATATTATAAAATTTTTCAGTTGTAGGATATATGTATGTAAATTAAATATCAAATCCCTGAGCAAGCTGCGTATTATAAAAACAAAAACAAAAATTTGTAAAAAGCATCTACATATCTATGAAAATAAAATATCTATCTATCTACATATCTAATTAATTCCAAACTATATGCAAAACACAATTTCATTCGTTCTGGTATTCGGAGGGCAGTCTGCAATTTTATGTGCTCTAAAAAATCTGTAATTTCAGTTAAATAAACTACAGTTTATGCAAATTTATTCAGCAATCATTTAAAAGTAAAACAACGTTTGAATGGATCATTACTCCCACTTTCTCGAAAACTGTAACTTTTAGATCAAAAATGAAATAGTTGTTCGTCTCTCTACAAAGTCCGTGAGTGATCGCTAGCGTTTGCGTGAGTGCCGTTATATAGGGCCTTAACTACTGCTACGCGATAATGTATAAGGTTTTCATCGATGTGTTTGAGATCCTTCCAGTTCTTCGGGCTCTTCCTCAATCTTAACGATTCCATCTCGGCTGTTCTTTTCCACGTGTTTTTTGGTCTACCGACTCATCTGCCTTTTTAAGAGAGTTGTATCCACTGACTGTTCTGATGCAATGCAGTTATTACCTTTCGGAACATGTCCATATCTAATCCACTGCCACTTGTGTGCCTTCGTATAATAGTGTCAATAGGTTCCTGACACGTTATACGATTAGGCCAATAAAACCCGTAAAATTTTCCAAAACAATTATTATTGTAGTACCCGTAGCGTGATGGTTAGTGCGTTGGACTGTCATGCAAGGGGTCTTGGGTTCAAGCCCTGCCTGTGCCAACTAAATTTTTTCACGGGTACTGCCTCTTGCGAGGAATTGACAAATCCTTCAAGAGTAATTCTTGTCATGAAAAGTGCTTTCTCAAATTAGCCGTTCGGATTCGGCATATAAACTGTAGTTCCCTTCCATCTCTGACAACATTACTCGCACACAGGAATGGTTGAGAGTTGTAAGTCACTAGGCCCTGGTTCTTCATGGACTGCTGCGCCACCTAAATTATTTTTATTTTACTTATTAATGAAGCTCTGCAGTTTCCTGAAAATATTTTCTAGGTGTTGCAACCGTATAACAGTACTGATTCGGCGCGACGTTTGAGCGGTTACAGTCGATGCTTTGTTTTCAAGCTGAGTTGTTCCTCCAAACATTGGACAACATCCAGAAAGCTGCCTTAGATTTCACGACACGGCTAGCGAAATGTTGTTCTTCAGTAGAGACAATACTTCTAAGATACTGAAAACACTCTTCTTTTTCTACTTGCTGTTAAGAGAATGTGTGAGAGGTTTTGAGGCTGAACATCTTAGTTTTTTTCCTGCTCTATTCGCTCTTGTTGTCATTTGGTGAAGATCATGTTATCCTATGAGATAGCAAGCATACATCGTCTGCGTCTAGATGTTTCAGATATGTTGTCAGAGTCCATATTATACCTCCGTTTCCTGTCTTGCACATCCTTGATCAAAAATAAAAAAAGAATTGGATCGATATTCAAGGCACTTATCGATGACGATGTTGATGTGTTATCAAAGCAGGAGGATCCAGTTCGGAATCGTGCTTGTTCAGCGTCAAGGGTTGTTTCGAAGTGTTTTCTTACACGTTCTAAGACAATCTTCGCTACTATTTTGGCGATTGCAGGCAAAAGGCAATTGGATCTTCAATTTTCACACTTCATTACGTCTCATTTTTCACCTTGAGACCAAATTTTCTTTCAACTTGTATTCATATGAAATAATGTGACCAGCTGATATTTTGGCACACGTACACACACTTAACTTGAAAGTAATGTAATGGCTGAAACACAAACACGCTTCAGCTTCGGCTTCACCTAACGTTCAGCCATAGGAATTCAATGCATGGTATCACAATGTAGCTTTGACAATCGTAAGGAAAAGAACGTAATGTTACGTAATGTGACTCTAAACGGAAGCTCTAGTTCACATTTGCTTTGTCTAACAGCTCAACAGCTGTAAAAAAAGTAAACAAAAAAAATACATTTGCTTTTGAAGGGATTCTCATTGGTTATATATGGAAAAAATTACAGCTGCTAATGACAGAAGTGCCATTTTAGAAATGTCATATTAGAAATGTCATTATTCAAAGCAAGCTCGAAGCAGGCTCATCGTAACACAAACGAAGCCGAATCGGAAGGGTGTTTGTGTTTCACCCATAAAGGAGCCGACCTATGGAATACGTTGTATGCGTTGCCGCATCGAATACGTTGACATTGACGTACCGTACGGGTGACCCAATTTTTACGTTGCGCTATTTTGACACTTAATTAATTACTAAGTCTGTTCAATTTCTACAACCCAGTGCGTAATAAGGAATTTAAGAGCATTTTATAGAACTGATAGTCTTTACTTTATACTTTGTTTGCGTTTGCTAGACTTAAAAAACTGTCAGATTTGGTGTCATAAAACTGTCAAAATAATTTACTAAATTTAGAAATAGTGAGCAATTCTGTTTTCTTATTTTTTTTTTTTTTTAATTTTAGTTTTCGATTTTATTTTTGTCTTGCTGTTAAATTATGGTTGATTTTAGTTCGACAGATGAATCCTCATATAAAACGCTCAATATACGTTTTTAATAGAAAAACATAGAAAGTGGATTTTTGAGTGCATACAAAAAAAAAACACCTTAAACTCGTCGAAACTAAATTGGAGTGCACAGAGTTGTATATGTGTTGTTGCAAAGCACTCGACAGATTTTATGGCCGGATTCGGCCCCTTAAGATTTGTCTTGTCTAACTTTCCAATCATCTTTCCACCAATGTTGCCTTGATTGGAAAGCAATTATTATTGACATTTCAGAAACCCTTCGATTAGTTAATTAATTTCGATCAAAATTTATTCCCATTGTCTGTGAATAAAAACGTTGTCATACTTTGTTTATTATTCTGGTCTTTATGCAAATAACGTAGATCTTCCTACAAATCTAGGCCTTTAAAATTAATCCTCGATAGAGATAAAAAATGCAAGCTTTGATGTTCACTAGAAGAAAAACATTTGTAGGATAAAAATGCTTTAAGAATTTGGATAATAATTTATTAATAAAACTATGATGGCAACATTTTACATTTGGTATGTGCTGGCTTCAAGTCTCCTCCAAGTCATATGCTCTTTCTTCTTTACATGTCATATAGTCAAGTCACTAAGCCAATGGAATGGGGCTGGTGCTGCTGCTGATGGTGGTGCTGCTCCAGCTTTACAAAACTCTTAGTTGTGCGTCAAAGCTTCAAATCCAATGGATAGTTTGTGTTAGCAAGCAATATACAAACATTTTGCACCATCACACAAAGATGGCGAGTGAGTGGAGTTGATATTATACCACACAGTATCGATGATGCACTTTGCACGAGTCAACCATTCCAAGCAGCAGCAGCACCAACAGCGCAGCGTGATCGCCAGTCTTTGGCTCTAGATCCAAAGATCTCGTTGGATTAACGTTAACGTACGAATTCCGATTTTATTTTACTCTTGCATAGTATTCCAAAGTAGTTGGGTGTTTTTCTTTTTCTTTTTGTTTTGGTTGTTTTTGTTTTTGGCTGTCTTATACGCACGGAAAATAATAAAATTTAATGTAACTTTACTCGAATTGAAATCAATAAATATGCAAGACGCCCGCCCGCCGTTTGCTTTCATTTAAAAATCGAAATTAAAAATTAATTTATTTCTTCTTGTAAATAAAATATCTAAGTTTAATTCACGATTGTAATGTGGAAGTGAAGTGGATACAAAAAAGAAAAAAAAAAAAACATAAAAATATTAAAATTAAGTTTGGCTTAAATGTGCGAATAAAGACAATTATTTATCCAAAAGAGTAGAAATACCATGAAGTAAAAGAAGGATACAACTTTTCGAGTTTTTTTTTTTTTTTTGAAGCCAAGTAATACCGCATCTTAGTTATCTTTGTGCGCTCACGTAATACCGTGAAAAGGTCACTTTAAATCTTTGTGCCTGTTTTCCTTCCAAATAAAATATTTGAATTTGTATATGAGTTTTATTGGTTGTATGCTTTACGGTATATATGTATGTACTGTACATATAATTTAGAGTGGTTATTAACAGTTGAAATTGTTCAAATATCAAAACGTCAACGCTACCTTATTGAACAATTAATCAGAAGTATGTTACGCCCATAGAAAAACTCCCATTACTTTATGAACGAACATTTCAGGGTTTTAAATCCTTGGTTTTGGGTTATAAGACCATAAAGAGTGTTATACACCTTAGTGCTTTTATGTGATTCGATAGTGAATTTGAAATAGTTGAATCATCATCATTATCAATATCATCGTCGCGTCGCGTCAGCTCCAGCATCGAACAGACACAGATCTTATAATATTTTTGGTGTTTTATAGAAGGTGGGTGCATACAGATTGCATAATTTTATTCACATTCATTGCCGCACATTTTTTAATTAAACTAAAGACATTAAGCCTAAAAATAAGAAGAAAATAAAAAGATACCAAATTGTATATGCAGCAGCGGCAGCAGCAGCAAGGCGTTGTCTGCTGCAGTTAGTAGTATTGCACAAGTTTTAATTGCTATATAAAGTTTTATTTGATTGCCTGCCTTTAATATAATTGCCATGGCATGGAACGAACGCCTTGAGGATCATTAGAGCATGAATATTAACTTATTTAAGAAAATAATATAATAATTTGAATTTGGATTAAAATTTAAGCCAACACTTAAATGACAGTTGGAAAACTCGTTTTTAACGGTGATTGATGGGTTGCATTTGAATTCAAATGGAATTCCACCAAAAAATATTAAAATAAAAAAAAAAAAGATTGTTCCACTTTTGTTTTGGTATTTTGGTTGTTTCTCTGATGTGGTGCTTTGGGATATATGATATGTCTAGAAAAGATCGAATATCTTATGTTTTTAAATTTCTTAATTTGTTTTTATTAATAAATCTTCTTAAATTATATAATTTTGACAGTGCGGTCGGACTGCGTGTCTTGAAGTTGTGGTAAGACTTTCGATTTTAAAATTCCTTTAATATTCATATCGTTTTGTTTTTATATAAATTCTGTTATAAGAAAGCATGTCAAAAACAATGAGCATTGATGTAAGTCACGAAATGGCATATCCTTTTCATAAAGTTTTCCATGACCAATCTAATTCAATTTTTGTTTGTTTGTTCTCGATAACTTCACGAATTCAATTTTTACGGCCTTAAATCGATTGTGAAGCATTGGCCAAGGTGGATGACAATACTTCTGCAACATTTTACCCACAATGGTAGTGAATTTTCAAAAATTTCAATGCTTTGTTGAAGCGTTTACCGAATTGTCTTAGTTGTTTTTTCTCCTTGGCTCTATGAAGACAACAACACTCGCACACAGGAATTGTTGAGAGTTGTAAGTCACTAGGCCCTAGTTCTCAACGGACTGTTGCGCCACCCAATGTGCTCCCTTCTAGTGTAGATACCAAGTAGACAAAGTCTTTGACTACTTCGAAGTTACATACAAATATCTATCTATCTAAACGTTTTGCCCAAATCAACGGTTTTAAGGTTCCTTTCTCGTTAATAGCATATATGTATGTAGATGCATAAAAGTGACGGCACAGCTGTCACTATTTAAAATAAAACCTCTTGTTGAATTACCGTTTTTAATCAATCTTTACAAATCCCTGAAATTAAGTTTACCTACTAGACGATATATGTACATAATTCGACAAGAACTTAGTTTCGCAATAGCTCGTTAAGAATCAAGGCCTATTTAGAGTAAATCACAAGACAATCCTCAACTATTTCTGGTGATGAGTAATGGCAGGAATAGAAAGAACTTTTTCCAACGACAACATTACTATTGAAGGTTTTTTCAAATCTTAACAGTGTTTTTTTACTTGCGACAAGTTTTGCTTTTGTAAAAATTTCGAACTCGAGATTCTAATCAAACATGACATTACGATTGTATAGAAAATTCGGAAAAGTAGGTCCCCCGATTCCGTCTGCCTGTCTGCCCAAAGCATTGGGTCGATTGACTTCAAATTAAGAAATTAATTTTGTAAACCGATTCGCGTAATTTTTTTTTTAAAGAAATCGAAAATTCAAATTTTCTCAAAAACAAACCAATAGATACTTATTTATTTTATCAGAAATTTTATTTTTTTCATATTTTTTTTTTGAGCATTTTTTCATAGAAGTTTATCCAAACTTCTTTATAATGAATCTTCAAGGGAACAAAAAATTGCTTCGTTATAAAGAAGTTTTATAAGAAATTCGGGCACGAGTACGATAACTTTGGGGCGGAGATATAATAACGGTTTTTGGTAGAGGGTCTTAATACAAGCATTTTTTACTATGGGAGGGGGGTCTATCTCCCCCCGTTTAGGCGGGAGGGGCAATTTAAAAAAGTCATTATTTAAAATGGAAAAAAATAATTAAAAAATAACGGTGATACTTACAATTAAGTTGTATACATTTTTTTAAAGCCAACACTCTGTTCTATTAGCCAGTTTTTAAATCAAGTCAAAACTATGCGTAGTTTTTGAAAAATTTAATTTTAAACTCAAAATTTGAGTAAAAAAAGTTAAAAAAAGGTTTAAAGTGTAACTTTTTCAATACTTCAAGATTATCTACCATTGTTTTTATTTCAGAATTTATTGCTCTTATTTGTTTTTGATCAAAAACTGAAAACTAGATGATTGTATGTCTTTTAGTTTTTGAGAAAATTGAAAATAACCACAACTACTATTTTAATTTAATTCTTTTTTTTTTGCTTGAGTGGTCTTATTTTGATAGTAATAATGGTATTTGCGTATGCGTAATGCGTGTTTGGGTGTATGCAACAGTAAGGTGTGCGCGAGTGTGGGTGTATGCAACAGTGGCATCTATAAGGGGGGGCATGCTGCCCCCCTGCAACCCCCCTGCTTGGGCACACTATAGGATTTGGGGTGGGTGCAAGTTGGTGTGTGTGCAAGGTGGGGAGGGTGCAAGGTGCGGTGGGTGCAAGATGGGGTGCATGCAAAGTTTCTTTTGCATTTAAATAAGCTGGATTTAAGAAAAATTAATTTACCCTAGGTGTATCTTAATCCATATTCGATTATTACTATCAAAATAAGACTACGTTAATACTTAAGCAAGGAAAAAGTAATTTAATTAAAAGATTTTGTTTTGGTAATTTTCAATTTTCTCAAGAACTAGAAGACATAAAGTCATCTAGTTTTCAGTTTTCGATCAAAAATAAATAAGAGCAATGTATTCTAAAAAAAAAATGTAGATAATCTAAAAGTTTTGAAATATTACACTCTAAACCATATTTTTAACTTTTTTTTTGACCAAACTTTAAGTTTAAAACAGTTTTTTTCGAAAACTATGCATAGTTTTGACTTGATTTAAAAACAAGCTAATAGACACAAGTGTTGGCTTTAAAAAAAGGTATAATACTTAATTGTAAGTATTACCGTTATTTTTTAATTATTTTTTTTCCATTTAAAGTACATGTTTTTTTAAATTGCCCCTACCGCCTAAACGGGGGGAGATAGACCCCCCCTCCCATAGTAAAAAATGCTTGTATTAAGCCCCTCTACCAAAAACCGTTATTATATCTCGGCGCCAAAGTTATCGTACTCTCCCCGAAATTCGTTATATAGAATATTTTTTTTTTAACACTTCAAGTGTTCCTTTATATTTTCAAAAAAAGTATAAAAAAAAACTCATTTTAAAGAAATGTATGTTTTTTTTTATTTTTTAATTAAAAGCATATCATTTTTCGATTGCAGATGAGCAATTTATCCAGCCATCCAGTACTGCCTTTAAAATTATGCTGTCCCAAAGATTCAGAAAAAAATTTAGCTTTTTGTTTGATAAATAGAGCCCGAGAGTATTAATATTCTTTTTTTTTGCACCCATTTTAACTTTATCCACATTACCGTATTTTGTTTTTCTTAGTTTTTTTTTGGCTTCTGTTTGAATTTTCTTCGGCAAACTATTGACCTGTTAGGTTAGGTTAGGTTAATGTGGCTGTGGATACAAAAACCACACACTTAGACCAGAAGAAAGGCCCATTGTGATACCACATGAATCTAGAGAATTACTTCCCACTAGTCGAACCATTTTGAGCTTTTTATAAAGCGAAGGAGATATCTGATATCCTTTTTAGCTAGTTCACTGGGATCATCAAAAGAGTATTCTCCCAGATGAAGTTTGCGTCTTCGTGAAAGAGCAGGGCAGGTGCAGAGGAGGTGAGAGATTGATTCTTTTTCTTCCTCGTCCATGCAGCTCCTGCAGAAGTCATTCGAGGCTACACCAAGTCGTATTGCGTGTCTGCCTATAAGACAGTGTCCCGAAAGGACACCTATAAGGGAGCTAATATGAAGTCTGCTTTGGGATAACAAGTCTTTAGAACGCTTTAGGTCCAATGAAGGCCATATTAGTTTTGTGGCTGCGCATGTTGGTAAATTGTACCACCTAGAGTTTGCTATCTCCAAAGCTGTTTCTTTTAGCAGAAGTTTACATGTAGCTATCGGTATACCTATCGTCTCCCTTTCAGGTGAAATAGGTAAGACGGTTCCATTTTTAGCGAGTACATCGGCTCTACAATTTCCTGCAATGTCTCTGTGGCCCGGCACCCAGCATAGGTGAATGTTAAATTGCTGCGCCATCTCCATAAGAGACGATCGACAATCGAGGGCCGTTAGAGAGTTGGTTGAGACACCGTCAAGAGACTTGATAGCAGCCTGACTGTCAGAGAAGATGCGTATATCAGAAGTTGATATCACGTTTTCTCTTAGCCAGGAGAGAACCTCTTTGATCGCTAAAATTTCCGCTTGGAAGACGCTACAATGATTAGGGAGGCGGAATGAAATGCTTAGATTAAGCTTTTCTGAGTACACACCACTACCAACTCCCCCATTTGTCTTGGATCCATCTGTATAAAAATGGATGCTTTTGTCATCCAGGAGTTTTTTATCTTCCCATTCATCCCTGGATGGAATGGATACCTGGAAGTTTTTACCAAATTGGGGTTTTGGGATAGTGTAGTCTATGTACTTTGGTATAGAACCAAAGAGGTTCAGAATGATGGAGTGCCCAACATTGTTGTTGGTCCACTGAGATGAGGCGTTGAGTCTTATGGCTGTACTCGCTGCCTTTGTTTGCTGAAAATGTCGAGGGGTGTCAGATGGAGGAGAGTGTCCATCGCTGCTGAGGGTGTGGTTCTCAAAGCCCCGCTAATGCAGAGACATGCAGTGCATTGGACTCTGCTTAGTTTGTCGCAATATGTGACTTTCTCCAGTGCAGTCCACCACACTGCAACCCCGTACATAAGTATTGGTCGGATGACCGATGTGTATAGCCAATAAGTTATGCGAGGTTGAAAACCCCATTTGTTTCCTATGGCTTTCTTGCAAAGGAAAAGAGCTGCTGTAGCTTTTTTAACTCTTTCCTGAATATTAGGTTTCCAACTTAATTTTTTGTCCAATATCAGACCAAGATATTTGGCCTCATTGGTGAAAATTAGTGGTACAACTTTTATTGAGGGAGGTACAATTTGTGGGATCTTGTCTTTCCGCGTAAAAAGGACGAGGTCTGTTTTTTGAGGATTAATACTAAGTCCACAGTGATCTGACCATCTAGTGAGCATATTGAGTGCGTTTTGGAGGAGGTCTCTCAGTGTATTTGGATGTTCTCCTATGACGGCGACAGCAACATCATCGGCATACGCAATCACTCTGTAGCCTTCTCTCTCAAGGGATATTAGTAGCTCGTCAACCACTATGTTCCACAGGAGAGGGGACAGAACACCACCTTGCGGAGTGCCTCTACTGACAGACCTTTTCCCACAAAAATCCCCCATCTTAGAGTTGATGATCCTGCTTTTTAGCATTAGATTTATCAATTCACAGAGTGAGTATTCGACGTTTAGGGTCGTCATAGCAGAAGTGATAGCGGATATGTCAACGTTGTTGAAAGCGCCTTCAATATCTACGAAGGCCAGCATAGTATATTGTTTTTGTTCTAGGGAATATTCCATAGTTCTCACTAAGGTGTGCAAGGCTGTTTCTACCGATTTCCCTTTGCAGTAAGCATGCTGAGACATCGATAGTCTCTTATCAATGCTGTTACGTACGTGGATATCAATCAAACGTTCCAGAGTCTTGAGAATGAATGATGATCGCTGAGGTATATGGACCATATCTAGACAACTTTTAAAAATCATCTCAATGATGGGCAGAGTTATGTCAGCCGTAAATTGTAACTTAGCTGGTATGATGTGATCTGGCCCTGAAGATTTGTAAGGTTTGAAACTATTCAGAGCCCAAGTCAATTTCTCTTTAGTAACAAGACCTTGAGGAAAAGTTAAGTTAATACCCGACCCAGGATGGTTTGTTGTATTAACGTATTTGGAGCTATCAGGAAAGTGGGTGTCAAGTAGCAGGTTTAGCGTTTCTTCGCAAGAGTTAGTCCAAGTACCATCCAAATTTTTAAGACAACTAGGCATGGTTGGATTTGTCGAGAGAATCTTCCTTATCCTTGATGCCTCCGAGGATTCTTCTATTGAGCTACAGAAGGATCTCCAAGAGGATCTTTTGGCTATTCTCAATTCCTGTTTATATTTTTTGAGGGATTCCTTATAGGAGTCCCAGTCTTGTGGATGTCTAGTCTTTTTTGCACGATTAAAAAGCCTTCTACAGCCTTTCCGGAGTAAACCCAGTTCAGCAGCCCACCAATATGGTTTCTTCTTTCCCCGCACTGTAGTGAGGTGGCAGGCAGTTTCCATGGCTTTATTAAGGGCTGCTGTAAGCTCGTCGACTTTTTGATCGAGTTCAAAAGCGCATAAGGGCGGATCATAAAGTTCTGGTTTAATCAGATTCTTCAGAGTTGCCCTATATTTTGGCCAATCTGTTTTCCTATAGTTTCGGAATTGGATCGGTTTTGGAAACTCTTCAATAAGTGTGAATTGGATGTATCTATGATCGGAGAACGAGTGCTCCTTTGATACTCTCCAATTCAATATTTTATTTGAGAGATGTAAAGAGACAAGAGTCATATCTAAAACTTCTTGTCGATTTTTAGTAACGAAGGTTGGTTCACTACCTACATTACATACTACCAAATTAGTTGTTAAAATATAATCAAAAAGAGACTCACCTCTGTCATTTATATCGGTACTACCCCACGTAGTATGGTGCGCATTGGCGTCACAACCGATAATTATGTTGGTTTTAAGTCTTGTTGATTCAGCGACCGTCCTCTCCAGAGTGGTACCAGGTAGTGGGCCCTGGTGGTCGTGGCCCAAATACGCTGATACCAGCCAGTAGGTATGGTTGTCTATTACCATACTGGCTGTGGTGACGTCTTTATCACTGAAATTAGGGAGTAAAAATACGTTTAGATTACGTTTTACTAGTATGCAGGACCTTGGGTTACCTTTTCCTGTTACATATATCACGTAGTAGCCAGGAGTTCTCAATCCTCGAACCAGGGATTTCACAATCCAGGGCTCTTGGATGAGAACAACATCTTCTCCAGTTTTTGTCAGGCGGAGAAGTAAGGAGGCCGAAGCCGTTTTGGAGTGTTGGAGGTTAATCTGTAGTATTTGCAGCATTTTGGCTACAAGTCGGCAGATCAACCTCCACTACTGTTAGATCCAGCTCATCCAGATCAGACGAAGAAGAACCTAATAGTTCATCTTCCTCCTCACTGGGGAGAGCTTTGTCATTTGAGCCTTCGGTCTCCATTAGGGATAAACCTCCGACGTTTTTTGAAGAAGACTGTGCTGCGACAGAAGAGGGCCCTGCTACATTCTCATCCACATCCAAGGATGGGAAGGTGATGATGTCACTGAGACTCTCTACGTCTTGCGGCACAGCTTCTGAAGAGGGTTCAGAGGAAGACCGTGCTGCGACAGAAGAGGGCCCAGGTACAACTACATCCACATCCAAGGTAGGGAAGGTGATTGTAGCACTGGAACCCCCAACGTCCTGCGACACGGCTTCCGAAAAGGGTCGTGGAGGCTCGCAAGAAGCGTCTACCTCATCTTTTTTATAGATACGCAATGTAATTGTCCCAAAACCGTATCTTATCACTCCCTTATCTCGCGCCAGAGAAGCAACAGAGTCTTTATTGATAACGATAATCGCATTTCGATAAAGACCCTTTGGCTCCTCCAGTTTCACGATCTTCCAGTCGTGACAAGGGAGGTCCGGGTTGCTAATCTTTATGATTTCGCGTATGTCATCCGGACATGAGGGTTCTTTGTCCTCCTTTGCAACGACCTCGAGTTTTGCACCTGGCCAAACTTCGCCCAGCATGCCGACAGCAAGCGTATAAAGATCGCGCGACCTCTGATCTTTACAAGCGATGAGCTTGACATGACCTTGATGCCAACCCTCATCGCTTGTTACAGGCGGTGGACCCGGATGATCCCGCATGACTTTTAGAAAGCCAGCCGAGAGCTCCAGATTCACCCTCTGCCAACGTTCAGATGTAATCGTTCCATCAATATTGCTCCTATCGATGACCGCGATACTGATTTTATTAGATTCCTTGAGTACATCACTAAAAGGTTTAGTGAGAGGAACTCTAGGAATGATAGGAGTGCTGGTGTTCTGCACTTTAGGCTTTTTAGGGACGGGAGTTGACTCCTCCAAGGACCTTTGTCGCTTTGACGTAGAGTCGTGGAGACTAGTATTGTCTAGAATGGATCTAGCAAACTCCAGCCTTTTGTTAAGGATGGGATTACTTCCATCCCCCAGTGTTGAACCAGAGGATTTTATAATCCTCATCGCATTCCGTCGTTGTTTATAAGAGCTCCTAGGAGCATACTGGAGAGGTTTACTCTCTTTAGTAGTGGGAAGATCATTATTCACGAACTTTCCACTACCGACATGAGGAAGCGTTTTCGCCAATTGTACATCCTGCACCGCACTAGAAGAAGGGCAGTGACTTGGCACAGGCCCTTTTCCGGTGCTCGGCACAGGAGTAACGACAGCCAACGTTGCCGCCGAACTGGCCGCCCGGTGTGGATACAACCTGCACCGCACTAGAAGAAGGGCAGTGACTTGGCACAGACCCTTTTCCGGTGCTCGGCACAGGAGTATCGACAGCCGACGTTGCCGCCAAGCTGCCGCCCGGTGTAGCTGGAATACCGGTACCGGTTTGACGTTTTTTCTTCCAGTACTGTTTTTGTTTTTGGTTTTATTTTGAATTCATTTGGATTCCCACGAGTAGCGAAGTAAAGGGGGGTTCCATCTGTGCAGAGATTCGCTTACACAGATAAGGCTAGCTAATCCGGAGGTCGCCTGGTATCCGGATACTCCGTTAACGACTGAGCTATTTTTAGAAATTGGGCCCTCAGCCTGGCTGATCATCGGCACGAGTCGTATAACACCTTAGATCCAGCCCAATTGGAAAGTTGAAGGAAGGATATGTTTTGGAGCAGGAGAGACGAACAGCAATTAAGCCATAAGCGTCCCAGAAGGGAGCTAGGTTGACATATAGTGATATACTATACAGTCGGGAGATAAGGAGACATCAGCCAGCATAGTAACACAAAGCCGACGGAGGAGGGGGTAGGGATTGGGAGGGGTAGGGGTGAGCGACCTTTGGTTTCAGGACTCTTCTGGAGAAATAATTCCCGAGAATCATTGACCTTACTCAGCTTCTACAACTCGACAAGTTCGACGCTCAGGTAGAAGAAATTGACCTGTTGATATGCGTAACATTTCTACTACACATCCATGCATGCACACATTCACTTTAAGAAAATTCTTCCCAAAACGGGGAGTTCCCTTTTAAAATAACATAATAATAAATAACAAAATTAGTTCCTTATAAAGAGAATTTCGTTATAAAGAACCTATAATTCGTGTGTGATATTTCTTACGGGGAAGGGGAACAAAATGAAATTCGCTACTGAGAGAATTGCGTTATAAGGAAGTTCGTAATAAAGAAGTTTGACGTAAATATGTATTTTTTTTTTAATTTTCGCTTAAATTTCTTAGTACAAATATAAACAAATGTTTTTGTATTGCTCGAACCGTTATTTTTTTATTTAAGAGTTTTTTCAAGAACTTATTAAGCGGAACTGTTCGTGTTTTAGAAAAAAGATCTTCATGTTGGTAAATACTCTTTATTAGTATAAATTTAATATAAAGTTATTACATTTTTTTTCCAGTGACAGAAATTTTCAGAGAAACTACATATAACCAAACTGTCAAAAAATTCCAGTGAAAAAATACATTTTTATGACTTTTTATTGATAACCTGAAATTGGCAATTGATATGTATGTTCCAAAAGTTCCTTGGTTTAATAAAAAGCTAAGTAACTTAAGCAATAGAAAAAACAAGGCTTATAAACGTTTACGGATAGCAGAAAATAAAGATGAACTACAAAATATTTATAATCCAATTGGAACGAAAATTCGATGTTCTTAACAAATTTTTGTTTCAAAATTATATTTTATTAATTGAATCTAATCTAAAACAAAAAATGGTAAGTCATTCTGGTTCTACATCAAGAGTAAAAAAAAATTCGATTATTATTAACCAGGTGTATGAATTACCTTGGGTCAACATTTTCAAATGTATTGTAACACAAATCCGCATTGGCAACACCCGCCAGTGACAAAGAGCTGTCATAGAACTGTCAGGAATGACAGAGAACCACGAGGTGGATATAAAAGAGGAGAGCCGCCAATTCTTGTTCTTTTTCGATTCAGTCTTTCAATAAAGAGGTTATTTTATTTAAAAGGTTGCCAGTTTTTCACTCAATTTCATTTTCAGGTTTTGGATAGTCCCTAATTTTGTAATATTGGTGTCAGAAGTGGGATCCATTCTTGGTTTTGACAAAATGGCAACAGATTCCTCGCAGCTAGATGAGATTCTTAATAAAATAACCTTACTCACAGAAGCCGTGGTGAAACAAAGTTCTGAATTAACTGAGCTTAAGAGTGAACAGCAAAAGCAGCTATCCGAAATGAGAACTCTAGGAGCAACGACTTTCGTAGATAGAGTTTTTCAAAGTTCAACCCCAGGCGAACAGACTCCACAGAATAAAAAAAGCCAAAACCATTCCAAAGAAGACGCAGCTGACAATATACCAGCGTTTGCTCAAAGTCCCTGCAAAATTAAAGCTCAGCCTTTCGACAGCACTGCTGGCAACTGGCGTGATTACCGCATCCAGTTTGAAATTGTCGCTGCAGCTAATAACTGGAGCAACCAGCAAAAAGCCCAAGTTTTAGCTTCCATGCTTCGAGGAGAAGCTGTGTCTATTCTGTCCAATATGAGCGCCGGTGATCGTAACAATTATGAAAAACTTACCTCTGCTTTGGAGCTTAGATTTTTGTCTCAGCAGGGGTTTATCACCCATTCAACCTTTAGGAGCAGACGTCAACGTCACAAGGAAGATCTTTGTGCATTCGGTTGCGATATACAACGACTGACGCAAACTGTTTTCAACGATTGCCCCCCTGAGGCTCAGGATAGAATTTCCTTGATGCAGTTTCTTGATGGAATTGCCGACCGCTCTGTACAAGATGCTGTCCGAGTAGCCAACCCAACAACTTTAGCTGATGAAATTCATAAAGCTATCTCTATTGAATCAGCTCATATATCTACGCAAACGAGTCACTTAGCTCGCACAGCAGCAGCTGAAAGTGGAAGATCTCATCCATCACCCCTCCAGCAACGCAGGGAGAATGTTCGCAACGCTAGTGAAGAAGTTTCAAATGATTTTCGACCAGCTTCGGAAAACTTTGAGAGGTCAGCGTCGCGAGGCAGCCGCTGATTCCAACAAATCGTCCTCAAATTTCTCGAATTTCTTCCAATGGGCATTCCGGTGGATTTCTTGTGCCTGTTTGTATAGGTAATGTCACTTGTAAGTTGTTGATTGATACCGGCTCGTCGACAACTATTATTTGTCGGGACGTCATTCCAAAAAGTACACACTTACAACCCAGCAATAAAATCATCAAGACGTTATGTGGGAATACACTTCCAGTGTCACGTGAGTGGCGGACTATTATGCAACTGGGTAAATTTAAACGCCGTGTCAAGATTAATGTTGTTGATTTTCCACTCTCTGCGAACAGCCAAGGAATTCTTGGCACTGATGTTTTGAGACCCGCCAAAGGCATTGTAGATTTTTCGTCAAATGTGTTGAGCGTCAGAGGCGAGAAAATCCCTCTTGTCAATGAAAGCAGTGAATCTTCCTCTTCCCAAACTGGTGATCACGTGGAAGAAAACATTCGCGTCATATCCCTCATGACATCTGATTGTGTAGATTTAGCTCCACGAAGTGAATCATTTGTCTGTACTCGAACCTCTGGTGATGCTCCAGCTGAAGGTGTAGTCAATCCAATTTATCATGAAGTACCAAAAGGTGTTTTGATTGCAAAATCTATAAATCGCAACCATAAAGGGTTCATTTATGTTCGACTTGCGAACGTGGTTGATCACGTTGTCACACTTCCATCTCAAACGAGAATTGCTACATTTGAGGAGGCAACCTGCTTGGATTCTACATATACGGACGATAAGGCCATACCTCCGCATCTTATTCAACTTTTTGAGGAATCAAATACCGATCTTTCACCGTCACAGTCAGAAGATCTTAAGGCTTTGTTATTTGAATTCTGTGACATCTTCTCAGCTGGCCCTGAAGATCTGGGGCGGACAAAACTTGTACAACACACAATCAATGTCGGTTCTGCCCAGCCAATTAAACAACCACCCCGCCGGCTACCGATAGCAAAGCACGAAGAATCGCAGCGAATTATAGAAGACATGCTTCAGAGAAATATTATCGAACCATCGTCCAGTCCATGGGCATCCCCGATAGTCATGGTGAAAAAGAAGGATGGATCTACCCGGTTCTGCGTTGATTACCGCAGACTTAACGAAGTCACCGTTAAAGACTCATTTCCACTACCAAGAATAGACGACACTTTAGATGCTGTGTCAGGATCTTCTTGGTTCAGTACCGTTGATTGTCAGTCCGGTTATTGGCAGGTAGAAGTGCATCCCAACGATGTGGAAAAGACGGCGTTCGTTACTCGTGATGGGTTGTGGCAGTTTAAGGTTATGAGTTTTGGGCTAACGAATGCTCCAGCGACGTTTGAACGCTTGATGTCTCAGGTGTTACGAGGTCTTCCTATGGAACAGTGCCTGGTGTACCTAGATGATGTGTTTATTCATGGTAAAAGCTTTGAGATAATGTTTGCTAATTTAAAAGTTGTTTTCAGCCGCCTGCGAGCTGCGGGACTGAAGGTAAACCCATCCAAATGTCATCTGTGTCGTCGAGAGGTCCGTTTTCTGGGACACATCATTAACGAAAGTGCGTCTTACCCGATCCATCGAAAATGGAAGCAATCGACAGCTGGCCGAAGCCTACTAATATTTCGGAAGTCAAAAGCTTCGTGGGTCTATGCACCTACTATCGTCAGTTTGTGCGGTATTTTGCCGATATAGCGCGTCCTTTGCACAAGCTTACACAGAAAAACACCCCTTTCATCTGGTCCACCGAGTGTGAGGAAGCTTTCTTTCACCTGAAAACCTGCCTAACAACACCACCGATTTTAGTCCACGTTCGTGTTGACTGCAAATTTATATTGGATACCGACGCTAGTGATCGGGGAATTGGTTCCGTCCTGTCACAAGTTCAAGACGACCGGGAAGTTGTTGCAGGTTATTTTAGTAAGGCACTCAGTAAGTCCGAAAAAAATTATTGCACTACACGGAAAGAGCTGCTCACAATGATCAAGTCAATAGAACATTTTCATACTTACCTCTACGGTCGTGAATTTTTGATTCGGACCGACCACGCAGCCCTGCAATGGCTTTTATCATTCAAAAACCCAGAGGGACAACTTGCGCGCTGGCTTGAAAGGCTTCAGCAGTATAATTATAGAGTTCAACATCGACAAGGTGTAAAACATGCCAATGCTGATGCACTGTCTCGAAGGCCATGCGATGAGCACTGCAGCCACTGTACTAATAAAGAATTTAGATGTGAAGGCGGGCTAGAGGTTTCTGTCAAAACATTATTGGTCATTGACAGTGAGTTGAACTCTGATCAGTTAAGGTTAGCACAAACCAACGATGACGTCTTATCACATGTTCGAAGATGGATAGCCGAAGGACAAAGACCAGTATGGAATCTTGTATCTGGTGAAAATAACCTTCTTAAAGCCTATTGGGCACAATTTAAAGCTTTATTGATAAGAGATGGCATTCTATGCAGAAAATGGGTATCAAATTCGAGCCGGGAGACCGAACACATACTGGCGATTGTACCCAAGAGCCTTATAAATGCTGCTATAAAGATGTTCCATAACACACCCTTTGGGGGACATTTTGGATCCAAGAAAACCTTAGAGAAAGTTCGTAAGCTCTTTTACTGGGTGGGCTCAGGTCAGGACGTGGCCTTTTATTGTAAAGCCTGTGACACATGTGCCTCTAAACAAGGCCCTAGAAGTAAAACAAAGGCTGAGTTGAAGCTCTATTTATCTGGCGAGCCCTTTCAAAGAGTAGCGGTTGACATTCTGGGACCATTGCCATCGACGAAAAACGGAAACAAATATGTTCTTGTTTTAATGGATTACTTCACCAAGTGGGTTGAGGTGTTTCCCCTAGCTGATCAGACCGCCGAAACTGTAGCCCGAAAATTGGTGGATGAAGTTTTCACTCGTTTTGGTGTGCCACGGGAGCTGCATTCTGATTAAGGACGGAATTTTGAGGCGGGTCTATTTCAAGAAGTTATGCGAATAATGGGAATTCATAAAACATGAACGACACCTTTGCATCCGCAGTCTGATGGTCTTGTGGAAAGGATGAACCGAACGATCTTACAATTTTTATCAAAATTTGTCAACGAAAAGCAAGATAACTGGGATAAATGGTTACCACTGTTTGCCATGGCTTACCGTGCAGCGGAACAAGACACCATCAAACAATCTCCACACTCAATGCTTTTCGGACGAGAGATGAGGCTACCTTCTGACCTTCTTTTTGGAACAAGACCTGAGGACAGCTTTTCTGTAAGCGAATACGCTAAGACACTTCGAGAACGCTTAGGAGAAATTCACGAAAAAGCGAGACATCAGATGAACACAGCTGCAGCAAAAATGAAGTCCAGGTATGACTTATCTTCAAATTCTGTTCGCTTTCAGGTTGGGCACTTTGTGTGGTTTCATAACCCTAAACGCAAAGTGCGTGTTAGTCCTAAATTGCAGTCGGATTGGGAAGGACCATACAGGGTGATGGATTTAATTACAGACGTTACCGCAAAAATCCAGAAGCTGCCAAGAAGTAAGCCCAAAATAGTCCACATCGATCGTTTGGCCGTATACCAAGGAACAAACATAGGTCCATTAGAGCTTTGGAGACCATCATCTGCTTCTGTCCAAGAAGGGGAGAGTGTAACACAAATCCGCATTGGCAACACCCGCCAGTGACAAAGAGCTGTCATAGAACTGTCAGGAATGACAGAGAACCACGAGGTGGATATAAAAGAGGAGAGCCGCCAATTCTTGTTCTTTTTCGATTCAGTCTTTCAATAAAGAGGTTATTTTATTTAAAAGGTTGCCAGTTTTTCACTCAATTTCATTTTCAGGTTTTGGATAGTCCCTAATTTTGTAATAGTATAAAGTATTTGTGATTCCTTCGCACACTACTTTGAATCTAGTTACGCTAATTCGAAGTTCAGCATGAACAGCCGAATATTTGTCTTTTGAATGTAAGACAGATATTGGTTGTTTAGAATTAAATATTTGCGAAATTGAAGATGGTCTCTTGAGTTTAAATGATGACAATAAAACAGGTTCAGACGAAATTCCACCTATTGTTCTTAAAAAATGTGCTGCTTTTCTAGCTGAACCGCTTTTCCTAATTTTTAATAGCTCTTTAAAGAACGGCGAATTTCTTCCATCATGGAGGAAATCATTTTTAAACCCCATTCACAAATCAGGGTCTAACCAGCAAATATCCAACTACCGTCCGATTTGTAAATTGTCGTGTATTCCAATACTTTTCGAGAAATTGATATATGAAAAACTAAATTTTTTAGTTAAGGAACACATTTCACCGCTACAACATGGTTTCGTTGCAGGAAGATCAACAACGACTAATCTTTCTATTTTCTCCAATTTCATTTTAAATAATCTCGAAGCGTTACATCAAATTGATGTATGCATTTGATAGAGTAAGTCACTCTATTTTAATTAAGAAATTAAAAAACTTTGGATTTCATTCTAAGTTTTTGAAATGGTTGGAATATTATCTTAAGGGTCGAGTTCAATTTGTTTACATTGACGAAGTTCTCTCAAACCCAATTTTGGTTTCATCTGGTGTGCCCCAAGGTAGCCATCTTGGACCACTTTTTTTCCTAATTTTTATAAATGACTTACCTAGTACTTTCCTCAATTCTAGTCAACTTCTTTTCGCCGATGACTTAAAGTATTTTCGTTGCATACAATCTATTAATGACTGCCATCTCTTACAAGATGATATTTCGAAATTATCCCAATGGTGCACGAAAAACCAATTAAATTTAAATGTCGCTAATTGTCAATGTTTTTCTTTTTGCTGCAACTTTTTTGAAATCATCTTTGAATACAAAATTGAGAATCAAGTTCTAGAAAGAGCAAGGGAGAAGAAAGGTCTTGGTGTTGTTTTTGACCCTAAACTTCACTTTGTTATAGGCACATTGAATTTAGTGTAACCAAAGCAAATTCCATGCTTGGTTTTATCAAACGCAATAAGATAGACTTTAAAGACCCTTTTACTCTCAAATCGCTTTTAACCTTATATGTAAGACCAATCTTGGAATATTGTTGTGTAATCTTTTCAATCTAAATTCAATCTAAAAGAATTGAAATGGTCCAAAAAAATTTACAAGATTCACTATTCAAAAATTTGGGTGGAACATCGAAATTCCACCATACAAAACTAGATGCCAACTTTTAGCTATTCAATCACTTCAAAATAGACGTAAAATGTTTTCTGTGATGTTTATAAGCATTGTTTTATCATATCATATCAAATGTCCTTTTTTGTTGTCGTATTATTCATCAATATGTGCCTGGTTACACGAGCGCAAAAAAGAATCAATTCACGAAAGAGTACGGATGATTTTAAGAAAGTGCCTGGTTACACGAGCGCAAAAAAGAATTAATTCACGAAAGAGAACGGATGATTTTTAGAAAGAAGGAAAGGGATGGAAAAAATGCCAAGTTTCGTCTTTTTCCTCATCTTCAGATATGAGTTTTGCGTTAAAAATCATGTTTCTTTCTCAAACGTTCTCCTTTTGACAGACATTTTCATTTCTAATTTGCCGGCGAAGTAGAATGTACAGCAAATTTGCTTTTGTTTTGCTCGTGCTGTACCTGCGGCTGAGTATCCAACGAAGTTTTTTTGTGTTTTAATTTCCGACTGTTCCTCTATTTCTTGCATGCCCACTTAATTTTTTTTTCTGTGTGTATCCACAAAAGTAATTCTTTTTTGCGCTCCTGTAACCAGGCACTAAGGCGCCAGTTATAGCTATAATTGGTTTTCATCATTGAAAACAAACATTGGAATTTTTTTTTGCAGGTCGTTTATAGCTATCATTAAAAATTTCTGTCGTTGAAAAAAATTTCCTGATTGAAATCCACCGAAAAAAACTGACAGAAATCTGTGATTGGAATTGTGTGAAATTGGAACACAAAGCAGTGGAACGATTCGTTTCACTTTTGAACATAAAAGTATCAGCTGTTCAGGAAAATGAATTTCCGTCCGGAAAATAGAAAAATACATTTTTAGAGAAAAATAAATGTGCAATTACACTTTTTTTTCTCAAAAAAAATTCATTGTGTGATTTCCGATCGATCAGTATATAATTTTCATTTCTAATCAAAAGGAAACACCGTCAAATATCGATTCAAAAATTTTTCCGGATCGATTTCAATTTCAATTTCGGGGGCTTGTATACTCGAGATAGGCCCACAACAAGTAATCACATAGTGACCAATCCTTTAATCGAGGGGGCCATTCCACATCTCCTCGCAATGAAATCAGACGTCCGGAGAATATTTCTCTTAAAAAACACATTGTTGCTCTTGATGTATTGCAAGTTGAAATATTATCTTATTGAAAACATACAGGTTGATACTTCGTGTTCGCAGTTCCGGTAATAACAAAAACACGCAACATCAGTAAGTAACGATCTGTGTTGACAATGACAGTCTGATCATTTTCACAAAAAAAGTACGGACCAATAATGAATAATGCCACACAAAACTTTTACCTTGGGACAGACGATGTGCAATCAACCAAAGCTCCATGGTTACTTAAGTACTGAAATGGCATCTCGGAACAAGTCCATACTACCCAATACCCATACTCCTAATAATAAGGTTTCCGCCAACTCACTTGACGCCCCTAATCTTCAATAAATCACTAACGGACCCATTATTTTTCTATTTTCCGGACCAAAGTTCTTTTTCTTTAGAGAACGGTTATAGCTATGAGTAAAATCCGTCAGTAAAATGTTTGCTTCTTTTTTTTAACATATGAGAGCTTTTCAGCCAAAGATTTATTTCATAAATACATTTTAATGATGAAATTTAATTTTAACTAAACACCTGACAGCAAATTGTCAGCAAAATTCCATTTCGTTTTACTGATGGCTTTTAGTTTTGTTCTGTTCCGATGGCATTAGCGAGGTGCGAAGATCCTGATTATTTAGAACCTTCAAGTTAATGACGTGAATTTACTGATTGTTATAAACGCTCAATAGGTAAACAATAGAAGGCGCTCTGATTAATCATTTAAAGTTTAAATACTTACTCACTTACTTAAGGAAGCGCTACAGGTTTGTGTGAACTAGGGCCTCACTCAACAAACTTCTCCATCTAGCTCGGTCATTAGCTAGATGTCTCGAGTTTCGCGCTCCAAGTTGGGCGAGGTCACTTTCCACTTGTGCGCGACACCTGATTCGCGGTCTTCCTCTACTGCGCTGTCCTGTGAGTGTGGATTCAAAGACTTTCCGGGCCGGAGCATTGGTTTCCATGCGATCTACGTGACCCAGCCATCTTAGTCGTTGGACTTTTACCCTTCTGGCTAAGTCTACCTCGCTGTACAGCCCGTTCAGCTCGTCGTTCCATCTTCTCCTCCAGTCCCCTTCGATGTATACGGGACCGTAGATCACACGAAGAACTTTTCTCTCGAAACGACCCAAGGTGCTTTCATCCGCTTTTGTCATAGTCCATGCTTCTGCACCGTATAGCAGGACGGGGATGATAAGGGTCTTATATAGCGACACTTAGGTCCTTCGAGAGAGGACTTTTCCACTCAATTGCTTTCTTAGCCCAAAGAAACAGCGGTTAGCAAGAGTTATTCTTCGTTTGATCTCAGCGCTGGTGTTGCTTTCTGCGTTTGCAGCGGAGCCTATAGGTAGACGAAGTCCTTGACTACCTCAAAGTTACGTCTGTCGATGGTGACGTTTTGACCAAGACGTTGGTGTTGTAGGTCCTTTCTTGACGACAGCATGTACTTTGTTTTGCCCTCATTAACTGTTAAACCCCCCATTGACATCACGCTGAGTTCTTCCAATTCTGTCAATGTCATCAGCATATGCTAGTAATTGGACAGACTTTTGAAAGATAGTACCTCTAGGAATGACGTGTGAGCTCTGCACTATTCTTTCAAGCACGATGTTAAAAAAATTGCATGACAGCGCATCACCTTGTCGAAAACCTTTTTTGACATCGAAAGGTTCTGTGAAGTTGTTTCCAACCTTTATGGAGCAGTGTGAATTCTCCATGGTCATCCTGCGCAAACGGACGAGTTTGGCAGGGATGCCAAAACTAGGCATGGCTCTATTCAGCTCGTCCCTGTAGATGCTGTTACATATATGCGGCCTTGAAATCGATGAAAAGATGGTGGGTGTCGATTTAAAGTTCTTGGGTTTTTTTCAGCATCAGCCGTAATGTGAATATTTGATCGACTGTGGACTTACCTGGTCTAAAACCACACTGATAATGACCTATCAGGTTGTTGACGATGGGTTTTAAACGTTCACATATTACGGCAGAGAAGATTTTGTAGGCGATGTTAAGTAGACTGATTCCTCTATATTTGGTACAGTTAAAAGGGGTCTCGTTTTTTTCAGAATCGGGCAAACAATACTGAGGTTCCATTCATCGGACATGCTTTCTTCCGATCATATCTTACAGATAAGTTGGTGCATGCTGCTAACCAAATTATCTCCAGCTGCTTTTAAGCGCTCGGCATTCAAACCATCTGCTTCAGCGGCTTTATTAGACTTCAGCTTAGATATGGCAATATTTATCTCGTCTAAGTCGGGAGGACGGGATTGTTGGCTTTCGTCTTCTATGTTAAATGGATCATCCTGCCTGACAGCGGAATTCGGTTTGTCGTCGCCGTTATACAGTCCGCAGAAGTGGTCCTTCCATATCCTCAGCATTGACTGCGATTCCACTATGATGTTTCCACTTTCGTCTTTGCAGCCTTCGGTTCTAGGTTTATGGACTTGTGAATTCCGTTTCACTTGCTCATAAAACTTTCGAACTTCATTCCTGCTTTTAAACCTCTCAACATCTTCGACCGCACGCTTCTCATGCACGCTTTTCCTTCTGAGGAGTCATAGAGCTCAGGAGCAGCCTTTGTCTTTCTATGCAGCACCGCTTTGCGTGCCTGTTGTTTGGCTACATTTGCTTGCTGACATTCCTCATCAAACCAGAGGTTTAAATAACTCGGTTTATTAAAGAATAATACATTTGATAAATTTTGTGAGTTAATATTGGGCGCCATTTTTGTGAGTGTGCTAACTTTGAGCAATGTAATTTCATTGTAGGGTGAAAAGGAACGAAGAACTCTAAGAATTTGTTTCTCTGTATTACTGCATTCTTTTTTTTTCGTTTATGTTTTCCCATGGGAAAAAAGTGACAATATTAACTGAACTACGAAGGAATTTCCAAGACTTACTTTGAGATATACCTATTCAACAATTAATTTATTATGTTATGCTACATATTATGAAACTCCCTTTATTATTAAATATATTTAATTCGAACTTGCCTTTTTTTTTTCTTTTTCTTTGTTTTCTAGGTTTGAAGATCAATTATAAAAAAATAATTGGAAAAGAAAGAAAAAGTAAACTAAGCATAGAAACTACTTTATAACATAGCATTAAGGAAAAACAAAGTCATGAGTGATAAAATTCACTCTCATTTAGTTGACTCCCATGAATTACAATTAACAATGTCAGTACCACATCAACAAACAAATCAAAAATCACAACATCATGAATATGGACGTAACCTCAACCAAGATATTCAACTACAAGTAATCATAAAAGAAAATGAGAGTAGTTTACGTAGAACAAAGGCTAGCAATAAGACATTATCATCATCATCATTATCCTCATCACCTGCATCGGTGGCAGCGGCAGCGGCAACAGTGACAGCGACAGCAGCGACAACGGCAGCAGCGGCGGCGGCGGCGGCATCAATGATTAAAAAACCAGTAACAAGAGCAAAAGACTTACAATTACAAGACAGCAACAAGTATGACGATGACGATGACAACACCACAATAAACGGCAACGGCCAATATGGAAAAATAAATCTAAATCAGTGCAGAGACTTCCGTATGGCTCAGCAGCAGAGGAATGATGAAAACGTGAGTAGAATTATTATATTGTTTGTTTTGTTGTTTTTGTATACTCGTGTTTTCCTAACTAACTTTATTTATTACTTCAAATGATGTTCGTACATACATACGTATATAAAATTATGTAAGTACTGACAATTATTATTATTGTACAAACTGCAAACTGAATTGGTACACTTCTTCAGTAGGATGTAATTGGGCTTAAGCAAATAGAAATATGAGCTGAGAACAAATAAATTCAGAAGTTTAGTTACGGCGGCGGCGACGGTCTTACCGTGATTTTCTAATTAAGAGCCAGGATTTCCGAAGTGTGTATTCCGAGGGCTGCCCCAACCCAATCTTTTGAGGGGCCAGTTATTGCCAAAATTTGTGGGCAATAATGCAGCGAATGTGGAAAATGGACACATCATGTGGTTAATCTAATCGTTTCGGGCTTATCGGCGGCGTAGGCTAGCGAATTCATATCGCTCACCGCCTGCAATAATGGCACAACTCATTTTTTTCACTTTTGAGATATAAGAGATTTAAAATCATGCCTTTTTTCAATTTAGATTTCTGTTCTTATAAATTAGGCTATCCTGATCGGATTTGCTATTTTGACGTTAAAATCATTACCTTCTTCATAATAACATTTATCCGAGATTAAAAAGTGGGCGGCAACCGCCCTATTTTGGGAAAGTGTCATCTTTGCATTAAGCAGAGTATATCGAAAGTCTTCAAGTGCCATTTCAAAGAATAAAGGCATATTACAAAATCCCTCAACGATTTACCAAAAACTTGATGTAATAATTGAAAAAGTCGAAAAACTAAATCACGTTAGCTCTCCAAATAATTATAATCATAATGTTTTCATAATGCACACAATAAGGCACAAATCAAAATGTGCCGTTCTTTCCAGGTGTAAATATTGAATTCGTTACCATAAGCGGCGTAATAGTGGCACCCCTCGAGTTATGCCGTTATTGCTTTAAAAACTAAACAATTTACTTACCTCGATCCTGGCATAACTGTAATGTGCCAAATTTGCTTTAAGAAGGAGACGCGAACCATCGAGAAAGAACTAATAGAGAGAACCAACTTCGACGGTTTTTCTCTTTTTGCCTACAAGCTATGATTTGGCCACCAACTTGCATATGTAGTAACTCCATATAAAAAAAATGTGGGGAACAAATACTTATGCAAGTTTGTGCACATACTCACCACGAAAGAGAAAAAACTTTTCTCTCTTTTCTCTCTGCTCACCACCTTTTAAAAATGGCGACCACCTTTGAAAAATGGCGGATGTAGTCAGCTGTTCAGAGGTGTTCAAAGAAAATTCAAAATTGTGTATGAACAACTTTTCGGTACTCTCATTGTGTTCGTTTGATATGAATATCATTCGAATATGAAGTGAAATTAATTACTCTTATTAGGTGCCAGAACAATGAAGATTTAGAAACAATTCTAAATTACGCATTTAGATAAGTATTAGTTAGTTATTTGAAGCCAGTTTTAATCATTAAGTAAGTAAAATAAATTAGGTGGTGCAACAGTCCAATGAGAATTAGGACCTAGAAACATAAAACTCTGAAAGCACTACTACTATTATTTGTATTATTAGCTGAGTTTATGCGTTTAATTTTCGCTCCGACCGTTGAAAGATGCAAAAAAACTCAGATTTGTTTCAATTTTCAGAGTTTATCGACTTAATTTTGTCGATGCGAGAGTTGCAGGAACATTGAAAAGGAGAGTTACAGAATGTAAACATGGAACATTGAAAACATTTTTATATACTCATCTCTTTTTTCCATTCCTATTTTATTTGTGTGTACTCGTTGTTTATTTCCTTTACATTACTCACGACATTTCCAAAATCCTGAAAATAAGTGATTTAAGTAGACACTAAATAAAAAGACCGTCAACTTGTTACTTCTGTTACCAATTTTCATTGCATAAGATTTGTGAATAGGTGATAAGCTATTCTTACTGCCTTCCACTAAGCTAGTGTGTTGCTTTTAAAGGCTTAACTACATAAGCTGGGTCAGTGGTTTTGTGAAAAGAATATACAAATTTGTTCTTCAACCAAAATTTAAGTCTTATGCATCATTTTTATAAATTTTCCAGTTCTAAATATTTATATCTTATCTTTCAGTTATATAGCGACAAGGAAAAATCTGTGAGGGAAAGTTCTAACTACAGTTTTTCTGAAAGTGCATTGTGGCTTATTCATAGATGTTTGCTAAAAGTTTTAGGCTATTCATAAATAAATGCAAATCAAAGTTAAGGGCTAAACCTGAATAACTATAAACAATGAAAATGCTGTGTTCAAGTAGTTATTATCGCAGCCAAATTTCATAATTGATTTTTTTGGTGTATAAAAAAGCTGAAAGAGTAATTCATGACAAATAAATGTTACTAAGTTCCAGAAAATATCGATTGATACCGCAATTGCAGAAGATGTGGATATTTTATATAAATATTCCTGGTAAACTGTAGAACTTTATTATTTCCGTCTTTTATAATTCAATGTAAAATAATTCAATGCAGTATATTTTAGATAATACAGTAGTTAAGTTAGTAGTTAAGGCATTACTATTGAAATAAACATAACATATGTTCATTTATAAAAAACATGTACTCGTTCAAATATACAAATAAAGTCTAGTCTAAAAAACCTTAACCTTGTTATACTCTTTCTGCACACATCCTTTCTTGTTTTGGTTGTTAATGCCATCTATCTGTAACTCAGAGAAGGTTGTTAATGCCATCTATCTGTAACTCAGAGAAAGAGAAGAGAAAAACAAATTCACCACGAACTACCGGTATAACTTCTTCCGGTATTTATTGACAAACAAAAATGTTTTCCTAGAATTAATTTGAATTATAGGAGTATTTTTGTAGATATAAAAACGACAAGATGTTAGTAAAATTAAAGAAAGAAATTCATGAGAATTACAAAAATATTATAATGAGACTTTAAAAAACATAGCCTTCTTGGCTATCAATAAACAAAAATGAGAAATGTCGCATTTCCCGGAAGTGATGTTTTTTTGTGTACTCTTTTCCGAGGTGAAAACATGTATACACCGATACGAATTCAACACGCTATAAAAAATGAGAGTAAGATGTTTCGAAGAGACGGAGACGAGGAAATTTGGTTCTCTCATTTAGTTTTTTCTCTCTGACGCGAACACACTCACGATCAAGAGAATACTGAGAGAAGTGCCAGTAGTGATATAAAGAGAAAGCACAAAAGCTTTGAAAGTTTGATGGCACTATATCCATCTTTCGGAATTGAAAGGAAGTATCAATGTGCCGATTTTACAGAAATGTAAGGCGTTAAATTTTAATCATAATGACGTTCAAAGTTCAAATTTCAAATTTTTTGAGTTGTGCCATTATTGCAGGCGGTGAGCGATATATCCCCGCATAATATGTCAAGCCGCCCGGCGTTAAATCCCACGATCTTGGGAGACCAATCCACGAGTTTGTAACGTAAAAACTATGAGGTCACCAAACGTTTCGGTAATTGTCTAGAATAGCTACTTTTGCTAAAAACATAGAAAAAACATTCGGAAAATAGCCAAATCGGTGTATTTTTTTGTAAACTTTAATAAAAAATCGGGGGAAGAGCGAGGAAACATTTATTTCTATTTTAAATTAATTTTTAAAGTTCACTTTTTTACATACAAAACACGTAAAAATGGTTGATTTTGACATTTCTTCCGTGTTTTTTGTTCAGTGTTGCCATACTTGCTTTTTTTTTGTTGGGAATTTCTTTGATTTTAGTGCTCAAATGCAAAAGTTCTTTGTATATACCCAAACTCGCACCCACCCCAAAATCCTATAGTGATCCCAAGCAGGGGGGTTGCAGGGGAGCAGCATGCCCCCTTTACATACCTAGCTGTTAGTACGCCGCCGCGCCGTGCTATCAATTCAAAAAAACTTGTTTTAGGCTCTAATTTCAAAAATTTCAATCGAGCAACAAGTATCTGTCATTTTTCAACTTTTTTAATTAATAACAAACAAAATTGTTGCAAAATTACACTTCCCCCGATTTTTTATTAAAGTTTACGAAAAATTACACCAATTTGGCTATTTTCCGAATTTTTTTTTCTATGTTTTTAGCAAAAGTAGCTTTTCTAGACAATTACCAACGTTTCCTCTAATAAATCAATTGTGGCAGTAATCAAGGCTCCAAAGCGGATCAAGTTTGTGAAAGACTGCAATCTTTTGGGAATGCAATCATCATAAATCATTTATTTAATTCAACTTACAGATTAATTTCAATTAATTCAATTAATGTTATCTTTATGCTAAAGAGAATGCATTCCGAAAAGATTTTTTTTGTACAAGCATGAAAGCGTAAACTATTGACTGTAACGTTCTGGCCAGCATCGTTTTTTAAAGAAGTACGGACCAGTTATTCAACTTACACATAAAGCACTCCATAGAGCACTACGAACTACAATTTTGAAATAAATGTTCTCAATTTGAAAGCATTGTTCTGGCATTAGTCTATTTATGTTGAAATGACAAACCAAACTTAAAAATAAATCAATGGACAGCTGTCAAAATGGCAGCCATTTAAAAAAGTGATGCCAACCCTTAAGTTCTGTACCTCTCAAAATAACACCCTTTACAAGGGCGGATGCAGACTTTTAATCATGGATGAGTTTTTACTCACCGCTTAAAAATGTTCTTTAATGTTTTGTAAAAGGCTAACAAAATTTATATAACATAATAATGTGTATCTTAACCTTACATTTACAGATTTCAATTGCTAAAGTGGCAACTTTAGTTATCAAATTATTTTAGAACACTGTTGTCCATCATGGTAATCATCCATTTAATTTGGATGACTCCGTACATATGAAAGCATTCCAAGATTCCAACAGTTTTCTAAATACGCCATATTTAAGAGATACAACACAATAGTTTAGAGGGTTTTTGGTGCATTTCACGCAGAAATGAAAGAAATTGTTTTGAAACGTAGCTTTTTTTTCGAAAAATAAAATATTCTTTTCTTGTTTCCATTTCTATTAATGTCAAGAACGCTACAAAAATTCAAGAGAGACGATCTGATATGAAGAACTGTCGAGCTTTTTTTGCGTAGTTTTTTCGGACTCAATTCTTGGGAGTCTATTATTACTATCGCTATCAGTCTGCTAACTCGTATTTTGACCTTAAAGGAGTCAACAAAACTTAAAAATTGTAGTAACTCGTATTTTGACCTTAAAGGAGTCAACAAAACTTAAAAATTGTAGAGAGAAAAATGCTTGGTTCATTAATTTGAGGATATATGTACATAGGTGCATTTAAGTACATAATTTCTCTAAAAAATTAAATTAAAACAAATTAAGGTAAACAAATAAGAGTTGGGAAGAAACTTTTGTGTAGCACTCACAAATTACACGTTTCAGAATCTCTTTTCACATCAAATCTCAAGAGATTCAAAGCTTTTATATCAATAAATATGAAACGTTTATTATGTTTTTCAATTAGCCATTTGTTTAACAAAAGTGTCAGTTTTGCTGTTTTTGGGACATTTATATTATTGAAATTCGTGTTTAAATATTAGTTCTAGAGCATCCAAAGCAAATTCACTTCAAAAGTAGATTTAGATTGTTTTAGATCTTTTGTATTCAACAGAAAATCAATTTTGAAAGAAATAAAATGCACGACTGGGTCGCTAGAACTTGCTAATGGCTTCCAAAAAGTCTATTTAAAAATATTTCCTATATTTTAAGATTTAAAAATGTAACTTTTTTTTTTCGAAAATCCTTTTAAATTTTGTCTTAAAAATACTTTTTGGTAAACACTAAATGAAGTGCTTATAGATATACATTTTACATTTAATTTCGTTATCGAGTTTTGTAAACAAAATTAATATTTTTTTAAAAATAAAAAAAAAATTACATTTTTGATCATCAAAAATCATCATCAATTTGATCATTTGATCATCGACAAGAGCTGGCATAGAAAAAGAAGATTATTGAAATCGGTTCATTAGTTCTTGAGAAAACTTAAAAACAAAATAAAGGTTTTTGAGGGGTATCCTTCTGGAGCAATACCAAAATATGTTTTTCTTGTAAAAAGAAGCCAAATTCAGAATACAAAATTTGGAGAAAGTTTTAGAAAAATCACATGTTTTAACCAACAAATTTGTATGAGGACTTCTGTTATTTTTCGTATTAATAAAATGAAAAAAAAAAACTCGGCTGAAAACCTTAATTTCAATCAACACAATTGTTTGGACTGTAGGAGCCAGACGGACGGAATCGGGGTACCCACTTTTTTCGACTTAACAGTAAAAATCACTTCAATGTTCACTATTTATGTGTGTCAAAAAAATGTAATAATAAAATTGAAGGCTAGTTTAGGGAATTTAAAGGCAACTTTATATAAAATTGACAATTTCTTATTCAAGGTTTCTTCTTAAGAACCTGAATATTTGCTCTTTTTCTTAGAAACAAATTTTATGAAAATAATTTAAAGCATGACTAAATTTTTTTTTTCAAATTCTAAATTGAGTGAAAACAAAAATTTGAGTTGTTTTTGACAGCAAACCGCTTTTTGGTGAATGTCGTTAAATTACTTACAAATCTTTTAATGAAATCTTTACTTCTTGACTGTACAAGCTTTATGGCTCTTATTACCCCCCCCCCCCCCTGGATGGTCCATTGGTCAAAAGTTGATGAATTTGTGATGTGTTTTTTGGATAGGACTGAATATCATATTATGTTCTTGGTCCAGTCTTCAGTTAGAAGTATTACTTTGGCAACAAAGTTTGAAGAAATAAAATACAAATTTTGTTTTCATCTACAAAAAATTTATAATTCAAAATAAAATGGGGGACATGTCCATTAACGCAATACGATTAGTTTTGAATTTAATGGAATTCCTTCGAAAAAAAAAACAAACAAATTATCTCCCGGAAGGGGGGTTCTTGACTCCTACGACCATCCCCCCTCCCCCTCCCTGGATCCGCCATTGACCCTTTATATCTAGTTCTTCTGCGTTCTTCTCTGAGAGTTCCTGTCAAAGTGCGCTAAACGTTTTCAGTTTTTTTCTTGAATAACTATATGGGAGCTATGTAGATAAAACAATGAAACGACAAAATAAGTCGGCCCAAATGTGAATGATGATGAATGATGAAGAGTTAAGACCCAGTCGGATCTTTTCTTATCGTATCTAGGCCATATCTTCCTGGTGTTAACACAGGTTTCTAGGAGATTCCATCTGTCATTGGATTTGTGAATGATGGTTTTACTGACGTTATGTTTCAGTTCACATAACGGTATCCCTATATGATGGTCTATCAGGGAGGGTTGCAGTGTGGATCCCTCCCTAGCAAGTTCATCCGCCTTTTCGTTGCCTGGTACATCACTGTGGCCAGGAACCCAGCAGAGTCTTACGTTATGCTGTGTGCCAAGAACCTTTAGCTCTTCGCGACAGCAAGAGACAAGCTTTGACTTGATTTGGGTGGCAGAGATAGCTTTTATTGCTGCTTGGCTATCAATGAAAAAAGTGATGTCCGCGTGTGATATCGCCATCATGGATATGTGTTTAGCAGCGTTTTTCACTGCCAAGATCTCAGCTTGGAAGACGCTGCTATAGTCGGGGAGCCTGAATGCTTTGGCAAGGTTTAGGCTTTCAGAGTAAAAGCCTGCACCTACTCTATTGTCCATTTTCGAGCCATCGGTGTAGATGGTAATGGTTGAGTCGTTGGTGTAGGGCACACTAGTTTCCCAATCTTGTCTATTGGGGAACCTAGTACTAAAAGTTTTGTTGAAATCTAAATAAGGGGTCATATAATCTGTGTAGATATCGTTGTCTACGTATTTCGTAAGAATAGCTGCGTGGCCACTCTGGCTAGTTTTCCAGATGTTAGTTTGACTGAGCCTTAGGGCGCTGTTTGCTGCTGATTCTTGGACGAATAGATCTATTGGGGGGAGATTGAGGATCGTTTCTAACCCCGCAGTTGGGGTAGTCCTCATCACACCACTAGTACAAATACAAGCCATTTTTTGTACTTTGGTAAGTGTTTTTAGATTCGTGGATTTCTCCAGCGCTTTCCACCAAACCAAGCTGCCATAAGTTAGAATCGGCCTGAAAATGGCAGTGTACGTTCACATGATTATTTTGGGGTTCGGTCCCCAATTTCTACCCAGAATCTTGTTACATGAGTAGAGTGCGATTGTGGCCTTCTTATATCTTTCTTGGATATTTGGACCCCAATTGAGTTTTTTATCTAATATAACTCCGAGGTATCTAGCTCGGTCGGAGATATTTAGTGTTGTCTATTTTTGGTATTTCAAACGGAGGGATTTTCCTCCTGTTTGTGAAAAGAACCAGTTCAGTTTTAAGGGGGTTTACCTTAAGACCGCATTTCTTGGTCCAGTTGTTAACCCTTGATAATGCGCTTTGTAATTGTTCGCTAATAGTGGTAAGGTACTTACCCGTCACCAAAAGCGCTAAGTCATCAGCGTAGGCTACCACTACTATACCGTAATTTCTAAGTTTTATTAGGATCTCGTTCATCACTAAGATCCATAATAATGGTGAGAGAATTCCACCTTGCGGAGTTCCTCTAGATACGTACATCTCTAAATGTTCGTTACCAAGCTCGCTCTGTATTTGTCTGTTTTTCAACATACTCATGATCCATTTGATAACTACTTTTTCCATACGTTGATCATTAAGTGCTTTCTCGATTGCATTACTGTGGACGTTATTGTATTGAAGGCTCCTTCAATGTCCAGGAATGAAGCAAGAGTGTATTCCTTAACGTCAAGTGATTTTTCTATAGTTCTAACTACGCAGTGTAGTGCCGTTTCTACACTTCTACCTTTTGTGTAGGCGTGTTGAAAGGGTGATATGGTCTCCGGTTTTAAATTACTGCAGATGTATATGTTTAATGCTACTTTGAAAGATGTTTATCAGGTGTGGAGTGATAACTTGACTTGATAGTTAGGGTGAATTTTCTTGACTAACTTTCCAAAAAAGTTGCCTTAATTGAAAGGCATTTTTTGGCAGGTCACATACTAGAAACTTGTCTTACTTCGAGTACCCTTAGGCCTTAAGTCATCTGAACCTGCCCAATTACGCATTTTCAAATTACGAAAACAATTTTAGCCGTACTATCAAAAAAAAAAAAATTCGTTAACAATTCGAGTCGTTGGAAGCAAAAACCTTTGTTGTAATTTTACTACTCTAAAATATATAGCAACGAAGTTTTTAGATTAGAAAACCAAAATTTTAGGAACAAAACGAACCAAATCGTTCAAGTTTTTCTGTTGTGTATCCAATACTCGTCGTTTAAAGTCTTGACCCATAGCCAAACTCACAGCTGCCTCATATTTCAATTAAGCAACATTTTAACGGAACTTAATCCTCTTACTGTAATTAGTATTATTGAAATATCTAATCTTAATGAATTCTGATAATTATGATCTTTCTTTATTAAGCCCGAATTGGGCGCCAGCGAAAAGCTACGTTGCAACCAATTAGACCTGCTAGTTTTCCATTTGTCATCACTCTCTACTACCTACTTTAATAACAATAAAAATATTAACAAAGTTAACATTCCTTGCATTCTTTTTTTTTTTTTTTTTTGTTATTTATGTACTCCGCGTCGCGTCGGTCTAGTCGTTCGGGCAGTGGGCGGCTCGGACCGCCAAGGTGTCTCGCCGAAATAAAAACAACAATTACATTATCTATTTCATCTCACCTGGCTCCAGCATCAAAATTGGTTTAGTTTTGGTTTTATCCAAAATCTAAAATTCAATAAATTTCTCTTGAACAAAAACAAAAATAACAAAATTTCTGTTACGATTTGAATTAATTTATAACAAAAAAAAAACAAATATTCCACCAACTTCTATAATATCTATATCAATAAAAGACTACAAATTATATTATAATGCATATTTACACCACACAAGTAGGTAGGTATATTGTTATAGTTTTTATTTTGGATTTTCTCAAAAATTATGCAAATGAAGATAGATAAAATTGAAAGCTTTACGATACCACTAATGGCTGAAGTTTTAATTCCACGCATTCGCATAGCTTATAAAGAGATAGGTACGGTTATTTTCTAATTTTATATATTTTATCGGAATAATCTATTCGGAGGTGGCAATAAAGATATTTAAGCCTCAAATTAATTTCTGTCACTTATCTCACACCATGGTTTTTATTAAGATAAAATATAATGTTTCGGCTTTATTATTCATTTAATAGCTTCTCCCTCACAATGGTGGACGGAGCACGAGGTCGGGGGGAGGGGTAGTGTTTTATATAAAACCAGTGAAGGTGATGTTTTTTTGATGATTATAAGATTGACACAAAAATGCTGTTTTGATTTTATTTTGATCGGAGGAGAAGCTATAACAAAAACAAACAAAACTAAGACATTTTTGTTGAATTTTTGGGGAGGGGGCGGACCCACCACGAAAAACATAAAAATTTTGCTTAAACGCGCAATGTTTTGCAGGCATAAAGGTTACAATACACACATATACTTATACATACGTAAAATTTTCTAAAGTTACATACATATATATTTTATATGTAGATTGTTTGTTCCACTTAAGTCAATTATTGATACCTTAATTTGTTACGATCGAATCAAACAGTTCTCATCGGTTACTTAATGACAATAATGACATTTCGTTAAGTCTTCTTTTTGAAACGGGAAAATTATAGTTGTTGAAGATATTTTTAAAGTTGTTCATTAATACGATTTTTAATGAAAATAGAACGCGCTTGAAAATTTTCTTTTCTTCTTTCTTGTAATCGATGTTCCTCTCTTCACATCGCTATTGAATAAATTAGTATCGATGTAACTGTCAAATTCTTATATAACTGTAGTATGTTCTTTTGCTGCATTTAATAAGAAAATATCAGGTTGACATAAAGTACCGAATTTATTCTTAAATCCTTGCATATTGGAAAAGTTAGTTCTGAAATGTTTTGAACATAGTTTTCACAATCCGATCAACAAAACAAACAAATCACAAAACACATTAATCAAACTGACAGGTGAACAGACGAAAATTGTAAATTAAAATTACTTCAAATTACTAGGTCTGTTCAAGTCGTTTTGTATTTCAATATCAACATATTCGTTGCTGCAACGCATACAACAGATTCTATGGATTGGCCCTTTAAAGAAATTTGGGCAGTTTATATTTTTCTAAGATTGCTGAGAATTTTCTCAGGTGGATTGTGAGCAGGAGAATGAAATATAAACCCCATTTACTATTCATTGTTACCTAGCAATCAAATTAGTTTTTGCATTTCTTTTTATCCTTTTTGAATTGTGCGATAGAGAATAGAGATTTCTGACAGCAAAAGTAAGACATTTTGTATTTACATATTTCTGAGCATACAGAAATCTCTGCGATCTGAAAAATATATTTATCCGGATACCTGGCGACCGCCGGATTAACTAGCCTTATCTGTATATGCGATTCTCTGTACAGTGGGACCAAAGATGAATAAAAACAAAAAAGAAAAGAATGATGAGACCGGTATCTCTTCATGACCGGGCGGCAGTTTGGCGTCAAAGCCTGTTGCCGTATCTCCTGTGCCCAACACAGAGAAGGGAGTAGTGGCAATTCAAGGACCCTCCTCTGCGAGAGTAAGAAGGTAGCGATAAGCGATACCTAATTCCAGTAGTGGCAGGGTTGTGAATAATGACCCTACCACTACTAATGAGAGTACATCCAGAAATGGAAAGGGGAAACTCAAAAAGCCTATATAAACAAAGGCGGCAGGCTGCGAGAATCCTAAAGTCCTCTGGTGCACCATTGGAGGCTGAAAGGACACCGCAGCAAATCGCTCGCGTAGAATGGGCTAACAGTGTTCTTGCTGCAACAAGGAGCAGTAAAGACTCTACTTAAAAGGTCTCTTGAGGGGGCCATCCCGACACCAAAACGGCCGGCGCAGGGACATAGGGCCCAGGGACATAACGCCCAACTTTTTTTTTGGGGCTTATGTCTCACTTCCGTGGGACATAAAACCGAAATCTTATTTGGGCCCTTAGTCCCACCCAAGTAAGACCGAAGCCCCAATTAAAAATTTTGGGGCTAATGTCCCACTTAATAAGAATCACCAAATGACACAACTTGGAGCACTTCAATACCACAAGACTTTGTTTTGTGGAGTTTAAATCCTGAGATCCCGCGAAGCGGGCCACCCACAGGTGCTTTTATTCAAAAAAGCTGTTGATATTGGCGCATGCCTGACGACTTTACATACCCTAAGCGGAGCAACGGAGTTGCGTGAGCGGGTGTGACCCCGAAAAAGGGAGTTAAAATCCTGAGAACCCGCGAAGCGGGCCACCCTCAGGTGCTTTTATTGAAAGAAGTTGTTGATATAGGCGCCTGCCTGGCGACTTTACAAACCCTAAGCGGAGCAACGGAGTTGCGTGACCGGGTATGACCCCGAAAAAGGGAGTTAAAATCCTGAGATCCCGCAAATAATGTTAAACTTTTTTGTTTTTCCTAATTTTTGCATTATCACCGTATCAAAAAATTATTGTTCATTGTATTGAAATACAAAAACTTTATATTCTTTTTTGGCTCTGCAAAAATTTGGGGACAATGTAGTGTCCCATTTTAAACAAACAAATTCGGGACTTAGGTCTTACTTGGGTGGGACTTAGGGCTTTATGTCCCATTCGGGTGGGACATAAGCCCCAAAAAAAAATTTGGGCGTTATGTCCCTGGGCCTTATGTCTCTGCGCCCACCAAAACGGCCTCGTGTGCACAACACCAGCACTCCCCTCAATCCCATCAGGAAAGAAGCCATTTTCAGTGACGTCACGAAGGGCAAAGTCGTGGTTAACTGTCGATCATCTCAGTTTAATATTCGCATTTGCTGGGTGCCGGGCCATAGAGACATTTCAGGTAGCTGTAAGGCAGATGAACTCGCCAGGAACGGTACAATGCAGCCCACCCTACCACGTTTGGCACATGTTGGCACACCAATCGCTACTTGTGAACTGTTTCTAATGCAAGACGCTGTGAGGAGGGCAGGCACCAGGTGCAACAACATCACCACGTGTCAAGTCACAAAAAACATCTGGCCAACACTAGATTTAAAACGTTCAAGATGCTTGCTATCTCTAAGCAGATCGCATATAAGCTCGATAATTGGTGTCATAACCGGACACTGTCTAATAGGAAAGCACGCCACGCGACTAGGCGTATTCTCCAATGACTTTTGCAGAAACTGTATGGTCGAGGAAGAGGAGGAAACAATTCTTTATCTTCTCTGTACATGCCCTGCTCTGTCTCGAAAACGCAAGAATTACCTAGAAGAATTCTTCTTTAACGATTTAAACGATCTAAATCATATTAGCATAATCAGCCTCTCACGTTTTGTAAGGGACTCAAACTGGTTCCATTGAGCTTAGGAGGAAGCCTCAAGATTCATGTGGTATATCACAATGGGCCATTAAACTGGCCTAAGTGTGTCCGATTCCATCATGGACAGCCACTTTAACCTAACCTAACCTAAAATATAATATAATCCGGCCAATTTGTGCAAGGAGGGTTAAATCTCTCGACAAAAAATTGATTTTGGAGCAAAATAATTGTTAAATCGGTATTTTCACAGATTTGAATCAATAACAATTTATTTGAAAATCTGACCGTGGCAAGTTTATTCATATGCTCTACATACTTCGTTTCACTTAGCATACAAGTTAAAGGGTTGGGCGCAATTGTGACTTTATGATTTATCCGGTATTAATTAAAATTTAAATTATGATATGAAAATGTGTTTGCAATATTTTTTTAAGACATTATCTCTCTATTAGTAGCCATTGTTTGATTTGATCTTACGAAGTATTTCTTGAGCTTTCTCTATTATTTTTCTTAGAATTTAAAATCCCAATTACCTCACTTCTGCCTGACTTTAGGCTTAAGATGTTGTATTGTTTTTTTTTCGATAGAATCAAACAAAATATCTAGAGCTGTTAAATCTGGCTTCAAGTGGTTGCGAAGACTTCAAATTATTACAATAAATGTATTGCAGTCAAATGATTGCATTTGATTTAAGGTCAAATGATTAGTGATTGGAAATTTGAAGTCCAAATCTTTAGGTAAAATTAATGAATGCAACCTTTAAGTTGGTAGTACCCGTAGCGTGATGGTTAGTGCGTTGGACTGTCATGCGAGTGGTCTTGGGCTCAATCCCTACCTGTGCCACCTAACTTCTTTCACGGGTACTGCCCGTGCGAGGAATTGACAAATCCTACAAGAGAATTTCTTGTCATGAAAAGTGCTTTCTCAAATTAGCCGTTCGGATTCCGCATATAAACTGTAGGTCCCTTCCATCTCTGACAACATTACTCGCACAGAGGAATGGCCCGTCCCAGCTTCGCACGGGTAGACATAAATAGGTACAAATATTTAAGTTATAAGCATGCTAATTAAAACGACCATGAATCACTTAATTAGAAAACATTTGTTTGTCCTATCATTAATACTCTTCGCAGCGTATGCGATGAAAGACATTTTATGGCTAATTTTTGTACACCTTCGGTTGATTTTAATAGGAATTTCTAAAGATTTCTATAGTAATCTAGTACTAAATATAGCCTATGTTACTCAGTGATAATGTAGCTTTGTAGTCGTTGTAATTGAAATTAAATTTACTTTATTCGTAAGATAATTTCCTAGCATTGTATTTGAAATATGGTTTCTGGAATATGAGCGTAGTCTAATAGGTCTCCATAATAAATGTGCACAACTTGTTTAGGCGTTAGTCTTTTTTTTTTTTTTTTTTTTTTTAACAAAATCTTAAAACTATTTTAAAGCTAGACAATAATTCTTAAAAAACTAGCGTAAATTTCAAAAACTTAAAAGATATCTTACTGGCCCTATGCGGGTGCTCTAAGTTAATCCATTATCTTATAACTACTGCCTTTCGGCCTGAGAACAATTTTAATACTAAATAACTTCCTATGGGAAGTTAATAACCAGAACTTAATCTAAAACCAAGAAAATTAAAAAAAAAATCTGGTATCTTTATCATTGTTTTTTATTATATATAAAACTTAAAACTAAATTAAAAAAACCGAAACCCATTATAATACTTAAGCTACTTAAAACTAACCAAAACCAATAATACTACTTAAAAATACTTAAAACTACTTAAAAACTAGAACAGCCATAGTAAGCTTTTTTGTGTTTTTGTGTTTTTTTTTTGTGCCACCCTGACTGTCCCTAACCTAATCTTTAAACCTATGTAAGCCGGCCAAGACCAAACGGCCTATACAACTTTAAATGACATTCTCAATTTGAAGCCACCAAAACTAAATTTCCTGCCTCACCCTATCTCTTCAGTCCCTATCGGAAACAGTCCTACTGAACCGAAGGCGCTCGGCTCCGTCCAGTGCGAGGACGTCTCGACTGTAAAGGAGTCGCCTATCGACAGTTTTACGGCTGACGTGGTAGATTAGCGGAACCGCCTCCCTATCCTGTATCAGCTCTCGATTGTCTAAATAGAGAAAAGCTTCGGGAGGAATGTTGCCACTTAAACGCGCACTTTCGTAGTACTCATGGTTGGGGAAGTAAGCCCCAAAAATTAAGCTGTCGACGACATCGCTCTCGCAATGTGACCCCTACGAAACTTCAGCAAGAAATTATCTATTCTGTTTATGTTGGCTCTGCTGTATAGAACCTGGTTAGAATATTAATGTTTGTACTCTGACTCTGGTGTTCTCTGTAGTCCAAGGCAACGTCGGTCACACACATTGTCTCTCAAACACCCGAATCTTTTCCATTTGAGATGGGGCAAAGTTGAACTATACCGGGCACCCATAGGCAATCATCGGCCGGATAAGGGCCATGTAGCAAATCCCCTTCACCCTGCTGTCAAGACGGCTGCTAAAAAACAACTGCCTTGTCAGGGCAAAAGCCCCCCTAGCTCTGGCTAGAGCAGCACTCATATGTCTGTCGAAATACAAGTACTGATCCAACCAAATGCCAAGGTTCTTTACTACACTTTTATTCGCCAGTGGCTGTCGATTTGGTCCAACGATCACTAGATTTTTCCAGTTCTTTCTCGTATCCCTTGAGGCTCCATACAGCGGAGTCCTGAACAGAATAGTTTCGCATTTCTGAAAGTTGATTTTCAACTTCCAGTCATCGCAATATTGTTGAATCTTGTCGAAGTCACCCTGCAAATGTCTTGATAACCTCAATTTTTTGGGCCGTTCTGTACGCAATTAGGTCGTCGGCGTACGCTATTGCCTGAGTCAGACTTGCTATTAGATCACTGGTGTAAATGCTGAATAAGATCGGCGAGTTAATCGCTCCCTGTTGAACACCATTTTTAATATCAAAGATTTTGGTAGATTTTACATTGCCAATTTTGACAATTAACCGTCTACCATTAAGCATGTCATAAAGCATATACAACAGTGGTTTACTTATGCCAAGTCTGTTAAACTTTAGATATAGACCCTTTAACCATATGGTGTCGAAGGCCTTCTCTCAGTCAACCAGACAAGCACCCGTAGGCGTTAGTCTATTCAATTCATATAAAGTCTGTTCAGTGACGCTGTGCTGGACTGTTCTAGACAGAAAAGTACAGCTTTTTGCTGTTCATTGAGGTTTTTTTCTGTGCTGAACTGTTCTACTTTTCTGTTCATTGACAAACCTAGAACAGTTAAGAACAGGATTTTCTGTTCTTGCTTTTGAGTCAGATCAGGTTAGAACAGATTCGTGAGAAATGTCAAAATCGAAGTTGTCATTTTTTTGTTTACGTTTTGATTTTGTTGTGCTTTGTGTTTTTTTTTCTCGTGATTTAAAATAATTAAAATAAAGTTATTTTGCCAATTTGTTTAATTTGTTTAATCAAATAATTATAAAATATAATATAATAACTTTCAATGCAATTTCTTTTACATTTCATCAAAGAAAAGGTAATAACATTCGTCACACTTTCATTCCAATCATCTGAAGAGGAATCCGACGAAAAATCACTATCGGTATCTGAACCACTAACATTTTCATTTAGTATTATCTTAGCAATCACTTGATTTTCCATTTCAATAATTTTTAATAATATTTTTCACAGTAAAAACACAAAAAATGAAAAAAAAATAAGCGAGAAACGAAAAATTCACACAATTTGCAATTTGTTTTGTTTTTTTTTTTTGACAACTGACCTTTAACTGACTGTTCTAACTTGATCTGACGTTTCTCACGAAACTGTGCTGTCCTGTGCTGTTCTGATCTAGAAAAATCCTCACTGAACAGAACTATAGAAATGCCAAACAAAAACAAAAAATGACCGCTAGTTAAAACAGTGTTGCCCACCTATAGATATATACCTGTCAAAAATACACCCGTTTTAAATGCCAAAGATGTTATTTCCCTGGATTTTATGACTCTCAATCGCATAGCTTTAAGTTTCTTGTCACAGTCAGAATATGTTTAAGGCTTAAAGAAATTTGTTCATCCATTTACCATAGCTAACAATGGCTCTACTAAAACCAAACCATGCTATTTTTAAATTTATTTGCTTCTCTCTTGTTCAAGCCATATGGATATGTTCCTGAAGTGCTACAACATCATCCTCCTCCAATATTTTTACCATCTGAGAAATCAGATAAAAAAGCCAAATGTTGGGATTCAATTTATTTAAATGAAACAGTTGGAAATTTAATATCGGACAAACTTTTAGAACGCACCTGGAAATATCTCAAATGGCCTTTGCTGATATTTCTTTTGTGCGTCTTCTTGGGCTTCATCACTTATACCTGCATAAATACTAGAAATACTAGATCTATAAAATCAAATTGCTTAAATTCCACTACCAACAATAATTGCCTCCTAATGATGGATGCTGCTGAAACTGAAACTAAAAATAAAAATAAAATAAATTCTATTGTCACAAAAACTGAAGAGAAGTCCACTATTGGAACATATTCATCACAAACGGAAACTACATTTCAAAAGGATGAAGAGGAAAAGAAGGAAGATGAAAAGATATATGAAGAAGAAGATCACAAAAATGTACACCCAAAAGATGACGAAAAGGACGTAGAAGCTTCTGAGGCTGTTTTGACAGGTTCTACAACCCTTCTGAGACCCATTATTATTCCACAATTGACACACTCCAGCTACAGGGACAAGAACTATTTGGATAAAGGGTCTAAGAATGACTATACAATAATTAAAAGAAAACCAGGTCAAAAATATGAAGGACCTTTAATCCCACAAATAAAAGTTCAAAAACCTTATGGGCATATTACGGCAGAAGCTAAGCCCACTATAAGACCTTACGATCAGGAGAGTAGTGTTGAAAATGAAGATAACACCATGAATAAAACTGAAGGAATCAAAGTCATAGGCTTTACTTCTGGCCATCAAAACAACTTTGGAATTCCTATTGAAGAAGACGAAAGAATGTTAAGACTATTAAATGATGAGCTCATTAAGCTTGAAAAACAAACGGTAAGTTTGAAGTGAACTTAACAAAAAATATATGAACTCTATTAGGCTTATATTTTATTCTGTTTTAGGAGCACACGAATGTTGTTGGGCGGACTGAAAGCTCATTAATAGTATCACCTACTGTACCACAAATAATACACGAAGTCCAAGAGTATGTCACTCCCAGCAGTAGACCAGCATTTGAAGAAATTCAATGCCAATCAACATCATTGCCCATGTGTCGAGGTGTTTTGCAATACGATTTGACATCTTCCAATGCCAAGAGTTTGTATTTGAGTTCTGTGGAATTGGAAGTGTTCGAAACGCTCATCTCTTCTAACTGCTCGGTCAGAGCAATTGAATTTGTGTGTGCGAGTCTAGAACCGGAATGCCGTCCCACACAAATTGGCATTCTCCAGCCATGTAAAAGGATTTGCAAATGTATTTTTAAACAAAAATGTTTTTCCATGTTTTCGAAACTTCTAACTGTTTTTTTCATTTTTCTTTTTATTAAAGCTATTTTAGAGGCATGTTCTAGCTTAATTGCCAGCTCAGATATCCTCACATACACCTTCGACTGTGATAAATACCCAGACTCATATGATCGCAATGTCTGCGAAGATCCAACCCGAAGGAGCGAGTGCTATGAAGATGAATTTAAATGTGAAGACTTATCTTGTATTCCCAGCCAATGGCAGTGTGATAATATAAAAGATTGCAGTGAAGGAGAAGACGAATTGGGTTGTCTAGTTTGTAGCCCCGAAGAGTTTCGTTGTCGGTCGAATGAGAAATGCCTAACGGACGAGTATCGATGTGATAAAAATGAAGATTGTGATGACGGATCTGATGAGCATGATTGTTATGAAGAAAACTATGAAACTGAAGATCCACAATTGTTTCCCAGAATCTTCTCGTTTGCCAGTTTTCTTCTGCCTAATTATACAAGTGAGAATGGTTTTACTACGGTAGCTGATGAAGACCGTTTAGCAGCAGGAAGTGAATTTAATGAATCGTTGGCATCAGCTAGTGGAAGAAATATCTTGCATACAACTTTGGACGAAATCAAAAGGGGTTCGGTTAATATTTCAAGAATATTAGGTAAGAATATGTTTGAATATTAAATGATTTTTTGTTTTAGGGGCCAGTTGTAGCTATCATTGGTTTTCATCATTGAAAATTGTGTTTCGAGATTTAAAAGCTATTAAGAGAGTTAAATATGTAAATTTTATCATTAAAATGAAACTTATGTTTTGTTAGTTTTCTTACTTCAAAAAAATCGGTTCATTAACATAGAACTTTTCTTATGGTTGATTTTTATTTTTCAATGATGAAATCTTTTTCAATGAACACCTACATATGTACATAGTTTTAAATTTCAAAATTCGGAACAAAATGTTTCCACTGGAAACGTTTGATTTTCTATGTATTCCCACCTGTCAGTTTTCCTTTCAATGATCAACTCAAATGTTTGATTCCAATCAGGAAATTTCTGTCCAATGACAGAAATTTTCAATGAAAGTTTATTAAGCTCAAAGAAGGTTAAATCTAACGAAATATCCAGATCTACAAATTTGGCCATGAATCAAAAATAAATCATTTTATTTTGCACCATTGAATGCAAAAACAGAGGAAATTTTAGTTTTGATATTATTCAAATTAATTTACTTTACCCATGGAAAACCGCATTTATTGTAAGGTAGATTTTTCTTGGCTTAATTTCCAGTTAACTTTCCAATAAAGTTGCCTTAATTGAAGTTCAATTTTTGCCAAGTGGCCAATCAGTAACTAGAAACCTGGCTTACCTCCAAGTTTCTTATGGACAGGTTCAGCCAACATAAGGGACTTGCAGTCAACTACATTCTTTGAGCGTAAATTTTGACTAAGGCGGCTAGTTAGTTTTTCAAGTGTCACAAGTTTTTAAACTTGGAACTTTACTCACTAACCTTTACCTTCATTCAGTTCATTGTACAAAAACTATTAAAAACATTATTGTCTACAAAACTCTCGTCAGGCAAGCTACAAGTCCATCACGAATTCCATTTTGTATTGTAAAAAAATATTACTTACTTCTTTTCCAATTTGACAAGGAACCCTTTTACACAAAAGATTGAATGGAATTGTGCAGAAAATAAATAAATCAAAGAGTAATAAAGTTCAGCTTTCAGTTGAATGAAAAATCATGATTAAATGTCATTTTGACATACGTAAGTTGACTGGACTTAATAGTTTGGGAGATTTTTCTTGACTAACTTTCCAGTCAACTTTCCAATAAAGTTGCCTTAATTGGAAGGCAAATTTTTGGCAGCTGACCAATCAGATACTAGAAACTTGCCTTACTTTCAAGTCCCTTATGTGGCCTGAACCTGCTCTATGTTGTCATTTTGTCCGAACCTTTCAAATTTCGAAAGTCCAAAATCCAAATAAAAATGCTAATTTGGCGAAGTAAAACCTACATTGCAACTTTATGTACCTACATATGAAATTTGTTTAAATTTCAGCCAATTTCCAGGATAGCAAGGAAATTATGATGACAAGTGATTCCGAAAACAAAATGAAAATTTCCCATAACAACGGAACCAGCAGCAACACGACCAATAGTAATGTTACCCATCAAGTGAATAAAACTGAAAGTAAAAGTGAATTCACAACACCACCTTCTTCTCCAACCTCATGTTCTGGGAATGAACTGAGATGTGTAAGTGGAAAATGCATCACAGTTGATCAACTTTGCGATAAGGTAAGAGTAAAAGTATTTATGTATGTAGGTACCTTAAAGTTAAACCAATATAAAATGAAATTGTACTATTTCTTTTGAATAAATTAAAGGTAATGGATTGCCCAGATGGAGAAGATGAACTTATGTGTACCTATGAAGAACGTCCAAAATCTAAAAAGCCTTAAAATCAAGATAATCAAACAACGAGAATAAGCGGTGCTGATAAAAAACATAAATATAAGAAATAGTGGGAGTATTAATTTAAAATTTATAATAATAATGTATTTATGTAAATATGTAGTTTGATATACATACTTTATTTTTGTGGTTCCATATTCTGTGAAATATTTGTTTTTCTTTAAATCATTTTATGTACATAAAAAGACATACATGTTTATAAGCATTTTAATATATTTTATTAAAGTAATTTTAAGAAAATGTTGTTTATAAAATAATAACAGTAAAATGATACACTCTTTATTAAAGTCTTTTAAAATAAAAGTAGTTTCATGCACATCAACTAAAGATATGTGTAGCATTTGTGTGACATCTTTGTATATAAAACCTTTATTACTAGCATCGGGAGACTCTACAGGGCGGCACCTAGTGGATGCGTTGACATTAGCTCGTGCAGTGTTTTTTGACTTATCCTTTGTATATAAAACCTCCAACGCAACATTGCGGCTACCGGCTAACGTACATAAAAAAAGATGACATCATCTCATGATCGGGATTTGTGATGGAACTTATTGAAGGAGACCATTACTGAACCAAGGTTTTCTTGTAAATGAAAATTATGATGAGAAAAACATTTGTCCAATGAATACATTTTCTTCCTTTTTATTTTTCCCGTCGATGAAATTGTAAACGATAGTAATACTGTACTATATCTTGTATTTGAGAACCAAAGTTTCTTAAAAACCAAATTGGTGATATCGAATATTTCTATTAGATTTTGTTTCCATAAACTTATGCCTAACTAAGATTTGCATTAGACATGTTCATAAAGAAATTGCCTGTATTTTGAATTACGACAAGCGTGTTGAGCTTTTTGACAGCTGTCACTTGATATATGAGTATATTCAGTTTGGTTTACCATTTCATTTTCATAATAGGCGTGTACCATCAACTGAGCGCTCCGAGCGCTCATCTTTTTTTTTAGTGAGACAAAAAATCTCAGCTGAGCACTGAGATTTTTTGCGGAGATTTTTGAGACAAAAAATTCATGGATTCATTTCTCAATTTGCTTGCTCACCCAAAACAGCTGTTCAGTATTCAGTTGTTATTTGTCTGGTGTGGCGCGTAATTCGAATTATCCTTTTCATGCTCCTCATTCCTTTTTTTATTTCTTATTTTATCTGATGAACTACTTAAAATTTGACGCAAAACTTGTTCTTGTTTGTTATCCATTTTAATAGTTTTTTTTCCGAAAGTAACAAAGAATTATCAATAGAAAAAAATAATAAATTCACATCAAAAACTACAATTGACAACATATGTTTTTGACAGCTTATGTTTGTACGGAGATTCTTGTCCCACAAAACGATTCTGCCTCCGTCAATCTGACATTGAGCGCTCAGTTGATGGTACACGCCTAATGATTAGACTTTCTCTAGAATAACGTTTGCAATCGGGCAAATTTATTTCTAAAATATTGGTTCGGTTTGGTTCGCTCGAAGCAATCAATTTATTGAAGTAAACTTTTGGTAAGCGCATTATGTTGAGGCGTGGCTTACAAGATCCGTCGATTTAACACCGTTTTTTTTTTTTTTTTTTTTGTGGGTTTATGTGAAGTCACTTGTCTGTGCAGATAAGCCCCAGAAGATTAACGTCTCTTGGCCCCGATTGCTGTAAAAAGTGTTCGAACAATAAACCTGTGGGGTGGAATTTATTCGCGCATGGCAGCCACTTGCCCTAAATCATTTTTAAAACATAATGGCAAGCCCTTATCTTTATTATAAAGTTAAATTCTTAGCCATAACATTATAATTATACGAGCTACATTTCCTCACTAAGAGACTTTACTTCAGACACTTTTTTATTTTAAGCTAATATCTATAGACGACTGAGCTATTTGACTCCAAGGCAATTGGCTTGGTAAATTTCTAATTTTCTTGAAATCTAAATGTCTCTGCCTACCTAGTTGTTTTATGACTAAATTCGGCTCAAATTTCCATTACCGCAGCACGAATTTCGACACGCGGTTTTTTTTATTTGATAGATATGCACAAATAAATACTAATAATAGTAATTTTAGAGCGAGGAAACATTTATTTCTATTTTAAATTAATGTTCAAAGTTCACTTTTTCACATACAAAAACGCAAACATTTTTGATTTTGACATTTCTTCCCTGTTCAATATTGCCATACTTGTTTTTTTTTTCGTTAGGGATTTCTTTGTTTTTAGTGCTCAAATGCGAAAAGTACTTTGCAATACCCAAACTCGCACCCACCCCAAATCCTATAGTGATTCTAAGCAGGGGGTTGCAGGGGGGCAACATGCCCCCCCTTACATACCTAGCTCTTAGTATACCGTAGTATCAATTAAAAAAACTTGTTTTAGGCTCAAAAAACGCAATACAAAAAAAGTAGGGTTAAGTCCGAAAAAGAAAATATTTTTTTTTTATGACTTAAAGGTGTTTCCTCGCCTTAAAATTTAAAACATGTTCTATTGAGACCCCTACCTAACTGTACAAAAAAAATCAGAACGAAATTCGTTACGAAATTTTGTTACGGTAAATTTTACCGTAAATTTAAAATTTAAAATTTTAATTTTGTATGACAACATTTTCATGGAACCATTCTCGTAGTTCATGAACACAACCGGTCCGTGTCGTGGGCTCGTGGCTATCGTATTTTTGCCTGACGTTTCGTAATTCGTAATACGGAATCGAACTTACTGCAGAACTGCTGAACTGCAGAAGGTTTGCTCACTGACTAATGTCATTTCTGTCATCGGCCTCGGGCAGATTTTGCAGCTATGTATATATTTCTGACTGGCCAAAAAGGAATTGAATTGAACTAAACAAAATTTAAAGTGCGGAAAATGTAAGTATGCAAATTGTTTATTACTATTTGTTTACAATTACAGTAAAACCAAGATAAGTTTTTCACCTTAAGGGTCCGTAAAAAAAATTAAAACAACAAACTGAAATATTTAGGTAGTTATATAAAAATTGTCTCCACCATCAAAGTATTTTAAAATTAGTTTTATATTATACTTTTGCTTTTTACACATGTAATACATGAAAGGGTTCGGTGTTAAGTTGTGTCCATAGATGTAACGATTTTCAGAATATATACATAGTTAAAAAATTAGCTAAAACACGTTTTTTACCAAAAATCGACGAATTAAGACTAAAAAATAGGGCTCAACTTTCCATTTCCGCAGCACGAATAGATACATACAACAAATAATAATAATCTTCTTATATATAAAAATGAATCGCAAAATGTGTTGGTAAGCGCATAACTCAACAACGCCTGGACCAATTTGGCCAATTCTTTTTTTAAAATGTTCGTTGAAGCTCAAGGATGGTTTTTACGGCGAGAAAAATTCCAATAATTGCAATTGTACATATGTATTATAGCAGTTATTCATAATTATTATTTTAGGGAACAAAATTTTATATCACCTAATTTAAGATGTTTATTGATAGATATTAGTTACAACTAAATATATAATTTTTAAGATCAAATATTATTTAAGTTTGATCACTGACAATCCATAAATTTATACCCCATTGCTTATTTATTTTATTTTATAGTGTTTGGTACAAAAATAATATTTTTTCTTAATTAAGAGATACAATACAAGGGCAAATATATCACAGAGCAGGTTCACTGTTATCAGTGTCAGATAGCGACAGCAAATTCCTGCAAATTTATTTTATGGGAAATTCACCACAAGAAATTGATCTGCGTTATGCAAATAACAATTTAGTAAAGAGATCTATTGTAGAACAATTACAAAATTTATTTCATGAACACAATCAATAAATTATATTGTTCAAAACTGCACTGGATCTGATGCCATCTGATAATCACAAAATTGTAATCAGAGCTTACAAATCACCTGCAGGTCAACATGCAAGACGTTTTAATGTACCAACTATTGATGAAGTTGCTATCTTTGTAATTGGAGAAAACTTGGAATCCCGTGATATTGTTTTACATCGTCGAAATGATCAATTACAACGTATAAAGCAATCGAAAGACGAACTTATTTAGAAAGTGTTTCCAAATGTTTCTCAAAATTACAGAAACCATGATTGGTTGAACGAACGAGCTATATTGGCTGCAAAAAACATTGATGTAAATGAATTGAATTTCAAAATTCAAGAACAAATTACAGGCGAATCGAGGATATATGTACGAGTATACGTAAATCAGTTGATTCGGCTACTAACCAAGATGATGTAGTCAATTATCCACCGGAATTTTTAAACTCGCTGGATTTGCCAGGATTGCCACCTTACAATCTTCAATTAAAGGTTGGATCAATAGTTACAGTGTTGCGAAATATCAACCAATCGCGTCTTTGCAACGGTACACGGTTAGCGATAAGATATAGCGAAGCAACTATACTCAAAGGAAAGTATAAAGGAGAAGATGTTCTTATACCGCGCATCCCAATGATTCCGACTGATGTGCCATTTGAGTTTAAACGACTACAGTTTCCAGTGCGGCTTGATTTTGCTATGACCATAAACAAGTCCCAGGGACAATCATTAGGTAAGTGTTTGTGGTATTAATCTAGAAAATCCATGTTTCTCACATGGTCAATTGTATGTTGCCTGTTCCCGTGTTGAAAAACCATCAGATTTGTTTGTCTATGCTCCAAGTAATGGAAAAAGAAAAACATCACAAAGCACTAAAATTTCTGTTAATAATTATGATTCACATGATTAACAATAAAGCGATTACTTACTTTTAAATCGTTATATGTATATGTTTCATTTAATTATTTTGTATTCACAACGCCCTATCACCAGGGTGACGCTTCTGTTCACGACAATGTTTAGCCACGAGTATAAAATACGTAGGAACAATAACTGCCACTTTACAAATCTTTATGACAGGACGAAGTCTGTCGGGTCCGCTAGTACATAATAATAATAGCAATTTTAGAGCGAGGAAACATTTGTATTTCTATTTTAAATTAATTCTCAAAGTTCACTTTTTCATATACAAAACACAAAATGGTTAATTTTGACATTTTTTCCGTTTTTTTGTTCAGTGTTGCCTCACTTGAATTTTGTTTGTTGGGGATTTATTTGATTACAGTGCTAAAATGCAAAAAGTACTTTGCATATAAGCAAACTCGCACCCACCATAAATCTTATAGTGATCCAAGCAGGGGGGTTGCATAAATACACTGTTAGTACCTAGCTGTTAGTACGCCATACTATTAATTCAAAAAAAAAACTTGTTTTAGGCTAAAAAAACGAAATAGGTACAAAAAAAGTTGGGTTGTCATAAAAAAAAAATATTTTTTTTTTATGACTTAAAGGTGTTTCCTCGCCTTAATATTTAAAACATATTCTATTGAGACCCCTACCTAACTGTAAAAAAAAATCTTTAGGAAATTCGTGTTTCGGTAATGGAAAGTCGCCCCAAAAATAGTCAATTTGTCATATATACAAAAGCTCTTTAGTGAAAAGATTGTGCCAAAAGAAGAAAACCAATAGTATAGGTAAGATGAGCGGTATTTAGGTGTAATTTTTCAGAAACGTGAGTTGACAAAAGCAAATATTTGTTACTTATTTCTGTAGTATCAGATAAAATTAATTTTAAATCTCAAAGTTAAAAACAAGAAATATCTCGAAGATCGAAAGCTTCTTATTGGCCGATATACTCGTACAATACGGTATTTCAAAAACATTTGGTAGGGCTTTTCAATAGGCTCATCAGAAATTACCTCTTGGATCGTTCAATACAAGTAGTATTGGATTGGTTTAAGTCTTAAAACTACAAAATAAATGCTGATGTACGTACCCCAAGGCTCTGTGCTCCTGCAACTTACTTAAACCTCTTGAACAATATTGAACCTAAAACATTTTAAACATCGCTTGAACATTTTCGTAAATTTTCTTGTCTAAGCCTTTTTAAACCTTATTTCAACCGTTTCAACTGGCTGTAAAGCCAGTTGCTTTCCTCACATTGAACATTTTAACCGTAATACTCGCGTTTCTAGGAATGCTCATCAGTTTACCCTCGAGCCCAACTTCGGTCGAGTAGAGATTCGTTTTTTAGCCATAGTACGCGAATTTGGAATGCCTTACCACGTTCCCAGTCATTGCAATCTTCAGAAATTCAAAACCAATGTGCACCGACATCTCAAATTCTTTCTCACTTTCCTAGTGCTTATACAGGGTGCGGCAGAGAAACGGATCGTATTTTAAACGATTCTATCGCCATCTGTTGTTAAGTTAGGAAAACGATTTTGGTTTCATTAAAAAGAGGAAGAAAGCCGAATTTTTTTCATGTATTTATTTATTTTGATAGTTTACCAGTTTTAAAAATAACGTCATTCACCCCTTATTTTCGATACAATTGCGTAGACGCGAAACGAAATTGAAGAAGTACGGACCAATCACGCCCCATGCCGCAACTCCCATCCATACAGTCACTTTAGGCGAGTGAATAATTCGAGGATTCTGCTCACACCAGTATCGAAGATTTTGTGCGTTGACGTCTCCGTTCAAATAAAAATGAGCCTCATCGGTGATCAATATCGCGTCTAATGTAATTTCATTCGACTCGATTTTTTCCAACATTATTCGACTGAACGCAATTCTTGAGGCACGATCGGCCAGAAGAAGTTGCTGGGCATACAATATTTTATACGGATGACAGTTGAGATCTTCATGAAGTATTCTTCTAACCGTTCGGTCCGAAACATTGAGATTTTTCGCGTGCATTCGTGCGGAACGACATGGACTTTTCTGAATAGCCTGGCGCACGCGTTCAATCGTCGGCGGAGTCCGTACACTCTTCGGCAAGCCAGGAGGATTTTTTTAACCACCGAGCCGGTCTCTCGAAAGTTTTTTAACCACATTCGACAAGCCGTAACGTTTTCGAAACTCGCGTACTACCGAAACGTATGAGTCATTATAACGAAAAAACTGCTCAACAGCAAACGCGCGTTTATCCATCGACCACTCAGTCATGATGATTTATTATAAAATAAATAAATACATGAAAAAAATTCGGCTTTCTTCCTCTTTTTAATGAAACCAAAATCGTTTTCCTAACTTAACAACAGATGGCGCTAGAATCGTTTAAAATACGATCCGTTTCTCTGCCGTACTCGTTACTATGTCCCTACATAATAATAGTTATATCCCCTTGAAGCTTCAGATTTGGGTACAAAAATCAAAGCAAATATCTTCACATTTAAATCAAATTCAACATTAAAAACAAGCATGATGTTCTTACACACATTATGTATTTGTCGTTTCTTATAAATTATATACAGACTGTATAAATTCTTAAAAATACATTTTATAAAATCTAGAAATGCCATCTAAAATTGACATGGCTTTTTTATTTGTGCGTCCCGTTTACATAAAACAAATAAGGCACTTTTTCGATTTGTAAATATGGCATTTATATTATAAATATAACAAAATAAAAAAACCATTAATCGAGTGCTATCTTAAAAAATGCATGCATACATATGTAAATAACAAATTTCTTATTTTCTCAATAAACCCAGTGCTTAGAAAAAATATAAGCATATTTTTATTTCAAATCGGCTTAGCACCAAATTTATATACATACATAAGTTGAAAAAAATAATAAACTAAATAGCTAATGTTTTCCAGAATTTAATTGCGGAATGAGAATGATTGTTTTAGCTAAACTGTATACAAAAATAAAACATTTATTTTATAAATAATATTTAAAAATAAAATTTGGCACTTTTGTGTGCATCTTAAAAATACACGATACACAAAACACAAAATACTTATGCGCCAATTAATACCACAATGGCATATACAGATAAAACAAAAACAAACAAAATAAAACTATTGCACAAACAAAAAAAAACAAATAAACACAATTTTTTCTTAACTTATGTGCGTTGATTTGATTAGTTCAACAAGATTCTGATAATCTGGATCCTTTGCAAAGAAGTCGGTTAAATAACGAAATGTTGGACGATCTTTAGGTTTGTAATTCCAACAATTTTCCATAATTTTATAAACATTATCTGGACATTTGGGTGGTTTTTGTAGACGTTGGCCACTTTCTATTAATTCAATTGCATCTACCCCTCTTATATCGCCATAGGGTGGATCCCCAAATGAGAACATTTCCCATAGCGTAACCCCAAAGGACCAAACATCACTAGCATGTGAAAAATAACCATTGTTGTAGCTTTCAGGAGCGTACCTAATCATTTAAATAATTTGATAAGTTTGTCAATATTCTTATATTATGTTAAAATTTACCATTTTATTGGCCACTTTCCACCTTGAGTTGCTTGATAACAATCCTTGTCCTTACCCATTGCTCGTGAAAGTCCAAAATCGCTTATTTTAGCTTGATTTCTTGATGCAAGCAAAATGTTTCTAGCAGCCAAATCCCTATGGACAAAATGTTGCGATTCGAGGTAATTCATACCTGGAAACATGTTTAAAAAAAAACAAAAGCTTAAGAAAAAGTGTTTGCTAATAAAAATGTTAATGTAAATAGGTGTTTTATTTTTATTTAGTAGTGGCATTTTACAAAAATATTCCTAATACGCCATAGTGAGCGTTTCACAAAAATAACCTTTATTCAACCACATTAAGGACCCGCACAAGAAGTCATATTTTATCTGGAATTATAATCAAACTTAAGCGCCTTGTAGAGGTTGGATTGGGACCGGAGACTTGCTAAGGGAGTTCCAGGCTGGATTAAGATATTCCGTTGGCCGTTGGATTATCATTGAAGTTTGGTAGCGTCCTTGAAATTTTATATAGAGGAATCAGGGCAGCAGTATGGGCTGGTTCAAAATCCATCGGGAGTGCGACAATGACAAGGTTGTTCACTAAGTCCTACTCTGTTTGCACTATTCATAGGCGACCTTTTAGACTACCTGCCTGTGTGGAGTGGATTTCGCAGGGACTCGGATTAGGGCTCTGCTGTTCGCAGACTATAGTCATGTTTGCGCATTCTCCGGAAACTCTGCAGTTCATGATCAAAATGATTTACCAGTATTACCAGCAATAGAATTTAATAGTTAATATAGATAAATCGAAGGTAATGGTTATTTAAATTGGTGGTGGACGTAATGCATTAAACGAAAAATGGAGCTACGAATACCATGTCATTACTGTTACAAATAAATTTAATATGGAGAAACACTTACAGGAGAAATTAGTCAAGGCGAACACTACTCATTAAATGACATGGAAACAATGCTTCATGAAAAGTGTAAGGCGCATTGAAGCTGAGAACCTATTTTTATATGGATTCCAAATATGGGGATGTAAAAAGTACAACTCTGTTGAAAAACTTCCAACCCACTTCATAAAAATAATATTTCATTAACAGCAGAATACGCAAAACTACGTCATTATGCTGTAAACGGGTCTATCTAAATAAATTATAAATTAGGTGGCACAACAGTCCCTAGAGAACCAGAGCCTAGTGACTTACAACTCTCAACCATTCCTGTGTGCGAGAACTGTTGTCAGGGATGGAGGGGCCCTACAGTTTATATGCCGAATCCGAACAGCTAATTTGAGAAAGCACTTTTTCATGACAAGAATTACCCTTGGAGAATTTGTCAATTCCTCGCAAGAAGCAGTACCCGTGAAAAAAATGTTAGGTGGTACAGGCAGGGATCGAACCCAAGACCTCTCGCATGACAGTCCAACGAACTAACCATCATACCACGGGTACTACAAATGGGTCTATCACCTTTGTTAATAAAAACATTGAAGTTACAAACGGATCTTAACATTTATAGTCATATTAAAGGTTGATGAGAAATGTTGAGCTGAATATATTGTTGATACTTCTAATTCCTTGTGCAGAACAACTTACAATAAGTGATCTCTATGATAACCAAGCTACGTAGTGAACTTCTTGGTTTACCACTTAAACTGGCCTGATTTACCACTAGAGTGTAAAGAGAAGATACTGTCCACTTCTTGGGAAATTGCCCCATTATCAGAGAAATCAGAAGGAATGTATTCAGAAACGAGACTTTTTATGGGAAGATCAATTTATACATAAGTTTATTGAATGAAATGGATGTTGTAAAACTTTACTTATTGCAAAATTGCACTCAGAAATAGAACTGCTATAATGAACGAAGATTTCTAACTGTGTTTCTATTCAATCCTTTTAAAATTATTTATAATTGGTCATGAATTTTTATTGTTAAGAAATTGTTGATCCAATATTGAAGTGTAATTATACCGAGGGCTTATAACATAAATGTTTGTGTTTTGTTGTCAATTTGGCAGACGGCAATCGCCATGATATAATGATTTTTTTTAAAAATTAATTGATATAGTATACATTTAACTGAAATTCAATAAAAATATGTATCTATCTATGTACATAGCTTTATAATCGAACTTACCGCAAGCAATTTGTGACGCCCAAATTTTCAATTCACAATTAGGATTGATCTTAGGGCCGTTTTCAATTATAAAATGCAACATTGATCCCAGTGGTACCATTTCTTGCACCATCATCAAACTTTTTCCCTTAGAAATGCCAATCAACTGAACAATACAATGATGCTTTAGTCTTATCATAACAGATGCTTCACGTAGAAATTCTTGCTTATTACTACGACATTGTTCATCTCGGAGTGTTTTTATTGCAACTTGACAGCGAACATCGACTTTGGAATTGGGATCTTTTCTTATTAAATAACCTTTATACACCGAACCAAATTCACCTTCGCCAATGATATGTTCGAGTTCTAAACAGTCTTTTGGTATGAAATAGTTTAATTTAGCTCGACTATTTTCAGACATTCCAGATGCTGAACTTATTTGACGATTTAGCAAACCGTTTAATTCACTGTCATTGCTTGTAGTTGACATAACCGAATCCAATCGTTCGGGATGCTTTGAAAATTCACGCAACTCAGCGGCGGATTCTTCGAGGAGTTTCGTTGTTTCTTCAGAAGATGACGAAAGATCTATGAATTTTCGAATATCCTGAGTTGGGATGTATCCTTCAGAATTCAACAGTGGAAAAGTCCTAAAAATAAAAAAATCTTTAAAAAAATGCAAACACACCCAAAACAGACAGACTTTCTTACTTCATGTTTATTGGCGGAGGAGGTCCATCGACAAAATAATCACTATCCTCTTCTCCACGTTCACGATCGATGAGTACGTCGTTTTTCGTAAAATATTCTACTTCTTCTTCAGTCTTTGAATCTACATTCCCCAAGGAAGTCTCATGAGCAGGCTGCTGTGCATCCGACTCCGACCCCACCTCTGACACAACCGAATTATTTGTGGGTACATTATAGAGTGAATCATTAGGTGGTTTTGGTGGCACGTCTGTCGATCCAATGGGTGAGTGAAGAAAATCCGTTGAGAAGGATAAATTGTTCATTATCGATCCAGCTTTTTGTAAATCATCGACAATGTTAATTTTCTTCTTTGACTCCTTATCCAATTTTTCCTTGTCTGCTTTCGATGGTGAGCGAATTTTAACTTTGCGCAAACTTTTCATTCCATCGATTATGACGTTTCTTTTGGCCGGTTTAAGACTTCGGAAAATAAGCATGTCCCGCTTGTCTTTGGGCTTTTTTGGACTTGCCCCTAGCATAATGCAATCGTCGTTTTCAAAAAGTCCAACACGGTTCATGGCATCATCGCCGGGATGGCTGACATTTTGTGAACCTAGGGAAAGTTGTTGTTGCATGTTGTGTTTTTTTGTCATAGCTTTGGGCATTGTGGAAAATAGTGGCAGGGGAGGTTTGGGCTTGGGTGGAACTGGGTGCTTTAGGTTTACCGGTAATCCATCAGAAAATAAACTAAAATGCTCAACCAAGTGTTCAAGAGAAGGCAAAAGGGGTCCTTCGTCGATATACAAGCAGTTTTGCTACATAGAAACAAAAAGTGAATTAAAGGTTATTTGAGCACTCAATACAAAAGAAATACGAACCGATTGTTGTATAAGAAAATGCTTAGGAGTATTATTTTGGCACAACATTGTCAGAACAAAACCATTTCGAACTGAGCTACGAATTAAAAATATTCCCGATTTGTCTTTCGGAACCGAAACATCTGATACTTCTGTGTCATGCTCATTGGGTTCAATGTTACTTGATGTTGGCTCCTCGTGGTCTTTTCTATGATTATCATTATTTCCATCGAAATTTGCAGCATATTCTAGCAAAACCTTTATGGCTTCTTGTCGTTCCAATGTTCCATGATACCATTGATGTTTGAATGTGCTAGCTGGTGGTGGTTTATAGTTCGCTAAGAATTCCACGACTTCGGTTCGATTCATTTCTTTTGCTAAATCAATGGGAAATTCACCCGATTCTGTGCGAGGCAAATGAGGTGCATGAGCTGCTATCAATTCTTTTACAGCATCCAAATTTCCATGACTTGCTGCATCGTGCAGCGGAACATAACCGGTGCTGATATTGCGTACTTGGATGTTCGCTTTGGCTGCAATCAAGGTTCTTATAAAGGATGCAGATTTTGTTCGACAGGCGTACTGTTATGAAATAAAGAGGGAATAAATTCGGGAACATTTCAACGGTTGTATTAAGAAAGTCTACGACAATTTTGTGTTGCGTTTGCGTCAATGCATAGAAAATCAGGTATGCCATCTGAATGACGTTATTTTTTAAACCGACTAGCTTTCGAAATAAATGTATATACCAACAAAATTGTGGGAAAAAACAACTTAAGATATACAAACAAAATTAATGTTGGTCTTATAATGTTTACAGAACAAGCCTTATTTGCCGCTGTTGTCTTTGTGATGTAAACATAATTGTAGGGTAGTCTCTAAGCTACAATTTCCAGTAAATATAGTATCCAGAAACCGACCGTAAGAACAAAAATTGAATTACGACATTCAAATATTTGCCTTAAAAAACGTAAGTGTTTTTGTTAGCTCAAAATTAAATATTTTTTGAATAACACTTTAGTTACATACAGTGGTTCACACGATGCAATTTATCCAAGAAAATGTATAGAATAGTAGAATATTTTATAACTATTTAAACGGAAATCAAGTTTAAATAAAAATAACTGCAGTTCAAGTTATCAATTAGCAAATAAGTAAAAACAGCAACTCCTTAATTTAACCTCTCTTTAACTGTACCGTGTACAAACTGTTCCGTCAAATAACAATGTTATTATTAACCTTATATTGAAAGGAAGACTTTTACTTAAGATAGTTTCCTGCTCCAACGTCAAAATGACACCAAAAGGAAAAAACACGTCTTTGGAAATTAAAAAATTGGTTTAGTTGCATAGCCAGGACGTTAAATCAGTACGAAAAATAGAACCCTTCCGCAGTCCATTACATAGTTTCACGATTTAAAAACAAAAATCGGATTCATAATGTGAGCACAAAAGTAAAAGGAAAGAAGCTGGAAACGTAAGATGAAAAACTGCTTTTTAGGCTAATCAATAAAGATTTTTTTTTAGAAAGTGACCACGAAAAACAGCAACAAAACCATCAGATGGAGAAGTATCACCTCACCATCGAAGTTATGACCGAAATAAACGTCCAGCCTTGTATAAAAAGATATTCATACATCAATCAAAAAATAGAAATGAAAGACTTAAGTTTGCTAATAAACATATAACAGGGGATACGTCTTCTTGGAATAAGGTGGAACTACATATTTTTGCATTGTTAGTTTACCTTTAGACATATGAAAATGTTATAAATCAGGTTTTGTTCACAGACGGTGCAAATTTAACTTTGAAGGTTCCAATGGAAAATTGTTTGTATAGCAGAAAGAAAAAGAAGAATTTTCTCATAAGCATACACGAGCTGTAACATCGTGTGGAAGGTAAAATATAAGACGGGCCTTTAAGAAGAACTGGGGTGCCTGTGGCATGGCACATCGGGTAGTTGGTGATTGCTTAAAACTTGGTTTAGGCCAACAATGCAACTTTCTTGCCATGTCGAAGTTCCTGCTTTACCTCCTTGTGGTGGCCCCCGGGTAATGATTTGTGTATCCCTATATACATAAGTTAGCAAAAATTGCAAGGGCGAAGTTTCCTTACTCTTCAGGATAGGTTACGGAGATTAGCACTCTTCGTAACTGAACTCCATCCCGCTACCCGCTCTACTCTGGTCACGATCCAGGAAACGCTCGAGAAGCTCGAGTTGGGTTACTCCTTACAAAAACGGCAACCAGAAGCCTTATTTCGTGGGAGCCCATTGGGGAAAGGCTTATCAAAGCTAGGTTTCAGAGTAGAGTACGACCCGTCACCATTATACAGCACCGACGGAGCTCGCATCTGATGAAGATAGATAGATAAGTTCTTTATTTTTCCAATTTTCTTATAAGTACAATATTTCATAATAAAAGATATATGTACAAAGCATGGCTTTATAAGCCGTCTGCCGGAAAAAAAACTAATTAAATAAAAAAAAAAAAACAAAAAAAATACAATATTTGAGTAAAAAGAGAGATTATTTCACAAAATAAGTTTCATAGTTAAAAAATATGTAAATATAAATATTAAAGAAGAACATTTTTTTTTTAAATTATTATTTTCATAATGTGAATTTTAGTTTAGTCAAAACAAAAAAAGAATCATTGAACCATATGGAAATAATGTTCATGTTTATCATTAATAGTATAAAAAAGGCAATAGCAGGTAGTTATATGTTCAATAAGAAGTGTGACTTTTAGTTTAGTCAAAACAAAAAAATTAAAGAAAAAAGAACGATATTGGTGATGGGCTTTTAGTTTAGCTAAAACAAATAATGATTTGTAAGTGAGAAAAAAAGCAAAAAAAAATTGGAAAAAGAACCGCATATTTCTCAAGTTTTTTTTTTTTTTTTTAATTTTAAGGGCTTTTAGTATGGTTAAAACGATAAAAAAGGAGAAGATACAATCATTAAAACATCATGTTACAAATCAAAACAAATTCAAACACTCGTTTCGATATTTTCTTGCATGTGAGACATAGCGTATAAGAGGCTTCCAGCCACGATCTCCGTTTAGTACACCGACACATTCCTCTTGGGAAAGAAAACTAGAATAAAAGTAGAGCCTTCGGATTTCCTGTAATATTGGACAAAGTGCTAAAAAATGCAAAACATCTTCGTTTTGACCAAGGTTGCAAAGGGAACACACAGAGTTTAAGTCTGTTCTATGTGGTCTATAATTCAAATCGAGCATTTCCGTTCTGATCTGGAAGATCAAGCTCATTTCCGAAACTGTAAACTCTTCTCTAAAATAGTTTCCTTCACCAAGTTTCAGATTAAGTTGTCTGTATATATTCCTGGATGTTAATGCAGTGCCTCGCGCAACACAAAGCCTATACATCGAGTCATCTATAACAGAGATACATTCATATAATGCATTTTTTAATGCTTCCACATTGTCCACTGGCAATGATATTGAAAGGTTATGTGCTACAGCAAGATCATACCAGTTTTTGACCGGACTATATCCACAACTAAAACAAATTTTAAGGAGTCTTTTTTGCAAGTTTTGGTCGGACCGCTTCATAACTTTGATCATGAAATCGGCGTTAACCATTTAGTTTTTCAAGAAAATTTGAGGTAAGCCTGACTCTAGGTGGATAGCATAATTAGGAGTGCTGATAGGTAGCCTAAAAATTCGCCTCTGTATATTTTCCATTTCTTCCAACTGTTCGAAACCATATACTTCATTATCATAGCAAAAACAAGTATTAACGGTGGAATTGAAAACTTTGAATTTTGAAATTGGATCTACGAGTTTATTTGCGAAGAACTGGGGCCACATTGTATTTATTGCAATTTTTGCAGTTGTTGTTTTTTCTTTTATAAAGGTTTGAATGTTAAGATTATATGTCATTGTATACCCAAGATACTTAAATTTATTTACTACCTCAATTATCTCACCATCTAAAGTCCAATTCCGTCCATAGCCAATTGATCTATTTCGAGATCTGAAAACCATTATTTTGGATTTGGTGGTATTTATTCTAAGATCCCATAGATCACAAAACTGTTTTAGCTTGTTAATCTGGAGCTGTAGAGTAAGCGGACTGTCTGATAAAATCACTAGATCGTCAGCATAAAGCAAGACTTTAAGAGTAATATCCCCGAACTGAACTCCCCCAGGTATACTGTCTTCGACATCGTTCATATACAGTGCAGACATGATAGGGCTTAGAACACATCCTTGAGGGACACCTGCTTCACAACTAAATTCTCTAGATACTTTTCTACTATTCTGAACAAATGCCATCATGTTTTCGAGAAGTTTTTCGTAGACAATGATAAATTTAGTAGATATGCCAATTGCTCAGAGCTTATAGAGTAAGGACCTCCTATTAATAGTGTCAAAAGCCGCTTTTAAATCAACGAAAAGGGCATATATGTAGGTGCTGAAAGGTTGGCTCGAAAACCAGCTTGAAAACAACTAATCATATTATTATCTTCTACCCAGGTCGTAAGTCTAGTATAGAGTATTTGTGTAAACACTTCTCTTAATGAGTTAAGCACAGCAATTCCTCTCAAGTTCTCTGGCAAATCACGGTTACCTTTTTTAAAAATGGCTGTAATTCGAGACAGACGAAAATTTTCAGGCACTAATGAAGAGAAAGAATGCTTTTATAGTCAACTAGGATCCGCCTACAACAACACGGGAGACCTCAATGCTAAGGTTGACAATAACAACAACAGGATAAGGCATGTGATGGGTGTTCACGGAGTCGGCAATTGCAATGATAATGGTGAGAGGTTCATTGACTTCTGCAATGCCAATAGCCTTATGATTGGTGGCACTATGTTTGAACACAAACTCTGTCATAAAATTAGCTGGGTGTCGACGGACAGGCAAGAGTCTTCCAAACAAATTGACCACTTCGCGATTAGTCGACGCTTTAGAAGCAGTCTCTTGAATGTACGAAACAGAAGAGGCGCCGACATGGGACTTGCTCGTGACCACCACTTAATGATTGCGTACAGTTCGAAGATCCAACGGAATAACAGGACCGTTTACAGAATAACCAAAGAGCTGACCGGTGCACACAGCTCAAAGCAACACCTGCTGAAAGAAGTAGACGGCACTGTGATAAGTTCACTGGATGAGCAAGTCAGAAGGTGCAAAGAACACTTTTCCTCGGTTTTAAACCGAGTATTTGCAAACAACGTGCAGCCGATACCTTAAGAATGCCAAAATAGTAGCAAAAGTCATACTGGAACGCATCAGAGAACCCTTATTCATCCTTATCTTGAGCTTCACTTTTTTTACAAGATCCATTTTATTTATGTTTTTATTTCATGCCACCTTGAGGCCATACTCGGTGCCGAACAAGCAGGATTCCGCACTGGATCCTTCTGTATTGATCATATCAACACCCTGATGATTTTGAAATCTGTAGCGGAGTCAGACAGGGCTGTATTCTGTCGCCAATATTGTTTTTGTTGGTGATAAGCGATGTACTGCGCGCAGCTTTGTCAGGTAGCGGAGGGATCCAATGGACTTTGACATCCTATTTAAAGCACTTGGATTATGCGGACGATGTTTGCTTACTCTCTCATAGGATCATGGATCTCCATCAAATGACAACAAGTGTGGGGAGAGAAGCAGAAGTTGTGAGGCTGAAAATTAATTCCGGCAAAGCAAAAATGATCAATCAAATAAATATTTTCTCGCAACCAGTGGAAAAAGTGGAGAGCTTTCAATACCTTGGAAGTATCGTTTCCATCGAAAGCGGAACCGAACAAGACGTCATCTGCCTCATCGGCAAAGCAAAAGCGGCGTTCGGTATGCTGTCGAAAATTTGAAGGAATAATTCTATCAGCTTAAGAACAAAGCTACGACTGTTTCGCGCAAATATCGAATCTCTGCAGCAGGTTACTTCAGCCATAACAAAAAAGCTGCAAACCTGGCCAAACCGTATATCAAATGAGGTGCTTCATAGAAGGACAGGTCAGGAACCTATAGAATCTATAATACGAAGACGTAAGTGGCAATGGATTGGACATACGCTTCGAAAAGGTAACGACTATACTGCAGGCCAAGCAATGCAGTGGGATCCGCTCACACAAGAAGGAAGAAGTGCTGGACGACCGAGAAGCACATGGTGAAGGACAGTCGAGGCGGAATCAGCGACACTAGGCAAGAGCTGAAACAAATCTCCGGAAACCGTACACGATGGCGCTTAGTCGTAGTAGAGGCCCTATGCCCCTTAAGGGGTTCCCAATGGACTTAACACGTCTGAGGACCTAGGTAAGTAGTAAACTTTAAGAAGAATTGCAAAGATTAAGTCCTCCACGGGTTTCACCTTGTCGTGGTGGAGGGGCTTAAGTACGACCTTAATGTCTTTGGAATTGCTAATAGCAAGGAAAAAAACAGAGGTTGGAAAAACTAAGTAAACCCGAAAAAAATCACCTAAAAAGGAATCGAGAACCGATATTCAGGAACAACAACAAACAACGAATGTTTATGGCTCCATCGATCTCAAAGAAATCATGTTGGCTTCATCAAACTGAAGTTCCTTCAGGAAGAACCTAAAAGATTAAGTCCTGGAGTATTCTAAAAACTTGTCTCTTCAATACTTCGACACCTTGAGAAAGAAATTAAATTAAAAAGCTACGCAACTAAGTACTAAATTTTAAGTGTCCGATTATACATACAGTGGGGAGCAGAAATGAGTACATGTTTGTGCTTTTTGTAGTTCGTACTTTATAAGAATTGAAAAATCAAAGCAAATGGAAAAATGTTTGTTGCCATTTATTTTATGTTCAATTCTAAACAAACCAGGTTATAATACAAAACAGACAACAAATTAATTCTAAGCAAAAAACTAATAAAACAAAAACAACTCCAATGTACTCAACTTTGCACCTGTGAGCTTTTCGGTAATTTGCAGCAAAAACATTAAAATTTACTGTTAGATTTGGTTTGTTTGTGACTTAAAGTTTTTGATGTGTTTTATTGCGTGAGGTAAGAACTCTTTACAAAATATTAACAATTAAAAAATAAATGAACACAATAATTTTAAAGCTATTTTAAATAAAGAGAAAACTATCACGGCAAACTGAGGATAGTATTGTCGTCATGACGGAGAATGGCTCTTCAACGAGAATGATAGCTAAGCAGCTTAATATAAGCCAATCAGTAGTCATTAGAGTTCAGAAAAGGCGAGCTATTGTTCCAAAAGCACAAGCCAGAGGCCGTAAAAAAATACTAACGGATGCGGACGCACGTCTCATGATTACACAGATGAAAAGAGACAAATTTTTAACACCCAAAGATGCTTCTATAGCAATTAATAAGCCCGTTAGCCGATGGACTGCAAGAAGAGCCCTCAATGACATTGGCTACATCTCAGCGGTAAAAAAACAAAAACCTGCATTGTCTGTAAAAAATGTAAAGGCGCGGTTAAAATTTGCCAGACAACATCAACATTGGACAACGGATGACTGGAAGCGTGTGGTGTGGTCAGACGAGTCCAAATTCAACCGGTATCAGTCCGACGGCAAACAATATTGCTGGCGACGTCCTAAGGAGACCATCCAAAGGCATCATGTCAAAGAATCAGTAAAGCACGGTGGGGGGAGCGTCATGGTATGGGGTTGCTTCACATGGTCCCACATGGGACCACTACAAAAAATAGATGGAATTATGAAAAAGGAAGATTATTTAAACATTCTGCAGACACATCTTCCTGATTTTGTTAATATCTGCCCCTATCCTGAGGAGGAAGTAATATTTCAACAGGACGGAGACCCTAAGCACACGTCCAAAATCGTGAAGGAATGGCTCACCCAACAAAATTTTCAACTAATGCAGTGGCCAGCACAGAGTCCGGACCTCAATCCCATTGAGAATATGTGGTCAATAGTGAAACGACGGTTAGGACAATACAGATCAACTCCAACGAACCTGCACGAGCTTTGGCAGAGAGTACATCAAGAATGGCAGAGTATTCCAAAAGAAATTATGGAGAATCTAGTGGAAAGTATGCCAAAACGTGTTAAAAGTGTTCTACGTAATAAAGGTCTATGGACGAAGTACTAAGAAGAACCTTTATTCTTCTATCCTTTAAAGTGCAAAATTGAGTACATGCGAGTTGTTTCAAGTTTTCGTTTTGTTTTTCTAGAACTAATTGTTTTCCGTTTTTTATTACAAACCATTTGTTTAAGTATTGAACATGAAATAAAGGACATACAAAAATTTTGAATTTCTTTTGTTATTTCTATTCTTATGCAGCAATAAGGGCACGAAGTTAAACATGTACTCATTTGTGCTCCCCACTGTATGTTAGGTGTTGAATTATAGAGTTGCTTCATACACTTTCTTAGAGAAAATGCATTGCGAAAACTTATATTTCATATTTATCTTTCAAATTTAAAGCAAAAACATTATTTTTATGAAAAGGCCTAGCATTTTTTTGTAGAGTTCAATGACTTTTATTTTATAAACATGCTACTTTTTATATTTGTTTGCCTAAAAATAAACGTTTTTGCCCACTTTAGAGCATAGTTGGAAATTTTTCGAGGTACTTAAAAATTTAAGTTGAAATCGGCTGAATGGTTCAGGATTTATTGAATTATTTCCACTCTCCCATATAAAGGGCGCCGTTTTGATACAATACATTCGTTTGTATTATGAAAAAAAAAAAAATGCTAAACAAAAGATTGGTATGAAAAACTTTTTAGCGGGGTATCGCCAGCGCCATTGTTAGCGTGCTATGTCTGTTTAAAAAATTATTAGAACCAGGCTTAATATATCGAGCCCTTCCCGCCATTTTATCGTAAGCGACATTTTCAATAAAAAAGACAACTTAATTATTAAAAAACATAAAGCCTTGAAGACTATTGTCATGTCTTAACCTAATCATTATTAATATATTCCAATACTGACTGTGGGTACAAGTTGTTTCAAGGACCACGAGTAAGCTTTTGATCTGTCGTTTACGATCAAATTTATTTTGGCGCTTACGATAAATTGGTGGGAAGGGCTCGATATGTTGGCCATATTTTACATAATGTAATCGGTTTAACTGCTCCACAAGAGGTACAATTCTATGATAAAATCGCGAAAAATTTGCTTTTCATAGCGTCAAGATGATAGTTAACTCCTTAAGTGAGTTATGAAAGGCAGAATTTCCCGGGGCCCGTTCGTCAGCCCAAGTTTCATTTTTTCAACTTTCAACTTTCAAACTCTTAACTTCGTCTCGATATTGTTGGAGTTTTACAGATGATCAAGTAGCCGAAAAAATAGCCACGTTTCTGTTTTAATTGTAATTTGCGGAAATTGCATGCTCTTCTGATTGCAAGTAACAAAGACTCGTACAAAATGTTAAACTACAAAACCCACCTCTGGCCCATCAGTAAAGATAGTTGTATTGAAATCTTTCGTAATTATGCCACCGTCCAAATTATTTCTGTTTCTTTTTTGTTTATTGATACAGAGAAAAATAGTAATAGGATACTTTATTCACACTTGTTTTATTTAACATGAGGTGAGGAAATAACCATGCTGATGCCGGGAACATATGTAAGTAGGGTTTGAATACTACAACAACAACTTGATTGTACCAAAACATTTTTCTACACTCTTATAAGTAATTAGAATACATACACTGCCGCTCATCTGAATAGGTTCACACATATTTTCACCTCACTGTTGACCTCCCTTCATATGTATTGCAATGACTTATCTTTTTTATATATGTAATAAAAGAGCATCATTATGTGCTTGTTTTGGGAGAAAAAAAATTTTCTTTAAGCTTACCGTTATTCTCCCACGGTAGTTAGACTAAATGTATTCAAAAAAACAAGCATTTTTTTTGGCTCATCTGAATAGGTTCAACAGCAAAAATTGCAATTTGCGTTGAGTTGCGTGTTAATTGTAATCGAAATTTTATCTGTCAATAAAATTAGTTTGTTTTTCCTATATTAACGGTGAAATGGGTTGCGAAAAATCTTTAAGCGAGGAAGAAAAAGGCAAAATAGAAGTATTTCTGGAATCAGGCCTAAGCCAACGACTTATAGCGAAGAAAATTAAAACAGGTCAAAATTTGGTAGGCAGTTACTTGCGAAATATCCAAAATTATGGAAAAAACATGAAAGGAGGAACTTATACGGCCACATCAATGGCTGATAGACGTGCTATCATCAGAGCAGCTTCTAATTCTCATGATTCCGCGTCAAAAATAAATATAAAAACCGGTGTCAATTGCAGTTTAGCTACGGTAAAACGCGTAATTAAAAGTGCTTCTCATTTGAAAAGAAAAAAAATCAGAGATTACCACCACTTAACGAATCTAGGAAAGAAATTCGTCTCCAATTCTGTAAGAAATACATGTCGTGGAAGTCAGAGTGGCAAAGTGATTTTTTCAGATGAGAAAAAGTCCAATTTAGAGGGCCCTGACGGCTATAATTATTACTTTCATGGCCTTCGAAAAGAGGAGCATTATTTAAGTCGGCTGCATAGCTGTGAAGGCAGTGTTATGGTGTGGGGAGCTATTTCCTTCTACGGAGCCTTGGAGCTCCAATTTGTTACATCGAGAATGAATGCAAATTCTTTTAAAGGTGTGCTAGAAAAGGCCTTCCCACAGATTTCTGACCTGTTTGGACCAATAGTGTGGACATTTCAACATGATAATGACCCTATCCATACAGCGAGGACAGTAAGGCAGTGGATTGAGAGTCAAAATGTGGAGATGCTGGTGTGGCTCCCATACTCCCAGGGCCGGCCCAAGCCAAACTTGCGCCCTGTGCAAGATTTGTAGAAAGCGCCCCTTTTTTATATTTTTTTTACACATAAACTGATACACAAGCATAAGCCTTTCCCAGATTACCCAGGAGGTAGACTTTCAATGCGTTTTTTTTTATTGAGATATCCCCAGGAGGCCTAAACCATTAAACTAAAACGCAGCGAAGAAATGAGCAGAGGGGAAACTTTTAAACTTGGAAACTTACTTTTCTGGCCTTACATTTTGCAAATTCAGAAATGAGATCATCAAAGTCTAAAGAATTTAATAATTTCTTTTCAATGGACATTATAGATAAACCTACCAATCTCTCTTGAGTCATGGTTGTCCTAAGATAATTTTTAATAATTTTAAGTTTAGAAAAACTACGTTCTCCTGAAGCTACCGTGACCGGGATTGTATTAAGGATTTGGAGAGCAGTTACTAAATTCGGAGCAAAATCTTCAAGGTTTGAACTAAAAATAAAATTTAACATATCTAAACTTGAGCTTTGTGGCGTAACAAGCTGGGATATTACGGTTAACTCTTGAAACAATTCTTCTCCATCTAAATATTTAAAACTACTTTATGTTAAAACATTCTGCAAATTAAGGCATGAAGCACGTACATTTTTATTTTTTAAACATTCGCTTATGTTATTCAAAATACTTATTCATATTGAATCGTATGGGCTAGAACGTGCAGGTTTTGTATCACGCACAGTACCCTGTATGTGAGACTCACATGAGACATTGTGAGTTCTCATCTACAAAGAAAACAACAAAAAAATGTCTCTGAAAAAAGAGAGCAGGTAGGTTTCTGTATTCTGTGCTACCTTCTACTACAAATCAAAGACACAGCAAACAGCATATATTTTTTTTGTTGTTTTCTTTGTAGATGAGAACTCACAATGTCTCATGTGAGTCTCACATACAGGGTACTGTGCGTGATACAAAACCTGCACGTTCTAGCCCATACGATTCAATATGAATAAGTATTTTGCTTCGTCATACTTCTATGTTAATTTTGGGACTCGGTGTGCATAAAATATATCTTGCACATATGAGGTGGCATGGAACTTTTTTGTGTTGAGATTTTTTCTTCTTTTCTCTTGCATGGAATTTTTTTGTGTTGAGATTTTTTTCTTTTTTTCTCTTGTACGAACAGGGTGAAATATTTGGAAATGAGGTAGGTAGAATTTTTAGTTCTGCGATATCTTGAGTTAAATTTTCATTGAATGCAACAATGAAAGTGATGTTATTTAGTGCGCAAGAGATAACTTAGGACAGTTGTGATGGATGTTTTTTTGAGATTATTTTAAGAATGTTTGTGGTTAAAGAATGGCAAATATGTAGTAGTACATATTTGTTTGCAAGATCAGATTACATTTTCTTGCTCCTGGCAATGCGCCCCCAGAATTCTGCGCCCTGTGCATTTGCACATCTTGCACATATGCTTTGTCCGGCCCTGCATACTCCCCTGACCTTAACATAATAGATAATGTGTGGGGACTTCTCTCACGTAAAGTATACGAGTCAGGGATGCAATTCGAAGACAAAAAGTCATTAATCGCAGCCATTAAAAAAGCCTGGTCAGAAATTTCGCATCAATACCTGGAAAAATTGTATAGTTCCATTCCAAATCGAATTTACGAGACTATATTAAAAAGAGGTGGCAACACTCATTATTAACGTTTGTTAAATAATCATACAATGCAAAAAAGTAAAATAAATCTTTGAATTCAAATAATTTTTATTGTTTTATTCCATTTCATCCGTTGAACCTATTCAGATGAGCCAAAAAAAATGCTTGTTTTTATGAATACATTTAGTCTAGCTACCGTGGGAGAATAACGGTAAGCTTTAAGACAAATTTTTTTCTCCCAAAACAAGCACATAATTATGCTCTTTTATTACATATATAAAAAAGATAAGTCATTGCAATACATATGAAGGGAGGTCAACAGTGAGGTGAAAATATGTGTGAACCTATTCAGATGAGCGGCAGTGTATATCAATTTTATAATTCTAAGAATTTTATTGTTTAGGTATTTCTGCAATTTTACTATTTCACTAAAATATCTAACTAAAAATATTAGTGGCGTTGAAAATCCAACGAATTTAATATTCCTATTTTTAATGTGTACCACGTTCTTAATCAGCTTTATTTTGTCACTCTACCAAAAATCGACATTACATCTTTTTGTCAATAAAAGTTTATACATCAATCACAGTTCACAGTCTTCATTTTCTAGCTTTTATATATGTACATAGGTAGGTACTTACATGCAATGGAGTATTGCCAGCACTGTCCATACAATTCACATTAACATTGGCATTTAGCAATAGCTTTAAAATTTCTTCATTACTATAGAGTGCAGCTAAGTGAACTGCAGTCTGGCCATCCTGATTCTTGGCATCGACATTTCGATATCCACACTTTAGCAATTCCGAAACTACAGTCTGATTTGTTTTCTGTGTTGCACGATGTAAAAGGTTTGTGGTGCCGTGGCTCCTTGAATCATTTGGTGGCATATCTTTCTTCACCAATTGAGTGAGTTTGGTCACTAGGCCATTTGCTGCTTCTCTATAATAATCGACTAGCGATTCTAAACCGTGCATGATTTTGATTTTATCATCAATTGAAAAGAATGCATCTTCGCCATGCCTGCGAATTTGATAGTGACAAACTTCACCCTAAGAAGGAGAGGATTTCAAATAAATGTATTAAGTTTTTTCTTGGGGTTTTATATTACTTAATACTTACATTATACAAGACCGATAGGACAAAGTCTCCTAGAGCAGTGTTACTTTCTCGCACAAGAAAAGCTCCATCTTCACGATTTTCTATGAATATTTGAAGTGAGGGTTGGGTTTAGTTTTAAATCAAGTGTAATAAAAGAAATATTTTCAGAGACAACACAACACACACACACACACACACCTTCTTTGAGGATTTCCTCGGCACGTTCTCTTGATATCTTCCCATGGAACCAGAATAAGTTTTCGTCTCTACTCATGGCAATTAAAATTTCTCACAACATTAGTTTGATGACTTTTAGTTTCACAATAATTTTATGATATTATTTTTTAACAACAATCACAATTTCAATCATAAGTTTAAATCTTTTTTCGTAGGTACATAGACTCCAAGAAAGTAATTAAGAATTTGGGGAATTAGACAATCACAAAACACATAACAAAAGATTAAGAGGAGGTTTTTGGTTTATTTTTATTGAAAGCAAATAGCACAATTAACAAAGAAATACAAACAAAAATTACATTTAAAATACTTTACTACTTGCTGGGCTGGGTGTTTTGATGACAATTTACACTTTCGATTTGAAAAGAATATTCAACAAAAATCTGAGAAAAGGAAAAAAGAATGGAAGCAAAATGTTTAATTTGCCAATTTATAACATTTGTTGGTCATTTTTGATATTTTGTGACGTAATTAAGAAGTTTTGTATGAGAAAAAGCGAGAAAGAATATCGTTTGGTTTTTGTTCAACTTATTTACAAAACATCTTACTCTGACGTCATTGCAGTTGTTCTTTTCTAGTTGTCAACAAAAAAAAATGTATCAAACTGACAGTGCAGTTGACGGCTGAAAGTGTTATACCGAAAAGGTGCGTTCCAATGACATTTCTGATTTTTTCCTAGAAAAGCATCCAGTGGCCGAAAAATGTAGAGGTTAAGGGACCAGTTATAGCTATAATTGAAATCGATCCGGAATTTTTTTTGAATCGAATTTGATGGTGTTTTCCTTTGATTAGAAATGAAAATTATATACTGATCGATCGGAAATCACACAAAGAATTTTTTTTGAGGAAAAAAAGTGTAATTGCACATTTATTTTTCTCTAAAAATCTATTTTTCTACTTTCCGGAAGGAAATTCATTTTCCTGAACAGCTGATACTTTTATACTCAAAAGTGAAACGAATTGTTCCACTGATTTGTGCTCCAATTTCACACAATTCCAATGACAGATTTCTGTCAGTAAACATTTCTTTGGATTTTAATCAGGAAATTGTTTTCAATGACAGAAATTTGTATTAATTCCATTGTTTGTTTTCAATGATAAAAAACCAATATTAGCTATAACTGCCGCCTAATAGTAGGGGTATTCATGTATCGACGAAATAAGATACAAAATTGTGACAAAATGTTTTCACTAAACTGTGGATTTGACTACCACTGAAGATAGCTGAAATTGTCCTGCATTCAGAAGATGTTCCCAGTGTGCATATATATTGAAATATCTATTTTTTTGCAAGGGTTGTACCTTGCATTTCCAGATCCTTTAGCTCATTGAAGAATAGGTATATCATTAGTCCTGGGGCTCATTCTGAAATGTTGTTAAAAATATTCATCATTGTTTGCCGACATTTCAAATTTCCGAAAAGTACTCGTAGGAATCCGCAGAAAATATTTAGGTAAATAGTTTCCTTTTAGTTGAATTCTTATAACAAGTTTACCTTTTTCCACATATTTCTTTTTCGATTATGATTTTCAATTGCAACAATTAAAGCTTTCCTTTTGTTTCGAAGTTCCAGGATTTGCAAAGGAAATCGACGTTTTTTCTAATAAAAGATGCTTGAGATAATGAAAGAAATTTTAACAAAATCTGCATATTTTGTTCAACTTTCTTTTTATGTAATCAATTTGAATTGGTCAGAATGGATTTTATTTTCACAGATAATAATTTAAGAACTAAGCTTTTACTTACAAATTTGCATCAATATAATATTTGACAGTCGATGTCAAAGTGTCAAACGAAAACGTGTAAATATTCAGTGTGAATGATTTTCGAGTTTCCGAAAACTTTTTGCCGAAAACTCGGTTTTGGGTCTAGTGTACAAAGGCTATAAATCTAATGAGGAAAGTGTTTTAACACAAATTCTATATACATACAAGTAAAAGACAATGCACTGATAATTGGACTGTTGAATTTTAAATTCGAAATAGCTTTGTGGCCTAAAGTCTAAGAGTCTAAGTGGGAATATCGGGACGAAAAGCCTCTATTCCAATTTTTAATGGACTTTAGACCGCAAAGCTATTTCCAATATACCAATATACATCTACAGAAATGAACTGCCAAAATGTGTATAGAATAGGAATGTTGTAATTGAAATTTCACTATAAATCTTCAAAAGTCAAGTCATGATATTTATAAGTGCAGGATGTTGCTATTCACGTTCGGAAAAATGGCAATGATATGATTAAGAAATTTAAGTTGTGTCTAGATACAAATATTTAGGTGTTGTCCTTTCGCCTTCATTAACCCTAAGAACGCACTTTGTTGAAAAATTAGCTGATACTAAAAGAGCTTTCCGTGCATTCTTTTAACCATGTTTTAAAAACAAATATGTGTCACTAAGTGCAAAACAAACTGTTTCATTCGACTGCAATCGTCATACAGCAAACATAACCATTTTTCAATTGCAGAAATAAATTTTCCACTAATTTTCCAGTCTACCTGTCAGTTTTGTTGTCAAAACATAATCAAGAATTAAGTTTTTTTTGACGTTTATGAATTATTGCCTTTGTAGGTTTTAACTTAAAATAAGCGTTAATGAGAAGCAAGGTATATAGGTACATTCTTATTTATATTTTTAAATTTGTATATGGCACCGTTATAAATTCAGACAACGACACCAGCGGATACTGCCTCTTGCGAGGAATTGACAAATCCTCCAAGAGTAATTCTTGTCATGAGAAGTGCTTTCTCAAATTAACCGCTTGGAATCGGCTTAAAAGTGTAGGTCCCTGAAAACATTACTCGCACATAGGAATGGTTGAGAATTGTAAGTCACAAGGCCCTAGATCTCAACGGACTGCTGCGCCACCTAATTTATTTATTTTACACTAGCGCTGAAATCAAACAAATAATAGCTCTTTTAAATCGCTGCTTCTTTAAACTTGGAAGCCAATTAAGTAGTAAAGCCCTCTCTCGATCATCTAAAATCACCATATATAAGACACTACACTTCCCGTTATCATTTATGGTGCTGAGGCTTGAACCCTTTCAAAAGAAAGATGAGAGAGTCTTAAGATGCTTCGAGAGAAAAATTCTTCGGGTGATTTTTGGTCCGTCTGCATAGATAAAGAGTGGAGGAGAAGATTGAACGACGAACTGTACGGGATATACTGCGACACTGACCTGGTTAAAAGAATTAAAGTCCAACGACTTGATGGCTGGGTCATGTAGAGCCAGTCCGGAAGGTCTTCAAATCCAATCCTGATTGTGGCGCACGTAGGTGAGTGAAGACCTCAACCAATTTGGCTTGTGAAATTAGAGACAGTTAGCTAGGGACCGAGCTGGTTGAAGACGCATGTTGGTCGAGACCTAGTTCCGCCCGAACTATAGCACCACCTTAAGTAATTAAGAATATTTTTGTTTATGTTTTCAGGAATATGTCAAAACAAAAAAGATTTAAAAAGTAAATTTATTCTCTTTTTAGAATAGCAAAAGCCTTCCTATATCAGCTGAAGTTATATTATTATTTTAATACATTTTTAATATTTAAAATACACGGAATACGATGGTAACCAAGCTAAATGATGGCTGTTGTATTTTTTAATGTTTCACCTCGTCGAAAGTAATAATACAATAAAAGTAAACAAAGTATGATTGCTTCTTTTTTGACGTCACAATAATCCTTATCAATTCTTAAAGACATTTTTCCAATAAATTTGATTAATCTTATTGCTTTTTATAATTTTATAGTTCTTATAAATTAAAAATATTCTATAACATAAATTGTTAAATTTAAAAATATAAGTCTTCACATAAAAGTTAAAGACGACGTAGAAACCCCAAATTGGCAACAAGGGAATGTCAAATCACCGTTTTCATCTGATTATAATGCCGGCGCGTTAATGTAGTGTGAACAAACTGAATTCCAGTAAATCCCTCATTAAATAAAGCGGGGCCCCTTTCCATTACCGCAGCACAAATTTTCTTCTGATTTTTTTTACAGTTAGGTAGGGGTCTCAATAGAACATGTTTTAAATATTAAGGCGAGGAAACACCGTTAAGTCATATAAAAAAAACGTTTTCTTTTTCAGACTTAACCCTACTTTTTTTGTATTGCGTTTTTTGAGCCTCAACCAATTTTTTTAATTGATAGTACTGTGTACTAACAGCTAGGTATGCAACCCCCCTACTTGGTATCACTATAGGATTTGGTGTGGGTGCGAGTTTGGATGTTGCAAAGTACTTTTCGCATTTGAGCACTAAAATCAAAGAAATCCCCAACAAATAAAAATCAAGTAAACAAAAAACAGGGAAGAAATGTCAAAATCAACCATTTTTGCTTGTTTTGTATGTAAAAAAGTGAACTTTTAAAATTAATTTAAAATAGAAATAAATGTTTCCTCGCTCTGTTGAAATTTGTGCTGCGGTAATGGAAAGTTGAGCCTTTTGACTTTTAGTCCAACGCAACAAAATATAACCATCGTTTAAACTAATAATCGTTAAATAAGTACACTAAGAAAATTGGTTTTTCATCATAATGTAATTGTTTAGTGTAAATGCATAAGAAACTATTTCTACTCCTTTGGTTCTAGTACAGCAGTATAAAAAACAAAAAGTGGCAGCTCAGCTGGGTATAACAGAATTTATCGGACTTTGTCATTTTTTTAACCGGCCGCGGCCACGGCCATTGTAGTTCAATTTTCAGACTGAGCAGAGGTGGTGAATTTTTCTAGTCTCAATTTTTCTATTTAATTAATTAAATCGTTAAATAAAAACCTACAAATCTTAAGAATGGAGGTACGAAATTTTTACTTATCAATATCCTTATTTTTCTAACCAAGGTACACATTTTTCTTTGTTTTCTTAAAGATTGAAGTCTTAAGTGCTGCTAATTCCAAATCTTATGGATTTTGCCGAGTCAACCCATCCATTACCATCTCCGACCTACGAACGTCCATTCACCAGCAATTGGCTAAAACACCCGATGCTGACCGCCAATCGCTGCGCCTCGACTCGAGGGGCAAAGGTCTAAAGGACACCGACACTTTACAAGGTCTCGGCCTACGAACTGGAGACAAGGTTTACATCAAAGATTTGGGACCACAAATTGGTTGGAAAACCGTATTCTTGGCGGAATATGCTGGCCCCTTGTTTGTGTACCTGATCTTCTACACAAGACCATCGATTTTGTACGGAAGTGCTAGCAGTGCCCCCATTAGTTTGACCACGCAGTAAGTATCTCGACAGTAGAAACCACTTTCCCTCGATAACGATTACGAGTTGGTTTTAACATTTCACTTTAGCTGACCTTTACTTCGTTTGTCTCTCCGCTGTGACAATGGTTACGTCGTCGTACCCAAAATTGTCCAACAATAATTTGAATATACCTTAATTTAAAGATTTGAATAAATTAACTCGACTTGTGGCTCATTAATGTAAATAAGTCGATTCCGATGGTTTTTAATGTATACACATTATGGAACTGTGACGACGACGACGATGAGAGGAGTTTTTGTTTAAATACTTGATTGAGTATTTCAATAGAATGATGTACAAATATTTATCTATTTTATTATCATGTTAAAATATGAAAAATTGTAAAAATGTAAATGTAAAATTATGAATTTTTCAGCATCGCAGCAGGCTGTTACACTTTGCACTACACAAAGCGTCTGCTCGAAACCATTTTCGTTCATCGGTTCTCCCACAATACCATGCCGATAAGGAACTTGTTCAAGAACTGCTCATACTACTGGGGTTTCACTGCCTATGTTGCTTATCACATTAATCATCCGCTCTTCACCTCACCTTGCATGTGCCAGGTTTATGGTGGACTCGCCGCATTTTTGGTAAGAAATCATACGACACTTTTAGATAAGGCGGCAGATCAATAAAGTTTAAAAAATTGTGTGTTGTTTGTTTAGCTCTGTGAGATTGGAAACTTCTCTGTGCACATTGCGTTGAGAAACCTGCGACCACCGGGAACAAAGGTGCGAAAGATTCCGGTTGCAGATGCGAACCCCTTGACGAAATTATTCGAGTACGTTTTATTGCTTTTCAATCTTTATCATCATTATTTTTCTTACAACATTTTTGTTTGTTTATTTAATTTTATTTACAGTTTTGTCTCTTGTCCTAATTACACTTATGAAATCGGCTCATGGGTCGCATTTTCAATTATGACATCTTGCCTGCCGGCAATGTTGTTTGCCATTGCTGGAGCATATCAGATGACAATGTGGGCTTTGGGCAAGCACAGGAACTACAAAAAGGAATTCAAAGATTACCCCAAGAAGCGTAGGGCTATTTTCCCGTTTTTGTTGTAAATTAAACAAAACAAATCATAAGAAAAACAAACTTCTGGGAAGTGAAATTTTTGTTTTAAATGTTGTGTGCTGAATCTTTGATTTTTATTAGATGGTGGTTATAGAGAAGATTGTAGCACGTATACTTTTAACATTCTGGTTTTAACGGTTTTCTTTCTTCGTTCGTTTAGATTTATGAATAACTAAGCAAAGTAGATATTTAAGCTTAATAAATTACCTTGTAAGCATTTTGATGGGAATCAATAAAACAAAAACTTAATGAAAACACAAATTACATTTTTATTACTTGAAGGTGACTTATAGGAAATACATTTTTTTTTGCATCAGAAGCAAACAAAAGTTTAATAAGGTTTAAGAAGCTATTTGACTAAGAAGCTACTATGTCTAAAAGAAGATTTCTCTGCATGCTGTAGGAGTTAAGGCAAATTCATTAAAAAACTAAACTATGCGACTGATATAAAATAGTAAATTCCTATCTATTTTAAAATCTCTTGAAAGATTTATCGGCTCAGCGGCTAGCCACAGAGTTTGATGATTGAATATTTGGCTTACCGTAGTCGGTTCTTCTACTCAATGTTATATCATGACATACCTTCTATGGTATCATTTTTGTTTCTATTTTTATCGATACGTTCAAAGTCAAAGTGTTTAAATTAAGATAGTTTGAACTTCTTTCCTAAACACAAATCACCTCATATTCGTCAATCGATTATAAATAAAAACGTTTGTGTGGTTTTGTTTAAGAGATAACAATGTTTTTATGAACCTACTAAAAGCTAATGATGAATCTTTATCATTTTAATTTTGTACTTTCTAATTTTCTCACTAAATGGTCATGTTCATAGTTCACAAAATGTATACGACTTCTTCGTCTTGATTGAGATTTTATTGTCCCTTGATCGAAATGTTTATTTCAAAAGAATGTACCAAAAACAGCAAAGGTGACATATTCGTTTAACTAATGGCTAATTGAAATAAAGAATGTACGTTTCGTATCTATTTGATATTTAATATAAAAACTTTGAATCTAACGAGAACTGTAGTGACAATAGATTCTGAGACGTGAAATTTGTGAGTACACACTATAGTTTCTTCCAAAATTATTTGTTTGCCTTTTTCGTTTTTAGGCTCTTGCATCTAAATTTTTGTAGTATTTTCCAACAAGAACAGAATATATTATTTTTGAAAAAAGCTACGTTTCAACTGTTACTAGTCCTACGACATATGTATTTCTTAAGCAGACAGTTACATAATGGGGAATTTTAAGTATCTAAGTTTTTGCTATGTTTTGCTAATCAAAAAAGCCGTAAACTTTTGCTTATTGGTGAACAAAAACAATTATGTAAAATGTGGTATAAGTTTGTTACTTAATAAATAAAAAAATATACATTATTTTTCAGAAACAAAGCCTTAAAAAGAGGTGTTGCTTTCACTGCTGGATAGAACAAGAACATACCTTTCCATAGATGCATATATCTTGAAAATTATTTTTCGTCTATTTTTTCGAAAAAATCGTGGGTAACCCCTTGTCTAAAAAAAATTATTTTTTCAACATTGTCTCCGACCCCACCGATATACACATAAAAAGAAAGGTATTTTCAGGATCTACTCACATCTGCAAACCAAAAGCTCCTGTGAGCTCTAGTTTCCGAAATATTTGTGATAAAGTGAAATTACAGAATTTCGACCAGGCTCATCACAAATTTTTTGTCAATGCGTTTATTTCCGCAACCAATCCTTCACAAGAGGTGCGGCTTTCACTGCCGGATAGAACAAGAACATACCTTTCCATAGATGCATATATCTTGAAAATTATTTTTCGTCTATTTTTTCGAAAAAATCGTGGGTAACCCCTTGTCTAAAAAAAATAATTTTTTCAACATTGTCTCCGACCCCACCGATATACACATAAAAAGAAAGGTATTTTCAGGCTCTACTCACCTCTGCAAACCAAAAGCTCCTGTGAGCTCTAGTTTCCGAAATATTTACGATAAAGTGAAATTACAGAATTTCGACCAGGCTGATGACAAATTTTCTGTCGATGCGTTTATTTCCGCAACCAAGCCTTCAAAAGAGGTGCGGCTTTCACTGCTGGATAGAACAAGAACATACCTTTCCATAGATGCATATATCTTGAAAATTATTTTTCGTCTATTTTTTCGAAAAAATCGTGGGCTATATATAACCCCTTGTCTTAAAAAATAATTTTTCAACATTGTCTCCGACCCCACCGATATAAACATCAAAAGAAAGGTATTTTCAGGCTCTACTCACATCTGCAAACCAAAAGCTCCTCTGAGGTCTAGTTTCCGAAATATTTGTGATAAAGTGAAATTACAGAATTTCGACCAGGCTGATGACAAATTTTCTGTCGATGCGTTTATTTCCGCAACCAAGCCTTCAAAAGAGGTGCGGCTTTCACTGCTGGATAGAACAAGAACATACCTTTCCATAGATGCATATATCTTGAAAATTATTTTTCGTCTATTTTTTCGAAAAAATCGTGGGCTAACCCCTTATCTAAAATAAATAATTTTTTCAACATTGTCTCCGACCCCACCGATATACACATCAAAAGAAAGGTATTTTCAGGCTCTACTCACATCTGCAAACCAAAAGCTCCTGTGAGCTCTAGTTTCCGAAATATTTGTGATAAAGTGAAATTACAGAATTTCGACCAGGCGATGACAAATTTTCTGTCGATGCGTTTATTTCCGCAACCAAGCCTTCAAAAGAGGTGCGGCTTTCACTGCTGGATAGAACAAGAACATACCTTTCCATAGATGCATATATCTTGAAAATTATTTTTCGTCTATTTTTTCGAAAAAATCGTGGGCTAACCCCTTGTCTTAAAAAATAATTTTTCAACATTGTCTCCGACCCCACCGATATACACATCAAAAGAAACGTATTTTCAGGCTCTACTCACATCTGCAAACCAAAAGCTCCTGTGAGTTCTAGTTTCCGAAATATTTGTGATAAAGTGAAATTACAGAATTTCGACCAGGCTCATCACAAATTTTCTGTCGATGCGTTTATTTCCGCAACCAAGCCTTCAAAAGAGGTGCGGCTTTCACTGCTGGATAGAACAAGAACATACCTTTCCACAGATGCATATATCTTGAACATTATTTGTCGTCTATTTTATCGAAAAAATCGTGGGCTAACCCCTTGTCTAAAATAAATAATTTTTTCAACATTGTCTCCGACCCCACCGATATACACATCAAAAGAAAGGTATTTTCAGGCTCTACTCACATCTGAAAACCAAAAGCTCCTGTGAGCTCTAGTTTCCAAAATATGTGTGATAAAGTGAAATTACAGAATTTCGACCAGGCTGATGACAAATTTTCTGTCGATGCGTTTATTTCCGCAACCAAGCCTTCAAAAGAGGTGCGGCTTTCACTGCTGGATAGAACAAGAACATATCTTTCCATAGATGCATATATCTTGAACATTATTTGTCGTCTATTTTTTCGAAAAAATCGTGGGCTAACCCCTTGTCTAAAAAAAATAATTTTTTCAACATTGTCTCCGACCCCACCGATATACACATCAAAAGAAAGGTATTTTCAGGCTCTACTCACATCTGCAAACCAAAAGCTCCTGTGAGCTCTAGTTTCCGAAATATTTGTGATAAAGTGAAATTACAGAATTTCGACCAGGCTGATGACAAATTTTCTGTCGATGCGTTTATTTCCGCAACCAAGCCTTCAAAAGAGGTTCGGCTTTCACTGCTGGATAGAACAAGAACATACCTTTCCATAGATGCATATATCTTGAACATTATTTGTCGTCTATTTTTTCGAAAAAATCGTGGGCTAACCCCTTGTCTAAAAAAAAATAATTTTTTCAACATTGTCTCTGACCCCACCGATATACACATCAAAAGAAAGGTATTTTCAGGCTCTACTCACATCTGCAAACCAAAAGCTCCTGTGAGCTCTAGTTTCAGAAATATTTACGATAAAGTGAAATTACAGAATTTTGACCAGGCTGATGACAAATTTTCTGTCGATGCGTTTATTTCCGCAACCAAGCCTTCAAAAGAGGTGCGGCTTTCACTGCTGGATAGAACAAGAACATATCTTTCCATAGATGCATATATCTTGAACATTATTTGTCGTCTATTTTTTCGAAAAAATCGTGGGCTAACCCCTTGTCTAAAAAAAATAATTTTTTCAACATTGTCTCCGACCCCACCGATATACACATCAAAAGAAAGGTATTTTCAGGCTCTACTCACATCTGCAAACCAAAAGCTCCTGTGAGCTCTAGTTTCCGAAATATTTGTGATAAAGTGAAATTACAGAATTTCGACCAGGCTGATGACAAATTTTCTGTCGATGCGTTTATTTCCGCAACCAAGCCTTCAAAAGAGGTTCGGCTTTCACTGCTGGATAGAACAAGAACATACCTTTCCATAGATGCATATATCTTGAACATTATTTGTCGTCTATTTTTTCGAAAAAATCGTGGGCTAACCCCTTGTCTAAAAAAAAATAATTTTTTCAACATTGTCTCCGACCCCACCGATATACACATCAAAAGAAAGGTATTTTCAGGCTCTACTCACATCTGCAAACCAAAAGCTCCTGTGAGCTCTAGTTTCCGAAATATTTGTGATAAAGTGAAATTACAGAATTTCGACCAGGCTGATGACAAATTTTCTGTCGATGCGTTTATTTCCGCAACCAAGCCTTCAAAAGAGGTTCGGCTTTCACTGCTGGATAGAACAAGAACATACCTTTCCATAGATGCATATATCTTGAACATTATTTGTCGTCTATTTTTTCGAAAAAATCGTGGGCTAACCCCTTGTCTTAAAAAATAATTTTTTCAACATTGTCTCCGACCCCACCGATATACACATCAAAAGAAAGGTATTTTCAGACTCTACTCACATCTGCAAACCAAAAGCTCCTGTGAGCTCTAGTTTCAGAAATATTTACGATAAAGTGAAATTACAGAATTTTGACCAGGCTGATGACAAATTTTCTGTCGATGCGTTTATTTCCGCAACCAAGCCTTCAAAAGAGGTGCGGCTTTCACTGCTGGATAGAACAAGAACATATCTTTCCATAGATGCATATATCTTGAACATTATTTGTCGTCTATTTTTTCGAAAAAATCGTGGGCTAACCCCTTGTCTAAAAAAAATAATTTTTTCAACATTGTCTCCGACCCCACCGATATACACATCAAAAGAAAGGTATTTTCAGGCTCTACTCACATCTGCAAACCAAAAGCTCCTGTGAGCTCTAGTTTCCGAAATATTTGTGATAAAGTGAAATTACAGAATTTCGACCAGGCTGATGACAAATTTTCTGTCGATGCGTTTATTTCCGCAACCAAGCCTTCAAAAGAGGTTCGGCTTTCACTGCTGGATAGAACAAGAACATACCTTTCCATAGATGCATATATCTTGAACATTATTTGTCGTCTATTTTTTCGAAAAAATCGTGGGCTAACCCCTTGTCTAAAAAAAATAATTTTTTCAACATTGTCTCCGACCCCACCGATATACACATGAAAAGAAAGGTATTTTCAGGCTCTACTCACATCTGCAAACCAAAAGCTCCTGTGGGCTCTAGTTTCCGAAATATTTGTGATAAAGTGAAATTACAGAATTTCGACCAGGCTGATGAAAAATTTTCTGTCGATGCGTTTATTTCCGCAACCAAGCCTTCAAAAGAGGTGCGGCTTTCACTGCTGGATAGAACAAGAACATACCTTTCCACAGATGCATATATCTTGAACATTGTTTGTCGTCTATTTTATTGAAAAAATCGTGGGCGTTTAAAAAAAATAATTTTTTCAACATTGTCTCCGACCCCACCGATATACACATCAAAAGAAAGGTATTTTCAGGCTCTACTCACATCTGCAAACCAAAAGCCCCTGTGAGCTCTAGTTTCCGAAATATTTGTGATAAAGTGAAATTACAGAATTTCGACCAGGCTCATCACAAATTTTCTGTCGATGCGTTTATTTCCGCAACCAAGCCTTCAAAAGAGGTGCGGCTTTCACTGCTGGATAGAACAAGAACATACCTTTCCATAGATGCATATATCTTGAACATTATTTGTCGTCTATTTTTTCGAAAAAATCGTCTAAAAAAAATAATTTTTTCAACATTGTCTCCGACCCCACCGATATACACATCAAAAGAAAGGTATTTTCAGGCTCTACTCACATCTGCAAACCAAAAGCTCCTGTGTGCTCTAGTTTCCGAAATATTTGTGATAAAGTGAAATTACAGAATTTCGACCAGGCTCATCACAAATTTTCTGTCGATGCGTTTATTTCCGCAACCAAGCCTTCAAAAGAGGTGCGGCTTTCACTGCTGGATAGAACAAGAACATACCTTTCCATAGATGCATATATCTTGAACATTATTTTTCGTCTATTTTTTCGAAAAAATCGTGGGCTAACCCCTTGTCTTAAAAAATAATTTTTCAACATTGTCTCCGACCCCACCGATATAAACATCAAAAGAAAGGTATTTTCAGGCTCTACTCACATCTGCAAACCAAAAGCTCCTGTGAGCTCTAGTTTCCGAAATATTTGTGATAAAGTGAAATTACAGAATTTTGACCAGGCTGATGAAAAATTTTCTGTCGATGCGTTTATTTCCGCAACCAAGCCTTCAAAAGAGGTGCGGATTTCACTGCTGGATAGAACAAGAACATACCTTTCCATAGATGCATATATCTTGAACATTATTTGTCGTCTATTTTTTCGAAAAAATCGTGGGCTAACCCCTTATCTAAAATAAATAATTTTTCAACATTGTCTCCGACCCCACCGATATACACATCAAAAGAAAGGTATTTTCAGGCTCTACTCACATCTGCAAACCAAAAGCTCCTGTGAGCTCTAGTTTCCGAAATATTTGTGATAAAGTGAAATTACAGAATTTCGACCAGGCTCATCACAAATTTTCTGTCGATGCGTTTATTTCCGCAACCAAGCCTTCAAAAGAGGTGCGGCTTTCACTGCTGGATAGAACAAGAACATACCTTTACATAGATGCATATATCTTGAACATTATTTGTCGTCTATTTTTTCGAAAAAATCGTGGGCTAACCCCTTATCTAAAATAAATAATTTTTCAACATTGTCTCCGACCCCACCGATATACACATCAAAAGAAAGGTATTTTCAGGCTCTACTCACATCTGCAAACCAAAAGCTCCTGTGAGCTCTAGTTTCCGAAATATTTGTGATAAAGTGAAATTACAGAATTTCGACCAGGCTGATGACAAATTTTCTGTCGATGCGTTTATTTCCGCAACCAAGCCTTCAAAAGAGGTGCGGCTTTCACTGCTGGATAGAACAAGAACATACCTTTCCATAGATGCATATATCTTGAACATTATTTGTCGTCTATTTTTTCGAAAAAATCGTGGGCTAACCCCTTGTCTAAAAAGAATAATTTTTTCAACATTGTCTCCGACCCCACCGATATACACATCAAAAGAAAGGTATTTTCAGGCTCTACTCACATCTGCAAACCAAAAGCTCCTGTAAGCTCTAGTTTCCGAAATATTTGTGATAAAGTGAAATTACAGAATTTCGACCAGGCTCATCACAAATTTTCTGTCGATGCGTTTATTTCCGCAACCAAGCCTTCAAAAGAGGTGCGGCTTTCACTGCTGGATAGAACAAGAACATACCTTTCCATAGATGCATATATCTTGAACATTATTTGTCGTCTATTTTTTCGAAAAAATCGTGGGCTAACCCCTTATCTAAAATAAATAATTTTTTCAACATTGTCTCCGACCCCACCGATATACACATCAAAAGAAAGGTATTTTCAGGCTCTACTCACATCTGCAAACCAAAAGCTCCTGTGAGCTCTAGTTTCCGAAATATTTGTGATACAAGTGAAATTACAGAATTTCGACCAGGCTGATGAAAAATTTTCTGTCGATGCGTTTATTTCCGCAACCAAGCCTTCAAAAGAGGTGCGGCTTTCACTGCTGGATAGAACAAGAACATACCTTTCCATAGATGCATATATCTTGAAAATTATTTTTCGTCTATTTTTTCGAAAAAATCGTGGGCTAACCCCTTGTCTAAAAAAAATAATTTTTTCAACATTGTCTCCGACCCCACCGATATACACATCAAAAGAAAGGTATTTTCAGGCTCTACTCACATCTGCAAACCAAAAGCTCCTGTGAGCTCTAGTTTCCGAAATATTTGTGATAAAGTGAAATTACAGAATTTCGACCAGGCTCATCACAAATTTTCTGTCGATGCGTTTATTTCCGCAACCAAGCCTTCAAAAGAGGTGCGGCTTTCACTGCTGGATAGAACAAGAACATACCTTTACATAGATGCATATATCTTGAACATTATTTGTCGTCTATTTTTTCGAAAAAATCGTGGGCTAACCCCTTATCTAAAATAAATAATTTTTCAACATTGTCTCCGACCCCACCGATATACACATCAAAAGAAAGGTATTTTCAGGCTCTACTCACATCTGCAAACCAAAAGCTCCTGTGAGCTCTAGTTTCCGAAATATTTGTGATAAAGTGAAATTACAGAATTTCGACCAGGCTGATGACAAATTTTCTGTCGATGCGTTTATTTCCGCAACCAAGCCTTCAAAAGAGGTGCGGCTTTCACTGCTGGATAGAACAAGAACATACCTTTCCATAGATGCATATATCTTGAACATTATTTGTCGTCTATTTTTTCGAAAAAATCGTGGGCTAACCCCTTGTCTAAAAAAAATAATTTTTTCAACATTGTCTCCGACCCCACCGATATAAACATCAAAAGAAAGGTATTTTCAGGCTCTACTCACATCTGCAAACCAAAAGCTCCTGTGAGCTCTAGTTTCCGAAATATTTGTGATAAAGTGAAATTACAGAATTTCGACCAGGCTCATCACAAATTTTCTGTCGATGCGTTTATTTCCGCAACCAAGCCTTCAAAAGAGGTGCGGCTTTCACTGCTAGATAGAACAAGAACATACCTTTCCATAGATGCATATATCTTGAACATTATTTGTCGTCTATTTTTTCGAAAAAATCGTGGGCTAACCCCTTGTCTAAAAAAATGATTTTTTCAACATTGTCTCCGACCCCACCGATATACACATCAAAAGAAAGGTATTTTCAGGCTCTACTCACATCTGCAAACCAAAAGCTCCTGTGAGCTCTAGTTTCCGAAATATTTGTGATAAAGTGAAATTACAGAATTTCGACCAGGCTGATGACAAATTTTCTGTCGATGCGTTTATTTCCGCAACCAAGCCTTCAAAAGAGGTGCGGCTTTCACTGCTGGATAGAACAAGAACATACCTTTCCATAGATGCATATATCTTGAAAATTATTTTTCGTCTATTTTTTCGAAAAAATCGTGGGCTAACCCCTTGTCTAAAAAAAATGATTTTTTCAACATTGTCTCCGACCCCACCGATATAAACATCAAAAGAAAGGTATTTTCAGGCTCTACTCACATCTGCAAACCAAAAGCTCCTGTGAGCTCTAGTTTCCGAAATATTTGTGATAAAGTGAAATTACAGAATTTCGACCAGGCTCATCACAAATTTTCTGTCGATGCGTTTATTTCCGCAACCAAGCCTTCAAAAGAGGTGCGGCTTTCACTGCTGGATAGAACAAGAACATACCTTTCCATAGATGCATATATCTTGAACATTATTTGTCGTCTATTTTTTCGAAAAAATCGTGGGCTAACCCCTTGTCTAAAAAAAATAATTTTTTCAACATTGTCTCCGACCCCACCGATATACACATCAAAAGAAAGGTATTTTCAGGCTCTACTCACATCTGCAAACCAAAAGCTCCTGTGAGCTCTAGTTTCCGAAATATTTGTGATAAAGTGAAATTACAGAATTTCGACCAGGCTGATGACAAATTTTCTGTCGATGCGTTTATTTCCGCAACCAAGCCTTCAAAAGAGGTGCGGCTTTCACTGCTGGATAGAACAAGAACATACCTTTCCATAGATGCATATATCTTGAACATTATTTGTCGTCTTTTTTTCGAAAAAATCGTGGGCTAACCCCTTGTCTAAAAACAATAATTTTTTCAACATTGTCTCCGACCCCACCGATATACACATCAAAAGAAAGGTATTTTCAGGCTCTACTCACATCTGCAAACCAAAAGCTCCTGTGAGCTCTAGTTTCCGAAATATTTGTGATAAAGTGAAATTACAGAATTTCGACCAGGCTGATGACAAATTTTCTGTCGATGCGTTTATTTCCGCAACCAAGCCTTCAAAAGAGGTGCGGCTTTCACTGCTGGATAGAACAAGAACATACCTTTCCATAGATGCATATATCTTGAAAATTATTTTTCGTCTATTTTTTCGAAAAAATCGTGGGCTAACCCCTTATCTAAAATAAATAATTTTTTCAACATTGTCTCCGACCCCACCGATATACACATCAAAAGAAAGGTATTTTCAGGCTCTACTCACATCTGCAAACCAAAAGCTCCTGTGAGCTCTAGTTTCCGAAATATTTGTGATAAAGTGAAATTACAGAATTTCGACCAGGCGATGACAAATTTTCTGTCGATGCGTTTATTTCCGCAACCAAGCCTTCAAAAGAGGTGCGGCTTTCACTGCTGGATAGAACAAGAACATACCTTTCCATAGATGCATATATCTTGAAAATTATTTTTCGTCTATTTTTTCGAAAAAATCGTGGGCTATAACCCCTTGTCTTAAAAAATAATTTTTCAACATTGTCTCCGACCCCACCGATATACACATCAAAAGAAACGTATTTTCAGGCTCTACTCACATCTGCAAACCAAAAGCTCCTGTGAGTTCTAGTTTCCGAAATATTTGTGATAAAGTGAAATTACAGAATTTCGACCAGGCTCATCACAAATTTTCTGTCGATGCGTTTATTTCCGCAACCAAGCCTTCAAAAGAGGTGCGGCTTTCACTGCTGGATAGAACAAGAACATACCTTTCCATAGATGCATATATCTTGAAAATTATTTTTCGTCTATTTTTTCGAAAAAATCGTGGGCTAACCCCTTATCTAAAATAAATAATTTTTTCAACATTGTCTCCGACCCCACCGATATATACATCAAAAGAAAGGTATTTTCAGGCTCTACTCACACCTGCAAACCAAAAGCTCCTGTGAGCTCTAGTTTCCGAAATATTTGTGATAAAGTGAAATTACAGAATTTCGACCAGGCGATGACAAATTTTCTGTCGATGCGTTTATTTCCGCAACCAAGCCTTCAAAAGAGGTGCGGCTTTCACTGCTGGATAGAACAAGAACATACCTTTCCACAGATGCATATATCTTGAACATTATTTGTCGTCTATTTTATCGAAAAAATCGTGGGCTAACCCCTTGTCTAAAATAAATAATTTTTTCAACATTGTCTCCGACCCCACCGATATACACATCAAAAGAAAGGTATTTTCAGGCTCTACTCACATCTGAAAACCAAAAGCTCCTGTGAGCTCTAGTTTCCAAAATATGTGTGATAAAGTGAAATTACAGAATTTTGACCAGGCTGATGACAAATTTTCTGTCGATGCGTTTATTTCCGCAACCAAGCCTTCAAAAGAGGTTCGGCTTTCACTGCTGGATAGAACAAGAACATATCTTTCCATAGATGCATATATCTTGAACATTATTTGTCGTCTATTTTTTCGAAAAAATCGTGGGCTAACCCCTTGTCTAAAAAAAATAATTTTTTCAACATTGTCTCCGACCCCACCGATATAAACATCAAAAGAAAGGTATTTTCAGGCTCTACTCACATCTGCAAACCAAAAACTCCTGTGAGCTCTAGTTTCCGAAATATTTGTGATAAAGTGAAATTACAGAATTTCGACCAGGCTGATGACAAATTTTCTGTCGATGCGTTTATTTCCGCAACCAAGCCTTCAAAAGAGGTTCGGCTTTCACTGCTGGATAGAACAAGAACATACCTTTCCATAGATGCATATATCTTGAACATTATTTGTCGTCTATTTTTTCGAAAAAATCGTGGGCTAACCCCTTGTCTAAAAAAAAATAATTTTTTCAACATTGTCTCTGACCCCACCGATATACACATCAAAAGAAAGGTATTTTCAGGCTCTACTCACATCTGCAAACCAAAAGCTCCTGTGAGCTCTAGTTTCAGAAATATTTACGATAAAGTGAAATTACAGAATTTTGACCAGGCTGATGACAAATTTTCTGTCGATGCGTTTATTTCCGCAACCAAGCCTTCAAAAGAGGTGCGGCTTTCACTGCTGGATAGAACAAGAACATATCTTTCCATAGATGCATATATCTTGAACATTATTTGTCGTCTATTTTTTCGAAAAAATCGTGGGCTAACCCCTTGTCTAAAAAAAATAATTTTTTCAACATTGTCTCCGACCCCACCGATATACACATCAAAAGAAAGGTATTTTCAGGCTCTACTCACATCTGCAAACCAAAAGCTCCTGTGAGCTCTAGTTTCCGAAATATTTGTGATAAAGTGAAATTACAGAATTTCGACCAGGCTGATGACAAATTTTCTGTCGATGCGTTTATTTCCGCAACCAAGCCTTCAAAAGAGGTTCGGCTTTCACTGCTGGATAGAACAAGAACATACCTTTCCATAGATGCATATATCTTGAACATTATTTGTCGTCTATTTTTTTGAAAAAATCGTGGGCTAACCCCTTGTCTAAAAAAAAATAATTTTTTCAACATTGTCTCTGACCCCACCGATATACACATCAAAAGAAAGGTATTTTCAGGCTCTACTCACATCTGCAAACCAAAAGCTCCTGTGAGCTCTAGTTTCCGAAATATTTGTGATAAAGTGAAATTACAGAATTTCGACCAGGCTGATGACAAATTTTCTGTCGATGCGTTTATTTCCGCAACCAAGCCTTCAAAAGAGGTTCGGCTTTCACTGCTGGATAGAACAAGAACATACCTTTCCATAGATGCATATATCTTGAACATTATTTGTCGTCTATTTTTTCGAAAAAATCGTGGGCTAACCCCTTGTCTAAAAAAAATAATTTTTTCAACATTGTCTCCGACCCCACCGATATACACATGAAAAGAAAGGTATTTTCAGGCTCTACTCACATCTGCAAACCAAAAGCTCCTGTGGGCTCTAGTTTCCGAAATATTTGTGATAAAGTGAAATTACAGAATTTCGACCAGGCTGATGAAAAATTTTCTGTCGATGCGTTTATTTCCGCAACCAAGCCTTCAAAAGAGGTGCGGCTTTCACTGCTGGATAGAACAAGAACATACCTTTCCACAGATGCATATATCTTGAACATTGTTTGTCGTCTATTTTATTGAAAAAATCGTGGGCGTTTAAAAAAAATAATTTTTTCAACATTGTCTCCGACCCCACCGATATACACATCAAAAGAAAGGTATTTTCAGGCTCTACTCACATCTGCAAACCAAAAGCTCCTGTGAGCTCTAGTTTCCGAAATATTTGTGATAAAGTGAAATTACAGAATTTCGACCAGGCTCATCACAAATTTTCTGTCGATGCGTTTATTTCCGCAACCAAGCCTTCAAAAGAGGTGCGACTTTCACTGCTGGATAGAACAAGAACATACCTTTCCATAGATGCATATATCTTGAACATTATTTGTCGTCTATTTTTTCGAAAAAATCGTGGGCTAACCCCTTATCTAAAATAAATAATTTTTTCAACATTGTCTCCGACCCCACCGTTATATACATAGATGCATATATCTTGAACATTATTTGTCGTCTATTTTTTCGAAAAAATCGTGGGCTAACCCCTTATCTAAAATAAATAATTTTTTCAACATTGTCTCCGACCCCACCGTTATAAACATCAAAAGAAAGGTATTTTCAGGCTCTACTCACCTCTGCAAACCAAAAGCTCCTGTGAGCTCTAGTTTCCGAAATATTTACGATAAAGTGAAATTACAGAATTTCGACCAGGCTGATGACAAATTTTCTGTCGATGCGTTTATTTCCGCAACCAAGCCTTCAAAAGAGGTGCGGCTTTCACTGCTGGATAGAACAAGAACATACCTTTCCATAGATGCATATATCTTGAACATTATTTGTCGTCTATTTTTTCGAAAAAATCGTGGGCTAACCCCTTATCTAAAATAAATAATTTTTTCAACATTGTCTCCGACCCCACCGTTATAAACATCAAAAGAAAGGTATTTTCAGGCTCTACTCACATCTGCAAACCAAAAGCTCCTGTGAGCTCTAGTTTCCGAAATATTTACGATAAAGTGAAATTACAGAATTTCGACCAGGCTGATGACAAATTTTCTGTCGATGCGTTTATTTCCGCAACCAAGCCTTCAAAAGAGGTGCGGCTTTCACTGCTGGATAGAACAAGAACATACCTTTCCATAGATGCATATATCTTGAACATTATTTGTCGTCTATTTTTTCGAAAAAATCGTGGGCTAACCCCTTGTCTAAAAAAAATAATTTTTTCAACATTGTCTCCGACCCCACCGATATACACATCAAAAGAAAGGTATTTTCAGGCTCTACTCACATCTGCAAACCAAAAGCTCCTGTGAGCTCTAGTTTCCGAAATATTTGTGATAAAGTGAAATTACAGAATTTCGACCAGGCTCATCACAAATTTTCTGTCGATGCGTTTATTTCCGCAACCAAGCCTTCAAAAGAGGTGCGGCTTTCACTGCTGGATAGAACAAGAACATACCTTTACATAGATGCATATATCTTGAACATTATTTGTCGTCTATTTTTTCGAAAAAATCGTGGGCTAACCCCTTATCTAAAATAAATAATTTTTCAACATTGTCTCCGACCCCACCGATATACACATCAAAAGAAAGGTATTTTCAGGCTCTACTCACATCTGCAAACCAAAAGCTCCTGTGAGCTCTAGTTTCCGAAATATTTGTGATAAAGTGAAATTACAGAATTTCGACCAGGCTGATGACAAATTTTCTGTCGATGCGTTTATTTCCGCAACCAAGCCTTCAAAAGAGGTGCGGCTTTCACTGCTGGATAGAACAAGAACATACCTTTCCATAGATGCATATATCTTGAACATTATTTGTCGTCTATTTTTTCGAAAAAATCGTGGGCTAACCCCTTGTCTAAAAAAAATAATTTTTTCAACATTGTCTCCGACCCCACCGATATACACATCAAAAGAAAGGTATTTTCAGGCTCTACTCACATCTGCAAACCAAAAGCTCCTGTAAGCTCTAGTTTCCGAAATATTTGTGATAAAGTGAAATTACAGAATTTCGACCAGGCTGATGAAAAATTTTCTGTCGATGCGTTTATTTCCGCAACCAAGCCTTCAAAAGAGGTGCGGCTTTCACTGCTGGATAGAACAAGAACATACCTTTCCATAGATGCATATATCTTGAACATTATTTGTCGTCTATTTTTTCGAAAAAATCGTGGGCTAACCCCTTGTCTAAAAAAAATAATTTTTTCAACATTGTCTCCGACCCCACCGATATACACATCAAAAGAAAGGTATTTTCAGGCTCTACTCACATCTGCAAACCAAAAGCTCCTGTGAGCTCTAGTTTCCGAAATATTTGTGATAAAGTGAAATTACAGAATTTCGACCAGGCTCATCACAAATTTTCTGTCGATGCGTTTATTTCCGCAACCAAGCCTTCAAAAGAGGTGCGGCTTTCACTGCTGGATAGAACAAGAACATACCTTTACATAGATGCATATATCTTGAACATTATTTGTCGTCTATTTTTTCGAAAAAATCGTGGGCTAACCCCTTGTCTAAAAAAAATAATTTTTTCAACATTGTCTCCGACCCCACCGATATACACATCAAAAGAAAGGTATTTTCAGGCTCTACTCACATCTGCAAACCAAAAGCTCCTGTGAGCTCTAGTTTCCGAAATATTTGTGATAAAGTGAAATTACAGAATTTCGACCAGGCTGATGACAAATTTTCTGTCGATGCGTTTATTTCCGCAACCAAGCCTTCAAAAGAGGTGCGGCTTTCACTGCTGGATAGAACAAGAACATACCTTTACATAGATGCATATATCTTGAACATTATTTGTCGTCTATTTTTTCGAAAAAATCGTGGGCTAACCCCTTATCTAAAATAAATAATTTTTTCAACATTGTCTCCGACCCCACCGTTATAAACATCAAAAGAAAGGTATTTTCAGGCTCTACTCACCTCTGCAAACCAAAAGCTCCTGTGAGCTCTAGTTTCCGAAATATTTACGATAAAGTGAAATTACAGAATTTCGACCAGGCTGATGACAAATTTTCTGTCGATGCGTTTATTTCCGCAACCAAGCCTTCAAAAGAGGTGCGGCTTTCACTGCTGGATAGAACAAGAACATACCTTTACATAGATGCATATATCTTGAACATTATTTGTCGTCTATTTTTTCGATAAAATCGTGGGCTAACCCCTTATCTAAAATAAATAATTTTTTCAACATTGTCTCCGACCCCACCGATATACACATCAAAAGAAAGGTATTTTCAGGCTCTACTCACATCTGCAAACCAAAAGCTCCTGTGAGCTCTAGTTTCCGAAATATTTGTGATAAAGTGAAATTACAGAATTTCGACCAGGCTCATCACAAATTTTCTGTCGATGCGTTTATTTCCGCAACCAAGCCTTCAAAAGAGGTGCGGCTTTCACTGCTGGATAGAACAAGAACATACCTTTCCATAGATGCATATATCTTGAACATTATTTGTCGTCTATTTTTTCGAAAAAATCGTGGGCTAACCCCTTGTCTAAAAAAAATAATTTTTTCAACATTGTCTCCGACCCCACCGATATACACATCAAAAGAAAGGTATTTTCAGGCTCTACTCACATCTGCAAACCAAAAGCTCCTGTGAGCTCTAGTTTCCGAAATATTTGTGATAAAGTGAAATTACAGAATTTCGACCAGGCTCATCACAAATTTTCTGTCGATGCGTTTATTTCCGCAACCAAGCCTTCAAAAGAGGTGCGGCTTTCACTGCTGGATAGAACAAGAACATACCTTTCCATAGATGCATATATCTTGAAAATTATTTTTCGTCTATTTTTTCGAAAAAATCGTGGGCTAACCCCTTGTCTAAAAAAAATAATTTTTTCAACATTGTCTCCGACCCCACCGATATACACATCAAAAGAAAGGTATTTTCAGGCTCTACTCACATCTGCAAACCAAAAGCTCCTGTGAGCTCTAGTTTCCGAAATATTTGTGATAAAGTGAAATTACAGAATTTCGACCAGGCTCATCACAAATTTTCTGTCGATGCGTTTATTTCCGCAACCAAGCCTTCAAAAGAGGTGCGGCTTTCACTGCTGGATAGAACAAGAACATACCTTTACATAGATGCATATATCTTGAACATTATTTGTCGTCTATTTTTTCGAAAAAATCGTGGGCTAACCCCTTATCTAAAATAAATAATTTTTCAACATTGTCTCCGACCCCACCGATATACACATCAAAAGAAAGGTATTTTCAGGCTCTACTCACATCTGCAAACCAAAAGCTCCTGTGAGCTCTAGTTTCCGAAATATTTGTGATAAAGTGAAATTACAGAATTTCGACCAGGCTGATGACAAATTTTCTGTCGATGCGTTTATTTCCGCAACCAAGCCTTCAAAAGAGGTGCGGCTTTCACTGCTGGATAGAACAAGAACATACCTTTCCATAGATGCATATATCTTGAACACTATTTGTCGTCTATTTTTTCGAAAAAATCGTGGGCTAACCCCTTATCTAAAATAAATAATTTTTTCAACATTGTCTCCGACCCCACCGATATACACATCAAAAGAAAGGTATTTTCAGGCTCTACTCACATCTGCAAACCAAAAGCTCCTGTGAGCTCTAGTTTCCGAAATATTTGTGATAAAGTGAAATTACAGAATTTCGACCAGGCTGATGACAAATTTTCTGTCGATGCGTTTATTTCCGCAACCAAGCCTTCAAAAGAGGTGCGGCTTTCACTGCTGGATAGAAAAAGAACATACCTTTCCATAGATGCATATATCTTGAACATTATTTGTCGTTTTTTTTTTCGAAAAAATCGTGGGCTAACCCCTTGTCTAAAAACAATAATTTTTTCAACATTGTCTCCGACCCCACCGATATACACATCAAAAGAAAGGTATTTTCAGGCTCTACTCACATCTGCAAACCAAAAGCTCCTGTGAGCTCTAGTTTCCGAAATATTTGTGATAAAGTGAAATTACAGAATTTCGACCAGGCTCATCACAAATTTTCTGTCGATGCGTTTATTTCCGCAACCAAGCCTTCAAAAGAGGTGCGGCTTTCACTGCTGGATAGAACAAGAACATACCTTTACATAGATGCATATATCTTGAACATTATTTGTCGTCTATTTTTTCGAAAAAATCGTGGGCTAACCCCTTATCTAAAATAAATAATTTTTTCAACATTGTCTCCGACCCCACCGATATACACATCAAAAGAAAGGTATTTTCAGGCTCTACTCACATCTGCAAACCAAAAGCTCCTGTGAGCTCTAGTTTCCGAAATATTTGTGATAAACCTTCAAAAGAGGTGCGGCTTTCACTGCTGGATAGAACAAGAACATACCTTTCCATAGATGCATATATCTTGAACATTATTTGTCGTCTATTTTTTCGAAAAAATCGTGGGCTAACCCCTTGTCTAAAAAAAATATTTTTTCAACATTGTCTCCGACCCCACCGATATACACATCAAAAGAAAGGTATTTTCAGGCTCTACTCACATCTGCAAACCAAAAGCTCCTGTGAGCTCTAGTTTCCGAAATATTTGTGATAAAGTGAAATTACAGAATTTCGACCAGGCTGATGACAAATTTTCTGTCGATGCGTTTATTTCCGCAACCAAGCCTTCAAAAGAGGTGCGGCTTTCACTGCTGGATAGAACAAGAACATACCTTTCCATAGATGCATATATCTTGAACATTATTTGTCGTCTATTTTTTCGAAAAAATCGTGGGCTAACCCCTTATCTAAAATAAATAATTTTTTCAACATTGTCTCCGACCCCACCGATATACACATCAAAAGAAAGGTATTTTCAGGCTCTACTCACATCTGCAAACCAAAAGCTCCTGTGAGCTCTAGTTTCCGAAATATTTGTGATAAAGTGAAATTACAGAATTTCGACCAGGCTGATGACAAATTTTCTGTCGATGCGTTTATTTCCGCAACCAAGCCTTCAAAAGAGGTGCGGCTTTCACTGCTGGATAGAACAAGAACATACCTTTCCATAGATGCATATATCTTGAACATTATTTGTCGTCTATTTTTTCGAAAAAATCGTGGGCTAACCCCTTGTCTAAAAAAAATAATTTTTTCAACATTGTCTCCGACCCCACCGATATACACATCAAAAGAAAGGTATTTTCAGGCTCTACTCACATCTGCAAACCAAAAGCTCCTGTGAGCTCTAGTTTCCGAAATATTTGTGATAAAGTGAAATTACAGAATTTCGACCAGGCTGATGACAAATTTTCTGTCGATGCGTTTATTTCCGCAACCAAGCCTTCAAAAGAGGTGCGGCTTTCACTGCTGGATAGAACAAGAACATACCTTTCCATAGATGCATATATCTTGAAAATTATTTTTCGTCTATTTTTTCGAAAAAATCGTGGGCTAACCCCTTGTCTAAAAAAAATGATTTTTTCAACATTGTCTCCGACCCCACCGATATACACATCAAAAGAAAGGTATTTTCAGGCTCTACTCACATCTGCAAACCAAAAGCTCCTGTGAGCTCTAGTTTCCGAAATATTTGTGATAAAGTGAAATTACAGAATTTCGACCAGGCTGATGACAAATTTTCTGTCGATGCGTTTATTTCCGCAACCAAGCCTTCAAAAGAGGTGCGGCTTTCACTGCTGGATAGAACAAGAACATACCTTTCCATAGATGCATATATCTTGAAAATTATTTTTCGTCTATTTTTTCGAAAAAATCGTGGGCTAACCCCTTGTCTTAAAAAATAATTTTTCAACATTGTCTCCGACCCCACCGATATAAACATCAAAAGAAAGGTATTTTCAGGCTCTACTCACATCTGCAAACCAAAAGCTCCTGTGAGCTCTAGTTTCCGAAATATTTGTGATAAAGTGAAATTACAGAATTTCGACCAGGCTGATGACAAATTTTCTGTCGATGCGTTTATTTCCGCAACCAAGCCTTCAAAAGAGGTGCGGCTTTCACTGCTGGATAGAACAAGAACATACCTTTCCATAGATGCATATATCTTGAACATTATTTGTCGTCTATTTTTTCGAAAAAATCGTGGGCTAACCCCTTGTCTAAAAAAAATAATTTTTTCAACATTGTCTCCGACCCCACCGATATACACATCAAAAGAAAGGTATTTTCAGGCTCTACTCACATCTGCAAACCAAAAGCTCCTGTGAGCTCTAGTTTCCGAAATATTTGTGATAAAGTGAAATTACAGAATTTCGACCAGGCTCATCACAAATTTTCTGTCGATGCGTTTATTTCCGCAACCAAGCCTTCAAAAGAGGTGCGGCTTTCACTGCTGGATAGAACAAGAACATACCTTTCCATAGATGCATATATCTTGAACATTATTTGTCGTCTATTTTTTCGAAAAAATCGTGGGCTAACCCCTTGTCTAAAAAAAATAATTTTTTCAACATTGTCTCCGACCCCACCGATATACACATCAAAAGAAAGGTATTTTCAGGCTCTACTCACATCTGCAAACCAAAAGCTCCTGTGAGCTCTAGTTTCCGAAATATTTGTGATAAAGTGAAATTACAGAATTTCGACCAGGCTGATGACAAATTTTCTGTCGATGCGTTTATTTCCGCAACCAAGCCTTCAAAAGAGGTGCGGCTTTCACTGCTGGATAGAACAAGAACATACCTTTCCATAGATGCATATATCTTGAAAATTATTTTTCGTCTATTTTTTCGAAAAAATCGTGGGCTAACCCCTTGTCTAAAAAAAATGATTTTTTCAACATTGTCTCCGACCCCACCGATATACACATCAAAAGAAAGGTATTTTCAGGCTCTACTCACATCTGCAAACCAAAAGCTCCTGTGAGCTCTAGTTTCCGAAATATTTGTGATAAAGTGAAATTACAGAATTTCGACCAGGCTGATGACAAATTTTCTGTCGATGCGTTTATTTCCGCAACCAAGCCTTCAAAAGAGGTGCGGCTTTCACTGCTGGATAGAACAAGAACATACCTTTCCATAGATGCATATATCTTGAACATTATTTGTCGTCTATTTTTTCGAAAAAATCGTGGGCTAACCCCTTGTCTAAAAAAAATAATTTTTTCAACATTGTCTCCGACCCCACCGATATACACATCAAAAGAAAGGTATTTTCAGGCTCTACTCACATCTGCAAACCAAAAGCTCCTGTGAGCTCTAGTTTCCGAAATATTTGTGATAAAGTGAAATTACAGAATTTCGACCAGGCTGATGACAAATTTTCTGTCGATGCGTTTATTTCCGCAACCAAGCCTTCAAAAGAGGTGCGGCTTTCACTGCTGGATAGAACAAGAACATACCTTTCCATAGATGCATATATCTTGAAAATTATTTTTCGTCTATTTTTTCGAAAAAATCGTGGGCTAACCCCTTGTCTAAAAAAAATGATTTTTTCAACATTGTCTCCGACCCCACCGATATACACATCAAAAGAAAGGTATTTTCAGGCTCTACTCACATCTGCAAACCAAAAGCTCCTGTGAGCTCTAGTTTCCGAAATATTTGTGATAAAGTGAAATTACAGAATTTCGACCAGGCTGATGACAAATTTTCTGTCGATGCGTTTATTTCCGCAACCAAGCCTTCAAAAGAGGTGCGGCTTTCACTGCTGGATAGAACAAGAACATACCTTTCCATAGATGCATATATCTTGAAAATTATTTTTCGTCTATTTTTTCGAAAAAATCGTGGGCTAACCCCTTGTCTTAAAAAATAATTTTTCAACATTGTCTCCGACCCCACCGATATAAACATCAAAAGAAAGGTATTTTCAGGCTCTACTCACATCTGCAAACCAAAAGCTCCTGTGAGCTCTAGTTTCCGAAATATTTGTGATAAAGTGAAATTACAGAATTTCGACCAGGCTGATGACAAATTTTCTGTCGATGCGTTTATTTCCGCAACCAAGCCTTCAAAAGAGGTGCGGCTTTCACTGCTGGATAGAACAAGAACATACCTTTCCATAGATGCATATATCTTGAACATTATTTGTCGTCTATTTTTTCGAAAAAATCGTGGGCTAACCCCTTGTCTAAAAAAAATAATTTTTTCAACATTGTCTCCGACCCCACCGATATACACATCAAAAGAAAGGTATTTTCAGGCTCTACTCACATCTGCAAACCAAAAGCTCCTGTGAGCTCTAGTTTCCGAAATATTTGTGATAAAGTGAAATTACAGAATTTCGACCAGGCTGATGACAAATTTTCTGTCGATGCGTTTATTTCCGCAACCAAGCCTTCAAAAGAGGTGCGGCTTTCACTGCTGGATAGAACAAGAACATACCTTTCCATAGATGCATATATCTTGAAAATTATTTTTCGTCTATTTTTTCGAAAAAATCGTGGGCTAACCCCTTGTCTTAAAAAATAATTTTTCAACATTGTCTCCGACCCCACCGATATAAACATCAAAAGAAAGGTATTTTCAGGCTCTACTCACATCTGCAAACCAAAAGCTCCTGTGAGCTCTAGTTTCCGAAATATTTGTGATAAAGTGAAATTACAGAATTTCGACCAGGCTGATGACAAATTTTCTGTCGATGCGTTTATTTCCGCAACCAAGCCTTCAAAAGAGGTGCGGCTTTCACTGCTGGATAGAACAAGAACATACCTTTCCATAGATGCATATATCTTGAACATTATTTGTCGTCTATTTTTTCGAAAAAATCGTGGGCTAACCCCTTGTCTAAAAAAAATAATTTTTTCAACATTGTCTCCGACCCCACCGATATACACATCAAAAGAAAGGTATTTTCAGGCTCTACTCACATCTGCAAACCAAAAGCTCCTGTGAGCTCTAGTTTCCGAAATATTTGTGATAAAGTGAAATTACAGAATTTCGACCAGGCTGATGACAAATTTTCTGTCGATGCGTTTATTTCCGCAACCAAGCCTTCAAAAGAGGTGCGGCTTTCACTGCTGGATAGAACAAGAACATACCTTTCCATAGATGCATATATCTTGAAAATTATTTTTCGTCTATTTTTTCGAAAAAATCGTGGGCTAACCCCTTGTCTAAAAAAAATGATTTTTTCAACATTGTCTCCGACCCCACCGATATACACATCAAAAGAAAGGTATTTTCAGGCTCTACTCACATCTGCAAACCAAAAGCTCCTGTGAGCTCTAGTTTCCGAAATATTTGTGATAAAGTGAAATTACAGAATTTCGACCAGGCTGATGACAAATTTTCTGTCGATGCGTTTATTTCCGCAACCAAGCCTTCAAAAGAGGTGCGGCTTTCACTGCTGGATAGAACAAGAACATACCTTTCCATAGATGCATATATCTTGAAAATTATTTTTCGTCTATTTTTTCGAAAAAATCGTGGGCTAACCCCTTGTCTTAAAAAATAATTTTTCAACATTGTCTCCGACCCCACCGATATAAACATCAAAAGAAAGGTATTTTCAGGCTCTACTCACATCTGCAAACCAAAAGCTCCTGTGAGCTCTAGTTTCCGAAATATTTGTGATAAAGTGAAATTACAGAATTTCGACCAGGCTCATCACAAATTTTCTGTCGATGCGTTTATTTCCGCAACCAAGCCTTCAAAAGAGGTGCGGCTTTCACTGCTGGATAGAACAAGAACATACCTTTACATAGATGCATATATCTTGAACATTATTTGTCGTCTATTTTTTCGAAAAAATCGTGGGCTAACCCCTTATCTAAAATAAATAATTTGTTCAACATTGTCTCCGACCCCACCGATATACACATCAAAAGAAAGGTATTTTCAGGCTCTACTCACATCTGCAAACCAAAAGCTCCTGTGAGCTCTAGTTTCCGAAATATTTGTGATAAAGTGAAATTACAGAATTTCGACCAGGCTGATGAAAAATTTTCTGTCGATGCGTTTATTTCCGCAACCAAGCCTTCAAAAGAGGTGCGGCTTTCACTGCTGGATAGAACAAGAACATACCTTTCCATAGATGCATATATCTTGAAAATTATTTTTCGTCTATTTTTTCGAAAAAATCGTGGGCTAACCCCTTGTCTTAAAAAATAATTTTTCAACATTGTCTCCGACCCCACCGATATAAACATCAAAAGAAAGGTATTTTCAGGCTCTACTCACATCTGCAAACCAAAAGCTCCTGTGAGCTCTAGTTTCCGAAATATTTGTGATAAAGTGAAATTACAGAATTTCGACCAGGCTGATGACAAATTTTCTGTCGATGCGTTTATTTCCGCAACCAAGCCTTCAAAAGAGGTGCGGCTTTCACTGCTGGATAGAACAAGAACATACCTTTCCATAGATGCATATATCTTGAACATTATTTGTCGTCTATTTTTTCGAAAAAATCGTGGGCTAACCCCTTGTCTAAAAAAAATAATTTTTTCAACATTGTCTCCGACCCCACCGATATACACATCAAAAGAAAGGTATTTTCAGGCTCTACTCACATCTGCAAACCAAAAGCTCCTGTGAGCTCTAGTTTCCGAAATATTTGTGATAAAGTGAAATTACAGAATTTCGACCAGGCTCATCACAAATTTTCTGTCGATGCGTTTATTTCCGCAACCAAGCCTTCAAACGAGGTGCGGCTTTCACTGCTGGATAGAACAAGAACATACCTTTACATAGATGCATATATCTTGAACATTATTTGTCGTCTATTTTTTCGAAAAAATCGTGGGCTAACCCCTTATCTAAAATAAATAATTTGTTCAACATTGTCTCCGACCCCACCGATATACACATCAAAAGAAAGGTATTTTCAGGCTCTACTCACATCTGCAAACCAAAAGCTCCTGTGAGCTCTAGTTTCCGAAATATTTGTGATAAAGTGAAATTACAGAATTTCGACCAGGCTGATGACAAATTTTCTGTCGATGCGTTTATTTCCGCAACCAAGCCTTCAAAAGAGGTGCGGCTTTCACTGCTGGATAGAACAAGAACATACCTTTCCATAGATGCATATATCTTGAAAATTATTTTTCGTCTATTTTTTCGAAAAAATCGTGGGCGAATTAATACACTTAAAGAAGTACCTACTATACCTGCTCAAGTACCAAATAAAAAACCCCTTGTCTAAAAAAAATGATTTTTTCAACATTGTCTCCGACCCCACCGATATACACATCAAAAGAAAGGTATTTTCAGGCTCTACTCACATCTGCAAACCAAAAGCTCCTGTGAGCTCTAGTTTCCGAAATATTTGTGATAAAGTGAAATTACAGAATTTCGACCAGGCTCATCACAAATTTTCTGTCGATGCGTTTATTTCCGCAACCAAGCCTTCAAAAGAGGTGCGGCTTTCACTGCTGGATAGAACAAGAACATACCTTTCTATAGATGCATATATCTTGAAAATTATTTTTCGTCTATTTTTTCGAAAAAATCGTGGGCTAACCCCTTGTCTAAAAAAAATGATTTTTTCAACATTGTCTCCGACCCCACCGATATACACATCAAAAGAAAGGTATTTTCAGGCTCTACTCACATCTGCAAACCAAAAGCTCCTGTGAGCTCTAGTTTCCGAAATATTTGTGATAAGCCTTCAAAAGAGGCGCGGCTTTCACTGCTGGATAGAACAAGAACATACCTTTCCATAGATGCATATATCTTGAAAATTATTTTTCGTCTATTTTTTCGAAAAAATCGTGGGCTAACCCCTTGTCTAAAAAAAATATTTTTTTCAACATTGTCTCCGACCCCACCGATATACACATCAAAAGAAAGGTATTTTCAGGCTCTACTCACATCTGCAAACCAAAAGCTCCTGTGAGCTCTAGTTTCCGAAATATTTGTGATAAAGTGAAATTACAGAATTTCGACCAGGCTGATGACAAATTTTCTGTCGATGCGTTTATTTCCGCAACCAAGCCTTCAAAAGAGGTGCGGCTTTCACTGCTGGATAGAACAAGAACATACCTTTCCATAGATGCATATATCTTGAACATTATTTGTCGTCTATTTTTTCGAAAAAATCGTGGGCTAACCCCTTATCTAAAATAAATAATTTTTTCAACATTGTCTCCGACCCCACCGTTATAAACATCAAAAGAAAGGTATTTTCAGGCTCTACTCACCTCTGCAAACCAAAAGCTCCTGTGAGCTCTAGTTTCCGAAATATTTACGATAAAGTGAAATTACAGAATTTCGACCAGGCTGATGACAAATTTTCTGTCGATGCGTTTATTTCCGCAACCAAGCCTTCAAAAGAGGTGCGGCTTTCACTGCTGGATAGAACAAGAACATACCTTTCCATAGATGCATATATCTTGAAAATTATTTTTCGTCTATTTTTTCGAAAAAATCGTGGGCTAACCCCTTGTCTAAAAAAAATGATTTTTTCAACATTGTTGCCGACCCCACCGATATACACATCAAAAGAAAGGTATTTTCAGGCTCTACTCACATCTGCAAACCAAAAGCTCCTGTGAGCTCTAGTTTCCGAAATATTTGTGATAAAGTGAAATTACAGAATTTCGACCAGGCTGATGACAAATTTTCTGTCGATGCGTTTATTTCCGCAACCAAGCCTTCAAAAGAGGTGCGGCTTTCACTGCTGGATAGAACAAGAACATACCTTTCCATAGATGCATATATCTTGAAAATTATTTTTCGTCTATTTTTTCGAAAAAATCGTGGGCGAATTAATACACTTAAAGAAGTACCTACTATACCTGCTCAAGTACCAAATAAAAAACCCCTTGTCTAAAAAAAATGATTTTTTCAACATTGTCTCCGACCCCACCGATATACACATCAAAAGAAAGGTATTTTCAGGCTCTACTCACATCTGCAAACCAAAAGCTCCTGTGAGCTCTAGTTTCCGAAATATTTGTGATAAAGTGAAATTACAGAATTTCGACCAGGCTGATGACAAATTTTCTGTCGATGCGTTTATTTCCGCAACCAAGCCTTAAAAAGAGGTGCGGCTTTCACTGCTGGATAGAACAAGAACATACCTTTCCATAGATGCATACATCTTGAAAATTATTTTTCGTCTATTTTTTCGAAAAAATCGTGGGCTAACCCCTTGTCTAAAAAAAATGATTTTTTCAACATTGTCTCCGACCCCACCGATATACACATCAAAAGAAAGGTATTTTCAGGCTCTACTCACATCTGCAAACCAAAAGCTCCTGTGAGCTCTAGTTTCCGAAATATTTGTGATAAGCCTTCAAAAGAGGTGCGGCTTTCACTGCTGGATAGAACAAGAACATACCTTTCCATAGATGCATATATCTTGAAAATTATTTTTCGTCTATTTTTTCGAAAAAATCGTGGGCTAACCCCTTGTCTAAAAAAAATATTTTTTTCAACATTGTCTCCGACCCCACCGATATACACATCAAAAGAAAGGTATTTTCAGGCTCTACTCACATCTGCAAACCAAAAGCTCCTGTGAGCTCTAGTTTCTGAAATATTTGTGATAAAGTGAAATTACAGAATTTCGACCAAGCTGATGACAAATTTTCTGTCGATGCGTTTATTTCCGCAACCAAGCCTTCAAAAGAGGTGCGGCTTTCACTGCTGGATAGAACAAGAACATACCTTTCCATAGATGCATATATCTTGAACATTATTTGTCGTCTATTTTTTCGAAAAAATCGTGGGCTAACCCCTTGTCTAAAAAAAATAATTTTTTCAACATTGTCTCCGACCCCACCGATATACACATCAAAAGAAAGGTATTTTCAGGCTCTACTCACATCTGCAAAACCAAAAGCTCCTGTGAGCTCTAGTTTCCGAAATATTTGTGATAAAGTGAAATTACAGAATTTCGACCAGGCTCATCACAAATTTTCTGTCGATGCGTTTATTTCCGCAACCAAGCCTTCAAAAGAGGTGCGGCTTTCACTGCTGGATAGAACAAGAACATACCTTTCCATAGATGCATATATCTTGAACATTATTTGTCGTCTATTTTTTCGAAAAAATCGTGGGCTAACCCCTTGTCTAAAAAAAATAATTTTTTCAACATTGTCTCCGACCCCACCGATATACACATCAAAAGAAAGGTATTTTCAGGCTCTACTCACATCTGCAAACCAAAAGCTCCTGTGAGCTCTAGTTTCCGAAATATTTGTGATAAAGTGAAATTACAGAATTTCGACCAGGCTCATCACAAATTTTCTGTCGATGCGTTTATTTCCGCAACCAAGCCTTCAAAAGAGGTGCGGCTTTCACTGCTGGATAGAACAAGAACATACCTTTACATAGATGCATATATCTTGAACATTATTTGTCGTCTATTTTTTCGAAAAAATCGTGGGCTAACCCCTTATCTAAAATAAATAATTTTTTCAACATTGTCTCCGACCCCACCGATATACACATCAAAAGAAAGGTATTTTCAGGCTCTACTCACATCTGCAAACCAAAAGCTCCTGTGAGCTCTAGTTTCCGAAATATTTGTGATAAACCTTCAAAAGAGGTGCGGCTTTCACTGCTGGATAGAACAAGAACATACCTTTCCATAGATGCATATATCTTGAAAATTATTTTTCGTCTATTTTTTCGAAAAAATCGTGGGCTAACCCCTTGTCTTAAAAAATAATTTTTCAACATTGTCTCCGACCCCACCGATATAAACATCAAAAGAAAGGTATTTTCAGGCTCTACTCACATCTGCAAACCAAAAGCTCCTGTGAGCTCTAGTTTCCGAAATATTTGTGATAAAGTGAAATTACAGAATTTCGACCAGGCTGATGACAAATTTTCTGTCGATGCGTTTATTTCCGCAACCAAGCCTTCAAAAGAGGTGCGGCTTTCACTGCTGGATAGAACAAGAACATACCTTTCCATAGATGCATATATCTTGAACATTATTTGTCGTCTATTTTTTCGAAAAAATCGTGGGCTAACCCCTTGTCTAAAAAAAATAATTTTTTCAACATTGTCTCCGACCCCACCGATATACACATCAAAAGAAAGGTATTTTCAGGCTCTACTCACATCTGCAAACCAAAAGCCCCTGTGAACTCTAGTTTCCGAAATATTTGTGATAAAGTGAAATTACAGAATTTCGACCAGGCTCATCACAAATTTTCTGTCGATGCGTTTATTTCCGCAACCAAGCCTTCAAAAGAGGTGCGGCTTTCACTGCTGGATAGAACAAGAACATACCTTTACATAGATGCATATATCTTGAACATTATTTGTCGTCTATTTTTTCGAAAAAATCGTGGGCTAACCCCTTATCTAAAATAAATAATTTTTTCAACATTGTCTCCGACCCCACCGATATACACATCAAAAGAAAGGTATTTTCAGGCTCTACTCACATCTGCAAACCAAAAGCTCCTGTGAGCTCTAGTTTCCGAAATATTTGTGATAAAGTGAAATTACAGAATTTCGACCAGGCTCATCACAAATTTTCTGTCGATGCGTTTATTTCCGCAACCAAGCCTTCAAAAGAGGTGCGGCTTTCACTGCTGGATAGAACAAGAACATACCTTTACATAGATGCATATATCTTGAACATTATTTGTCGTCTATTTTTTCGAAAAAATCGTGGGCTAACCCCTTATCTAAAATAAATAATTTTTTCAACATTGTCTCCGACCCCACCGATATACACATCAAAAGAAAGGTATTTTCAGGCTCTACTCACATCTGCAAACCAAAAGCTCCTGTGAGCTCTAGTTTCCGAAATATTTGTGATAAACCTTCAAAAGAGGTGCGGCTTTCACTGCTGGATAGAACAAGAACATACCTTTCCATAGATGCATATATCTTGAAAATTATTTTTCGTCTATTTTTTCGAAAAAATCGTGGGCTAACCCCTTGTCTTAAAAAATAATTTTTCAACATTGTCTCCGACCCCACCGATATAAACATCAAAAGAAAGGTATTTTCAGGCTCTACTCACATCTGCAAACCAAAAGCTCCTGTGAGCTCTAGTTTCCGAAATATTTGTGATAAAGTGAAATTACAGAATTTCGACCAGGCTCATCACAAATTTTCTGTCGATGCGTTTATTTCCGCAACCAAGCCTTCAAAAGAGGTGCGGCTTTCACTGCTGGATAGAACAAGAACATACCTTTACATAGATGCATATATCTTGAACATTATTTGTCGTCTATTTTTTCGAAAAAATCGTGGGCTAACCCCTTATCTAAAATAAATAATTTTTTCAACATTGTCTCCGACCCCACCGATATACACATCAAAAGAAAGGTATTTTCAGGCTCTACTCACATCTGCAAACCAAAAGCTCCTGTGAGCTCTAGTTTCCGAAATATTTGTGATAAACCTTCAAAAGAGGTGCGGCTTTCACTGCTGGATAGAACAAGAACATACCTTTCCATAGATGCATATATCTTGAAAATTATTTTTCGTCTATTTTTTCGAAAAAATCGTGGGCTAACCCCTTGTCTTAAAAAATAATTTTTCAACATTGTCTCCGACCCCACCGATATAAACATCAAAAGAAAGGTATTTTCAGGCTCTACTCACATCTGCAAACCAAAAGCTCCTGTGAGCTCTAGTTTCCGAAATATTTGTGATAAAGTGAAATTACAGAATTTCGACCAGGCTGATGACAAATTTTCTGTCGATGCGTTTATTTCCGCAACCAAGCCTTCAAAAGAGGTGCGGCTTTCACTGCTGGATAGAACAAGAACATACCTTTCCATAGATGCATATATCTTGAACATTATTTGTCGTCTATTTTTTCGAAAAAATCGTGGGCTAACCCCTTGTCTAAAAAAAATAATTTTTTCAACATTGTCTCCGACCCCACCGATATACACATCAAAAGAAAGGTATTTTCAGGCTCTACTCACATCTGCAAACCAAAAGCCCCTGTGAACTCTAGTTTCCGAAATATTTGTGATAAAGTGAAATTACAGAATTTCGACCAGGCTCATCACAAATTTTCTGTCGATGCGTTTATTTCCGCAACCAAGCCTTCAAAAGAGGTGCGGCTTTCACTGCTGGATAGAACAAGAACATACCTTTACATAGATGCATATATCTTGAACATTATTTGTCGTCTATTTTTTCGAAAAAATCGTGGGCTAACCCCTTATCTAAAATAAATAATTTTTTCAACATTGTCTCCGACCCCACCGATATACACATCAAAAGAAAGGTATTTTCAGGCTCTACTCACATCTGCAAACCAAAAGCTCCTGTGAGCTCTAGTTTCCGAAATATTTGTGATAAACCTTCAAAAGAGGTGCGGCTTTCACTGCTGGATAGAACAAGAACATACCTTTCCATAGATGCATATATCTTGAAAATTATTTTTCGTCTATTTTTTCGAAAAAATCGTGGGCTAACCCCTTGTCTTAAAAAATAATTTTTCAACATTGTCTCCGACCTCACCGATATACACATTAAAAGAAAGGTATTTTCAGGCTCTACTCACATCTGCAAACCAAAAGCTCCTGTGAGCTCTAGTTTCCGAAATATTTGTGATAAAGTGAAATTACAGAATTTCGACCAGGCTGATGACAAATTTTCTGTCGATGCGTTTATTTCCGCAACCAAGCCTTCAAAAGAGGTGCGGCTTTCACTGCTGGATAGAACAAGAACATACCTTTCCATAGATGCATATATCTTGAAAATTATTTTTCGTCTATTTTTTCGAAAAAATCGTGGGCTAACCCCTTGTCTAAAAAAAATGATTTTTTCAACATTGTCTCCGACCCCACCGATATACACATCAAAAGAAAGGTATTTTCAGGCTCTACTCACATCTGCAAACCAAAAGCTCCTGTGAGCTCTAGTTTCCGAAATATTTGTGATAAAGTGAAATTACAGAATTTCGACCAGGCTGTTGACAAATTTTCTGTCGATGCGTTTATTTCCGCAACCAAGCCTTCAAAAGAGGTGCGGCTTTCACTGCTGGATAGAACAAGAACATACCTTTCCATAGATGCATATATCTTGAAAATTATTTTTCGTCTATTTTTTCGAAAAAATCGTGGGCTAACCCCTTGTCTAAAAAAAATGATTTTTTCAACATTGTCTCCGACCCCACCGATATACACATCAAAAGAAAGGTATTTTCAGGCTCTACTCACATCTGCAAACCAAAAGCTCCTGTGAGCTCTAGTTTCCGAAATATTTGTGATAAACCTTCAAAAGAGGTGCGGCTTTCACTGCTGGATAGAACAAGAACATACCTTTCCATAGATGCATATATCTTGAAAATTATTTTTCGTCTATTTTTTCGAAAAAATCGTGGGCTAACCCCTTGTCTTAAAAAATAATTTTTCAACATTGTCTCCGACCCCACCGATATAAACATCAAAAGAAAGGTATTTTCAGGCTCTACTCACATCTGCAAACCAAAAGCTCCTGTGAGCTCTAGTTTCCGAAATATTTGTGATAAAGTGAAATTACAGAATTTCGACCAGGCTCATCACAAATTTTCTGTCGATGCGTTTATTTCCGCAACCAAGCCTTCAAAAGAGGTGCGGCTTTCACTGCTGGATAGAACAAGAACATACCTTTACATAGATGCATATATCTTGAACATTATTTGTCGTCTATTTTTTCGAAAAAATCGTGGGCTAACCCCTTATCTAAAATAAATAATTTTTTCAACATTGTCTCCGACCCCACCGATATACACATCAAAAGAAAGGTATTTTCAGGCTCTACTCACATCTGCAAACCAAAAGCTCCTGTGAGCTCTAGTTTCCGAAATATTTGTGATAAACCTTCAAAAGAGGTGCGGCTTTCACTGCTGGATAGAACAAGAACATACCTTTCCATAGATGCATATATCTTGAAAATTATTTTTCGTCTATTTTTTCGAAAAAATCGTGGGCTAACCCCTTGTCTTAAAAAATAATTTTTCAACATTGTCTCCGACCTCACCGATATACACATTAAAAGAAAGGTATTTTCAGGCTCTACTCACATCTGCAAACCAAAAGCTCCTGTGAGCTCTAGTTTCCGAAATATTTGTGATAAAGTGAAATTACAGAATTTCGACCAGGCTGATGACAAATTTTCTGTCGATGCGTTTATTTCCGCAACCAAGCCTTCAAAAGAGGTGCGGCTTTCACTGCTGGATAGAACAAGAACATACCTTTCCATAGATGCATATATCTTGAAAATTATTTTTCGTCTATTTTTTCGAAAAAATCGTGGGCTAACCCCTTGTCTAAAAAAAATGATTTTTTCAACATTGTCTCCGACCCCACCGATATACACATCAAAAGAAAGGTATTTTCAGGCTCTACTCACATCTGCAAACCAAAAGCTCCTGTGAGCTCTAGTTTCCGAAATATTTGTGATAAAGTGAAATTACAGAATTTCGACCAGGCTGTTGACAAATTTTCTGTCGATGCGTTTATTTCCGCAACCAAGCCTTCAAAAGAGGTGCGGCTTTCACTGCTGGATAGAACAAGAACATACCTTTCCATAGATGCATATATCTTGAAAATTATTTTTCGTCTATTTTTTCGAAAAAATCGTGGGCTAACCCCTTGTCTAAAAAAAATGATTTTTTCAACATTGTCTCCGACCCCACCGATATAAACATCAAAAGAAAGGTATTTTCAGGCTCTACTCACATCTGCAAACCAAAAGCTCCTGTGAGCTCTAGTTTCCGAAATATTTGTGATAAAGTGAAATTACAGAATTTCGACCAGGCTCATCACAAATTTTCTGTCGATGCGTTTATTTCCGCAACCAAGCCTTCAAAAGAGGTGCGACTTTCACTGCTGGATAGAACAAGAACATACCTTTCCATAGATGCATATATCTTGAAAATTTTTTTTCGTCTATTTTTTCGAAAAAATCGTGGGCTAACCCCTTGTCTAAAAAAAATGATTTTTTCAACATTGTCTCCGACCCCACCGATATAAACATCAAAAGAAAGGTATTTTCAGGCTCTACTCACATCTGCAAACCAAAAGCTCCTGTGAGCTCTAGTTTCCGAAATATTTGTGATAAAGTGAAATTACAGAATTTCGACCAGGCTCATCACAAATTTTCTGTCGATGCGTTTATTTCCGCAACCAAGCCTTCAAAAGAGGTGCGACTTTCACTGCTGGATAGAACAAGAACATACCTTTCCATAGATGCATATATCTTGAAAATTTTTTTTCGTCTATTTTTTCGAAAAAATCGTGGGCTAACCCCTTGTCTAAAAAAAATGATTTTTTCAACATTGTCTCCGACCCCACCGATATACACATCAAAAGAAAGGTATTTTCAGGCTCTACTCACATCTGCAAACCAAAAGCTCCTGTGAGCTCTAGTTTTCGAAATATTTGTGATAAAGTGAAATTACAGAATTTCGACCAGGCTCATCACAAATTTTCTGTCGATGCGTTTATTTCCGCAACCAAGCCTTCAAAAGAGGTGCGGCTTTCACTGCTGGATAGAACAAGAACATACCTTTCCATAGATGCATATATCTTGAACATTATTTGTCGTCTATTTTTTCGAAAAAATCGTGGGCTACCCTTGTCTAAAAAAAATGATTTTTTCAACATTGTCTCCGACCCCACCGATATACACATCAAAAGAAAGGTATTTTCAGGCTCTACTCACATCTGCAAACCAAAAGCTCCTGTGAGCTCTAGTTTCCGAAATATTTGTGATAAAGTGAAATTACAGAATTTCGACCAGGCTGATGACAAATTTTCTGTCGATGCGTTTATTTCCGCAACCAAGCCTTCAAAAGAGGTGCGGCTTTCACTGCTGGATAGAACAAGAACATACCTTTCCATAGATGCATATATCTTGAAAATTATTTTTCGTCTATTTTTTCGAAAAAATCGTGGGCTAACCCCTTGTCTAAAGAAAAATGATTTTTTCAACATTGTCTCCGACCCCACCGATATACACATCAAAAGAAAGGTATTTTCAGGCTCTACTCACATCTGCAAACCAAAAGCTCCTGTGAGCTCTAGTTTCCGAAATATTTGTGATAAAGTGAAATTACAGAATTTCGACCAGGCTCATCACAAATTTTCTGTCGATGCGTTTATTTCCGCAACCAAGCCTTCAAAAGAGGTGCGGCTTTCACTGCTGGATAGAACAAGAACATACCTTTCCATAGATGCATATATCTTGAACATTATTTGTCGTCTATTTTTTCGAAAAAATCGTGGGCCCTTATCTAAAAAAAATAATTTTTTCAACATTGTCTCCGACCCCACCGATATACACATTAAAAGAAAGGTATTTTCAGGCTCTACTCACATCTGCAAACCAAAAGCTCCTGTGAGCTCTAGTTTCCGAAATATTTGTGATAAAGTGAAATTACAGAATTTCTACCAGGCTCATCACAAATTTTCTGTCGATGCTTTTATTTCCGCAACCAAGGCTTCAAAAGAGGTGCGGCTTTCACTGCTGGATAGAACAAGAACATACCTTTCCATAGATGCATATATCTTGAACATTATTTGTCGTCTATTTTTTCGAAAAAATCGTGGGCTAACCCCTTATCTAAAATAAATAATTTTTTCAACATTGTCTCCGACCCCACCGATATACACATCAAAAGAAAGGTATTTTCAGGCTCTACTCACATCTCCGTCTATTTGTATTTGCAAATCATATTGACAGCTCTGATAATTTGGATTTATTTTACTTCAATGTTGCAGCGAGGGTGCTTAGAAACCGAAGACAGAACAAATTGTTTCAAAATTTTCTTCGTTTATTTGAAGAATTGTTTAAATTTGATCACTATCAGTCATTTCGATACGAGTCTATTTCATTTGTGGCAATTATTAAATCCTCAATCTTTGTAAGGTTATAATAATAACATGGTGTCTACTATATGTATTTCAAAATAAAATTCCCTGAATTTCCCTGACCAATCTCAAAAATGTTGTCTGACCAGAAAATATAGTTTTTAAATATGAACACATTAAATATAAACATAAGTTTACTTTGTACAGTAAGTATTAATTTCGCTCTTTAAATGCAGTGATAATACGTAAGTTATATGTACTAGTTCAGAGCTTTAAAGTTAAGTTAATTTGTGATGAATAGATAATTTACAAATAAGAAAACAGTAAATTTAAATTCTAAATGGACTGAACAAATCACGATAATTTTAGTATTAAAAATTCAATACAATTTGGAGAGTTGAGTTCAATTTTACTCGTTCGATTTTTTAGTGCTCAAATGCACTTCAAAACGATACCTGAGTGTTCAGAGCAGACTTTGTTCAGAGCGTGTTCAGAAAGCTCTGAAGACTCAGAGTTTAGTGCTCTGAACAGAAAAAGAATAACGCCTATTATTTAATCACCGGTATCAGCTAATTCCAAAAGTAAGAAACAAAGTTAGTTGCACTTCACATAATTTTCTTACCATATTAATCAGGTATGGCAAAAGATATCAAATGAATTATTTGAACAGAAATGTCAAATGAAATGTTCGTTCATGAAAAAGTTTCTTATATTATAAAATATACAAAAGAATTTCAGCAAATTTTTCCCAGACTTTCCAGTTTAGCGGACACTATGAATAAGGTATCGTATTTTTCTTTATTTGGAAGAGGAGATAAATAAAAAAGCAAATACTTTTATTTAAATTTTTTATTAAGCAAAATGTTATAACTTTTTTTATTTTGCATAAATTTATTGTTTCAGTATGTTTTTTTTTTAATTTTTTTTCTTCAAACAAATAGGTAGGGGGTATAACAACTGGTTAGGGAAGTTAATTACAACGTTATACATAACATAATAATTTAGTACTGGTAATAATATTTTTTATCATTATAAATGAATAATTAAAAAAAAAATAATAAACAAAAATAAAAATTGAACTCTAATTATAATAATAACTTAAAATTATGACTTTTAGTAGGGCTTAAATTAAAATTATTTAAATAATAATATAATAAAAAAAAAGTAACTTGTATTCTTATCTTGATTAGTAAATTTGTTATTCATTTTGTTTTTGTTTTTTCGAATATGTATTTCGGCAGACGACACATTTATTTCCATCGCACAAACAAACTGGCGATTTCATTCATGCAAGGGAAATACCTGTGACTCTCTCTCTTCTTTTTAATTACTTTAAATATTACATATACAATAATTATATGTAAGAAAATGTATAAAAAACGATTACAATGTTTTACCTTAATAAGTTTTAAAGTATTATTATTTTTATGCAATGGAATTATCTAATTATTATATACAACAGAGGCATATTTTTTTTTGTTTTTGTTTTTAAATTCATGAATGTTTTTACTTTGTCTTTTCTTAGTTTTGTTTTGTTTTTTATTTTTTCAATCTTATGTAGTTTCGTTAGTAAATTATTAAGATATATTAGCGCAAGCTTGGAATTTTCCCAGATGTATGTATGTATGTATTTTTTTTTTGAATGTGATTTGTAAAACAATTAATTAATGTGGCGGTACTTAAATTCAAATCAAAACCAATTTGAATAAGATACTGAGAATATAAATTAAGTCGGCGGCGAACGGTGAATTTTTAATTTTGAAAACTTAAATATGCAATCTCACTTGCTTGTAGTTATTTGAGCTTTTTTTGTTTTTGTTTCTGGTTTTTTAAGTAGTTTTTATGTATATATTTTTTAAAATTTTTTATTACATTCAAAGTCTAAATGGTTCTCGCTGATTTATTGGAGTTGTACCACGTGATTTACGTGCTTCAGCAGCTCTTGCACTTGCAGATGTGGGATCTGTTGATCCTTTTCGTGGTGTTTGCATTCCCGATGGTGTTGAACTACCACTGAGATTTTTCCTAAAGTATAACAGAATTAAAGGTTAGTTTTTCTATTTATAATTTAATTTAAAAAATATACAATATGTGTATTAAACATCAAAACACTCAAAAAGTCATCCAATTTGCTTTTGTTATTATTTTAAAATTCATATAGAATGAAAGTTGATATATTTATGTAATTCTGTGACATGCAAAATTTTATATAAGTTTGGTTAAGAAAAAAAGGCAAAGTAATGATTTAGTTGTTAATTTTGTTTTATTTTTTTGAAAAACATAAAACAAAACAAAAATATTAAAAACGAGTAAAAATAAAGCAATCGCCATAAAGATTCGAAAGGCTGTTTTTTGGAAATAAAGGAAAATCAAACTATTTCAAGCTAAACTTGACGAAGAACTTAAGCTAGATGTCTTCAATAAACACTTCCTGAAAAATACCCTACGTTTAAAGTGGAGCAAAGAACTTAAGTGAGGGAGGAGCCAGAGGAGGATTTAAGTGCAGTTTTATCCTCCTAATGAAATTTAACATTAGATTTGGGAGAAAATGGTGTTGTAGTAATTGTAACTTAAACTGAGATTTTGGATGGAGAATATTTGTGGGCTATGTTTGGAAAGAAAAATATGTTTTCTTTAAAAAATTAAGCTGGTTTCTAAAAATTGAGTGAAATCATATTTGAAAAACAAGTTTTTTGTTGTTAAAACTTTTTCAAATCATTCAATAAATGAAACACGATTTTGAAATAGTCAAATTTGTGCTATTATTTTTCGAGTTTAATATCACTCCGAATGGAAGTGGGCAGGTTCGGGCGACATAAGGGACTTGAAAGTAAGGCAAGGGTCTAGCATCTGATTGGCCAGCTGCCAAAAAATTGCCTTCCAATTAAGGCAACTTTATTGGAAAGTTAGTAAAGAAAAATCTCCCTAACTATCAAGTCAATTCCACTTATGTCAAAATGACAGCTAATCATAGTTTTTAATTCAACTGAGAGCTGAACTTTATTACCCTGTGATTGATTTATTTTCTACACAATTCTTTTTAATGTTTTATGTAAAAGGGTTCTTTGTAAAATTGGAACAGGAATAAGTAATATTTCCTTAAAATACAAAACTCAGGTCGAGATGGATTTGTAGCTTGCCTGAGAGGTGTTTTGTAGACAATTATAATAAATTAAAGCCGTCTAGAAAATAAACTTTTCTGAGAATTTTAATTTTCAGAATACTTTAGAAATAACTTGTACTTATTCGTGCCATAAATTTTGTTACAAAACTCTAAGACCATGTTGCCCAAAACATTAATTTGATATAAAATGGTTGTCTTATTTTTCTAAATATTTACATTAATAAGCAATGAACAAATTTCAATTTGGTTTCAATTTCGTTTTGTTACCATGGAGTGATGCGCTAAAGAAAATAGAATCGCAATACTTGCCTAACATATACATAGGTAAGGAATGAGTTCTGGCTAAATTGATATTTTAAAAATCATTGGGTACCACAATAATTTTCGGCGTTCGGATTCGGATTCTCGACCAGTTTACTATATTTTTACAGATCATTTGATAATACCTCGATTCTAAAAAGTTGTTGTAGAAAGATTCAAATGAGCACGAAATATTTTTTTTTTTGTTTTTAACCGTTTAAGAAGTTTATAACAGTTTTTAACAAAGAAAACAATACAATTTATGGGACATTATCATATTATACTAAAGCGGTTATTCTAAGGACCAGTCGTAATCATCACCACGTTTCTGTAATGATTTGATTGAAAGTCCCACTCCCACCTTTTTGAGAAACGAATGTGAAATATGTTTTAACAACCTTTTACCCTTTTCAATAAAAATAGGCGGATTTTTGTAAAGGATTTTGGTAAGACAAACACAGCTTAGACAACAACAAAAGTGCCTTAGAGCCAACATCGTAGGTCTTAGGGAAGCTTTTGGGGGCTCCATATTTGAATCCTTAAAATTATTTTTTGTGGTCAGAATCTTAAGACCGTGGGCGACGCTATATGAAGTTCGATGGCCCCGTTGCAGGACTGACATTAAGGGCCCCCGCAGACTGCAGACTTTTTATCGGCCGATAGTTTGGTCGGCTTCTTAATCAGTATGGAAAGGAATGCAACTATCGGCCGACTGTTTAATCAGTATTGGCGCATACACGCCTGCGCATACATGAAGATTGTTTAGTCGGCCGATAGTTCAGTCTTCAGTTCGCTCTGTGATTTGGCGTCGTGTGCGTGTATTTTGAATATGGCGTCGCCCAAATCAAAATTGTTGATTGTAGAAAGTTCCGTCGAAAAGTTGATTGAAGAAGTCGAGAAAAGACCTGCGCTAGACTAGTTCGAGAATAGTCGGCCGGCTGTTGGATAGTCTGCGCCCTGTTCACCAACTAAACTGTTTAGTTGGCTCGGTGTGCGCACTTTCAGCCCAACCCGACTAAACTATCGGATGATAAAAAGTCTGCAGTCTGCGGGGGCCCTAAAGCTGATCCCAGCCATTTTGAGTGAAACTACTTTTTTAATTAAACTTATATTATGGCCAAATAAATGAAACAAAAATGCATACAAAATATTATACAGATATTGTCTTATGGTGTTTTAAGTTTCTAACAAAACTTACGGCATGAGTAATAAATAAATAATTCTGGCTGCGTCAGGTAACCAACTTAGCTAACATTTTATTTCCATTTAGGTCAAGTACACAAAACATGAAATATTCACGTACAAATGACTTGATCAGGAGAGTCATTATCTAACTTGCTATGAATGTTTCATATATAGCATTTCCTGATTGGAAATCCAGAAGAACAAATAAATGGCCTTCAATAGATCGAAAATTCATAACAATCTGCTTGGATATTGTTATTTTCTTCAGGTGGAAAATTTGTGCCTCTTTTTGTTTTTTATTAAAAGAAATGAATAAAATAAAAACTTTAAAGGAATTCATAGTTTAATTATATTGTTTATTTTTTAGTGCTTACCAAAAACGAAAACACTAAACTCTGACATTGTGGCATTGCAAAAGGTGATGAACATATGAGTATTTAACAATATGGAAAATGATGGTTTTGCACACAATGTCTCTTATATGTATGTACATAAATTGTCATTTTAAAACTTTTGCTTCTTATGTACATTTCATTTTCAATAAATAAAACAAGGCATATATTGTGTTTATGCACATAAACATAAATATACATATATGTATGTATATGCAAAAAACAATAAATAATATTTAAGCAAATCCAAAACTCATTCATCGATATAAAAACAGAAAACAAAACAACAACAAATATTTAAATATATGGCTAGTTGTTGGTAGAGGTGTGGGGGGGGGGTGTAGGAACGGGGACAAAGTATAATTATATAAAAGGAACAACCATAAAAATATATAAACAAACAGAAAACAAAACATCGATTTCACACTTTTCGAATTAAGTACTTGCGTTAATCTTTACCCCAAACTGCTTAAATTATAACTGTTTGTTGTCGAACTAGAATTACTGGATGGCGAGGGAAATGACTTGTCTGTCGATACCTGCCTTATTGGAATCCTTGAGGGGCGGCTTTAATATTGTTATGGAGTATAATGTAAATTTAAATTTTTTGAATTAATTAATTTTCTTTTTCTAAATGAGTTAAGTAGAGAAATATGAATATACTATAATTTAAAAACAAATATAATTAACAAAAGCAAACAAAATGTAAAATTAAGTATTAATATATAAGTTGATGATGATTTAAAATAAAAAATAAAAGTGTGTAAATTAAATAAGAAGACAAACATCACTAAATGCACTTTTTGTTTTACCTATATCGGAAGCCAAAGCCGGTTAATGTTGGTATGCTAGAGGATCTACTCATTCCACCATTGCTGTGATCATGTTTTAATTTTATTTGTTTGTGGTTTGGTTTTAATTCATTGTTAGAATTGTTTAGTATTTTGTAGGTATTTTTTGTTTTTTTTTTTGTTTTAAATTAATTATTTAATAAATTGTTATTTTGTGTTAAAGTCAGTTGATCAATTTTCGCAATGAAATCGTTGTTAATTCGTGCATTAATATTAGAAATGCGGAGATACATAACATAAAATAAAAAAAAAATAAATAAATATTTAAGTAAATAAGTCATAATTCATTTTGTTTTTAAATTATTGAAAAATTAAATTAAAACCATGATGGTATGTTGAAAATATAAATTGAAAGTTATGGAAAAAAAAAATTCGTTTTTATTTTATAGTGTTTGACGATGATCTACCTTGTGGGAGCGGGACTTGCTGATCCAGATGCTGTTTTACGAGTGAGAGTGGAAACACCATTCGTTCTCGATGTTGCTGGTGTTACTGAAAGTCTTGATGGGCGTTGTGCGGTTGAAGTAGGTGTAGATGCTGCTACAGGTTGTCTGCGTTGTGGAATGCGTGATGGGGTTGTTTCGTCTATAACATGATAAAATGATTAATATTAAATTTTTGAGTATATTTAAACAAAAAATAAAAGATGTTACCTGTGCTATCCAATGATAGAGTTGATCCATGCCTTGATGGTGGCTTAGAACCCTGTCGACTTGCAGGTCTTGAATTAGGCTTAGATCCGGCTCTTGATCCTCCTGGTGTCATACCCGTTCGAGGTGCATAAGACACTTTTCTTGATGGGGTATACCTGCCAGATGGCCCTGTCAGACCGCCTTCGTTGTCACTAAGTGAATCTGGGGTCGAAGCTGACAGTGATGATCGTGATGGTCGCGACATTGGTATCGAGCGATTTGTTCGTTCTCGCACCTAAATTTGGCCATTTTGAATTAGTAATATGATTTTTAATTGATTTTTTCGCATCAGTGTTAAAAAGATTTTATGAAAGATGTGAAATGGAATCGATGGGAAAAGAAAAACAAATTACTTTCTTTCCTTTTTTTTTGTTTTTTTCTTTATACGTATATAATCGCAACTTACCCAATGCGTGGAGGGATGACAATGTGGTGCATGTGGACTTAAGGGCACAGAACGACTATTGTTACTGCGCACGAAAACTGTGCCACCTGCTCCCATATGCAAAGGATATGCACACGGTATTTGTTCTTGGGCACGTAGTCGTTCAAAGATTGGCATAAGTTCGGCCAAGTGTTCGTCGGCTATATCATTATAATAATAATAATAACAATCACGAAATACAACAACATTTATGTAAATTAAACCGGTCTATTTATGTAAATATGAAATTTATCATCACACAAAGTCTATGATCATTTAATTTTGTTTTCATCTATTCATTTATTTAAATAATAATAATATTGTTTGCGGTTTGTTTAAAGGGAAATTAATATTACTTTTCGTTTTCAATTTAAAGCCAAACAAAATGCAAGACAAATTTCTTTATTTTTGTTTAATAATTTTGCAACACATTTAAAAAGGCGTTGATTTGATTTAAATTGATTTAATTTATTTTAAAAATCCACATGAGAAACGCAAAGAAAATAATATAAGAATAATTATATATGACAAAACCTCCAATCAGAATACCCGTTTATGAATTAACACTGAACAAGGTGCTTTGTACAACTTAAAAATACCAAATGATTTTTGAAAATATGATACAGCTTGAGTTTTTTTGTTTAATTAAATGTCGATTTTAACTTTAACTTAAAACTCAAAAAATAAAAAAAACAATAAAATTGCATCTAGCAGAATAAAAAAAACCTTTACATCATGCTTTAACAGTAAATAATAAAATTCAAAAATAAAAAAAAAAACGATACGTATTTAACAACATCACACCACACATCATCATCAAAACATCAGTAGTTATTGCTTAGCCTTTTGAGAGCAGAGCTTCAAGACCGAGGGGGATTTTTCTATTTATGCAGCTAAAACAACAATACTTACCAATCAATCAGTTGGACATAATCAATGCCTTGGGATCATAATTTAGAACCGATCGATCCTCTGTAATATCGAAAACTACAGGACCTTGGTTCTTGAATTGGCTTAGAAGAGCAAAGTTGACAACAACAAAAAAAGATTTGGTCCAAATTTTATGTAATGTAAATGAATTTTTTGACAACAAACCAAAACAAAAATTGGTTTCGAAAATGAAAATGAATTGTTCTTAATGTGAGAAAAATGTTTAATTAGGAGGACTTATGGTGATTTTACCTTCATGATGGGACCTTGGCCGCTCATGTATGCGGGTGTAACAGATCCATTCGGGGTTGTAGACGTGGTCGTTGATCGGCGCCTAGTGAATGGCGTCATAGCTTGTGATACTCCGTCGGCCAAAATGAATTGTTCTCGCAGCTCAATGTTAGTGCGTCCCTTAGCTATTTTTTCAATTGATTTTTTTTTTGTTATTTTTGAAATGGGTGGCAGTTTTTGTATTTTTGTTTTTTTTTTTCAAGATGGATGACACATTTAAGTGAAATTTGCATTTGGCAAAGCAGTCGATATACCAGCGTAAAAAAGGCGATACGGTTTTGGGTACCGTTTATAAATTGTTGCCGAAGAAAGCGTGGGAATGGATAAAATTGTAATTTAAGAAAATACAAAACAAAAATTAACAACAAAAAATAATAACGACTCTTATAAAAGAAATTAAGAACAAAAAAAAGAACAATCCAAAGTTATTTTTCTTTTAACAAGTTCAATTGTTTCTAGTGAAGCATTCATTAATGAGCATAATATCATTTTATAAAAAGCAAAGGCAATACAAAAAAAAATTAAAATGTTTAAAACTAATCAAGCAAAAAACAACCATAGTCTGGTTAACCAAAACTTTTAAATTAATAATAATAAAGCGAATGTTATAAATTATTATTATAAATGAAAGGCGAAGTTTAGAAAAAAAAGCAATGGAATGTTTGAGGCTTAACAAAATATGCAGTATGGATTTATGATAAATTTGTTTTTCTTTTCTTATGCTTAAAAAATTATATTCGATGGAGGCTTTCAATATTTTTCATAAAATTATTTCCTATAGAAAACAAAACATTTTTGGAAAACAGTTTTTTTTTGTAGAACGTAAAACCATATTGAATTAATTACACAGAGCTTGAGATTCTTGCAAATACTCTTTTATGTATTTTCATTTGTTTTGGATAAGATCAGTCTTACCATTTGATAAAGCGACTTGAAGAACCAAACAGTAACAGTGGTGACAGACTTATAATAATTTATTTAAGAATAAGACGTGTTAGAAAATTTATCACAAGAGGCAGAATCAATGAAAAAACAGAGATATGCAGCAACTATTTGACAAGGAGTTAATAATAAGTTACGAGCATAAGTTCACTTTTAACCAAGATTATTGATTACATTTCTTCAATTAAACAAGCAAATGGTTTCCTCATTCTACAACTATTTACAAAAATGTAGCAAAGTTAATTAAGGCGAGTATATTTTTATACAAAAAATATGTAATTTGATATTAATATTAATTAATAATGTAAGAATATCAAAACCTCTTAGGCAAACTTTGAGGAAAATACTCATCATTGTGTAGCAACTATCCGAATTTTAATACTACATTTCGATTTTCAATAGACACACGCGGGCGCCTAGTTCTAGTAGCAAGAACATAGAATGCGAAATTTCTATTAGGTCTTCTTTTTGGAAGCCTCATCATAATACAGCTTTTGATTATTTATTTTGACATCAATTAGTAAGGTAAAAGTTCTAATAAACTAGAATAGCCTGTTATTGGGGCACTTTTGAAGGCGCAATCTTTTGACAAGTAAAAGCTACGCTATTCGGAAAATGAAACGAGAAACCCTTTAAAAATGTATTGAAATAGTTAAAAATGTTGAAATTTTGCAGTCATAGTTCGTGGTTAGAAAATTTGCAAGAAAATTTTCCTGACAGTGTTATTTCTCGAAGAAGTGATCACAATTGACTATCGAATCTTGTGACTTAACACTTTTAAACACATGAAAGATAATACTCGTACAATACATACAATCGATTTAATACCTTTAAGATAGAATTATTAGAATCTTGGAGTATTTGTCAATTCCTCGCAAGAGGCACTACTCGTGAAAAAATTGGTCATTGGTCAAAATTTTATGAAAAGGCTACCGTAGCCATTTGACTGATCATCATTGTTTATGGCATATTTTCCTCTTTAAAAAAAAATAAATGTACTCTCTTAAAAATAAGCTTCTTATTGTTTTTACCGCCAGAATAAAAGTTCTATTCAATTTTGTATTTATTAAAAGGAAATAGACAATAACCCTAGACGGATGCGTTAAAAGGGGCTTGGCTCGTAACGGGGACAAGACGAGGTAATTATGCTATGGATAAAGGCATCATTAAAACTTAGATTACAGAGGTATAAGATTTTTGTCAGAAATACAAAGATATAAATTTTGTAAGATGTTTTAGGAGAGGAATATTTTAGTCAAGTGGGTATTGGCAGACGAAATGACAATATGATCCTATTTTTGATTAAAAGATTATTTAGTTGAACTGATATAAATATTCAGTTCCATCAGGAGTGTGCACTAAACATCATTCCACACAAAAAAAATTCCCTTATGTTGAGATTCACAGGAAAAAAAATTCATGTTCTAAAAATGTACGTTATCATGATCATTCTATTCGGGCGAAATCTCAGACATTTGAAAGCTTTGACATTTTACTTAAATTTTAGAGGCGGAGAGGATGACAACAACGTTAAAATTTACGTTTTTCGACTAACTTGCTAGAGGTTTTGTGAAGGAACTTGCCTTGTTTACTAAATAAAGTTGTTAACATCAGAAATGAAATGAAGTTGAAAATGTACTTTCTTGAAATATTTCAGATAACTCCAACCGATTAGAATGATCTCTTAACTGCCTCCTAACAGTTTGACACTGTTTTGCTTTTTCTTTTAACGCAAGTAATAGGATATGCAATTGCAACATTAAACAAATATCAACAGAAACAAATTATTTGTATTTGTCCATTTTAATCAGAATTAAATTCTTGCTGTTAACCAACAACAACAACTGTCAAAATAAAAAATCATATAGTTAGGTTCGTTAAATTTATGAACACGAAAAGACACCATGTTTAAAAACGGATTGGGACTAAATGTCACATTTAGTATATCCGCTCACTCAAAAAGTTTTTTTTTCGATAAATAAATTGGAGAATGACAAAGTGTCGTATCAGTGGTCATCATTTTAAAAGAAAACAGGTTTATTATCTGTTCCCATATCAGAGACGGAAAAAGTATGGAAACCTATTTTCTGAACATACCTATTTTTCGAACTGTAAGTTCTAAATCCGAAGTGAAGGAGAAACTCCTGATAGCCTTTTAAAATCCGGGGAAACAAAAATATTGGAAGTGAAAGATTTTCCCGGCAAAACTTCTAAAAGTGTTGATTTTATATGCACCTTGGTTGGTTAAGGAATTAAAAACCGGCTATTCGAGTCAAGTACACCATTGTCTTCATTTTACCAGTTGAATGATGAAAAGAGTGAATGAAGAGACAAATAAAAATAAAAACATGGCAAATAATAATAATAAAAAAAAAAATAACGCCATGAAGTCAAAACAGATATGCAAAATTTTCAAAATTTGACTGCATCGCCATATAAGAAATATCGTCTTATTTAAATAATTTACACTGACCAGTAGCAGTTTGTTGTTGAATGGCCATTATTTGATCAAGAGTAAATTTATGTAAAACACAACAGGCTTCATGTTGTTTTGGATCGTTTGGATTTGGTATTGGTAAAACTAACGAAACTTTATGTTTTGAAATCATACCAAGATGTCATAATTGTTTACATTTAGTTTTAATATAAAATACCATGATGATGATGATAATGATTTATGAGTGATAAATTACACAGCATGCATAATTATTATTATTGTATAATTTTACAGAAAAATCAATTCAATTAAAATACACGACAGTCGATCAGAGTATTATATTAAATTTGTTTGTTTTCGTTTATTTATTTTTTACACAACAAATGGATTAAGATATTTAAATAAAATATTAATTTTGATTTGGAAAAATAAAACAAGAAAATCAAAGAGGAAAAATGAGAAAAAAAAATTAGATAAAGTCAAATTTTGAAATGGAATAAAAACGATATTATTTATATTCAAATTTAATTTGACGAACCGTTCGTTGGAGCGTGAAAATAGAAATATTAAAAATTTTATTATAAAATTAGAACAGATTTTTTATTTTATAATATATCGTTTTTGTATTTTAATTCTTTTTTGTTTTATGTTTAATTGAAAATAAATAAAATTAAGTAGATATCATATATTTCTCTGTAAAATTCGCAAACATTAATATTTTTTTACTTGTTCAACAATTTTACGTGAGTAAAGCACCTATATTTTGTTTTATTTTGTGCAAGCACCTACTTTGAGTTAATTGTATAATAATAATTTTGTTTTTGTAGACTAAAACACCTTCTTACACAGATTTATTTTAATATTATTTTTTGATATGATACGAGTATAAAGCATGAGTGAAATGGATTCAATTTTGTTGATTTGATTTTAATTTGACAACAAAATTAGATACAAAAAAAAAAAAAACAAAAACAAATTTTTACTTGAACCCCACAATTTAGCTCAACAAAATGTTAATTGCATTGGAATAAAAATAGTAATAATAATAATGAAATAACGCATTTGTGATGGATATTAATCTATGCATGTGTTTTTACTTTTGTAAGAAATTAATTAATTGTTTGTTGATTGTTTTAAAATTTCGTTAGAACAATATTAGAATATGCTAATAATTAATTTTAATTAAAGTTGTTTTTTTGTTTAAGTTTTATTAAATGACCATTTCCTTTGGTTGATTAATATTTTTATATATATTTTTTTTAAGACTATTTTACTAAATGAAATTTTTGGATTGATCATAACTTACCTCGACAAGGATCGTTCTTTTGTAAGAACTCATCCAATGCAACCCAACCGCCTCCAACGCGCACCATCACAGTACTGCGAAGGATGCGAACGAGTCGTAGTTTCTGCGAATCGCCAAACTATGAAGAAAAGAAATGATGCAGAAAATTAGATACAAACATTCTAAAAGAGAGAAGAAGTATTTTGTATGACTTACCCTGTACTTGCCTTCGCCGACTTGGAAAACACGGAATTTTTGTCGACACGTGCAAAGCATAACCAAACGTTTGACTTCATCATGAATCTTATCAGAGTCGTTAGCTGGTTTACGCTCTTGCCAATCTGGTCGAAGTGCCGCAATGAATTCCTGCCAATCGATGAGTCCTTCTCCGTTGCGATCGAATAAGTCGGCTACTGCGCCCATTTCCATTCGAGATGTATCAAATTCTTAAGAAGAAAACATACAATAATTAATATCTTAGAGCTTTTGAGAGCTAAATTGTAATAAACTTACTAGTGCTTAGGATTCCGTCAATGAACACCTCACGTGGTATCAAACCATTATTGTCCTTATCCATTTTTCTGAATAGATCTGTCAATCTTGATTTCTTGTGATTCATGTATTTAAGGAACTACAATAATAAATTTGCATTTAGTTATAAAGGTATCCTAAGATTTCCATCTCAAATAGACTTACCCTCTTCCTCCAGTCATCCCAGCTGAAGCGGCGAACTCGTTCAACATCTTGCAGATAAACGAGATGTTCGTGTAGACGGCGTTGTCGTTCCCACGCCAATAACCACACATGACGCCACTTATCCCATAGAAGTTTTGCTCTTGGTGAACGGAACTCTGCTTCAGGTACATGACTAGCAAATAATATTGTTTAAAAGTTTTAATTAAAAACAAAAACATAATCAAGACAAAACAATTGAAATGGAAATTAATGTAAAAGCAACACTACTCAGATGATGTAAGGAAGTATTCTACAGCAAAATGATAAGAACAAACTCGACATTGACTTGAAGTTTTCTTTTTAGAGAGTTATTTTTTTTTTTTTCTTCAGTGTACAGTGTATACCAATTTATGACATGCCCTTACCTTGGTGAAAATCTTGGACCATAGTGAGGCAAGCGATCTCTATCGGGTGTCTCACGACTTGGTGTCACACGACTAATGGTAATTCGAATTCAAAGCACACAACACACAAATATTACATGAAACAAAATAGAAAAAAAAAACAATATGAAACAGAAATTATGAAATCAAAATTTGTATTAATTAAAACAAAAAAAAAACTAAATATTAAGAAAAATTAGTTTCCACAATATTATGGAAGCTTTTTTTCATGCAATCATTTTATTTTAAATTTGTTTCTTTTTGTTTTTGTTGCTAGTTAAGCAGCCAATTGCAAATAATATTTATATAGAATATGTAAGCTCAAATTTTACTAACCTTTGCTTGCGCATGTTAAGGCCTTGATCACGGGAGCCCTTGAAGCTACATTATTTAAAAAAAAGAACATTTTTAAATTAGCCAGACTCAAACAAAACAAACAATGAATGAGAATTATTATAGAAAATTATGATGAGTGGAAAACAGAGTAGAGGAAGCAGAAAAGCAGTTGTTTTAAGGATATACACATAAAATATTAATGATTCACATTTCGTGTTTTGTGAATTTATATAATTTTTTTTATTTGTTTGATTCTTGTTAGATTGAAAATAAACAAACAAATGTATATTTATAGAAGAGAAGTTATAAATGCATAGGTATAGTTAAGAAAGAACACAAATGTTAGAGAAATAGAAGACATTGACACAATAATAAGTTTGTACATTATTTACACAGCGTCAAATGACATAGATAAACTTAGGAATAAATTCTATATTCTAACTCTAATAAGATATTCCTTTTTTAAAAAATGTTGCTTTAATTGTACATTATTTGGAATTTGATTGTGGTGAGTTGCAAGAGTGATGAGTTTGAATTTGAATGTCTTCATTGTTCTCCATTAGTGAATAAAACTTAAAATTTGTTTTAATAAAATTAAGAGCAATTCATAAGGCCACGGCCACGCAGTAAGCGGCTGAGCGGCTGAGCGGCAAGAGGCTGAGAGGCAACTCTAAGCGACGAAAGGCACTGAGCGACTGCTTTTAAGCGATTAGTAGTTAAAGTCGCGATTGCACACACGAAATTAACAAGTTAATGTTTACTTTGGCCATCTTTACTTCTTGCCGCTCAGAACATTACCAAAAATTAAAACAGGTTTGGTTGAATTTTGTTTCACCGCTCGCTCATTGCGTGGCCGCTTCTATGTGATTTCATATGTTTTATTTTTTTTCCGCTCAGCCGCTTACTGCGTGACCGCGGCCTAACACTGGTCAACCAAATTAAGTTTCTTGTCTTAACCAAAAATTAAATAAAACTTTTCCAAAAATAGAGCTCGTTGCGTGATGGTAAGTGCGTAGGATTGTCATGCTAGAGGTCTTGGGTTTAATCCCTGCCAATGCCACATACATTTTTTATTTCACGGGTGGTATTGCCTCATGAGAGGAATTGAGAAATTCTCTTTCATGCCATGAAAAGCGCTTTCTCAAATTAACCGTTCGAATTCGGCATAAAAATGTAGGTCCCCTCTAACCCTAATATGACTCGTACACATATGTATATGGTTGAAAATCAATAAACCCTAGTTCTCAACGCCACCTTATTTTATTTCGAAAAGATTTTGATGTCCTGAATTTAATATTTTTAGTAAATGCAATTTTTACTGTTTTGAAAAAATTTGTGGCGGCTCCATGTCAACTGCAGTACGACTACCTTTCAGAATGAAACCAAAAACTATATTATCAAGTCATCATAAAAGATAAAGATTATAATATTCAAATCTTACTTCTCATTCTGGCTTTTAACGTTCCTTAGCATAGGATCGATCTTTTAGTTAGTATGTATCTGGGCGTCTTTGTAAGCTTTTTTTTATAATTATTTGTAAAACTAAGCTGACTCGACTTAGTTGTTTAATTTTTAAGGAAGTAGAAATAAGCTATTATATTTGTTTGTTATTTTACAAAAAGGTAGTGTCAAGTTAGTTTTACAATTTTTAATTTTAATCAATTTTCAAATATAAAAACCGGAATACTATGGATCGTTTTTTTTTTGCATTTTCTCACTGTACTATATATTATGGAATCCCAAAAAAAAGTAAAGTTAAAATAACTATCCTAGAAACTAGTTATGAGTCTTCGTTTGACTCTCTATAAAGTTTTAAAAAGTCTGTACACGAATGCCAGATCTGCAAATATTGCCAGATCTGTCACTGAAAAAATTGTCTCGAATGGCTGACAATCGTGTACACACCAAATTAATTTGCAGACAAATGGTTTGGCTCCTAATTTGCAGACAAATATCTGCCAATTAATTTGTAGATATCTGGCAATCGTGTACACGCAAGCTGACAACCGTGTACACACCAAATTGATTTGCAGAAAAATTTGTTCATCAATCATTTTGAAGACAAATTAATTTGCAGATGTGGCAATTGTGTGTACACAAAATTCATTGGGAGATCACCAAATTGTTTTCATTTTCTGACGTTTCTGCAAACGTCTGACAATGAATAAATTTGCAGATGCCGTTTGAGGAACATTTGCAAATTTATTCATTGGCAGACAAATTTTCTGACTGATGCGATGTGTGACAATGAGCTGAAAATAAATTTGCAGATCCAAAATTTGATTTGGTGTGTACACGGTTGGCAGAAAATCTACAAATGTTTGCAGATCTATTGCTAGCTATTTGGCCAAATTAGTTTGTCGACATTGTCAGACAAATATTTGGCAACAGATTTGCAGATGTTTGTAGATATCTGCAAACCGTGTACACACAAATTAAATTTTCAGCTCATTGTCAGCTCATTTTCACACATTGGCAGACGTTTGCAGATCTGACAATGATTGCTGTCAGACCTGGCAATCGTGTACACTAAGCTATACAGAAGACAAAAATTACTGTCCAAATTTCTGTGCCAAGTGGGGAAGTAAATAGAGGATCGGTATTCATTCGATTAATACCGAACCGACAAGTGAGGGGAAACTACTTTATACGTTCGTGGTTTTGAAAAATTCCGTTTTAAAGTTAATTTTTGATGCTGATTTTGAATCGGAAATTCAACTTTTACAAGTTTTTAACGTTATTATTGTATTTTTTAAAATATAGTTTAAATACTTTGATGTATTGATGTATAAACCTTGTTTGGATTACAGAAAAAAATTAGCTGTTTTTGCTTTTTTCTAAAAACAGTTTTAGTATTAATTGAAAACAATTTTCAATTTGACGGCAACAAAACTTACAGTTGTAGACTTGTGTTACCGATAAGTACCAAAAATTACAATACACATTTTTATTTATGTTGCCCTTTTGTAAAATTTAAAAATGCAACGACAAACTAAGGTAAAAAGAAGTTTTTGTCTAATTGTAAGGATGCAAATTTAAAATATCGAAATATTTATGTAAGTAATCGAAATTAGATAGAAGAACATGTAGCAAATGATGATAACACAAAGGAAATTAATTTCGAGTGATTGACTCCTCATATTTTTAGTCGCAATGTTGGATTATCTCTTTTTTTTTAATTTCAAATTCAAGTTCATCACACTCAATTGGGTTTGGTTTACTTGTCACTTACCAATGACAACAAATTAATGGTAACAAAAATCACTCAACACCATTAACAAGATTGATTAATGTACACTGCTAGATGATAAATTTTGTTATTTGCTTGCGCTTGCGGATGTTAGACAAAAATATACATTTAAACATTAAATTAGTGAAAATGGGCAGTCGTTTAGTAAATTATACAATTCTTTTTATTATTTGAACGAACCTTTGCCGTCTCATTGCGCCGGCATCTGGAGATTGTTCGCGTAGATCGTGTGTTGATCCTCGACTGTATTTTATTTAACCCATGTTTTTTTTTGTTTTTAATTTACAAACATTTATACACAAAAAATAATAAATAATATTTTCAATTTTTTGTGTGAATTGATAATATCCAGGTTGATTGTGTTCGTGGTAAAAAAGAGTGCAGTGAAACACAATATAATGTCGACAGTAGAATTCACAAAGACAAGAAATAAATATAATAAAAATAAAAATATAGTAAACGAAAATAAAACAAATATACAAAAAAATAAAAATAAAAATAAAATCAATATTTTCATCAACAAACAAAAATACATTTTCAAAATTCATTCAAAGGATTTTTCTTTCTTTTTTTTAAATTCAATCAATTTGTTTGTACTTACACTGGAGTCTTTGCATTGCGAGACATTTTGCGTATATCTCGGCTGCCAGGAGGCAATTGTTTGGGTTTGCAAGCTCTGTCAACCTCGACTTGGCGACGTGCAGTATTTTCCATGAACTCTTTGTGGTCCTCGATAAGTTTTTCTAATGGAGGAATTTCTTCTGGCAATGGTTCGCGTTCAAGATCTAAACAAAGAACAAACAAATTTAATATCTTAATTTTATAGATAGAAAAAAAAAAGAACTTACTCAACAATGTTGATTCAAGTCCATTCAACCATGCCAAGAGATCTTCGATATTTTCATCCAGATCCTTAAGCGATTGCAAATGTTGTTCAAGTTTTGCTTCGCGATTAACAGCCCATTGGGAGATTTCATCCCAACGAGTTTGAATGATTTGAAGCCAATTCTTGATGATCGGAATGGCATCTGGATAAGCTTTGTCGATAATCTCTTGGGCAAGTTGGAATGTCTCTTCCTTTTGCACAACACGTTTACGCAGGTCCTTCATGAAGTCTGTGTGAATTTCGAGCAGATCGCGGGCAATCTTTTCGTCATCGGGTGGATTCTTAGCATAGCGAAGTTTGTTCTCAGCATGATCCAGCCAGTCGAAGAGAGCTTGTACACCGGTGTTGAGGCGTTCGGCGTCTTTCAATGCTTGTCTCAATCGATCACCGCGTTTCGATGTTGCATCTTTTACATCGTCCCAAAGAGATTGCAATTCATCAAGTGACTTGGCGATATCTGCATTGCTTGGTGATTTTTCCAAATCACGTCCAGATTTCATAACACCCTGCATTTGAGCTTGTCTCTTGAGCAAATCTTGTTCAAGGTGCTTGTGGTGATCACATAGTCCACTAACAGTCTCAAAGTCTCCATGAACTGGTCCGTTGTCGGATAGGCGAGATTTTGTTTTCTTCAACCAGTCTAATAGTTCTTGTAACGCATCAGAGAACTGTCCGGATAGCAAGAGTGCTTCTTCGAGTTTCCTCTGACGATCCACACTCTTAGACCATACCCGAGTCCAGGTCTCCTTAAGTTCACTAAGCATCTTATTCAAGACAGGTTCGTCTGATTTAGGTGCCCTATCCATGAGATTCTTTCCAGCACGCATTGTTCCATCATACTGTTGTTGTTTGCCGTTCAATTGACGGTGTGTTTCCTTCAACTTGAGGATGTGTTTCTTGATCTTTTGTGGATCCTTCGATGAGGCTGCTTCTTCAGTCAAACGATCGAGTATTTCTTCGACTTCCTGCAACCATTGAAGCATGCCAGACCAGGCGTCATTGAATTCACGAGCCTCCTTATAGCCGTGATCAAGGGCGCGAGTGCGTTCAGCTGCTTTACTTACAACACGCTCCCACCGATGTTGGACCGAAACTAGGAGATTCTTGATTAGAATAACGTCTTGTTTTTGACTAAAGTACTTGAGATGAGTTCCCTTTTTGTCTAACAAAAGCATAGCTTCACGATGAGTACTGACATCCTTCTGAAGTACTTTGTGTTCTTCAATTTGAACCTGAATAGTTTCCAGAACTCTCGACACAGCCGACGAACTACTTAGTTGTTTCTCAGCTTGAGTTAGCCATTCAACAAATGCCTGCAGTGTGTCATGGAATTCAGTTGCTTCCTTGAGAGCAATTTCGAGTTTGATCTTCTTGTCTGAAGCACGCGAGATAACTGCATCCCAGCGTTGTTTGAGTGTGCGCAGGGTATGCTGTAAATTGCTCGAAGGTACCTTCATTTGGTTTTGACGTTTGATATAATCTTGGCCCTGAGCTTGAATTGTTTCCACCTTGGCACGATTTTCTTCCAACTCATTGTAGATTTCCATAAACCTCTCAAGTTGTTCAGTAGCTGTTTCTGGTAGCCCACCAACTGGTTTGCTTGTTCCAATAACACCATCTACATCGCCCAACCATCCTAAGATGTCTTGAACCTCAGCAATGAAACCTTGGGCTTCACGCAGCGCTTCTTCCAATTCGTGTTGGCGATCTGAAGATTTTTGAATCAAAGAACGCCATTCATCGTTAAGTTTACGTAGTTTCTCTTGCGTCGCTGAAGCTTCAACAGAACCCTTTTCTGATTCAATTAGACGCCGTCCGGCATCAATAAGAGTATCAACGGAACTTTGGTGAGCTTGAATGTCATTGGCAAGAACCTTTAACTTAGCAAGTTCAACTTCAAGTAATTGTGGATCACCAGGAATCTAAAAATGCAAACAGGTAATATATTTGTACTATGCTTTCCATAGTGACGTTCTTGTTTTTAAACTTACTGGTTTGAGCTGGTCTAGAGTTTTGTCAGTCTTGTCAATCCAAACAAGCAACTCATTGAGTGCATGTTGGAATTGTCCAAGATGTAAAAGAGCATGTTCCAATTGCTTTTGACGCTCTACCATACCGCGCAATAGATTCTCCCATCGGCGATTTACTGTAGCCAAAGGCTCCTTGATCGATGCTGCTTGTTCTGGAGATGTTCTTTCTGTCAATTCGGATGCTTGTCTGTTGAAAAAAATAGGAAAATATTAGAATTTAAACTTAATCGGAATACAAAATAAGTACGTTTAGAAAAATAAGTCTCAAAACTTCACAAACAAAAAGAAGTACAATACAAAACAGTAAATTACATGCAAAAAACGTTTTAGAAGTAAGTTTTTGAAAAATTGGCTTTGAATTTTTTAAAAAGCTTTTTTTTTAATACATATTTTGATGTGAAATAAGCTGTGGAAGTGAAGCTTCAATTATGTTGACGTTAAAGTAAACAATTTTAATGTAAAAATAAAGCAGTTCATTTTTGTTCTTTTAGTTAAAAGCTTCATTGTACCTCATTGGGCGCCATTTTAAAAGCTTTAATTTGTGGTAATTTTATATGTAAGCTTTATATTCTAGCCAAAATACAACACTTTAAAACTTATAATTACATAAGACAACACATCGAATTATGATATTATGTACATATATGTACATATGTACATAATGCCGGTGGAATTTTAAATAAAATAACATTGAGAAATGATAAATGTAGCAGTTGAAACATTTTGTTGGGCGCCATTTAATCAAAAATGTATGTATATTAATTTGAAGGCATCGAAATATCACGAAATTGACAATATTCCGCATGTTGATGGAATCATTTACAAAGAATAATAAATATCTAACGTCAACCATCCGTAAAATGTTTTTTGTATGTTAGTCTCTTTTAATAAAATCAATTTAAAAAAAAAAAACAAATATTATTTCAAGTTATTGAAATCTTTCGTCGGGCGCCATTTAAAATTTCAAAATATAAATACAAATACTGTTTTTTTTTAAAAAAGATGATTTTTCAAGCAATATCTCCTAAATTTTGGAGTATTGCAAGTTTATGTAAAGTGATGCAGAAGAATATTCTTCATCGATTTACTTAAGTGACAGTAGGGCAGTAATGGATGGAAAGCAAGCTTGAAGAACTAATGATCTATTTAGACTTTAACACTTCAACTTTTTAGTTTTTGCACAGACAATTTATTAAGAATAAAACCTAATCATAAAAAGCACTCGGTAAAATATCATGCAACCAAGTAACAATCAACAAATCTATGAGTATCAATGAAAAATGTTTTTTTTTTTAATTTTTGTATAATCATAATTTATCTTGCCTTTCCAGAGATCTGTAGTTGCAGGTGAATATATTTGATTGAGATTGAGAAATTATTTGTGAATCGTTTCGAGAGCAAAATAAAGAATATAAATAAATGTGTGTTTGTAATATGAAAACATAAATGTTTAAATAAGAAATAGGTACATTTTTTAAAAGTAAATTAATCAACATTACCTATTTAGTGCTTCTACTTCGACCATATGCGGATCTACTTCGTCCTTGAAACGCTTCAATTGTTCAATTTGTTTCTTGACGGCATCAATATCGGAACCGATAGCTCCTAAGCCACCAAAGCGTTCTTCGGCTTTGGTCAAGAATTTCAATAGATTTTGTAGAGTTTCATGGAATTCCATGGCCTTCTCCATGGCATCGATCAGGTTTTCTTCACGTCTGGCGTATAGAGCTGTGATATTGTCCCAGGCATTGTCCAGATCTTCAATGTGTTTCTTGACCTCGGGTTTGTCTGGTTCTCCACACAGAGACATCAAATTGTTACCTGTGCGTCGGACTTCTTCGACTTCTGGTTTGGTTTGGTCAATTTCATGGCGTATCTCTTGTAATGCAACTTGTTGCTTCTTGATGTCTTGTGGTTGAGCAGCGGCTGGTTCTTGGGAAGAAAGAGTTTCTTCCAAGTCCTTTAGGGTCTTCATAATTGCATTCAACTGCTTCCAGAATTTCTCTGCAACCTTAAGCACATCTTCGAGGGAATTGCCACGTTTCTTGGTGGCTTGTTGGACATCGTTCCATAAGCTGTTGAGTTTCTCCAATTTCTTCTTGATGTCACGCACTGCAGGATCGGATTTGTTTCCTGCCTTTGCAATAACATCATTTGCAGCTCGCTGGACGGCGGCAAATGCTTCGGTACGCTTGTCCAAATCGTCTGCTATCGCTGAGTTATCATCGATTTGCTCACGAATCTTCTGCGGCAAAGCTGATACTGCATCGAGATGATTGACTTGTTCGCAAGTGTTTGCCAATGCTCGGAGCATACCTTCAAGCTTGTCAGAGAACTGACTGGATTCTTGAAGGGCATTTTCCAGAGCTTGTTGACGCTCACGCAGCTCAGTACGGAGTGCAGCATAGCGGGAGTTATCTGAATCTAAGATTTCGTTTATTTTCGAGCCGTCATCTTCGGAAACAATCGCTCCCAGAGCTTCTCCGGTCTTGTTGAGTTTGTCCAAAAGTGGTTTGTGTTCGGCAATGGATTGCACAAGGCGTTCGTTCTTGTCTTGTTGAGCAGTGATTTGATCTGGCCTTAAAGCGGGCATACTTAACATTGAAATTTGCTGTTCCATGTCATCCAGCCACACGGCCAAGCCATTGTGTGAATCTGCAAAATGCTCTGATAGAGGAAGAGCTTGCTCCAACACACTTAGACGCTCGCCGCACAATTGCACAACGGTGTCGACGACTTCCTTCAGGTCTTCTAACTTCTCACGCAAAGCTGAGGTGTTCTCGTTTTGTGGCGATTCGCGGAGTACTTTCTTTGCTCCAGCTGTCACATCACGTACACGTCCTTTCTGACTGGAAATATCATCGTTGATCGATCTGTGCTCTTGTAGTTGAGTGCGCACGAGTTTTGGTTCCATGGCAGGCAACTCGGCTTCTCGTAGGCTGGCGTCCATATCTCTGAACCATTCAAGTAGTTCATCAATGTCACCGGTGACTTCTTTAGCTCGTTGATTGCTAAGGTGCAGACGTTCAGCTTTGCGTTGGATTTGCTCGACAATCGAGTCAAATCGACGATTGTCCCTCGTAACTAGGCTTTCAATTGTGGCGGCTCCTTCTCCGGGTGAAATTTGACACAATTGCGGTCCAACTAGATTGACTGTATCGACAACGGGACGCATATCAGCCAATTCTGCTTCCAACCTTAAGATGTCGTTTTGGCGAGGTTCACTTGTTGAGAGTGCACTTTCAGCGCCCTGCATCCAATCAATTAGGCGGCTGTGCGAGTCGTGGAATTGCTGGACGAGTGGCAACGCATTTTGGGCGTTCTTAAGATGATCACCACCCTTGTTGGTAAGTTCACCGTAGCGACGCTGCAGCGAGTCTAGCTTGTCCTTGAGCTGAAGTGCTTCATCATTGGAAATGTGTTTCATGAGTTCCGAACCAGCTTCAACTGTAGATTCAACATTTGGAGCATGGTTTGCAATGCTCTCGTTCAATTCCAAAAGATGATCCATCTGCTCAAGCAGTTTTTCAGTATGCACAGGCACAACTCGGAAGCGCTGAAGTTGCTTCTCCATATTTTCCATCCAGGCTACCAGGTCTTGATAGGTCAGAACAAGATGTCTTAAGCCTTGTCTTGACTCGGCCAACAGCTGACCAACATTATCGCTGGCATCTACCAAAGTTGTGTACCTCTCAGTGATGACACGAACCTTCTCACCCAATCCAACAGCTTCTTCGTCACTGACTAAGTGCATAAGTTGACCGGCAACGTCAGCAAGTTCGGAGAAGTCTGGCTTCTTCGCAATGATTTCATCGTGCAAATGGGCGTGCTCACGAATTCTTTGCTGAATTTTCTCCTCATCCGTAGGAACAAGCTCCATATTCTTAATTGCCCTCTCTGAATTATCCAGCCACTGGTTGAGTGGCGTGAATTTGTCATGGAAATGTTTGGCAACTTCCATGGCTTGCTCCAAGTCTTCTTCACGTTGCTGAGCAGAATCGGTCAGGGCATCGAAACGGTTCATGAGTTCCTTCAATTGGCGTTCAATTCCTGCCTTCTCTGATGAATCGCAATTGCCTGCAACTTCTTGTCCTAGATTAAATAGGGACGACATGGAATTTTGACGATCCAGGAGCATTTTCTTAAGGAATTTCTGTTCCTGTAGCTGAGCTTTCACTACCTTATAATCGGCACTTGGTGGTTTCTGGTTGGCGACCATTTCTTCGGTATCACCCAGCCATTTGGAAAGTCCATCAAGAGCTTCTTGGAATTTGCCAGATTGTAAGAGAGCCACATCCAAGCGGCGATCTCGTTCGTTCAAGCGTTCCTTTAAATCATTCCAACGATCGTTCAATTTTTCCAGGTCTTTCTCAATGGCATTTGTGGAAACACCACTCGAGGCAGATCTAACCAGATCCCTGCCACACTGATTGACTTCATCCACATTGTGACTCAATGGTTCTACTGTGCGATCGCGGAATCGTCTGAAGTCTTCTTGCTGGATTCTGATTTGCTCCAATTCTGAACTTACTGGCTTCATTCTCTTTAATTCGTCACTGAGGTCCTTGATGTCATCCAAAACACCCGACTGAATATCGTAGAACTTCGTTAAATCCTTGAGGGCAACTTGTAGAGTGTCTTCGTGATCACGAGTACGATTCTCCAAGCGAGCTAGAGTCTTCTTCAAAGAAGCCACTTGTTCTCTTGTCTGAACTGTATCTGGGGAGAATCCTGAATCGACCAACACCTCACTAGAGCGTTCAACTGCTCCCAACTGATCTGCCATTCGGTCTAGTTTATCTTGAAGTCCAGCGACTTCATCGATTTGTGCTTGAACCACCTTGATTTCCCGTGCGGGTGGCGAGAGGTTCTCAACCACATTCTCAAGCTCGGTTAGATTGATACCCAAATTCTTGACTTGTTCATTAAATTGGGAAACTGCTGTAGCTGCCGACTGGAGCTCTCCGCAACGATCGTTCAAACGCGACAAAAGCTCAGAGATTCTATCGTCGACGCCATCGACTTCATCTACCAAGTGATCAGCATCACCACCAGCGGCACGAGCTTCAGATGAAATATCCTTAGCCAAAGCACGCAGTGATTGTAAGGGCTTCTTAAGGTTGGTGACTTCTTCTTTGATGGCCTTAACACGGTCAAGAAGTTTGGCATCTTTGGCGGCACCTCCAAGTGCATCATGGGCAGCCAAACGGTCTTCGCAACGACCAACGGAGTGGTCGAGATTCCTTAGCTCATCATTGAAATCTCCCAGGCGACGAGAGCATGTTTCGATTTCTTGGGCTCGTGAAAGTAAATCGTTGTTTAGTTTCTCCCATCGTTCTTTCATGTCTTGCAGCTCGGCCTTGATTGGGTCTTTGTCAACATCGCAACTGGCAAGGAAGGTATCTCCCAAGCCCTTCGTGTTTTCATATTCTCCAGTTTTCTTCCAGACTTCACTTCGGAATGCCTGCAGCTCACGAAGCCTAAGCTCCAATTGCACCTTATTAAGGACTCCAGGTCTCAGGTCAGCTAGTTTGTCCTCAGCTCCACGCAACCACGAAAGGAAGGTTTCTGAACTCTGCGAATACTTCTTGCAGTGTTCCATGCAAGTTTGGAGGCGGGTGTGACGATCAACAGCATCACGGCGCAATTTATCCCATTGCTGTTGAATGCGTTCCAGATCACGTTGCACACCACGGTCTTGTGTTGCTCCAGGGCGGCTGCTTAGATCCTTACCCTTGTTGATAAGCATGATAACTTCATGTTCACGAGCCATAACCTCACGGTAAATTGGCTCATGGGTGTCAATTTGGTGTTGCAATGTGGGCTTGTGAGCCGACACCAGAAGCCGATCTGTAAGATTGGCCAACTCGCCTGACAACCAGCCGAGGGTTTTCGAGCAGCTTTCAGCAAATTGACGGCCGTCTCTGAGTGAAGATTCGGTCTCGGCCTTTTTGGTGTCCAATTTCTTTTGCAGTGCTTGATATTGTTTTTCTAAAGCAGCTACACGTCCGTTGACATCCGCTCGCGAAGCTGGATCTCCCAAGATATTGCACAGTGCTGCAGCTGACTGTTCAGCATCGGCCAAAAGTGGCCTTTGGCCTTCAAGTTGTCTTTCCAGATTTTCAATTTTACGTAGATTCTCCTGTGAGTCTCCGTCAAAAGGCAGGGCATCCAAATTATCACTGATATTGATCAATGCGTCACGCAAACGACCAATAGCAGCATCGAACTCCTTGCTGCTGTCTGCAGCGCCTCCGAGGCTGTTTGCACGTTCATCCAAACGTCCCACCAGGTCATCCCATTTACTCTGAACCTCATGGAGTTTCTTCGAAACAGATTGTCCTTCTGGCGATGACTCCTTGAGGTGATCGAGGACTTCATGTCCGATTTCTTGAAGATGACTGAGTTGTGGCTGTTGGGAACGGAATTCTTCGCGCAGTACTTGAACTTGTTGCACTTGGCTTTGGACCATTCTTGGATCGGATGAAATTGGCCCAAGAACTGTCAACATACGTTCCTTGCTGTTTAGCCAATTCTTCAAACTGTCATGTGTGTCCAAGAAGTCACGCAACTGTTCGGAGAAGTTGATGCGGCTCTTACAGAGGTCATTGATGTTCCTCCATTTTTCGACAATGTTGTCGTGTTCTTGACGCAATTGCTCGGCTCCAGGAACGTCAGGCTTGCGACGCAAAAGATCCTTGATTTGAGCCTTGGTTGAGTCTAAAAGGCTCTGTTTTTCGTACATATCCTCGAGAATTTTTCGTGCTTGTTTGGTGCTTCTCTCGGCTTCCTCTTTGTTTGCAATAGAATCTTTAGGCACTTGTCGTTGAATTCTGTCCAAGAATGATGATAGATTCTTTAGACTTTCATTGTGTTTTCTGATTTCATCGGTCAAGCTATCCAGCTCATTTTGACGGTCGTTCAAACGAACCCCAATAAGACTGTAACGATTATTGATTTCGCTAAGTTGTTGCTGAATCGGTGATAACTCGGAAAGCTGGAATCCATCCTGGGAAGATCTGCGGCTACCAAATCCACTGGATCCAGGTGATAGTGGCGACAGAACACCTCCCTTTGTTGGACTTGGACTCCTGGCATCTCCCGACATTCGACGAAGGGGACTAACTCGTTTGATGGGGCTATAAGCAGAACGTTTACGTCCCGGGCTTTCTGGGCGAATAAGTGCATCGTATTGGGCACCCAAATCGTTGACTTTATCGATGGTCGATGCATAGTCTTTGTAGTCCTTGACAATTGGTTTGAGTTCCTCGACTTGTTGACGAATGATATCGAGGTCAACAGCAACTGGTGCCAAAGAGTTGGTCCTGGCTTCAATGCTTGCCAACCATGATAGAACTTGGTCCTTGAGGCTTTCATATGCAATTTGTTGTTCGGCCTTTTGTTTGGAGAGCTTGGCTTTTTCTTCCAGAGTGATATCTAAGTTACGCCATTGTGATTCAAGAGCCTTGACACGGTCTCTGACGACTCCCGTATCAGTGACGTCACGCAAACTGACCAGTTCCTTGCCGTCCCGTACACAGTTGTCAAAGAGGGGACTGATCTTATCCTTTCTGCGTGAAAGTTCAATCATCCTGCGGGCTAGGTCTTCAGTTCCCAGCTGGCTTAGTTCTCTGCTTTCAAGAGATTCCTGCAAAGTAACCACTTCTTGCTCGACGTTAGTGGTTTCATCACTAAACTTGTTCAGCTGCTGCAAAGTATCATCAAGGAATTCTCCTCGCTTGAAGGCTTTATCCAGCAATTTTTCAAACTTAACCGTAACATCATTGAGTTTCATTTCAACCTTCTTGGCAATTCGGGCATTCGATGCTGTGTTCATCAGATGATGGGCAGATGAGGCTACACTGTCAATGCTGCTTTGATGTGATTGAAGATCAGAAAGAAGCGACCTGTGTTCACGAACTTGTTCTTGCAGACGCTCTTTGATTAGAGACGCAGGACGGAATTGCACTTTAAATTTGTCCTCAGCTTGATTGACCCATCCAACTAGACTGTCCAAAGCATCTTGAACACCTTGTGATTGGACTAAGGAAGTATCGAGAAGCTTGCAATGATCACCCAGAGCTTGCAGAAGTTGGTTGTACTTGTCTACGACTTCTTCAACTGGCATCTCTAAAGCGTTAACTTCAGTTGGACTTAATTGACTGCCAAGTGATCGCAACAGCGATGACAAAGATTGTTGGGCGTTCTCTACTAATCTTCCTTGTGACATAAATTCATTGTGCAAAGCCTTGGCTTCGTTCATCTGCTCCTGCACTGTCTGCGGATCGGCACCAACTGGATCATTGAGAATTTGAGAGGCACGTGGTTGGACACTACGTAACCAATCGTTAACCTTCTCCAAAGCATCTTGGTATTCTCGTTGACGTCCACCCAAACCAGATAGACGGTCTGACAGGGCGTTAACGCGATGCATAAGATCCTTGTATTGAGCTGACACAAATGACACTTCCTCACGTATTGGGCTCTCGGCAGTCGATAGCGGAATGACATGGGGCAATCTTTCTGGCAATGTTGTACGGAAATCATTCAATACAACCAAGAACTCTTTGCTCTCATCAACGAACTTTTGAGCAGCCATGGTGATGAATCTCAAATCGGCTTGATGGCCAATTACATCGCTGACAAACTCTCGAATAGAATCCGATTGACTTGATAATCGTGCCAAATCGGACAGTGATCTTTCTTTGTCTTCGAGTGTTCTTCTAGCTGTTTGTAACCAACCGGAAAAGACATCTAATTCGGTGCGGAGTTTGTGCAATTCATCGCGGCCGGATTCCAAACGTTTCAACAAACGTTGTGTACGATCGCTGGCGCGATCAACACGTGACCTAAGTTCTCGGCCAGAATTCTCCAATGTTGTAACTTCAGGAGCTGAGAGTACATCACCACCGGTAAGTACAATTTGACGAATTTGCTCAAGGCATGATGATACTGGCCTTGATTGACCTTCAATTTCGTCTTTGATTTGCTGCGAAAATAAATTAAAAAAAAGGATAAATACATATATAAAAATGAAAAAAAAACTTGAAGGATGGGAAATTAATATTTGAATTGCCATGGCTAAAAACTTTAAAAGTAGGTATTGTTAATTTTTTTAAAATGCACAGACACAACTTTCTACTAAATGTTCAAGGATTTGTGTAGTTTGTAAAAGTAAACAAACCGAACCATAGTTGGAAACCAATTTTTTAAATGGTGACCTTAGTCTAAGTCAAACTTCAAAGTGACACTTAAACATACGATATTGTTTTAAAATCACTTGATTGAAAGAACCGAAAACTAAAATGGTGATGGTATCAACCTCAATGGCTGCATTCAATATCGTGTTGGATAGGCTATCCTGGATAGGTGGATTTTAAGATATCTTATTGAACATAATAAATAAAATAAATTAGGTTACGCAACAGTCCGGTAAGAACTAGGGCCTAGCGATTTACAACTCTCAACAATTTTTGTGTAAGACTAATTTTGTCAGGGATGGAAGGGACCTACAGTTTTAAGCCGAAACCAAAAGGCTAAGTTAAAAAAGCATGACATTAATTACTCTTGGAGGATTTGTCAATTCTTGGCAATAGGCAGTACCCGTGAAAGAAAACTTTAGATGACAAAGGCTGGGATTGAACCCATTACCTCAAGCATGACAGTCCTACGCACTAACCATCACGCCACGGGTACTACCTAAAATCCCAAGTCATTTACATAGTTATGCAGGTACAAGTAAAGTGATGGAAAATCGCCCCTTTTCAACCAACACGAACCAATCTGAACAGCTTTGTTGACGAACGTTGCCATTTAAAAAAAAAAGGTTTGTTTGTGTAGTTTTTTAGGAGTGTTAAGTTGGCGTTTATAAAGAACATTTGATAATTCATTCATAAGAAGATTTCTGGCTTAAATTTGTTGGTGGTTGATCACGAATTTTCTGCAATAATTATAAAACTAACTGTTATCCAGCGGCTTTGCCCGCGTGGTAAATAAAAATTAAATCAATCGCATAGGGCAAGTATACATAAGTTAGTTGGTAAGGTTCCACAAACAAAGAGTAACCAAAAGTAATGCTGTATATTGTTAAAGTGATGAAGCACGGCTTTTCTAGGTTCGCCCCTGCTACTTACAGTGTTTTTCCTTGCGCCTTATAAATTGTCATAGCGAAACTAGCTTTAATGGGGAACTGAATCATTTGAATTGGAATGGTAAATCTGTAGGTATTATTGGGCTTCGAGGAATAATTACATTTTCACCCTTTCAAACGCAGCCGGTTAAGATACTAATATTAGCACTCACAATGCTTCGCCCAAGTTGTGTGTCACGAAGTTTTTTACCGTTACATAACCGAGGGGCATCTAAATTATAAGCATAAGCATTATTAGCACGTCTAATTTCAATTGCAGCACACCGGGCAGCTCAAGTGGTTTAAGAAACTCTATTGAACATGAATTGCTCTGTTTTAAGTCCTTGACTGTGTCTTTTGCTAAATACTCGCTCAAATCTTCTGCTACTTCATCAAATATGTTGGAATTCATTTTCAAACCAACATCGTTTCTTGGTTCTAGAATCGCTATTTGACAGAGAAATTGATCATGTCATGTATGTTATTTTGTAAATCAGGGAAAAACATTTACAATAAGTTCAGAATTTATAATTCTGTATCAAATTACAAAAATCTTTCGTTTGGTTCACATAGCCCTCGGCAATCATGCATTCATGTCGTTATAAGAAAAACACCTAATTATAGGCAACGATGATAGGTGCAAAAGCAGGAAGCACCTAATAATATGCTACTAATTAGTGCTCTAAGAAAAGGAATATCTTATTATACATATGAATTTTGGCAAATGAGCTGTGAGTGAGATATTTTACCGCTGTAAAAAGAAGCTTAAAACCATCTATAGGCTTGTAATTACCTCCACACAAAAAATCATTTCATAATATTGCTCCATTGCATTTTGAAGGACGGACAAACAAAGAAACAAAATTACTTCCCCATTTATAATATTCTTAAAGATTATTGATCCGAAAACAATGGAGTCAACAAATACCACACATAATAGAATATTTTTATGTTCATACATTGAACTGGAACAGTAACTTTTTCATAATTGTTTCAGCTAACAAAAGACAGCAGTTTTGTTTGATAAAAACATAATGTCCTATATTTACTTTTAAGCTTTCATATTTGACAAAAAGATGGCATAACTATTGTTCAGTGTTGCTTTTTAGTTCAAGGGCTGCCGCAAATCAATAAACAAACAAACCATTTTTCAGAGGAAGTTAAATATTGCGTGTTTTGAATCAAGATTTTATGTGTTCGTTTCGATACCAATACGAACCAAACTATATACATATGTACACATAAAAAGACAACAAAAATTAAGCAATTCAAATAAAAAATTTCACGAAACTTTGTAGTTAAAAATAGAACTTACTTTTAGAGAGTTAATTTGATTACGTAATTCATCGATTTTCTCCTTAGGTCCTCCGACATTGGCAATTTTTGTTTCAACTGAAGCAACCCATTTAAGTAGCTCATTGACGTTTTCTTCGCACAAATTGAATTTTTCAAATACAGCTTGCTAAAGTTTTCCATTCAAAGTAAAACAAAATTAAGAAAAAAATGTTAATTATTTTCATGATGATATCAATAAATAAAAATATGAAATACAAAAGGAGCTGGGGGTTATACTTCTTTTTTGAGGGAATAGAAAAGGGGTCAGAGGAACTAAATGTATATAATGTACAGAAAAATAATATTTCGAGTAACATATTTGGATGATTTCTGTTTTGATGTATTTTTTTTTCAAAAATAAAAATAACTTTTTTTTTTAGTTTAAAAACACAAAATATAAACCAAAAAATAAAATAAAAAACATGCGTAAATAAACTAAAGATTAACTAAAATTTAATTTAAAAACATGCAAGCAGCAAAAAGCAGTTAAATAAATAATAAATAACAATAAAAGCACCAAAGCACCAAAGCCCCATTTGCAAGTTTTATTGTTTTTTTTTTTAAACAATTATTTAAAACCAAGAAACAACTTAAATACATGCAACATTCTTTAGAAGGTAAAAATTAAAAACCTGAAAACAAGATCAAAAATAAAAATTATAGCTGGAAAATATTTAAATAAAAACATAAAATAAAATTGCATAACAAAAGGAGAAAATATATAAAATATAGGAGAGAAAAAAAGATTACATTAAAAACATATAAATGTTTTTCGTTTTGTTTTATTTAATAATAGAAAGAAAATAAATTAAATTCGCACATTTACCTTTTCCATTGAAATGTATTTTGTAAATTATTTTAATAATTTTTTTGTTTTTTGAGATTAACTTTTAAAAATATTTCATTTTAAAATTAAAACCAAAAATAAAAATTAAAAAATAAATTAACATACAAATACATTTATTTAAAATAAATCACACACATTACGCATGGCGCCATTTCCTTGATGATGATCATAAGATAGGAGGAGGAATATGATCGCATGCGACTTAATTTTTGTTTCTGTTCATATCAAAACTAAACTTAAAAAATATGATGATAAAATGAATTTAATGAGTAATGATGGGTGAGGGGGGAAATGGGGGGGGGGGTAGATGATATTTGTTTTATTTTAAAGGTATGATAAAATGAGATTTGAAGAAAGCCATTCTGATTCATTTTGCATTAACGCCGAAGCCATTAGTGATGAAAACGCACGACATTATACATAAATATAAAAACCCCATATTATAAAATATCGCGAACGGCTTTATCGATATGAGTAGCATGAAAGACAATTTAATTTTGCCTTCATAAAAATGTAAATGATGAGACGTTGATTTAGAAGTCGTTTTGTGGTTAAATGGGTCACACAATGTCACGTCAATTTATTTTTACCCGGGAAAAAAGAAAGTTAGTTAAAATTGGGAGGAAAGTTTCATGGAATACGTATAAGCAAGGTGGTTCATCAATATATGAGCTTTGGATTATTTATTCGCCCTAAAAAGCACAGTAGTAACTTCGCAGTTAATTTACGTTACAACATCGAAAAGCTGGCATGCGATAAAGATGTAAAGCTAAGTTTTCTAATAGGGGTTTCCATAGGTAACATAAATCAATTTATTTTTGATCTAGATCTGTCAAAACAAAAATTGTCCCTATTTTTGCATATGTAAATTGATTATTTTTGTATTTTTATTTTAAGATCAAATTTGCAGATCTGGATTTTTCGGCAGATTTATCCCTTTTCTCCTGAAAATTAATCAAGTGATGAAGATTTTTTTGATTTGATGAAGATCCTATTTCAAAAGGATAACAAAAATCGGGCTTCAGATTCTTTGTCATATGACATTTGGCAGCTCTTCCGCACTCGTTAACAAGTACACGAAGTCACATTACATTACATTACAATGACAAAAAACAAAAAAAAAAATCCAATCGTGTTCCATGCACCATAAAAAAAATCAATTTTTGACGGAAATTTGTATTTACAAATGGAAAACCTCATAACTTTACATCTATTCTACTGTAGAATTGTTTTTTTTTTTCAAAGTATGGATAAAAAAATGTGATATTTTTGTATGCGATGCACTGAAATTCGTAAATTACTTTTTGCTTTGAAATTATGTGAACCATTCATATCGATTACTGACTTTTGCTAACAAGTGCAACGACTATGACAGCTCTTTTTCTTCTTCTGCTAATTAAAGTTATGCACAAGTAATTTAGGAAGCAGTTAAAGCTATCTTTGGGCAGGCTCAGACGGCGGCGGCTGCGCGGCGTAAGAAACTTGACTGTTATGTTAGTCAAGAAAAATCTTCCAACTATCAAGTCAATTCCACTTATGTATGTCAAGATGACAGGTAATCATAATTTTTCATTCAACTGAAAGCTGAATGATTTATTTATTTTAAGCACAATTCACTTTTATGGTTCATATAAATGGTTTCCTTGTCAAAATTAAAAAGCTATAAGTAATATTTCTATACAAAATAAAATATTTATAAGTCGAGATGGACTTGTAGCTTGCCTGAGGAGTGTTTTGTTGACAATTAAGTTTTTGGTTGTTTTTGCACGATCAACTGAAGGTAAAGGTTAGTGAAGTAAAGTTACGAGTTTGAAGTTTATGACACTTGAAAAACTAAAAAAGTTGCCGTCGTCAAAAAATTCGTTCAAAGAATGCAGTTAACTGCAAATAATGAAGTCCCTTACATTGTCTGCACCTGCCTATTGCTTTTCATAATTGAAACCAATCATTGGAATTTTGTTTGACAAGTCACTTTGGGCCAGTTATAGCTAAAATTGGTTTTGATTATTAAAAGGTAAGTTATAGCTTTCGTTGAAAATAACTGCTATTGGATAAATATTTCCTAAAAGAAATCAAGCATTTTCTGATTGGAATCAAGCATTTGCGGTTAAAATTGAGCATTGAAAGGTAAACTGACAAGTGGGAACACAAAGAAAATGGAACGCTTTCAGTGGAATGATTTGTTTCCGAACTGAAAACGATTTCATTATTGGAAAATTAAAAATTAACTAAATGAAAAGTTATAGGTTAAATAAAGTATTTTATGTTTAGTAAAAAAGTTCTGCAACTCATTTTAGTAGCAAACTTAAAAAAGTTAACTTTTCTAAACGCATTTATATCTCGAAACAAAAAAAACTCTCAAAAGCCTTTAAAAAGATTTTGTACGAACTTCTTTAAATTAAACATACATATATGTATTTTATGGACTGCTAGGGTTCAAGTTGTCTGCCTATCTTAATTCTTTTTATTTTCATTAAGTCAATTCTCTGAAATAGTTTGAAATTGTATTTTAAGATTTAACCAGCGCAGCGTTATAGTTTTGTTTTTATACCCTGAATTTTATAAGACCATCGATTCACTGGATAAATCTACTAGAACTAGAGTTCAGGTTGAAACTACAATACGTAGTGGCCATTCACATACCTACTTAACCCTGGTTGAACCTCCAGCTCTAGTTATCAACCAAGTTAATTTTGTTTACATTTTGGACCGAAACGAAACTATCCTTCTACCAACGTTTATGCCTAAGCCCTAATAAGGCCTAGTTTCACGCCTTGTATAAAAATGATTTGAAAGAGTATCTAATTGCAATAAATATTTAGAGACATGCATTAATCGAAGTCGGTTTACGATACAAAAATTACTTCTTTAAAAGCCCCTAACACCAATGAACCACCCTGTACGTATTCTTACCTTCATATTTCTGTTATTGAAGAAATATTAAAAAAAAATTAAAAAAAAAAAACAAACAATTAATATTCCGAATTTAAAAAAAAATGCAAACACAATTTCGAAAAAAAGTTTTCAAATAGCAAAAGAAAGATAAATTCTTTAAAAATAAGAAAACAACACGAAACATGCTTCTTTAATTGTTAATTTTTTGATTTACTTTCTTTTTGTGTATAAAACAACTCAGGCGAAATTTTCGAAAATAATTTCATTCATCGGAAAGAATTTTTATAATATTATTATTATAATTTTATATTTATAATAAAAGAGAAATGTAAACAAATTGTTTTGTGTTTTCTTGTTGTTGTTGTATGAGAAACAATCAAATAAAAATAGAGAAACTGAAGAAAATGAGGAAGATGTGTGACATTGTGAAGCAGCAGCAGCAGAAGAAGTGACTTACCCTTTGTTCGGCTGGCAGAAGATAGCCTTTTTCGTTGGCTTTAACGAGGTCGTAGGTATTTTTGGGATCATTACGATCGATAAGACGGCCAGCAACGGGATCAATGAGGCCACTGCTTATACTTGCGATCAGCGGAACAATCTCACTTGTGCTTGGATCACGTACAACTGTGGAGGTAGGATCGATAAGTCCCATGGTTATGGCCTCGGCTATTGTTTGTTTCTTTCTATTTATAATGTCGGGATTGGATTGGAAGGGATCGACGATGCAGCCAGTTGTTGGATTGTACAAGTTAAAGTTGATAGCTTCGATTAGTCCAAATGCACGTTTGGGCGTTACAATCAGGCCATTGTCGTAGGCCTGTTGCAGAGGACACAGTTTGGAGGTCTTGGTATCCAAGACACTAGCCTTATTGGCATCCATGAGACCTTTGCGGAAGGCTTCAGGCAAGCGAACTAACTTGCCCTTAGCTATGTCCTTAACAAGCGCCGAATCGGGATCAATAATTCCCCTGCTCGAGGCATCTCTTAGTGTCAACACCGAAATTTCTTCTGCCGAACTCAACGATTCTCCATCGGTATTGTGTGTTGGTGGTGGTGGAGTATAGGTCAGCATTCCGGTAGATAAATCAAGACTTTTATTATCGACAGCTTGGTCAAATGATATTGGTTCTAGTTGATACACAGTTAATGATTGATCGAATACAAAGAATAATGCCTTCGGATCGACTAACGTCTTCTTGAACACATCAACTATTCCATTTTCGATTGCAATTTTCAGAGGGATAAATTTAAATGTTTGATAATCGCGAATAACTGCCGTTGCAGAGTCGATAATGCCATACCGCATTGCTTCGTCAAGAGTCATTTCACGTGGTTTCGTTATAACTACACTTACTGGGGAATGTCCTAACATTTCAATGCTGTCGTGACGCTTGACTATTGCTCGTTCTGTAATGGGTTTGTTGACGGTCAGTAAAAGTCCTTTAGTAAACGCTACGTCAAAGTTATAAGATGTCTTTGATTTGGGATCAAGGACGCGTCCTTTCGTGATGTCAATGTCACCATTTTCAATGGCAATATTCAAGGGCACATCTGCTCCTGTTACAAGGTTTTTAAAAACAGTTGTCGAGGGGTCGATAAGACCGTTTTGAATGGCTCCGACCAAGTCGAAGTATTCGCCACTGGTTGGATCGGTAAAACGTCCGGTTTCTTGCTTGAATAATTTCATACGAATTGCCAGCTCGAGGCTAAGCAGTTTTCTGTTTGTCACAATCAAACCCAGAGCCCTGGCTTCCTGAAGGTCGATTTTCTTGTCTGGCAGAATATAACTACCGTCTAGATCATCGATCAATTGTTCGGTGATGGCGTTGTTCAGTCGAACGTATTTCCCTGAGCCCGGATGTTTGACCAAACTCGATGACAAACTAACAATATCTTCTACACAAGCTTCCCGCAGGCTCAACTGCCTACCTGTCACTGGATGTATGACCTGCCTTGACTGAACACTATAGAAACCCATTGCAAGCAATTCATAAAGACCGAAACCGGCACTCTCAATGTCAACTAACAAACCTAAACTCATAGCCTCACCCAGAGACACAAATACATTGCTTCCCGGTTCGCGGAAGACTCCCTCACGCCTGTCAACGAGTCCTGCTCGGCATGTTTCGGACAAGGTTAGCATCTGTTCGTTCTGTTCATCGAAATAACACGGCAATTGAGGGTTGACAATGAACTTCCTCATTGCTTCTAGCAAAGTAATCCTACGCTCGGTCTTTGGTTCAAGGAGCTTGCCTGTTCTATCATCAAATAGACCCTGATGAATGGCCCTTTGGACGCTAATGGGAGCTTGGCTGTCAGTGAGAATTCCAACACTGAACGCGTGTTTCAAAGTAATTTTCTGGCTATTATACGTCAGTCTACCAGTTTTACCGTCAATCACTCCCGACACAGTGGCCTGAGCAAGATCTAGAGACTTGTAAGAGCCCGTCTTTGAATCTCGAATCTGTACACTTTCGTTGTCAATGAACTTCTCCTCGAGTACCTCAGCAAAGCAAAGCTTATCACCTGTTTTTGGATCTACAAACTTTCCGTCCGATTCATCGTAGACATTCTTCACGACTGCTTCGAAAAGCCTCAATGGTTTCTTCACCTCAATCAAAAGTCCCCGATCAAAGGCTTCCTTGAAATCAACTAGATTACCCTGGGCATCAAAAACTTGGCCTCGCTTGCCATCTACAGTACCTGACTCGACGGCTTTACCGAAAGGCACAACACTACCACTTACACTTACAACAGTCGACTCTGGGTCAAGTATTCCCCTACGAATAGCACCTTCAGTAGAGAGTTTTTCGCGAGTTATCGTATTGCTAAATTGTCCGGACTTAGGATCGTAAAGTCCTCGATACACAGCATCGGGAAGACTGCGCTTACGCTTTTGTGGGATGAGAATTCTATTATCAAGAGCTTCAAGCAAAGTTTGCTTAGTTCCAGAAAATGGATCGACAATCATTCCACCAATTGGATCAACTAGCTTGATTTGAATTGCATCAGCTGTGGAGATAATTGAGTTTGTTTTTGGATCGAGAATGACCAATTCGTTAGGATTGATCAATTTAGCAGCTATGGTTTCTTCAAGATTTAAGGGCTTCTCTTCGATTTGGAAGAGACCTGTTTGTGGATCGTAAAGACCCCTCAACAAAGTGTCAACCAACGACAAAGGCTTCTCAGTGCTTATCAGATAGCCTTTGACAAAGGCCTGATCAAGGGTCATATCGGGCTTAGTTATCTTGCCCTTAACTGTATCAAGAAGACCTTCTTTGGCTGCAATAGTTGCAGACACAAGAATGTCCTTGTCACTGTCCTTAATGAGGCACGATTCGAGTTCGACGAACTTCTTTTCGACAGCCTTCTGAAGGGTCATTTCTTCGGCTGTGGCAGGATTAAGAACTTTTCCGGTCTTTGGAGAATAGTATTCCCGCTGCAGGACGTCGATAAGGCTCCATGTTACTTCGTCGGTTTGAACTAAATTCTTCTCGATACCAACGTCAAACGAAACAAGTTCATTCGACTTGGTGTCTTTTATTTGGCCAGTCTCCTTGATCACCAACTGATCTTCGATTGCATTGTCTAGTGAGAAGGTCTTATTGTTGAACGTGTCAACAATCAAAGAAATCTTCGGATCAACCAAACCAATTTCAATGGATTTCTGGACATCTACTTGATTTTGTGACTCACTGTCATAGAGTTTACCAGATTTGGGGTCGTACAGACCCTTACGAACTGCTGCTTCGAGCGAAATGGGCCTCCTCGAGCCGGGCACCAAAAAACCACGTTTGAATGCCTCCTCCATGGAAATTTCTTGAAGTGTTTGTATGTCTATAACTGTGCCGGTCTTCAAATCGACAACTCCCAACTCAATTGCCATACGCAAAGGAATTACTTCACCGCTAACCGGATCACGTACCGATATCGACTGTATATCAATTCTGCCGTTGTTAATAGCTTCGGCAATGGAACATTGTCGACCATCGTCGAGGAACACCATACCTGTTTCAGGGTCAATGACATTTTCGATTGGCTCGATCTTTTCGACTTTTGGCTCTACGCGGATTATCCATTCGCGAGCGATGCACTCAAAGAAGGGAATTTTCTTTCCTGTCTTGGGATCTACCATATGACCGGTGTGTTTGTCTAAAAGAGGACGTTCAAGGGCAGCCGTGAGTGTTTCATAATCGTTTTTGCTGAAATTCTTAACCAAAATTGTCTCCGGATTGAAGACGTTCATGTCAAAAACGAGAGTTTGGAAGGAGATTTTCTGTCCCGTTGCCGGATCAACGAAGTACTCCAGTTCAGTATCGTACACGCCCAGTTCGCTAAGCTTTTCAGGGCTGAGTTCGTCGTTGACATCGATTAGATATTTCATCTTCTGCAGCACCACCAAGTTCTCATCTAGCACCTTGATTTCATCCAAAGGACTGAGTTGTTCTTCGTCGAGCAGTTCTTGGACATTCTGTGACTGTTGCTCGCCATCAACAATAATTCTGCACTCGCTGGGCGAGATAATTTTCTGCGAAATAGCATCACCAATTGGTAGAGTTGTGGGCACCACAGGGCGGTCTTGCTTGATTTCAATGACACTTACAGTTACCTTTTCGGACACTTCAACTGGGGTTTTCGGTTCACCCTTATCGCTTAAGTTACCAGCGATTTTCTTACAGGCGTCAGCTACAACCATACCTGCTAAAATAGGTGCACCTACCATAGCCATTAAACCTGTCTTGGCTGCGTCACCTACTGCTTCCAAGATCTTTCCATCGCTGGGTTTGCTCACGTCATTCGAATCAGGACTAAGTTTGATAGGTTCTGCTCGATGGAGGAAAGCAGCATCAGTACTATCGTACGCAGGTTTTTCAGATTGTACTGGAGATAGTACTGGGTCTACAATGTGAGTTTTCGTGACAAGGGTCACTTGACCAATTTGTCTTGGTTCTGTTGTGGTCAAAACGGCTGTCTTGGGGTCTTCTAAAGCAGCTTGCTTTTCTTGTATCAAGAATTGTTCAATGCTCGTATGGTTAACAGGTTTTTCGAGAACTTTTCCAAGCAGCATATCTTCTTTTGAGGTCGTCGTCGGTGGTGAGGCGTCTTGAGAAACTGGTGGAACATCGCTCTTTTGCAACTCTGGAGGACCTTGTTTTGGAAGTGGTGGTGGAACTTCTTTCTCAGAGTTCAGCTCAAATTCTTTGGGAATTTCAGGTGTTGATGCTTCTTTTATCGTAACGGTGACGACCTTTTGTTCTGTTTCTTTTTTTACTGGTTGCTGGGCTATGGGTTCATCCTGGAGGCTGTCCTTTTGCAATGAGCTACTTTGAGAAGTTTCTGATACCGTTTTCTCTGTTCGGACGGATGTAACTGTAGTTATTACACTACTAGTTGATGAAGTAGGAACAACTTCTACAAACTCAGTAATGCCATTCGAAAATGGCGCATCCGCTACTTGATCGGGCTTTTCATTTGGCAGTGTTACAGATGAAATGTTAATAGTTACTCTCTGTGGATCAGAGGAAGGAACATCGGACACTGGAACAGATGCAATAGGAACATTGGTCGTACTAATTGAGACTGATTCTTCTGATAAGTTAATAGTTTTCGTTTTGTCAGGCTTTTCTGAAGCAGGTGTCAAGGGCATTTCGACATCTTCAATTGTCACCGATTCTGTTGTTGTTGGTGAGTTTTCTTCAATTACAACTCTTGAGACAGTTTCGTTGGTTACTTTCATGTGAGACTTTTGTACTGTTGTTGACGTAACGTAGGTTGTTTCTGAACTTTCGGTTACAAAGGACGTGGTTTCAGCTTTGGAGATTTTGATATCTTCGGAACCGTTTTTAATGATTTTCTCGATTTTCTCTTCAACTCGAGGAGCCGGAATAGGTGGAGTTGTTTCTCTCCTTTCGGCAACTTGAGGTTTCTTTGGAGTTTCAGATGGTTTTTCAATTACTGGTGATGAGGGTTTCGTGGTATCTTTTTTTGGGATTGCTCCAGTTTGAATCAGCTTTTCAGGACTTTCTTTCTTTGTCGGTGAGGTGGGCAGGAAAGTTGTAACTTCAGTTTTTTGTTGTGTCTTTGTGGATTTTTCTGTAACTTTCTTGATGGTGTTGGCTATTGCCATTCCTGCTAACACCGGAGCGCCTACAACAGCTAAGAGACCCATCTTCGCAGCGTTAGTAATGCTGATAGAAGGACCCGCTTCTTGTTTAACTGCGCCAGTCTCTGAATCGATGTAACCAGCTTTGATGCCATCTTCTAGAGTCTGAACCTTACCTGTTGGGATGTCATATACTAGAGCCTTTGGATCGATAATACCTTCTTGCATGGCTACATTCAAACTAACCAATCTGTTTGGATCCTTGGGATCACGGAATTTCTGTGATTTCTCATCGTAAATCGTCTGGAAGTCTGCCACTGTAGTTTGGCTTACTTCTTCACTTGGTTGACAAGCTTCCACCTCTAAAATTCCTTCGCTAATAGCCTGCTGAAGTGGGATCTTAGTTCCAGAATTGGGATCCAAATAGGTTCCTTCGGCAACATCGACCAAACCTTGCTTGACAGCTTCCAAGAAGTTCTGCTTGATCTGCTTGGTAGCCAAGACATTCTTTGACTCCGATTCTTCCCTGAGGATGCCTTGCTCCTTGGCCTGCTCGACACTCATAATCTCTCCTGTCAAGATATTTTGAACCTCATTGTTGGAAATCAAAGCATAACCCTGCATCAGTTCGATGGTTTTTGTGGTTACTGTGTGAACAGAAGTTACAGTTTCGGTCACAGAAGTGATTGGACCGGTTGAATGTGATACAACAAATTCAGGGATGGGCTTTACAATCAGGATGCCCTTTTCAACGGCCTCCTTGATCGATATGACTTCGCCCGTCTTGGGATGAGTCATTGTTTCTTTTTCTGAATCAATTAAGCCTCTTTCCATAGCTTCTTCGATCTGAATGGCGTCTGCGTGTGGTGGATAAGGTATGGACATGAGAAAATTGTCATCGATGGCTTTTTTAATTGGCATCACCTGAGAGGTAGTGGGATGTCGGATTTCTTTGTTCTTGATATCTACTAAGCCACGTTTAACAGCCACTGGGAATGTCATTCCCGCTGGAGGAATGTCCTCGATGAATTTGTCGTTTTCCTTTCGATCAAAAACATCAACATGTAATGCTTCATGAAGATTCATTGGTTTGTCTTTAGTCAGAATCAGGGATCGGTCCTCGTCGATAAGGCCCTTTTCTATGGCTTTTTCAACGGTGACATCATTTGGTTTTGCTAATTTCGATTGAGCATCGAGAACTTCACAAATAATTGCCTCCTTCATCGATAATTGGGCTCCTGTTTCTGGATGAACGATTCCAACTCCGCTTTGATCGATGAGACCTTGTTCTTCAAGCTTTGGAACTGACAAGCTGGCAGCGAGTGGAATTAGCAACTGATTTGTACCCTCTGGATCGAGGACTCCACTCTGAACTGCTTGTTCTAGATTCATTACTGTGCCACGTTGAGGATCAAGTATTCTTCCTTGACTGCCATCGATCAGTCCCAATTCTAGAGCTTCTGAAATCGTAACGATCTCACCATCGTTATTGGTAAAGTTGGTCTTATTCTCCAGAATATTGCAGGTCACTTCATCGATCAGGCCCTTCTGCAGGGCGTCTTTAGGCTTGATGATCCTCTTTCGCATTTTTTGCAGGAGCACGACTTTCGACTCTTTCTCCGGAGAGGAGGATTTGTCTCTGCTGGATTGGCGTTGGGCGCCAAGCGGTGTTGAAGGCTCTCTCTGTGGACTCTTAGTGCTGGGAGTTGAGGTTTTCGAGTCGAATGACAACTGATCACGAGAAACTATGCCACGCTCGTAGGCAACTTCTACCGGGATCTGTTCACCAGTCCGAGGGTCAACGACAAATCGAACGGTATGCAATGCTCCCTCTGAGGCTACCAACGGTGCACCCAAAACGATCAATAGACCCTGCCTTGCCGCTGAAATTGGATCAACAAATTGACCCGAAGAATCGAGAATCGATCCAGTTGCTGGATCAAGAATTCTTCGCTCGATTGCCTCGAACACAGAAATCGGTGTCCGTGTTTGGGGATCAACTATCTTCACAAGGTTCTCGTCGACGAGTCCCTGAGTTATGGCCGTTATGATGTTTTCGGTTTGGCCATTTTGAGTGAATATAACAAGAAGAGTCGAGGGGTCATAAATGGCACCTGGAGCAATTTGCAATGGCTCAGGACTGAGCACCTCGCGTTTTAGTGTCTTCAATTCGACAAATTGCGGCGTAGTGCCACCCAGACGGGACGATACTTCGACCAATTCGGCCTGGCCATTCTTCTTTGTTACCTTAATCAGCCTCTGGTTCGATTGGTCCACACTCATTGCGTATTCCAGCACTATTTTACCAGCTGCTATCCCAGCTTTCATGTTCATGGTCTTATTGCCATCTATGTAGTTTCCGGTTGCGTCTAGGACTTTCTTTTCGAAGGCACGATTTGGCGTGATTTTTCTTCCGTTCTTCGGATCAATGACATAGAGCGAGCTTTTGTTTATTATTTGCATTTCGATGCACTCCTGGAAGCTTACAAGCCTGTCTGTGCCTGGAATAAGGAAAAGACCAGTTTCCGGATCGAAATGTTTTTGTGCAATGGCTTCCGACAGAAGCCAACCATCCGACGGTAGCTCCAGTAGTTCCTTCTCAGTGGAATGTTGATGTTGGATTCCACGCCTTTCAGCATTGATAAAGTCCGAAACGACTGTCTTCGACGAGGTGCTGGAGTACATTTTATTATCTACAACTGGAATATCAATTGTCTTCTCAAACAACTCTTGGGTCTTTAGATTGATTGGATCCGGCTCGGGGACAACTTGTTTTGTTACAATTGTTATCGTCGATTTTGATTTCTTTCGACCCGATTGCTCGGGAACTATATCGGCATCATTGTCAGGCGCAAGCAGACCATAAATCAAGGCTTGTTGCACCGAATAGACTTTGTCAGTCGCGGGATCCTTGAAAAGCTGACGATCTTCGTCAATGTAGCCGAGTCGAACGGCTTCAGTGAATGTCAATGGAATTTGCTGTGATGGCTCCTGAGAGCCAGCCCTAACGGTAACGTAGCGTTTGATAGTTTTGGTTACCGTTTCTGTGGTCAGAGTGATATTTAAAAGACTACTAAGAAGTAAGGCCCCTTCTGGTGTTATGAATTTACGTTGTATAGCAGTGTCTAGAGCTAAGGTAGTACCTGCCTTTGCATCTAATAAATAACCCGTTTTCGGATCGATAAGCTCGTGATAAACTAAATCTAAAACTGACAGTTCCTTACCTGAAGCATCATGAACACCCACACCCCGATTGAACATTTCATAGACTTCTGGTCGAACTAAACCCTCCCGAATGCCTATCTCAAGTGTACAGAAATTACCTTTGCCCGAATCTAAGAGAAACTCACCGTTCTTACGTCGCAATATGTCTTTGCTTAAGGCCTCATTAAAACTAACAAAATCCCCACTATACGGATCTTTGAATCCGTCAATATTGAAAATAGACTTTTGAGCAACTGAACTTATAAGGCCACGTTCTACCGCCTCCGGTATGTTTATAACTTCACTTGTCACAAAGTCACGATATCTCGACTCCGATGGCAATATCACACCATCGGCAATCGCCTCGGACAACGTGATGAGCTCTCCCTTCTGCTTGGTCACACACTTAAGGTTGTTCTCGTCAAGAACACCTGCATTCATTGCTTGCATAATGCTAAGCTTTTCCCTACGCATCGGACTCGTTATGCGTCCGTCTTTGTCAAGTAAATTAAAATCACAGACATCTTTCAACGTGAACGGTTTCACTATCAACTGTCTATTCTTTGCCTCGGCAAAGGTTATCTTCTCCTTGGTCACTTGGTTGACATATCGACCTGTTTTGGCATTCAAAATCTCTAGCTTTAAGGCTTCGTTAAGCGTCACCTTAGCATCGTTCTTTGCGTCGACTATTTCGCGAACATTTGGATCAATCAACTGATTAGCAATGGCCGAATCAAGCCTAAACTTATCACCGGAATTCCTATCCGATATCCAGCCACTTGTATCGACTAGGCCGTGAGATATAGCATCTGACAGACACAATGCATTTGATTTTATCGTTACTGATTCGTGACGAATGAGATAGCCCCTTTCATAAGCCTCAGCGATGCTTATTGTCTTCCCCGATTTTGAATGGTATAGACCGGTTTTGGCATCGACACTTCCAGCAGAAATGGCATCGGCAATATTTCTTGGACTTTCATCAAGCTCATCTACACTAGCATCATTTCGAGTTACCTTTATTCTTTTTTCGGCCTTTTCATAGCCATTCTCGGCTTCGAGGATCTCCCTTTGTATCACTTCCAAAAGCGACAGATCACGGCCGTTATAGTCCTTTACGGCACCGGGCTTAAGTAGGTTGCCAGCCAAATTGCGGTCGATAGCGCCTCTTCGTACAGCTTCTTCCAGACTAACATGACTCCCGTCTGTGAGGAGTATTTCTCCAGTTCGTACATCAAGGATGCGCAGATGAATTGCTTCGCCGACTGTCAGAATTCGACCAGTATGTGGTTCGACAATTCCGGGCATATCGAGAAGTTGTCTCGAATCGGTTCCAACATTTTCATTGTTGCGCTGGACACGTTTAAGGCTGCGAATTTCACTAAATTGCATTGGATTTTGTCCAAGGGCTTTTGTTGGGCTATTCTCATGACTAGTTGTTGAATAGACGTGGTCTGTGCTGTCGTAAACATTTGTTGATGTTGTATTTCGCGTTGTTGTGACTTTGGACGTTGAGCTGAATCTATAGTTTTTTTTTTAATTTTTGTTCATTTTAAACAATTTGGTGTTTAAAGTTGTGTCAAAGTTAGTACAACAAAATTTTGTAAGAAATAAAATAAAGAAAAAACTGTGTTAGGAGTGCTTTATGGAAGAAATCTTAGAATCTAAAACTCACTTTGTAGCACTGTATGATGTTGTGTAGAAGGATTCTTCATCCTGGGTTGTCAGACCATCGCCAGCTGGTCCGCCCAAGTTGAATTCCACTCTAAATGTTCGTAGAGGTCTTTGTAGACTTTCGGCATAACGCTGTAAGAAAATAGTAAATAATTGTTGAAATAAATAATTGAAAAATATATAAATTTTGCTTCGTTAAATCCGAACAGAATACTTTTCTCATAAGCATAACAAATAATAATTAATAATATATTAGATCTCTTTGTTCTAATCTCCGAATTCATTAAAAACAATTCTTTTTTGACAAATGTTTTATAACCAGAACTGTCAAAAGTAAACGAACAGTGCCAATATGGGCTTGTTTTGAAAAATGTTGGGTAGTGACGTTGAAAAAAGTGTCGGCAATGTAAGTTTGATGATAAAATAACTTATAATCTCACATTGCAGTCATATTTAATTAAGCCTTACAAGTGTCACTTTCATCAAAGTCAAGAGTTTGACATTTGTGAATAAATGAAAGGGTGAAAAGCTTAGAAGGGAAGCTCATAGTATTAAAATACCTCTTAAGTCAAGGTTTGAACAATCATTTCTTATGACTTTGACAACAAATTGATTGTTATTGATAACTTTTTGAAATTAAACGGCCTTTTAGTAAGACAAAGTTTAAAAGGATACATGTGCATATTTAAATTAAATTTAAATCGAAAAATAATTATTATTTAACTAAGTTAATGTCGAGTGTAATATGTAATAATTGCATATTAAATACATACATACGTTTATATTTTAAGGCGAACAATGATGATGCAACCATTCACCTGTTTTATTGAAGGTTTTATTTTATATTCATTTATGCCGTAAGCTAAATACTGTTAACATTGACATTTAAAAACAAAATTCTAAGATTAATGATACTTTAATGATATCATATCACTTGTGATTTCATTCTTCACATAAATATTAAGAAGACTTAAAAAAACTTCCTCTTAAAAAGACATTAATCTATTTCATAGAAAATCAAGGCTTAAGTGGCTGTAGCCATTTGTTAAGTATCATTCAAATCATGATGCAGATGAAATGAAACGTATACCGAGGTTAAAATTAATAGCCCATTAGCATTTTACGCGATAAATTGGATATTAATTATTTCTTTTTTAAGTTTCCTGTAAGTAGGAATTTACCTTATTTAGAAAGAAGAACATACAAACTTTAAATGGTCATTTGCTAAAGAAGGTGTTTTTAACGGTGATTATCTAATGCAAAATAAAGTTGTTTTTTTTTTTTAATACTTTTGTAAAGTTTTAAATTAGAAAAGAAGAATAATTGATTTCTTTGGTTTTTGTTTTAAATTTAAATTTGTTCTGAAGGAAAATGTGAAATTGGTAACCCTGTAACTCGAATGCAATGCTCGTTTCAATAATCTAGGGTCATAATGTGAGACTTGATAGCCATAAGCTGCAATAAGCAAACTCTAGACGAAAGATATTCAAGTCTTTTTGTCTAATTTGAATTAAATAAAAACAATTTCATCTCATTCGATTCTAGAAGCAATTTTCATCAACAATTTGTTTGCATGACAATTTTGTCAGAAAATTTAAACGGGAATTAACAATTAAAGTAATTGAGGGCCATAAAGAGGTTTTATGTTAGGCCGTTTGACATTTAGATGGCGTTTAACGAAAATTTAATACGGTTATGAACTTGAACGCTCACAAAAACATTGGATCAAAAATATGCAAACGAACAGATATGCAATACAATACAAAATATAGCATACACAATTGAGCATTTGAGAAAGTAATCGAACATAGATTTACGCAAATATATAACACTTTAGAAGAAGGATCTGCAAAATGCAAACAAAATTAAGAGATTGTGTTAAGAGTTTTAAAAGAAAAAGTCTAATAGGAGAAACAGATTGACACAGGGACTTCAAGTTCAAAAATCAAGTAAAATAGATTAAAGCGTCAACAGCGTTTTTGACAGTATAAATACAAAAACAAAAAAAAGTTGAAAAACTTGCAAATTACTTTTGACGTATTTTATGCAAAAACTGTATGTAGTTATTGATGATTACCACATTTTGATTTTGGTGTTGATAGACCCTAAAAATGTCACCTTATAAGTTGTTAGTATTTGTGACATCAAATTTAAAATGTAGGTCTAACGTTAATGTTGCTGTGTTATTGTATTCAAAGTTTGAAGTGTTTGTCAAAGTTGTCAATCTGTTTCTCGCTGCATGGAATGCACAAACAGACCCAATCTATTGTGAAGCCTATTGTTGAGTGTTACCAAATTCCTTTAATAATCGAAAAAACAATAGCCATTACTAACTACTCATACTCTCGTGTACAAGTAGATAAGATTTGAAGCAATAAAATAATGTGCGTGCCATTGAAAATAACCAGAAAAGCACCTTAAAACAATAATTCTCCACTTCCAATTAATCTAATTCCGATAAAAAAGATATTTTTATTAAAAAAATATTACCAATTACTTATCAACTTATTGAAGTTTATTTAAAACCTGATTTTTAGTTTTAATAGTTTTAATATGCACAAAGAAGTAGAATTTTTAGCAAATATGAATATTTTCGTTAGATAATAAATTGTGAGAAAATTTAGACGTGCATTATCTTCTATCTTAACAAAATGGTAAAATATTCTGAATAAAGCATTTAGTCTGAATCACGTTTTTGGTGCCATAAGACGACTGCATATTAATTGTGACTATTATGCATAATATATTGGATAATAATACAAAAAAGACTCTGGCGTTTAGAAGCGGATACACTAGACTTAAGTATTTTTTCTAATTTGACGTTTAAATGCAATCGTAAAAAAATTTAGATTATTGGTTTTCACTGTCACTTAAAACATGTCACATGAAAAAATACAAATGCTATTATTTTTTGACATAAATTTTACATCAAAAACCAATATGATTTGAAAAATTAAAACAAACATACCTTCTAAAAAGTTATGGGCTTTTCACAGATATATCAGATACAATTGTATACAATTGTATTGAACTTGACGCTTCTTTGTTTGCATTCAGAGATTAAATATCAGTTCGAAATTATTTTTTTTATTTATTTTTAAAATAACAACTTTAAGAAACAAAATAATGTATTAAGTTCAAATAATTCTGATATTATATGATCAGATGCACTAAGGGATCACAGTCGAGTCAAAATTCATGGTGAAAACACACAAATTTGAGTTTAGGTGAGTTAATTTGACATAAAATCTCGTATAGAATGTTTATTCTCATATATGTACATATTTTCGTTAAAATATTCATTTCTGTTTAGTTAAGTTTATTAGATTATTCCGACAAATGTTTAATTGTATCAACTTTCAAATATAAAAACCGGACTTCGTTTTTCCAAAAAACAGACCGCTAAGATTTTTATTTTTTGGGTGTGCAATTTCAGATGCATCCAATCTACCGGGACATTTACAACAGAATCTAAATTTAAATAAATAACTAAAATGTTTCTACTTGACAAAATATCGGGTGATTTTTTTGAGGTTAGGATTTTCATGCATTAGTATTTGACAGATCACGCGGGATTTCAGACATGGTGTCAAAGAGAAAGATGCTCAGTATGCTTTGACATTTCATCATGAATAGACTTACTAACGAGCAACGCTTGCAAATCATTGAATTTTATTACCAAAATCAGTGTTCGGTTCGAAATGTGTTTATCGACAAATTTTGTTCAGCGATGAGGCTCATTTCTGGTTGAATGGCTACGTAAATAAGCAAAATTGCCGCATTTGGAGTGAAGAGCAACCAGAAGCCGTTCAAGAACTGCCCATGCATCCCGAAAAATGCACTGTTTGGTGTGGTTTGTACGCTGGTGGAATCATTGGACCGTATTTTTTCAAAGATTCTGTTGGACGCAACGTTACGGTGAATGGCGATCGCTATCGTTCAATGCTAACAAACTTTTTGTTGCCAAAAATGGAAGAACTGAACTTGGTTGACATGTGGTTTCAACAAGATGGCGCTACATGCCACACAGCTCGCGATTCTATGGCCATTTTGAGGGAAAACTTCGGAGAACAATTCATCTCAAGGAATGGACCGGTAAGTTGGTCACCAAGATCATGCGATTTGACGCCTTTAGACTATTTTTTGTGGGGCTACGTCAAGTCTAAAGTCTACACAAATAAGCCAGCAACTATTCCAGCTTTGGAAGACAACATTTCCGAAGAAATGCGGGCTATTCCGGCCGAAATGCTCGAAAAAGTTACCCAAAATTGGACTTTCCGAATGGACCACCTAAGACGCAGCCGCGGTCAACATTTAAATGAAATTATCTTCAAAAAGTAAATGTCATGGACCAATCTAACGTTTCAAATAAAGAATCGATGAGATTTTGCAAATTTTATGCGTTTTTTTTTTTTTTAAAAAGTTCTCAAGCTCTTAAAAAATCACCCATTATAAAAATGAGCTTGCTTATTATTTTCTACATTTTGTAAATTATTCTGACAGTTTAATGACGCCAATTGTGGCAGTTTTTTCGTTTTTTTTCTAGCAAAACTACTCAAATTATCAGGTTTATAGTAGTTCTAGGTTCAACAAATTAAACAGACCTTAAAATTTGGATTAAGCTGTCAAATGAAAGCAAAATATTAGTTGTGTCATCCCAATCCGTTTCGTACGTATGTCAATGTCAGTTTGTTAACTTTAAGCAATTCTGTCATTATCCTAAATAATTTTTTTTATAATAGCTGTGGATGGAATGGTCCAGTCTATACATTGGGAATTCCAATTAATAGGTCGGTTTTAGTTTGTTTGCTTTGTTTATTTTCACGAACTGTCACTTTTAAGAAATGTTCAGACTAGTGTTATTTAATTAAATCTTATTAAAAAATTACTAGTAACAAAAACAAAATGCATTGCTTAAAATTTAGCAAATTGGTAGTTAGTAAAATTTTAAGCCCATAACAATAGGTTGCTTGGTTTTTGTTCAAAACTAAACTAAAACTGCCATCAGTTGTGCAACAAAACGAGGTTCAATATTTAATCCATGGTTCAGTAGTAGTCGGGGTAATCAACCTCCTCAACGGTAATTTAACCATGTAATTGATGGCCATTATCACATACGCGAACCTTGGACGACGCATGTCAAACGATCCAACGCACGGTTAAACTTCATCACTTAGTCCGCCAAAAATCAGTCAATAAATTATTAAGCTGCACGAAGCAAAAAATTGAACCATGTCTGTATAAAGGTGGTCTAAAATATTTCAAAGCATGAACATGAAATAACATTTTTGCCGGTCATTAAAAAAGCCAGTTTTATATGAGCAGGTAGGTAAAGCTAAAGGTAAAAGTAAGGTTTACCTAAAATTTGATCTTTTTAAGACGCGTAAACTATAAAATTTAAAATAGGTAATAAACAATGTGCTACGTGATTAAGTATTCTGTTCATTATAATATGTTAAAAAAAAAAGATAGAAAAACAGAAAAATTGTATTGGATACATTACCTGAAACTCGTACGCAAAATCATAGTCGTCTGAATTCATTATTTGTTGTTTTTAGTTTAAATAAATGAAAATTAAAACAAAAATAAAAGACAAACTATCCTAAATCACGTCACCACGAATACGATAATTGCGAAACAAAATACAAATTTAATTCAATATATTCCAATTCCAATTAAAGATATTTTTTTCCCTGAAGGAAAAAATCACAATTTTTACAAAAATTCGTTTCTTAATTAATCCAAAACAAAGCCATATTTTTGTTTTATTAAACTTTTTATTCACAATTTAACACAATGTTTCTTCTTTTTTTTTTTAGTTTGTAGATTTGATTTTTTAATTTATTTATGTTTCTTTTTTTGGTTTTCTCAAAAACCATGTGCGCTGGGATAAGATTAATAAATCCGAAAGAATAATTTTGTGCTGATAAATATTTATAATTTTTCTTCTTCTTCTATAAATAAACAAAATAGACGGAAACACTTTTATTTATTTATTTCGTTGGTATTTCTTTTTGTTTTGAAATTCAGTGATGTCAAAACCATGATGACAAACCGACCATACACACGTTTCGGGGAATTTGCTACAGAAAATTTGAAATGCTTCTGTTTCTGTAACGGTGGCGCGGCGGTATATGGCGAAGGAATGGCGACGCGAAGCGGCGTAAAAAAAGATGAAGCAGAACAAGTTGTGGTGAAATTTATGTACAATAATTGCTGTTAGATGTTTTAAAAAACAAAACTAAAACTTGACTTGTGGTGATCTAATGAACCTACATATTTGTATATTTTATTCTTCTAACCAACAAAAAACATGTGTTTCTTTTTTGTATTTTTAATTAACTTATGATAAACTATCCAAATGGTTAATGTAATTAGTCGGTTGAATAAGAGATTTCTAGTTCCACTCACAATCAAATCGATTTAATTGGAATGGGATTTTTCAAAAATAACTTGAAATATACGAAAATTGTTCATAAAACAGATGTTTTTATAGACTTTTGTTTTACTTTAAATGAAAAATAAAATACAATAAAATAAAATTATCTACCGGCATCAAACAAATGAATGTTGATTTATAAATCATTATGGATTGGTTTTAATTCATATACAAAACAGAAAATTCACTGCTGATTAGATAGAGTCAACAGTCAATTATTGAGTTGAGTATGTAAATAGATGTACTTAAACAAATAAACAATGAAATCATTTCTGTTTTGAAATAGCACCAGGTGAAGGTGATAATATTAGTTGAAAAACAAAATTATTAAAATAAACATTATTTAATTTAATACAACAAGAAGAAAACATATTATAGTGTCATTCCATTGAGTTAAACGGGTGTCAGTCCATTGAGTTAAACGGGTGTTTCAATTGTGTTCATTGTGAATGTCTTATTGTGAACGATACGTTAATAATTATAATGTTTAACAATTTTATTTGACATAAGGTAGTTGCTTGAACACAAAAGATGCGACTCAGTGTCAAAGTCAAAATGAATATGTGTTTCAATTGTGTTCATTGTGAACGACGACGATAATATTGTTTGACAATTTGATTTGACATAAGGTAATTGCTTGAACATAGAAGATGTGATGTCACACAGTAAATAGACACAAAGTGTCAAAGCCAAAATGAATATGAACCAAAATTGTTTATGGGGTTTCAATTGGTAAAATAAATCAATTTATTTTTGATCTACATAGATCTGTCAAAATAGAATTTTTGTCTGTTTAGGATAAAATTTAAAATCAAATCTGCAGATTAGGGTGGAATTGGCTAAGGTGATTGTTGATAAATGACAGTCAAAATAATCGAATTCTATCTATGTAAGGTGATAGTCAAATTGATATGTAGCTAAAAAGCTGTCAAAACAAAAATGTGATCGTCATTTTCCTACAAATAATATGTCGTTTCTGAATAGAGCTACCAGACGCTCACAAAAAACGAATGGAAAATTTTTTTAGTTACCGTTTTTAGGTACAAAAACACATTCTTGTGACCGAAAAAAGCTTACGACATTCGAAAAAACACAAGAAAAGTAAGACTGTTATTTAAACACAGCCAATTTGATACTTTTATTTACATATTTTATAGGAATCATTTTAAAATGTCACCATAGCAACAATGAATTGTGACAATTGTATTCTGAAATTGTTCAATCGAATTTAATTGAGTTGAATCATCTTACACGGACGGAATGAAAATGATAGTCAAATTTGACTATCAAAAATATGATAGTCAATTATCACATTAGCCGAATCCACACCTGGATTTTTTTTGCAGATTTACCCCTCTTTGCACTTATACTAATAAAATTGTTGAACAAATGTTGAACTGAAAATTTGACAGCTCTGTTAACACGTACACGAAGATAAACTAATAAATTGACCAAAAAACAAATCCAATCGTGTTCCATGCTTGACGAAAAAAAACATCAATTTTTTACGGAAATCTAAACACACCTCATTAAAGTGTCACAGTCAAAATGATTATGAACCACAATTGCCTAGTTGGCAGAATAAAGGCTGTTGTAAAGTTTCTTAACAGTTATCATTATTATTGTTTGCAAATTCAAATTGAATAGCTTGTTGCAATTTCAAATATAGAGATGTCGCTTTATAATTTTGACATTTGTTTTATGTAATAAAAACGATCTCACCTATGTCATAATATCAGTAGGAACTTTGATTTTTCAATGAATAGTGGAAGGCATTCAAGTCAGGAAACCACCACATAAACAATTGGATTAAAAAAAATATTGTTTATTATTCAAATGATTCGACACAAGTTCTTGTTTTCTGTCCTGATAATTCTTATTTTGACGGATATGTCACCATTCATTTATTGTGAATGGATTAAATATTGCTAAAAAAAATAAACAAACAGATCAAAAAAAAAAACATAAACTTTTGATCCGGATCAAAATTTAAAAAAAAAAACAAACTTTAATGATGGATTGATCGATAGTGTTTATATTATCAATTTTCTTATATAAAACGCTTGTTCATACGATACGAGCTTATATTTCTTTTATTTTAAGTTTGATGTAAGAAACAACCAATTTAGCACGTAGATAATGAAAAGAAGTATGTCAATCCAGAAATAAATAATAGACCTCAGGTATTATTCATTCAGAGCTGCGTGGGTACCGCCGCCGACACTTTTTCCTACGTTTCCTACGTGATTGTTGACAGAAAATGTTTGCACTTTACACACACATTACCGTAATGAACAATGCACAGCAAAATGCAAAAAATAACAGTTAATTTTGTGTACAATCAAAACATAAATGTTTTGCCTACGAAATTATGGCTAAGAAGACACACCTAATAAATTTGCTTTATTCACTTTCACATTAACTTCTTTTGTTTATTTTGCAAATAAGAAAACAAAAATGACAGACAAAATAAATTATGTCAAATCGCCATTTTTAATTTAATGTTTTGACAGATGATTTTTGAAGTTGAATGACATTTTAAACTTATATAAAATTTTATTTGTTTTGGAGGGAGGTAATGTAAATATACATATTTAAACATTTGTATTTACCAATATAATCTTTATTAAAAAAATAAACAAATGAAGACAATTATTGGAAAACAATAATTTGGAGCTGTGAATCGAAATGATTTAATGCATTTGGAATGCAGAATGAGTTAGCTTCTACCTTACCATATACCATATATTTTCAAGCCATTTAAGTCAGTGATATAAAAACAAAACAAAAATGAGTGGGAAAATTCTTTAAATTGGTTTAGCAACTGTCTAGACAGTTTTCGAGTCATTACGTCATAGAAAATCGATTGCTAGTCAATGGTAACTCGATTAACAGTAAATCATAAAAATAGAATAGAATTTTGTATCCTATTAGAAAATTTGTAAATTGGAGTTGTTCATGGCTTTTTAGAACATGCTATATATATCTCTTTCTTGTTTATTCACAGACGTCAAAATAAGATTTGTATTCATTGAATGAATCTGAAATTGAATACTTAACAAAAGCTGGTTTACAATTTTAATAGTTTAAAAATTAATAATTGTATAGTTTTAGTTTTCCAAACGTTAATTTCTTTGAAATGAAATTTTGCAATAGGTCAATATAGAGTTTGAAAAGGTCACACTTTTGTTCTACTAGAGAACATATACATAAGGTGCTTGTCAAAAGTGACAGCCATTACATGAGTTAACTGACAGGTTTTTTTGATTGCACATGATGCAAATTTGTTGTCTTTTTCAGAATCCGAACTGTCATATTTTTTTCGAAAGCTACCATTTTCGGAACAGTCCAAGACGCTTTCGGTTTGCCAAATAAAATGGGCAGGTTCAGACTACATAAGCGACTTTATTTACAGACAACTGCATTGTTTGAACACAAATTTTAATCAAGATAACTAGTTACTTTTTAAAGTTTCATACATTCCAAACTCGAAAATTTACTTCACATACCTTACCCTTCAGTTTATCGTGTCAAAAAGCAATGTTGTCTAGAAAACGCTTCTAAGGCAAGCTACAAGTCCATCACGACTTATGTATATTTTTTATTGTAAATAAATATTACTTTTACTTTTACACAAAAAAATTACATGGAATTTTGCAGAAAATAAATAAATTACAGAGCAATAAATTTCAGTTTTCACTTAAATGTAAAAACATGATTATCTGTCATTTTGACTTGAGCTGGTTAGGAAGATTTTTCTTGACTAACTTACCAGTCAAATTTCCAATAAAGTAACATTAATTGGAAGGTAATTTTTTGCCAGCTGGTAAATCAGACACTAGAAAGTTGTCATGCCTATAAGTGTTTTATTTTATCTGAACCTGTCCAATGACATAAGTTTTGTTTGTTATTATTAAATCATCAAATGTCATTTTCATTTATTTCATGAACGAATCGAGACTTAAAACTACAGCTAAATTTTATGAGACATTGATTTTCTTTACTTTGATCCGTTGTTATGGTACGAAGACGACTTTACAATTGGCTCACTTTAACACAGTGTCAATTTATTAAGATGGATAGATAATAATGTATCTTTAAATTAAAGCTATAATAGTGCCATTATCAAAATGGATGACAATGATGTTTATCACTTTGAAGACGTCTTGGATATGCGCTTTTTGATTAAAAAGTTTCAATGTCGAACTATGTTCGTCGAAACACCATTTACTGTCAAAATAATTAGTTAACTATTATTTAATCAGGGGTTTGATTATGGGATTCGCGGCGAATCGTTTTGCTAGCGAGTTTACATTTTTCAGTTATCGCTTTCGCTTTCGCCTTGTTCGTTTTGAATTCGACCAATTAACGAATTCGAAGGCAAATTTCACAAATTCAATCAAAACAAAGCAAATTTTGTTTGGAAAGCTATCAAATCACTGGAATACCTATAGGAAGAAAAATTCAAAACAAAAGTGTCAAATCACTGGAATATAGGAAGAACTATTTTCGCTTCGCCGCGAATTCGTTAATAAGGAAATACGACGCGAGTCGAATTTGAAATGTCGAATTGAAAACGATCCGCCGCGAACCTCACGATAAGGCCCCAGTTCTATACCAAACTTTACTTTCACTTAAGTAAGAATCAGTGGTACATAATTTTTTAAATAGTCAATGTCAAAAGTGACAGCCACACATTAGGAACATTAGAAAACTGACACGTCCTGATCTGAAGAAATTCAAGAAGAATAAAAACAACAAAAAGTTCTAAGCACTGTTTATTGACAAGAAGTGTTCAATATTTCTGATTTAATTGTGTTTGGAAAGATCGATGAAATGCTTCTCTCTGCTGGGTTAAAGCCTTTAACCTCACTTTTGACAGCAATATTTATTCTAAGAAACTGCATTTCTCTACCACTTATTTAACATATGGACTTCACAATATATTTTTCTTAGTATTTCGAATCACATTAAACCAGTACAAAAAACAAAAGAAACACCCTTTACAAAAAAAATTACACCAGACTAATAATTAATAAATGCCGTCATAATTAAGTGATGATGTAATAAAAATGCATCTTTTTATGTCTAGAACTTGTTTAATTTTTTTTTTGTTTTTGTATCAAACACAAAACAAAAACTAAAAAGAATGAAGAATTCAAATATTCTCATTCTGGTTGTCTTCTTCTTTTTTGTACGAAACAACAAAGTGAAAGGTATAACATTTTTCGAATTTTAAAAACAAATTCAATTTGTAAATTAAATTCTATGCATAAAATTTCGCCAGCTACACATATACTTAATAGGCACTCGTAACTAGGTACTCGTATAAGAAGAAATTCAAAGTAATATAGGCTTTCTAAAAATAGACATCGCGTAGGGCAGGAATTGGAACACCACTGGGTCACTAAATATACAATGTACCTACATTACATATGTATGTAGTTTCGAGTACGAGTATATTCAAATACTACATAGTTTGAATAAGTGCAAATAATTGTACGTGGAAGCACTCTTACAGAAACGGTCTGGTTTTCTTCCTTTAAACGATATGCTGCTTTGTGTGTTACAACTTACAACACAGATGTTTAAGTGCCACCTCACTCAAGAAGCTTTTAAGGATTCTCGTCCTTATGCATAAAAATGCAAAAGGAAAGCTCTTTTTCATAATATCGATTGGGAGGTCAACACCAAACCCCACACCAATTAAAGTATCTACAGCTGATTTGTATGTATTTCAATTATTTTCAAAATTTATTTAAAAATACTCTTCTGACAGCAAACTAAATATGTTTTATTCTAAACAGACCTCAACCGTTTAGCGGTTAAAAGAGAAATTCAAATTCAAGGCTAATACACAGTAGGGAGGACAAGTATCTGACCACATCAACTTATTCCAGAATAAGTTAGTTTGTTGTTGATTTCTTTTGATTATTAAAACCATTTTCCATTTGAGATTTTTAGTAACATTTTCTTTTGTTTCATATTTCATAATCACGCACTGAAGTAAGTAAATACTTTCATATATTTTTAACATTTTTAGCACTACCGCCACCGGCCGCCCGGCCGCCGCTTCGTGTCAGTTTGATAAGAAAATCAATACAAAAACAACAAATAAATAAAATTATTTATTTTTCAAGTGGCTATGACATCATCATTAATAATTTTTACTTCGGCACATCACACAATGTGGTTTTGATGAGAACAAAATACGAGTACAATATTTTTTTTTTTCTTTTCTGTCTCGCCCTTCAACCGAATTATTATTTTATATTAAAATAAATCCAAGGTCGAATAGATTCATTAACATTTCATACACTTTTATTTTTACATATATCTCATTCAAGAATGCGCGTGGATTTTTGACACTGCGTTATTATTTAATCCAACAAAATTGGAAATTAAAAACCAAAAAAAACTATTTTCAAATTACTATAAGAAGTATTTTTTTCGAAAAAAAAAAGAAAAACCAACGTTTAGGGAGTGCTGCTGGAAAAAAGCTCATCCCACAGCGACGACCAATTCAAAACTAACCGAATGCCGAAACTTGAATAAACTTTCAAGTCACTATATAGCCTCATATCGCCACAGTACCAGTGTTCTATTTTGTCATATGGGGATAATATGGATGTGGTGCTTTTTGGCATATTGGATGGTTACTCACCATATCGCCGCGCCGCCAAACGTCATCATTTCACCAGCAATCATCCCACCCAGACTCAATTCTCACTGCTCACTGCTCATAGCGCGAATTATAGTTCTCAATCTTAACTCAAAATCAAGTGTATAGCGCCATTATTGTTGTGCCATGCCTTGAGGGCGGTTATAGGGGGTGTTTTTGGTAAAAGCTTTTGAATGCAGAATAGACCGGCCGTGGCGGCACGACGACGCGACGCACGGCATCGTTCGTCGAGACCGATTGAGATACATTTTTGTGTTTTGTATTTGTAATTTATGAGCTTTTTCTCTTCATTTGCCGGTTGTTGGAATTCGAATTCATGTAAATATGTATATACCTTCCGCCTATACAACCTACATTCATTAAAGTGAGCAATATTTCATAGGCTTTTAGACAATAGTGGAGTGTGGAGTTCTTTGTTTCGCTGCGAGAGAGAGATGTTAAAGTGTTTCTTTTTTACTTTTAAAGACTTAAAGTGATATGGAAACGAATGTCAACAAAATAATAAAACACAATAACAAGGCCAGAACACTAAAAACTCAAACCACAGAGTATACACAAGTATAGGAATGTACAAACATAGTAGGTTTGTAAGTACCTGAGAACTCGATGATCTGATGTCATAGGACGATAAAAAAAAAACTAAAGAAAACCACTAGACTTGAAATTAATTGTTGTTATTTTCAATTGAATTATTGATTATTGTTATTATTATTATCGGTGAACAGAAATACCAACTTGAAAAACTGATTATTGGTTCACTGACAGGTGAAGTTTTTAGTTTTTGTTTCAGGAATTACTGAAAGTATTGTAAGAGAAAAGGTTGCCTTGAGGTATTTGGAAAATTGTAGAAAACAACGCTGGACAAGGTTTTCTTGCACTTTTCCCAGAAGACTTCAAAATGAATGTGTCACGTCTGGTTTTTGAGATATTTCTTTTTAAAATTTGAAAAATACAGGCTTATAAGGCTTTTTAAGGCTATCTAAATTTATGAAGCAGCTTTTTGCAATACAATCCGTGATGGTTTAAAAAATCTTTAATCCCCTTTTTAAATATTCTATTAAAAATATTTATATTATTTCATGTAATATTCACAAAATCTTTATATGTACAAGTTGTTAGATTTCATCTGTCTTCCAAACATCTGAAAGAAACATTAAAAAACATATGCTAAGGCGCCAGTTATAGCTATAATTGGTTTTCATAATTGAAAACAAACATTGGATTTTTTTTTTTGACAGGTCGTTTATAGCAATCATTAGAAATTTCTGTCATTGAAAAAAAATTCCTGATTGAAATCCACCGACAAATTTTTACTAACAGAAACTGTCACTGAAATTGTGTGAAATTGGAACACAAATCAGTGGAACGATTCGTTTCACTTTTGAATACATATAAAAGTATCAGCTGTTCAGGAAAATGAATTTCCGTTCGAAAAAAAGGAAAATACATTTTTAGAGAAAAATAAATGCGCTTCTTTTTCTCAAAAAAAAAATTCTTTGTGTGATTTCCGATCGATCACTGTCAAATATCGATTCAAAAATTGATTCAAGACTTTCAGAAACACAATAAGATATTAAAATGGTTTAAATTGTATCTAGAAGAGACAAATCATATTTAAAAAAAAAAACTAATGTGAAAGAAAAATTTAAAGGCCAGATTCGAATTTGATTTATATTAATTCATTTACAAAAGTATTTTTTTCAACCAGTGTAATTGAATATAAATTTAAAATGTCCACTTTCCACAAATGCGAAATGCTAAAATTCTTTTTCCATTTTAAATTTAATTTGTAAGGGTTCTTCTTCTAAGTGTCATTTTTGTACTATGTCATATTAAAATTAATTATAATAAATTTAATTTAAAAGCGATGATGTACATACATTTGTATGTATGTAGTTTCACATAATAAAATGACAATCAATTGACATTTGAACTACATACATATATAGCTACGGTACTTAGTATATTTTTTTTTGTTGTATTCTGACTTGACTTCGCATATGTCAGTCATTTGGTGAGTAATTAATTGACACTAATCAATTTTGATAGTTGAAACTCATTTTAATGCGTGTTCTTTATTTTGTCCTAATTGATTTTTTATTTGATTTCTTAACATTTGCAATGATTTTTAAAATCACAATAATATATTTAAAAATATTCGTTTTACAGGGTGTTAAATAATATTTATCATTGAAAAGTTTTCCAATTGTTATGTGGGTATATAATTGCATTGTAAACATCCGTTTACGGGTCAAATTTGAGAAGGAGTTGACCTTCCGTAAAAGATTATACTGATACTAAAATCGAAATTATTGGGTTTTCTAATAGGAATTGACAGCTTAGAATTTAATTTTTGAACACACCCTTTCACTTAATCTTTGAACTGTCATTGTCAATGACATTTTTATCATGGTAAAGTACACGAACGATCATTGTCTGTAAATTATGAACATTTTTTACCGCGTTATTTCCAATTTTCAGTCGTAATTCTCGCCCTAGTAGAAAGGAAATAAAAGTTAAGTGAACAATTTTGAGTAAACATTTTTTGTTTGCGTGATGTTGCCGTGCCAGTGTGAGATACATAAGGGGTTGTTAAGCGTCGAAAATACCACTGTCATCGAGGTGTCTGTAGCAAACGGTCCAAATCAGTCAATTCCACGGCATTCTCAAGAACTGGGCATCACTCATACAACATTATGGCGTATTTTCCGTACTGTTCTTTTTTTTCACCCATACAAGATTAAGCTGATTCACTTATTGGGAATTGGAATTGAAAGTTATGTATATAGGGACACCTTTCGAAAATTGGAATAAAAAGAACCTTAGGATAAGGTGCCAGTTATAGCTATAATTGGTTTTCACCATTGAAACCAATCCGTGGATTTGACATATTGGTTATAGTTTTCATTGATGGGAAGTTATCAATGTGGGTTGGATTACAGCTATTTTTTAAATTTAAGACTAAGATATTTAGAGTAATGCTGTAATTGTGACTGACAGTTTAGGAATGATTAAGAATGATTGGAAAAACAGTGTGGTTTTTGGAGTTCATTTCAAAAGTATACACAAAATTGTTCACAGGAGTTAAAACACAAATACAATGGAAAAAGAACAATTTAGAATCCAATCTTCTGATATTCGATTAGGTGGCGCAACAGTCCGTTGAGAACTAGGGCCAAGTTACTTAGAACTCTCAACCATTCCTGTGTGCAAGTAATGTTTTCAGGGATGGAGAGGACCTACAGTTTTAAGCCGAATCCGAAGGGCTAATTTGAGAAAGCACTTTTCATGACAAGAATCACTCTTGGAAGAATTGTCAATTCCTCGCAAGATTCAGTACCTATGTGAAAAAAAACCTTGGATGGCACAGGCCTACGCACTAACTATCACGCCACGGGTACTACGGTACGGCATTAAAAAAAAAGTATCAGGGATAGGATTTTATTAACTTTGCCTTTTTTTTTTTTGGTTAAACGGAAGATGAAATCGACTTTCGACAACCATGTTTCAAGCCCTGGTGTTTGCACATATATGTATTTTATTTTGCCTTTTTATACCATAATTGCCTTTTTCTGCCTTTCTTCGCCATTGTTGCCTTTTTTTGCTTTATATAAAATGTTGTTAAGAAATATCTAATAATTGGTTTAGCATTAAAAGAAAAGCAAACATTTTTGCATACCGTTGAGAATCTTTAGTTAAAAATCCAGCTTTTTCATAATTCGATGCGATTGTTGTGGCCCGATGAGCTTAAGAGAAAAAAGGTTTTGTTGTTCGTAACAAACGCTGCACCGTATATGAAGAAGAGTTTCAAAACTCTGCAAGGGTGGTTGTACTCGAAAATGGTTCACGTAACTTGCGTCACTCACGGTGTAAACAGAGTTTGTGAAAGCATATGCAGTCACTACTCAAAAGTTGACGCCTAAAGCATCTTGCACATGAGCTACGAACTGCGAATTGGGATGTTCGCATATTTTGACTTTTCTTTCACATGATCTTTATTTCTATTCGCAGACAGCGACGAATTGTCAACCCTTTTCTCCATATTTTCCTCAGCCATGATCTCTCACACAAAAAAAAACAAAACAAGAGTGGTATAATTTTGTGGTTAAGTTGCGCGCGAACAATTTATTCGTATCAGTGTGGATGGTATGTGGAACGCGAATAGAGTTTGACAGTTCGTAGCAACTACACTCCAATTCGTTAAGCATCTTGCACATGAGCTACGAACTGCGAACTGTGGATGTTCGCATATTTTGACTTTTCTTTCACATGATCTTTATTTCTATTCGCAGACAGCGACGAATTGTCAATTTATAATTACCCTTTTCTCCATATTTTCCTCAGCCATGATCTCTCACACAAAAAAACAAAACAAGAGTGGTATAATTTTGAGGTTAAGTTGAGCGCGAACAATTTATTCGTTGCAGTGTGGATGGTATGTGGAACGCGAATAGAGTTTGACAGTTCGTAGCAACCACACTGCAATTCGTTACTAACAAATTATTTTTACAAAATTGTCTTGTTTTAGAGAACAAAATGCAAATTTTATTATCCTAATATTATTGGTTTCTTATAGTTTAAATGTGTTTTTGTTTGGAATTGACTTTTTGAAATGTGTAAAATCACGTTTGTTCGTCCATTCGCAGTTCGCAGTTCGTTGCTCATGTGCAAGGCACTTTACTACCAAATTGTTTTTACAAAATTTTCTTGTTTTAGAGAACAAAATGCAAATTTTATTATTATAACATTAGTGTCAATTGGTTTCTTATACATAATTTAAATGTGTTTTTGTTTGGAATTGACTTTTTGAAATGTGTAAAATCACGTTTGTTCGTCCATTCGTTTATTCGTTGTTCGCTGATTTCTATTTATATGTATATTTCTATATATTTATATTTCTGAAGACTCCATCTCGAATTGCTATTTTGAAGGATATGGAACCTGTTATTTGAAACTGAATTTGAAGTCGTATTTTTGAATTTCCATTTTAACTATGTTTTAACTCGCTGAGGTACTTGGTTAAAGGCAGCAGCATATTATGCGGACTATTTTGCTCGGATCAAAAAAATCATCAGCGCTCTCCAAGATGATGCAAGCAAAAAAATTGATTGAAGATGAAGAACTGCAAGCGCAGCTGGCGTACATTACAGTCAAGTTTGGGCTTTTTATTTGATCTGAAAAAACTTATTTTTTAAGAGTCTGTATCTACTTATAATTTAAGCTAACAATATTCTCATCAAGTTTACTGCCGTTTTCATTTGAAACACATGCCTTAAAACGATTGAGCAAATAAATTCTGTAATAAACGGCGACGTGGATTGCAAACTTCTAGGAAACATTGAAGTGAATAATGTTGAAAGTCTAAGATGGGCTCCACTCGTTTCAGCTGTTGAGAGATCATTTATAGCTCTTTCAAAGCCCTTCTAAAAGACAACCGAAGAAGATTGCTACCTGAGAACTTTAAAAAAAAATCTTGCTAGTCCAATGATACTATTTATAATTAAATGTATTTTTGTTTATTTTCCTAGTATTTTGTATGTATGTTTTGTTTTGCCTTTTTTTTATTTTTTAGGTCAACAAAATCCTAACCCTTAATAATTAGTCAATTAAAAGTTTCTCAAAAAAAAAAATCCACATAAAATAAAACAAAGAGAATATTATTATTAAATCCAGTGCATATTAATTTCAACTTTGATTTTGTTTTTAACTAATTTCCATAACTAAAACAATTTCATTAAAATTATACCTAACAGTTTAATTAATTAACAAAATTTAATTTGGTTAAAACCATAATTCTTTCAAAATGTTATTGTAAAACTTGTTATCTCCAAATTCCAAATAAATCCAAAAAAAAAAAAACAAGACCTACACTCTTTCACTATACAACCAAAAATGTATATCTCTATAAATATTTATTTAAAAGATTTATTAACCCAAAACAAAAAATCAAATCTAAAACATGAAGAGCAGGACACGATTAGGAGATCTTATATTAAATTTTAAAAGAAAGAAATGTCAGATCCTCGTCATCATCATAATCTCGAGTCTTAACTTCTAAGCTCGAATCAAACATTTGACAAACAAAAAAAACTTGTTTTGATGTCAGATTAGTTCATTATTATGAACTCATATAAACTGCCATAATTTGTTTCTTCGTTCAACTTTCAAAAGCCCACCTTTTCTATATACACATATGTATGTATGTATCTGTATAGGTATGAATCTACATTAAATTACTTTTGGCCATTGTCATAAAAGCGTCTTTTAACAAAAAGCCCAAAACGTGTGATAAAATAAAACATAACTCAATTATAGTCATTTTTTAGGAGGGTGTGGGGGGATCTACGTATATGTACATTCATAGAGTATAAAAATATTCAAGTTCTTGGTCTTGTTTTTGTTTTAACAATAAAATAAGTTTAGTTTCTTTTCTTAAAAAAAAGATACATTAAAACAAAACAATTTCAAATAAGAACCAGTTTACCCACTCCTTTGCATTAATTTGTGGTTTTGTATATTTTCTATCGTGACCCCGGTAATGAATTTTTATAACAGCTCACTACTTCAAGATACCTAAAACTACTTGGAGTCATATCTAAACCGCTTACTGAATGACGTCATAGTCATCACTATATATTTGAATCTTTTGATATACCTATTAAATTTATCTCAATGGTTTTAACTTGTAAAAACGAACAAAACGAAATAAAAAAAAAACTTAGTTTCAATTTAATGAAATAAAGTTTAATGGTTGAATTGACTTGATTATGAATGATATCATACTATACTCTACTCCACTTTAAGCCATATGAAAGTGACTTCGTTTTTATTCAAAAACATAATATACAAAATAAAAGTAGCTTATTCAATGCCAAATTGCATTATTGTTGTTTTTTTCTTTTTTTAAAGTAATTTCAATTTTTGTCGCGTGACATGAATTTTAGTCTTTTGTCATGCACGTTATTCAATTGAAATTAAAAAAAAAAAAAAATCATCTGCATGACAATTTTTATTAAATTTAAATAAATTTCAATTATCAAATCAAATTTTATGAAAGCTATGCACAAGCACACTTCTATTTCTATTGAAATTTATGAAAAGAACAGAAACAGAAATAGAATTCATAAAACAACTAACGAATATGTACGAATATATTTAAAGTTGATTTATTAAATTGTTCTTTTATACACTATTCAAAAATTGCCCCACTTTCAACAAGTTAAGGCTTTAAATTATACTAAACGTTAGAATACTTGATAAGCGACCAAGACGTGTTGTACCTACTACTTTTTTTAAATCAGGAAACTTGAACTTTCATTGCCATTTTAAAAATAAAGACTTTGAAAGGTTCAAGGTCTAATATCGTTACGTTTGTATGTGCAAAATCACAGCTATTACCGAAGTCGTAAACGACAACGAAATATACAAGTCGACACAATCTGCATTTTATAAGTCGTTTTCAACTTTTGTCATTAGTTTTGTGGTCTTGTGTAAACTTCAAATGTCGTTGAACACTTTTATTTGAAATTCTGTAAGATGGAAGCAAACAACCGCTATGAAAAAACGAAGGTAGCTCTGGTTTAAAAATTTGCTCGTGATGAAAAAATTGCAGTTCGAAAAACTGTAACTGCAAACTTTGTTAAATTATTATTTTATGTATTGGGATTTGAAGTAACAAATCGAAACTTGGTTCAAGTGATCGTAGAGCCGATAAATACGATCGAGCAGTTGGCTAGTGGTTTTCTAAAGGAAATAGACAAAACTAATGGGCCTATTATGTAAGACAACTAAGGGCCCTTTCACACCAAACGAATCCGAATCAATCAGAGTCACTCCGAATCAAGTTGAATCTGATTGACCAAGATTCGGCTTCGAGCGCTCCGTTTAAATTTGAAGGGATTCTTTTCCCGTCTTCAGACCGGACGAATCTGGTTCAATCAGGTTTGATTCTAGGTCGCACTTGATTCAACCTGTCAGTCTTGAATCAACAACCATACGAGATGGACGTGGAGTTATTAATTTTAAAAGTTAAAGAAAATAGTGCGATTTATGACGCATGATGATTTTTATAGATTTAGGTTGATTCAGCTGGTGTGAAGAGTGGAGATGACGAATAAGATTCAACTTGATTCGGAGTGATTCTGATTGATTCGGATTCGTTTGGTGTGAAAGGGCCCTAAGAACAAAGTTGAGTGGTAATTCGGCAATCGGTATTACCGATCACAACTAGTTAACTGTCACAAGTCAACCACCAGTCAACCAGTAGTCGACTAAAAAATGGTTGACTTTTTAAGTGTGTTTGGGGTATTATGTAAGCCAGTTGAGTTGTCTCTCAGTTGTGATTGTTGTCAAAATTCAACAACTGATATTTACCGGTTGTGTAGTGCATTTGTTTGTAAAAACACATTTTTTTTGGTGCTATGATTGGAACATGAGATCCATCGATGCATTCAGGAAATCTGGTTTTCTGGTAAAAATGAATCTTTGGTAAATTCATCTCGTCATTTGTCATATGAGCCTTAATCTATTGTGGACAGATACGTTCTTCTAGTACGTCTAGAAACTGTTGGTTGAGCAAGACCTAAATTAAAATCATTACCACTGCACTTTTGGTAACTTCCTTTTGTCATGAAATGTAGGACAGTGCAGACTTTGAGAATTGGTGGGATTGCGGAGGAACACTGAGGTTGTTTCAAATAATCTTTGATTTCGTTTAGCACATAAACAAATGCGTCTTATAAATCTGTAACAAAACGAAGACATTAAATCAACACTTCTCATCAAAGAATGAGAATGTATTTGGTGTACTCAATTGAAAAAAGTTGTCTCCCATAATACGAATTTTTTTTTTGTTGTCTTCAAATTGAGTTGTCTTGATCCATAATAGGCCCTTAAATTTAAAGCGGATAGTAATAGTAAAGCTTAACAGAAAGTGTCTTCTATTAAGAGATGCAAATAGTTGGCGACAAAAGGTTTGAATCCCTTATTCCATTTGTATACAAAAATTCTTAATGTGTATTTTTACTTGCGACATTATAGGAGTACTGTACATGGCAAGTATGTATGTATGTATATGTATGTGGCAAGTTTTGCATTCGTGCAAAATTTCGAACTCGAGATTTTAATCAAACATGATATTACGATGGTAGAGAAGTCGAAAAAAGTGGGTCCCGCAATTCCGTCCGTCTGTCCTGTCTGTCTGTCCACGCTCCTACAGCCTAAACCATTGGGTCGATTGAGTTCAAACTTGGAAGTTAAGTTTTTTTTTCATTTTTTTAGGATCAAAACTAACAGTGGCCCCATAATTTTTTTTTTTTGGTCAAAAACGGAAAATTTGAATTTTCATAAAAACAAACCGATACATTTTTTTTAAATTTTGTCTAAAATTTTATTTTTTAACTTGGCTTCTTTTAGTAAGAAAAACATATTTTTGTATTGCTCCGGAAAGGTACCGCTCATAGAACCGTTTTTTTTTTTTTTTTTTAATTTTCTCAGTAACTTATGAACCGATTTCAATAATTTTTTTTGAACGAGCTCTTATGTTGCGCCATAACAATATTTGATTATCAAAAGCGCAATTTTTTTTGTTTGGATTTTTAAAAAAATATGGATTTTTTTCTTTCAAAATTCTATATCTCAAAAACGGTTCAACATTTTTTTACGAAATTCAAATGTAGAGCGTATATTTACAATCACTAAACAACTGCATACCAAAAACATTTTTAGAACAAAATTAAAAAAATTTATATAATATAAAATTAATTAAAAAAAAAAACCGCTTTAACGATTTTCGAAAAAAAAAATTTTGAAAAGTCAAGGGTTTTTTGATTTACAAATAAAATGGCATTTAAATTTTTGAAGACAAACTTACATATCTTTCAGGTAAAATTTTGAATCTTAAATTATTTTGTTTTTAAAATTAATTTAACTGTATTGAATGTAACCCCCTCCCAAAAAATTGAAAAATGGAGTTTGTTTTGACAAATCAAATGGCATTTATATCTTTGAAGACAAAATTATTTTACAGGTATATTTTTTTTAATCTTATATATGTAGGTACTTTTTTAAAGAGACTCTTTGAATGCAGGAGCAAGTTCGTGCGACCCAGTCGTGCATTTTATTTTTATTAGATTTTGGGCGGACTTGAAATTTAAAGTTGAAAAATAAAGTAATTCACAATTCACAAAGGTAATACTAAAACCAACTGCAAATTTTATCTCCACTGAAAGAAGCTGTAGCAGGTTTGCTAAGTTTTAAAAAGTGGTTGAACACAAGTAGCGAATACAGATGATATTTTCTGTGAATTAGAGGCAGAAGTTCTGGAGCAAGGACATAAAGAACTCCATCAGGAACAGCAACATGAAACTGAAGAGCCATCAGCAGGAAAGAAACGACCGCGACGGCACGCTTCCGCTTTTAGAAAGGAAAGATCTAAGAAACAGTGTGTAGGGTAGGTACTTCAAGGAACAACATTAAATGGTATCATTCCTCACACTTCTTCATCATCGTTACTATCTCTACTTTTATATATTTATATCAACACTTATTTATTTACTAATAATTTAATTTTAATTGAACATTGAGCAATAATTTTGTATGTAAACTTTAGAGTTTCATTTGATTTTGATAGATGTTTATTGTTTGTTACTTTTGCGTCGTGTTAAAATTTGATCAAAATCGTCGGGTCGAAAAAGTTATGAAATGCCATTTAAAAAACGATACGAAAGAGAAAACGAGAAGACATCGGTTATTTGGGGTGAATAATAATCCTAAGGGAATATTTTTTACTTGATTTTAAGAGGCCTCAGCTTTACAATCCTAAATAACAATTTATGGTTAGTCCCTAATGCGAGTGTCAACAATAAGTTGATAGTTGATAAATATTGAAATTCGGTTGAATAAGAGTTGTGAACAAATCTATAATATATTTACTTATATTTATATAATGTACATTCGTAGTTTTCATTTCTAGACGAACTTTTTCACAAAAGGGAAATTTTGAAATTTTTGATAGCTTCATGCTTAAACAAAGTCAGGAATATCAAGACAAACTATTGTCGAGCTGTGATCACCTACAAAGACTATTCCTCCAATGATCCTGCAACTTTATGTGAAATGTTTTCAAATCCTTCTAGAAAGTGTTGTTAAGAAACCTAACAACTGTAATAATAACTCCAAAACCTGTGGTAATACCTACAATAAAACCTGTAATAAAAGATTCACTATCTTTCGGTCCAGATGAAATATACCACCTTATATTGTAAAACTTTTTATATCTCTTTTAGCTCGTTCACTGTGTTATCTGTTTAACTTATCGATTCGCGCGGGTATTTTGTCCAAGCCTTTGGAAGTCCTCAAGTATTTTACCACTTCTTATGATTTTCAGAACGGATACAAATTTACCTGTGTCCAAGAACACAACACGTTAATTTTGAAAACAAAATGCCGAAAAAGCCAATTGTACATTTCTGTGTTCACCAAGGAAGGCATATTGGACCGTTTTTATTTGTATTGTTCATTAAAGACGTACAAAACACTATACAATTTTCGGATCTCCTTCCGTTAGCTGATGATGCTAAGCTTCGTTACAAAAATAATAACTTATCTGAACTATTATAAAGAGATTTAACTAATGTCTACAATTTGTGTTTGTTTGTGGCAACGGTTAAACTTCTTAAATGTTTATATTTATGTTGTCTAGTCAACCTATTGAAAGAGTACATAGCTTCTGTGATCTTGGCGTTGTAATGAACCAAAAACTCGACTTTAATAAACATATTGATCACATTATAAATAAAGCTAAATGTAGGTAAGGGTTTGTGTGGGTTTTTTTTTTAATAGAATTTCGAGACCCTTACATTCTATAATCCTTATACTTTTCTTTATATAGAATATTACAGCTGTGTTCATGCTACCAATCTAACATCAATCGATACGAATCTGTACTAAAACAATTCTTACTTTATGCCCTTCGACGTCTGCCATGGAATAATGACACAAATCTACCACTTTATAACCAAAGTCTAGCCTTACTTAATTAATTTGCCATCACTTGCTGAGAGAATAACTATTATAACAATTTTATTTGTCTATGATATTTTGATTGAAACGATCGACTCAAAATATCTTTTGTCACAACTCAATATAAAAGTTTATCCATAGATTTCCTAAATCAAAGATTTAATAGAACGATTTATGGAATTCATGAACCTTTGTTTTTGCATGTTCAGCTTTTAATAATAATTTTAATGTTAATGATTTTAATATATCAAAGTATTGTGTAAAAAAAATAAATTATATACAATTTTGCAACATCAAAGCTAATTAATTTGTACCTAAATAAATAAATAAGTGTATTGGCTATTCCGGTCAGCAGCCACCTTTACCCAACCTTACCTACCTAAACCTATGTGGTAAGGTGAAAACATAAACAGCTTTTTTCTTTTATTTAAAACTCAAAAGTTTAAAGTTCTTCTTTATGTCGTTGTTAAATTGCAAACCAATTTCAAATTCAACCTAAACTTCTGAACTCAATTTACAATTAAAGTATTTTGTTCTATTTTATTGATTACTATAGTTATACTATCAAACTGACATACAATTCAGTTAGGAAGAAACAAGCAAGAACTCTAGCGTTCTCTCAACCACAACACGAAACCCTTGAAACATTATTACATTTTCCTATTTCGAGGAGTCTTCTATTCTATACATTATTTCCTTTTATTCCTTTTACAATGAATTCAAACGACGACGATTACGACGATAACGTCAACGTATCCAAAACAATATTCAATAATTTTAAATAAAAGAATACAAACAAATTACAAAATCAACTTACCAATCCATCGGCTCCATTAACTTCAATTGCAGTTTTTAATCTCTGTGATAGAGCTTCAAGCAGTCTTTCATATTTATTATTTAGATTGTCCAATTGTTGTGTATAATATAATGTTGCTCCTGGATCAGCATCTGTAGGTCGTAGATCACGTCGTGGTGGCGAAAATGATGGTCTGGCTTCAACAAGCCAGTCGATAAAATGCAAGCATTTTCCATCGTATATCTTGTTGTTGTTGTTGTTGTTATTGTATTTGTTGTTGAAATAAGTTGATTTTGGTTTTGGTTTTTTGGTTGGTTGGTTATTTTTGTTGGTTTAAGGGTTAAATAGTTAGTGATAAATGTTATTATTTTAATTTTAATTAAACTAAATATAAAATAATCTAAGGAAATGACTTGAAAAATGAATTTTAATTAATTAATAAAATTTTGTTGGTTAAATTTTTGTTTAAATTATTATATTTAGTGCTTTTTTGTCTGTGTGTGTGTTTAACTATCGTTAATCACCATCATCATCGTTAAGATTAAGCATTTTAGTTATACCTTTTGTTTTTAATCTTAATTGAAAAGCATTAAATATATTATCACATTCATCAATCATCACATTCACTCAGTTCAGTGTTTTTTTTTGTTTCTCTTGTTCAAATCAATTCATTCAAAATTTGCCAAATTGGCGTGAAAGAAAAATTTAGTTTTTGGAAATATTGTTGATTGTATAAATGTTTATGTAGAATATAAGAAAAATTACCTTCGCTTCTCGAATAAACCGTCCCCCGGTTACATTAACATTTTCGATTTTTGGTTTTCGTTCGATAGCAGCACCAAGAAGGTTCTATTACATTTTTTGATTTAGATATTTTTTTTTTTTTTTTTGAAATATTGTTTTGTGTGTTTTTGTTGTTGATTTGATTTGATTTTGATATACATTTTATGTTTATTTTGGTGATTGTATTTGTTTTTGTTTTTGTTTTGGTGTGTAGTGTGTTTGTTTTGTGGTGGAAATACAAAAAAGGATTAGATAAAATAGTTTTGATTAGTATACTAAATAATGTAATACAAATGGGAATGTTTTAATATAATAAACATGGTTTTTGACAAAATAAATAAACTACAAACTAAACGAAACTACAACAATTACTACGACAATGGGGGGTTCAACATATTGTTTTTATTTTGTTTAAACTATTTTCTAATATTTATGGTGATTTTTTAGAAGGGATATGTGCGTTAAGTTTATTTTTACAAAATCTTAAAAAAAAATATTTATATACCAGTTGTAATTTATTTAGATTTAAAAAAAAAGAAATAGTAGCGACAAAAATACACTACAGCCATTTCACCAATATTTCCTTTTATTACCCCAACAACAAAATATATGGACAAATTCATATTTAAAATTCTTATTCTTATTCTTATTTTTATTTTTAAACATGTATAAAGCAATTGGATTTAATACAAAAATATACATCCAGCACCCCAAGTACTCTTATATTTTGTGTTTTCTCTTTTTTATTTAAACTTCTCATTGTTGAATTAAAAAAAGAAAAACAACAACAATGACGATATGGGGGGATTTTGTATTTAAAAAAAAAGCAAAATCTGGTGAAATTTTCAAAAAAGACAACAACTGTACAGTAATTTTGAAGAAAATAAATGAATTCCCGGAATAAAAAATAATATCACTCGAAAGGGGTGGGGCAGATTGAAGAAAGACAGAGTGAAATTAAAACCAATCAAGACAACCGATGATGGGGGAGGAAGAACAAAAATACTTACGTCTAGTTCAAGTGCAGAAGCAGCCGTTGGCATTGCTGAAAGCTTTTCAGTTGTGCCATCGACCCATGTTTCTTCAACTTGAATGCCAGCCTGAAGATTCTTCAAAAGGCCAATTGCCGTCTCGCATGATCGCAGTCTAATTTGAAAACAGAGAAAACAAAATTAAATGAAACATGAATAAGGTGCTTAATTATAATTATATCTATTGGATCAACACAAATGTCGATCGAACGATAAAATATAAATTTAATTGAGCGTATCAATTCAATTCTCACCTTTCAGCCAATTGGGTACACACTGTTATCCACCTGGTATTTAATCGTTCAACGTTTGATGTCAACCGCTTTAGATCTCCCAGAACTCTTGTTGGTACACCCATGCGTCCTAATTGATCAGCAGCATCGTTCATCTTATCCATGGCAGGTTGTTGTTGCGATATGACATCTTGCATATTGGTCAATTGTTTAAAGACAATATGTAAACCTTCGGCTGACGATGGCAAGTTCAGATGCTTGGCAAGGGCATTTTCTAGCTCCGATATCACATGTTCGTTATCTTCTAGACCAGCTAGAGAGCCTTCGAGCAGTTTCAATCGGTCGCCATGTAAATTACTTTGAGTGTTTAATTCTTTCCACAATTCCAATAGATTATCCAGACTCTTCTTGAGTGCGGGTGTCTTTAGAGCAATTGTTCGGAATGTCTCTTGCAAGTGCTTCAGTTCTGGATCGAGAATACGCAGACGACGTTGATAGTCCTCGTGTGTTTGGACTGCATGTTCAAGTGAATCCAAATCGCGTGGCAATGGAGATGAAAGGATGTGGTCTAGCTCACGAGCCATATCTTCAAGTTTGCCCTTGATGGATATGCATTCTTCGGTGAAGATACGACTGGCTTGTTTGCTTTCCTCTGAAATATTCCAAAAGAAATTTTAATTGATTTATGATCAAATAAAAAATACAAAAAGGACAAAAATAGGCACCCCGAGTTTTTCGACTGACAAATAGTTTCTTCATTTTACGTCGAACGTTGTTGCTTCCGCGCTAAATTCTAAATGATATCTGAACAAAAATGTCATTTTTCATAGACTCCCATTGTTAATTTAAAAAATATGTAATAATAAAGAAGAAACTATTTCCCAATTGAAATTTCCACACAAAATGAGTTAAATTAAATAATTGCCCTCCTTCAAATCCCACTCACCTTCAGCTCTAGCCCGTTTCTCGAATTCGTCAAATAGACGATTAACTTCATCCATTTCACGTCTTAATCGCCTCAATTGTGGATCATTTGGATCACCTTCGCTGAGCAATTTATCTGCGTCATCATTCAATGCCCGTCGTATGGCAGTTCTTTGTTCTGGTCCCATTGCCAAAAATTGATCAAAGTCCCAGCCCTTGACTACTTTAATTGTGGCAAATATCATATTCTGACGTAGACGCAGATGTTTCTTCTGCCACAAGGCAACGGAACGATCGAAGAGTCTCTTCAAGCGATCAGCCGCCTCAATGGCTTCTGGATCGGGTGGTGGCAATAGCAGACAAGCACTTGGTATTGAACCCTCTACGCTGCGGCTATTCCTTACGCGCCATTTAACACGACCTGAATTGTCAATAAGAGTGCACGTCTCACCCTTATCTACATTAACTTGTTGACCTTGGTGTTTGTAGGCGCATATTGCCTGCACTTGAGATTGTCTATTCACAGGCTGTTTGCGTTTATTCAACGGCACAATTGTTTGTGCTCGATTTTGTAGAGTTTGCACTGTTTCCCCGAAGGCATTCAACTCCTCGCGCAAATCTTGCATACCGCGCAACAGTGCCTCGCCTTGATCTAGACCAAAGTCAGACTGAGAATATGTGGTGTTGAGTACTTCGTCACGCTTTGTCAACCATTGTTCGGCGTCTTTTATTTCAGCAAAGAAATGATGATATTCAGTTGCGTGTTTAAGATGGACTTCCAAACACAAAGTCAATTGGAGTAACCATGCCCATTGTTGTTGTAAAACACTCAAATGTGCTTCGATGCATTTCAATGCGGGGTGCTGTTGATTGAGTAATGCCTCACCACGATCTAAGATTGTTCCAAAATGTAATTCACGTTTTTCTAATTCTGACATCAGGTTCTAGAAAAATACAACAAAACAGCAAAAGAAAATTATTCAAATTCCAATGAATTAAAATAATGTTGGTTCGTTGAGACAGAGAAAAGAGAGATGAGCTAGGGGTGATCAAATTTTATAAAACAAAAATAAAGGCAAAAGTGCAAACATAAAGCTGAATGGCAAGTATTTTACTTTTATGTATGAATAACTTACCTCTTCTCCATTTCCAAATGTACGCTTGAAAAAATAGTTAAATTTAAATATTTCTTTTTACACTTGAGGAGTCCCTCATTTTCTAATCATAACTACTGAGGGACTCCTTTGAATAGTTGTTTAAGGGTTAACATTAGAGTGGATCGATTATTTTTTATTCCTTTTTGCAGGGTCTATTCTTGATAATAATTATGTACACCTGCTCCCTCATAACAAAACAAACGACACTAGAGACCAATTGCGCCTTCATATTATCCCAATTAGATTCCTTGGAATTTTGGAAAAGTGTTAGACCGAACCTTTTTTTGTGATAGTTATTCCTCTTGGACTTGCGAAGCGCAAGAGTTGTTTGCTAGAAGTTTGAAAACAACTTAAAAGAGGCCTACATACTTTTGGTCTAATAAGCAGTACCATCTTGAAATCTTAAAAAAAAAAATTAATGCTCAGGTTTATAACCAATTGCATCATAATGGAAAACTTTTACGAATCCGTGGCGAAAATTTTGCATAACGAACGGATTTGGTAATAGTTTTTTTTTTCGGGATTCGTAAAGGCTTCATTATGATATAGGAGGTCCTGTTACGAAGAGAATAAATTAACCTCTAAGAAAGTTATCCAACGTTTCATATTACTAAATTTGCCATGATTGGAGATTTCGTTTTGAGAGTTACGTGGAAGCAGTACTTGAAAACAGAGCTTGAAAGCCAATTTTGTCTGAATTGAAGACCATTTAAACCAATAAGAAATACGAAACAACATCAAACCACTCTAATCCCTGAATAGAAGCTTTTGCAATGCTTGTAAGCAAATTACTTTACATAATCATGCTATGATCCGATTTGTTTATCTTCTACTTTGATAGGTTCTTGCTGAACGAAAATAAAAAGCTTAACATACCTCATAGTATCGATGAACAGCAGGTAAATCTAGATTCTTGTCAGCCCAATCACGAGTAATCTCAACTTGTTCTTTCTCATTCAGCCATTGGAGTTCAGCTGAAGCTTGAGCCAAGAAATGTTGCAATGAGTCTAAATCTGAAAGTCGTTTGGTTGATGTGCTCAGCAAGTCGGCATATAATTTTTGAAGTTGATTCAAACGTTGCTGGTATAGATTTAGTTCGTCACCATTGAATTTGGTTTGTTGACGTTCGGCTTGGAGGATCTTTGAGTGGAATTGATCGATTGTCTTGTGGTCTTGTTGATGGCGCTCAAGTTCTTCTTTAACCGATGCAAGATCAGATCCATAGTCGGCAGTGTGGAGTTGTTTCTATAAACATATAAAATTTAAATTTAAGAAAGCAGTTGACAACTATTATTTACTAAGTACTTACCAACTTATTTTGGCACCATTCAGTATATTCTTGCAGGTCTCGGAAGTAGGGATTTGTGTCTATTTGTCTAGATTCAACAACCATACGCGTTTGACGCGTCACAGTTGTTTCATGGACGGGATACTTAAGTCCAGATAGCTTCTGAACTAAAGTGGAATGGAACGTTGAACGCAACTGCGACCATCGTTGGTGTAATTTCTGAACTTTTTTATGCAATTCGGCCACTTGTGGATAGCGGCCCTCCTTTAGAACTAAACAATCCTGATTCATATCTTGAATTGGTTCTTCTAGGTGTCGTATTTCTGTTTCTAGGGCTTCAACAATATTCTTCGCATCGACTGGATGTAATCGTTCAATGCGACGACTCTCTTCGCTTATTCGAGTCTCCAAATCGGTTAATTTCATATCAACGTGTTTGATTTCACGTTGAACTTTATCACCGAGCCTTTGAAGACGCTCCAATCGTTCAATTTCTTGTTGTAATATATGATCACGATCGGCTAAGGCTGTTTGCAAACGATACCATACTTTTTCAATTGAATCCGGTCTCAATTCGGGTTCAACTTCAATCTCTCCAATACTCTCGAAGTATCTCTCCAATTCTTTGTAGATTTGAACAAGTTTTGTTTTTTCTCGCTTTCGTGGGGCCACCTCGTCGGTGTGGAAACGATTTAGATCGCTTAGCAAACGTTTCATTTCGATCAGAGTCGAAGGGAATGAACGCTCCTGCAAGTAGGCAGTCTTCTCACGGCACCAATAAATGAATTGTTGAGCCAAGTCACGATATTCGTGGACTCGGCGCTGTGATTCCATGTCGAAAAGTGGATGAATTGATGGTGGCTCTGGGAATACATCGTACAATGAAGATATGTACGTGATCAGAGACTTTTCATCAGGTTCGTTTGTGTCAACATCTAGAAAAACGAAAAAAGAAATTATATATTATTTATATTTGAATTTGTTTGATTTTTAAAATACCTTCAGGATCAAGCAGACGTGTAACACCATATTCCTTTTCGACAATACTGAATGCGGATTCAAGACGTTCTCTTGGTCGGTCGGTCCTTGCTTTTCGCCAGTCAAGCAGATCCGGCCGATTTCGATGCACCAAGGCAGAGAACGCCAGTCCATCACGCCACGAGCCAGTAAAATCATTTACTCGAACGCCTGGATACCGTGCTGTTGAACGTCGCGCCCATCTTAAAAGAGCTTCTCTAGCTGATACGTTATCTTCTTTTCCAACAACGATATCGGAGATCTATACAAAATAGCAAAAAATACATATTTTATTAATTCTTTTAATTCTAAATTGTTTAAAATATATTTTTTATTTTTATCTAGATCCGCCTACGACGCACGTTTAAAATTTGAAGTTTACCTTCGATTTTGCAATTTATAGACATTAATGTTACCCCTACGTGTGTTTTTTTTTAGTTTGTTCCAGTTTAACAACCTTGATTCTTCCCACTTAACGGCACAGTCAGTGCGGCGTTAAATTGAAGAAATTTGTGGACAAGAGTAATTGTAGTGTAGTGTCTTTAAGACAGTTTCATTGCCTTGAATCGTTTTTGTTTAGCCATCTTTTGTATAAAATCAACTGAGTTGACGTCATTTGAAATTCCTATCCTATCCGAAAACAAAACCTTCCATAAAAGACAAACATGTGGCGGCTATTTATTTTCCACATTCACATGCTGGTTGCAGCCGCCACAAACCAAGTCTCCAGCCTACACAACAAGACGGACGTAATTATTGTTTTTCATCATTTCGAAATACAATGAACGCATTTTTATTGATTTATTTCCATTTTGCTGCTACCTTCTACTATGACGACTACGTCGGTCGTCGGTTGGATTGAGTATTTTATAGATGAACAATGAGACTGTATCAAAAGCAAGCTTTAAATTTAAAACAGGTAATTTCGAAAGATTGATGGAGTGTATGATATTTATTTAAAAGTTCTTATTTTTATATGAGTAGGTACCTAACCTACATGCAGTACGTCCTTGCGGCATTTTTTCACGCGTATTTTAAAGTACTAACCATATGGAGTGTGGTATCCTAAGGTGCTGGTTAAATTATTGTTTGTGTGGTCCAAAGAAAAGCAGGGACCCAGATTTATCATGGCTAAACAAATAAGCTATAGTTAATGTATCCTAAAGGCAAATTATGATGGTGATGATGGTGATGATGATGTCACTCAATTGTGAAATACAATGGTTTCATATAAAGGTACGTAGTTCTCTTTTTGATGTCGCTCAATTTTTGGTAACACAAACTAGTTTAAAACAATTAATTGTTCTGTGGGATAAGAAAATGACATTCAATTTTTGAAAGTATGTTTTTCGAAATGTAGTTTAAATATTTAATTTGTATATATTACACTTTCTATAAGTTTCCTATAGGGTGATAGGGGTAAAAATTATACAATTTAATATTAATATGAACTTTTTACTTCAAAAATTAAATATAAAAAATATAGGTACAAATTAAGGTATTTTCGAATTTTCTAAAATCGTTTTTATTTTTGAATAGTTTCATATCAGACGAATGGTTGCAGTGTGGAATGAGGTGTTTTTAGACGCGTGATTTTCGATACGGTAATACTTTTTTGGAGTTGGTCTTTTTGACAGATGTCACTTGATTTATTCTCAATTTGGTTTGCATTTCATAATGCATTGACTTACTTCGGAACAAATTTGTTAACAAAATAATGTTCGAGCGACACAAAGAAATAATCAAAATATTGAAGAAAACTTTTGGCTTGTTATTCCATGAAAAACGGACCTGATTCCTACAAAAAGTAAACGAAAAATTGGTCTATTCGAACTCACCTTGGCGACAACTTACAAGAAACTATTTTTAATACATAATGGTAAACCCTTTTCTTTATAGTAAAGCTAAATTCTTGGTCAAAACATTATATACCATTTATATATAAATAGTTAATTTATATAAGCTCAACTTTTTACTATTTTTAGGCTAAAATATTTTAAAACAACATTTTAAAAATACTTTCTTTTTTTATAATAACTCATTATTTATAATAATTTCCACATTCTCGTAGTACGGTTAAAGAACGAATCTATTTACTTCAAAGTACAATCGAAGTCGAGCTCTAGCGTAAACTGACGGGAATTTTAATATTTTGTTTTAGAAGATACCATAAAAGAACATATTATCATAAGTTTTTATAAAAAATCGAATAAAATGTCAATGTACTTTTCTTTTCAGCTGTCAACTTTCATAAGCTACTGGCGTATTAGCAACAATTTAATTTCTGACACTTTGAATTTTGACAATCTGCCCAGATTTGTATAGTGTAACTTTTATTACAACAATTGACGTAAAAGTAATGAAAGCGTTTTTTTGTTTTTGTATCTGAAGAGATCTTGAACTGTCAAACTTAAAAATTGTGTTTTTTTGTCTGTTCAGTGTGTGCAGAGTTTCAAAGTTGTATTACTTTATAAAGGACACGGCTTCTGGATTTTCAAAGCACAACCAAGCGTTCCGAGACTCAAAACGCTGAACACTTAAGAGTTCAGATCTCTAAACTAAAAAGGAAAAGCAACTAATGTGCATATGCCTTAATTTTGACAAATTGCGTCAAATTCCATCAACTCCATATGATTTTTTTTAACTTAATGTCAGCAATTTTTGAATTCAAAGATCAACTTTTATAAAGAAAAATAAAACAGATTCGTCTTGTTTCCTGTTCCTTTGTAAAAAGTACTTTATCTAACAACATCTGTCATGTTTGCTTCGATCATAACTTAATTTTGAGGTTAAATTTTTCTATTGTTATTTTCTGCACCATAATAAAGATTTAGGTTTCGTGTGTGAATTTAATTCGATGTATATAGTAAGGAATTTGTAGATTCAGCGAAAAATGTAATCCAACAAACCCAAAGCCATAAGCAGAATTACATTGACAGAATTTTTTGAAATGCAAATTTAAAATCTCTTTGTTTACTTCCCAATACTAAAAATCTCAAAAAATGGGAGCTTAAGAAATAAAACCAATTGAAGAAATACTTATGTCAAAAAAAAAACAACATAAATATCGACTTGCTAACGAATGCATTCAACGATATTAACTCGATCTGTTCGATTTTTGCACCCATTGCCAAAAATGTTGTAACAACATGTAGATAAACTTTGACAGAATTGTCAGAAATGTTTGACAGTAAGACAAGTCAGTCCCCTAAAATATTGCATTTGCAATAACAATTTTAAGCATAACAAGATCACACACATAAAAGCTATTCCCACATTAAATAAGTTAACACAGTTTCTTATCTAAACATGTCAAAGAACAGAATGACAATGAAATTAAGATACCCACTCAACAAAAATATGCCTGAATAAATTTTACTTTTCAAAAGATATGTACATATATGTATGTAGTTATTAGCAGCATATGTACATCGTAATCGTTAAAATAATCGTTAAATGTTCAATCCAAAATTAAAATACCTTTTGACGCTTCGGTTCAATAGCTTGTGGTGGTACATTGTTGTAGTATCCAATTTCAGTAGTCCGCACACTTTTTCCCGACGAATGCAACAAATTCTGTGCCTGTTCCTTTTCCTCAGCACGACTTAATGTCGTCACCTTCCTAACAATATGTGTAGTAATTCGCCGATGTCCATCTGGAGCACGTTGTGACAATTTGGTGCGTTCCATACTCGATCCAAGTACTTCCGTTGACATTCGTTTATTCTTAGTAATCGAATGAAAAGAATTAACATCACTCCCAACCTTCGGTATGTCACCGGGATAACTATCGGCTCCATTATTGAAATTCTTCGTTAAAACCAATGTTCGATCAATTGATGAACTGGACGAAGCAGGTGGATAATTGATGGCTGATCCATTTCTTCTCGTTCCATTGACAGCACCAACATCAGGATAATCACGAATGACAGCTTCAATTGTCTTCTCGTGTTTGACTTCATGTTTAAAACGGATATTCCTATCGTCAATGTTCGTTGTGATGGCTGGTCCTTTGCGAAGGCTAGATTTTCGTCCTTCAGCACTCGAACTTCGTTGATCGGCATGCTCCTGAGTGGCCCTCATAAAAACTCGCCCTCCTCCGGGACGAAATTCATCATCGATTTTATACATGGTTTTGTTGATTTAAGAACAATTTTCCAGAACTTGCATAAAAGGAGAACGTTTAGTGAGCCTTATTTATGTGATAATGATGTGCAACGACACTGCGCACCGCCAAGCTCTTATACTTTTTATTTTCCACTGAACCACACCGCGAACGATTTGCGTGTCGTGAGTTCCGTCAAACTCTTGTCTAATATCTTTTTTTTTCTCTATATACCGTGGTGGATGCCAATTATGGTTCGTTTTTGATGTCGCTTCGTGAATAAAAAGAAACGAATTAATGAGCCTCTCGCTGTTTCTAAATAGGTGTAGTATATTTGAACCACAATGAACTCTTGCTGGATATACGAACGACCGGATATTCGTCTAAGCTTCTTAGCTTGGCTTATTTAGATTTAGAATGATGAGATACTTATGTAGTTACGATTCTCGCCTTCGCAAAATTTTTTTAAAAAACCCGAGGGGAAATTAAAATTAAAACAACGAAAACTAAATCAACGAATGATCAATGCTCGAAAGAATTTTTATACAATATTTTGATGGAAACACAAAAACCATTCGAAATCGAATTTTGCGATATCAAATGATTTTGTTACTTTTTATTCTTTGTTTATCAATTTATTGGCTGACCTTAAGATAAGGATGACCAATTCACTTTACTTCTACACACACAAAACAGCAAAACAACAGGTGAATGTAGATTTTTGGAAAAACAAATTGTTCTTAATTATTATCAATCACACGAATATGTTGTTCGAATCGATTAAGGTAATAAAACACCACCATTATTTTTTCCTTCATGGGGAAAAAATACAAACAAAGTTTTCAAACGTATTTTCCAACCATTAATCAAGTGTTTTCAAGCGTAAACTTCGAAAAAAAAACGAATGCCCTCCAGAATATTATGACAGGTCCATCAGGCACTTTTTCGAACGAGGTAAGAGTCAGTGACAATGACAGTTATATATTTTCCACCTGTCTTTTTCCAGAATGCTCCAAAAAAAAATTATTTCTTTCGTTATATTTATAACGAATCCATCTGTCAAACTGTCGGAACTGTCATACAAACTTACAATCGGAAAAATCGCCTATTTATTTAGGCGAATTCGAAAAATGTATTAATATTAAATACATAAGTAAAATAATAATAAAATTATAAACAACAAAACGACGACACCCAGATTAACTAGGAGAAACGGAACGTATTCTCGGCGTCTCACCAACAACGACTAACATATGATCGAAACGTTAAATTCGCTTAAAGTCTACCAGGTGTGTCGTTCTCATTCTCGTTATTATTATTATTGTTGTTGTTATTTTCTGTCGACTGACGAGTTCATTCATTCGTTGGTGGAGTAAAGAAACAACAACTAAAATAAAATAACAAAACGAAAATTAGTGTGGTGGCGGTAAAACAAAAATTACCATCAACATCCATTCTAGCCGGCTTGTCTCTTAAGGAAAATATAGGTAAAAATTAAATTCCATTTGGCATTGCGCATGGGCTTTCTACTTATTTACAAGTTAAAGCTTTAATCTAATAGTTTAGTTCCATTTCTATCAAAAGAGTTTAGGGGAACAGACAAAAACTAAAGCAAGAGAGAGAATTATGCCCTTAATTATATTTTAAATCTAATCGTATCGGTCAGGTGAATTTAGCTCTACTACTACTACTACTACTCGACTACCTACAACAACTGTCATTATTTAAACCATGAACCACCTTTGCACAATACAACAAACAAGCATTTATAACCAAGCAACCAACCTATGATGTGGGCTTTTGGCATTTTCTTTGAACTAACTCACCACCAACTCAATTTTCATGTGATAAAAGTCAGGGATGGATTTGGATGATTTTGACAGTTTGTGTGTATTATGTGCAAATGTCAAAAAGTGAATTTAATTTATTTATTTACATCTCGAATAGTCTTTCTTTAAAGTGAAGAAGTGGTTGATTTTAAAATGTACATCAGTCAAAATCATCACATTGTGGAAACCGACATTTGGTTAGTCACACCCAGCGCGGAAGCAAGAAGGACAAAGAACAGGGGCATATAGCTTGTATGTCAATCCCAAACACCTTATTACTTTTTCATGCCAAAAATTACTCTTGGAGGATGTGTCGGATACTCGTAAGAGGCCATACACTTAAAAAAAAACACTTTTAGATAAATTTGACAGGGATTAAAGTGGGAATAAGAGAAGCAGTTGTCTCATTTACTCATCTGTCAGTTGGTGACTTTGACAGGGACTAAACTCAGGCCTCCAATGCAATATTAATATTTAATAATTATTTTATTCCGTTTCTCATTCGTTTTTACATGTCACAAAATAGTTGCTGTTACCTTTGTCATTGACAAATTTCGATTATTCTTTTGTATTTACTGAACAATTAGACCTTCTGCTGAAAAAGCCTATTTAAGGCCCAAATTTAAAAGAATCATATCTTATTTGAGTTTTTTTGACAGCTGTTTTAAGATCGGTTAAAAATTCGACTGTCACTTTGAAATATCAAAATCATAAAAATAATGTCACTTTTCAATCTAGATCGATTTTAGGTGATACAAAAAGTTTTAATTCAATAAACAATTGGGCATCAAAGAGACCGAACAATCAAGTGTCACTTCGAAATGTCAAAACCCTTACATATCTTGTCTTTTTCAATCTAGATCAATTTTATGTCAAACGAGTTATTTGTTTGTGTCAAACTGAGCTCATCTTTAGAAACTAATCTAACATGTCTTTTTTTTAAATAATTTTGGCAGCAAATTTGACATTTAGCTAATTACGAGACATGAAAAATCTGTTGAACAATCAAGTGTCACCTTGAAATGTCAAAACCCTAACATAACTCGTACTTTTCAATCTAGATCAATTTCATGACATACGAAAAAGTTTTATATTTTCAAGGAGCAATTGGGCCCCAAAAAGGTTATTTTGTTTATTTTTAAATTAAGTCTAGCCCTTAAAAAAACAGTAGGCATGCATTAGCAGTGGCAGGTGGTGGGAGTATAATATACCTGCTACAACACCAAGAAAAAGTGAAAAAATAACCAACAATGCTGTTTTGTATTGTTATGGTATCAGATGTCTAAAAAAAGAGTTATTACGCTACACTGACGTTACACTCTGGCGACAAACACACAGAACTGAAAAAAGACTGTGAGCTGACATCAAGTAAAGCAGATTAAAGTACATAGTGCGCGCTTCGCTGCTGTATGCTTGATGTGTCTCTCTAACAAGAATTGTCAATGCTTGTGTGTTAACCTTAATAATAATATGACGAATGACGATGACGAACGGATATTATACTCCAAACAGAATAAGACTCAAGCTTTTTGTGACTAATATATAATATTTTAAATCATTTTGTTGTATTCTTTTTTGTTTTGTTTTCTTTAACTTAATTATTGCATATTTAATAAACATCAGCGTGTTGTGGTTTACCTATAGCTATTTAGAGATAGGCAGTATAAAACAACAAAAAAAAAAAAGTTTTGAAGCGCGAATTTAACGACGATATCAACAACGACGATTTTCAGTGTCATAAACAGGGGAACAAGTTTTTCTATTTTATCTTTTTGTTTCGGTTTGTCTGATTTGGTAGCCATATTGTGTGAAGTCTTTTGTTTATATGCGTCTGATGTCATACCGCTGCCGCAAAAGATGTTAAATTGACCATCTGCTTTGATGTTGGCTATTTCTTCGTGGTATCTTTAAGTAAATTGCCTACCAAGGAGATTCATATAGTCTAGAAAGCAGTGTTGTATATTTTATAGATCATACTATTCACCGTAATTTTTCACTGACATGTGTCAAAACATCATGATCGATTTCTTGTGTGTGCAGGTGAAATGGAGTTTTTGACTGAATACGTCCATTGAAATTTTGTGTTAAAACATAAAGCTTAGTTCACATTAATTCTCAAAATAAACAAATTTCAAAAATTAAAAGAATAATCATAGCAATTTATCAGAATACAAATATATTTCCTGAACTGTGTTAACATTTGAGCGCCATTTGGATGTTCCCACGAAATTAAAATGAATTATTGCCTTTTGGTAACACACTTCTTTTCCTGGATTAATTTGTTTGTTTGTGTATTATTTCTTTTTAAGAATATTCTTTGTAATTGTGTTGAGGTTATCAAGACATTCTAAGGCAAATAAAAAATAAACACGTTAAAAAATAACTGAATGGTCATTAATGAACTTGAAGGATAGATTGTATGTTTATTAACAGTTAAAAATAACTAAATTGTCATCCATAACGTTTCTTTAATGAATAAACATGTAAAGGTTTTAAATGTAGAAATATTCGAAATGAAACATAAAGAAGTGTCAAATATTCATTTTCACATTATCATTAGGTTTGTTCGTTTACTTTTCGATCCTATGAGTAGTTCAATTTTATTTTTTGTAAGAACTTGAAAAGAATTTCAGACTAAAATTGTAAGAAAAATCCAAAATAACAGTATTTTTTTTACAGAGTATTTGCATGGTTACCAAGTAATATATTTACAAAACAAAATAGGAGAAAACTATTTTTTCTTCTTGAGAAAAACAATAAAATAAACATCATGTAGCTTAAGCTTCTTAAAAATAATGTTGAACTTTTTTACCAGACGAAGATTTATATGGTGAATATATCATAAAAAAATATATACAAATTTATGGAGCGTGGTCCAAAAACTTTCGTTTCGCCAAAAATTCAAAATTTCTCGAATAAAAAATGAGGTTAACACCATTAAATCTATATATGTATTTCATCAATCATTTTTTTTTTATTTTTTGCGTTATGTTCATTCCAAATGTTTTAATAAAATAAATAAAAACAACTTTATGAGATTTTACTTCTTTGCTGAACAAGAAGTAAATTATTTATCAATTAAGCTTTCAAAAAGAAAACATAACCAAAAAAAATGGCAAAATTGACAACGAACGAATTGGATTAAAATGTGAATAAGAAAAGCATTGTTTCATTTACTAAAACTAGAGAACTGTCAAAAGACTAGGGAAATGGTTTAAGGTTAAGACGGTTACTGGGTTTATAGCAAACTTTGCTCTCGTTATTAATAAATGGCCTTGTTCTTTTGGTTTTGGACAATCATATTTTAGTTATCATTTATCAACTATATATGTACATATATCTTTGTGCACCTTTTGTATGCTTATAAATACAAACAATACAAAAACCATTTGAAAAAGAATTATCGTGTGTAAAATCTTTTGATAATGATAACTCTTATCTTGATTTAATTTTAGGTTTTTCAAATCACTTTCGATGACATAAATCAAAACACAATAATAAACAATAAATAATCTTATTTTTAAACAATAACAATTATTGAACTTTGTTTTGGAAACAAAAATAATGCACCAGAGGAATACATTTTGGTTGACTCATTTTGAAGTTTCATCATTGTATTCCCACTTTATGGCACAAAAAAGAGATTTTGAAGTGACAGCCAGAAATTTAAAAATATATTTTCAGACAAAAAGAGGGAGCCAGATGATATGATTAAACGTCACGTTCATCGTCATCGGAAAGTGTCCAATGTGAACTCCGCCTTACAATAAGACAAATCGGACAACCAGTGCTGTAAACTTTTATAATTCACAATAAGATGTGAATATATTTTGGAAATTAAATAAGTTTAATTTATAATTTATATTTTGCTTTTTGCCAAGACTGGCAGAAACTTTATGAAAATGTTAACATTTTACGAGCCTAGTCGTCTTCAGGTACTTTTTTATCACTCAGTGCCTCAGTCAGTTGAATTGGTTGCCTTAACGTTTTCTAAAGTGGATACGTTCAAAAAATGTCTGTTGAAATTATTTAAAATTTTGCTTCAATGTATGTCCACCACCCAACCGACAAATTGCAGATACGTGAGCGAATAAATGATAACGTAGACAAATGTAGGGTTTGCTGAATAGCTAAACAACTGTCAAACCAATCAGTGTTTTATAAAAATCCAATAATTACTACTTTCAACTTTCATACTGACACTTTTTGCTTGCTGACATAGACTAATTAAAGTCAAATTAATTTGCACAAATGTTATGAGTGGAGGAGTTCCTAAGGTTAGACATTTAGGACCACTTCTTTTTTTCTCAATTCTGTACTGTCTAAATTAACTAAATCTCAAAGCATTGTCAAATCCAATTTCATGTTTTGACAGCTGTCGATATACAAAGTTGTCACAATTAAATTTTACACGGTGAGCATTTAGCCAAAAGGTATAATCCAAAATGTTATCTTGAAACATCTAATGTCTACACTCTATCAAAACAGTGTTTAAATTAATCACCCACCAATTGCCTTTCACAAAATGAGACATAAACTCCTTCGTTAAGTTTGTTTTTTCTGTTTTTACGTTCAAACACGCCCCAAAAACTACTGTTTGAGGAGGCTCAAGCTGCAATTAAAACGAAAACAAGTTAAATCTGTCAACAAGTTAACAATTTACAAAAGCCCAACACAAAATAAATAAATTCCATCATTCAAAACCCATTTAAACGGTGATTTCCTTCCTAGCTATATATTATTTTTATTTAAATGACAGGAGTGCCTCATGTGTCAAACCAATAAATTGTTAGTGTGCTGTGTTGAGTGTGGTGTTATAAAAATTAATAATGATTGCCTTTAATTTTGTGTAGGTTATAACCCAATGCCTATACCGAATTTGTGACAAGTTGTGGGTTGACTTTTGCGTGTTTTTGATTTTGTAACCAAACCAAACGAAACTATTGGAATTTTATGAGTAGGCAGGTACATAGGTGGAAGTTGTGTGGAGGTAAAAATCCTCCGCTATTTTTATATTCCAATGGATATGGATATATGGATAAACTTGTAATCTATATAGCTCTCATATGGTGTAAGGTTTTGAGTTGAGTTGAGTTAAAAGACAAGATATAATGCAAATTAGTTGTAGGCGTTGTAAAATTGCAAGCTTACTATTCTGGGTCAGGCTTCATTAGTTAGTTGACATAAATACAGGTACATGTATCTATCAAAATTACCTGTTCCCTATATTGGAATTTTCAATAGAAAACATATGTTCGTTCGATTTTAAAAAAAAAGCCGTCTTGGGACTTTTGGCAACCTTTGATTTTTATTTAACACCGAATTGTCAACATCGCGCCCTTGAAAGCAATCATCACTTATGATTATGACTTATGAAAAATAGTCTTGATTAATTCATAGGTTTTTGTTTATTCAGCTTAATGGCGCGGTGGATGGCGGCGCGCGGCGTATCTTAATAATATCTACATGTATTATCTATATTTTTGGTTATTTTATTAGATCACATTCGTGGTATTCAACCATATGGTCGCGATTTTAACTGACATTACGTTATACACCAGCTTATTGTAAGATAGTCAGAAATAGCGATACATGTGTATAAAAGATATTCAACGTTACAACAACGTGAATTAATTCATAAGTTTTGCATATTATCGATTCAACGAACGTGTGTCAGTCAAAATGTCACATAAATTAGAAATATTATAACTTATTTGTTTTTTTTTTTGTGTACATAGTAAAGTTGATTGAGATTATTGGAGCCACTGCGTGTCTTGAGCAAATATGTACAGTTTTTCATTTATAGACAAAACTTAAATAGAACAAGGTTGACAAATTCTCTTGTCAATGAAAAATATGCCTACTTACTTTTTATAAATATGGAAGCACTAATTCAATTACTGTCCCTTCAAGCTATGAAACATGAGTGCGTGTCAAAAAATATAATATGATGATAAGATAATCATGTGTATAATTGTGAGGAAATAATATCTCTGACAGTTCATCTTATAAGATTTGACATGTGTTTAAGACATGAAGATTTTAAGAGGAGTGGTTTTTAAGACTTCCCAACATTGTTTCACACTTAAGTGTTTGTGTTTAAGTTCGTATGGAAGCAGAATATACAATTTTTCTAGACAGACATATCAGTCGCATGGAATTCTTTCACACTTTCAATTTGACATATCATATCCGGTGATCTTTCAAAGAAATTTGTAACTCACAGCAAATGAGTTAAAGTGCAGTTATTTGAAGTGTTAAATCCAAGAATTGAAACTATTGTTACAACTGTCAGTCAGTTTAAATGTCAACTCATGGCCATCAAACAAATTCAAAAATACTTCGTTTTCAAATGTCATTGAGTTGAATATAAAAAAGTGAAATATAATTCCTTAAGTTTTTAAACGATAATCCTAAAGAAAATATTTAAAAATAGAAAAGAAGTTAAATTAAGGTAAGGTTTGACATTTTTGTTGAGCAAATAAAAAATATTTTAACTTTCATTTAAATCAAAATTAAAATGTCAAATTCGTCAAAATGTTGAAACTAGTAGTGGGCTGATTTGTAAAAAAAAACTTTTTTGACAATAGATAACGTTCTTTTTATAATTTTTAAGACGAAAACGTCATTGGTGTTAAAAATGCACGGTGAAAAATTACAAAAGCCAATTATAGAAAATCACTGAACCAAAGACATTGATGAAACAGATATTGTGCAAACAGGACGAATAAAGTTTTAACGATCGATATCAATGTGACATTTTCGAAAAAATCATTGGACTCTTTTGAGAAAACTCATTTTGACGTTTCATAATTGTTTCTCTTTCCCACCAATTAAAAAGGGACAAGAAAGTGAAGTGTTTTGTTTTTAATGAGTGGGACCGAGATAAAATGATTAAATGTAAAAAGAAGTTGCCTTAAATGATTCAAACATTTAAACACCGTAATGAAGGGTGTTTTTTTCAAGAAACAAACAAAACGCATACAATTAATGTCTTTAAGCTCCATTGTAAAGATAAGGGTTTGCCACTTGTTTTAAAAATGATTAAGAGCAAGTGCCCACCTCGGCTGGCTCGAGGAAATTCCATCCGAGACTTAATTTTCAACCATTTTTTGCAGCTATTAAGGCCGTGTGCCAGAAATAACGCGCTGAATACTCTTTCAGGGCGTCAATCGACTTCACTTAATCCCACAACAAGTAGTCGAGTGGTGTTAAATCGCACGAACTTGGAGGTCATGCCACAGACCCATGATGCGAGATAATGCGCTCAATAAAAGTTTAATTTAATTTAATAACCGAAACGTTATTTTGGTACTAAATTTGCACAATTTACAAATTTTTTTTTCAGAAGTAAGCCTGGTGAGTTATTTAAACCAAAATCCTATTGTCAAATTGAGTATTTTTTATGTTCAATTAAAAAATAAGAAAATTTCGACATCTGGGTTCATAATTGGAAAGAATAAAATCACAATCTTTACCGATCATTCGATTCGTATGAGCACAAAACATATAACAACGCTGTTTCAGTTTCATATGTCATCTGTCAATTGCGTAAAGCAGCATTCACATGAGCGCGACCAACGAACGACGAATGAATTACAAAATAAGAGTTTATATGCATACGTTTGCAGACATACATATTTCCACACAAATTCTTAACAAAACGATAGCAATATAGTTTCTATTTGATTTATGATGCATATTTTTACTTTTCAATATCATATATTAATAAATTTAAGAAAACAAATTTATTCGTCGCGATAAAAATTGTAGTTGATACGAACTGTCAAACTTTATTCGCGTTCCACATTATCCACACTCGCAACGAATAAAAAAATCGCGCGTACTTAACCTACAAAAATCATTCTTGTTTTGAATTCGGTGGCGAATGTCAAACTTCATTCGCGGCGAATTAAAAACTCTCATATGAAAGAAATGTCAAAATCGACGAATATTCGTCCATTCGTTGGTCGTGCTCATGTGAATAGTGCTTAAGATGCTATAATTTTTGCAAATGTAGTTAAATGTCAAATTTTACTTTGGAATTTTGTGATATACATATACACACCAAGTTAAGTTGCGCGCGAACAATTTATTCGTATCAGTTTGGATGGTATGTAGAACGCGAATAGAGTTTGACAGTTCGTAGCAACCACACTGCAATTCGTTGCTACCAAATTGTTTTTACAAAATTGAAATTGACTTTTTGAAATGTGTAAAATCACGTTTGTTCGTCCATTCGTTGTTCGCTGTGCAAGGCCTTTTACAGGTGACAAATTTTACGTCTCATTGTGTGCAAAGACGGAAAAAACTGTACTTCAACTTTTAATTCTGACAAATTCTTTTCGTTGACATAAGGTTTTGAAGTTTTAAGTTGACATTAGGTTTTGAAGTTTTAAGTTATTTTATTGTCATAAATGGATCCGCTGTTGCAACGTTTTTTAAGTTTTGTGAGTGGAGTGTCAAATTTACCCAATAAAATCTCTCCATAGGTTGTTTTGGAACAAACTTTCAACATTTTTACGAAATATGTAAGTTTATTGAACTTAGTTGTGTTTTTTTTTTTAATTTTTGTTCTTCTCTTTTTCGTTCAAATCACTTTTATAACGCTGAGAAAAATTGTGTATGCTTTCTCGACTAATAACAAATTTCTTTTAAGAAAAACTCAACATTAGAAATCCCAGAAATCAGTTAGTCTGACTAATATCATCATTAGCAAAATGCTAAGTTTGGTAAATCTATTTCCCACATTAAGTTTACACAATAGAAAATAAAAGTAAAAAAATACAAAAAAAAATTTACCTGGAAGTGTAAAATAATTGTCCAGATTAGGCCAAGAGTTAGCTTTGGGTTGCCATCAACAATATCTTCTGCGCGTATGTTGACCAATTTAATTTTTTTAAATCTTAGAAAGTCAAGTGCCATTTGAGCATTTTGGAGCATATGGAAGCGCATTTTACCTTTTTCTCTTGGCTAAATTTAAAGAATAGAAACAAAAATAATTAAATCCCATTCATAAAATTCATCATCCAAATAAAAACGAAAAATAATAATAAATAAATATAACAAATAACTTACCAGGTGTTCGCCAGATAGCACCTCCAAGAGAGAAAGCAAATTGTGACCATCACGCAAGTCTTCAAATAGATCCACAACACGACGATTGGCCTAATGATGGGCGAGGGAAAGTGGACAGAAGACAACAAAAAATAAGAAACAATTGTTAATTCATTTCAAGTATATAAAATGTTAACTACTATAGTTTTTTTATTTATAATTTTTGCTTTCAAACAACAAACTGTGCCAAAATAATAAAATTAACAACAAAAAACACACAAAATAAAAATGTTCTTAAAATGGTAAATGAACATGCAAGATTTGTTTAATTATTATGAATTTGTTGTAAAAATCTAAGCATAATTTTTGAGGTGCTTATTTGAGATAATTTATTTTTTTTTAGCAAGCAAGGGGCTATAAAAAAAACACTAAATTCTGAGGTATTTTTTTTAAATGAGTAAAATGATCACACTTTTTTTTTGCATCTTTATAGGAGAAATGTTTTCTAATTAAAACAAAATTAATTAAAATTCTAAAAACAAAAATAAATGTCACACATAATATAACTCGAAAACACAACACTTTTTTTTTTTAATATTTCTACGGACTTACGGACTGCGGACAACAGGGTGATCCATTTACATAAACACAAACATGTAACATTGTGTAAGTCTGTAATGTATATAATTATTGTTTTTTTTCTTCATTCATTTTTTGTTTGTTTAAAGTTTTTTTAGTTTTCTTTGATTTAAACAAATCTTACTTAAGAAACTGGTCTAAGAAAAAAACAAATAACATACAAAAATGTCCTCATCTTTTATTCAATGTGACTTAAGAAATTATTCAATTGAAAGGTAAAGTGAAAGGCAATTTTAGATAAATGACGTTTTAAAATTGGCATATTTTTTGGGTTATTTTTCTTTATCTCAATTGGAATACTAATGTTTAATAAGAGGGAATATTGCGCTGACGTTTAAATTATGCCAAACGACATTGAAAATTTACCGCTAATTTCTGAAAAATTAGGGTGATGATGAAGAATTCGTTGACAATAGAAAAAGGTAAAACAAAAAGGTAGCATTTGAACAGTAAGAGCTATAAATGGATGCAAAACAAGAAGCAATGTTATGATTCCCGGAGTCAAAATAAAGTCCTAATCCCCCAAATAGATATAAAGGAAGTTAGAGCTTAGTCTGACGGAAAAATCTCACGATTGTCGATTTGGGTCCACGGAGATGGTATGAATTAATGGATCATTGTCAGATCAATGCCAATGGACCCACATAGATGGAGGTTATGTTCGGGAATTGAAATAGCATAATTATAGCATCAGGTAGACATGAGCGATTAGCTAAAGCAGTATTCACATGAGCGCAACCAACGAACGACGAATGAATTACAAAATGTGAGTTTATATACGTTTGAAGATATATTTCCATACAAATTCTTAACAAAACGATAGCAATATAGTTTCTATTTGATTTATGATGCATACTTTTACTTTTCAATATCATATATGTATTAATAAATTTAAGAAAACAAATTTATTCGTCGCGAAAAAAATTGTAGTTGATACGAACTGTCAAACTTTATTCGAGTTCCACATTATCCACACTCGCAACGAATAAAATAATCGCGCGTACTTAACCTAAAAAAAAAACATTCCTGTTTTGGTTTCGGTGGTGAATGGTGTTCGGCTGTCAAACTTCATTCGCGACGAATTAAAAACTCTCATGTGAAAGAAATGTCAAAATCGACGAATATTCGTTCATTCGTGGGTCGTTGGTCGTTCGCATGTGAATAGTGCTTAAGAGGAACACTTCTATTCAACTTTTCTTGAGCTAGTTTGAAAAGCTTTATAAATCGGTATTCTTTTATCAAAGTTGGGAAATAATGATTAATTTTTGTAAATTGGTTCAATGTTCATTTCAATTACAAATATTTATAATACATAATCGAATAATGCACTCATTAATTATATGTAATTCAAAATTTTAATGGGTTTATTTATTTTTAAATTTAAGTCGAGGTAATTGATTTTCTTATTTATTTTTTAAATCAAAGTAACCAACACACAAGAAAAATTAGCCATTTTATGAAATAATTTGGTAATATCACTTAAAACTATATAATTGACGAAAATACTGTTTTTATACATTTTTGTGTAATGCTTACTGGAAAAAGTAATCAATACTGCTTTTTTAATCATTACTTTTGTTTTCAATTACCATTTATGTTTCGTTAAATTGCAAGTAATTGAGGCTTTTCAATTACATGTAATTAGTTATTAAAATTCTTCAATTACAATTTTAAGTAATTGAAAAACTGTATTAAGATTTGAATTACAAGTAATTGAAATTAATTTGTGTGTAATCATTTTTGTCCCAACTAATTAAGTGCCTACAGAAGAAAATCCTTACCAAAATTCGATAAGTATTAAAAGATGATAATTCATCAAAACATGAAAAATAAGAACAGATGTTTATCAATGTCACACTTAAAGCCTTTACTATTTTATGAGAATGTTAAGTCGATCAATAATTGTCAATAACTATTGTGCCTTCCGACTCGGACATTTAACGAATAGTTTTGGAGATTCAGCATCATTTTATTGAACTCGAAAGTAACTTGAGCAAAAGTTGTAAAAAAAAAGATTTGCTAAAATGATAACACTTTTAACCCTGTCATTATTGAATGGAGTTGACTTTTAGTTAGGTGGAAGAATTATTTAAGGTCTAATATCAGATCTAGAAATTCACCTAAGAGATATTTCGTATTTCCATTTTCCTTTTACTTTTATTTTTTTCGTGGTTTCGAAATGTATCTGATTTTCTAAACATTTTCTAACGTCAAGAACTGGCTAATTGTAAGCTTTTTAGGGCAGGAATGAAAGGGACCTACAATATATATGTATGAAGAAGTACTTCTTTCGCGAAAAGGATAACTTCTTGTCGAATTGTACATTTTTCGTAAAGAAAGAAATTCCTTTATGATAAAAGAAAATTTACTGACAAAGGTTTTACAGTGATTTCTAAAGAGTAGCACATTTCAAAAATGTTCTTCAATGAATTTAAATAAGAATAAATAAAGACAATAAAAGTAACCCAAATAATTGTCTAGTGCCTAAACAATTGTTAAAACTTGTACATATGCACATTTCTTTTTATTTATACAAAATATAAGAACCTTGGTAAATTAATCACTCTAAAAAATGTGCTTCACAAGAAAAAAAATTCTCATAAATGTTGTTCATTGTTAAGTTTTAAATAAAATAATATGTGACAAGTTTATTGACTATGTTATATTTTAAACAAAACAAAACTTAAAAAATGACTTTTTCCAAAAAATTGTCAAGGATTGGAGGAGGTGGTGATAGGGATAATAGAACTCTTTGTCGAATTTGCCAGGTCTGTTAATGGTATAACTTTTCTTAGAAATAAAAACATTTATAGAAAAATTGAATGAAAAACAAAGTATTTTCTAGTTTCAAGCTAGTTTTTTTTTACCAATTTCCAATACAAAGTTCACCACTGTGTGACTTTTCATAACATTGTTTGGACTTCTAAGTACAAAAAACTTCATAGACCGAGAGCTGCTAAGGAGAACTTTTTGGCGTGAAAGGAAACCAGATGATATAAAAGTTGCAAGTAGTCTTAGTAAAGGTGATAACAGAAACGTTTTTAGACTTTTGGGAAACCACTTAAAATCGGTCTCATCCGGAAGCCCTCGACTCCCAGATTGTTTGTATGTATGTATATGACGGAATTCAAGTGGCCGTATTTTTTCCGGTAGATTATTTTACTCTTACAATAAGGTGATCATGTATCGAAACAGTATTTAGCGCTTTAGGGATTTAAATTTTTCAACCGAGGGGTTTACAGATTTTTGCAGGAAAATGACAGAAGAAACTATGTTTTTATTACAGGGTGACGTAATTTCTCAGTTTACAATATTCTTCCAAATACACTCAAATCATTATTTTTTTGTTTCTTCCTCTTTAAATAGATGAGAACATTTTATATGATATTTTGGAACAAATATTTTTCTACCATAAAACAACAAAAGGAAACAAATTAAGAAAGAATTTAAAAATGGAAACATTTTATTCGATACCTTTGCATATTTCCAGTGCTGCATGAAAAATAAAAAAATAAAATTGAAGTATAAAAAATTGACATTTTGCGAAATAATTGATAATATTTTGTTTTCATACAATCCACAAAAAAGATCAGAATCAACGATAATTATAGGTAACCAACATTATTTTTTGTATACCTAATCTAAGAAGACAGTAATGAAGTAATATTGCTCAAGTTGAAGTCATATCTAAATGTCGTGGGATGTAAAAACCAAAAAAGTTTGACAACATCAAACATCAAAAAAAAAAAAAAAAGAAAAAAAAAACACAAAAAATCATAAAAGGTGATGACATCATTTGACAAGATTCTTGCTCGTAAGAAACAAGGCCATTTATGTTCCATATGCCTTACAACGCTACTAACTTTATACTGATATTATATTTGGTTGAAATGTTTAACATCTATTTTTATTCTTTTTACTGATGAAATCATTCAAATAAATTAAAATGGTTGGCAGAATCATTTGACAGTTGAAAGACAACAACAACCACAACAAACAAAAACGACATGATGGTTGAATGGATTTTGGAACTACTTTTGCAACTTTTAATAACGGCATCATTACCCACTTGTCATATCACTCAAACTATTTTGACATATGAGTGAAGGACTCATAAAATCATTAAATTGTTATCTTGTACTTTTTACAGATATTCAAGGTAAGAAAATTACTGTCATAAAGCTTAAAGCAAAACAATCAAATAGAATTCCAAGTGATGATAATTAATTATAAAAATTGTCTTTTGTTCTTTTTTGATGATAATAGTTTATTTATCTAAACAATAATTATGAGTACTTTTCTAACGGAAACTTTAAGAATCAAAAACATACTCGTACATTTCCATGAGAACAAACAAAATTAAGGCTGCGATTATACTTTGAACGCATTAATTTATGTTTTTCGCAAGTTTTATCATAATATTAAAGAGCAACTGAACACATGAGATTGATCTTTTCTGCTTTTCTTCGGTTTTGAAAGTAAAGCCAAATAAAATACGCACGGCGGCGCGGCGCGGTGATACATTTACCATTAAGTGTGAAAAACAATAAATGGCTGCCGTGGGAAGATTCCTAAAACTTAAAATGATAGCTGAGTTTGACAGGTGTCAAATGCAAACTTGAAACTAAGAATTGAATATATTAACGGACATTTTAAATGTTTGCAATTCTTCATTTAGCTCTAGACTGAAGATGTAGAACGAACAACGAATTTTTTAACAGATATCAAATTTCAATTACTAGAATGGACGGAAACAGATTTAAAGCCGTTTAATATTGATATGACAAGCCTTATTAAACTTCAGTTCAACAGATTATGTGTTAGTATACATATATTTAAAATGGGGCAACGTCTTCGCGTGCAATATGTCAAATTATTGAATTTTTTAAGACCAGTGCACTCTTAGTCAATATTTCATAGTCACAAAAGTGACACTTAAGTCGCCGATAATATAAGAGATTAAGATCAAACTTTCCCAGGGCAAAATTTACTGTATGAGTAAAACTTTAGTCTTCTACATTGATCACTTAAGTGCCACTTACACAGACAACGAATTTAAGGTTACAATTCGATGCCACTTGTTTATGGTAAAAGTGCGTAACGTTAAGCTTACTCTTAATGGCTTCTCATTTTTGACAATTAAGGCTCAGTTTCACGATTTGAATATTTATAAGTTAAGTGCCGAATAAGTGTTATTTATAAAGATTAGTCTACACTGTAAAACTGAATTTTAAGTTTTCTTTAAGATAGTTTGAACCTTGTTCATAAAAATTTGACACAACATGTGGGTTCGGCCAAGGAAAACATGTTTAATGTGCGTTTTCGATACGATTGCATCCAGTCAACAATTGGCTCTGTCGTCAACAAATAAAACTGTTTCAAAAGAAATGGCAGCACTTTAGCTTTCAATAAGACATAGAAGTTTAGATTTATCGATAAAGAACATTCAATAAAGTAAACCTGCATCATGTGTCACCTGTCAAATGTTAAAAAAAAAACATCGTTGTCAGTTAAAAAAGAATAAATTTGAAAATGTCTGCTTAACTTTCATGTCTCTTTTTTAACTTTCACGTGGAAAGGAGATGCAGATATGATACTTCAAAATGACTCATCAGGGCAGCTCAATGCGAACACCCCCTTTATTTGATTTGATTTTTAAATAACAATTCAAATAAATTAGGTAATAAAAATAGATCCCACTTATTTAAATGATATCATTTATTTTGTTTGTGTGTCTAAAAGGTACGACACTAATTCTATAACGTAAACTTGTTTATGAATAATGCTGGGTTTTTTAAAAAATGTTTATTTCATTATCTATTTTGTTTAATAGTATTAGCAAACAAGTTGTGCTAAAAATTAAGTGATCTTAAACATACAAAAAAAAAATTAAATAATTTAAAAGTAAAACTAAGTCACTAAGAATATACCAGCTTAAAAGTTGTATCAAATGAAACAACAAATTCAATATTATTTTCATATTATTGACTTAGTTATTTTTAAAACAAAATTAAAAAACAAATAATCTTAAATGACATTTAATTTAAAATTATTAACTTGATTTATTTGTTTTTATTTGTTTATATTTCAATAAAATTAAACAACAACTTGAAATATATTTAAACAAACTCTCAATATAATGAAAATATACATATTTTAAAATAAGCTACAACTTTATGATTAAAATCTATACACATGTTTGCATTTTTAATTAGTCCCTTTTGTTGACACAATAACGTTCGATGAAATAAATTTGATATTTTATATTTAATCATTCACAGCTTAGAACTACGTTCAATTTTAAGTTAAGATCTGAGCTGTTGTCTGTGAAGTATAATTACTAGTACATTGACTATTACATAAAACTTAAGTACTTTGAAACAAGTATTAAAAAATTCCAAGTAAATGTGCTTCGTGGCAAATATCAATTCTCGAATACTTAAGTTCTTGAGGACGAATCCAAGTACTTGACTATAGTACTTTCTTCGTGTCTTTTAATTGATACAGACATTACTTAATGGCTAAAAAATACTTTAAGTACCGTCCTAGTATTCTAGTCCAGTGATGCCCAGCGAAGTCTTGAAAATGCAGATGGCTCCTGGAAAAACTCTAGGGAAGAATCGCTCAACTTCCTCCCTACAAGTCTATCATCATTCCTTCTAAAGACCTTAGAGAGATTAATTTATATCCACCTCAGAGCAAGCATTGATACAATTTTTCTGTCTATGTCCCAATATGTCTACTGTTAGGGTTAATCGGTGGAAACGGCGTTACACACTTTAGTTCGCACCATCCAATTTTTCATCATAAGGAATACTCTATGGTTGCCTTTCTTGACATTTAAGGCACCTTGAAAAACATGGACATATCTGCAATAACATCGGCACTAACATCTCTAAACTAAGAGAGTTCATTCATAAAATGCTGACCAGCAGAATAATAAACTCAAAACTAAGGGACCGTTTCTGCCAGAAGTGTTGTCAGCAGAGGTCCTCAAGGCGGTGTGTTATCTTATTTGTATTTCCTCTGGAACCTTACATTCAATAAAATTCTGACTAGACTCGATTTCTAGGGTTTTAGTATGATAGCTTATGCGGAAGAAGTCTTGTCCTTAAAATAAACGTGATATCAACATCTGATATCCGGATCTTCTCAGAGTCAGGCTGCCATAAAGTCTTTGGATTCTTTTTCCACAAACTCTATAACAGTCCAGAACTGTTATATAACTGTAATGGTGATTAAATAAATAAATAAATTAGGTGGCGCAACAGTCCATGAAGAACCAGAGCCTAGTGACTTACAACTCTCAACCATTCCTGTGTGCGAGTAAATTTGTCAGAGATGGAATGGTGATTACACAACAGTTTAATTAATATTCACTTTTGCTGGGTTCCGGGCCATAGAGAAATTCCAAGAAATTGTAAGGCAGACGAACTCCCCCAATAGTTCAGTACTACCCATTCGACCACGTTTGGCTAAAACTGGCCTAAATGTGTCCTACTCCATCCTAAAAAGCCACTAACCTAACCTTACCATCCTAGTACCGATTTGAATTACTCCTTGAGTACTTAAGAACTTAAAACTTGGTGTTTGTTTAATTCCAATTAACAGTTAATGCTTCGTGCCAAATATCATTTATGGAATACTTAAGTCCTTAAAGACGAACGCTTGTATTTGACTTTCTCAAGTACTTGACTAGTACTTTCTTCATACTCGTACTTTTAAATTGAAATAGAATTTACTCATTAGCTAAGTAATACTTTAAAGTAAATTCCTATTATAACGAATTGAGTTATTGCTTGAGTACTTAAGAACGTGCAACTTGTTACTTGGTAAATTCCAATTAACAGTTAGTGCTTCGTGGCAAATATCAAGTATTTGACTTCTCAAGTACTTGACAAATACCTTCTTCATATTTTTAAATTGAAACGGATTTAACTCAATACGAGTATCTAAGAAATACTTTAAAGTACCGTCCTAGTATAACGACTTGAATTATTGTTTGAATACTTAAGAATTGGCGTTTTTATCGAACTGCTAAGAAAATATTCATACTTGACTTCTTTTTTAATTTCCAAGAACATGTACTTGTAAGAGAATGAAAGTCCTCAAATACTTAAGTGTAGCAAAAATCTTGTACAATAGTTTCGAAAAAGGAAGTTTCAGACTACTTACACGCACGAAAATAACTCCGAAGAGTAAGGTATATTTTTTGTCTTGACTTCAAGCAAAGTACCACGGGGTATTTTAGAGGTAATCGATACCAAAAAAGATAAAAGTTTGTTAATCATTTACATACATAATTTTGTAAAATAAAGGCCTTGGACTCATCTTAAGAACTGTACAAAATACTCTTTTGATTCTATCTAAATTCCATTAAATTATTGTTCAATAATAATCAATTCCTATTCGTAGGTGTGAAAAGTAATCATTTGGAAATTGATATGCCTCTTTTTGAACATCAATAAATTTAAATACCGTATTGTATATGTACATATATGGAGATAAGCCTTTCGATTGATTACTATACAACACTCAATCCGAATAGCCATCAAAAGTCGTCTGGCTCATCACAATATTATTATCCAACAGATCCGACCACTTTATTATAGAGATAACCACTTAACGTTGTTTTATTAATTAATAATATTTGTTGCTCTTTTTTTCATTTTGATCAACAATGAAAGAGCGATTGTATAAATAAAACATTAAAATTATAATATTGACTTCAAGATTAGTTTATTTTCTTTCTTCTTTTTAAGTATAGTTTATTTCAATCAATTGATGATGATCTTGATTTGATCTGGAATTTTAATAAAAAAAAAATTTTTAATTATTTTCAAAACGCCATCGCCATAGCAAAGCGTCATGTCTAAAGTGTCTGGCATGTCTGACAAATGCGAGAGCGAGGTTGGCATTAATGAGTTAAATTACTCGTATTAAAAATATTTTAGAAAAATTGATTTTTATAAAAATGGTAGTTAGGTACGCGTAGGTAAGGTACTTTCAAGAAAACAACATTCCTTATATAGAAGAAAACCATAGTAAACCAGGAAGAAGTTTTAATTTCGAATTATTTTTGAATATTTATCTGCAATAAAACGAGAAATAGATCTTTTGATTTATGATGATGGAAGTAAGTAATAAAAGAAAAAAAGAGATTTGATTAATGTTGAATTCAATCGAACGAAAAATTACCATGATTTCTCTTCATTTATTTCTCTTGCATTTATCATTACTTGTCATAATTGTCAACATATTATAATTTTTTGATCTCATTTAGATTACTTACATTAATGTTATTGAAATAGAAAATCAGCGGATAATTCAGTAAACAATTGACGGAAGTTCGTTTCGTATAATTATCGAAAGAGATTAATCAGATCAATTTAATCCAATAATTATACAAACAGGCCATAAGATTTATGACAGGTAGTTTTTCAATTGACAGATTATAGCTACCATTTTGTTTTCAGCCAGTTTTAGAGTGTAAGTTTTGATATTTGAATTTATAATTCAGACATTAAATTGAAGCATGAAAACAAAAAACGAGCAGATAAGATCTGTCTATTAAAAAAAAGTCCCGAGTGAACTTACAATTTTTTGACAGTATTGCAAGAAACGTCATTGTCAAACGCAATTGTCAAGCGACAATGAAACTGTCAAAATTTCCACAAAAACCAAAACAGTTAGGCGTTTTTCTTTTCAAGTTCAGATCAGAGAACTGTGCTGTCAAAAAACGACTTGTGTGTTCCTTATTTAGCTAAGACATACATATCAGAGCGCTCGGGTTGGCTGTGCTCTCTGAGCCATAAATAATATGACCGAAATAATTAAGTAAAAATCTGAGCGCGGCTGATTTCACGCTTGTTTTCGGTTAAATAGACAGGTGATAAACTCTTAAACTTTTGACAGTTCAGTTCTCAAGTGTGTTTCGTAAATAAATCCAAGATCTCTGATCAAATTCAGCTTAAAGTGTAATCGACCCGCTCAGACTCTGATACAAGTATTGTTACACTTTGGGACAAAATCTCCCAACCGTGTGAACAGAAAATATTCGTTGCTGCTGAAATCTTATTGACAGCTATAGTCAGTCAGAGCACCAACTGATATGACAATTGTTTGTACTTCTCTTCTAGTTGTCAAAAAATATTGTACTGTTAATTTAAAAAGGCGCACATTGAAGCTTGAAACGTTAATACGTTTAAGTAATACCTTGATTCATTGTAATTTATTGAAATGATTTAAGGCTGTGTAAACACAATTTACAGGTTGGTTACATTATATTGAGTTTGTATGTATTTAATATCAACGGAAATAAGTTAGTAGAGGTGTGAAGAGACCCTTAAGAATTGTGACGCCTTTTACTTCTTGTTTTCTTCGCTTCTTTCTTAAACTTACACAATATCAAGATTGGAAATTGTGCAATTTTACTTTTTAATGTAAAATTGGATATCTTCAAGAACTGATATAGAAAATAAATCGAAATAAGGGTAAAGCTATCAAAAAGAAAGTTCGCACTGGAATGCAAACTAGAAATGTCAAATCTAATTGGACGGAAATAGAATCCACTTAACGAATATAAAATAAATACATACATCGAATTTAGCGCCCCTAACACATGTCGTATTTTACTTTTTTTTTTTAAGTTGTCTTGAGCAGCTGTCAATTTTTAATCTGACACATGTGAAGTACTCAAACTCGAAGTCATTTGGGCAGCCATTTTACATTTCTGACACTTTACTTTAAATGTTTACAAATTGCACCCATTTTTTGTGACTAAATACAACATTTTTCGTAAATGCACAAATGAATTTTATAGATAAAAGTTCTTATAAGGCAGCAGGGTTTGCTATTTCGTATTTTTTTAAAGCCATAAGATAGAATTACGAAAGTGTCAAAATATTATGGGGTAAAGCATTCTACATTCGTGTAGTGCGACTAAAAAAAGAATCCTGTACTTCACACTACGCCCGAAATTCTGATCAAGGGTAAACTAATTGGCATTTCAAGAATTACAGTTGAATTGTTTGAGGGGGGGGGGTATGCAACTGATTCACAACCCTAGAACTGAAAGCTGTTCGGTCTCGTCGATGTAAGTATTATCCATGGATAGAGGCATTGTTAGAGAGTTAAGCTTTTGCGACAGTTTTCGAAGCACGGTTTTAGATTTCCCATTAATGTTACGATCAGAATTTACAGAACTAATCGCACATTCGAAAGGCAAGAATTAGAATCTAAACACGAATATGAAAAGCTGAGGGTACTGTCATCAGCGAAACAATTTAGTGGGATGTAAGTTTCAGACAAAAGTTCATTTATAAAAATAAGAAAGAGTCCTGGAGACTAAACAGAGCCCTGTGGTACACCAGAGTTTATTTTGTGGATATCAGATTTGAACCCAGACCGAAAGATAATTGCTAAGCCAACAAGGAATAAATTTATCAATACCAAATGCAAGTATTTTCTATAAGAGATTCTGATGCACAGCTCTATCAAATTCTCCAAAAGGATGTAAAGACTTGTTCGACTGTTCGTTGATATAAACGATAAGATCACCAGTGGACATATTACTATGAAAGCCATATTGCCAGTCATTACGAAGCTTTCGGTCTTCAAGATATTTCAAAAGAAGGGAAAGAAGGGAAGTGCAACTGGGCGACAGTTAGAAGGGGATAAATATTTATGAAGAAGAAAAACACTTAAACATTTTCATATGACAAATTTTTAAGTAACATTTTTGAAATTTTTATTGTTTGTTTTTGTTTTGTTTTTATTTAACTAAAAATTCACTTCAGATTCGTCTCGAAATTTACGCAGAATGACAGATTACAGAAATTGTATGCAGTGCGAAAGGCTTGCAAGTTGAACAAAATGTCGATGGTGCAGAGCATGTTACCGACATTCGTTCAACTTTCTTTCATCGGATTTGGTAATAGTTTAGAAATAATTGAAACTGTCACTTTAGCCCATTCGTCAAATTTTTAAATAGCAGTGATTATTTTCAATGCTTTTTCCTTTTTAAGTAATTTTTCTTTCTATAACGCATTTCTCTTCTAAAGTGATTTCCCTTTATTTTATTTCCATGGTAATCAAAACGATTCAATCAATAATACCAATATTTAACTAAATGATCTCATCCTATAATTTTATTTACTATAATAAACTGCACGATAACGTTAAGCAAAAATCAAAGCAAAATTAAAGATAAAGCTTATAACTCTACAAAAATATATTTTATTATAAAGTAGCTACCTTAAGAGTTGATTGACACACCATTTTTCAAACTCCTTAAAGTTAACTATATAGATTCTCAACGTAAATTATAGTATATTTGTTTTAACAATATACCTACGTATGTATGTACATATGTATTTATTTTATCGAAGAATAACGTGTCAAAATGCAAAGAACCATAAGCTTCCGGATATATGTATGTATATTTATAAATATTATTTCATGCTAAGTACAAATATAAATGAAGGTATTGAAAGTGATAACTTGATAACAATATTTCTGAACTTTATTTTGTTTTTTAATTTTCAAATTAAATAATGAAAATAACGCCTACATGAAGCAATGATTTTGTAATTATGGTTACCAACATACATGATTTTTAATGAATATCTGATCAAATACAAAAATATAAATTAATAAATAAATGTCTTCAAAATAAATTTACCTTTTTTAGATGCTTGTTGACCCATTTTGTGAAAGTTTTCTTTTGTATAGCATCACGTTCATCTAATTATAAAAATAAATTAAAATTAAAAATATTATTTAATACAAAATTACAATATTTTATTATACATAACAATTTAGTTTCTCTAAAATACTTTGCAAGAAAAAAAAAAACAAAAAATGTGTAATAACAAAAAAGGAAAACTAAATGTCAAACTTATGTCAATTTATAATTCAATCAAAATCACAGCAACAACAACTGCTTTCGTTATTATTATAATTAATCGTTAATTGTAGATCTGTCACGTACACATTTATTGAAAAGCGTCACATCTTTCGTTATTGTTTGGTTTTGTTTTGTTTTGTTTTGTTCGTTTCACTGAATGTACAAGTATACCTACATATGTATGTACATACATATGTATGTTTATATTGCATATAAAACAACATGCTGTTAAATGTTAGTTAAAAACAATTGTTTAAACTGAATAGCGTATGGCAGTTTACATCAGTAAATTGTCAAGTAATTGCACTTATTAAGTTAGAATTTTGTGTAATTGCTTAGCGCGGTTAGCGTTTCCATCCAACCCCCCCCCCCCCCCCAACACATCCCACACTTTATATTCTTTGGTCAAGTCGTTCTCGGTCTCGTCTTGGCGGATTAGACATACATATAATATAGAATGTAGGAGCCGCTTGTCAATCAAAAAAGCAGTTGCACGTCGCGCATTTTAACAAAAAAATATAAAAAATATAAAAATAAATATGAAGGATAAAATGAACGCATCCCACGCTCAAACTAATCAATTTTGTTTTAAATGTTTCTCTTTTTTTTTATTTTAGTATGTAAGCCAAACTCATTCCATTTGTGTATTATTATTATTATATTAAAAAACTAAAAAGAAATCAGAGCATGGAATTGCCTTTAATTGGTTCAATTTAAAGTAATAATAAAATCAAATCATATAATCAATAATACATTGTTGGATGCCGCCATCTTCGCCGCAAATCTCTATTAAAATGACAGAGTTCAGCAAATGTTAAGGGAAACCAAATTCACTTTGAATACTTTTTGATTGCGGTTTCATTCTACGTCACATTTATTTAATAAAATAATTCTATTTTGGGACAAATTAATAAATTGCATCATATGACATCATCGTCATCTTCATCGTCGCGTCGTCGGTCAGTTGATTCTCGGCTTGATATGAGTTGAGTATGTCTCTTGATTTGATGCAGTGAGATCTTCACCCATTCGATTGGAGTTAAAGCTTAAATCACAACAATACTTGTCTTTGTGTTTTAAGTCAAGTTTTATTTGTTGGTCTTTGGGTGATTTTTCTTAAGAGCTGATGTAGAAGCAGTTGGACTTTAGGGTGCATGACACATTATTCAATTTATAAATCTGCCCGAATATAGAGAGGAGTCTGTTAAATTATTATTTTTATGAATAAAATCAAAGACTTCGCATATACAAAAATGAGAACCGGAGATTTTAATCTAAATTTCAAATTAAGTCATCTAATATTCTGATTTATGTGATTATTATTTTTATTTACATAAATCATGATTATAAACCAGATGTTTCAAACTGACATGTTCAACAAACACTTGATAAATAGATACACACTTATGAAAAAAGTTTCGTGTTTCCTAGAGTTTGCAATTTATGATGTTTCGATTTGATAGACATTGCTTAAGCAATTTAAAACAAAATACATATGTATATGTATACCTATACAACAAATCAACATTGATTAATATTTATTAAGAAAAATAAATCCAATTTAAAATCAGCATGAAATTATAATAATAAGTTCTTTATCTCGTGTTGAGTGTTGAAATTCCTATCTTTCAATTTACTTAAAACGTCAGTGTCAAATGAATTTCACCATAGATGTCAATTTTTACACAAATATCAGCTGATGAAATGTATTTTGCCCTTAAGTTGTTTGTTATACTTTCAATGTGACAGGTCAAATAAATTTCACAATAGAGCCAAAACGTACACTCATATTTGATGATGTATAATGCATTTCGCTGTTAAGATTTTCGAATTCTGTTATACCGACAGATCATTCAAAAATTTTACGCCGAGCTGTTTGTTGGTATTTAAAATTTCACAAAACATATAGACAGTGAAAAATGACAGTTCAGCTACCGTTACATTTTATTTGAGCCATTCGGTGTTTTTTTTTTTTTTTTTCTGCACATAATCCGATTCACTTGGCTGACTTCAATTTATGGATTAATTTGTATAGCGTTTAATCTTTGTTTCCCCTAAAGAAGATTCACTGTGTTATTTTTGCCATGATTTTATGGTTGTGTTGCATTAAGAATAATATCATATAATTTGTAATACAATTTTGCAGACTTGAAAGATTTAAGTTTTCGGCTAATTTATTATATAATGCTTAAAATAAGATATAAATAAATCAACTGACTACATTTCTGTGTAAAAAGTAGGTATTATTTTTTTTTTGACAGAAATTGATAAACTGTCAGATTTAAAAGAGTTCGTGAGAAAAATTTGTCGAGGGCTCGAATTGCATATAGGAAAGTAAAGTTTACATGTGATTGTATTTAATAAGAGAAGAAATTTGCGCTATTCATAAATTCTTTGTTCTAAAAATACTTTATCACAAGTGTTAGTGAGATTTTACGATCAAAATTATCATATTTTAAAAAAATAGTATGGTTTGCAAAAAGTAAACAAACAGAGCTACGAGAAACAGAGACGGGAAATTTATCATACCCGTGTTTTTCTTCTTTTTTCTTCTTAATCAGTCCGCATAAGTGAGTTAGATGGTGATATGAGCAAAAGTACTGGGAGTTAATTGGGGAATTTTAAACTGTTCCTTGTAGATTCAAAGGATTCTGTATTCTCGGTTTTGACATTTTATTCACTTTTAAAATTTACTATGAAAATCAAATTTTAATTACAACAGCCCCTAAAATGAGTACAGTTTACAACCCGTGTTTAAAATTGTCAAATATTGCTTCAGTTTATACTCAAATTTATTACAAGTTTATCCAGAGTTAGTTTGTCAAATTCTACGGGATTTTTCGCCATTCTTTGGGAGAAAGATATAAAGTTCTTTTTTATAGGCCTAATTTAAATATATACATTAAATAGAATCTTATTTGAGAATGTAAATTAAGTTGACAGCAGATGTTTTTCTTTTATATGTCTGAACAGATCCTGAATTGTCAAATTCAAAATTGTGCTCCTTTTTAGGCTTAGTGTGTTCAGAGCTTCAATTGTTTCGTTCAGATGACGGCTTTCGTTCAGATTACGGCTTCTGAGCATTTAGAGCGCGATCAACAAACTAAGGAAAATAAGAACGAACGTTCAGAGTTAAAAAACTCTAAACATAACTAATTTCAAAAGTTTGAGAGGGAAAAGTAATAAAAATTCTTAATTAAATTAAAATTCCGGAAGCAGGAAAAAGAAGCAAAATTATATGATAAATATACATGGGTATTTTCGCCACTTCCACCAATCCGTTGTCTCATCACTGACACGGCAACATCACACAATAAATATGTTGACAGGTGGAAAATGTTTTAAAATTGCAGACGTTGCTCGTTCGTGTACTTTACCACATAAATTGACAATGACAGTTTGATGATTAGTGAAAGGGTGCGTTCACAAATTAAACTAAAAAGCTGTCAGGTTCCTATTAAAAAACACTTTATATTATGATTGTAAGTTAACCTTTTAGATCAGTGAGTGCTTTCTTTTAAAATCTGATCAACTTAAAACCTTATAAACAGATAATATTTTTTTCGAAATCAATATTCGTTCCAAAAGACTTAAATTATAAAGCTGGTTCAGCTGAAGCTTAAGTTTTCTCTCTTTTGAATGGGGTGAAAAATTCAGCTATACCAATATCTTTAAGGCCATAAAAACGTTCTTCAAATATTGAAAATCTTCAAATTTTATTTGAGGCTTAATAGACGCTCTCCCTTTTTATGAAGATCAAACATATTATCGGTTTCATTAAACATTCTTAAATTATTATTTTACTGCCTTCCTTAAGTCAAATGCATTTCAAAATTAATAATGATCTTCGAAATATAACAATAAATTCAAATTCACATTTCCTATTAACTCAACAGACACATACCACTTGAGAACTTTCTTCTTTTATTCGGTGTTTTATTTGAGCCTATGAGGAAGTTATAAATATTTTTTTTAAAAGTCTTTACTTTCCTTCTTATTCAAATCGCCAAGAAATAAAAAAAAAACTCGAGACAGTAAAAAAGGCATAAACACAATCATTCATTATTTTCTTTTTTGAACTCATAAAATTTATAATTGAACGAAGTCGTCCATAATATAGAATTCAGTGCAATTTTCCAAAACAGATTTTAATCAATAAAAATTATTGTAAATATGCATCGGAATGTAAGTACGTTTGGCCTTTGTTCTTGCTCAATTTCTTTTATAACCGTTTACATTTCGTTATTTAATGATTTATACATTTTAAAAGTAGATTTATCTTCAAGAAATTTCAAGACAGACTGTTATCGAGGTGGCGCTGAATTCCGGGAGGATGACTATGACTAATAATTATTTGTCTCCCATGACACAATGTTGAAGAGAATCCTCCATGGAGATGAAAATAAAATATTGCATACATTTAGTCATGATTTAAATTGAAATCACTCCAGGCATTTCTTATTGTGTCGTTTTTGATATATGAATGATATATTGCATGTGATTCATCAAGTAAATTACGGACGAACAAAACATCATCATCATCATCATCATCATCATCATCAGATAACATTTCATCACGCATTTAACATATCAATAATTGATTGGTAATGGTTTTTCTAAGAAATTTAATACCACACTTGACAAGACAATGACGTTTATAGTAATTTAGCATAAACTTAACCACAATAATTTGTTTGATCTTTTATGACACCGATGATGACGCCACCTATAGGTCAGAGCAGTTCAAGGACAAGTTATAGCGATGTGTCAAACCGAAACCAAATATTTTAATACAAGTTGAAGTTTAAGCAAACTAGGAAATGCTATTTGTGTATTAATGTATCAAATATAAAATTTCTCCAATGAAGATAATGAAAATGTAGGGTCAGCTTTAAAGATTTAATTGTTTTGATTTAATGTCATTGCCGCCATTTTGCATCTGAATATGACAGATTATAGCTTGACAGAAAAAGACAAAGTATATCTGAGGATTTCTTTAGGGCAGTTTGATGTCAACAATTCTGATTGATTTTATGGATCGATAAATGTGAAACTCGTATTTCGTAAGTAATTATTTCGAAACCAAAAAGAAAATTGATTATTTTTAATTACAACTCGAATCGAAGTGGTTCAACTCTTCATATAAAGAGTGATTTCTTAGCTATTATCTTTTTGGCAACACTGGTTCGTGTTTGGTTTCACTGTCAAACGTCTTCAGTTTGGTCTATAATTTAATCATGAATTGTCTTACAAACGAACAAATGCTTGCAAATTATTGAATTTTTTTATCAAAATGTGTGCTCTGTTAAGAAAGTTCTAACGCTAAACCATTTATGCTAAAACGGCTTTCAACAAAAAAAAAAAAAAAAAAAAAACGGTTTGAAAGCAAGTTTTGTTCTTGTATCATCAAGTTTTTGAATTATGTTACAAAAAATATAAAAATGTTGTAGAAAATGGGGATTTTTAAAACTTGAGCAAATAGTAAAAAATTAAAGTTTCCGTTCGAAATCACCTCTAAAAATTAGGTCTAAAAAGAATTTTTAAAAACTATGAAAGTATCAAATTAAAGGTTTTCTCGAAACTTAATCATTTAACATCGTTTGTGGGACAGTCACTATCCACCAGTGTATTCGTTGTGTGATGCTGCCGTGTTAGTGAGACAATAAGTTGCTCGAAGTGTCAAAAATATCGCTGTCGTTCAAGCGGTTTACTATGGGTAAACGATCCAAAACAGTTAATTAAACAGCGGCGTTCTCAAGAATTTAGCATCGCTCAGACCACATCATGGCTAAAGATCTTGGTTTACACCCACACAAGATCAAGCTATCTCAAGAATTGAAGCCGGATGAACCATTTGAAGCTTGAACTGCAAAACATTATAAGAGATGCAGCAGGCGTAATGAAGACAACATACGAGTACACTATACGAAAAAAGTCAGATTGGTACGACCAGTCATGTGAAAATCTTAGAAAAAAGGCATTTGCATTCAATTCGAATTGACTACATCGAAGCCTCAAAACAGTTTAAAAAGTTGTGCAGAGAAAGAAAGAAAACATACGAAGAAGACCTGACAAGAAAGTTAAGCCATTGCAAAGACACCACGGAGTTTTGGAAACTAACAAAAAAAAATAAACGGAAATGAAGGAGAAACTAAGAATACCAGCATTTCTCTGGAGGACTTAAAATTACATTTTTCAGGATTGCTAAATATCTCTTCAGAACAACTAGTATGGAGTTATGCGACACCACATGCTGAAGATGATATCCTTGATGCGCAGATAACGGTTTTGGAAGTAGAAAGGGTACTAGAGTCGCTTAAAGATGGCGAAGCAGCTGGCACAGACGGGATTCCCACAGAGTTCTTCAAATATACTTCCACTGAATTTAAGCAAAAACTGACGCAAGCACTCAATATCATCTTTAGTTTTGCTGTACATTCCGATTGCTTCGATGAGGCTTTTATATGGCCAATACTTAAAAAAGGTGACCCAAACGACCCAGCAAACTATAGGGGAATATCATTTCTTAATGCAAGACACTTCAATACTAAATAGAAGGCGTATAAACTGGGTAAATTTAAACAACAAACTGAGCGAGTATCAGTCAGGGTTTTGAAAAGGGTAAAAATTTTATTCTTGGATGTATAATACGAAGTAAACTCAACTGTAATGCTTAACTTTATACCTTTTTCGTTGACTTGAAAGCTGCATTTGATACAGTTGACAGAAAAACGTTGTTCTATAAACTTTACAACTTAGGTGTATCATCCAAGTTTGTTAAAGCACTGGAAAAACTTTACAATCAAACGACAGCTAGCGTTTATAATAGATGTGGCAAATCAAAAGAGATCCAAATAAATCGAGGACTACGTCAAGGATGCACTCTCAGCCCATTGTTATTTGCGTTATTTCTTGATGACTTATGGCTGATTGGCTTCCTTGTGGAGTGGAGTTTGAAAGCTTAAAAAATAAAAGTAACTATGTATGCTGATGACATTGTCATTTTGGCAGAGTTTCCAGCCTCACTTCAGCTTATGATCAATAGGCTATATGATTATCGTAAAAAATGAGGACTGGAAGTAAATTCTGCAAAATCTAAGATAATGGTATTCCATAATGGTGCAGGACGGACAGCAAGAGGAGAAAACTGGAGATATTATGGAGTAGTATTGGAAGTAGTCAAGAATTATGTTTATCTGGGAATGACTCTCACGTTGTTTAAATTGAACATGGACAAACACCTCAAAGCCAAGGTCGATGCTGCTAGAACGGCTATTTGCTCGAACTGGAAGAAAATTTTCAATAATAACAACATATCAGGTTAGGTTAGGTTAGGTTAAAGTAGCTGTTGGTTGGGACGTCCAACACACTTAGACCAAAGTATGGTCCGTTGTGATACCATATGGATCAGTTAATCAGCTTAACTCGGTGAACCAATTGGAGCTTCGAATGAAGCGTAGGAGACAAGTAATGTCTGAATTTTTTAGATCGCTGGTATCGTTAAAGTAGTAGTCTCCAAGGTGGATTCTACGTCTTTGTGATAAGGCAGGGTATATGCACAGAAGATGAGAGATTGTCTCCTCTTCTACAAAATTCATTTGCAGGGGCTCCAAGTCGAATAGCATGCCTTCCTATTAAGCAGTGCCCAGTCAGGACACCTATAACGTAGCTAATGTGGAATCTACTCAGAGAGATTAATTGTTTTGAGCACCTAGCGCTAAAAGATTAGGCCAAATTAATTTGTCGCTAAACAGGTGGTGGTGTTATTCCACCTGAAGTTTGTTTTCTCTATGGTATCTTGCTTTAGCATGAGCTTACATGTAGCTAAGGGGATACCTATGCTAGCATTGTGAGCCAGCAGAGGTAAAGTTGTTCCGCTTTTTGCAAGTTCGTCAGCTTTGCAATTTCCTGGAATGTCTCTATGGCCCGGCACCCAGAAAAGGTGAATGTTGAACTGTGTAGCCATCTCCGTAAGAGATGATCGACAATTTAGGGCTGTTAATGAATTTGTGGAGACTGAGTCTAGGGACTTTTACGCGGCTTGGCTATCCGAGAAGATGCGTATATCATTAGTTGATATAACGTTTTCTCTAAGCCAGGATAGGACTTCTTTTATAGCCAGGATTTCAGCTTGGAACACGCTACAATGATCGGGTAGACGAAAGGAGAGACTTAAGTTTAGTCCATCTGAGTATACGCCTCCACCGACCCCATCCTCCGTTTTTGATCCGTCTGTATAAAAGTTTATAGGACCATCGTTCAAAAATGATGTATTCTTCCAAGACATATCAACAAACGCCAAATATGTATGAAGTTTTTAACGCAACTGCAAAAGCAGTTTTGTTTTATGGAGCACAGATCTGGGGTGTTCGGAAATACGAAATTGTTGAAAATTTGCTTCGATTCTTCCTTAGAAAAGTATTTCTCCTCCCTCTAAGTACGCCTAAGTACATGTATCATTTGGAAACAGGGTTTTCGACACTCTTTGTATCAACATTGAAGCTGAGCGCAGACTATTTGATGCAGGTGATTAATATTTACTTATGTGTATTGGAAAAATTAGGTTTTCCTTCGGCTTTTTTGGTCACTTTGATCGTTGCAATGAAAGAAGGTTGTTACATTCGCTTTTCCCGATGACGTTTCGGCGGGGGTTGCTGCCTTCCTTAGGGGAACTTTATTGCACATGAAATACAAAACACATAGTACAATATTGTGGACATCAAGAATAAGAAAAAACTTACAATTTAACAATTAAATTTTAAAACAGTGTACAAAAAACACTTCTAATTAAGAAGTTCAGTTTATAACTACAAAAAGAAAGAGAAAACTTTTATGAGGAAACAAGGGAGCAGTATACAGATGATATACTCTGTGTGTCTTGCTTGCGATTCATATTGTTTTTGTTGTTCAGGATGTGGAGCGTTTCGAGCGTATATCGCTTAGAGGTGTGTTTTTCCGTTTGAAGAACTTTAACACCATCGAAATCCGGAGAATGACCTTTGCCTATTGAATGGGCCGCCAATGCGGTTTTAGCCAGGTTATTGCTTTTGATGTCAGATTTGTGGTTGGACAATCTTTGGCGCAAGAATTGTTTGGTGGTTCCGATGTAGCAAAGGTTACATGTTTCGTCAGGTTTACCTTTGCAGTTTATTTTATAAATGACGACAGTGCGTTTATCTCTGTCTATTTTGGTCTTTAGTTTGGTGAAAAGGTGTCTAATTGTCTGGTTAGATTTGAAAGCCAATCAGACATCTTGGATGCTTTTGGTGACAACTTGCTTAAAACTCTCAGCCAGTTTTGGAACGTAAACAACGCTTTTGAAGTATCCTTTGTTGTTATCCTCACTTTGTTGTTTAGCGCGTCTGCATTGTTGTTGTAAAATTAAGCCGCGGGCGGGAAACCGTTGTCGCTTAAAATTTTGGTCACTTTGATGGTATTTGAATGGTGGAATCTTTCGTCACTTAACGTGAAAACTTTGTTAATTAAATTGGAAGCTGTGTTGAAGATTATGTGTTTGGCTTGGTTGGACCGGAAGTTGATCAGACGTCCTGATGCTGTTGGTTTTTGAAACCAATCAAACGACAATTGAGTGTCCATACGGTGGATATAGAATAGGAACGATATAGAACGGTTATTTTCGTTTTCAACAGTGAACTGTAGTTTGGAGTGGAATCCGTTTAGGATCAATAATAAATCTGCGACTTTATCCTTGTCCATAAATGTTCCATTAACAAATCAGCAATAGTGGGCGAAAGAGGGTTGCCCATTGGCATTCCAAAAATTTGTTTGTAGATAATGTCCTTAAACTGCAAATAGTTGTTGTCTTTCAAGCAAAAATCCATGATTTCAACAAATTTAGTTTGGCAGATTTTGGTATGTCTGCTAATCGTATCCCATTTCTTTTTAATAATATTAATAGCCAATTGTACTGGGATGTTAGTAAATAATGAAACAACATCAAATGAGATTATTAAAAAAACCAGGTGATTAATATGGACCGAAACCGATTGCCAAATATTATGTTGAGAAGTGTCATGCGTCGAAAAACTGGATTCTACAAGGATTAGATTGATCTTGCGGCAAATTGTGGTATTATTCTAGAACTGAATGGATGTACTGGTCTCCAGATAAAAAAAAAGCACTGTACGAGGTTATCCAATCGATTGATGAAAATGAAAGGAACACATTCATAGAAAAGGCGAGAACATCTACGGAAATGGACATTTATTCGAAACTTAATTATAATCTAAATGAAGATAATTACTTTAGGCTCGATTTTTCAAGAAAAACTATTGGAACTATTTTTAAAGTAAGAGGTTAACTTCTTAAGGCCCAACTATAATAGACATAAGCCAGCATATGCGCGCATAAGTAAACGTACGAATACAAAGAATATAATACCAGTGACCATAATGGAGTCTAGCTCCGTTTCGTTCAATTTTTCTCAGTTTCGTTAACTTAAGCAAACTTAAGCAAGAGCGATCCCAGTCGCTCGCCGCATAAGTAAATCTGACAGTTTTGATCAAATACACACAGGCCAACTCCACTGCAGATAATTTCTCTCAGAATGTTTATCATAACCGGAAATCAGCCTCATAAACTTATTCATAGTGTGCGTGCCATTTCTCTTCTAATTTATGAAATTTCCCCAAAAAACTCATTAGTTATTTCTATGTATGCGTGAAAACACGTCAATTTTTCTTGTTGAATTCTTTCACATTACAAATACAACAATGTAAACAAATGGGTTTTGGAGGGTGATACGTACGAAGGATTTATATCTACATATAGAGTGTTTTTGTATGAATATCTCATTCTGTGTATCTGTTTGATTGCATTATGGCTACCCGCAGTAATTTCACAAACTTAAGTGAATTTTCGTTGGGTTTTTGACATAAGCTTATGTTTTCTTATGCCTATTATAGTTGGCCCTTTAACCTAAATTGTATGCCACACAGAAACGATTTGGTTAATATTTGCTCCTTATGCAATATGGGAGTGAACGAAAACACTATCCACTTGATCGGTGTATGTCCACAGGGGCATCTTTAGACTTTTGGGGGTCCTGGGCCAATAAGATTTGGGGGCCAAAAAAAGTAGGTATAATATATTTTTTTATTAATTCTTTAGGTTAAAAAAATCATTTTAAAATAAATTTGTGTTTTTTTTTTAAATATTTTATTTTATTTAAATAGAAGATTTTTGATAATAAATTGTTTTTTTTGGTTGATTTCTAATGATTTCGGGTGGTTGTGGGCTTGTTGACATATACTTGTGATTTCAAATAACCCCATAAAAAGAAGTCTAATGGTATTAAATCGCACGATCTAGGAGGCCAATTTTGATCACCGAAACGAGAGAGTACACGACCTGGAAATGTCTCATGCAGTAATTGAATTGTTTCACGGGCTGTATGACATGTGGCACCGTCTTGTTGAAACCACATATTGGACACATCAATATCATCCAATTTTGGCAGAAAGAACTGTGTAATCATGTCGCGATATCGAGCACCAGTAACAGTCACTGCTTGACCAGCATCATTTTCAAAAAAATATGGCCCAATTATGCCTCCAGCCCAAAATCCACACCATACAGTCACGCGTTGTGGATGCATTTGTTTTTCGACAATCACATGTGGGTTCTCCGAACCCCAAATGCGGCAATTTTGGCGATTGACAAAGCCATCAAGATGAAAATGTGCTTTATCGCTTAGGATGATTTTGCTCGAAAAATCAGGGTCCATTTGTTGATGTTCAATAATCCATTCAACTAACTCTCTTCTCTGTCCATGGTGATTAGGCTTCAATTGTTGTGTTAATTGAATTTTGTAAGCATGAAGACACAGATCTTTGGTGAGTATACGCTGTAGAGAGGTTCTTGAAATTTGCAATTCTTGTCCACGACGTCGAATTGAGGTTCCTGGATTGTCAGCAACACTCTCACGCACTGCTTCGACATTCACATTTGAACGGCTTGTTTTTGGACGACCAGTGTGTTTGGCGTCTCCAACGGATCCAGTCTCCATGAATTTTTCAATTAATCTCTTCACAGTTGACGAAGTTAAAACACTATTCCGACCATATTTTGTATGAAATTTTCGAACTGCAGCCGCCAAGCTTTCACTATTTTTGAAATATTCTTTAATAATGGAGACACGTTGTTATACCCTATACTGTTAGCTGTCAAATTGCTTTTTTTCAGGGTTGCTAACACTTCACTACACAAATGGGGGCAAATTAAAATCTTGCGTTAATTTGGGACACCCTTTATTTGGATTTTGTTTTAGATATATATGTACATATTTTAAGTATACAATAAAATATTATTGAAGGCATACTTTCCTGACTTTGCCAGTTGCAAAATCATGAATTAAGTCATCAAATTCAATTTTCTGCAGTAATTAATTTTCAATTAATAAAATTGACAAGCTGTTTAGTCTATCTTGTAGCATTGTGCTTCGAAGTTCATTTTTTATCCGGTTCAACTTCAAAAATGAACGCTCTCCACTTCAGTTTGAAGACATCAAAGATAAAAAAAATTCTACAGCCAGTTTCTACATTTGGAAATGTGTTCCCAATTTCATCAACTGTAATTAGACTGTACAATTTTGATATTGTAATAAGATCTTCATTTACGTCTTTATTGAATTCTTTTAAATACTTTTCGAGGTGCAGGTTTTCTACCTCAAGTTCTTCTGCATTAACATCTCTATGGTATTTTTTTGAAAACTGTTCGCAAGAATTTTGCAACGCCAAAGTCAAATATTGCAATCGACAAAAAAAGCCAAAAACAATGCATTCATTTCTTGATAGCAATTGGATCGTATTTTTAATTGCAAAGTAATAGTGTCAATAATTGGAAAAATAGTTGATATTTTAAACTTTTCTTTCCCAATTAGCTGGACGGATGGTGCAGGACCATCAAAATATGTGACACGCGAACTTCGTACTATTTTTCGTAGCATTAAGTCTTTATACTCGTAATTATCATCCGGATTCTGAATTTTGGCACACGCTTTAAATTTATCAAAATTCTCCCTTAGATCATTTATGAAAGAACATAGTGAACAAATCAAATTGGCAGCAAACGTCAATCGTTATTGTTTCTTTTTGAAGGCTCTTGCTGGTTTTAGGAATTCTTTCTAATATTGTGCTCCAAATTTGTGTTAAAAAGAGGAACTCCAGTTCTGACATTTTCTTAGACAGGCTTAGCGCTTCGCTTTTTGTGTCTGGAGCTTGCTCTGGATCTCTAGAGATAGATGTCAAGGCTTCAGTAATTTGCTTATAACCATGATGGAGCGCGTTAACTGTATCAGCTCGTGCAGACCATCTTGTTTCAGAAAGTCTTTTAACAACTCTATGTAAACCTAATTCATTCAATTTATTCCAGCGACGAACCACTTGAAAGAAACTTGTTGCCACCTGCACACAACCAGCCGCTGCTGCACAAGGTACAAAGGTAGCAAATTCGCACTTCTCCTTTAACCTTGCTTGCAAACCAGAATATTTTCATGACATATTAAAAGCATTATCATAGGTTTGTCCTCTTAAATCCTCTATTGAAATATCATGATTTTCCAGAAATGCCAAGATTGTGTCAGCCAAATATATTTAAAATTGTTCTATCCGACTCATCATGGTACAACTCATCATTTCGCAACTCATCATGGGAAAACTTTGTGTTTGTTTATGGAGTGCGTTGAAAAGCCAACATGTGTGCAGAACTGTATAGTAGAACGAAAGCAGAGTTGTTAAAATAATGTTGACAGCAGGTGCTGATTAAAGATTCATGTTGCCTGAAGTTTAAGATATTGAGGAGGAGAATTTCAACGGAACGGAGAGTAAAATGAAACTTGTTTTTCTGTTACTGTTTACTAAACTTATTTCGTTTTCTATAATAATTCTTGTATAGATGAATTCATTTTGAGTTAGTGGATTTGGGAGCCAAATAATTGCGAGGCCCTGGGCCCTGGCCCACCGGGCCCATGCCTAAAGACGCCACTGTATGTCCAATATTAAAGGAGCTAAGGAGACTCTTTTTGGAAAAAGCTATCTAAGCGACAGTGAAACAATAAGTTACCTAAATGGAGAAGATTGGTTGCTGATTCAAAAATATACCACCGAGGCGATGATCTATAGAAGAAGAATCATAGATGAAAATTTTTAAACTACCTTTTTTTGTATTTTTGTGTCTACTAAAAGTCATGTTTTTCTTTGGATTTTGTAAATAAACTTAAGTAAGCAAATTTTAATTTTTCAGTAAAAGTAGATAATTTTGTTTCGACTAGACTAAAAGTCACAACTATTCTCCTTTTTATTGTTTGATTGAATTAAAAGTAAATTTTGCTACAAGACAATAAGTACCAATTACTTGAAAATACTAAAAATTGTATGATTTTAAATTGAATATAAAATTTAATAACATTATCACTCGGGCAGACGACATTTTTGTCATGCTTTATTCAGCCTTATTTTGACATTCTCTTTCGTTCGAAAGTTATTCGAATTCTAACGATTTGAAAGTTCATTTTAATTCGAAACTAAAGCAAACTTTGACTTTCTAATCATTCGAAACAAACGTCATTTATTAAGCGTTCACATCTTGATGAGAGAATTAAAAGAAAAACATGTAAGCTCTGTTTTTTTTTTTTTTTGAAAAATAAAGAAAATGGAATATATTTTTATGAAAATCTATTGATGTTTTTATTAAAGGTCACAGTCACACTCAAATTGGACAACTATAGAACAAAAGGAAGTTCTTATATAATTAATGGAAGAAAACCATGAAATCGCGAGAGGTTTTCTTACAAATCGAATCCCCAATCGATTTGATGCATCCATAATTCTTCTTCGATTTATGCTGCTTTGATTTTTCATAAATAAAACAATTTGAATTTTTGAAAGACAATTTAAACGATTTTATCGAATGTGTTACTTCTTGATTCTCGTTGACAATGTGAAGTGTGACCAGGTGTGATTCAAATAAAGAGACTTTAAAGTTACATTTTTTGGTAATACATGTTGGACAAAAGCAAATCGAATTATAAGTACATTAATTATTGTATTAGATTTAAAGGTGCTGAGTTAGCTGTACAAAATTTGTTAATATATTTTTTTTACTTTTCATATCAATAAACTTAAATTTATGTTCCCATATTCAAAGTGTCATTGATGGTTTTTTAAATAATTAACATCACTAGAACTTAAAACTTTATTAATTTAATTTTTCTTAAGTTAAGGTATTTTTTGTATTCCATCCAATTGTTTCAATGAAATTGAAAGTTTGTGGAACAATTTTAAATTTTGTTACTTTGGTCACACTAAATAAGATCGAAACTTCAAACAGCTAACTTCGAATTCGAGTTCATTCCTCTTCGTTTAATATATTCATCCAACAGTGAACATTATTCGTTAGAATGTCAAAATACAGAAATTTCATTCTAATGAATAGATCTATTCTAACGAATTGGCTATTCATTAGAATGTCAGAATAAGCGTGATTATTTATTTCTTAAACCAAAAAATGTATGTAACAAGAACCTTAAAATTATTGAATAAAAATATCTATCTATCCATTTGAAGCGACCGATGTACGTTCTCTGATTGAAAAAGTTGTCAACTCAAAAACAATGAGCCAAAATCTGTTAAAAGCGGAACAAAAAGACCCAAAGACAAAACACAAAAAATAGACATATTCCAGCAACATGTTGGTTAAAAATTAAAATTTTCTAAAAATCACACAACAATTTAAACTAAAACGCAACAAAAATCCATATACGAGGTTTTTACTGTAGATACCTAATAATAAGTGTTTAAGTGAATGCGTATTTAATTCCTACTACAAGATATGAATTTTAATTAAAATTACTTAATCATTAATATTTTGGATTGCCATTTGTGGAATGTATGTTCAATTATAAAATCGTTCTACAATTCCTTTTTAAGAACCTAAAATTTATTTACAAGGTCAAGCCGCGTTATACATATGTATAAGTACGAGTATCTACCTTAAAGAAAATAAACAACCAACAGGTATTAAGGAAATTATATAAAAGATACCATACATTGTAATAGGAGGAGGAGGGTTAAGGTTAACTCAGGAAACCGGACGTACTTAACCACAGGAAGAAAAGAAGAAGAAGAATAATACAAGAAGAAACCTCAACATGAAGCTATTAGAAGATGATTAAAAAGAGATTCAAGTGCATTGGAATCTTCTCCTGTCTCGACCAGTCGACCAATAGGCCGTCAGAGACCGCTTCGAAAACAATTAAGTATATCGAATCCAAGAAGGGATATAACTTTCTCCCCATAAAGCGCCTTCACCATCTTCTGATATTCGCCTTCGTTTTTTTTGTTCAATTCTTAATTAAAACAAGAAGAGACATCTGAAAACAAGTGTTTTCATTTCAATGATGGTGGCGGGCGGTGACGGTAATGCTGATTGTCTACTCGAGTATCAAGTAGAAAAAGAAAGGCCGCACCAAATAAGTTCACAAAAAAGAAAAAAAAAAAGCAGAAGAAAAAACTAAATAAACAAGAAAGGGAAAGAAATTTCTCCATTTTTTTTTTTTTTTCAAAAACTTTAAGAAAATGATTATACTCTTGCTACATTACGATGAGCATATACTACGTGCAACTTGAGTATAAACTTACGAGATAATAATAACAGAAAAGACAACAGCAACAGAAAAAAAAAGTAAAAAGTAAAAATTGCCGTGTGAAACATGTCACTCGGTCGCATTCCTTGTGAAGCTGATGAGGCTGAAGTTAAAGCTGAAGCGCACCGCAAACGAGGATGGGATGATTGCTGGAGAAGATTGATCACTCTGGTACCGACATAGGTAAACCCCATTTGTACACCAAGTACCGATACCGACACATAGCACCACATCGAAGTGCTGCACGATCTACATTTGAATCACGTGCTACGTACATCCATTCCATTTCGTCCGCGTCCGCAAGCGAGTTCGAGCGGGAGAGACACTCCACCGCGCCGCAGCCCCTTCCACTGCGACTGTGACTCTGATGCATGATGAGAGGAAATGTTGATAGACGCATGAGATTTATAGAAATAGAAATACATTTTTTTTTGTTTTTACCGTTTTTTTTTTCCTCCATTCATTTGTTAATTCAAGTCGATCTATGACATATGGTGCATGTAAAGTATCGTATGTAGATGACGTGAAATCAATCGGCATTTTTGTTTTTTTAGTGTCGGTAATATAGTGACAGGTTAAAACAAAAAGAAAAAGTGTAGCAACTACGATTATTTTTCACACATTATATTACACCCTATTTAAAAAAAAAAAATATTATTTTCAAGTGATTGAAAAATCACGATGTTTACAAGCACACAAATTCTCGACAGGTTTAACCTTATAAAGACAATTGATGATGATGATCTTATCGGACAAAAATGTTGAATAACTGCAAATAGTAATAGGTTATGAATATAAACAACTTAAAACTATAATAAACGAAATCAATTACATTTTCTGATACGAGCATTACATGTTTATAAAACGCAATAAAAATTAAGTTCTGTACACACTTAAAAAAGTGTGAAGTTGTGTTTTTGTTTCACACTTAAGTTGTGTTTAAATAAGAAAAGAGTTTAAATAAAAATAAAAATAAATTAATAAATCGTTGCGATTTATATTTAGAGAGTCAATAGGTATTATTTGTGTTCATCAAATTTGTTTGTATTCATTGAGACACAAATTTTTAAGTATCTATTCTGACGTAAAGTAAATTCCTTAGTTTATCTAAGTTTGGCTCTATAAACATTTTTAATGGATAAATTATTCTGAGCGCCAGATTGTTCTATTTCAAAGGTTGTGTTTTTAATGCACTCGAATTTGACACGAGAATTGTTGAAGTGCTCCTTGTAATCAAGGTATTCGAATACAGAAATACAGTTTTCCCACAAAAAAAAAACGTATTTTTGACCATAACAGCGCAAACTTAAGGGGGTTTCGGCACCCTTTTTGTAATGCGAACATTAGGTGACGAAGATAAGATGGTTTTTAAAGAAGGTGTCAGTGCTAATAGCTATTGAATTCCTGAATATTGATATGATAAAGAAAAACAGAATGTAGTGAAGCAAATTCCACATTCGCGTTGTACGGTCAAAAACAAATCTCTGTACTTAACAGAGAAGTTGTGTTTAACCCATTTATTACCAAACACATTTAAAATTACAATTTTGATATCATAATTTTATTAAATAGTGTCAAAGGAATACAAAAATATTTTTTTTATTTTTTTTTTTTTAAGTAGGAAGTTTGGTTTTTAAGCTGTACCCAAGCAGGTAAAATGGGAACATATGGTTGCTAAATATGTGTATGAAATTTCTTAAAGCATTCTTTTTCGACATACAGAACTATGTATAAGGTTGAAGAGTTTTATACCTTCTAAGATAATATCGAGCAATATCTTTTTGAAACGATAGCAAATCATTTTCGGAATCATCTGCGACTTTATATAGTTTCCAAGCGTTTACCAAAGAAGAGCTAAGCATTGACATAAAAAGCAGCCACCACCACTTTTTGCCTCGATTGTATAAGACAACGCCACCCATATTTCGACTGGAGATTTGTTGGCCAAAGCGCATTTCATATTCATCTTGTTTATCACAAACTTATTAGAACGGTTCATCGACATATTAGTACCTCTTTTGGTTCAGCGTGGTTGGCTATGATATATTGAGGCTCTTATCACTGATAAAGGAACTTCGTCCTCGCTATCAAAAATTATTGAAGTGCTGTGGGATACACAATATTTTTTTTGTTTTTTCATCTGGTCCGTAGACGAATAAATCAGAAGGTTTCTGACAAGTGAGCAAGCTACATAGAGCTGTCCATGTGAGAAGCATGGATTCTCCAAATTTAATGCACACACTTGTAACAATTGTCCTTATGCTTTGTTAATAGTCATTGAGCAAACAAGTCGCACCGGGAAATTCAAACGTTTGAATTCCAATGGCATACCTTTCGGGATCATTGGGAGACGTGGCAACTGTACGTCTTCACCTTTGAATTTTCCAGTCAAAATTCATGCCTCGATAAAATTGTTCATCATTTTCTTCCATTTTTTCGAATTATCTACTTTCATCAAAAAAAAAAAAAAATTTTAGTTTAAAACCCGTACTTTACTATAAATTAAAATTTGTTTGTTTCTTTAATACATTTACTTCAGCACTACTCTTGGATACTTCGAATTCTTTATTTGAAATGGCAAAGTAAATGCCTTTAGTTGTATTTAGCGGTATCAAAACTCCCTTCCGCTTACCTTGCAGATTTTAAATTTTCATTTGTAGAGTCAATGAGTATAGAGAATTTGTTAAATTAACTGATTAATTGATTAAGAGGGACTGTTAGCGACATAGTTAGATCTGCTAAAAATAGTCCTAAGGAGTAAAGTTCTTCTTAAGTTAGTCTGAAATACAATCGACACCGTTTATTGCTCCATTCCATTTAATAAATAAAATAAACAGCAATGGACCAAGGTGACTCCCTTGAGGTACACCGCAATTGGCTTTGAATTGACATGAAGGGTTACTCCTGAACATGACGTTAAGTTACTCAATTTATTAAGAATTTGATGGTTTAATTTGTCAAATACCTTGCTAAAGTGTGTTAAGATGGAATTCACTTGAGAATGCATCCAAACAAACAAGACGTAAAGAATTGTAATATATTACTAATTGTTTTTTTTTTTTTTTTTTTTTTTTTTTAGTGTTCCGGGGTATACCTAGAGGCGTTAGTATTGTGGTTGATTTTTCTGGTGGGAAAGGGGTGTGGGGTGTGTATTGCAAATCACTATTTGAAGAATAATTCGTTTAAAAACGGTAAAAAGAAAGAGACAATACAAAACAATGTAAAAGCGACGTTATTGGTCACCAATTTTGTAGAAGCTCCTTCCTTGAGTACTGTCCAAGAAGTGTTTTGGGAAGATACTAGAGCACCAGCTTAGATATATAAGGTATATTCCAGATTTGAACATTTTTAATTTAATTGTTTAAATTTTTGATCATATGTTGAAAGTTTAATTCAAAATTGATATTTGGGCTTAATGATCGTTTTGGTGGATGCAATTAATTAATACAGATTAATTCATTTTTCACCCTACGTTTCGCCAATTACTTGTTGGCTTCTTCAGGGGTTTTTTTATATTTATTATCTTTAAAGACACAAATACAAAGAGATGATATTTAATAGCAATTACAAATTTTTGGAAAAAAAATAATTTATATAGATAATAATCTGATCAAGAAGATGGGGCTCGTGGTAAACTTCTTGAATTGCCTGCTAAGTGGATTAAAACAGAAGTTTCCGACAAGAGATCATTAATAAAAATGAGAAAAAGTGTCGGAGACAGGACAGAGCTTTGAGGCCCACCATCTTTTAGTTTATAGGCACCCGACTTGAACCCATCGAATATAATAAGGGAGAGATTTGTAATGCCAATCTTTAGCGGTAAACTATATGATATCGCTAGTAAACCTTTTACTGCAAAAGTCTTACTGCCGATAATTTAAAAATCTAACGCAAAATGTAATTATTTTTTTTCCGTGTATGTACAAGTTTTTTTTTAGGTTTTACGTTTCCTTAAACAATTAGTTATGTTTTTTAGTTGTCGTAGTTTAATTTACAAACGATAAGAATTTTTTGACGTTAGGCAAAAAGTTCTTAAGTCAGAAACTAGTCAGAGCCAATGAACTTAAGACGTTAATACCAAAACAAATATGAATTGTTCTGTCTTATTGTCTAAAGACACAATTAATACGATATTTAGCAGTTTTTCAAGACTTAACTTGTTAATATTAAACAAAAGAGACAAACAAATGCCATTACACCAAAGCAAAAGCAAGTCAAAAAATGCAATTTTTGACTTAAAAACCTTTTACTTTACGCAAACGAATTAATAGATGCTAAATCAATATTTAGTAAGATTTTTTTTTTTTAAACGTCTGCTTTAGTTATATTATTTTCATCAGGAAGCCGAGAATAAATAACTATAAATTCTCTTGCACACTTTAAGCATTTCTTATTAAAATTTGAGAATGAAATACACAGATTTTAATAAAAGTACTTCTTAAAGCTGTTTACTATTTTTTTTTAACTAAAATTTGTCATAATTCGTGTAAAAGTTGTAGAAAGTAAACTTTCAAACAACTTTTGTTATACCCATTTTTAATGTAAACCTACATTAAAACCTTATTTTTTAAAAATTCAGAATGGCGCCCAACGCGAAACCCGGAATTACCAGAAATCTCTATTGGAATTTAATATTCGCATATAATTTTAATTGAACTTTGAAAACTAAGTTAAATCACGAAGTTGGAACTATCTGATAAAAGTAATGTAGAGATTACTCGTTATAAACTACGAAAGATTATTTTTTAAACCATCATTTCATTTTTTCACAATTAGAGTTAAAGTAAATAATAGGTTCGATAAATTTTATAAAAAAAAAAAAAAAAAAAAAAAAAAAAAAAAAAAAAAAAAACAATTCCATGCCTTTGATATTAAAATTATACACAAAAACCTTACAAAACACACTCCATTATAGCATCACATAACGTCTTTGGAAGCAGTAGCATCAAAAAATCTTTGGAATCGCGCAAAAAAAAACAGCCAAAGAAATGAGTTTGTTTTTTTAAAAAAACTTACATACAATATCCCAGTTTTCGACAAAATATTCCCAAATAGACATGGTACCTTTAAATTGTGTCAAAGCATCTTCATAGCCACCTAATGGTGCTCCTGACGCTCCTATTGCTCCTAATGCTGATGACGACGATGATGCTAAAGTTATTGTTCCTCCTTGTTTTGATTTTTTAGCAGCTGGACTTGATTCATATAAATGTTGTTGATCATGATGATGATTATTGTGATGATTATGGTGATTGTTGTTGTTGCTATTATGTCCAGGTGATATAGAGATTCGTTGTTGTTGTTGATGATGTTGGTATCGACTTGCAACACCACCATTATTGGTTTTTGTTGGTGGCGATGATGATGGTTCGTAGAGTGCTTCTCTCGGATCAAATCCAAGACGATCTTTATAATATGACTGAGTTGTCATTATTTTGAAGAATTATACAATTTTTATACAGTTTTTACAATGGCACTGCACTCTTTTATTTTTCTAATACTTTGTCAACAAACTATCACAATTTTATTATTTTTAATTACGAGTGTATTTTATTTACTTATAATATTCTTTTTTTTTACACTTCAAAATGGCACCTTTTATAATTTATTATTACTCGTATTTTGTATCTCATAAATACATTTTTAACTTTTTCTTGCTCGGTATCTTTCTGTTCTCACTCATGATACTCACTCACTCAACACATTGCAAAAATCGTTTGGCACTAAAATAAAATTCGATTTTATGTTAAAACATGACAAATATTAAAAAACACACAACTAAAACAAATTGTTTTCATAATTCTTCTCTTTCTCTGTGATAAGGGTTGGGATTGTTATGTAAAATAAAAATATCTAGACTAAGGTTTTAAAACTTCTAAATTAACAAAGTTACATCAGGTTTACAAGTTTAAATAGAAAATTCAAGTTAACTCAAAAAAACTTCAACAAAAATTAATTTCTAAGTGCGCTACTTCGAGTAGGAATAGTAAAATCAAATAAGACAAACAAAACTTTAAGTTATTCAAGGAATTCTAAGTTGGCACAATGCCACAAAGTGTATCTTTATGCCGGTCTGTGAGTGTAAAATTTTAAGAGTCATCTCTCTATGTCTAATGTCTTTTTGTATCTGTATCTATTTATTTATCTCTCTAACTAGGTGTGGATAGATATTTTACAAAAATGCAAATTTATTCGTCATGAATTTTACAAAACAAAAATAAACTTTTATAAAATTTTATGACGATTTTTTTTATTGTTAGTTTAAAAAAAAAATAAAAATACTTAAAAAAAAACACGATCTATCTATAAAGGAATGACACCTTCTCTAGCTTGTTCGCACGAAGGGTTATTGAACTATTTTTATGTGAACGCCACCGCTACCGCTGCCGTATAGTGAAAGTCTGTCATAAAAGCAAATTTTATGTGCGGCAGCACAGAGCGTTTTTATTTTTTCTTATTTTTGGATCTAAATTTATATGTAGCTATTAATGCAACAGCCGCATCGGAAGCTGCAACAGCAACCCACTCAAAAACATACAAGATAATAATAAGATGTACCATTATAGATCGCACAAACATGCTCTTGTGGCAAAAGACTAGGTATTATAAAACATACTTTTTTAAATTTTTCAAAAGTTTGTCGAACAAAGTCCTCAATTTATACATTAATAAAAATAACCTTGAAAAAAGACTCAAAAACCTGGATAAATTTTCAAAAAATATTTTCTCGCGTAGTTCGTGGGCATTTAACGTGACCTGTAAGATCGCGCGACTAAACATCACTGGACTATTTTTTGTAGAGTTATTTGTCTATGCAAATTAGCTTGAAACGATTGACGCCTTGGAAGAGAATAATCAGCCTGCTACTCCTGACAGAAGGCCACAAACTTCAGCGAAAAGTGATCGAAAATTGGGCCACTCGGCTGGAATTTATTCGAGCCATCATTTTTAAGACAATGTCAAACCTTTATCTTTATAATAAAGCAAGATTACTGACCATAACATTAAATTATATGAGTTTTATTTCTTTTTTAAAAACCAAACGTCTAAAAAAAACACCCTTTATACAAAACCAAAAATAACTTTGAAAAAGTTTTAAAAATCTGGAGTAGTTTTGTTGAAAACTATTTCAAATGTTGCACAGGTAAGAAGTTTAACCAAAATTGTTAGAGAAGTCGCTGTTGCTGTTTATTATTTAGTGTGAAAAAAAAATAATAAAAATCATTTAAAAATTACTGAATCCGTAAGTCTTACATGTGAATAGGATGGCTTGAGATAGTTGACCTTATAATATTTGTTTAGATTTTAACTTGATGGTGACTGAAAGACACTTAAAGAAGCAAAAACAAGTATGCTCGTCTATGTTCTGAGATGTTGCTCGAGCCTTTGACAAGGTTTTGCATTTTGGGACTTGAAGCTGCATATAAGAATTTTAGATGAAATACTACAAAATATTAAAATAATATTTTACGAATCAACCATTTAGAGTACAGTTCGGCCTAAATTACTTGAAACTAAAGAAAAAAGAAAAAACCGGTGTACCGCAAGGAAGTGTCTTAGGACCAACCTTTTTTCTTTTTACAAACAAGGGATATTCCATCGCTTTCATAGTCATAGTCACCTTTGCTGATGATATTGCAATATTAATACCAGATAAATCCATTGCAAAGGCTTCAAAGAAATTGCAAACCACAGTCGATAAAGTCAAAATGTTTGGAGGCAAAAATAGTGTACTTACAAACAACAACATAAATAATGTTGTAATTTTTATAAACAGTACAGAAGACCTTATTCCAATACTGCTTAATTCCATGGAATGAATTTAGATGCAAAACTTGAAAGCACATCATGAAGAAAGAGAAGAGCTAAACTTTTCAAGTACATAAGAATTTACTGATTTAATAAAGGAAAGAACTCTGACCTATCTATTCACAATAAACAAGTACTAGAACCCGTTTGGAAATATGGCATCGAACTATGAAGCTGTACAAAGATTTCAAATGCCTAACCCATCCAAAAGTTTTTAAATAAAGTCCTTAAGAAATACCGATCTATATCGTGATTTTAACCAAATTAAAAATGGTTGGAAAAGTGGTTATAAAAAACACGCTGAAGTCATACCAACTCCGAAATTCAGACCGTCTTAAATGTACGCGACAATGTTTTGACATTAAGAAGAACCAAGCCTCATGAGCTGATGGACTAAAAGTTCTAGAAAAGTATAACAACTATTAACTTTCTCTAAAGTGAATTTTAAATTAAAAAAAAGAAAAACCATTTGTCGATCTTTAGTAGATTGGCCCTGATTAATTGATGGTACGCGGTACCGATTCTTAGTGAATGTCTTTAGAAGATTTCCATCAGAAAGACAAAAAAAAAGCATAGCATTAAGAAAATTTTGAACAATTGATCATTAATATCGTGTATTTAAGCCCTAAAAATGTTAAACTATAAGGCTTTCCCGTAGCATGATGGTTAGTGCGTTGGACTGTCATGCTAGAGGTCTTGGGTTCGATCCCTGCTTATGCCATCTAAAGTTTTTTTTCACAGGTACTGCCTCTTGCGAGGAATTGACAAATTCTCACTAGGTCCTAGTCCTCAACGAACTGTTGCGCCACCTTATTTAAAATTTAAAAATAAGGCTTTCCAAAAAGAGGCTTCATTTTGAATAGCCTTCTAATTGATCAGCTATCACTAAAAGTTAAAACTTCGCTATTCCAAAAATACAATGAAACCATTGATGAGAATAATTTTCACTTCGGTGGCTACGTTAAAAAGCTTATTTGTCGTATTAGAAGCTCAGAAAATCTTGAAACGATTGTTGAAAAGCTTCTTTCAAGGCTTAACCTGTAACCGTTTGGTGTGATTTTTGAGCTATTGGGAATTGTTTCAAAATTTTAACTTTGAATATATTTAAAACCTGCGTTTTGATAGAAAAATTTTTAAGTTAAGATTCGAATTTAGAACAACTATATCTTTAAAAAAAGTATTATTTTGTTTGTGCTTAAGAAAACAGATCTTGATTTCGCCGACCAGCAGTACGAATAGAAGTTGACGAAACGTGGATCAAGTCAGATAGTTCCATCGTTATATTCAAAATTCTGCATAATGGACTCGAGAATAAATTTAACTCTTGACGTGAAATAACCAAATTTTAGTATAAGAACACATTTTGAAAACGACTTAGTTAACAGATATGATTTTATATTTTAAGTCAAAATTGTAAATATCTATCACAGGAGGTCGTGACTCGTGAGTCAAATTTTACACTATCCACCCATCCAACAAAAAGTGTCAAGCATTTGATCTAACGACTAAAACACTGAATGGAGTAGCTGCACGAAGTAACACAAATGCGATTTAAATATAACCCCATTTACGGGCATTATTGTGGTTTTCTTACACGAATCCAATAAAAAGTCATCAAATGTGTAGTTCATTGAGCCTACTGCCGACATTTTTATTACACCACACACTCCACCAATTCACCAAAGTCCAAATAAAATGCAACACTCCACTCCTTCGCAAAATTATTCTTATTCTTAAGAAATTTAACAACAAACTATAGTGGATGTCTTTTTCAATTACGAACCATTAAAGGCATTAAATCCAATCAAATAAAATACTCTCCACGCACATCACATACACTACGGACACATAAATCACACCCAGTTAAATTATAATCAATTTACATAAATACTGTGGCATGAATGCACAATTACGTTTTGTAGTTTTTTTTTTTTACTACTCCTTCTGTAAAGGAAATAACCTTTAAATTGACAAAGAATCGTTACAGAAATTAACAAGAATTTTGCCCCAACAAGAAGCACACTTGTAAAATAAAAATAAACGAACAAACAATCAATTATCGTATGAATGGCAATATCACAGAAAATTGTGTTTATTTATTTATTCAGATAAGAAAAACATATTAATTAAAAAAAAAAACACGTAAACAACAACAAAACCGAAAAGCTGACTAAGCTTCATTTTTCGTCTCTAACCTAATTAAAAAAAAAACACACAATATTTAGATACTTTTTGTTCGATTTAACTCTTTACTTTTTTCTGAAGCTGAAATCCTAATCAAGGTCGACATAGATACTGACTTCAAAAATACCGAAAACAGACTTTTTTTTTCTTAAATGACACTTAGTTGAGTTTAATTGCCATTTATTGGATATGTAAATTCCAACTTGTTGACTAAAATAAAATGTTCTCAAAAAATAAGTACATATGTATGTCGTCTAGAGCTTTAAGGTACGAAAATAAGGCAGGTACTTATGTAGAGTCAAAGGTATAGGTTATCACGAGAAGTAAACTTGAAAAAAAAAAAAAAAATAACAGAGATCTACTAGAAGAAGAATTTTGTATATAGGTACATTCTTATTGTTTCTCCATTCAGATAAATATGTATCTAGATACATGTGGCACAATACACAGAGAGATAACAATTTTACGATATTTCTTTTATATTTTTCTTATTATGCCAACCAAACAGGTTGCTGAATGCGTTTTCACTGGATTTTTCATTTTATTGAATATTTTTTTTACTAAAGAAAAGTTCTTTCTTATTTCTTTCCAGAAAGAGGAGAGAGAGAGAGAGAGAAAAGAATTTTTCCGAATTTTTAAAAAACACTTTTTCGATATTTTTGATTCTCTTAAAATTTATTTATCCAGAAGATAAATAGTTGATGAGAATTAAGATTACGAATTATTAATTTTTATTTTAGTTGTAGTTTCACAAAATAATAATTATTATTTTAAATTACTGCAAGAAGTTTTGAACGAAGAGAGAACAATATATAAAAAATGAGGACCGCTCGGTATCGAATTTATAATGGGACTAAACATAACAAAGTGTCTTAATTCAAGAAAAACCCAAGTCAGTCGAGCTCGAGAGTCAGTCCATCCACACTCCATTCCATACAATAAAAAAAAAATATGTCTCTCACACACACAGATACTTTTTACTCATAGATACTTTTGAAAAACCAGTACCAGATACAAATTTAAAGCGGTCTAAGCAAGTGGTGTGCTCCGACGACGACGACGACGACTAAAATGACGACGAACGACGACACGAACGGTGAGAGTACTCTAGCTCTAGGTAAGGTATACTTGGGACTTGGAATTGTTGAATTGTGGAGAAACCATAAGAAACCAAATGTGAATGAATGGCCTAAGGTTGTGTAGATAGATTTTTTTTATTTCTAAGAGCACCTCAAAGTATCTGTTAGATACTTTTGCTTATAGTTATGCTAGAGTTAGAGCTAGAGCTGAGCTAATCCGATTCAAATTGAATAGATTTTATTTTGTAAGCAGTAAGTTTTTGTATTGTGCGTTTGTGTGGGTAGGTGTATTTTTCTATCGAAGGTTGTTTCATTTAACAACAACAAAAATTAAAAAAACAACAACAACAATAATAATAAACTCTATCATCTCAAGCAGGAGCAACTTCGCGCAAATGATTGTGATTTTTATTTCTTCTTTTGCTTATTTTTTGAGATACGATCTTATAGCAGAGCAAAAATTGATCAGCAGAACAGGTATACAACAGCTATGGACAAAATAATAGGAACGATACGTAATTTTTGTTTTGGAAATTATGTCTTTAGCACTTCTTCAACCATTAAATTTTTTGTGCTAAATATTTTGTTAATAACGGGTTATCTATTTTGCTGTTTCAAAAGCATAGGGCTAGAATTCGACATCTGTCAAATTAAGTTGTTAAGTCAATTTTTTTTTTTTTGCAGTTGAAAGTTTGACATTTACGAAAATGAATCGCTTAACTATCGAACATCGCATACAAAATGTTAAAACCTACAACAAAAATAGTGATTCTGTCACAGCCACGTATCGTGCTTTAAGAGATTATGGTCTACATAATCGTCCAACTACGCAAGTATTTAGCAACATTTTGAAGAAATTTGAAGAGACTGGATTGGTTATAGATATTGCAATGCCTGTGCATCATCGTTTTGCTCGTACTTTTGAAAATATCGCTGCTGTAAGTGAAGGTGGTGCCTAAGACGCGAATGAGTCGATTCCTCGTAGTTTTTAGGAATAAGGACTGTCTTACGACACATTATGGCGTATTTTGTTTTGCATTTGGATCTACACCTCAAGTAATTGAAGAGAGGTCATTACATCCACAAAAAATCACTGTTTGGTGCGTCCTGTGGTCCGGAGGTGTGATTGGATTTTACTTCTTCGTCACCTACAATTCAGAGCGTTTTGGTCATATGATAACCGACTTGTTTTTTGCCTGCTATTGAAGAATACGACTTGGAGAACATGTGGTTTCAACAAGACGGTGCCACATGCCACACAACTCGAGCGAATATGGCTTTATTGCAAGAGACATTTCCTGGCCGCGTAATTTCTCGTCGTGGCGATATCAACCTGACACCGTGGGATTACGCAAAAGACTGTATTTATGCAGATAAACCTTTAACTCTTGAGCACTTAAAAACCAACATTCGTAAAGTTATGGCTGAGATACCGCAAAGCTGGTTTTAATGAATCATTTTGTAAAATGGCCTTAATCTTATTTATCATACTCTGTACTTTTCAATGGTTGCGAATAAAACAAGTTCAAAGTCAATTCTGGCATTCCCCAAAGTCGTCATTTAGGCTCTGTTATCTTTATTTTATTTATAAACGATTACCTGTTACCCTCAGTTTTGCCCACGTGGGAAAAGAAAATCAAATGGTTATGAAGTGCTCTGTTCTGAGTCCATGGCAGTGTCTCTTGACAAATACTTTCACATATCTCCTGCTTTATTAAATAGGTTTGAATTTATTTTCAAAACAACATCGTTTCTTGGTGATATGATCGCTATTTGACAGTGAAATTGATCAGGAAGCACCTAATGATACACTACTAATTAGTGTTCTTAAAGAAGAGCATATTGAATATCTAATTATAAGTGTTACCGGCACATCTGCTCGAATAAGTCTAAAATTATATATTTTATTGCGTAAAGAACTAGCTTAAAACACTCTCCAGCCTCCTAACTACCTTCACACAAAATATCATCTTATAATATTGCTCCGTTGAGACGTGAAGGACGGACAAACAAACAAACAAACAAACAAACTAAGTCTAAAATTATATATTTCATTGCGTAAAGAACTAGCTTAAAACACTCTCCAGCCTCCTAACTACCTTCACACAAAATATCACCTTATAATATTGCTCCGTTGAGACGTGAAGGACGGACAAACAAACAAACTAACTAACTTTCCCAGTTTCAAGTAAGTACTCATGATTATAAAGAATTTGCAATGCGATCTTAACTAATTTTTTTATTGGTGTGTTCGTAAATATATGCTTTATAACTTTGAACTCGTGCAATAAAGGTTGCGCTAAGGAGGTTAAACATGGGTTCATATCTACGATCTTCCATTTTTTCAACACAGACTAAAATTTATTATTATGCCAAGCCTTAAGAAAAGAAGTTTTTATTTTTGTTTTGTGTTTATTGTTAAATTAATAAATGGAACTATTATAACTCTGTTTGCACCTTCTGTCTCGTGTGAAGAATTTAACGTATTTCAAACTGTCGGAAAAGCATATGGAAGGATCAAAACTTCGACATTACTAGGTGCTAAGTATTTTTCCGTCGTCGTGACAACGCAACGGTGTAAGAAATTTGTCACTCCTTATTATGGTCTGGCTGTGAAATCCTTCATTTGTCCAAAACTTGAAAATAACTCGCATATTTGGGAAGTCTCTTCGTTAGAATCCTAAATGGAGCTTTGGAAAAATGATAGTCGATAGAAGTTAAACCGAACACCTCTGCAATATTTTGTCTTTCGTTGTTCTATTTTTAATCTAGACTAATATTATAAAGAGGAAAGATTTGTATTTTTGTATGTATCGGATAAACTCAAAAAGTACTGGACCGATTTTTATAATTCTTTTTCATTAGAAAGCTACATTATCACTGAGTAACAAAGGCTATATTTAGTACTAGATTACTATAGAAATCTTAAGAAATTCCTATTAAAACCAACCGAAGGTGCAAAAAAATTAGCCATAAAATGTCTTTCATCGCATACGCTGCGAAGAGTATTAATGATAGGACAAAAAAATGTTTTCCAATTTAGTGATTCATGGTCGTTTTAATAAGCATGCCTATAACTTAAATATCTGTACCTATTTATGTCTACCCGTGCGAAGCCGGGACGGGCCGCTAGTATTTAATATTTTGACAAAAATAATGTCCAGCTGCATTTACTACCACCCTCTGCCTCTTCCTCGTAAACAATTTAGCAATAATACTCTCACTTCGAGGAATGCCCATTATTTTACATTTGCCCCTAGCTTTTCCGTCGAATTGTCAAATAAAAAGATCTCTCGTTATACCACACTTCAAGAATGTGGAATGCTTTACCCAACTCTTTTTTTCCCTCTCATTTTTATTTTCATATATTCATATTCCCTAATTTTGGAAACTCTCGCATTGCGATAAAACCTTAAACATGTTATGAGTAGTAAAACAAATTCCTATAATGAGAAAAATATAAAAAAAAAATTATGAAATGTTCCTACTATTTTGGCCGCAGCTGTATCTCAACTACATTCATATCTCTTCAACAACTGACACACATGGATAGTATATAAGGATGATGACAGTGATGATTGAGAGAAAAGGTAAGAAGTGAGTTGGCGGGGGTAAGGGAGAACCTTTTTGCTACCTACCTACCTACTTAACAACACACAACAACCTACCTTGTCTACAACCTACCTTATTCTTGTTCTTCATCTTCTCAATCTCACACTAGTGCAAAAAAAAAACACACACACACAAATAGATACGAATATAATGTAGGTACACTTACTTCTTGTATCTTTTTGAATGGGTTTATCTGGCTGCAATTTACCTTACGACGACGATGACGAACGTCTCCAACGGACGACCGACCGCGACGAGTAGGCTAAGGTATGTATTTAATGTAGTAGAGGTATAGGTATATCTTTCAAGTTGGTCAATCAAGTCTCAGTCTCAGTCTTTTCGGGAAATTCAACTTCCAACGACTTTGGTGGAATTCAGCACGAATTTTTGCAGAGATTGTTGGTTTTTTTTAAAAAGAACACAAATTAAGACCCATAAGTAGTTATACTCGTACCTTACCTACATACATATATAGAGGTTGAGGATGTTTGGGGGTTAATGGTATAGTAGGTGTTGCTGCTTTTTTATTTTGTTAATAAGATTGCACAAAGTGACGTCACGTCGTCGTCGTCGTCGTCATTTGGTTTGGTTCGTTGTTGGTTCGTCGGAAATAAGTTGTTTGAACGACTCGACTTAAACAAAAATGATGTCATCTTGAGAATTTTTACAAAGTGTATAGTAAAAGTGTAATCGTTTTATAGAAATCAGAAGCAGCAAAGTACAAGTTCTAATTAGGTTGTTACTGATATCGAAGCGGCAAGAAATAAAAAACAAAACAACATATCAAAGCAGCTACAGAAAAATTGTGTTTAAGTTTATTTTTCTGTTTAGTTTCGTTTCATTATTGGAAAATTAATTGATTTTTAATCGATTTTTTGAATCTGAATTAAAGTTGCAAAATGTTTAACATGCTTTTCGATACTCAAGTAGTATAGTATCAGGTAGTTTCTACATTAAGAATGTTCTAAGGAGTAAAATTGTGTTTTTGTTTTATTTTCTAAAACACAAGTCTTAGTTCGTTGTAAGTTTTGAGTTCGAAGAAAGAATTTAAATTCCATTGATAAATTAAGCACGATCTATGGTTTATGAAAATGACATTTTTAATTCTTGCTTTGGTAATTCGTTTAAATCGATGATGCTATATTTCTGAGAAATTCAGCTTAAGTTGAAGCAGGTATAAGTTTGGCTTATTCCTCATAATTTTTGGCTGAGGTTTTTAAATTTCCAACACTACTTTTTGTGACATATGATTTGGTAATTCTTCATTATTTTGAAATACGTAAGCCTAAGAAAGGTTTTCCAATTGCTCTAATTTATTAATAATGCCAAGCTTTGTATGAGTGCTAGAATATTGTCACGTAGTAATGTATCTTGTCTTTTTTTTGCCGTTAATTTAGAAGATTATACTCAAGTAAAATAGCCACTTAGAATTCTATTCTTAGGAAATTTAAATATAATATTTGCGCCTTCAGAAATATTCATTAGTATACCCTGGCGACCCGTACCATGATGATTAGTACGTTGGACTGTCATGCCAGAGGTCTTGGGTTCGATCCCTGCCTATGCCATATAAAGTTTTTTTCACGGGTACTGCCTCTTGCGAGGAGTTGACAAATTCTTCAAGAGTAATTCTTGTCATGAAAAGTGCTTTCTTAAATTTGCCGGTCGGATTCGGCTTAAAACTGTAGGTCCCCTCCATTCCTGACAACAGTACTCGTACACAGGAATGGTTGAGAGTTGTAAGTCACTAGGCCCTAGTTCTCAACGGACTGTTACGCCACCCCTGGCGACCTACTTCAATAGTACTGTAGAGTAAAGATATTTGTTCTTTAGTCGTACTACACGAATGCAGAGTGCTATACCACACTCTGTTTTTCCCTTTCATAGCAATATTCAGAAATTCAAAATTAATATGCACCGACACTTAATTTTTGAAACCCTTTCTTGTTTTCGAATGAAACTGTATCTTTGGAATAAAAAGATTACCAAAAATATCTTGAGAGTTTGAAAACCTTAAATAAAAATCATATTAGGAATTGAAATGTCAGAAGGCATTTCGCTCTTTAGAGATAAATGAAAACTTCATTATATAATTCTTTAAACAAATTTCAGAATACTAAGTGGTTTAAGTAATTGATTAGGTTAGGTTAGGTTGGAGTGGCTGTCCAGATGTCATTGACTCACTTAGACCTCAAGGGTCCATTATGATACCACTAACGAGGTTACTCATGGGAGAGTAATGAACTTAAACAAACCATTTTGTACTTTTAATAAAGTTAGAGAGACATTTTGTGTCAATCGTTGCCAGTTCACTGGTATTATCGAAGAAGGGATTACCGAGGAAGTTATTCCTTCTAATGGAGAGTGCTGGACATTAACATAGAAGGTATTGGACTGTTTCCTCCTCCTCCTCGTCCATGCAGCTTCTACAGAAGTCATTTGTGTAAACCCCTAGCCTCAGAGCATGTCTTCCTATGAGGCAGTGTAGAGTTATTACTCCAATTGTAGAGCTTATATTTTGTCTGCTCAGGATTATCAAACCTTTTGACCGTTTTAAGTCTATGCTTGGCCATATTTGCTTTGGTACTCTGTGACCATCTAGCATTTGTTGATTCTAGAGCATATTGTTTTAGAAGATATTTGCATGTAGCAAGTGGTGTTCCTATGTTATGTTTTTGTCTAAAGTGTTCCGTTTTTGGCGAGCTCATCGGCTTTGCAATTTCCCGGAATGTCTCTGTGGCCCGGCACCCAAATGAGGTGAATATTAAACTGTTCCGTCATCTCATTCAGAGATGATTGACAGTCGTGGACTATTAGAGAGTTTGTGGAGACAGACGCGAGAGATTTAAGAGCGGCTTGGCTGTCCGAGAAGATTCGTATATCCTTGCAGGATATAACGTTTTCTTTGAGCCATGATAATGCCTCTTTAATCGCCATTACTTCTGCCTGGAATACACTACATTGATTAGGAAGGCTGTATGATAGACTGAGATTCAGTTGTTCCGAATAGATACCACTTCCAACTCCGTAATCGGTCTTTGAACCGTCTGTATAGAAGTGTACCGCATTGTCTTCCAGGGGTCTCTCTTCTTCCCAGGAGGATCTTGAAGGGATGGACACATGGAAGTTTTTACCGAATACCATTTTTGGGGTTATATAGTCTAAGTGATCTGGGATAGATCTGAAATTGTCTAGAACAGTAGTATGTCCAGTATTGTTACTGTTCCATAGAGAGGTGGCCACCATTTTGGAGAAGATGTCAAGAGGTGTTAGGTTTAAAAGCACTTCCAGTGCTGCGGTTGGTGTTGAGCGAAGTGCTCCTGTGATGCACATACCTGCTGACCGCTGGACTTTGATGAGCTTATTTAGATTTACCATCTTGTCCAGTGCGGTCCACCATACGACAACTCCATAGATGAGTATCGGTCTGGTTACCGAAGTGTAAAGCCAGTGGGTTATTTTTGGGGAGAAACCCCATTTTGATCCTATGGCCTTTTTACAAGTAAAAAGCGCTACAGTAGCCTTTTTTACTCTTTCATCAATATTTGCCTTCCAATTTAGTTTTTTTTCTAAAATGAGGCCTAAATATTTAGCTTGGTCGGAAAACCTTAATGGTATTCCTTTAATCTTAGGTGGGCTGATCTGAGGTATTTTGTACCTTCTCGAAAAGAGTACTAGTTCAGGTTTATGTGGATTGACGTCCAAGCCACATTGCTTAGCTCATTTAATTAGCCTATTTAAGGCATTTTGTAGGAGTTCCGATAGAACTTTCCCAGATACAGATATTGCAACGTCATCAGCATAGGCAATCACCCTGAAACCCTCTGCTTCCAATTGATTAGTAATTGATTAGGATTGATTAGTTCTTCTGGAACAAATTCTGTAAAATTGGAAACTGAGGTTCGAGCGATTTGACGCCATAAAATTATTATTTTTGGGGATAATTGAAATTCCCTTATTTCTTCGAAACGGTTACACAAAAAAGTTGAGCAAATATAAATTAATGCATTCGACGAGTTGTAGCTCTGAAATATTAAAAATGTCAGCTATTCTAACATAACCACTACAAAATCCTAATTAAGTTTCTCGTTGTAACCTTTTTTTGTGAGGTTTTTTACCAAAACTTTTATCGAATCGAAGTATTTCACCGCTTTAACTTAAAAACAAATAGACACACAGAAAAAGTTTTTGTGTAATTTCTCTTAGATATTTATATCTAAAAATGGGAAAATCAGTTTTGTTTTTCTTGCTTGCTTGTTTGTTTGTTTGTTTGTCCGTCCTTCACGTCACAACGTAGCAATATTATGACATGCTTTTTTGTGTAGGGATAGTTACGATCCCGGAGAATAATTTAAGCTACTTTTTACCGCAACAAAATATTTTACTTACAGCTCATTCCAGCAGATCCGCCGGTAACACTTATAATTATTATTCTTTTTGTTTTAGAACAAAGCTTTTCTTTTATGCTGGAAACTTGTTAAAAATAGGAGATGGGCGGTCAAAAATCGATGCCGAGGGCTAAGTCACACTTAAGGAAGATTTTTGTCATTTAGTATACATTAATTCTGAATTTATTGCAAGTGTTTACCCTGAATTACAAATAACACACATGACAGTCAATTTCTCTGTCAAAGGTCGATTCTAGCATCAAGTTATATTAATAAATTGCTTGTTTAAAAAAAAAAACAAATTCATGCAGTAGAAGATACATATAAGGGAGTATTTGTCAATAGACACTGAGTCCATGACAGAATAGAGCACTTCGTACCCGGTAGAGTTTCTAATCTTACTTGAATTATCCAGTGTGCACTCAAATAATATCCAATTGAAATGAGCCTTATGCGAAATATAAATGCCAGTCGATTATGTAACGTTACAAAATTACGTATAATAAAACATTATTAGTTTTTAAGTAAATATTCTTCCAATCCAATAAAAAAACCTATTACTTGTAATTGAAATTTCCATACTCTTTTTCCATTACTTTCAAATTTTATTGAAGAATTGCAATTACTTGTAGTTGAAAGCGTCAATTACTTGTAATTGAAAGCGTCAATTACTTGTAATTGAAAGCGTCGATTACTTGTAATTGAAAGCGTCAATTACTTGTAATTGAAAGCGTCAATTACTTGTAATTGAAAATAAAAGTAATGATCAAGAAAGAAATAATGATTGCATTTTTTCCAGTCCATCATTACAAAAATCGTAATAAAATATTATTTGAGTTAATTACAAGTTACGCGATTTTACAAATTTTATACTCGTATTCTGAAATACTGATTTCTTCTGTGTGCTGCTTTGAAATTATAAATAAAATAAAGAAATCAATTACATTAATTGTAATTTAAAAGGTTTTCCCTCACGAAATTGAACATATTACAATTTTCAATTAGATTGTATTTTTTTTTCAATTATAATTACAAGTAATTGAAATATTTCTTTTATCAATTAAATTTGCGTGTAATTATAATGAAAAATTAATTACTAAAAGTAATTATTATTTCCCAACTCTGCTTCAAAAATAAAATAGTTCACAATACGTTTATTTTTAGAAAAAAAAAATACCTACACCTATATTTTTTTAAGAAATTAAAAATTAAGAATATTTAATTAGGTACGAGAAATACTTCAAAGAAACAAGTTTATTTGAATAATTTACACAAGTAGGTAAGGTACGAGTACTATACTTAAAATATTTGCGTATTTGTATAGGAATTCGATATTATGTTATTGTGGTATTTTATCAGTAGGTACCTAAACCTACCTACATTACACATAGGTTCAACTTATTTTATGCCAACAAAAAAAAACTTTATACCTTTGACGGAAATATATTTGCTCAAGTGTACAAAAATGAACCAACTACAAAACCATATGTCTTTTCGGAGGATAACAAACAAAAAGAAAGAAAACAAAAACATGAGTAATATTTTTTAGATAAATACATATACTTGAAACGTCGCGTCGTCAAATCTGTGAGAAATACACGTATCATTCAAATTCGAATAAGAATTTACTCAAGTTATAATAATCAACCCTTAAAAAGAGGGTTAGCATAAAAATGACATGAAAGACCCTTAAGATGGAAATTGCGTAGTAAAGATAACTTGATATCTGTTAAATTTCAGGCAGCTGTTATTGTTATTATTATTGACTGAAAAATACGACTATACAAGATACAAATTGCCAAAGGGGAAATTTATTGTCATAAAGATGTAAACAAACTTAAGTTCGAAGGGAAACTTTATAAAAATAAATAATATTTGTATTTTTAAACAAGAAACTCAAGAACCAGTCTATTTAGATCAGTCTTTCCCAACGTGGGGCAATTTGATTTTAATTGGGGGGGGGGGGGAGGTGGGGTCATTCAAAATTATGCTGCATTAGACTTCTCTCCAAAAAATCTATGGTTCTTGTGTTTCCACCCTTGAAAATATATTTTTGAACGCACCCATGATCTGTAATTCATCAATTTTGTCAACTCTTACTTCAACTTTACTTCAATCAATGACACTTTCCGTCATATATGTATAAATCATTTTTTTTCTCTCACTTTGATTTATCAGCCTGGTTATTCCCCACAGATAGGTATAAGCATCAATGTTTCTATTTTAATCATATATTATATTATTTCTTTTCCTCTATCCAGTATTCGAAGGAATACTTAAAATTTGGTTTCACTCCTGCTGTTCATGATGAACGTTCCCCTTTTTGTCTTTTATGCCAACAATGCTTGACCACGTCGAATCAATGAAACCAAACATAAAGCCCATATGTATATATTCAAATTTGAATTACTTCCAAACTATAAAGACAGATTTAAAAAAAGAAAGGAGAACAGCTAAGTCCATACTTACTACTCAACATGGAAATATTAATTGTACTCTTGAGGCAAGTTACCTAATTTCTTTACTCATCGCTAAATCTGGAAAAAGTCATACCATAGGAGAGAATTTAATTAAACCATCAATATCAACATTTCTTAAGACAGTTCTGGAAAAAGATAACAAAGACCGTGAGGCCGTACTTTTAACTTATGTAAGATATATTGACGAATGTGATTTTCATGAAGAAATGCTGTTCTGCAAATCTTTAAAAAGCACCTTTACTGCCAAAGATTTATGGAACTTTTTGATACTCTTAGTGATTTTTGAAACGACAAACCAGAAATGAAAAATCTGATGACGATTGATGGTAAAGCATTTGTGAGTTATTTAGCTGGTATCTTCGAAAAACTAAATACATTAAATAAGCAACTTCGAGGAAAAAAAAAAACTCTCTTTGAAGCAAAAACGAAGATATTTGGGTTCGTTACCTTTATTGAATTATGTATATTTACAACAAACATTTTGAAAAGTTTCCTTGGCTCCAAAAATGTGAAGTAACCGATACCGCTAAAAATGTAATTGTCGATCATCTGAAAAATGTACCGGCTGATTTAAAAGAAAGATTTTTTGATTTGAAAGAAATTGATTTCCCAACTTGGATGATGCAACCAATGCTAGTGAATCTTTCTGATATTTAAAATGTACAATATCAAGAACAACTCGCTAAAATACAAAATGATGAATCAATTAAACCTTTATTCGACATAAAAGGAACCATGGCATGGCTTTCTAAAGAAACCGAAATAAAATACACCAATACAACCAAATATGCTAGAGAAGTGTTATTACCTTTTCCATCTTCATATTTAACGGAATGCGGATTTAGTGCCATATATGACTTGCTGATAAAAAAAAGAAATCGTCTTGATATAACAAAATGAGGAGACTTGAGATTGAAGCTGTCTAAACTTGAACCTGACATAAAATCCATTTGCAGAAGGCATCAAGCGCAAGAATCTCACTAAATTTAAACAATACATTACTATTAAATTATTTTTTACTACTTGAATTTCAGTTTTATATTTATTTTATATTATACATATGTTTTTAAAACATTCTTACTGTGTTTACTTATTTTCTATGGATTTCTTCATTCAACCTTTCAGATGTTTGTAAGTTCAAAATTGTTGAGGTCTATATTTATAATATAAAGGGGGACATGAAGATTTTGGAAAGGTTTTGGTGGGACAAAAAGGTTGGGAAACACTGATTTAGATCAACAATTAAATTTGATCTTAATAAATCCACCCAAAAATCTGTATAAAAACGAAAATGTTTTCTATATCGAAGTCCAAATCTGGACAGAAATTCAACTTTTAACGAATTTGATGCTCTGTCGGATTCCATTCAAAGAATTGTTGCTCATTATCCTCACACTGAAATGGACATTGCGGGCGATTTCAATGTACACAATTCTTCTTGGCTTCGTTATTCTGGCTAGACAACACCCGAAGGAAGGTATGTTGAGATCTTTGCTGAGTTAAATCAATTAACTCAGCTTTTCGATGAGCAAACTCGAATCCCTGACGTTGCAGGTCAATCCACCCAACTTTTTTCTTACCTCTGACCCTAATAAATGCACAATCAGTGTATATTACCGCCTCTAGGCACATGAGACCATTGTATCGTATCTGCTTAATTCTCATGTCTAAAAACTCAGTTAAAAAAAATCCTATGAGAACCGTTTGGCAATATGAGAAAGCCAACTGGGACTGCCTCAACGAATTCTTTAGGAACTTTAACTGGTCACTATGCTTCCTCGATAGTGACGTGGATTCCAGTGCAGATATGGTTGCAAATTTAATTCTTTGTGGAATGAGAAATTTTATCCCGAATAGGGTGAAATCTATCAAACACAAAGAGAACTCATGGTTTGATTCGAGCTGTAAAGAGGTAATTAGGATCAGAGCTGTAAGTTTCCGGATTTATAAAGCCAATCCCACTGAGGAAAACCGGAATAAGTTCAAACAAGCTAGAAAGACCTGTAATGGTCATATTCGACGAACCAAATTTTTGCATGATCAGAAATTAAGACAAAAAAATACTACAATGTCCCAAAAGTGGTAAACATTTCTGGTCATTTGTAAAAAAAAAGGTACGAAACACCACGTCATCCTCGGTTCCAACGCTCGTCCACAATGACACTCCCTATGTAAGCTCGATTGATAAAGCCAATTTGCTTGCAGCACAGTTTGCTGTTAATTTGACGCTACTGGAAAATGTCATTAATCCTTCTGTTCTTGAGAGCGTAAACGATTCTATGGGACGAAACTTCTTTCGCACTCGTGCAAGAAAATTGAAAGATCTTGACATACACAAATCCGCTGGCCCGGATAGTATCTCCCCAATTGTTCTGAATATGTACATAGGTTTTCTTTAGCGCTGGCAAAACCACTGCGTAAACTTTTCCATCTTTCCCACTCTACAGGTCACTTTCCGAGCGGATAGAAAATAGCATATGTCCAGGCTGTCCCTAAAAAAGGCGAATCCTCCTCTCCCTCTAACTATCGTCCAATAGCACTCAAGTCCCTTCTTTCCAAGGTCGTGGAAACGCTGATTAATATATATATATGTATATAAGTATGATCTGGCTGTAATTTACAAAGCTTTCATCCGTCCAAAGCTTGAATATAATTCGCATATCTGGGTAGGTGCCCCTAAAACAAGTTTAAATCTCTTGGATAAAATACAAAAAAGGGCTTTTAAGAATGATAGGCGATAGAACTATAATCAAAACATTTACATTGCTAGAACACCGCCGCAATGTTTCATGCCTTTTGTTGTTTTATCGATATTTTTACAAACAATGTTCTGTAGAATTAGCCAGTTGCATTTCATCCCCCCTTAAACGATTCAGCCGTAATACTCGCACTTCCAGGAATGCTCATCAGTTTACCCTTCAGCTCAATTTTGGGCGTACTGTCAAGTATAGAGATTCTTTCTTAAATCGCACATCGAGAATGTGGAATGTTTTTCCCTCCCATTTTGATGATCAGAACTTTAAACCAATGTGCAATGGTATCTCCTCTTAAATCCTTCCCTATTGCTCGAACTGTATTTAAATATAAACATGTAAAGGGTACAAATAACCCCTTGAGTGCCTGTAAATTATATATAAAAAAATTAAAAATGGTCCACTGGGACGTATACAAACTTTTTTTTAAATTTAAGACAAATTGACACAATTTCTACTATCCACAACCTATTCGCGGAAAGAATGGAGCACCGTCTACCAGATCAGCTAGATTTCCCCACAAAAATTAAGCAATGACATCAGTTTTTATTTTAATACAAATCAATGCAGTGACACGGCCAGAAGAACTATGCATATGAAGTGACTCATTTTAAAAACATTCATTTGTGTGAGAGGTGTTTTTGTTTGTAATCTGCAGGAATTAGAAAAATATAGACTTTGAGAAGATTTGTCAATGATTCCACTTCAAAGCAATGTCACCAATGTCAATGATGTCTCTTTAAAGTAATGCCCCCCATAAAAACAAGCAAGCTTCAACCCAGACCTTCGGTTTCTCGTCAAGGGGGGCTCTTTTCTGTGATACGAGTAATCAACGTCATTTCTCGTCACTTTTATCAACATCAAGCTGAAAACTTAGCTTAACCTAAGCCCACAGCTGTAATCATTATGCAAACCACTTTTAAAATGACTGGATTTTGTATTTCACAATTTGATATGAGAGTCGTTGTTTTTAGTGCTTTGCTTTTTGCAATCAATTTTATTTTTAATTTTTTTTTTATTAAACTTGTTTTAGACACGACTAAATTTTTGTACGATTAAATTGACTTGCATATGCATCTACATTAATTTACAGTTTCCGGAGTTTGTTACTCACTTGAAGTAAATTTAATTTTTAGTAATATAGAACTTGTATTGAAATGTGGTTTAATTTGATGACCTCCAATTCAGTCAGTGATTGTTTTGTTGTTTAAAAATTACTCCCACGACTAATGATTTATTATTGCTGTTGGTGTTGTTGTTGTCAGCAAACTGATAAAAATAACAGTTTCTAGTAATTAAACTAGTAATTCAATGGAGACTTGCTATTGGAGAGTGTATATATTTTGTTTTAAATAAATATTCTTGTTCCATTTATAAAAATAAAAATGACGAATGTTGATTTAAGGTCATTGAGAGTTCATGACACATATAATTCAATGGAATGACAACCAACCTAACCACTAATTTCCTGAGACAAGATTGATAAATGACAGATTATGATATGCAAATGAAGTAGAATTTCTATGATCCAAAATTCAACGAAATGACAAACATTCAAAATGCTTGAAGGAAATACATACTCGTAGTTGGATTGAATAATTTTTAACACTTGCACTTTCTTGAACATATTTGCAAATTTAAAAATCTGCCTTATGATGCATTTACCATATTTAGAATGATAGTATGTCATTAGCATACTGTCATATTTTAGTAAATAAATAAATATAAATATAAATGAATCGCCTCAAATCTTCAATTTTTCCTGAAATTTGGAAGAGTTCGTACATAACACCGATACATAAAAAGGGTAGTAAAAATGAAATACAAAATTATCTTCCCATTGCAAAACTGTCCGTCATCCCTAAGTTATTTGAGTCCATTATTTGTAAAGTCATATCGTTTAATTTTAAGTCTATAATTTGTGACAGTCAACATGGTTTTGTTCAAAATAAGTCAACAGTTACTAATCTTTTTCATTTCAGTTCATTTTGTTTAGATTCGTTTGAAAAACGGAAACGGAAGTTGACTGTGTCTTCACAGACTTCAGTAAGGCCTTTGATAAATTGTGCCATAAAACATTAACTTCCAAACTTAAATCCCAAGGCTTTAACGATAAATTTGTTAGTTGGGTTTCGTCGTACTTATATAATAGATCATACAGCGTAGTTTTTAAGAATGAGCGGTCATCATATTTTTATACCAACTCTGGCGTACCAAAAGGTAGCCACTTAGGACCTTTACTGTTTATTTTGTATGTTAATGACTTACCTTCTATTACAAAACACTCATCTGTTTTAATTTACGCTGATGACATTAAAATTTTCAAACGTATTGACTCACTTGACGACTGTTTACTCCTACAAGATGATCTAAATAGTTTTCGTGAATGGTGTTTTATAAATAAGCTTTTACTAAACATAGACAAATGTAGATTAATGTGTTTTACACGCAAACAAAATGTTTTGACTTTCAATTATCAATTAGACTCTTCTTATTTGACTGAACTCTCTACTTTCTTTGACCTAGGTATTATTCTTGACTCAAAATTAACTTTTACAAATCATTATGACTAGGTATATTATTAAAAAAGCAAATAAGACACTCGGATTTATAAAACGGTTTTCACATGATTTTCGCGACCCTTATATTCTTAAACTTCTGTATATATCATTTGTAAGACCGATATTGGAATATGGCTGCATAATATGGGCTCCCTTTTATTCAGTCCATATAAACAGAATAGAAGGAGTACAAAGAAGATTCATGCGCTTCTGTCTCCGTTTCTTCCCATGGTCCAATAGGCTCGAACTTCCACCCTACAATCATAGGCTCACGCTCATAAATCTTCCATCGCTTTCTAAACACAGAGAGTACATTCAGCTGTGCTTTATTATAAAATTAATCAATGGGTCAGTCATATCACCATCAATTTTGGAACAATTAAACTTTATTTATAGCCGTTCAAGTATTAGAAGACAAGTTCCTTTACGCCCTATATCAAGCAGATCGAACTATGGTAAAAACAGTCCCCTCAACCAATTGATTTCAGTTTATAAGTATTACTTTTTGGTATATTCCGTAAGCGATGATTTTAAAAGTAAAACATTTAAAGTAAATTTCTTCCATACCTCAGTTTAGCTTCTTTTTTTTTTGCAATTAGCTTAAAGCATTGAAAATCTAAAAATAAATGTAATATTAGTCTTAAGTTCTAACGTTAGTTTGTTAACGAATTCAATAAATAAATAAATAAATATTTGGACCTAAGAAACCCCAAAAATGGCAAACTTAAAAAGTTAAAAAAGAACGAACCTCTAATTTAATTTAACTATTTACTTTTTGATTGGAGCAACGTCTACCGGATCAGCTAGTTTTCTTTTTTTAAGTTCTCAGAAAGCTTGTAAAAGAATACACTCTTTTAGGAATGCAATCTTTTATGACTCCAATCTAAAGATTACATTAATTGCATTGCAATCATCTAGAGATTTGGATTTCAGGTTTTAAAATCACCAATCAAATGTGATCTTGAAAAGATTACAATCACTTTTTCTCCAATCAATTAACTTCTTGCATTCTTTGCATCCTTTCGAAGCCTTGGTGTCTAAAATTAAATATCGGTGCCTTACACCGAAAATTGGTGAGTGAGGAGAACGAGCCACTTTAGAATAATACAAAGAATACAAAGTTTTTAAAAGAGTGAAAAGACTTTTAGTGAATGCACAGAATGCAGAAAGTCTTAAATGATTGCAATCGAAAAAAATGATTGCAGTCTTTTTAAGGTTAAATGAATTTTTATTGCAAAATTTTAAGTCTTAAGTTTTGGGTTAATTCAATGAATGAAATCTTTTAGTTGAATTCAATAAATGATTTATAATGATTGCCTTCTGAATTTCTTAGAAGATTCTTAAATGAGCAATAGGATTTTATCAGAAACGCAATTTTAACGATTTTGAGAAGTTTGGATTTTTTTTTTATAATGAGCACATACTCAAGGGGATATTACTACCCTTATCATGCAGACACCGTGTGAGAACTAGGAAAAGGAGAGAGGGTTTGCAAGGAGATGTCGGTGCACATTGGTTTTGAATTCCTGAATATTGCAATGACTAGGAAAAACAGAGTGTGGTAAGGCATTCCACATTCGCGTAGTACGGCTAAAGAACGAATCTCTGTATTTGACAGTACGGCCGAAGTTGGGCTCGAGGGTATACTGACGAGCATTCCTTGCAGCGCGAGTATTACTGTTGAACTGTTTAAGGGGAGGATTGCAGCTGGCTATTTCACTAGAGCATAAACCGTTAAATAAACGGTAAAAAAGGGTCAGACAAGAAACCTTAGGACGATGTTCAAGCGAAGTAAATTAACTTATGATGACATTATCATCTATCAATTTAAATGCTCTACGTTCAATACTATCCAAGAGGCTTAAGTAAGTTGGAGGAGCACCAGCCCAGAGATGGGAGTTATACTCAAGCTTTGGACGTACATATAAGACTTGTAGATAACTTCTACAGAAGGGGTGAAAATCTTCTTGTATCGCCTTAGAAAACCCAAACATCTTGCGGCTTTTTTGGCGACATCGCATATGTGATCGTTCCACAAGATGTGGTTGGTGACACACATACCAGTCTCATTGATGCAAGTGCCATCCATGGATAATGGCAAAGGGGTTATATTCTGCTTTAACGATACAAAACAGCATTGGGTTTTCGAAGTATTAAATTCCACGCTGTTTTTTAATCCTCATTGTACAATGCTGTTTAGGTCGCAATTTAATGAGCTTATCATATTTTGTCGTTGAAGCTCTACATTCGAAGAAGAGCGATGTGAGTCTGAAAACGAATATGAAAAGCTAAGAGTGCTATCGTCAGCGAAACAATGTATTGGATTAGAAGTTGCAGACAGGAGATCATTTATAAAAATGAGAAAGAGTGTTGGAGATAGAACAGAGCCCTGGGGCACACCAGCATTTATTATGTGGTTTTCAAACTTGAACCCATCCAATACTACTTGTATTCCGAAAGGTAATTACTAATCCAATGAAGGGGGGATTCATGAAAACCGAAAGCACGCATTTTCGATAAGAAAGCCTGATGCCAAACCCTATCAAATGCTTTTGAAATATCCAGTGTAATAATCTTACTTTCTCCAAAGCGATGTAAAGATTTGCTCCACTGCTCGGTGAGATGAACCATGAGGTCACCAGTGGACCTATTGCTTCGAAAGCCGTACTGACGGTCATTTAGAAGCTTTCGATCTTCAAGATATTTCTTGAGCTGATAATTAATCAGCGTTTCCATGGCCTTGTAAAGAAGGGACGTAAGTGCAATAGGTTTGAAATTAGAGGGTAAGGAAGATTCGACTTTTTTGGGGATGGGCTGGACAAATGCAGTTTTCCATCCTCTCGGAACGAGACTTAAGGAGTAGGAAAAAGCTTACGCAGTGGTTTTGCCAGCGTTGAAGAACACCTCTTCAGAACAATAGCGAGGATACCATCCGGACCAGCAGATTAATGTGTGTTTAGATCTCTAAGGACTCTTGCACCAGTACGAGTGCGAAAAAAGATTGGTCCCTTAGAATCACTAACTCGCTCAAGTACAGGGGGAGTCCTAACACTCACTGGCAGCGTAGAATTGGAGGCGAACTGCCTAGCAAAGAGATTAGCTTTCTTTAAAGAGCGAACAAAAGGAGTGTTATTTACAATGAGTGTAGGAACCGAACGTCACAGTGAATTAAAATATTTATTTGTTCAACATTTCAACCAATATAAACAGAAGTCAAATTTTTCAACACTTTCAGCAATCAGACCTTTGTGTCTTCCAAATGTTCAAATATCAACGAACATTTGGAATCAAAGTAAGCAACACTTTTCCAACGATATAATTTCTTAATAAAAATGTTAGTTAAAAAAAAATTATACACTTTTATATTTTGTAAAGCTTGACAATATTGTTTTTTTTTTCGGGTCGAATACAAATTAAAGAAAAGTTTACAATTAAATTTGGATTGCGTAAGCAATTAGGGTGTAGTGCCCGTGGCATGATGGTTAGTGCGTTGGACTGTCATGCGTTCGAATTGGGCTTAAAACTGTAGGTCCCCTCCATTCTCCAACATTACTCACACACTTCGAATCTTCGAATTATACAAATTGTATACCCAAACTCGGAGTCGGAGACAACATTCTTAAAAGCGTTAACTTTCGGTCTTAATTCTTACCCTAGAAGACAGGCAGCACAAGTTTAATGCAAAAATGTTGGTCTACATATTCGTTGTGTTATGTTGCCGTGGTAGTAAGACAACAATGGGTTGGTCGATGTATCGAAAATATCGCGTCCATACAAAATATTTAAAATCAATCAATTCCACTGCAAGCGTTCTCAAGAATAGGGCATCGCTTAGAACACATTTTGATGCATTTTGCATCTACACTCATGCAAGATTAATCTGAACCAAGATTCGAAGCCGATGGACCAATTGAAGAGCCATTTACTTCGTTAGCGATAACGATCGTCACAAAACTGTGAATAGGCAGAAGGATATGGACTTGGACGAGATGTGGTTTCAACAGGATGGTGCCACAAGCAATACAGCACACCATAAAATCAATTTATTGAAGAGTAAGTTTGAGTTAAGCGTGGGTTAAGTTAAATCATTTTTTTATGCCAACAATCCTACTACGTAAGAAGAGCTGAGACAATATTGCAAGAGAAATAGCGTTCGTTTTGGCCGAAATATGTGAATGAACGAAAATGTGTGGCAGTCATCGCAAATTATTTCCAACGAACCGGCCGCTGCAAACGTGTTCATGGAAGTAAAATGGAGTTCTATTCAAAAACGTCTTGATTGTAATTCAAGCCAATGATACATTTTTTGAAATATCTCAAATGTTTTGCGGTTTATTTAAAAAACAAAAAAATTGTCAAGTCCTAACTGGAAAGGGTTTTCTAATTTATATAAATTTACATAATTTTGTGAACAATTTAAAGCTTTTAAAGAAAATCTCATTTCTTATAAAAAAGTATCTTCACGAAGCTAAGTTTTTCAGTTATACGAAACAAGAAAGGTAACTAGAATGAAAATGAGTGAATTTAATAGAATTGTCCTTTCAAAAGGCCGACAAAATAGTGCTACAGAAAGAAACTTCGGAGATTCTTACGTCTCTGATGTTTCTTTCTGTAGCACTATTCTGTAGACAATTCTATTAAAGTCATGTTTTAAACTTTATAAAAGACAAAATTACATCAAAAAATGCGTTTTAAAATCCGTATTTCAAATAGAGTAGCATTTCATACAGAATAAAAAAAAAAACTTTGGTTTAAGAAAATAGGTTACGAACTTTTTAATTATCTTTTCCGCAAAGTGTACAAAAACTTACTCACTAGTAAGTTCTGAAAGTTGGGTTTCAGAGTGATCGCCTATGCGGACGGCATTGATATAGCAATCTCAGGAAAGCATCTTAACACCTTAAAAGAACTCTTACAAAATGACTTAGACAGACTAACTAACTTTGGGCTGATCGGTGTGGACTGGGTGTTAACCCTCCCTCACAAAACCGATTTAGTCTTATTTTCGAGGAGATACAAAATTCCTTTTGTCAACACTATATTAAAGGAATCCAATTAAAATTCTGAGACGAGGCCAAATACCTGTGTGTCTCTCATTCCGCCTTCCCAATCATTGTAGTGTGTTCCAGGCGGAACTTTTGGCGATAAAAGAAGTTCTGGCCTGGCTTAAAGAAAACGTGCTATCAACATCTGATATCCGTATTTTCTCAGATAGTTAGGCCGCTATCAAATCTCTGGACTCTGTCTCTACAAACTCTATAACAGTCCATAACTGTCGATCATCTCTAATGGAGATGGCACAACAGTTTAATATTCACCTTTGCTGGGTGCCGGCCCACAGAAGGCAGATGAATTCGCCAGGAACGGTACAGTGCAGCCCATCCTACCACGTTTGGCAAATACTGGCATACCAATCGCTACTTGTAAACTGTTACTAATGCAAGACTAATGCAAAGAAGGCAAACACGCGGTGGAACAACATCACCACCAGTGCTGTCGTTTTACAAATTTCAAGAGTAGTATTTTTCTGTCATTTTGGGGAGTATTTTCTTAGATTGAGGAGTAAAACAAAAAACAACAAACACATGCTTAGACCATAAAAAAAAACTGAAAACAATAATGTCAAAATTCGCAGTTAATTGATCTACTGCGAAGGTTAATGTCCCGAAAACAGACAAATAGAAGGATCTAATGTCATGGCAAATTTTTTCTTTCACTGCTGAAAGGCCAACATTTTAAAATAATATAGTTAAAATAAATAAAAAAGATTTGAAATTCATCACTTTTTGTTTATTAAATAAAAAGTTGGCAATTAAAAAAATATTATACATCAACATACAAAAATATAATTTCATCATTTTAATTCTTAGGTTTTTGTTTGAATATTAATAAACAAATAAAATACATAAGAAAAGCTCATCCCTACCTTATCTTACTTATCGAACAAAACAACAAAAATAAAATACATTCATAAATACATAAAAAAAGTTCACCCTAACGACAAAAATAAAGCCTTAAATAAATTTTCAATTCATTATTGTTCAGTTTAGTTGCGCATTTATTTTTTGCTAAAAATGCATTTTTATATTTTCCGGACGGAAATTCATTCTCCTGAACAGCTGATACTTTTGTGTTCAAAACTGAAACGAATCGTTCCACTGATTTGTGTTCCAATTTTACACAGTTCCAATGACAGATTGCTGTGAGTAAACATTTTTCGGTGGATTTCAATCAGGAAATTTTTTTCAATGACAGAAATTTTTAAGGATACCTAGCTATAAACATTAAACAACCTGTCAAAAAATTCCAATGTTAAGGCTAACATCTGAAAATGTTCTCTCTGCTGTTGCACTACTATGGGGCAAACTGATGAATGAACCGACAATTTTTTTAATCAGGGGAAATCATTATTTGCGTTTTTTATTTGAAATATTTTGCTATCGCAATCCGGAAAGAATGGAACGAACATTTGGAATAGAAATAGAACACAACAGAGATGTTAGTAGTTAAATGTAAATTTTGGTTTTTATTGTAAACCAAATACAAATTTCTTTTGCGTTTTATTTTTGGGAGTAGTTTTCGTCCGTGGCTAGCAGTTGACTCTCGAAAGGAGTAAAATACTACTATAGTAGCAAAAACGACAGCAGTGATCACCACGTGTCAGGTCACAAAAAACATCTGGCCAACACTAGATTTAAAACGTTCAAGGTGCTTGCTATCTCTAAGCAGATCGCATATGTATAAGCTCGATAATAGGTGTCATAACCGGACACTGTCTAATAGGAAAGCACGCCGCCACGCGACTAGGCGTATTCTCAAATGACTTTTTGCAGAAGCTGTATAGATGAGGAAGAGAAGAAAACAGTTCTTCACCTTCTCTGTACATGCCCTGCTCTAGCTCAAAAACACAAGAATTATAACGATCTAAATCATATCAGCATAATCAGCCTCTCACGTTTCGTAAGGGACTCAAACTAGTTCCATTGAGCTTAGAAGGAAGCCTCAAGATTCATGTGGTATATCACATCACATTAAACCATTAAACTGGCCTAAGTGTGTCCGATTCCATCATGGACAGCCACTTTAACCTAACCTAACCTAAGTTCTGAAAGTTAAAGCACCACTGGTCTCCAAAAACATGCACACTCTGATACACACACCCACATACAGTACTGTGCAAAACATTTGCAACTAAAACATCCAACATTTTTCATGAATTTTTTTTTTTTTAGAAAATCAAACAGACAAATTCTTTCTTTAGTTTTCTAAACTTTTTTGATATAAAGTTATAATTGTTGGAAAAAAAAATTAACATTCTTGACTTAAACAAAAAATAAATCACTAAATAGTTTAATATAGTTGATAAAATTGGTGTGCAAAACATTTGCAACTTAGACCTCACCTCTAAATTTCAAACTATTTTCTTACTTCAAGGCAAGGAAATGGTAATATTTAATTGCGTACCCTTTATTTTTTATAACGGATGTATATCTTCAGGGCATCGAAGCTATAAAGTTATTAATAACCGTTTTTGGAATGTCATTAAAAATGTTGCTCCCAATTCTTCTCTTCACAATTTCCCACAGGTTCTCTATTAAGTTTAGGTCTGGGGATTGGGCTGGCCATGGTAAAACCTTAATCTTTTATTCTTTAATCCACTTTGTGGCCAACTTCGACTTTTGTTTGGGATCATTGTCGTATTGGAACGTCCATTTCCCAATGGGCATAAGGCAGCATGGAGTTACAAAGATGTCTACGTAGTCTTTAGTGTTTTTTATATAAATGGCTCTTTTGCTATCTGAAAGCCACGCAATCCGGCCTGCAGTGCGCGTCTGGTAGGTGATGGGTCAATTGGTAACCTAAGTTCAATCTTTGCGCTTCCCTGGATGATGCCGTGGGATTTCTTCGGAAGAAATTTGTTATTTTTCAATCATCTTTTGCTGAGGCGCTTCGAGACCTTCCTCCTCTATGATGGCATAACACCTTTCCACTTTTGATGATTCTACAAATAATTGATTTGTGAACGGAATATTTCTTTGAAATTTCTTTTTGTGATGCTACTTTTTTGAAATCACTCAAAATTCTGGATTTTCCGCCATTTTTAAAACAAAATCTTTTTTTTTTCAATTTAAAAAGAAAACTAACTAAAAAAATCAAGCTACACGTAAAATCTATCAACCTCAAAATAAACCAAATTAACCGTTATCAAAATGAGACGAAAAAAATGTTTTGCACAGCTGAAATCATTATTATTTTTTGTAAAAGCAGTGCATTTGTAGAATTTGCATGTTGATCAGTGCTTTAAGATTATGAACAGTAAAGTGACTCATACAAAAGTCTAAAGCAATACAAAATAATTTCATTGGAACAAAAGTTTTGCACAGTACTGTATGTATACCTTTGAACAGGTTTTTAAAACAAAGAACAGCGATTTTGAAATGCAAAAAGTTTGAAAAAATGTTTATAAGTTTTAACAGAACTATCTTAATCGTTGCCTTCATATTATATCCCCTTATCTTGCCCGGTTTCCAAACACCTGAACATCCATGTCTCTACCGAAATACTTCGAATTTCTAGCTTAAACTTTACACACAAAATCTTGAATATATGTATGCCTTATCGAATAAGCAAAAAAATACTATTTTTTGAGACCTTTCGTGGGGACTGACTCCTTAAGGAATTCTTTGCTTATGTTCTTCTTCACTACAATTTTTACTCTTAGAAGGGTGAAGTCTTAGTTTAAGATTTTTTTTTAAACTAAGTCTAGGATATTTATAACTTTAAAGTTTAATAGCTTTTTTTGACAAAAATCAAAAGTGTTGAAGTTGACAATCTTTTTCTAACAAATCAACCATCTAAACATTTCTTAGACTCAAAAACGACCTTCAAAACTATAACATTTTATTTTCATGACTATGCCATATGAGGCTTGTAAAATTCTGATCCTGTTACTGTCAATTATATCACATCATAAGAAACAATATACTTTCATTATTTGATGCCTATCGTATTCGAGAATAGTGTATTCAATTTGTAAAACAATAAAATTAACAAAATACCTCCAACGCAATACATGGAATATATAGGTGTTATAAAATATTAATTAATCTTAAATTAGCGTTCAACCGTTTATAATTTTTTGATTGATAGCATGTCAAGTTTTTAACATAACTACAAACTAGAGATAGATATGCATATGCATAATGCTTGTGATTTAATTTGATTGCATTTCAACAACTCGTCTTGAAGTCACTCATTCAGCTCATAATAATCAGAGTCAGTCATCGTAGAAGGTGTATGAATATGCCATGTTTTGGTTGCAAAATACGAGTATTAAAAATTGCAAAAAATATAGGATTACGCCTACAAAGTCTCTCCCCGCTTGGTATTGTATGGAACTTATGTTTGGGCGTTTGATTGTTAAAAGCAGAACGAAAATGTCTTCAACTTGACTGAGCGAAAACTATACAACTACGCATAGATAAGTCTTAAGCTTCCCAAAGTGATTATAAGACTAAACAAAAAAGTATCTTTTCGCAGATGGAGATCTTAATTTCATCAGATATTAAAGACTTCTCATACCTGTGCTACAGCTTAAGGCATCATCGACTTATTATAAGTGACCGGATTCGGAATCGGAATCGCAATCGGATTCGGCAACAAAAATACGTATTACATATTTTACTAAGGCGTACTAGTTGGATTTAAAAATCACAAGCAAAAAATAACAACAACCTCAGGAAAGGTAGGCAGGCTAACGCCGACGACGATAAAGTTTTAACGCCTACGAACTAGCAACAAAAAAAAATGAATACTGTGGGGCTCCATATGTTACCTAATAAGACCGTAGACGTCGTCGTCGATAACTAACTAAAATCATTACTTTCCATTTGCCTCATCGATTGATGGCTCATGCATTCGCTTTCGTCCGTCATTCAGCGTCTACGTCGACGCACAGTGGCCCGTTTATGCAAAACTGCTTGCAATATTCATTTTTCGAGTGGGTCTATAATGCAAAACTTTTTAGTTCACTGGATTCGCAAATATTTGGAGCTCGAGTAATCGAAAAAATTATTCAATTTAAGCTATTGATGTGCCTTATAGAGCAGGCCAAAGTTAAAAAAATTGTATGATACATTTTTTTTTATTTTTTTTTCTTAACTTTAAATGTAAAAACTAGAAAATGGGCTTCGAAACGCTTTTTGTTTTAGTTTTTATAATATGCTTTGCCATTATTTAGATCGATTATCAAAAAAAAAATATTTTTTAATTGTTTAATTTAATGTTTTTGGAAACACTACTTTTTGCACACTTTTTCGACTTCAAATTGTATAGAAAAAAAAAAAGGTTCAACAAGTGCTAACATTATATTTAAAAGACCAACTGCGTCATTTTACATCGAACTGAGCTAGGGAGATTTGAATTGATGAAGTATTTCATTTTGTTTCCCTCTTTTTTCCCATAAAATACACCAATGAGAACGCATTAGCTTTATTTTTAGATTTGGGACTTTCAAAAGAAAAATAAAAAACCCTAGAACTTCGTTGAGACATCACAACATACTCGTAGATGTCTTGCCATCCTACAATATGATAACAGTTGCGAAAAAAGAAGCAGTTCCCGAAAACAGCGAAGTCACTTAAAAATTAGCTAGAGTGAAACTTCTACGCGGTCATGTCCGATATGCAAAAGGGCACAAAAGAACTTCAATAAAGATGAATCAATTGAGGACGAACATAATTACGAATATGGAATCTCTCCACTGCACGCTAGAATCAGATGCATGCAATTTATTTTGAAGCTTGCGTATACTCTTCGACAAGAAGAAGGTACTGATGAATCGATTGGGACCAAGGAGGCGGAAAAAGAAGAAAACAGGAGATCCAAAGGCGTTTTCGCGATGAGCTTGGGCTTGATGTGGATAAACCAAAGCAAGGCTTTGGAAACACTAATGATGGAAACACTGCAAGAAGATTTTTTGAACAGTCAGATGCAACCGCTCGAATAACTGGAGTCAATGGAGAAGTTATAATGAGGCTCAAAGTAATATTGAACGTTTTGAATTGCAGAGAAGAAGTGAATGTAGTTAAATTGGGGGAGTATACTAAGAAAACGGCAGAGCTTTTAAAACAAAAATATCCTGAAAAACTACTCACACCTACTCTACACAAAATATTGGTTTATAGTCAAAATATCATTGAATATCAATCACTGCCACTTGGAGAACTCTCAGAAGAAGCCCAGGAATGCAAAAAATAAAGACTACAAGAAATATCGATATCAGAATACGTGTAAAGTTTCAAGGATTCGGCAGAATGAGGACCTATTTAACTTGCTTGTAACCTCTTCGGATCCACTTATTTCTTCCTTAAGGCATGTGAAGAGCCAAAAAGATCTGAAAGAACGATACTCTCCAGAAATGATGAGTTTATTATACATTTCCCCGGACTTAGATGATAGTTTTTTAGTGTTTATATATTAATTTTTTTGACTTTATTTCTATTAACACTGTTTGACTTTTGATATATGGGCGATTATACAAAAGTTGGGTAACTCGATGTCATCAACCAATATATACAAAGTCTGATTATATTTTATTGCGATTGCAATTTATTTTAAAACAATGGAAAGACCTTTATTTAATCACCCAATTTCAGTTCTTCATTTTGAATACAAGTTATTAAAAAAACACAATTAGTTCTTAAAACGTCAGTCCTCTGGCATGTCACAACCCTGAAAACCAACCATTAAGTGACTGTCTATTAAACATTATCATTGATTTTAGAAAACTTATTAAATTAATACAATCTGCGATGTATATAGTTAAATATATACTACAACTTTCATAATGCAGTGTTCTCCACTTTATTTAAAAAAAATAAGAAATTTTGTGTTCAGTTTTATTCGTCAGTTTCTTGTGTGTTATTTAAATTTAAAATTCGTGCGAAATATCGCCGACTCATCGTCAAATCCCACTTTGAATTTTAATGTTGGTAATAAAGTTAGTTGCGGGTCGCACAATTTGACGGCCACCATAACTGTACCAGAGTTTGGGTTATGTTTGTTGTCTATACACGTGATTAGCCAGTCAACACGTCAGTTTTATGGTGAGTCGTTATTTTTTTGTTAATCTAAAGTTTATTTCTATTTATTCGTATTAGACTTTGATTTGTTAAAATGTAGTTTATTGATATTTGAAATAACAAAAAAAAACATTAGTCCAGATTATAATCTCAAATTTCGTCTTTTTCGTCAGTAGTGTGGCGTCAGTTCTGTGTCAGGTAAATTGTTACTGTTCTTAATTTCTTGATCATTAGTACTTTTAAGATGAATATTGTTAAATTTTTTTTGTTGATTACTTTGAAATATTTAGTAAAACTATGTGAAAGTAGTAAAAGATAAGTGAATAACGTTACGTTAAATGTCAAAAGTCTGTTTTGAAAACTGATGTAGTATTTTCTCCTAGTATTACATATTAATAATTATTTTTAATTGTTACCAAGTGATTTTAAGTGATCATTATTAAATCCTAAGAGATTTTTACTAATTTGTATTAAATTTCATTATAATACTTTCAAAACTGTGTATACTCGTCAGTCCTCTGGCAGTCAAATTCTGAAATTTTTAAATATCTTACAATGTCCTCAAAAAAGTGACTGGCCCGATTGGGAACAATATATTAATTAGACTAGCTATCATATACATACACCCGAATTTTTAGAAGTTTGATTTGAAAACTATCGTAAGCAAAATATCCTCAAAAGTTACCCAACTTTTGTATAATCACCCATATCACAAAAATACATTATGTACTCTTGAATACTGGAAAATAAAAAAAAAAAATGCCTTACAATTTAAAAAAAAAAAATACTTTTTTCCCACTGTTTCACTCGAATTGGTCCTTTTTCTTTTTGCTCTACTGTTTCAATTCACTCAGATTACTTACAAAATTGATTTTGACGATTGCATATTAAAATACCATTATGTTTATCACCTTTGTTAAAACTTCTTATTTTAACACAAATTTCTGAAACACCCTGTTAACAGTTTTTTTTTTGAAAGTCCCAATTTTTATAGTCTTGGAAATTTCCTTCAATATAAAAAAATGTTAGAAATATCTTTATTCGTTTAGGAGATATGATTTTTGCAACCAAAAAAAAAAACAAAACGGGCCACTGTGCGACGTCGTCGGTCGCGTCGCTCGTATTGTTCTTGCGTGACTTGTTGGTGAATGAATTCCATCAGTCGAAATTCAATTCGATTCGAAACGGAAGAGATGCGTAACGAATTAACGACACGCCAGCCAGCGACGACGGATTTAAAAGTAAACTAATGTATAAGCTTGTCTCGTAAATCTGTTTCTTAAACAGGTGACCTTATACAATAAACCAAGTAGCTGAAGCTGAGTCACGACGATGAATCCAACTTAATCCGATTAAAACAAAACAAAACAAAATAAAAGACTGAAAATTAAATCCTTGAAATAATATAACAACTTAAATGCGTGCCCAAAGACTATAGGTACATTGTCAAAGTACAAGTACGTACTCTATCATCTAATTACACAATTTCATTTAATTCATAGGAATGCCGCCCCTGTGTGCCCCTCCACCCCTTGTGTCTTTACTTTAATCCGAGTTATTAAAACAAATACGAATGCTAAAAAAAAAAAACAAATTTAAGGTTTGGTTTTAATGATTACTTAAGTAAGCGTCTTTAAGTGGAGTGGACTTTTGACGTTTCTTTGGGGTGATGTGTTTGTCTTTTGCGCCAAAGACACCTCTCATTATGGTCCATTAAAGTTGTGCAAATATATAATTTTTGTCTTTGATGGTTAAGTCTTTTTATTTGTTTTTTTTTTTTTTTTTTTTTTTTTTGTCAAGATAGACGGATTGATTATTATTATTATCTTTATTGAAATAACCTCAGTGTGCATGTCATTGAGTGTAGAAAATGATTTTTATTTTGTATAACTTAACTTTTTAACTTTGCATGCATATATTTTGCCTTTCAAAAATGTATATACATAGGTACCAACTTTGTACATATATTTTGACTTGTGATTGTTTTGATAGTTTTTTTCCATATGTTAATTGACATTTGATTATGTTGTCACTTGATTTATGATACTTATGTATATAGTGTCATGTCAGTTGAAATTAGTGTCAAAGAGAATAGAGACTTAGGCTTGGTTCATTGTCAAAACGAACATACCAATTTTTTTTTTTTTTTTTTAAGTTTGAATTGACACTTAACATTTTTTTTACAATGTGTCATTATTTGTATTGTTTTTGTATAAAAGAAAACAGAAAATGAAAGTTACAATAATCACGATGAGTGGTATACATTTAAATTACTAAAAAAAAAAAAAAGCAAATCACGAAATGACTTAATTGTTTGAACTTTCTTAAAATATGACAAATGACAAATTCAAGTGACGTTCAAATTTTGTTATTTTTTTGTTAAGTGGTATTTGTATAATTATGAAACCCTATTTTGACAGTAGTAATGGAGTTTCCCATAACAAACGGGTTTCATTTTGAGTATCTCGCTATTTGGGCATCAGCTGTCACTTTTTAAACTGTCATCGTTTGACATTTGACAAGTAAAAACTACGCCATTACTAAAAATGTAACGATAACGGTTATATCATATAAACTGGATCTCCTCATATTTAAAAGATAGACGTTATAGTGTTAAATTTCGTAAATAGTGTTGAAGTTCATTTATTGTGAATTCTGGTATCCCCCAGAGTAGCCATTTTGGTCCTATTCTATTTGTTTTATTTATAAATGATTTGGTTTAGATCATACAAAATTCGTCTGTCACACCTGACTGTCTTCTGTTGAAAGAAGATCTAATAAAGTGTGATTTTTTAGCTATTATCTTTTTGACACCACTGGTTTAAACAGCTGACACACGTTTCGTGTTTTGTTTCACTGTCAAACATCTTCAGTTTGGTCTATAATTTAACCATGAATCGTCTTACAAACCACTACCTCGTTGTAGCCAAGGTAGCACTTCAGGTTTCCAGGCCCAAGGCAAAACAGGGAGATGCCGTCGAACGGCTACAATCGCAAGAGATCGCCAAATTCTTCTCCGACCGCGTTACAATTAACCTCTCTCGGAGTTCTGTGCCGCCAACACAATGTATCGAAAACCAGTGGCAACATTGCCAAGATGCACTCAGAGAAGCCGCCTCTGACGTTCTGGGTTTTAAGCAATCACCAACAAGGAATCCCTGGTTTGATGAGGAATGTTGGCAGGCAAATGCAGTCAAACAACAGGCACACACAGCGGCGCTGCATAAAAGGACGAGAGCTGCTCATGAGCTCTATGAGCGAAAGAGGCGAGAGGAACACCGACTTCTCAGGAGAAAAAAAAGAGGGCATGAGAAGCGTGCGGTCGAAGATGAGAGGTTTAAAAGCATGAATGAAGTTCGAAAGTTTTATGAACAGGTGAAACGAAATTCGCAGGTACATAAACCTAGAACCGAAGGCTGCAAAGACGAAAGTGGAAACATCATAGTGGAACCGCAGTCAATGCTGAGGATATGGAAGGACCACTTCTGCAGACTGTATAACGGCGACGACGAACCGAATTTCGCTGTCAAGCAGGATTATCCATTCAAAATAGACGACGAAAGCCAACAATCCCGTCTTCCCGACTTAGACGAAGTAAAGATTGCCATATCTAAGCTGAAGTCTAATAAAGCCGCTGGATCGGATGGCTTGAATGCCGAGCTCTTTAAAGCAGCTGGAGATAAGTTGGTTAGGAGCATGCACCAGCTTATCTGTAAGGTATGGTCGGAAGAAAGCATGCCCGATGAATGGAACCTCAGTATTGTTTGCCCGATCCTGAAAAAAGGAGACCCCCTTAACTGCACCAACTATAGAGAAATCTGTCTACTTATCATCGCTTACAAAATCTTCTCTGCCGTAATATGTGAACGTCTAAAGCCCATCGTCAACAACCTGATAGGTCCTTATCAATGTGGTTTTAGACCAGGAAAGTCTACAGTCGATCAAATATTCACATTACGGCAGATCCTGGAAAAAACCCAAGAACACCAAATCGACACCCACCATCTTTTCATCGATTTCAAGGCCGCATACGACAGCATCTACAGGGGCGAGCTTTATAGAGCCATGTCTAGTTTTGACAACCCTGCCAAACTCGTCCGTTTGCGCAGGATGACCATGGATAATTCACGCTGCTCCATAAAGGTTGAAAACAACTTAACAGAACCTTTCGATGTCAAAAAAGGTTTTAGACAAGGTGATGCGCTGTCATTCAATTTTTTTTTAACATCGTACTTGAAAGAATAGTGCAGAACTCACACGTCAACACCAGATGCACTATCCTTCAAAAGTCTGTCCAATTACTAGCATATGCTGATGACATTGACATAATCGGAAGAGCTCAGCGTGATGTCAATGGGGCTTTTGTGAGTATTGAGGCAGAGGCGGCAAAATGGGTTTAACGGTTAATGAGGGTAAAACAAAGTGCATGCTGTCGTCAAGAAAGGACCTACAACACCGAACGTCTTGGTCAAAACGTCACCATCGACAGACGTAACTTTGAGGTAGTCAAGGACTTCGTCTACCTAGGCTCCGCTGTAAACGCAGAAAACAACACCAGCGCTGAGATCAAACAAAGAATAACTCTTGCTAACCGCTGTTTCTTGGGGCTAAGAAAGTAATTGAGCGGAAAAGTCCTGTTTCGAAGAACCAAAGTGTCGCTATATAAGACCCTTATCATCCCCGTCCTGCTATACGGTTCATAAGCAAAAACTATGACAAAAGCGGATGAAAGCACCTTGGGTCGTTTCGAGAGAAAAATTCTTCGTGTGATCTACGGTCCCATATGCATCGAAGGGGAGTGGAGGAGAAGATGGAACGACGAGCTGTACGGGCTGTACAGCGACGTAGACTTAGCCAGAAGGGTAAAAGGCCAACTACTATAATGGCTAAGTCACGTAGAGCGCATGGAAACCCATGCTCCTGCTCGGAAAGTCTTCGAATCCACACCACACTCACACAGTTCGAGAGTTTCGTAAACGTTTTAAAAAAAATAAAAATCATTTTTAGCTGAACAACGACGACGCGTTCTTTAATAAATTTTCGTTTAAGAGAACATTTCAACGAATATATTAAAGAAAGTCTACAACAATTTTGTGTAACGTTTGCGTCAATGCATAGAAAATCAGAGCCGTCATCTGAATAACGTTATTTTTAAAATACGAAACCTTTTCGAAATAAGTGTTTATAGCAAACAAATTTTACTTCTCTTTTCTTTTCAAAGACTTTTAAGATTTGTTTTTATAGCTCAATTAGAAACTGCGAGTTATGATTAAATAAATTGTTATGTTTTTTTTTTTTTTAAGAATACAACTCAATAGTCCAAAATTAGAGATATTAGAATTTTGCGCTAAACTATTTTCTGGAAATATAGTGCCGTACTCCAAATTGTTTTACAGTGAATTTCAAATGGAATTTAATGTCAAAAAAAAAAAATAAAATTATTCAAATCTTCTAAATGATTTCATCTTAACGAAAGAGATACAACACTCAAAAATTCAATATCCATGAAATAATTTATTTAAGATCATAACAATCTTTAATTCAATTAAAATTTCATACCAAAGATACTATTCGTTTTTTAAGATATCACTTTCCAATGGAACACATCATTTTGTCACAGTTAGATCGAATTTCAGTGACATACATACATATATGTACATATATGTCAGCTATCAGTCAGTTTGCTTTTTACGAAAAGGAGTACTAGAAAAGTAAAAGCAAATATAAAGCGAATTTTTGTGGCACTTGATTTTTTTTTTAATTTAAATTCATATGAGAAATTTTAAATAACTTTAAGAAGATTAAGACAAAAATTTAAAAATTAAATAGAAATATTTAAGAACTCTGACATTAAAATATACAAACAAAAAACCTGTTCCAAACGGATATCCTCACACAAATTATGATATAATGAAGACATTTAACAATTTCAGAAATAAAATAACCCCAAATTAGAAATCATAACTAAAATTGGAAGAATTATTATGCTTGTTGAAAATTTCAGAGTTGCCAACAATTCTTAGATATTTTTTGTTTAAATTTAAATTTTAAATAAATAACTTTTATCTGAGTTTAGTTTTTATTTCTTAAATCTCAAATATCTTTTTATTTCATTCGTTTTGCTGTCAAAAAGTATTGATAATTGACAAGTTCCCATTTCTGATATTTGAAGGCCTGAACTAAGGGACAATTTTGAAAACTACTCCTTCTAGAAAAGTCAAAACACTTGCTTTGCTACGAAGAAAAATTGAATTCCAATTTTTCGAGAAAAAAAAATATTAAATTGAATTGACGGAAAAATAAATTGATCAATATTTCGGAAAAAAGGGAATTTAACCAAAAACGGCTGACAAAAATTGGAGAATAATTTGCAAAGAGGTAACTCTTTCTGGTGCACTAATAAATTTTAAATTTAATTTAGTTTAGACCAAAAACAACTGCCTTTTGATAGAAAATAAAAAAATAAATAATATTCAATGGTTTTCTTCAAAATTTAACTTTTTAAATTGGTATAGTTACGTTTATTTTGGCAACAAGAAAAATTAAAACAAATTTGTATGTGGGAAGAAGTTATACATTTATTTGTCCACACCCACTCCACTCCACTCCACTTCATGTATTTCCTTTTGCGAAATATTTTCGATTGAAAACGAATTTAAACTAATCCCACCATATAAGTCCAACACTTTTAAGCTATAGGTTAGGCAGGTAATTATTTAATGACTGTCTATCTATTATAAGATAAACTATAAACTATTAAATGAAATTATACAAAACGAATAGTTTATGAAAAAAAAAAATATCTCAAAGCTGTATTGGAGGTTATACATCATATCGACGTCGACGGCGACGGTATTGGAGGTTATTCACAATTTAAATAACATCTAATTATACTCTCGTATTGTTATTGTTAAATAACTTGACAATAAAAAAACTTGCTAGCAATATTGTGAAGAGAACTGGAAAATATGTTTAATATATTAGTAAGTTCAATATTTATAGAATTGCACTCACTTACATTCTAATGGAGCTTGAGTTTGAGTGTTCGAAGCTCCTATAATAGTTCAAAGTACTTCTTAATGACCTCATAACCTAACGTCTGTCCCAATACTCTCATAAATAACAGCCCCAGAAGCAGAAATAGGAGCAGAAGCAGCGTAGCTAATTGACGATGAAGCAGCAGATGAAGAAAAAATAAAAAAAAAAAATCAATTTCACACCCTACATTGCATTGATACTACCGCAGAACTGCATATGCATGCATATTTCTGCCCTGCTATGTCATCAAAAAAAAAAAAAACAAAGAAAAAGAAAATAACAGGAATTCAGAATACTTAGGAAGAAGAAAATAGAAGAAAAGAAAAAAAAGTAAAAGCTCAACGACATTCCATCAGGCAAAGCCTGATTCTGATTCACAAGATGCAGCACTGCAACTACGCCAACGGCAGCAGGCTCAGGGCAGCAACTCAAAAACACATTTCGAACATAATATTTGTATAACGCAAAGCTTATAATAGTCAGAGAGATAACGTTGTTAAAATTGATAATTGACGTGCATACATACAATATTTATGACATTTAAATTTATTTAAAAGGGTTGATGACATTCGTGTAGTGTTTGCTTTGAGCCACTTTTGAGGTTGTGGAATATAGTATTACCACAAAAGTCAATGTTTTTTGTGCTTTAGTGTGGTTTGAGTCAAAATTATTTATTTTTCAGTTGGTCCATACTTGATTATACCACACACTATTAAAGAGTGTTTAAATAGCGAATAAAGGAGAATTAACCCACCCTTAAATATTTCTTAAATCTTTTTACTAATGCATTGAATAATCTTCAAACCACAATTATGCAAGAGAAAATTGCCATTCGAACTATCCGGTTAAACAGAAGAAGATACAATGAAGACTCAATGAAATGAGTCCCTTCAAAGAGTTTTCTGTGAAATAGAACAGCAATGGCCGATGACCAATGATATGAAATAAGACTGAACGATAATAAAAAGAAGGGGTCCTAAATAACTTCCTTGTGGAACTTATTCTTGTTTGTTAATTGAAGGACTTGACGGATTCATTCATTCATTTTATAACAAACATGAACAAATTTAAAAAGATGGGGCTCTACATGACTTCCCTGTGGGATTTCATCTTGATTGTTAAAAACAGGACTTGCAACAGATTAATGAAGACAAAAACCGTATCCTTAAGATTCACTTAATAATAAACATGAGAAAATTTATTGGAAACCCTATAAGTTTTTTTTTTTTTTTTTTCAAAGTCAAGCGCTTGTTGACATTTACAAAAGAAAAGAGACCATTTAGTTGATTCCATCTTAAATCCTAAGTTATTTTGACACAGATTGTTTTCCGTTTGAAATTTTAACAGAAAGTCAGTATAATTGCACTAATGAACGAAATGAGTTGCTTTGCGCTTAAACAACAACGTAAGGAAATATTGAACACTTATTTTCGAAGTGGGTGTAGTCCGAGAAGTGTGTTTTTTTGAAAAGAGGTTTTATTCGAAATGAATCACCTACCGTGCATGTTGTACAAACAGTTCGTGAGACTGAAAATATTCTAGTGAACAACATTCATGATCCCAGTGCTGGCACAGTGCCCACAGCCGAAAATGTGACTGCTTTAGTCGAAGACGTGAGACTCAGTTCACGGACTGGCTTGAGGAGAAAGAAGATACAGCATTCGAAGGTACACGACTTTCCTCTTCGTTTAAGTCTAATAGCATGTTGAATTGGAAAACGATTTTAGGCGAAAAATAGTCTTTTCTGACGAAATGTCTTCTTATTCAGGCTGCTACATTGAATATGTGACTTAAAAAAGCAACACGGTTTTGGTGAGGCGAAAAGCCAATGTATATAGAGTCCGCCATCTAACGTTTTTTTTTTCAACTAGTGCTTATTTCGTGAATGGTAACACTTAGCTCATGTCTGATTTGACAGATAATTAGTTTTATCCTTCCGCTGAACGAATATGGTTGTGTATACCGCCGATTTTGCCAACAAAATTATATTGCCAGATGAAGCTCATTTTGATCTTGGCGGGTATGTAAAGAATCAAAATTGTAGCATTTGGGGCACAGAAAACCCCCACGCATACATTGAAAACCCGATAAACCCAAAACGAGTCACTGTTTGGTGTGGATTTTGGTTCAGAGGCGCAATTGGGCAATTTTTCAAACAGTGGCTGGCCGTTACGGTCAATGGCGATCGTTATAGGGCATTGTTGCACGAATTTTTATTTACAAAAATTAAAGGGGAGGATATTTGCAACATTTGGTTTCAACAAGAAGAGCGGCGGCGCTACGTGCCGCACAGCCCAAGCTACAGTCGATGTTTTGCGCCCATTTTCAAAAAAAAAAAAAGACGCTGGGATGCGACCCACACTGATAACTTCCCATGAAGTCTGTCGATTTGTCTTGCTTAAAAGTTTGTAGGTTTTCGTGCTGTGTTAAAAAAGTTGTCAGTTGAATTATTCTTAAAAATTTCAAAATTACCAAATACAAATACAAATTTTTATAATGTTTTATTTCTTATATAAACAAATACAAATTGGATGAATGAAATTAATTTGAACATCAATCGAACAACATTCGAATATCAATTTTTACCAAATTTGCGTACTATTATTTGTAGATTTGATTTTTTTATAAAAAAACGGACTGTTATATTTTTATAAGAAAAATTACTGAATATCGAAAACAATATTTTCTTTGAAATAAAATAAGTTTGAACCCAATATATTTTAATTTTTGAAAAGCTATTTGAGTCGAAAGTAAATGTTTACCAAGTTTATTTCTTGTAAAAAAAACTGTCAATTCGATTTTTCACAAAATTGTATCAAATGTTGAAAACACTATTTCTTAAAAGATAAAATAAGTTTGAAGCCAATATCCTAAAGTTTTGAAAATATATTTGAGTCGAAAACTAATTTTTACCAACTTTTGTTAATTTTTTTTTAGATTTTTAATTTTTTATAAAAAAAAACACTGTCATTTCGATTTTTTTCAAAATTCTACTGAATATTGACAACAATATTTTTTAAAAGATAAAAGTAGTTTAAAGCCAATATCCCAAAAATTTGAAAAGATATTTCAGTCGAAAGTCAATTTTTACTAACTTTTATTAATATTTTTTTAGGTTTTTATTTTTTGTAACAAAAAACTGTGAATTCGATTTTTCTTAAAACTTTTCCTAATGTTGAAAACAATATTTCTTATAAGTTAAAATTAGTTAGAAGCGATTATCTCAAATATTTGAAAAGATATTTGAGTTAAAAATTAATTTTTACTAACTTTTGTTAATTTTTTTTTTCGGTTTTTAATTTTTTGTTAAAAAACTGTCAATTCGATTTTTCTCAAAATTTTACTAGATGTTAAAAACATTATTCTTGCACAAAATTGTGTTGGAGAGAAAATTATTTTTTGTTCGTAAAATTTTAGAGGTGGGTGACAAATATTTTTTTTGTTTTCAGTTCTTTTGAATTATAAAAAAAAACGTTAATTGGAAATTTTTCCAAAAATATATTTGTTTGGTATCGCATTACAATATATAATATATAATATAAATTTAATTCAAGTCTCCAGCGTTATTGGTTCGTGAGATATTTAAGGTTAACTAAAATTTTCAAAATTTTTTAAATTTTCAATTTTTTGAGAGTCTTTTTTCTGCTTTATTATCTGTATAACAAAATTTATTTGAAGTCGATATATTTACTGGTTCTTGAGCTATGGACGAAGAAAAAACGTCGCGAACGTTTTGAAGTACGGAAAATTCAAAAATCCGTACGTCCGTACATACACACGCACGCACAGACATCTATCTAAAAATCTTTTATTTCGACTCTAGGGACCTTGAAACGTCGAGAAATGTCAAAATTTTCGATTCGACATTACAATAACTTCCTATGGGAAGGGACCGGGATTTGGACAGTTTTCTTACTGACTTTAATATATCAAACGATATCATATGTCACAAAGCCCGACATAAGAATTTGTAAAACCAAATTTCGAGTATTGGTATTTAAATGAGTATGAGTTTAACAACAGAAGAGAAGACACTGATGCTATACACAGATTCTGAAATAAAACAAACAAAATTGCAATGACAATACAGGTAAAAAAGCGTCTGCTAAGTAGAAAGTAAATATATTCGAGCGTTGTGGTCGGGCCTTCGATATTTAAGATCTAAAGCATAGGCAAAGTATGCGAAAACATTTCAAATTGTCTTATAAAAGTCCATTGTGTCTATTCGATTTGTCAAAGTTTGTGCAACCGATCGCGTGGTTGTGGCTATCATGCAGAATTACACGCAGTGCAATATGTCTGCGATTTCGGAATGTTTCGGAAGGGAATTGTGAAGGATCGATTATTCAGAAACTATACAGGATTGTAAAGTCAAACTATCCATTTTGCGGTTTCAAAAGCATAGGGCTGGAATTCAATTCATCTGTCAAATTAAGTTGTTGTCGCACAACGCATACAAATTGTTAAAACCTACTACAAAAATGATGATTCTGCCACAGCCGCATATCGTGCTTTAAGAGGAGATTATGGTTGACATAATAGTCTAACAACGCAACCAATTGGCAAAATTGTGAAGAAAATTAAAGAGACTGAATTGGTTACAGATATTGTCAACGTTTCGCTCGTACCACTGAAAATATCGCTGCTGTAAGTGAAAGTGTTGCCGAAGACCTGAATGTGTCGATTTGTCGTCGTTCTCAGGAATTAGGACTGTCTTATGACACCTTATGGCGTATTTTGCATTTGGATCTACACCCACATCCTAAAAATTCCAGCTCACACAACAACTGAAGCCAGCTGACAATTCACAACGTAGTAGATACGTCGAATGGGCGCTTGAACAACAACATTTCTCACTTGTTGGATATGTGAATAAATAAAATTGCCATATTTGGGGTTCTGAGAATCATCAAGTAATTACATAACATCCACAAAAAGTCACTGTTTGGTGCGGTCTTTGGTACGAAAGTGTGATTGGACCTTACTTCTTCGAAAACGACAATGGAACGACTGACACCGTCAATTCAGAGCGTTTTGGTCATATGATAACTGACTTGTTTTTTGTCTGCTATTGAAGAATACGACTTGGAGAATATGTGGTTTCAACAAGGCGGTGCCACATGCCACACAACTCGAACGAATATGGCTTTATTGCAAGAGGCATTTCCTGGCATTGTAATTTCTCGTCGTGGTCATATCAACTGGCCACCAAGATCATGTGATTTAACACCTGCAGGACTTTTTTTGTGGGGCTACGCGAAAGACCGTATTTATGCAGATAAACCTCTAACTCTTGAGCACATAAAAACCAAAATTTGTCAAGTTGTGGCTAAGATACCGCCCAATATGTGTCAAAAAAATGGCCGAAAATTACCTCAAAGTAATTGATGCTTGTAAAAATTAGCGTGGTGGTCATTTAAATGATGTAGTGTTTCAAACATAATGTCAACGTTCAAACTTTATCATGAAAAAAAAATATTTACTATGTTTTATTTACGTTTACTTTTGAAACCGCAAAATGGATAACCCTGTATAAATTTAGGATTCAAGATCATGTCACTTTAAAGTTTTAAAATGTTTGTTTAAAATTTTTTTAATTTCATTCAAAGTATATTTTATCGGTAAGTGAGACTTATCTCCGAATTCACACTACAATAGGTACACTCTGGCGTATACGTACTTTTTTGTATATATAAATTATATTTCTTTTTTAATAAACGTTATTTAATTTTGGTTTGGGTTCACTTAAAAGCATTACAGCATCTGCAGGACTATGTTGTCAATTCAGCATTTATATTACATTCAAATTTAATTTAATAAAGGGGGGAAGAAAGTCTTAAGTTGAAATTCCACTATACCCCTTACACTCATAATATCTATGATTCATAATTATTCATGGATTATTTTTTTGTTTTTGTTATTATTTGATTCATTCAAACGAAATAAAAATAACATTAAAAAACAACGTCACTTAACAAACTATACAAAACTAAAAACATATATTTAAAGCTCCCTTTCTAGATTATGAAGTATGTAGGTAGATGGTAGATGACGTTGTATTGATTTGCCGAGAATTAAAATATGACATCAACGAACAGCACCAAAAGCAGCAGCAGCAGCAGTGGCGGTAGCTATATAGAAACACCAGCTGCTGACTTTGGATACATTTTGAACGACTTCCAAAACTCACAATTGAATTAAAGCTCAAGACATCACAAACCAAAAAAAAAAAAACAATAAAACTTCGACGTTAATTGATTTCAGGGACCTGACTGCTATGAGTTTGCTTATGCATTATTTGAGATTTTATCTTTTGTCGATTGTGTGGTTTATTGTTGTTAATATTTTTTTTTTTTTTTAATTTTAAACAACAATACACAGAATATGAAAACAATTTGTTTTTTCTTTGCATATCATTATTTTTTTCTGTTTCAGTTTGTATTTACTTTTTATATTTGTTAATTTAATTAATTTATTTATTTTTAAATAAACCGAACCGAAATATTTTTCCCTTTAATGTGATACACTTGACTTCGCGTAGGTAGACCAAATATTAACTGAGATTTAATGTACGACCAATCTAAGTAGGTAGGTATTTTGTCTGCGTCATTCGCAAAAGTCCAACTACAACTTTGGTATACTACAATTCTTCTATACCGCCCATGTACAAACCAGTTTCGTTACTAAACATTTTTTGATCCTAACTAAAACAAAATAAAAACATTCCAATCCAATCCAATATCTACCGCTGAGCAACGCGACGCGCCGCGCGCCCAGAAAACCCACTTTGGTGCTCCACTCTTCCACAATGGTTTTGTTGTTAGTTGTTTTTTGTTGTATTTTCTTTATTTGTGATATTAGGTAGGTACGGGAACTATAAAGGGTCTGTTAAGGTTTCATTATTTAAATGGTGAAGAAAATTTTAAATTTTAATTCTAATTTTAATCTTAAATCAAAAATTACTTTTTTTTTAAATTGAAAAAATAAAAACACTCATTTTAATTATTAAATAGCTTTAAAAGTATTCAATTCAAGGTATGCCCAAAACTTCATAATGGAGTCAACTAATCACTCATAGTCATAACTTATGAGAATTTTTAAAAACTAAGTAAGATACAAAAATGATTTAAATTTTAACTAAAGGACAAAGATTTGTACTTTGCATAAATATCCTAGATTTTATTGTTAAGAGATATTTTGATTTAAAGTTAGTTCTAAAACCCTTGTTTTTTGGCATTTTTTTTCTTTTTAAACCTAATGTGATAGAAAAATTTTAAGGCAATATTAGAATTAATGACATAAAATTAATGGTATAAAAAAGCATTGTTTAGTTTGTGCTCCCAAAAAAAACGTAATTTAGACTTTAGAAAAATTGTAAAAGGGGAAACGAATTGTATCATAAGAAACATTCGATGAAAAAACAAATATTTGAACTAGAAAACATATTACCGTATGTTTTACTTTCTTTATTCGGTACAACGCTTTATATTCAGTATATTTTGTATTTTTTATGAAATATTACCAACCCCCCCCCCCCTTTTGGGATTTTTTTTTATAATTAACGGACACTCAAGGGGTTATTAATACCCTTAACATGCTTAAAGTTTAAACACAGTTCGAGCTTTAGGAAAATAGGGAAGGAGATACCGGTGCACATTGGTCATAAAGTTTTGAATATCAAAATGATAGGGAAATAAAGAGCTGGATAAAGCATTCCACATTCTCAATGTGCGGTTTAAAAAAGAATCTCTATATTTGACAGTACGTCCGAAATTGAGCTCAAGGTTAAACTGATGTGCATTAATAGAAGTACGAGTATTACGGCTGAATTGTTTGAAGGGGGTGGGGGGGGGGGGTTTAATTCAACTAACTAATTTGACAAAACACTGTTTATTGAAATACCGGTAGAACAACGAAAGGCATGATACATTGTGGCGGTTTTTCGAGTGACGTAATTGTTTTGGTTATAGTTCTATCACCTATCATTTTCAAAGCTCTTTTTTGGATCCTGTCCAAAATACTTAAAATTGTTTTAGACGCATTTGCCCAAATATACGAGTTATATTTAAATTTTGGACGAATGAAGGCTTTGTAGATTACTGCTAGATGAGAAGGGGTGACAAATTTCTTGCATTTTTCAGTGAATTCCTAAGCACCTAGCAGCATTTTTGGCAATATCGAATATGTGATACACATACCGATTACTGAAAGTTAATTAGTTTTCTAGATGCAAGTGCCACTCGTGGATAGCGGCATGGGGGGCTGTGTTACGCTTTAATGACAGGAGACAGCATTGAGTTTTCGAAGCATTAAATTCTACACGGTTTTTGATTCCCCATTGAATAATGCTGTCAAGATCAGAAATTAATGAGGTTATTGTATGCTGCCGTTGAAGTTCCACAACCGAAGGACAAGGATGTGAATCTAGAAACGAATATGAAAAACTGAGAGTACTGTCGCCAGCGGAACAGTTTAATGGATTAGAAGTAACTGACAAAAGATCATTTATGAATATAAGGAAGAGAGTCGGAGACAAAACGGAGCCCTGGGGAACACCAGCATTTATTTTATGAATATCAGACTTGAAACCATCCAATACAACTTTGTGTTGAACGGCCAAAAGCATGCATTTTCGATAAGTTGTCTGGAGTTGATTATGTTCAATTGAAGATGTTTTTTCTGAGGGATGAGATTATGTAAAAAAAAAATCGGTCTCTAGAAATTATGATAGACCTTAATGGCTATTTTTTTTTTAAGGGTAACAAAGAAAAACCAATGGTACACTAAAGCGTATACGTAATTTTGTAATTTTATCAATTTTCTGTTTTATATATGCCTTTGTCAACACAGAAATGAACTGATAATATAAAACAAATTTGAAGGGTAAAGAGTTGAAAGCCCTTCAAAAACGATAATATGGAACTCAAAATCATTGAATAATAATTGCTGCGGCCGGCGCGGCGCACAGTGGTTCGGTTTGTATGGGAGAGTGGAAAAAAGTCTGTAAAATCTGAACGGTTCAATACGGATTAAAATGAAATTTGGCAAACATGTTTAGATTAGTCTTTTACATATTTGGTCAAAATTTGGTTGAAAAAAAAATTTCGTTTTTCTAAAATTTGAGGGTTTTTGATTTTTGTATGGGAGAGCGGAATAAAATTTGTAAAATCTGAACTATTGAACGAATTTTAATGAAATTGGAAACACAAGTTAAGATTAGTCTTATACATGCTTGGTCAAAATTTGGTTAAGAAAAAATTATTAGAAAAAAAGTTATTGACATTTTTCTAAAATTTGAGGCTTTTGATGTTATATTTAAATAAAAGTTTTTTTAGTAAATACTTAACTTTTTATTTTGAACAAAATAGTATTACTAAATATGTATATTATAAAATTAAATAAATAAATAGATAAATACATACAAAAAATAACTCAATACTGTCTTTTTTTAAATTAATCCTTTATATATATAGATTTAAGTAAGAGATTTTATTCTAATAAGCCAGGTAATAAAAAATTACGCAATACACAATAAAAACAAAGCAATAAAACTCTAAAAACAATACCCTTTTTATTTCTACCTGCCTTACTTTTAGTGAAAAATTAAAAAAATAAAGGACTATCCCTAATCCTTTTCTTTATTTTTTTTAAGCTCTATCATATAATTCAAAATATCATAAAACTATATTGCTTTTCGTGTGTTGTTTCCAAGAAAATTGAGTTCAAAGTTGAAAAAATTTTCCGGGCAGAAATAAATGGTTTCGCAAAAATCGAAAACTCTCAGACCTGTGTCAATGTATTAATTTGGTTTTATTTTTAAAATAAAGTTTGACATTTTTTCTTAAAATAATGGGCTTAAATAGTTCATTCTGACAATTAATAACGAAGAAATCAAACTTTTTGGCAAACACCACCGTCAAAACGCAGTTTTTTGAAATCCGATTCAGTGAAACATTTTTGATCATAACTTCCACATCTGCAAGTATCTGCAGCTGATTTTTTCTGTGCTTTAACATGAATGTATGGAGCATATGCTGGCATACTTACTTTCTTGGTATCTTTTGGACCTATTTTTAAAAATCAAAAAGTTTAAAAAACGCATTTTTTCCTAGTACTAAAGCTTCAGACTACTTATAGAAGGTATCTTTTATAAATAATCAAATTTTTTTTTAGATAATCGAAAATAGACCAATTCAATTATTTAGGAAGCTATAGAATTTATTTAAAGGAACTTCGGAAAAAAACATCTCAAAATTTGTTGAAAATACGGTTCGCGATTTGAGTAAAATTATTTTTCAACTTTGAGGGCTTGTAAATCAGAACATACAATATATATGTTAAAAAATACTTTTGAATCATACGCTCGGGTTATCTAAGAGTACTTAAACATAAAGTTTAAAAGGATAGATATGACTTTTTAAAAAGACTTTTTTCCGCTCTCGCACGACTGTGCGGCGCGGCGCACAGTGGAACGAATGTATGGGCAAAACGGCAAAATTAATACCTCTTGTATAAATGGTTCGAACTTAGTTATTATGTATGTAATCAACTAGTGCATTGAATATCTACGTTATGAACTAAAAAACACATACAAAAATCAGTGATAAGTGCAACGCACAGCTTAATTCGACAAAAAAGAGTTGAGCAGCAAACTTTTTTTTTTAAATTCAAACTTTATTTTCATAATCTTGTTCATGTTTTTCAAGTCATATTTTTAAATTTAGCTATCGATTTTGTTATTAAAAACAATTCAAACATGATGTGATTACTATGTTATATAAAAAATAAATGATAATGAAGAAATTTAAAATATAAATGATAATAAAGAAATAATTAATGAATCAATCGGTATCGCTCTCTGATGCCCACACATTATCGTCCAAGTTATTGCTGACTAGATATTGATCAATATCTGCATCGATTCTAGGTAAATGTGAGCTATTTGAACGTAAATTTGAAGTGAGTGGGTCTGAAGTAATTAATAAATGATTTATTAAATCAGTCATCGCACTTGTTCTAGAGCACTTTCGAATCCGATCTAGCCTGGCCTTCCAAGTTTCCTTGTGTCTGGCTTCTAATGCTTCTTCCGAAAGAACACTAATAGGCAAATGAAAAAAAAAAATAATGTCTTTAGTATGAACCAGAAGCTTATGGACAGTGCTAGGCATATAAAACCAGCTCTATTTTGAAAGGTACGTTTCTTCCAAGAGTTTCACGAATCTTTCCAAATTAAATTCACAACCAGTTGCAATGGCCCTCAATATGAATTCGAAATTCCGTATGAGCTCCAAAGCACAAAAGCAGTTACAAATAGGAAGCTATCTGTATTCTCACTATTAGCAAATGTTTGTTTATAGTTTCTGTGTCCAAGCTACCATCAAAACCCCATTTGCATATGAGCTCGAACGAAGTGCTCATTATTCGGTGAAGATGATAATTTCTCTTTATTAATTTCGACTACGCTTTTAGAGGTTTTATTTAGTAAGGATCGAAGATTGACTTCAGCAACTGTTTCTGAAACAAGATCAATTTCGGGTAGTATTTCTGCTTTATATTTTTTTAAGTTTGTAATAACTTGGTAAACAATCTTTGTGGATGTCGTTGCTAACTGAAAGCAGAGGAGCGTACTTTCTCTTAGACAAATCCAAGTCAATGTACAAAGCTAGGTTTTGCTTTAGGGTCAAAGTTTTTTCCGATTTTTTGAGGAGAATATGAGAATCGGATCGAGATCTTAGCAGCACAGCTAAGCTAATCTGTGCTGTGTTGCGATGTAAGTTCTTGAACCCGCCGTTTTTTTGTGCGTTCGCTACATTCTTCAAAACTTTTTGAAGGTCTGTCTGTACTTGTTCTACCTTGTACACTAGGCAATTTGGCACTTAAAGGCAAATCAAGGCTAAGCCATCGTTCATTAATTTCCATGAACGTGTCACGTTTTCTTTGACAATTTTCCCACTTTTGCCTCAATTTTAGGCAATAATATTTAGAAACTTTTTTAATTTCAAGTTCTAGTTCTTTATTTAGATCTTCTAGCCCCAGTAATACACAAATTTTTGCAACAACACTTATTAATTTCTTCGACTTGTCATTCTCGATCCAACTTTGCAACAAGTCACCATTTTTGATTGATGGAGTTGAGCCTACAAAAATGGCAATAATTAAAAAAACGCAAATTTGCGCAAAAATTCCTTTCGGATTTAGAATATACACACATAGACCAACTTAAAACAGCACAAATCTCAAGGGGGCTTTTTGGGGTATTTTAGAAAACTCTACTTCAACACGAAATTCACCTTTTAACACGAAAATCTAATAAGACCTTCACTTCAGAGACAATATTACTAAAACCATGAAACAAATATAATTTCTTACTGCAGAATATGGTTTCCCATACCTTGATTACTATTATTTTCCATTTTATCCAAATTAATTATGAGCACAATTTAGTTAGAGACGAATTTAAATTATATAAAAAAACACTCGTTCTTACTGCCTGCGAAAAATATTCCACTTGTCACTGTTTAACGCCCTATAACTTTTGCACGTGTTGATAAATTAAAATAATTTAAATGCAGTTATGACGTATAAATATATATATTAACATATCAATCACTCAAAAGTCCCGCAAAAATATTCAAAATTTGTATTTATTGCTATGGGTCGTCCCACTGTGCGGCGGCGCGGCGCATGGTTTATATGGGAGGAGCGGTCAAAATTAAATGTTTTATTTCAAACGACAAATAATACAAACCAAATATAAAATAACATGTTATTTTAATTTTCTAACGGCGTTTTTTTTTAAATATCGTCTTTGAAACCAAAAAAAAAGAGGCTGGGATGCGACCCACACTGATAACTTCCCATCCCGTCTATCGATTTGTCTTGCTTAAAAGTTTGTCTAAATGTATCAATTCTTACCAAATTTGCGTTCTATTTTTTGTAGATTTTATTTTGTGAAAAAACGGACTGTTGGATTTTTATAAAAAAATTATTGAATATAAAAAACAATATTTTCTGTTAAATAAAATAAGTTTGAAGCCAATATTTTTAATTTTTTAAAAGCTATTTGAGCCGAAAATCAATTTTTACCAACTTTTATTAATTTTTTTGTTTAGGTTTTTATTTTATGTAAAAAAACTGTCAATTCGGTTTTTCTCAAAATTTTTCCTAATGTTGAAAACAATATTTCTTATAAGTTAAAAATAGTTAGAAGCCATAATCTCAAATTTTTGAAAAGATATTTAAGTCGAAAATCAATTTTTACCAACTTTTGTTAATTTTTTTTTCGGTTTTTAATTTTTTGTAAAAAAAACTGTCAATTCTATTTTTTTCAAAATTTTACTGAATGTTGAAAACAATATTTTTTGAAAGATAAAAGTAGTTTAAAGCCAATATCTCAAAGTCTTGAAAAGATATTTGAGTCAAAACTTAATTTTTACCAACTTTTTTTTATTTTTTTTTAGGTTATTATTTTTTGTAAAAAAAAACTGTCAATTCGATTTTTCTCAAAATTTTATCAGATGTCAAAAACATTATTCTTCGTTGCACAAAATTGTTTTGGAGATGAAATCATATTTTAGTCGTAATATTTTCGAAGTGACAAATTTTTTTTTCAGTTTTTTTGATTTATAAAAAAAACCGTTAATTGAATTTTTTTCCAAAGTTTTGTATCACGTTACAATATATAACATAAAATTTAATTCAAGTCTCTAGCGTCATTGGTTCATGAGATATTTAGGGTTAACCAAAATTTTCACCTTTTTTTTAAACTGCTATGGTAAAAAAACCACCCACGCAATTTTCTTGAGAGCCCTTTCTGCATCTTTCTGCCTTATTATCTGTATAACAAAATTTATTTGAAGTCGATATCTCTTCTAGTTCTTGAGCTATGGACGACGAAAAAAACGTCGCGAACGGACGGACGTACGGACATACGCACGTACGTACACACGCACGCACAGACATCTTTCTAAAAATCTTTTACTTCGACTCTAGGGACCTTGAAACGTCGAGAAATTTCAAAATTTTCAATTTGACAAATCGTAACCATTACAATAACTTACTATGGGAAGTTAAAAACCACTTTCCCACACTCAAAAAAAAATATTTTTTTTTTGTCGGCCGAACGCTGAAATATAATTTTTCTTCCTTTAATCCTTATTTTTGTTTTGAGATAAAGTGAAAAAATAAGTATTTTTATATATTCCGTTATATTTTTCAAGTAAGGAATTGAAACTAGATTGTAATCTCTTAGTGAAATTTTGGGGCCCTCAAAAGGGCCAATTTGGGAAAATCTGAAGTGAAGCTTATCAGATTAACAAATCTACAACCTCTTTGGGTAAGCTTGATTTATTGCTTTTTTTCAAGGACACGAGTGTTTGACAAAAGCAGGTCTAAGGAAAGCAACAACCTATTTATTAAATCGGTGTTGGTCGCAATTCTTGATATTTTTCGGGTGTTTTTTTATTCTTTTTTTTTTAATTAGTGTAGATTTTGTCTACATACCTTATGTACTTAAGCAGGCATTGGATACCAAGGATATTCATTAACAATTTCTTTGGCAGTTTCCAAGGAGTACTTTTCAATAATGCATCGATGTTGATAGCAAAGCAAGAAGCTATAGTTTTCAAAATCACAGCACATCTCTCCAAAATTGACTTTTCCGGTAATATCTGATGAAAGCGAAGGGTTTGCAAAAAACCTTCGAGCAGTGTTTGCATCATCCACCCTGTTTTGGTTTATCAATAATAAGGCCGTTTTTTTCCCTGAATTCATTTTGAATTCGCTTTTTCTGCCTTTCGAAGAGAGGTTTTTCATCTGGACCTGTTCGCCATTTTTTGAATTCAGTACGAATGTATAATGGAGATATGCCGAAATCCAAGCTGTCTGCGTAAATTGTTTTTTTCAAGGAACCTTGAATGTCGTTCATTGTAGACGGTTTGGCTCCACACATATAGCATACCTGTTGTGATAGATTGTCTGTCAAAGTGTTGCAAACCTTTCCATAAGCTTAAATACATGATGCACAAACACCTTGGTATCGAGAGATGCAACAAAAGTGCGTGACAATTTACTCATTTGATCTTGAATGTACAACTGCTCATCTCTGCACAACTCTACTGTTTCCTTTTTCAGCTGGAAACGCACTGGTCTGCAATATCTTGTGGATCCTGGTCGGGGATTCTGCCATAGAATTTGTTTGTCGTCATTATCCTTCTTGAAAAGTTGAAGGGGGACATATGACTTAATGAACATTTCACTATCGCTAAATTCCCCCATTATTCGCTGCTTGTTCTTTGACTGTCCACTACTGCCATCAAAACCCCACTTTCCAATTAGCACGAGCCTCCTTCAAGATTACTATTGCCCTCTCCAAGCGATTCAACTATCCGTTTTGCAGTGTGGTCTAAAAAGACCTTGAAGAGAAATTTCAGCTGATGAATCGCATGTTTTCATTTCCTTCGGATCCGGATAACATTCGTTTTTTGACTTAAGCACCTTTCCATACGATGGGAATACATCCTCATCCGTCCTTTTATTGACGAAACTTCGAATGATTTGGTGCTGCTTTTTGGAAAGCTTAGCTTAAACCAGTATTGCCAGAGCATCACTGACGTTAAGTAATTTTTTATGTGTTGCCTTACAATTTTGTAAAGTAGAAGCTATATTTGGATCAATTGAAGCAATACTTGCAATGCGTCTCCTTTTTGTACGGGATGAACTTTCAAGAAAGCTTTTTTTTGGTTTACCTTGTTGAATTCTACTGGAACATGGATAATTATTTTTGGGCCTGAAATCTTTAGTGGCGTTTAGCCAATCTTTATTCTTAGTTAAGAAATAACAGTCATTTCTTGAAGCCTTGTGCCATATCTCTATTTGTAAATCACCTCTATTTTTAAATCACCAAAAACCGCAAATTTAAACTTTGCCGAAATTGAAAAATCACCCAACTTGCACGATTGATCTCACCATAAAGAAAACAATTTAAAGAAAAAACTAGTTTGGGATTAAAATGTTCTGTTATTATAGATAACATTTTCAAAAAAAAAAAGCAAACAACTTTGGCCTTGAATTTTCGACTTTTGGCCTACTAGGTGAACCACTGTGCGGCGGCGGCCCTGATATTGTTTTTCCATGTAAATGTTATGTTTTCATCTTTTCAATGATGATTTTTTTAATATCAAAACATAGATTCGTATTGAAAAACCCTTTTCTTGTCCTTTTAAAAGCAATCAGACTTCAAAGCCAAACATAGTGGCTTTTTTACAGCGGGAAATGATGTCTGATGGAGAAGATAACTCATTAAATTCAACGATGGTTGAAGCAACAACATGGACAGCGATGATGAACGAATTCCGCAAAATGTTGAAAGAGGAAATGAAAGACACCATTAAGAAAGTAGAACAAAACTCTGAGGATATTGATCAGCTTAAAAAGCAAAACGAATCCCTAAAAGAAGAGATAAGAACTTTCAAGGAGTATAAGACAGCAAACGAAAAGAAAACCGAAATTTTTGATAAACATATACGGAAAAATCAGTAGTAGTAGACATTCTGAAAAATACTAGGAAACTAGCTAATACAAACTACGGTATTAAACGAGATTTGACATTAATGGCATTGTATGTAAACTGTAACAGATGGGAAGAAGACTTCCGCTCTTTTGGTAGATGTCTTGAAGATGGCTACATTACGAACTGCATTGCCTTAGGGGATTTCAACGCCAGAGTAGGAGAAAGCCAAAAAATCTCATATGAAATCGCTGCACTTAACAGCCAGTTGTCAATAGAAAGGAAATCAAAGGACAAGGTAACAAACAGCAAAGGACGAAGGCTATTAGAAATTTGTGAGGATTTCGGGATGGTTATTCTGAACGGACTTATCCAGGATGATGCGGATGGAAATTTCACCTACATTGACTCAAATGGCTCTTCAACAATTGATCTTTGTATTGCAAATTATAATATGCTACCGCATATACAAAGTTTTAAGGTAGAGGCTCAGATAAACTCGGATCATATTCCAATCGAACTTGTTTTGGAGCAGAACTACAATAGGGAACAAGTTACAGAGCTCAAGTTACTACCCAAACTTATATGGAATGATCAGTCGGAGGATTTATACAAAGAAAAGTTTCATGAGGCCATAGCTGCATTACAAGACCGAGAGGAGTGGACTGCTAAAAACATCATTGATGTCATAAAATCAGTGGCAGGAAACCAGCGACACACAGAAAGAGTAGAAGGTAAGAAGAAATGGTATAATGAAAAGTGCGAAAAAGCAAGAAAAAAGTCCTTCTATTGGTTAAAAAAAACTGAGGAAAAATGCGTCATAAAGTATTAAAGAAATCTATCTTCGAACAAATAAAGCTTACAAGAATCTTTGTAAAAACACAAAAAAAAAAGAGTACTACAAATCGATTGGCGCAAAACTGAAAGAGGTGAAGACGTCTAAGGACTGGTGGAGTTTAGCAAAAGAGCTGAAAACAACTGTATTTGAGAAAGGAAATGCTTTGACTAGTGCAGACTTTAAAGAATATTTCTTGGTGCTACTTAACCCACGCATGCCTCCAGTGCATATCGAAAGCATGCCTCAAAATCTTGCTGTTCCTCTTCTCGACAACCCCATCACGGTCAACGAATTAAATTAATTTTTTCAAAATACAAAAAGGAATAAAGCGCCAGGACAAGACCGAGTGCCATATGAGTTCCTTACCAAAGCCCCACAATCAGCAATAAATATAATAGCTAAACTTTTCAATCGAATGCTTGAATGTGGAAAAGTGGAATCAGATTTCAAAAAAAACTATTATTTTCCCAATTTACAAAAAAGGTGATCAGAACATCGTCCAAAATTATAGAGGGATATCGTTTATGGACACTATTGCAAAAAGCTTTGCCGGAGTTCTATTAACAAGACTACAGCAATGAGAAAAGGAATATAGTATCCTAAATGAGTTCCAAGCTGGATTTCGAGAAGGCTATAGCACTGCTGATAATCTGTTTAACCTCTTCAATATCATAAAACTTCAAATGAATGACAACAAGAAAGTTTACTGTTTCTTCATTGACTTTAAAGCGGCGTTTAACTATATCGACCGAAGAGCACTTTTATACAAACTGCAAATCTTAGGGATTTCTGAGAAACTCATCCGAATTATAAGAGATCTGTATGATAAAACAACAGCTGCGGTATGGGATGGGGAACAATTGTCAGACTGGTTTGAAACAACGATGGGTGTTAAACAAGGTTGCTTGCTGAGTCCACTATTTTTCGCGCTCTATATAAATGATATCCATGAGTTCATAGGAGGGGATATTTCGCTGAATGGAATGCAAATTCGATTGCTAATGTATGCGGATGACATTGTGCTAATAGCTGATAAGCCATACATACTACAAGGCATGATAAATAAGATGGCAGAATACTGTCAACGGTGGAATCTTGTAATAAACCTGGAGAAATCGAAAGTGATGGTATTTAGAAAAAGAGGTGGTAGACTTAGCCAACAAGAAAATTGGAAGCTCAATGGAGCAACCATCGAAGTTGTTAGCAAATACAAGTACCTTGGTATATGGCTAACTTCCGGACTAAGCCTAAAGGAGCACTTCAAAGAACGATCTAAACAAGCTAGACAGAACTTATATTTTACGTGGAATCGGTTTATCACTAATAAAGATGTCAAATTAACTTCTAAGATCGATATCTTCAACGCGGTTACCAGGGCTATTCTCGGTTATGGAGCACAAGTATTGGGTGACTTACAACATGATGAAGTGGAAAAGATGCAAAGATACTTCTACAAAAAAGTACTGGGTCTGCCAAGTGTGACGCCTAACTATGTCTTGAACCTTGAATGCCGGTTGAAACCTGTCTTTGAGTACACGATGAGATGTCATATGTACTATGTGGGAAAAGTTCTCAGTGCTTACGCAAATAACAGGTTACCAAAATTTTTAGCCCAGCTGATAATTGAAAAGAAGATTTTCTGGTTTAGGAGTTGGGAAAATGGCCTCAATCGGGAAGATATAGAACAGTTGGATGAGATAGTGACCAACAAAACTCTGTTTAAGCTGGTTGTGGATGGCGTGGCAGTTAAAATAATCGAGCGCGAGCACTTAGAGTCTCTGCAAAGAGCACAACAAACGAGAACACACAGCTTATACCATTTGCTTGATAACACTGCTGGTGAAGTTTACGTCTCGGATGACTGGGATGTCTCCAAAATTTGCTGGATATTGAAAGCAAGAGCAGGGCTCATTATATGCTCAATGGAACACGAAGGACAGAAACTGAAAATCTAAACTGTACTCTCTGCAATTCAAACGAAGAAGAGACCCTTGCACATTTTGTAGGAACTTGACCAATTTTAAGAAGTATTCGCCAAGAGACATTAGGAAGTGGTTCACTTGATATGAACAATATAATAGATTTCTTAAATGGAATAAAGGATTGGAACTGCATCATCAAATACTTACAAATAGCACTGAATTATCGCCAACAACTCATTAATGAATTTAACAACTAGAAATTAAAACGTATCTTAATTATATTTTTGCCTTAAAAATAATTATAAATCTAGGGAAGTTTTTAGAAATTGTATTGATTGCGACAGACGACAAAAGTCATTGTTGAACCTTTTTGTTTAAAGAAATAATAACATTTGTTAAATTATTACTAATTCTATAAGAACTGAATCAAATCATAAAAATATAAGAAACAATTTAATGTATGGATAAAGTGAAATAAACAACGTTACTTACTTACTTACTTACTTACTAGTGGCTTTTTTGTCAAAGAAGAGCAATGAAATACCAATGGTACATTGAGGCGTATACGTAATATTGTTTTAATTTTAATTAATTTTGAACTAATTAGTTTGTTGTTTTCGTTCAATGATTTCATATTAAAACAAAAAGCTCATTTAAAATATACAATTTTCTATCAATGGGATTTACCATTTCGGTTTTGAAGCAGTATTGAATCAAATACGCATTCGGCACCAGCATGTAACCTTTTATCGATGCATTGCCATGTTTTCTGTGCTTCTTTTGCGAAAAAATCGAACTGTTTCGAAAAAGACACGAATATTTAGTCGGTCAAACACTGCGGCACACCTGGATGTTGGCCTCGCAAGTTAAGAGGATGAATGAAGATAACGATTACGATGGGTCTGTTAAGACTTATCACAGAATGTTTGAAAACTTTTTGCTATTCTTTGTTTTAGAAAAATGTTCGAAAGTATGTCTATGTGGGGTCGTGTGGACAAGTTTTTGGAGAGCTGTAGTGTTTCAACTTTTAGAGCTTACTATTGAATCATGTTTTTACACTTTGCGGAAAGATAACTAAAAATGTTCTTAACCTATTTTCTTAAACCAGATTTTATTCAGCATGAAAAACTACTCTATGGGAACAACGGATTTTAAAAATTTTGATTTTTTCTACCTTTTTTATCAACAAATCATTTTAAAAAAGGAATTTTTTAATAATTTTTGGTCTTAATAAAAGAATTTAAAAATTTGTACAAAATTAGCTTTTAGTTGAAAATAACGACTGCTATAGTTACCGAAATTAGACTCCGACCGTGCCGAGACGACATTTGAAATTTTTCGGATGTATTTTTCTTGTTAATAAAGTCTAAAATATCACTAAAACATATCTTAAAGTTATTATGTCTCCGATATTTCTTTTTGTAACAATAAATAACGCTTTTTGTCGGGCTCTTGAGCGGACTGTCTCTTTAAACAAGCCATTCGCTGAAAAATATATTTATTTAAAAAATAGTAAGGAAACACACAGCATTGTCTGTGATTATTATTAATTAAGAAGTCCAAGGTCAATCGTATCTTGTACAGATTTAAAGTTAATTTTTGAAGTGCAGCCTCAGAAATGCAAAGTTTTGATACATAAAAGGGCTACAAAGTCTGCCATAAGATTAAGAACCCTTTGCAGTAGCAACATTGTTAATATTAATCTGTAACACTTGTTATGATAATTTAATTTGTATCAATTTATAAACACTATTGGAACTTGCCTTACTTAATAGGAATCTCAAAATCTATTAACTCCAAAAACGTCTTTAAATTTGTCACGATCCAGTCCCTTTGGAGAACCTTTCAAAGGAAAAGAAGGATTAGATCCTCCCTAAGAAGTTCTGCTGAATTATTCTTAAAATTTAAAAAATTACCAACAATATTTTCATATAATGAAATTGTTTGATTTCGAAATTATTTTTTTGTTAACGAGATTTTTAGTTGAAAACCAATTTCAGTAGTAGCATTATATTTTTATAAAAAATGTACTGAAAGTCGAAAACAATATTTTCTGTGAGATAAAATAAGTTTGAAGACAATATTTTTAATTTTTGAAAAGATATTTGAATCGAAAGAAAATTTTACTAAGTTTTAGTATTGTTTTTTTAGGTTTTTATTTTTTGTAAAAAAAAAAACTGTCAATTCGATTTTTCTCAAAATTTTACCAAATATTGAAAACAATATTGCTTATAATAAAAAATTAGTTTAAAGCCAATATCTTAAAGTCTTGAAAAGAAATTTTAAGTCGAAAATCAATTTTTACCAATTTTTCTTAATTTTTGTTTAGTTTTTTTTTTTTATTTTTTTGTAAAAAGAACTGTCAATTCGATTTTTCTCAAAATTTTACTGAATGTTGACAACGATATTTTTTGAAAGATAAAATTCTTAAAGTCTTGAAAAGATATTTGAGTTGAAAGTCAATTTTTACCAACATTTAGTAATGTTTTTTCAGGTTTTTATTTTTGGGTAAAAAACTGTCAATTCGGTTTTTCTCAAAATGTTGACAACAATATTTTTTAAAATATAAAATTAGTTTAAGGCCAATTTCTCAAATTTTTGAAAAGATATTTAAGTCGAAAATCAACTTTTACAAACTTCGAATAATGTTCTTTATAGGTTTTTATTTTTTATAAAAAAAAAACTATCAATTCGATTTTTCTCAAAATTTTACCAGATGTTAAAAACAATATTTTTCGTTGCACAAAATTGTTTTGGATATAAAATCGTTTTTTGTTCGTGAATTTTTCGAGTTAAATAATATTTTTTTCAGTTTTTTTTTATTTATAAAAAAACCGTTAATTGGATTTTTTTCCAAAAATATATTTATTTGGTATCACGTTAAAATATATAATATAAAATTTAATTCAAGTCTCTAGCGTTATTTATATATATTTATATTTATATTTGGGGTTAACCAAGATTTTTACCTTTTTTTTTAAACTGTTATGGTTAAAAAAAAAACCACCCACGCAATGTTCTTGAGAGCCCTTTCTGCATCTTTCATCTTTATTATCTGTATAACAAAATTTATTTGAAGTCGATATCTCTTCTGGTTCTTGAGCTATGGACGACGAAAAAACGTCGCGAACGTACGTACACACACATGCACATACATCTTTCTAAAAATCTTTTGTTTCGACTCTAGGGACCTTGCAACGTCGAGAAATGTCAACATTTTCAATTTGACAAAGTGGACCCATTACAAAAACTTCCTATGGGAAGTTAATAATGCTTAGATAAAAAAAAAAATATTCTTTGGGGACTTTTTGACGTTACATTCAAGTTAATTGTTCAATTATATCCCACTTCTGATCTTTTGTAGAAATTTGGCTTCACAACCAGGCCTAACCACAACCAGTAGTACAAAGGTGAAAAGCAAGTTCTTGTGGCCATTTAGTGGACCTTATTTTCTCTATATACATAACTACATCTCTACACTCTACACAACAAAATGAAAAATAGTTTTTTTTTTGTTTTATTTATTTTTTCATTGTTGTTGTTGCTGAGAGAGAGAATTAGATACAACAACTACTAAGAGATTTTGTGTTGGCGCAAGTCGCCGACGACGACGACGATAACAACAACAACGACAACGTTTTTGTATAGCGCTAGGCTAGTTTTTCTTTTAGCTAAAGATACTTAGCTATTCTGGCGCTGCTGTTATGGCCAGGCTACTTCGGGAAAAACTTGGTGGTATTTCCATTGACTGACCAACCAGTAGATTTGGTACGACGCGACGCTACGACGAGTATATAAAAGACACTCTTTATGCCCACTGACAGTTTATTATGTTTAGTTTGGTGTTGTTGTTTTTATGTGCGTTTGTTGCTGTTATTGATAGTTATTTGTTTTTGTTTTGCTGTCGTGGTCAATGCTCAAATAGAAAGTACCTACCTACCTATCTAACTTAACTAACTATTGTACAATATACAATATCTTTGAAGTGTAAGATTGTGGACAACAACAGCACCAGCCACACTATGCGCGCGAGTAGGTCATCCCCCTTTTTTTTAAATGCAACCTGCTTAGTATAGCGCAAATTATGTTGAAGAAGTATTTTAATTTGTGCTACTTATTGTAATTTATTGTGTAGAGTGTAGAGTAGTTAGTATATTTGTATATTTATAGATACTTTTATGGTTAATTAGATTGCAATTACAATGGGTATAATTTTTATGTAATTTATTAGTTTTTACTTGCAGAGTCTGGATGTGGGAAAATGATAGTTTTCAACTTGCTAAATAGATAATCGTTGTTTATTAATGAAGAAATGATGACAAAAAAGGTTTAATACACGTTCTATTGTACTCTAAAAAGTACTTAAAACGAAGGCCATAGGAAGGTTGAAGTTGACATGAATACCTAAGTAAAGAGCATAACAAGCACACAAAAATGGTTTTGTAAGTCATTTTAAGTATAGAGGCTGATGAATCAGATTTCTTAAAATTCCATCCACTTATATCCATCATCATCAATAATTGTAAACAGACCAAAAATTTAACCTACATACATAAAATATTCATTTGTTAAAGTTTATTCTCCGTCTTTTTGTATTTGGAAGGAACTTTGTCGCGTTTCTTAAGATCTCCAACTATGGTCAACAGCAAAAATAACAAACGAAGTCATAATATTCAAAGTAAACATAAACTAAGCCAATCAATGGCTTAAAATATATGTATGACACATCATTTCTATAGAAATGTCACCACGTCATAGTCATTTCTTGAGTAAGCTGCTAACTTCATAACCCACAAGTTCAAAAAAAAAAACACCATTCTTTGAGAATTTCATGGTAACCTAATTTGACAGATGGGAAATTAATATAAAAAAAAACCTTTTTATTGTATATTTTTGGTATGGGTTTTGAGTTTTTTAAAACTTGAGTTGTATTTGTCTTTAATTTACGAGTATGTTCATAAAATGATTTACATTTATTTCTTGGAAGAAAGCTTCTATAAAAATTATTCATTGTAACAGAGCTGTGCAGAAATATCATTTCGAAAATTCTATCTATTGAAATTGAAGTTTTAGAATTTTGTTGTTACTTAAAAAACATTTCTTTTATCGCAAAATGCTACAGCTATTTTTTCCAATAAGATGTGTAATTCTGATATTAATAATAACGAGTATTGTTTCTTTAGAGAAATCAATAGATTGTTATTTCATTGCAAAGCTTCCTAACTATGCTCTTGATAGTTCAAAACGATATAAGGCCACAACGGCTAATGGTCATAATTTTGTATCAAAGTTTTTTATGACCAATTCGTACATTTACGGCAGAGTTTCCTAGATAACTTCATTTCATTTTTAAGATTTGGAAAAAAAGCTTAAGGTGTTAAATTACAAGATTTCGGTACTTAATTGTAATCACCTTGTCGTCGGAGTTAAAAAAAAAAACACGGTAAGGAAACTTTTCCAGCAAATTGCGATTGTTTCACATAGATATAAACATCGTCCACACCAAATCTGAATGATTTTGAATGGCTTAAGTTCTTGTGTTAAAACGAACTTTAAAAGCTTTAAAACCTAAATACGCAAAATACGGTGAGAAGAACGAACGCTTTTTAATTACCGGCAGAAAGGCTTTAATAGCAATTGGTCAACTAGTGATCTCATGGTTTATCTCACCGACCAGTGAAACAAATCTTTTCAGCAATTTGGAGACAATAAGATGATTGCACGTGATATTTCAAAGGCATTTTAAAGAGTTTGCCATCAAGCTATTTTATTAAAAATGGTTCAATGATATCCACAAAATAAAAGCTGGTGTGCCAAAGGGCTCCGTTTTGTCTCCGACACTCTTCATTATTTTTATACATGATCTTTTGCCTAAAACTTCTAAACTTATTATTATTGGTTTGCTGATGACAGTACTCTCAGGTTTTCATATGCGTTTAAAGATTCACATCCACATAAACTCGTCTTATTCTGATCTTAGCAGCATTTTCCAATGGGAATGTTGTCTATTTTCGCCAAAGCGTAATCCTCCACCGATTCAACTTTCAATGGATGGTATTTGCATTGACTAGACTGTACAGCTTTCACTTTTAGGTATGTTAATCACAAACCATCTCTTCTGGATAATAATATGTAATAGTCAAGTATTTGACATCAACAACAATGCTGCTAAGAGTTTAGATTTTCTCCAACGATGCAAGAAGTTTTTTACACCTTCTGATCTGGCTATAATTTTCAAAGCTTTGATTCGTCTAAAACTCAAGAATAACTCCCATATTTGGCCTAGTGACTTAATAACGTAGTCTTTTTAATATAATTGAAAAGAGAGCTCTTAAAATGATAACCGATCGTCAATGTGAAAACCTCAACTCCAAAGATTAACGAGCAATCGATTAACCTAGGTTTCAGTCAAATCTTCGGGCTACAGCAGCAATATTCTCAGTTGTTCTTGAGCGAAGCATAATGTTCCGATTCTTCGCTATTGCTTCGTATTGCTGACCAAGAAGATGCTCAAAGACGACCTAAAAGGGCCTCAGTTAAGCGTAGTCTAACTACAAAATGTTCACCATATTTATAGTAAATTTAAATAATTTTAATACGTTGCATCATTCTATTTTTAGTAACAGCATAGTTTTTACTTGAAAAATGTCAAAAAAAGATGACAGCTTCAAGAGTGACAACTGCTTATATAGCGATATATTGAAAATAAAAACAAATTCATCAAAATTTGTTGCACATCAGTGTAGATTTAGTGCGAAAATGAAATTTATCAACTATACCAACCCATACATGTGCATAAAATGCAAATGCGATTTTAAAAATAAATAAAAACAACAACAAAAACGCACCTACATACTTAGCCCTAGGTCAGTTTTATTAGGAATTATTAATAACAGACAAAAATATAAGTATAAAAAAATAAAGAGAATTTAAGAGTACATCGCTCTGAGGCGTTTGTGTTTTGTGTGTTATGTGTTTCCTTTAAATATTATGATGAAGTTTCCAAAATTAGATTCGTGATATTTCAAAGTGTTTCGAGTAATAACTCAAATTCTCGGAGTTAGATTTTATGAGAGTGTGAGTTAAGTTTCCACATTTGAAAGATACTAATCATATACAGTTCTTTTCTTCTATACTATATTTGTATTTTTTCAAAGAAAAATAAAAGAACTTTATACAAAACATAGAAAGGTAGGTACTCTCAAAATAAATATATAAACCGAACATAATTAGATTTTAACAAGATACATTTATGTAGAAAAGTGAAAAAATATCAAATGAAAACGAAGCGAAAAAAAACCGGCCGGCAATAACGGTCGGTCGGCGGCAGCGCATCTCGCTTATGTGTGTATTAAATATATATGTATATTTATATTAGGTGGCAGGAAAAGTGTGTGCAACATGCTGGCCATAGTGCTAAATTTAGCGCTCGTCTTCGAAGTTGGTCTGGAAATGTTTTTTGTAATGATTGAGGTGACCATATTGTTTCAGATGATGATTTTACAACGCACCATATAAGTAAATATGTGCTGGTTACATTTTAATTGATGTACGGAGTGACAATTTCCTATGTATATTAAATTAGTAAAGTTGGTCTACTAGCTCAATACAAAACTATTCAATTGCTACAAACTATGAAATATGTAATGATTACAGAATCATTTTAAACTTTTAGCCTGCCAAAGTATAAAAAGGGAATAAGATGCTGAATGCAAGAAAACCCTATTGAGTGTTATGTTTCATGTATACGGAAAATATGTACTCAATACAATAATTGTGAATAAATGAATGAGCTACATTTGAATTGATGCAAACACTAAAAACTAAAAAAAATTTAAATCTTAAGCCTGCTTACAAAAAAACAAGTGAGTCATATGAAGTCTATGAGACGTATTTGTACTGTATACAGAGAATATGTATTCACAATAATGAATGAGCTACAGTCAAATTAGTAAAAGATACATACATTTTTAAGATACATATGTATATCACTGACCCAATTGCAAAAAAATTTCAATCAAAGAAATGTATGTAATGAGTACAGATAACACATAAAGTAATTTATGTAATAAGTACAGATAACACCTAAAGTATTTACTAGGTATTAAAAATTTAAAAAAATCTATAAATTACGATTGCGTTGGAATAGAGAATCGACTTCAATCTGTGTTCTCACTTTATGACAGATATTATCCAAATTTTAGATACAACTTCGTAAAAAATACAGTTTTTTGAAAAAGGAACATGCATTAACCTTAAATTTTATACTTGGCTACAAGGAAAAAACACAGCGTCTTGTAAATAATAAGTACAAAAGGATCATTGTTGAATAGAGTTTACTTTGACATATTTATGTAATTACTAGATGTCATATGCACCTAATACATGTGACAAATGCATAATCTATATATTAAACACATAGATATCATATAAAATATTTAAATATGCAGTTACTACTCAACCAAAGATAATATATGTAATAATTACATAATTATTAACTTGTATTTCAATCTTAAAAATAAAACATATTTGGTAATCATAACAGTAGAAAAATGGAAAGCAGGTTTTTTGATACATATTTATGTAATTAATACCTTTCGTATGAACCCAATACAAATATGAGCATATTTATGTGAAAATTGCATTGTCTATATAGCTAAAAAGTATTTATGCAATGAGCTCATGGAATTCTGATTAAATAAATATTTATGTACTCACTAAAGAATCAAAGATAATAATATGTAATGAGTACATAAAATATTCAATTATGGTATGTTTTATTTATTTGTATTTAAATGTTGAAAATAAAATATGTTTGGTAACCTTAACCGTAGAAAAATAGAAAAAGCATGATTGCAGTTCTACGTACAGATAGAATAAAACATATGCAAGTTGTATGAGATCGAGAATAGAAATGTAAACCATCTCATTTTCAGTTTTTCCTTTTTCATATACACATCAAGAAATAAACAATTTTTGAAAAAAGAAAATATTCATCAAAAGTCTAGAGGAGCACATAAGAAAAATGCAATGTGTGTAGTGTAATACTCGTTCGTTCGTTTACTTCCTGGTTTTTGCAAATTTAGCATATTTGTGAGTTTTGGCGTCGTTGTCGTCACCATGCGTCGCAATCGTTGAAGTCGATGATGAGGACGGCCGGCCGGCGGCGGCGTCGTCGCTCGTCGTCAAGATATGAAATTTATTTAAGTTAAGCATTTAAGTATAAATGGAATATCATCAATAACAGTTTAGCAATTGATTCGAGAGATGAAGAAAACGTGGAGGAACGGCAAAATTAAACTAATCGTCTGGAGATTCAATTGAATATGCAACATTTAGGATTGATTTTTTCCACTAGAAAAGTTACAAATTAGAATTTTAAGTTATTTTCATGGCAGAAATTGAGGGAAATTATAAAATGCACTTTAAGAAAAAACGATTTTTATTGTGGGTGGTGGAATCTTGAAAAGCAAGGAGTGTTTTATTTCTAAGAGGTTTTTTTTTCTTTTACAAGCTGACAACACTTTTAACAATTTGATTTATAAGTATAACGTTTTTTTTCCAATAGAAAACATTGAAATACCTATTAATCTCAAGTCTCATAAATCTTTAACATCTCAAGAAATTATTTTAAATAAAATTCGTCATAATTTATGGTCTTGTTCATTTGATCGGTGAAAATGATCTCAGCTTAGATCAAATTTCGGAGATTTCTGAAATTAATAAGAAGCTTTTGATTAATTGATGTTAATAAATTTCAATTTCGGTTTATCCGTTTTTTTTTTTTTTTTTTTCAAATATAATTTGATTTAAACTTACTAAGGACCCTATTGAAGAATTTATTTATTAATGCCGTCATTAGCAAACTTTCATTGGGTACCATTTAAATAAAAAGGGAACACTAAAATAAAACTTAGCTTAAAGATTGAAAGACAACTTCTTAGGAGTTTTCAATGAGGTTGGGTATTAAATGTGACATTTCTTCCATGTTAGCTTGTACAAAATGTACACTTTTAAATAACAAGTTTTACTCTTCAAGTATTGCCAATAATATGCCGGTAAAAAATACTAAAAGGTGGTTAAGAAAAACTTTTTGCAAACGTGACTCACTATTAAACTCTGAAAGTTGAAACACTACTGGTCTCCAAAAACATGTACAATCTGGTACACGAACCCACATATACCTTCGAATAGGTTTCCAAAAGAAAGAACAGCAATTCAAAAATGCTAAAAGTGTCAAAAAATGCAGATCAGTCTTAACAGATTCATTTCGACCGCTATATTCATTCCCGCTGTGCGGGACCGACTGAATATCCGTGTCTGTCCCGAAATTCTTCAAATTTTGAGCTAAAATTTTACACATATAATCTAGAATAGTTGTCTAGTCGATTTCTTGAAACGTTTTGAGGGAAATGTTCCCTTAATGATTTCTCAAAAAGATACTGAAACGATTTTTATTTTTGAATTCACTTTCAGGCTATGATTTTGGAAGTTTTGTTTGTGGATAAGGTTCGTTTAAAAATGTTGATTTTGTTTCTAGATTTTCGAAACTGTGGTAAATAATTTTCGATGTAATTTTTAAAAATCGATATAATTTAGGCAGCTAAGAAATCTGTACAACCCAAGTGTTTATTTGAGACGATTTGTTTTTTAATTAAATTCCCTTCTCGAAAGGCAAAGTGTTCTATAATAAAACTCTTATTTTAACGCATTTCAACTCTACGGGCAGAGACGCAGCCGCCGGCGCGGCGCCGAATGCTGAACAATAAGTGAAAAAGGGGAATTGATACTGGGCACTTTTGAGAGCAAAATCCTTGGGCGGATATTTATTCAATCCTGAACTGTACGAGCTGTATCAAGTTTAAGGAGCCAAAACACGCCGACTACACTTCCTCGTCTACATCAAGCGAGTGGGCAAGAACTCTCCAGCAAAGAAAATCTTCGAATCCCAGCCCCCAGAAGACCGAACCTCCTTTACAAAGACCAGGCGGTTACTGACGCAAGAGCGCTTGGTCTCGTTGCCGCCTGAATGGAGTTTACAATGAACCACTGCAAACGATGGAAGAACGCAATATCTAAGGCTGAGATCTTCAATGGAGCGGAAGCCAGATAAGTAAACAAAATAAATAAGTTTCAATCTGGCAATGCTTTTTTTGGAGTTGATCTTTCTGACAGCTGTCACGCGACCCAACTAAACAATCAATTTATTTGTAGAAAACTTTTGATGAGCGCATTATCTATTATTTGAGAGCCTGTTATTTTGAGATTTAACATCGGCAGACTACTTTTGTATCGCTTGTCTACGTAGATAAGACCGAGACGTTTGAAAATATTCAGAGCGTTATTGCTGACATAAAACTCCAATTACTGCAAAAATTGGTAAATCCTCTTCGCTGGAATTTATTCAAGATCATTTTTAAAACAATTTGGTCAACCTTTATGATTATAATAAAACTAACATCTTGGCCATAACAGTAAATGATATGGGTTTTATTTCTTCTTGAAAAACACACGTCTTAAAAAAAAACACCTTTTAGAATCTTAAGAATCTTTTAATAATCTTAAGTTCCTACAAAACTAAAAACATTTAGTTAAGGGCTCAAAAAACAAACAAAAAATGGCGGCCGGCGCTGCAGCTCGTAAAGAATTAAGGCCTAGTGACTAACAACCCTTAAGCATTCCTGTGTTTGAGAGTAATTTAAGATATGGAGGGAACCTCAATTTTACTGCCCAATCCAAACAGCTAATTGAAGGAAGCACTTTCCATAACAAGAGCTACTTTTAAGATGCAATACCTGTCGAAAAGACCTTTAGTTAGCACAAGCGGGGATTGAATCCAGACCCCTGACATGAAAGTCTTACGCACTAACCATCATTCCACGGGTACTAGAGTAAGGGATTTAGCTTATTGAAAAACAATGTTAATGGTCAAGCCTCAGCTCAATTCGGACACTATATGATTATCATCACTTTTAATATTCGACACATGTTCAATGTATAACAAACTTTTGTTTCCGCATAGTTTACTTATTTTTAACTTCGAAGGCTCAAAAAACAACAACCTAACTACTTTTCTTTTCCCACATTTAATTATAAAACAAAAAAAAACTATTTATTACAAAAATATCAATTTACAAAATTTAACAGGTAGCTACATTTTTCAGGTTTTCAAACGCCATTACGAGCAATAATTTATAAGCTTTGCTTAATTAAATTTACATAAATAGTTTCATATATTATAATATGGATATTCTACAAACCACACTAGAATCATATTAATTTTCTAAATTAAATTCGAATTTCATCACAAAAATTGATTAAAATTCTAAACCCTATGAGACGTCTAATTCATAACTTAATATGGTCTTAAACACATCATTCTACTAATACTCATTTAAAAAATAAAAAAAAAAAACACTCAAATAAAATATAAACCTATATGCAGCTATTAATATTCTCAACAGTCATTCCGTAAGTGGCGCCCAACGATGAGTGCTACAAGTCTACATATTACTCATCGGTTCATTCATCAAAATGGAAACAAAAATTATTTCATTCATTAATAACATTTTATTTTTTGATTGAACAATTTTTTAACAACATCATCACAGCACTGAACATCAGCAAGGTGAGGTAATGTTTTTTTAGTAAGCCGTTAACATGAGGCATACATTGCATCAATGTGCGTCCCGCCGCCATACACCGCGGCCACCGCAATCAGGCAGAACACCATATCATCGTTCCCTCCTCTCATCTCTCAAGGTCAAGGTTATATAAATATTCAAACAACAGGTTAAATACCTCAACTAATAAAAATAATTTGAGGGCGTGCGTCAATGATAAAATTCACGTACTCTGAATTAAGGTTCAAAATATAAACAAAAGAAATAAAATCCGCCCACAAAGGCACCGCAACGCAACTCAAAGCTACACCATCACCATAAATGAATTTGTTCCTATACATTTTTGTTAAAATACAAAAATCAAAAACGTGTAATTCATCGACTTGTGTATAAAAATCATATAAAAACACACACTGCAATACCTACCACACGATTAGGCTTTCCCCCCAATTAACTCAACTTGTAACTGGTAAACTTTGGAACTCCAAACTCGGCTAATTAGCTCCGATTTTTTTTTTTTGGTTTGTTTTGTTTTAATTTTCTTTATAAGATAAGAGAAACCATCGGCATCGCATCGAAAGAAAAATCCAAAACCACCACCGACAGCCCCTCCTCCCGCCCCCTCGAATACAACAATTTAAATGATGGGCGATAAAAAGTCAATCGTAGCGTGGATTATGTAAAAAGTAATTGGCAACACGCACAACACCATACCACACCACGAACACACCAAAGTTTTATTCATACAAAAATGTTTTATTACACACCCGTGCTGCCACCTATTGGAAACACATAAAAACTAATTTCAAATGAAAACTACATTACCTACAGATAAGCGAAGTTTGGAGAAAATAATGAACACAAACATTTGGGTTGTGATATTTGATATTACATATATTCTCTCCATTTCTGAATCATTATCCAGCAGACTTGAGTGACTTGAAAATGTGGTGGCTTCAAATTGGGGTGAATTGTGAGCGAGCGGTATGTGTGTCAATTGGGGTCGATATTCATTCATCATCATCACCATCATCATTATCATCTTTCGCACGATTATTAAGTTTAGTGGTAATTTAAATGGGGCGTGTTATCAAAACATTTGTTTTCTATGATTTTTACATGAAACCGAAACCGTTGTGATTAGAAAAGAAAAGTAATTTCAAATCGTTAAATGGAAGTAATTTTTATTGTATTTGATTATGGTTCATGATACGAGTAAATCAAATATTTACGAAGTTGTTTTTTCTTTTCGTTTGATATAATTTGAACACGAGATAACAAATGATGGGGTGATGTGGTGGGTGGATGTGGATGATGTGTCGTGTTCTATTTGACGTCTTTTTTTAAAAGGCGTAGGTGGTACTTGAAGATTTTAATTTAGCACAATGGTGGCTTGTTGGTTTGGAGTGGTAAAATATTGATGGGGTTTCTTTTTATTATTGAAGAATTGTAAGGAAGCATTTTCTACTTAATGTTCCATTATATCAGTTAGTTGAGAAAAATAGAACGGAACTCGCCAAATGTGAAAAAGATTTCCTAATTGGTACAAGTGTTTGGATAGATTTTAAACTCAAAACCAAGTGGGTTATTATAATCAACATTTTAAAATCTTCTAACTGGATGACAAGGAATTGAAAAGAGAGAAGCAGAAATAAGGTTTGAAAGTTTTACACGCTGCACAGTGTTTTGTCCCTTAGTAATAAATAAAGATGAGCTGTCACGTAAAAATTTTTTCGATACATAAACTAGATTATCACTTGTCAAGTCATAATAAAACGGTATTTTTCCAAAGAAATTCTTATCACTGGATGAGATCTAAGCTCTGGAACTTAGACACAAAGGAGAAATGGAAAACACAAAGAAAGTTGATGCCGATGTTTGAGTGGTGTACTTTTCCTAAAGATCAATTTTTTTTTGTTATAGAACGTTATATTTATATTAATTGTGTTAAGCTATTGAAGTAATAATAAAAAAATCAAGATTTTATAAGAAAATGGGTAAGTTGTAAGCTATTTTTCGGACGACTTCAAAAAATTAGTGAAACTGATATTCAAGTAAGGTTAAAAAAAAAAACTCCTAATCTAATGCTTGATGTTGGCAAAATTGTATTTGCGTCTGTTTGCTTTTTCGTGATATATTCGCTTTTTTTAATACAGCATTTCAGGTACTCGAAAACAGATCTTGTTTCGAGAAATGGCGGTTAGTTAACTCCAAAGTCAAGAGTACACCCGTTTTCGATTTTGTTTTAGATTTTTATAAACTCCATGAAGCTCCAGATGCAATTAAAATAAGTATAAAAAAATCCGTAAATTTATTTACTTTAAAAATGTTCAGTTATTGGAGCTCAACAGGAAGAAATTACAAAAAATTTAATACAAAATATTGTGTTTATTTAAATAACCCTTTTAAGATGTATGAAGATGTTTTAAAATTTTTAGAAAATAGAGCAGCAGAAATTCAAAGTCCCAAACGAGCTAGACCACGCAAAGATTTTGAAGGCCTTAATCTCTTGTCGAAAAAACGAAGAGTGGCGGATTTACTTCATGGCAGAGATCACAATGAAATCAAATTTGCTGCAACTGTATCAAGTAAAAAGGATGATATGCAAAAGTCTTTATCACCCTTAGACGCTTTAGCTTTGTTCATCGATCTTGATCTTTCATATCGATCATATGAAAGGCTTAGAAAGGTTATAAATAACATTCACCCTGATATATTCCCGAGTTACTATTCCATGATGAAAACCAAAAAAGATTTACTACCTCAGAATATCACTACTGATGAAACAAATGCAGAAGTAAATCTACAAGAGCTTTTACATAAAACTGCTTCATCTATAATTCAATCAAGCGAAGAAATACATTTCAATCCTTCTGCTCCCCTTAAACTTATCTGTAAGTGGGGTTTCGATGGTTCTTCGGTTAATAGCAACTATAAACAAAGATTTTCGGATTCAAATTTAACAGATGAGTTTTTGTTCATCACCGCCTTTGTCCCTCTTAAATTAGTTGAATCAAATACAGATTTAGTTAAGTGGAATAACACTGCACCGTCTTCTACCTTTTTCTGTCGACCTATTCGTTTGCATTTTATCAAAGAATCCAAAGATATTGTTAATAATGAGTTGACCAGAATGAACCATGAAATTGATAACTTACTACCAATAACATTACCAATAAAAGAAGGCGGCTTTTTTATTGACATTAGTTTTGAAATAATTTTTACAATGATCGATGGCAGTATATGGAACATTGTTACTGATACTCGTTCCACACAAACCTGCTACATATGTGGTGCAACACCAAAACTTATGAACCAACAAAATGTTGGCGATCTTCAACCAAATGTACAAACTTATAAATATGGGTTATCGACCCTACACAATTGGATTAGAAGTTTTGAGTGTATCCTTCATATTGGGTATAGATTGTCCTTAAAGTGTTGGCAAGTACGTGGATCTGCGAATAGGGAAATTTTTGATCAAAATAAAAAAAGGATTCAAAGGGAATTCAAAGAAAAAATGGGTCTTCTGATTGACCAACCAAAGCCTGGATACGGTTCTACAACCGATGGTAACACCTCACGAACATTTTTTCGACAGGCAAATCTTAGCTCTGAGATAACCGGGGTAAGCAAAGATTTGATTTCCAACTTTTTTAAGATTAATAGAGTATTGTCTAGTGGCATAAAAATTAATACAGAAAACTTTAAAAAATTACTGAATGAAACAAATCTTTTAGTATTCGAAATAAATTAAGAAACTTTCAACCAAAAATAATAGATGAAGATATACTGGAATATTTAGAAAATTAATAAAAACCGATTCAAAATCTTTATACATATGTGTTAAAATTTTTTTTTTCATTTTTAATAATATTGCTTTTTTAGTGTAACTATTGTTTTAAAATCGGCAAAAAATATATATGAATATGTTTTTAAACTTAAAAAATGTTGGTTTGATTATAAAACATTACTAAAAATGTGAATAAAAGATAAAACTAAAAAAAAACAATATCGCAAGTATTTTTGATCAATTTTTGTATGGGCTCGCAACACTGTGCGCTGGTTAAACTTACAGCCCTATTATGGTTATCAAATATCAACACGATATTTAATAATAGTTGATAATTATCAACAAAATTAATGAATCGGTATTATGGTGAGCAATTATCAATATTTTTGATAAATAGTGAATTAAAAGATGTATTGTGAATAGCTTTATTGATAAACTCGGTATTACGGCTAACAAACATATTGATAAAATAAAATAAATAAATTAGGTGGCGCAACAGTCCGTAGAGAACCAGGGCCTAGTGACTTACAACTCGCAACCATTCCTGTGTGCGAGTAATGTTGTCAGGGATAGAAGGGACCTACAATTTATATGCCGAACCCGAACGGCTAATTTGAGAAAGCACTTTTCATGACAAGAATTACTCTTGGAGAATTTGTCAATTCCTCGCAAGAGGCAGTACCCGTGAAAACTCTTTTTTTTTTTAATTAAGGTGGCACAGGCAGGGATTGAACCCAAGACCTCTCGCATGACAGTCCAACGCACTAACCATCATGCCTAGGGCACTACAATTGATACCCATCAAATATTCTATCAGCTACAAAATCTTCCTTGACAAATGTATCAAATATTCGTAAATGGTAAAGAATTGTAATTGAAATAAAATTTATAAAAGTTTTTTTGTAGTTTTTATTAAATATACATATTGAAGAACGAAATGCATTCACTAGAATTGTTGTTTGAAGGCAATTGTACTGAGGAAGGAAGGTTTATCGTGCAAGCTAACTATTCTACTCCTAAATAAACAAAATATTATTAAGAAAAAAGAGAAATTTATTTAATGAAAACAACTTACATTATTCCGCCGAAATTATTTATAGACCAAAACACAAGAACTTAACACAAATGACAAACGTCAAACGTCAAACACCAAACAATCGTATATTGATTAGTATTCACAATGGGTGAAAAATTATCATTTGATACTTATAATACCAAATTATCAATAAATTGATAGAAGTTATCAGTTATCAAATAATTGATAGTTGATAGCCATAATAGGGCTGTTAATTCACAAACACATAGACTTCGAACCGAAGGCTGGCGAGACGAACATGGAAATATCATATTAGAGTCATAGTAAATGCAGAGGATATAGAAGGACCACTTCTGCAGACTGTATAATAGCGAAGAACTTAACGAATTCAACTGTTAGGCAGGATGATCCAACAATCCCATCTTACCTACTTAGACGAAGGAAAGAGTGGCACATCTAAGTTGAAGTCTAACAAAGCCGCTGTAAAATTTGATCGGAAAAAAACATGTTCGATAAATTTAACCTCAGTATTGTTTGCCCGATACTGAAAAAAGAGACCTTCTAAACCAGCTATACTCAACCTGCGGCCCGCGAGCTTATAAAATTTGGCCCTCAGTGTGGTTTAATAACTTCTTCGAGTGACTGCACAAAAACGTGAGAAAAATATATCCTTTTGAGTTTTCAAAATGGAAGCAACACTAGAACGTATACATTAGCAGAAAAGTGGGCATCGTGTGTTTTCGAAAAAATATTCTAGATGTCACTACTTTCAACTAAATGAAAAACAGATGTCGCTGAGTATTCCTTACTTTTCTTGCCATTGCGAAATTGAATTGGAATGATTTTATTCAAATTTTGAATAGAAAATTCATAAACACAGCAGTCCAGGCATAATACGAGTATTTTGCCGACATACCTCGTTTTGATGATTAGGTACTTACATTTTGAATTTCAGTTAGTGCGGTTGCAGTGAATTTTGAATGGCAAGAATTTTTTCGAAACTAAATCCACATTTATCTGATGAAAATAGATAATTTCAAGATGAATAGGATACAGAATATTTTGTTGTGCAAAGCAAAAACAACGCGGCTACATGTTTAATATGCCGTGAAAAGAGTTATTTAAAAAAAGTATAAAATTGGTCGTCATTTCAACGAAACTTATCCTCCTGGAACACAATTATAAGAAGTGAGAAATTAACTTTTTTAAAGAGGTCATTACAACAGCAACAAAATGTGATGTCCGTGGCTTTATCTCAAGACTCTGTTGTAACTAAGGCATCTTACGAAGTTTGTTATTCTCTTGGTAAGCACATGAAACCGTTTACCGATGCAGAAATTGTCAAAGAAAGTTTGATAAATTTAGTTTGATAAATTTAGCAACAAAAAACAAATATTGTCTGAAATAAAAAAACTACATACATCTGTCTGATTCAACATGTGTGAGACGTATTGAAGACATTTCCAAATATAGTCTGATTCAACATGTGTGAGACGTATTGAAGACATTTCCAAATATAATCGTGACAATTTAATAGAAAACTTAAGGAACTTTAAGTTTTTTAGCTTGGCTTTCTATTCCAGCACTGATATTTCAGCAACACACCTCAATGCTCGGTGTTTGTTAGATATTGCACAGAACGGAATTTAATCTTCGAAGAAATTTTCAAATTCCTTCCGATGAAAGGTCAGACCCGGGCAATAGATTATCTTGATACAATTTCAAATCGTTTACAAACGCAATAGCAAAAATGTTTACAGCAGTGTTACTTTCACGTATAACAAAATGGGTAGATGGAAATAACCTCCTGAGTAAATACCAATCGGGTTTCCGCTCAGATTACTCGACAACAGATAATATTTTCGTGGTAAATACAATTATTCAGGACTTCCGACTCCGTCAACGCAAATTATACATTTTCTTCATTGACTTCAAGGCCGCTTTCGACACTATAGATAGAATAGCTCTTTACTTCAAATTAAACCAACTGGGAAATTCGACAAAAATGTTAAGAATAATTAAAAAACTTTACAACGGATCTAAGTCAGCAGTATGGGATGGAACAAAAGCATCAGAATGGTTTGAAACTAAAACTGGATTAAAACAAGGATGTTTATTGAGCGCCATGTTGTTTGTCCTTTTCATAGATGATGTGACATCTTATTTACCTGCCGGAATCAACATAGCTAGTACAGTAATAAAATCTCTTCTTTATGCTGATGATTTGATACTACTTGCCGAATCACCTGAAAGCTTACAGTTGATGATTAATAAGTTGAAAGAATATTGTAACTTTTGGAATCTTATTATCAACATAGATAAATCTAAAGTTATGATAGCGGGATATACGAGAGGAAGTTGTTTATAAAGAGAGAAATGGTATTACGGTAGAGAAAATATTGAAGTCGTCAAAAGTTACAAATACCTTGGAATAGATATAACTCCATCCTTCAATATGAAACAACATCTTCAATCAAAACTTGTCACAACAAAAAATGCAATTAATGTTAGTTGGAATCTACTATTAAAAAAGAAAGAGGTACCGAATTCATCCAAATACAAAGTTGACTACATTATAAAAGTTATCATAACCTATAGTCAAGAAAGATTAAAACACATTCTAGGACTGTACGCTATTGGAAGGAACCACCCCTTTATACAAAAATGGAAAGATCTAGCGGAGTCAGTTGCCTCTCCTTTGGCTATAAACCTTGAAAGACCTTTAGAACTAAAAAATCAAATGTATGCAATTATAAGAGAAATAGATATAGAACGTAGAGAAAACTATATGAAAAAAGCAAATGAATCAGAAAATCGCCTTATATACCCGACATTAGTCTATAATCTCAACGAAAATAATTATTTCACCGATACAAATAGTTGCAGAAAAATATCTTTGTTATTTCGATCAAGAGAAGAACTCCTTAACCTGAATGGAACATCTTTTAACAGCGCCGAACCAACTGCTGCACACTTTGTAACCAACACGCTAGAGAGGACACGTTTCATTTCATAGGTATTTGCCCAATATTGAGAAACTGGAGGATCCAGTATTTTGAAAAACCAACATTAACCTTAGAAAAACTTAAAAAATTACTTAATGGTCCGAATTGGGACGTTATTTATAAATACTGCGAAGCAGCTTTACACTACCGAAAACTAATTATTTCATCAAGAAAACTTGGCTCACGGATTAACAATTTAAAAATCGATGCTTGGATGAAGATTGTAATTATTGATATTGTGAATTATACATATTCGAGCGAGAGAATTAAACCACAGAAAATTTAAAAGCCTTTTGGAAGAATTGGGAAGTGAGTACGGTGACGTTCTTTTGCATACCTCTGTGCGATGGCTTAATAGGGAAAAGGTTTTTTTCCTTGCGCCACGAAATAATCCTCTTCTTACAACAAAATAAAAAAGTTTACCCAGAATTGCAAGTTGATCAATGGTGGTGTCTTTTAGCATTTTTATGCGATATCACAGGAAAACTAAATAGCCTCAATCGAAATTTACAAGGACAAAATAACATTATTTCACAGATGGCACGTAAAATATTTGCTTTTGAAGAAATAAGAAGTAAACAGCTACAAAATTTTCCAACAATGGTAATAGCTACAAAGGACCCATCGACATCTCTGAAGAAAATTGCTCAGCAATATTGAATTACTTAACAGCACTGTCAAAAGAATTTGAAAAAAGGTTTCATGATATCAGAAAAATAAAAAAATGTTTAACGCTTGCAGAAAACCCATGGCATCTGAAAACAACGACTATCTCACGGGTGGCTTCTGTTTTAAATCAAGACCAGGCAAAGTTTTTTGATATCAGTTCATCGATTTTAAAAGCGATTCAAATCTTGAAGCTCTGTTTAAGGAAAAAAGTAGAATACTTAGAATTTTGGAGCATAGTCCCCGAAAAATATGCAATCGTCAAAAGAACAGTCACAGATTCTGCTGACATTATTTGGATCTACATTTGTTTGCGAATCTTCTTTTTTGAGAGTGAAATATGCAAAAAATTTATACCGAAATAAACTTACAGACTTCCACCTAGATGATGTTGGCATGCAGCAACAAGCCAAATCTAAATAAAGTTTTGAAAATGTGTTTTCAATTTCAAAAATCACATTAAAATATTTTCAATAAATACATAATGTTCATATGCATGTATGCACATTAAAATGATTATTATTATTTACGATAAAAAAAAATCTCTTATGGCCCGGGGTAGCGTTACAAAATTATCAATATGGACCACTAAAAAAATGGTTGAGTATGGCTGCTCTAAACTGCACCAACTATATTATAATCAGTCTCCTTAACATCGCATTTAAAGTTCCAAACTCGTCCGTTTGTCCAGGATGATCATGGATAATTTGCACTATTCGATAAGTTAGATTGTGATGTGATTCCTTTAACATCGTCCTTGAAAGAATAGTGCAGAGCTCAAGAGGCACTATCTTTCAAAAGTCTATCCAATTACTCGCATATGATGATGGCATTGATACTCGTATAATCGGAAGAACCCAGCGTGATGTCAATGGGGCTTTTGTGACCATTGAGATGCAGGCTGCAAAAATGGGTTAATGGGGGTAAAACAAAGTACATGCTGTCATCAAGAAAAAAAAAAAAAAAAAAAAAACTACCACACCGACGACGCGACGTCTCGGTCAAATCGTCACCATCGACAGACGTAACTGTGGAGTAGTAAATGACTTTGTCTACACGGGCTCCACTATGAATGTAGAAAAATAACAAGCAACGCTGAGATCAAATGAAGAATGACTAACTCTTGCTAGCCGCAGTTTCTTTGGGCTAAGAAAGCAATTGAGTAGTTAAGCTTTTTCTCGAGCAACTAAAGTGTCGCTATACGGTGCAGAAGCATAGACTATGACAAAAGCGGATGAAAGCGCCTTGGGTCGTTTTGAGAGAAGAGTTCTTCGCCTGATTTACGGTCCCGTATTTATTGAAGGTGAGTTAAGGAGATGATGAAATGACGAGATGTAAAGCGACGTGGACTTAGCCAGAAGTATAAAAGTCAAACGCCTGAGATGGCTGGGTCACGTAGTCACGTGAGTCCCTAGTTCACACAGGACTGTAACACCACCTTTAGTAAGTAAGCGTGTCTTATTTATTTTACCCAGTTCATATTTTTTTCAAGGAATCCCTCAGATCTTCAATTTTTCCAGAACTTTGGAATAGTTCTTACACAACACCAAGTAATAAAAAGGACAATTATTATAGTCCCATAGACAAAATTATAGTCTCATTATAAGACTCTCCGTTATTCGTAAGGTATTTGAGTCCATTATTTGTAAGGTCTTATCGTTTAATTGTTAATCTAGGTATAATTTGTCACACTCAACATGGCTTTGTTAAAAATAAGTTAACACTGACCAACCTTCTTTAGTTTACCTCTTTTTTTTCTAGATTGGTTCGAAAAATGAAAAGAAGTTGACTGTATTTTGACAGACTTCAGTAAGGCCATTGATAAATTGTACCAAAAGACATTATCTACCAAACTGAAGTCCCTAGGTATTTATAAATTTATTATGTGTGTTTATTTAGTAGTACCCGTGGCATGATGGTTAGTGCGTTGGACTGTCATGCAAGAGGTCTAAGGTTCGATCCCTGCCTATGCCATCTAAAGTTTTTTCAGGGGTACTGCCTCTTGCGAGGAATTGACAAATTCTCCAAGAGTAATTCTTGTCATGAAAAGTGCATTCTCAAATTTGCCGTTCGGATTCGGCTTAAAACTGTAGGTCCCCTCCGTCCCTGACAACGGTACTCGCACACAGGAATAGTTGAGAGTTGTAAGTCACTAGGCCCTACTTCTCAACGGACTGTTGCACCACCCAATTTATTTATTTTTTTTATATGTTTATTTAAAATTGTGAAGTCATCACAATTTTACACCAACTTTGGCGTACCACAAGGAAGCCACATAGGACCTTTACTATTTATTTCATATGTAAACGATTTACCTTTCGATTTTGAAACACTCGTCCGCTTGAATTTACGCTGATGACATCAAATTTTTTAAATATGTAATTCTACTGCTTACGTCTACAGGATTATCTTAATAGTTTTCACGGAAGGTGTAATATACATAAATAAGCTTTTACTTGACATAATCCAATTTCAGACAATGTGTTTTACAAGTAAACAAATAATTTGACTTTCGGTTATGAATTAAACATCTCTTACTTGACTTAGCTCTCTGTTTTCTCTGGTCTTGGTAATATTATTCTTGACTATAAATTAACTTTTACAGATCGTTATGACGATATTATTAAAAAAGTCAATAAGAGACGTTCTTAAGTCATAAAACAATTAAATCCTTACACTCGAAACATTTCAAGAAGTACACATTCATTTATTTTGAAGGCCAACTTCGAGATCTATTATCCAGCCGGACAACACGAATGTGATTTTTTTAACTGGTCGTACCCCCTCCCCCATATTTTTATTCAGAATGAAAATAATGTATATCTGTATTTTTTGTACATACAGATATGGACATTTAAATAGACACAAAGACAGTTGCTAATTGTTGATTGTTTGGAGATAAACCGTTCCTTAGGTAAGACTGTGTTTTTGGTGGACATTAAAATAGAAACACATTGCAACAAAGACCTTAATATTTAACTAGTATCAAAAATATTAGTTTTTAATATTTTTTTTTTACTTTTATAAAACAATAAGTTCACTTTAGGAAGTAAACTTTAATTATTTTAATAATATTAAAATTAATTCTAAGGAAAACATGGGTCGCGGTAAGCATTGTTTCATAAAAGAGAAAGCTGTAATTTTAGTTCTACGATGTGAGGGAAAATCATTGAGGGAAATTCACAGAATAATGAGCAGATTTCTCAAATTGATTGCAAAGGCAATTCGACCACTGAGAGCTAAAAAAAAACAGCTGGGAAAACCAAGCCAAACAACCACAAGAGAAGACTAAAAGATCATTTGCGCCTCAAAAGAAAGATCCCTACAACTCTTCAAGGGAAATAAAAAACAAACTACAGCTTCCAATAACTTCCAGAACTGTTCGTAAAAGACTTGTTTAAGCTTACTTGCTTAGAAGGATCGCAAGAATGGTGCCATTTCTAAGGAAAAAAAATATAACAACACAGTTTAAATTTGCCCACGACATTTTGATTGGAGTGGGCCAAAAGGAGGCCAAAAGTGGAGGAATGTTTTGTGGATAAACGAAACAAAGATTAATTTGTTCGCAAGTGTTGACAGACTTCTTTTGAAAGAACTAAATCCCAAATACATCCAGAAAACGGCCAAGAATGGTGGAGGCAGCACCATACTTAGGGGTTTATTTTCTTGGTATGGCGGGCGTTGGACCAATACATTTGATTTAGGATAAAATGGATCAAAATATGAAGGTTAGGTGAACGAGAACATGCCTCTGAAATTTGTTCTACAGCAGGACAACGACCCTAAGCACACATCTAAATCTGCTCAAAAGTATTTTAAAGACCAAAAAATCAGCGTTTTGGAGTGCCCATCCCAATCGCCTGACTTAAATCCCATAGAACATGTTAGGGGAGATTTAAAATCCGGGGTGGGGAAACATTTAACAAAAAATCAAGCCGAACTGTGGAGGATGGTTCAACAGGAGTGGTACAATATTTCAATTGATAAATGCTGCCGATTATTTGACGCAATGTGCAACAGATATCACACTGTAATTAAAGCTAAAGGCCAGGCTAACAGGTATTAAAATAATTTCTAAATCCAGAATAGCTTTGCATTTAATTTTTTTTTTTTTTTAATTCTGTGTATCTATTTTAATGTCCACGAAATTTGTTCCCTTTTTTACATTTATGAATTTAAAATATTTTAAGTTATAATTTTAGTTTGAAAGAAAAAAAAAATAAGAAAATGAAGACCAAACTTGACAAAAAAAATCTTTTTAAGTCAATAAAAAATTGAATTTTTAAAACTCTGTTTGGTGTTTCTATCTTAATATTATTATTAATTAATAGCCATACCTGTACAATTTCTTCCTTGCTTTATTTTTTTAACAAGCTGTCCAAAACGTATTTACAGTAAAAAATTCAAAGACTATATTTTTACCACATGTAAATATCGCACTTCCACGAATGCCAATTAGCTTTCCCTTGAACTGAATAATAAAGAGATTCTTTTTTTTTAGTCGCACATCAAGAATATGAAAACAAGAATTCTTTACCCAACTCTATTTTTACCTTCCACTTTCATATTTGTTATATTCAACCTTTAAGACCAATATTCAACGACATGTCCTTTTATTGAAATACGTACATCATTTCCACTGTGGGCCAAATACAACAAAACACAATTCTTTTAAAGGCCCTTTGTGGTGATCTGAGGCGTATACGTACTTTAGTTTGTATTGAAATTTGCAGAACTTTCCTCATTTTTTTCTATTGGAAGTTACAGAATCTTTTGATTCTTATCAATGTTGTTGATATAGTCAAGCTTATTGGCATCGATTCCTATAATAGAAGATGGAAACCGCCAAAATGATAAATTGGCTCCTCTTTACAAAATGCAATCAAGAAATACCTTCGCCGTTTTATCATCGTAGTTTTTTTTTTTTTTTTTGTAGCTCTATGATTTACTTGTCGCGAATTCCCTAAGAAAAATAAAAATATGTAGAACGAAATTCCTAAATCCTCGTTCTCTCACATAAATGGTTGATGTGTTTTTTTTTTTAAATTTTTAGAATTACATCAAGCTTTTGAAAGTGTGCCAAATAGAGCACGTTATTTCTTGACGTGTATACTGTCTTTCTTTTTATCTTATCCATTTTATGTTTCCATCACGTGCCTGGAAAACACGTTGGTTGACTGTTGATGTGTGTGACTATTATACATAATACAAAAACAAAATACAAATACAAATGCTTAATGCTGATGCCGAAAGCCGACGCCGCCGAAGCCGAAAATCAGTGCCAACGCAACGTTGCACTTTTATTTCTCTCTTATACTCAATTGAGGAAGATACAAATTAAACTTTCTTATCAATTATTCTCATATTATCATTTTTAAAAAGCTTTAATTTCTCTCTTTAAGTTAAATTTAAAGCGCATGCGGCTGCAACACAGAAATAAAGTTAAAGAGAAACTGAAAAACCACGCGTGAATTATTTGTGAATGAGTGAAACATTTATGATTAGGTTTGTTTGTTTATTTTATATACTCAAAAAGACCGAAAGAAAGAATGAAAGAAAAAAGACCGACAAAATAGTGGTAATGGAGAATTAGCAAAAGCTCTCGCGCGACGAATCTGCGCTCAAAACATAACAAACAAACAAAAACACTTTTACGCATACACCATAGAGACAATGTATCTAAACATGTTTCCCAAATTCGTATACAATGTTCCTCCTTTTTCTGCTTCTTCTTCTATGTATCTTCTACTCTAATTGGGAATCGCGCTACCCGCTGATAGATACATCAATTGAGCTGGTGTCTCCGTCTCGACGTCGACTCTATCTCGAGCTCAACAGCCCCACTCGCACTGCCATTACCGACTGCAATTCGGCGGCCGCGGCTTCGTCTGCCGCAGCGACTGCGACTGCAACACGCAGCCATTGTAAAACTACTTGTATTTTCTAACTGGATCAGGTGATAGTAGGAAAAACAACGACCGACAATACAATGCACTCAAATTGTTTGCTGTTGTTGCAGTTGCACTAGAGTAGGTAATAGTCGTGGAAATGTTTGTAGCTTATGTAGGCAGGTATGTGCTTTTATACAGTTTTGGTTATATAATTAGGTCACTTAATTTAAAGTTATTTTTTAATTAAAATTATTATTCATCGGAAAGTAAATATTTCAATAACATTTTTTTAAATAATTTAATTCTTTTACATTTATAATGTACGTATTTTTAAATATAACACTCGTCGACAATATTATCTTACTGGCAATAAAATTCCAAATTTTGAAATGGATTTTGGTGGCTTTATATTAAATTCGACTTTAAAATTAATGTTTTTAAGATAGATATTACTTTTTCAAATTCGAAAAAAAAACATACATAAAGCTTTTTGAAGTTATTTAAATTAAGTAGATTTCTTTTCAATAAAATCCATGATGGTTTTCCAAATCTAAAACCTTTTCTTCAATATTCAGTTCAAACATTTATATAATTTCATTTGATATTCAAAAAATTTCAAAAGTTGTTAGATTTCACCTGTCTTGCAAAAATCTATAAGGACCTCTAAACCATTTGTGCTAAAACGGTTTTCAACAGAAAAAGGCAAGACGAATTGAAAATAAATTTTGTTCAGTAACTTATCAGTTGTCTATACAATTGTATTTTATCAAGTTCTTGAAAAACATAAAAAATTATGTTAAAAACTGGTATTTTTAAAACTTGAGCAAATAGTTAAAATTGAAATTTGAAATTAGAACTTAAAATTAACTCTAAAACGTATTGTTGAAAGTAATAAATCAAAGGTTTTATTAAAACTTCATAAAATATAGTCAAATAAAGACAAATAATAAATAAGAATGTAATTAGTACCCGTGGCGTGATGGTTAGTGAGTAGGACAGTCATGCAAGAGTTTTCGGCTTCAAACGGAAATCGTGTCATGAAAAGTGCTTTCTCAAATTAGCCTTTCGGATTCGGCATTAAAACTGTAGGGCCCCTCAATCTCTGCCATGACTCGCACACAGGAATGGTTGAGATTTGTAATGCCCTCTTTCTCAATATTCCGTTGCATCACTTAATTTTAGTTGTTGTAGTGCGTTGTGAATCCTCAACAGATTTATTATTTCAAAATATAAAAGGAGAGATAAAATGTTAACATTACTAGAAGTTTCAGGATCCCTTCGTTCGGGGTCATTTTTTTTGCCAAAAAAAATATCTCAAGAACGAGTGGAAACATCAACTTCAAGTAAATTTTGTTTTACAGACAGTAACATGAAAATATGCAGAAACGACTTTTAAAAATTGAGTAGCTGATGTTTTGTTAAGTATTTAAAAATGTATTAGTAGCAAATTGAGTGGTTGTTGTTTTTTTAAGTATTTAACTTAATATTAGTAGCAATTTGCTAAATATTTAACAATTTACTAAGGAACTCCAAAATTGTAAAAAAAAAAAAAAAAAAAAAAAACAAGCATGTAAACATGTCTAAAAAGTGACAGTTCGTAAAAATACACAAAGCAAATACGCTTAAACAAACGAACCTATTAATTGTAATTGTACAGATGTCGAATGGATTTACATAGCAAATTCTTAAAAGTAAAAGAAGCCATTCCATGATTTTAACTTTAACAAATTGTTAAGAGATAGTACAAGATGTTAAAATCGTTTAAAATTAGATAAATTATGTATATGATTAGTAAATTGCTAAATATGGCAAAATTTTAAATTTTGGGCCATTGTTTTTAAATATTATGTTAAATTTTTAGAAATATTCAATTCACACTTTTGTATACAAAACAAAAATATTTCAAAAGAATTGGTAAAAAATTGATAAAAAAAAACCGGTAAAAATTTGTAAAAATTGGTTAAAACTGGTGAAAATTGGTTTTTGACTTTGAAATATCTCAGAAACAAAAACAGATATTGAAAACACACATACTTTACTATATGCAAAGATTGTTATGTTATTTTTTTTACAAAAATCCCATTGAAAACTTCTATTATAAAAAACTAAAATCTACACAAAAAAAACTAGAAACCCCTAGAAAAATGTTTTAAATGCAAGAATGAAAAATATTGACTTTAAACTTTTTTTTTTAAGATAGTTAAAAAAGGTTCATCTTAAACTCATTAAAAAATAACGGGATAATATTTAAAAAAAAAAAAAAAAAAATCACGCCTAGAAAAATGTGTGCCCAATATTTTAGTGTTCGAAATTTTCCAATATCATTGATTCGAGTTTTTGAGGTATGCAACTCTAAAATAGTATTGTTAAAAAAAAAAATTGGTTTTGTTTTTCGGTTTAATTATATGACCACAACTGTATATATAGATAGATATTGCGTGCTACACCAACCATGCAGAAAACTATAATTTGTGTGTAGTTGTTATTGTTGTATTTTTGTTACATTACATTTTACTGCTGCGTTTATGCTTTGACCCCTCTTTTCTCTAAGCAGCAAACAGCACAGCAACTATCAGCAAACGTAACGCATGCATTGGCAGGCAAAAAGAAGTAGGTATCTAGGAACCTGGGACCTGATGATGGAACTTGGGGACCTGGGAGATGTTTTATAAACAGCACCCAGTCAGCCACAGCCACAGCCAAGAAAAGAGTTGGTGTTGGGAGATTTGTTGTCTTGTTACAAACTACACCGCGTCTCGGCCACCAAACAAAACTTGCATCTGTTACTCTTCTACTTCGCGACGACTTCACTTCACTTAACATTGGTAAAGTAAGGTAAGGTAGTTATATAGGAGGTTGTTGTATTAACATGTATTTTAACCGTTCACGTTGCTTCAACATCGAAAAGCCAACTGCCAACCCGGGGCAATGAACCTTCTTTTTTTCCCTCTGCACTGCATCACCGCCGCGGCCGTTCAATTTATTTTATTTGATATCAGAGGGAATATTGCAAGTTGAACTGGCTTTTTATCTCTTTCTTTCTTCTTTTTGGTGTGTATTTTTGTTCCTTATTTTTCTTGTTACGTTGTTGTTGTTGTTGTTGTTGTTGTTGTTGAGCAAAATCTTGCGCATGATTCACTTTGGCTGGCGGCACCACTCATCGTGTAAATTGTACAAAAATAATAAAAGGAAACTTGTTAAATTGGGATAGGTTCAGGGACAATGCCACATTAAAAAATTAAAGTAGAAAGTACGAGGAAGAAAATGAAAAATGAGATCATATATTTTACTACCCTTGTTTTCTTTTCAGTTCATACATATAACGTAAGTACATACCTACAAAATGCACATATAAAGTACATAATGTAAGATGATGTCACTAGTACTATAGATACAATATACATATAACACATATAGATACATTCATATACATATGTTGAATAAACTACTAAAAGGACAGAAAGAAAATGAATGAATTAAATTTGAAGCACTCTCTCATGTACAATTATTTATTCTTGGCACGAATGTTTAAACAAAAATTCAAAATAAAAAGAAAACTAAGACACAAAAGATAAAAGATAAATTAATTAAATTAAATTGCTAAAGAATATTATAAAATCGAATAAGCTTGTAGATCACGAACAGGCTACAGGCGAGTCTTTCAAACAGCTAAAACATATATAATGTAGTTGTCTATCTAGTCTATAGTTTAGTTTAGTTTTTAGATAGTTGGAGCAGAGGTTTATCCAAGAACCAATTATACATACATATATGTGGATTTTGGTTGGATAACTTGTTACTTCAGATATTAGGTAGGAAAATGAGCACGATTGGTAAGGGTAAGATATAGATTTGGCAAAAACAAAAAATTGGTCCAATAGCCGAATACCAAATAAATGTCTTTTCAATCCAAATAAAAGCAAATCCCAAGATTTGGGATATTTGAAACTCATATGTGGGATATTCCTCAAAATTGAATGGCATCTTAAAAGTTGATAAATTTATTGTCTTCATCATGATAGACTGACAAATGAACAAATGTTGATATATAAATGAATAAAAGTTATTCAAAACTCTCAAGATTTATAAAAACACTTTACATGTGGGATGTTCGTAAAAAATGTCATCTAGAAATTCAATATCCAACTTCAATATTCAAAACAAAAAAAGAATAGTTTTAGACAAAGACAACATTTAAATCAATGATCAAAGATTTGTATGGTCTTTAGAGATCTCATCTTATATGTACATATGTGGGATATTCGCCAAAAACTGATGGCATCTCCAAGATTAAACAAAATTATTTATGTCTCAGTATGATAAGCTGAAAATAAACAAATTTGAACATGTAAATGGTTGAAGTTATTCAAAATTCCCAGCATTTACATATAAAAACTCTTCATAGTTGGGATATTCGCATAAACTGGTAAAAGAAAATGGTCAAAGATGTTGAAACTTTATGAACACCTCATATATTATCTAGAAATTTAACATCAAATTCAATATTCAAAACAAAAAAAGAATAGTTTTAGACAAAGACAACAGTTAAATCAATGATCAAAGATTTGTATGGTCTTTAGAGATCTCATCTTATATGTACATATGTGGGATATTCGCCAAAAACTGATGGCATCTCCAAGATTAAACAAAATTATTCATGTCTCAGTATGATAAGCTGAAAAGAAACAAATTTGAACATGTAAATGGTTGAAGCTATTCAAAATTCCCAGGATTTATAAAAACTCTAGGTGGGATATTCGCATATAAACTTATAAAAGAAAATCGTCAAAGAGGTTGAAACTTTATTAATACCTCATGTGTTATCTAGAAATTTAACATCGAATTGATAAGGACAAATTAAATTGTTTTAAGTTCATGCTGAAACTTAATCAATGGTCAAAGTTGTTTAAGGTCTTTAGAGATCTCATTTTTTACGTATGTGGGATGGATATTTGCTAATAACTGATGGTATCAAGAAGATTCGTACAGTTACTAATAAAAAAGATGTAATTAGTCCCAATTATTGGTTGAAAATTAAATTAAATTAAATTAAATTAAAGTTGATTTTAAGTATTTTATGTACATACATTCCTCACATGTTTGTGGGATATTCATGATTAAAGTATGCCATCAAAAAATTCTGATGAAACAGAGATGATTTTGTTTCAAACACAGGCAATTTTTGTTAATTGTCAGTTATTCAAGGTTTTCTAGGTAGGAGATATCTAAAAATCTATATATACATATGGGATATTCGCAATAAAAAAAAACTAAAATGGAGCTAGCAATGAAAATTGTAAAGCTAAACACAAATTATTAGAAATCATAACAAAATTTCGAGGATCTCAAAAATGTTTAGTTTATTATTTTTGTTGGATATTCACTTGAAAGTCAGTTACTAGTCTAAGAAAAATTTGTATAGGTTAATTTGAAAACAAAATTGGTAATAATTATGATAATTTTAAGCTCCTGATATTTGGGATATTCGCAAAGAAGGCCTTAAAGATTTAAAGGGATTGATATGTGATATAGATATTCATAAAAAAAGGCTTCACTAAAAATAAAGCTTCTAACTAGATTAAAAGTAAATCGAACTGCCAGTCATTTACTTTAAATGTAAATAATGATGTCCCCCCGTAGTAAAGGATTATTAAAAATTTTGAAAATCGTCACAAAAAAATGATGTTGAATATTCGTTAAATGAAAATATGTATGAGCATACCTTACAAAAAAGGCTTTTTGTTACAATAATAAGACATCAACCTAGTTAAACCCAATACTTTTCCGAAGTTTTTTGAGATATTAGATCCTGTTTTGAGGGATATTCGCAACAAAAGAAAAATGCTATTAAAATTCATAGATATTCATACAAGTCAATTAGTTTCAATAATTGAGTAGACTGAAACTCAAACTATTATCAATGTTAAAATTGTTTGAACTGTCAAAAAATGTTGACACAGTAAATGTGGGATATTCGCAAAAAAAAGCTTATCAACATCGATTACACTTACTATTGCTTTCTATAACCAATTCTCGACTAATCTTTTATGCGAATATCCCACAAAACGGGATGGTAATTTATTATAAGATAAGTTTATAAGATTCCAGAATTAATATCCTTGGAGCTTGGTACATCAGGGATTAACAAAGAACAGAAACACTTAATTCCAAACAAAACAAAACTCTATTATTTTTAAAGCTTCTTATTTTCGTACATGAAAACGAATTACCACATTTTTTTAAAAAGCAAGTACCCACGACCCCAATTTATTGTCATCAACCAACGTCAACTTATATTTCATAAATAATAATGGTTTTAATTTCATTGAATTGATAAATTACGTATGTATATGATGATGGAGGCTGTAAACGTCATGTTTTTCTAGCTTTTAATTATAGTAATTTAAATTATGTGACGACTGTACAGTGTACATTGTACACAGTGTATATTATATATTTTTACGAGTTCATATTTGATAGTTTATCCTCTCTCAAAAACAACCATTTTAAAAAATAAACAAACATATTTTTTTAGAGAGATTTTTAAATAATATGATTTTATGTTCTTGCTTTTTCGTTTTTTAATATAAAAATGCAAGAGTGGTGTCGAATCAGCTCGTAGAACATTAATAGATACAGAAAACTCATCATAAATGTCTAAAAATAAGTTTTGAATCAAAGAAATCTTTTTTGTTTTGTTCTTATTATACTTATGCAGAGTTTTATGGTGCCATCAAATATGAGCTGTCTATCACCAAAATCTGTTAAGTTTCGATTCGTGGAGTTAGAACAAGAATTTTTAACAAAACAAAAATTAAATTTTCTATTTCCAGTTTCAGTGAGTGATAAAATAATGATTCATGAGACACATAGAAAGGTAAGATTTTTGAATAATACAACATTTTAAAATACCTGATTTAATTTCATGATTGTTTTTAGTATCACTTAAAAAGTTTTTTTTTTTTAAATTAAAATTCCAGGAACAGAGAAATCTGCAGATGGTTCGAAGAGAAACGTCATTCTGAAAATAGTTTTACGAATATATGAAATTCTTAGACTAGTGAGAGACATTGTGGAGCTTATGTGATCTATTTTTATTTTGTCAAAGGCAATAAACTTTTAAGAAAATGATGCTCAAGTAAACATCATAAATCTTAAAAAAAATTGGTCAATTCTTCTTCAAAATTGTATAAAAAAACCTACAAAAGTGACAAAATATATGTTTATTGTTTCATGAGGTCCCTCAACGCAGTTATCTCAGACCATTACTTTTTTAATTTTTTATAGATTAAATCATTTGCTTTCACAAACAAGTAATCACACCCTTGAAGCCAATACAAACTAACATAAATCTGAACATAACTTGCATAACTTTAGTAGTTTCTCGTGAAGCAGTCCTAAGCGATAATCCCGTTATTTTAATTATGACTGACCACGTTGCGATCAACGCTAGACACTCTTCCAGCATCATGGATGTTCGAAAATTCCCACTATCTCGTTGTACCCAAGGAAGCACTTCGGGTTTTTAGAGTTAAGGCAAAACCTTCCCCGACCAGGTCACAAGCAACCTCTTTCGAAATTATTTTCCAACAACATAATGTATCAAGAACCAAGATGCAAACAGAGAAATCGCCTCTACGAGCTGAAGGGGTGAGATGAAAACGGACTTCAAGAGAGAGAGAGCAAGTAAGCAAGGTTCACAATTCACAAGTGATTAATCCTTTAACTGAAGGATTGAAAGACGAAAGTGCAAACATCATAGTAGAACCGCAGTCAATGCTGAAAATATGGAAGGAAAACTTCTACGGAATGTAGTACCCGTGGCATGATGGTTAGTGCGTTGGACTGTCATGCCAGAGGTCTTGGGTTCGATCTCTGCCTATGCCGTCTAAAGTTTTTTTCACGGGTACTGCCTCTTGCGAGGAATTGACAAATTCTCCAAGAGTAATTCTTGTCATGAAAAGTGCTTTCTTAAATTAGTCGTTCGGATTCTTCTTAAAACTGTAGGTCCCTTCAATCCCTGACAACAGTACTCGCACACAGGAATGGTTGAGAGTTGTAAGTCACTAGGCCCTAGTTCTCAACACACTGTTGCGCCACACAATTTATGTATTTGTTTATTTATTATCCAGCGGTTAATGAGGAAAAAACAAAGTCAAGAAAAGACCTAAAACACCAAATTCTCGGTCAAATTGTCACTATCAACAGACTTAGTTTGAGGTAGTTAAGGACTTTGTCTACCTGGACTCTGTTTAAATGCAGAATTACTCTTGATAACCGCTGTTTTTTTGGGGTAAGAAAGCAGTTAAGTAAAAAGCCCTCCCTTGAACCACCAAAGTGTATAGCTATATAAGACTCTTGTCGTCCCCTTCTTATGGTGCAGTAGCATTGGCTATGACAAACGTGGATGAAATCACCTTGGGTCGTTTCGAACGAAAAGTTCTTCGCGTAATCTACGGTCCCGTATGCATAGAAGGTGAGTGGAGGATAAAATGGAACGATGAGCTGTTAAGCGACGTAGACCTAGCCCGACCACTGGGATGGCTAAGTCACGTAGAACACATAGAAACCAATGCTCCCGACCAAAAAGCCTTCAAATCTACACTCACAGTAAAACGTAATAGAGGATGACCCCGGGTCAGGAATGTAACCTCACAAGACATCTATCTAGGAACCGAGTTAGATGAAGAAGTTTAAAACCATCATTCAAAAATCCAATGACAGATGGAATCTGCTAGAAACCTGTGTTAACACCAGGAAGATATGGCCTAGATACGATAAGAAAAGATCCGACTGGATCTTAACTCTAAATAAGCCCTCCCTAAGATCCCTCATCGGCATCATTACAGGTCACAACCTACTCGGCTACCATAAGAAGAAGATGGGGCTCAGTACTGATGACCTTTGTAGAGGCTGTGGTGATGAAAACGAGCATGAAGACACTGCTCATTTTCTCTGCCACTGTCCTTCACTCTGTCTTGCTAGGAAGAAAACTCTAGGCAACTTCTTCTTTAATGAACTGGAGGAACTATCAGAACTGCCAGGCAAAAGCTTACTAAACTTTGTCAAGACCTCTAAATGGTTTAACGAACCACATGATTCATAGGTTTTTATATCTTTTCAGGAAGTTTCAACACTTCGGGGTACCACAATGGATCTACACTGATCTAAGTGTGATGGTAACAACATCAACCGTCAGCCCGTTCAACCTAACCTAACCTAACCTAGATGAAGAAGTTTTGTTGAGGGAGGCCCTAGTTTACACAAGACTGTAGCGCTACCTTATTTAAGTTCCGTTCAAGAGAATTTTGGATTTGTATGCCAAAGACACAATGCGAGCATAAGAAAGAAAGAGAGAATTGGAAGGAAAGAGTTTCCACATTCGCAAAGTCAGGCTAAAGAACAAATCTCTTTGCTTTACGGTACACTGATTAGAAAAACAAAATTTTAGTAGACTCATGTCTTATTTGCAAAAAACAAATATCTTTAACATTTTTAATGAAGAATTAAGTATTAAAATCTAAGCCAAACTCAAAGTTAAAGTCATTCAACAGAAATATATCTAGGAAAAAAATGCGCCCAACGATCAAGACCAAATTTCTTGAGATCGACTTTTTGACACGTACGCAATATTTGTCTCATCGTAAAGCTAATAAACATATTTAAAAATCAAACATTTGTGAGTAGCTTCCTAGCTGCTAATATAAGTTAGATAATTTTACCACATTGTCATTGCAAAAATAATAATTACCTCCAGCACTTAAATATTCCAGTAGTCATTTTCGAATAATTAAGTTTTATTCGTATTTGAAGTATTTAAAAGAAAGCTAATCAACTAAAGAAACCGCTAATAAAAGTTCAGCGCACAGATCGACTTTTGATAATCGAATACAATCAAAGATAAGATAACCTAATTAAAGCCAATATTTTGAATGGTTGATATTGTATTTGTAATGGTTATATAATTATTTTATAATCAAACAAATGAAGAGATCAAAACAGATCTGACAAATAAAAACAATTAAATGACCTTAAAGGGACGTAAATTATTTCTAAGACCCCGCACCCACCAAGGTAGTAAATTGTTTCTTGACCAAAATCATAATAAATTAACAAATTGACTTAAAGCTAATAAACGACATGGTTAGGTTATATAGACGCCAACCATAAGTTATCAAATTTTATAAATTAAAACAAAAATTAACATATGTATTCCAAAAAACAAACAAATTAATTAATTAACTCACATTCCAATATATGAACCATGCTCCTCCAAAATTTATTTATAATAATTTTATTGGACAACAAAAACCAACGACAACCTGATTGATACAAATGTCTATAAATTTGGTTTTAAATTAAAAGTGAAGGTATTGTTATATTGTTTGTAAGTGATCTAAGAAGTTTTGAATTTGATTTAATTTCTAAAACAATCAAAAACTAGTTTTTTGGATTAAATCCATGGTGTTTTGATTGTGACAAATCTATATTTAAGCTTTGAGCATTGTTCTTTAATTTGACACAATCTTGACCTTAAAATGGGTTTTCGGTTTGACAAATCTAAATAAATGGGGAAGTGCTATAAATTATTTCGTATGTAAAATATATGGTTACGATTTGAGTGAGAAACAATTTAGAATAAGTTAAACCAACAAATTATCATCATTGAAGGTTTAAAATAAAAATGACGACAAGTTAAAAAAGCTCGGGGTTAGTTTTTATTGACAAAACGTTTAAAGTTTTATTTAATTGATTGTTAAATTGTTAATTTCAAAAAAAAAAAAAATTAAAAATCCATTAAGTAATTACACAATATTATGTCAATGTAATGTTCAACTCGTAATTTGTTGATTTAAATAAATCTAAGCTGAATTTTTGTATTTAGAGATGGATGATTCATTTGATTTCGGACTTTTTTATGAGTTTAAATTCAGCAAAACAATATTCGCTGTTAACAATTAAATGGTTCGTGTTCTAAAATAAGTTGTATAGTTCTTTTTATAATCATAGTGAAAGAAGTCTGTAGGTTTGACTGTTTAGATGATTTTTTTGTACCTGACAACTTTCGCAGACCTCGAAAACATTAATTATTCTTAAAAACCTGATTTTTTGTACGGTTTTTGATACATTTTTTTTTTTAGATTTGAAAAGATGATTCCTACATATATAATTTTTTTTTTTTAGACAAAGTTCAAAACTTAGTGCCGTAGAAAGTTATTGTAATCGGTCCGATTTGTCGAATTAAAATGTCTAAATCAAAAATTCGAAGTGATTTCTTTTTTTTTTTTGCAAAACGTAAAAACCTAAAATAAATATGTACTACTAAAAATTAGTTATATTATATTAAAAAGTAAATCAGAGAAAAAATGTATCAAAGTCAAACTAATTGTTTTCATATGAAAAATTAAGTAATTAAAATTTAAAATTAATTAACGACTCAAGTATTATGAGAACAAAGACAGATATTGTCTTGAAACTTACTAATATTTTGTAAGACTTTTAGAAATGTCCAATGGACAAACGAACACGAATAGGAAGTTATCGCATTCCAAGATTCTTTTTGGATTGAATCCAAATTTTTCAAGCCCTTTTTTCATGTTTAAAATTTCTATTCTTGTAAGTATCTTAAACTTTAATGATCTTCTAACAGGTAATCTTTTTGGGTTTTCTTTTTGGCAACACTGGTTTTGATAACTCACGCACGTTTCGTGTTTTGTTTCACTGTCAAACATCTTCAGTTTGGTCAATAATTTAACCATGAATCGTCTTATAAACGAAAAAGCTTGCAATTCAAAATGCGGGCTCTGTTAAGAAAGTTCATCGTAAGCTTCTTCCATTTTATAGACAGTTTAATCGAACTACTAAGGGGGCAATTAGGGCTATTGTGACTTAATATCGGACCCGATTGTTGGACATTAATCCACTAAAATGCTTCCGTAGAGTTCGAACTGAATTAAAGATTATTTTTACTGTTTTTTTTAGGGGTGGTAGTGCTACGAGTAACTTGACTGTCAAGTTAGGTTTACTAGAGGATAATTAAAAAAAAAAAACGACAAAATCACGACAGTTAATTCAATTATTAGTTTCATAAAACTTAAAAGTGGTAATGCTTACTTGACCGACATTGGATTCTTGATTCTTTCCAAGATTATGCTGCATAAAACTTTCACTGAGTTATTGAAAACATTACCCATAAATGTAAAAATTAGTTCCAAATGTAAGCATAAGATACTTGAGTTCCATCTATAATATTTTGGCCATCTGCGAAACATTACCATAATGCACTTACATAAGTAAAAAAAGACTACTTCTTGTCTATTTGCGTTAATTACACTAGTCAACAAGGTTTTTTATCGCCTTAGTTACCGACTTACCGACTTCAATATCAATTTACCACGTCAAGTTCTTGAAATATACCCATATAAAAGCATTTTTGGGACTTTGTTATTTCATGCAAAAGTTTTTATTTTTTTCTATAAAATGTGTGATAGTTTTCCAAATTTACGAACCCTTACTTCAAAATATCGTTTAAAAATGTTTAGCATGTTATTTATTTTTCAAAAAATCTTTAATACTTGTAAGTCCATGAACCTTAATAGAACGCTGAAGCATTTATGCTAAAATGGTTCTTAACATTAAAAAGCAAAAGGGTATAAAGTCTTAAGATTATAACATCATTATTTTTTGAAACATTTTAATATCAAAAAAAAAAAATAATAATAATGTTGAAAACGGGTGAAAATGTCCGAATTTGAGCATATAAAGCTAAAATCGCAATTGGAATTCGAAATCAGCACCAAACTGTAACTCTTAAACGAATTATTCAAAGCCATAAGGGAATCCATCAAGATTTTTCAAAAACTCAGATGGGGTGAAATGAAGACCCATTTGATATGTCATAACTTATTAGAAACTAGCGGCCCGTCCCGGCTTCGCACGGGTAGACATATAAATATGTACAGATAATGTAGCTTTCTAATGAAAAAAGAATTATTAAAATCTGTTCAGTACTTTTTGAGTTTATTCGTTACATACAAAAATACAAATGTTTCCTCTTTATAATATTAGTGTAGGTGTATTGTCTAACATTTTTTTGTCTTCACAGCGTAAGCGATGAAAGACATTTTATGGCTAATTTTTTTACACCTTCGGTTGGTTTTAATAGGAATTTCTAAAGATTTCTATAGTCATCTAGTACTAACTATAGCCTATGTTACTCAGTGATAATGTAGCTTTCTAATGAAAAAAGAATTATTAAAATCTGTTCAGTACTTTTTGAGTTTATTCGTTACATACAAAAATACAAATGTTTCCTCTTTATAATATTAGTGTAGATTACGAAAACTTAGTGAGATACTAAAATAATTCAAGATGTATCTTGAATCTAAGAATTTGTACTTTATAAGATCATCGTACAATATTTTGTTAAGAACTACGATGCGTTTACCCTAAATTTAAAAAAACAGCGCCTTATGTCTTTTCATTTACATTTTCAGCGATTTACAGGGTGGTTTACAAGAATAGGGCTAAAAATAGATGGGTTTTTCTCGACGCAGGCTGAATGTGAGTAAGCCGGAAAGGTCTCAGTTGATCCGTTAGATAGTGACATTTAGTTTCCACAATGGAGCAGTGGAGTGTTCTTTAGAGTGTGTTTGGGTACGACTCATTTGTCAAAAACACAAATCGGTAGTGAAAGTACAGCGTTAATTCAGGAACCACCTAGCCCTGTACTTACTGTAACAACTCCCGAAAATACAAAAAGGGTAACATCCGTTGTTCTACAAAGTCCAAGACGCTCGTTTCGCAAACAAGCTCATGCTTTACAAATGAATCGTTCTTCCGTTCGACGCATCGTCAAGCGTGAGTTGAACTTCCATCCTTATAAGTTGACTATTATTCAACAGTTGAAACCCACTGATACTCATTTAAGTTCAAAATTTGCATTAGAGATGCTCTCCCTATTTTTGAAGTGAATGACGATATGCTGTTATAAGTGATGAAGCGCATTTTCACCTCGAACGGTTTTGTAAATAAGCAACATTTCTGTTATTATGCTGCAGAAAACCCTCAAAGCCTCCACGAACGACCGTTGCTGACTGTTTGGTGTGCAGTTTCAAAAAAATGAATCATTGGTCCTTACTTTTTAAGGAATAAGGAATTACGGTGACCGTCAATAGTGCCCGTTACATTGACATACTTAATAACTTTTTAAAATCAGAGTTGCGTAGAAGAAGGCGGATTATCAACCTGTCAAATGTCTGGTTTCAACAAAAGATGGAGCAAGATGGAACGTCGTTCTTACGCGAGATGTTTCCCAGCCGCCTCATTTCACGTTTTGGAGATATGTATTGGCCTCCTACATCACCTGAATTGGTGGTGTGAGATTTGTTTTCTTTGGGGTTATCTGAAGTCACGTGTTTACGAGTCAAAACCACGTACACTAGATGAAATTAAGGATGCAATAAAAACAGAGATTTAATTAATAGACGAAAACTTGCTTCAAAGCGTTGAACCGACTTTCTTCGTGCTACAAACAAGATGGACGTCGTATGCTCGATGTTCTTTTCTAAACTTAAAATGGCGCTTATTTGTGTATGATAAAATATTAATAAAATAATTGTACGTTTAAAACATCATGAGGTATATTCATGTATATTTTAAAAACATAAATTATAAATTAGGATCTTATTTCAGGACTAAAAATTATTTTGAAAAGGTATTGTTTAGTTAGTGAAACAGAAATATATTTTGCTGTCCAATTCTTTTGGGTCGAAATAACTTAAATAAGTGAAAGCGAAGAAAGTCATTGTTATTTAACTTATATCCTTTACTTTTGTGACTTAAATCCAATACAGGCATTTGTATTTCATTTAAATGAAGCCAACTAATCCACTAAGGCCCATTCATGAATTTTTAACATTTTACAGTTTAATTTAATACTCCTCTCAGTGCTTGTCTAATTTCAAAGTGTTGTCTCGACAACAAACTAATTTACTTGTTAATAAATATTTAAATTTATTTCCATAGCACCACATTTCTAGCAACCCCGAGTGTAAAACCTTAAAACACTTTATAGAATAAACTATTAATAATTTATTTATGAGTGAGCTAATCTATTTAAAATCATATACCTTCACCCATAAACTAAAGTTTGATTTATTGAGTTTAGAATGTTGTTTTTTTTCTTTGTCAAAGTTCTCGTGAGCAATACTAATTATAATTATTATGATTACAATTTGATGACAGAATAAAATATTTTTGTTACCTATAATGTTGTTAATTTATACGACATTGACATTGAACTATTTCGTCATAGAACTCCTCTATACACAAAATATTGTCTATCAAAGTGGAAAAATAACGCATTTACATTTTCATTTTACACTCATGATAGTGTATAAACTACTCAATTGTTTCTTTTTTTTTAAATGACCAAAACAACAATTGGAATGTAAGTGATAAACTGTGACAGTAGCTATGTAGAAAGTACAACAATAACAACAACAATAACAAAATCACAAAGTGCAACACCATCAGCCAGTGTTGATATTGGTATAATAGGGGAATAAAGTGTGCCACTGTCCCATTGGCCCATTGAGGGCAAACCGTTTATCGTATTATTTAAATATTTTTATATTTCTTTTTTACACTAGAGTGGACGCTTATTTTTATATATTGTATAGTATTATTAACATTGTAACACGTCCTCATTCTGTATACGGTGCGTGGATATATTTTCTGAGACAGTGTCGGATTTAGTGTAAATAAACCACAACACTGATCGTTCGAATTTATGTTTGATCTACATATGCACAACTGTCTCAGGAGTGAAGATTTCAGGAGGCAGTTCATTGATACCTCGAAACATGGGAAATGACAGAAGCACACCTGCGGTTGTTCTGGCTTATGCTCCACTGATTGAGGTACCCACGCATGAAAGCTAATTCTAGTTTGAGGGTAGTTTGGGCTTAAGCCCTATGTTGGTTTCAGGATTCCACGGATTTTGTCGGTGCTGATAAATTGACCAAGCAGCAAGCAAGGAACTCCCGCATTTAATAAACAATATAATTTCATCCATTTGAACAACCAGCAGAACTTTTAAGCAATCAAGAAAATGAAAAACCAAAGGTGTCATCAAAATGAAGATATCGAAAAAGTATAAATCGTAACAAAAGAAGTTAAGTCATTCAAATGTTGGAAGAAATCGCAGATGTTGACCAAAGCTAAGCTTCCAAGAATACTATGAATAAATAAATTTAAATAAGGTGGCGCAACAGTCCTTAGAGAAGCACGGCCTAGTAACTTACAACTCAGAAGCATTCCCGTGTGCGAGTCATTTTAGGGATAGAGGGTACCTATAATTTTATTGCCGAATCCGAACGGCTGATTTCAGAGAACACTTTTCATAACAAAAATTACTTTTGAAGGATTTGTCAATTTTTCGCAAGGGGCAGTACCCGTAAAAGAAACTTTAGACGGCACAGGCAGGAATCGCACCCAAGACATCCAACGTTACAGTCCTACGCACTAACTATCACTCCACGGGTACTACAGACAAAAGGTCACATGGGAAGTACATAAAAGAAGATCAGTTTCAGTACTCATAGATCAAGCTATGAGTGATAACAAGTGCCAACAAAAAATAACGCAGATTAAGTTGGTTACTTCTCAAAAATTATCAACCACAACTAAGAACATAAGTATGAATAACTAAAGAACTAAAAAAGCTGTCAAAAATAAGACGACACTTTATCCAAAATCTGATGTCTAATATCACAGAGCAGCATAAGCCCTAAGCTGAGATAAAGCTAAAATTTCACATTAACTTTATTTGAAATGGCTTTAAATCAAGAGTTACCCTTAAAAAAGCCTGGTAAAGTTGTTGGGCCACTGAAAAAAAAAAAACAAAGTTGCAAGTTAGGGGCGCCAAACAAATGAATTAGGAACCCATAATCTTCTTAAAAGAACTGAAAGCTACTATGCGATTCGATTTTCGATCTTCTCTTTAACAGGGTTAGAAGACATGTTTAAAGTCTTAACTAAGTCCGAGCCTTAAGAAAATATGCAAGGATTTAAGAGAAGACACCGTTGGACTTAAGGTTTTAAATATCGAAATGGGATGCAAAAACAGAGTTTCGCATTCTTGAAGTGCGGTTAAAAAAAAGAATTTCTGTACTTGACAGAAGGTACGTCCAAAATTGAGGTCACGACTAAACTGAGGAGCCTTCCGTAATGAATGTGCGAGTATGCCGGCTGAATTGTGTAACGGGGGGTAGGGGGTAGATGTTTTTGCATCACAACAAAAGACACGAAATATTACTGTGGTATAAAAGTTTCGATTATAGTTTTATCGCCTATAATTTCAAAACTCTTTTTTGTATTCTGTCTAAAAGACTTAAAACTTGGTTAAGGGCACCTTCCCAAATATGCGAATTAAATTCAAGTTTTTGAAAAATTAAAGCTTTTTAAATTAAAACCAGATTAGAAGGGGTGAAACATTTCTTGCACCATCTGAGAAATTCTAAGATCCTGGCATCATTTTTGGCATTGTCGAAGTTTTAAGCATTTTATAAGAGTTGATTTGTAAAACACATACCGGCATTGGGATTGGTTTAAGCTTTAACGAAAGGAGACATAAATGAGTTCTTGAATCATTAAATTCAACACTATTAATAATTCGCCTTTGGACAATGTCTAGGTCCAAATTTAATGAACTTATTATACACTGTTGTTAAAGTTCCACACCCGACAAGGACAAAAGTGTGACTCTAGAAACGAATATGTAAAACTGAGGGTAATGTTTTCAATGGATTAGAAGTCACAGACAACATATCGTTTATGAATATAAGGAAGAAAGTCGGAGACATAACAGAACCTTGAGGAACACCGTGAATTTCAAATTTTAAACCATTCAAATCAGTTTGTATTGACCGGTTAGAAAGGTAGTTTATAATTTAACAAAGAAGAGATCCATCAATACCGATAGATACGCATTTTCGATAAGAGACTCTATTAAGAGTTTTTGTGAATGCAATAATCTTTTCCGACCTTTCTAAGTGAACAAAAACTATATGACCTGTGGCTTTCCAGGTATAGGTATCATTGGTTTTCATTCAATGAACATTGTGTTTCGAGATTTAAAAACGAGTAAGAGACTCAAATTTGTAATATTTGGTGTCAAAATGAAATTGATCAGTTGTTGTATTTGTTTACAAAAACAAAAAAAATACAATATTTAAACTATTACCTAATTTTTTTTTTTAATTTTTCAAGGATGAAATTGTTTTCAATGAACAACTGATTTCTAACTTCGGGACATAATTAATTAAACTGAAAGCGCTCCATTTTATTTTTGCAATCTCAAAACCTGTCGGTTTAACTTTCAATGATCAACTTCAACTTAAAATTTTTGATTCCAATCAAGAAATTTTGTTTCAATGATAGAAATTTTCAATGATAGAAATTTTTAAAGATAGTTTAACCAAACCGACAAAAAATTCCAATGATTGGTTTCAATGATCAATATTTAATTTGCGAAATATTCCTAAATTTTAATTTGCGAAATATTCCTAAATAAGTTAATTCGTCATATTAAGTCTCAGCTCAAATTATGTTAATTTAATTGCAAACAAAGTTGTTCAACTAGTAAACAAGTCGTAAAAACTACAACACCGCAAGGCCTGACGCATTAAGAATCCGGATCTGTTTGAAATAAACGTCATCATCATATTATGAACATATACTAAAGTATAAGCAGGGCAAAGCTGGGCAGGGCATTGCATGGTATATATGACAACAACATATCACATCACATATATGTACATACGAAACACGATCGAAGAACTTCGTCAAAAATAAAAACATTTCGAAACAAAAGCGAATGTACGAACGAACATTGCCTCTTTCGTGCATTCTAAAAGTGTGAATAGGATTTCTTAAATTAGTACCTGCCTGTCTTATTCTTGATGGGTGCAGAAGCCCAAGTCGATTCGATTGGAACTTCTCAGAAAAAGCAAAACGGATGCAACAACAACAACAAAAACAGCAACTGCTCTGTTTCCGCCTATGTAATCTTACGAACATATGCCTCCTAACCGTGTCGCTGACTGTAGTTATTCGTTTTATTTTATGTTTTCAATAAAATATTCTTTTTCTCGAATTAGCACCGAGAGAGCATCAACACACAACATCATTTTTGGATTAACTCCAAAGTCTAAACCAAAACCATTTGCAATTTGATTTGAATTGGAAAATACCGGCCGGCTTGGCCAGCTGGCTGGCATCATTATACTCGAATACGTACATAGATACTCGCACATACCACAGTCGCTAGTCCCCATCCCATGGTACTTAAAATGGAAAATTGAAAAGCGCTTTATCTTTATTTTATGAACAAATTTTCTAGATAAAGCAATCGAATATCCAAGAACCATTCGAGAGAGATTAAATAAAATGGCTTGTTTAAGAGATTGTTAATGAACTGATGCTGATTCCCGTCAAAGTCGAAGTCGTTGTCCGTCGTTCGTGGTCGTCGTAGTTGAGCGACGCGACGAGACGTAGTCATGGAATCCATGAGATACACTTTAACAATTATATGTTGCACTTGTCTTTTTTAAGTGAGAATTTTCAAATCAGATAAACGCCGCGCCATGACGCGGCCCATGCCGATGCCGATGTCGATGCCGGTCGCCAACCCGTTATTTGTATTACATTTATAGACATTGCAATATCATGGCCAGCAATTAGACATGGAACACTTGAAAAGACTGATGCTGTTGCTGCTAATTTTTGGTCAGAATGGCTATAAGAGAGAATTATTTATATCAATGACGTTACTTAAATCCGTCACCTTTATGGTCCCATGGACGTGACTGCTGCCCTACCCATAGCAGCTAATTAAACAAAATTGAGATTAATAAATAAGTATATAATGAGAGGTTTTGAACAGTATACTCGTAATCATGTTGATACAAAATCAAAAAAAAAAGGTTTAAAAAGACATCAAGTGGCCATTAACAGTAACTATATGGAATCGAATTGAATCAAAAATGTAGACATAAAGTGTTAGTGAACTATTGCAAATAAGAAACACCCACGCACTTGAACAAACATCGGAAAGTTCATAGCAATTAAACAAATTATAAAAACGCTTCGAGAGAATACAAGAAAACAACAAAATTATTTAGAAGAAATTTTTCAATCACAAAATACAGGGTGATTCACTCATAAGAGAACAATGTAGCTCGTCAAGTGAAGTTTTTGGGTTTGGTATCACACACACATGACGTGATATTGATACACATATTAGAGGCAAATAAAAGGGATAACATAAATAAAGGATAAAATTGATCAAATTACATGCGGGTTGATATTTCAGTCTTTTCTCAATCAAGTGGATAACACACTTGTTAAAGGAAAACATGATTATAGCATGATTGTCACAACATATTTGGGTAGCAAAAAGGGGACCTTCTTTCTTTTGTGATGAAGTAATAAGTGAAAAAAACATTGACACACAAGGTATGATCCTCATTAACACTTGTTTGTCAAAAGAAAAAAATGTAACAGTGACCCTTAGTCCGTAAGTCACAAAATTATACGCGTAAAATTACTAAAAAAGAAAAGACATTTCAACATTTTTGTGGAATGTTTTTAATTAGGACTTTAGCTAAATTGAATTATATACCAAAATTGTTTGAATCCTTTGTCGGTGACATAATTTCTTTTAATTGTTCTTCCGTTGTTTGAAAAAACTACAATTACTAATTTATTACAATTCTCTACTTTTTCTTTGGATACCTTCGAAAAACACTTCCTTACATAGATTTTTATTTTCGTATTTGAATTACATTTGCTAAGCTATCGCACTGTTTACATATACAGAGATTTGATATAAGATTGATACATTATATCTTTCTGTTGAATCAGTATATACATATATATATATTATTAAAATTAAGAATTGTATGGTGATATAAATATTTGAAGGAAGGTATAAAAAAACCTTCAATATGAAAAAAAAGAGGCTGGGATGTCGATTTGTCTTGCTTAAAAGTTTGTAGGTTTTCGTGTGTTGGATTAAAAAAGGAGTTGGGTACCCTAGCCCCAAAGCAAAAATACCCAAAACAAAATCCCCAACACGAAATCCCCAAAACAAAATCCTCAAATCTCAAAAACCAAAATCCCCAAAATCAAAATTCCCAAATTAAAAATCTACAAAATCGAAATCCTTAAGTACAGATCCACCATATTTCATATGGTGAATCCGTGCTTAAAGACTTCTGATGAGTAGAACAATGACCAGGGTTCGGACTTCTAATTAAAAAGGGTTGGTGATAATTTCCCCCAAGATATAATCCCCAAAGGAAAATCCCCAAATCCATAATCCCCAAAACGAAATCCCCAGCAGCAAAATTCCCAAAGAGAAAATACCCAGGACCAAAATCCCCAAGTGAATATCCCCAAAACAATTATGTTCAAGTAGTGAATCATGCGATTAAATCGCGCGCGCAATTTAATCGCATGATTCACTACTTACTTGAACATAATTGTTTTGAATATATTAAATTTCATTTATATTGCATGAAGTACAATCCAAAGATTTGGAAACAAGAACTTCATCCATTTCAATTTTTATTCCAAAACAAAAGAAATACTAGTCACAACAAAACAACACTTAGCCAGCACTAAGCAAGTACTACGAATACAATGATTCTCTATGAATACTAAAGTCAGACTGAGAAGTGCATGCCTTCATAGTGATTTTTTGTTTAGAAACTGTTTATCATTATAATTTATTACTATCACAACAAGAGAATTTCATAAGAGTTTTTCTAAAAACTGCATGCATAAATGAAGATATGCAACGGATACTGGGGATTTGGAGATTTCGTGGGGATTTTGGCAAAATAAATTATTTGGTTGGGGATTTTGTTCATTTGTCTTACGTCTATGGGGATATTATCAAATTGGATTAAATTTGTTTGGGGATATTATCCCGTGGGGAATCTTTTTTTTTGGGATTCAATACGACACCCGGGATTTCGTTTGTGGATTATGTGCATGGGGATTTAGATCCTGGGGATTTTGTTTTTGGGGATTTTACGCTTGGGGATAACGAATTTGTGGATTTCTTAAAGTGTGGGAATTTTGTTTTTGGAAATTTTGAACTTGGTTAGAACTTGTTAGTTAAATTATTCTTAAAAATTTTAAAATTACCAACAATATTTTTCATAGTTTAGTTAAGTTTGAAAATCTAGTTTTATTAAATAGATTTTTAGTCGAAAACAAATTTTTACCAATTTAAGTAGCATTTCTTAAATTTTAACAGATTGGATGAATGAAATTAATTTGAGAGATATCAAGAACCGAACATCATTTTTTACCAAATTTGCGTACTAGTTTTTGTAGATTTTATTTTTTTTATGAAAAAACGGACTGTCGATTTTTTTATAAAAAAAAAAACTACAGAATATCGAAAACAATATTTTCTGTGAAATAAAGAGTTTGAAGACAATATTTTTCATTTTTGAAAAGCTATTTGAGTCGAAAATCAATTTTTACCAACTTTTGTTAAATTTTCTTTTAAGTTTTTATTTTTTTTTTTATTGATTGATTAATTGATTTTTCTCAAAATTTTATTGAATGTTTCCAACAATATTTTTTAAAAGATAAAAGTAGTTTTAAGCCAATATCTCAAAGTTTTGAAAAGATATTTGAGTCGAAAATCAATTTTTATCAACTTTTATTAATTTTTTTGTTTAGGTTTTTATTTTTTGTAAACAAAAACTGTCAATTCGATTTTTCTCAACATTTTTCAGAATGTTGAAAACAATATTTCTTATAAGTTAAAATAAGTTGGAAGCCATAATCTTAAATTTTTGAAAAGATATGGGAATCGAAATTTAATTTTTACCAATTTTTTCTTAGGTTTTTATTTTTTATAAAAAAAATCATTATGTTGAAGATAATTGTGAATTAACCTATGTATATCTCTTTATGTCAACGCTCATGCTAATGCTAACTCAACTCAATGTCATTTAGTAGACCAGTCAATGAATTCTCTTTCTTACTACATATTTTTATACCTTTTGTTAATCACTTGCTAATAAGCTCTCGAACAGAACACTTGACTTTTTATTTAACGGCTCAACACATTACAATAATTTTACCAGATGTTGAAAACGTTATTATTCTTTGCACAAAATTGTTTTGGTGATAAAATCATATTTTAGTCCTACAATTTTCGAGGTGACAATTTTTATTGTTCAGTTTTTTTGATTTATAAAAAAAAAAAACCGTTAATTGATTTTTCTTTTTTTCAAAAAATATACTTGTTTGGTATCACGTTACAATATATCATATAAAATTTAATTCAAGTCTCTAGCGTTTTTGGTTCGTAAGATATTTAGGATTAACCAATATTTTCACCTTTTTTTAAACTGCTATGGTAAAAAAAACCATAGCAGTTTGTGTGCATAAAAAGTTTTTTTAAATAAAATTGGATTAAAGCTCAGCACTACACAAAAAAGGAGACTGATGATGATGTTCTCTGTAGATAAGTTTTTGGTCTAAGCAAACCCCTAGATACCTTACGCTCGTTTCCCAGTTTTTGTTAACACCGTTAATATTTATCTGATTGCTTGGAAGAAAACAAGACTTTCTTTTTCTACTAAAAAAGATAGCTTGTAACTTATGAGCATTTAGTTTTATTTTCCATTTAGAATAATACTGAGATATTAGATCGATTGCATGGGTTAAATTTGTCTCTATATTGAGACCAAATTCATGCGATGAAAAAATTCCAGTATCATCAGCAAATATAGCTAATTGATATTCAGGAAGCTTGGAAATATCGGACGTATAGATATTGTAAAGGAATGGCCCTAATACAGATCATTGTGGAACACCATGTTTAACGTGGTAACAATGTGACGAACAGTTAATAACATAAACACTAAAACACCTATCAGGCAGGAAACTTTGAATACATTTGTATTTAATAAGTTGGAAAGCCTAAGCAAACTAGTTTATGTACCATTCCATCGTGCCACACAGTATCAAAAGCTTTTTCAGTATCTAGTAAAATCAGGCCAGTTGATTTGCCAAGCAAACCTTTCTTTTTCACATACTGGCATTATCGCAACACTTGGTGAGTAGTACTGTGAAATTTTCCAAACCCAAATTGTTCATTAGGAATAATGTTCAATTGATCAGCAATTTCTAATACTTTTTTCTTTTAAAATCTTTTCCAAAATTTTGCTAAGTCTACTCAACAAACTTATTGGTCGATAGCTTTGTGGAAGTTTTAAATTTTTCCCAGGCTTTGGAATAGGTATAACCTTAGCTGTTTTCCAAAGCTTGGGAAAATATTGTGTTTTTAATGTTTTTCATTTTACATGTTTTGTTACTCATTTATTGAATGGGCAGTGGCGGCGCATATGTGGATACACTACACATGCATTGACCAAACAGACTAAAAATACAAGCCCAGCCTTGGGTAGCATTTTGATATAGTATATGTTTTTGATTTTGTCTAGTCCATCAGACTTCTTCGATTTCAGATTGGAAACATCATGTTTCACATCTTCTATGGTGATCAGTTGATCAACAGGTGTATCAACAATAAGTGTGTTTAGAGAACTTATTGATTGGCTTACAAGATTTTTGGTTTCATTATCACTGAGATGTTGGGACACTAAATGGTTATTCAAAAAAGTTGTTCCGAGGACTGTCTGTATCATCTTTTGAAAATACACTACTCAAATCAAACACTTTCAATTCGATTGCATCTTTACCGACCTCAGTAAGGCATTTGAAAAATTAAGTCATGAAATTCTTCTTAGTAAATTAAGCAAAATTGGACTTGGCGACAGTTTCGTTATAAGGATTTCGTCATATCTTAAAGGTAGATATTTTAGCGTCATGTTCAGGAGCAACACTTCATATCAATTTAAAGTCAATTCTGGTATACCTCAAGCGAGTCACCTTAGGCCAATACTGTTTGTTTTATTTGCCTTCTGTTTTAAATAATTTTATGTCGCTCATCTATACAGATGATGTTGAAATTGTTGGAACTACTCGTATCAACTTCATCGAGGATTATGAAGAGTTAAAAGATGAATAGAGAAACTGTTTTTTCTGATCTTGGTGTTGGTTTAGACTCAAAATTAACGTTAATTGATCACTATGATTATATTATAAAAAAGCTTAAAACATTTGGTTTCTTGTTTTTAACAAGAAGGAATAAAGCGACGTATCGATCTAAATGTTACATCATAGTCTAATAGGGCTCTACGGTTACTTCTATTACTTTTTTCTTGTATTAAAAAGACAATGAAGTGATCAAAAGGATTTCATCCTGAGCAACATACACCAGTCTTGATCTACTGTTCTTAACTATTGCAGTTTGAAGGCGGATGAAGAAATCCTTGACCATTTTCAGTGAAAAATAAGATTTACAAGATTTTAGGTCTATTTAAAATTGGCAACTTTCGGTGAATAAAATCTACCTAGTCGTGCCATAAATTCTGTTATAAAACTAAAAGACCTTATTGCTGAAGACATTAATTTCATATAAAGTGGTTATTTTATTTTTCTAAATACATATTTACATTAGTAAGCAATGAACAAATGTCAATTTGGTTTTAGTTTCTCTTCTGTTATATGGAGTGAGGCACTAAAGAAAATAGAATAGCAATAATTGGTTAACATAGGTAAGGAATGAGGTCTGGCGAAATTTGCCTGTTTTAGAAACCCATCGGATTCTCCGCCAATTTTCTATATAGTAGATGACAGCGCAAAAATTAGTTGTCCGCACTTTTCCTACATTGGGAGTCAAACCGACTTCCATATAGATGCAGGGAAGCTGTAAGCTAATCTGTAATTTGGAAGGAAGAAGTGCTTAATTGCACCTCCACGTAGGGGCTTGAGAAATCAGTGCAGCTCGATGACGAATGATATTGTGTCAATTGATAATAATTGAAAAAAACACCGCGGAGAACTGCACTGAGGAAATTCTCAATCTTGTGAGCGAACGCAAGAAGCTACCGTTTACTTACTTCTTAAAATTAAATTTTTCGAAAGATGGTAAACACCTGGACTGTCGTCCTTCCCCTGGGTTAAGGGCTGACTAATAACAATACAAGTATAATAAAAATCAGTAAATATACAAATCGATTGACCAAGAGAGCAACGATATTTAAAATAAGATTAAAAAGTCTGAAGTAGAATCTTAAAATCATTTTTAGGAATGATGTTCATTGTAGATAAAGCTCGGCTGATTGCATCCCTTCAAGATGCCGGGCGACCACTTCTAGGTTATCTTCCCTAGATGTCACTTCATCAAAGACTAACAGTCAGCTCACTGAAGACGTGGTACCACGGGAACGCTAACCGCTGGGCGTTGGCGTTGTAAGTGCTTATTATTTCTGTTGCCTACATCTGTGCGCTTTTTGAGTTAGCTGGAGCATATCCGGTAAGAAGCATGCACGAGCTAGTTACTAAAATTTGGTCGGAAGAAAGCATGCCCGACGAGTGGATCTTAAGCACCATCTGCCCGATCAATAAAAAAGGTGACCGCGTTCTCTGCGCCAACTACAGAGGCATTAGCCTTTTAAACGTCGCATATAAGATCTTGCATATACTCGTAAGATCTTGTCCAGCGTATTATGTGAACGCCTGAAGCCATTTACTGACGAACTAATTGGCCCTTACCAGTGTGGCTTCAGGTCTGGAAAATCTACCATCGACCAAATTTTCACTCCTGGAAAAGACCCAAGAACATAACATCGAAACACATTCATCGATTTTAAAGCAGCTTATGACCTTGTAGACAGGAACGAACTATACCATGCCATGTTGAGTTTTGGTATCCCTACCAAACTGATACGATTTATCAGGATGACGCTGAAAAATGCTCGTTGCTGCGTCAAAATTGGAAGAACTTCGACAAGGCGATGCGCTGTCATGTAGCTGCTTCAATATTGTTCTTGAAAGAGTGGTGCGCAACACCAACGCCAATACAAGTGGCATCATCTTTCAAAAATCCACACAATATCTTGGATATGCAGATGACATCGACATTATGGGAATACCCAATCGAACAGTGGCGGGTGCCTTCTCTAATATCGACTCTGAGGCGAAGAAAATAGGTCTTGACATTAACAAGGACAAAACGAAGTATTTACTGTCGTCAAGTCAAGTCGATTCACACCGTAGACTTGGTCAAAACGTGACAATTGACAGGTATAACTTCGAGGTGGTAAACGAATTTGTTTATCTGGGCCTGCTGTTAATTCAGCGCGGAGATCAAACGTAGAATAACCCTTGCCAATCGCTGTTTCTCTGGCCTAAGCAAGCAGTTGAGGAATAAGGCCATATCGCGAAGTACCAAAGAGAAACTGTACAAAACTTTAATCATCACAGTCTTGTTGTATGGTGCAGAAGCATGAACCCTCTCCCAGGCGTATAAAGGATCTATTGGTATCTTCCAGAGGAAGGTTCTGGGTACGATCTTTGGTCCGGTTTGTGTCGACAGGCAAAGTAACATCTGGCGGAGAAGATTTAATCAAGAGTTATACGAACTGTACAGCGATTTGCCGCTGGACAAAAAAACTGCGTGTTCAACGCTTAAGATGGCTAGGGCATGTCGAGCGAATGAACATCGAAGCTCCAGCCCGTAAGGTATTCAACGCCAAGCCTGAGGGAACAAGAAGCAGAGGCAGGCCTCACGTCCGGTGGAGTGATCTAGTTGAAGCCGACGCACGTCGTATTCGAAACTGGAGGCAGCAAGCTAGAAATCGAGTTAGCTGGCGAATGTTATTACTTGAGGCTCAGGAGCACAATGCGCTGTAGCGCGCCAAATAAAGTAAAGTAAGTACTGTATGGCAGCATGGAACAAGCCAAGTCGATACAAGTGAATCGGCTAAATTATATAGAACGAACAACAACATTGGTCCATTCATGGTCCAATAAATAGGTACAATGAAGATTATAGGAATAGGACTTCAACCAACTAAGAGTGGACTTTGAAATTAAAAATAAAAACATAACCATTGTGTCAGCAAACGGTACTTTTAAAAGTATTTTTTTCGTGTATCAGTGACATATAATAGTTCTAGTACCCGTTGCATGATGGTTAGTGCGTTGGACTGTCATGCAAGAGGTCTTGGGTTCGATCCCTGCCTATGCCATCTAAAGTTTTTTTCACGGGTACTGCCTCTTGCGAGGAATTGACAAATTCTCCAAGAGTAATTCTTGTCATGAAAAGTGCATTCTCAAATTTGCCGTTCGGATTCGGCTTAAAACTGTAGGTCCCTTCCATCCCTGACAACAGTACTCGCACACAGGAATGGTTGAGAGTTGTAAGTCACTAGGCCCTAGTTCTCAAACGGACTGTTGCGCCACCCAAAAAAAAAAAAAAAAGTGACATAATAGTTATGAATATTACATCAATCTTCAAATAATAACAACTGCAAATTTCCCTTAAATTAGTTAGTAAATTCTCGAAACAGATTTTTTTTATAACAAAATCAAAAAACATTATTTTTATCGGCACCTTTTGAATCAAATTTTTCCAGATAAGCGGCAAATTTAAAAGAATTCATCGGTTTTCCTTAAAAAGCCAAAACATAAAAGTGTTCAACACTGTACAAAAGAATAAAATCTCTAAAGAAATCGCAAAATATAAAACACAAAAGAAATAATATTTCTTTTCGAACTTTTTCCGACTGTTTTATTAGTATTCCCAGAAACCATTTCGATAAGTTTACTTTAGATCTCATACAAGTACAATGACAGCAACTTTAAACAAGTGACAATAATTTAGAATTGAAATTTTGTATAGTTTGCTTTTAAGGTTAATGGAATAAGTAATTCTACTGTTTATTGTTATTAAATACCTACAATAGGCGAGAAAACAACTACTTACTGAATAAACAAATAGTTACTCAATTTGTCAATTGGAGGAAACTCAAAAAGAAAAAGTTACAACACACATAATAGAACTTTTTAAACAATATACCGTTGTGAACTATTAAAGTAGATACACCCACCCTTTCTATTGATTTCCGAACTTAAATAAAATTACAAACTTAAAAAACAAATAATGTAGGATCAATATATTGAAACAAATGTCAATTTTTCAGATTACGCACATAATTGTCGCTTTTTATTGACTACCAAAAACACACAATGGAAAGAAAAAAGCAAGTAAATAAAAATACGTAACACACCGCTAGAAATTCAAATAAGGTGACTACACCATCAGCGACGAAAACGACGAAGAAGAAAGACAAATGAAGACAGCGAGACAACGTTCATTTCGCGATATACAGACTTTTCGTGACTTGAATTTTTTAAAAGGTTTTTTTTTTTTTTTTTAATATATCCCGTTCTCAAAAGAACTGATTCATAAGCCATCACCGGCTCCTATACAGTAGGCACTTCAGTAAGCAGCAGTCGATGACTTGACTTTGTAGACTTGGTTCTTCGAGGAAACAAACAATATTAACACGTGGCTTCGCTAAATTTGAATCAAATTTTATGGTTCCAAGACCTGCTGCTCAATGGCGGATCCCGGTGGGGGGGGGGGGGGATTGTCGTATGGGACATGACCCCCCTGGGAAATCATTTTTTTTTTTTTGTAGGAATTCCCTTGAATTCAAAACTAATTGTATTGCGTTAATGGATATGACTATTTTTATATATGAAAACAAAATTTGTATTTTACTTCCTTAAACTTTGTTGCTAAAATTACTACTTTTAATTGAGGACTGGACTAAGAACATAATATGAATCGGAAATTCAGCCCTATTCCAAAAATGCAGCACAAATTCAGAATTTGGAAAAACCTTGCTTATGCTTTAAACTATTTTCAGAAAATGTATTTCTAAGAAAAAGAGGAATGTTCAAGTTAAGAAAAGAAACCTTGAATAAGAGATCGTCAATTTAATAATAAGTTGCCTTTAAATTCCTGAAATGTTAAGCCTTCAATTCTATATTATTTTTTTTGACGCACATAAATAGTGAACAGTGATTTTTACTTGCGACATACATATATGAACAATATTACAAGTATTGAAGTAATGAACCGATTTCAATAATCTTCTCTTTCTGTGTAAGCTCTTGTCGATGATCAAATGATCAAATTGATGATGATGATTTTTGATTATCAAAAATGTTATTATTTTTTTTTATGTTTAACCCATTTGGACCCAAATACAAAGAAACAGTAATTTTTTGAATTTTGTTTTATTATGGGCCTATTGGAGGCTAAATAAATATTTCATGAAACAAAAATGGGGGATTTGTATTTATATATGTAAAAAAAACTCCGTCCTCAAATGGGGCCAATGGGCTTTAGTGTGGTATTTCTCGAAACATCCCTTTTCGATGCATAATGTTTTCAAATATCTTTTGCATTGCCACCGTGCTTTCTTGTGACAAACTATGCATCGCAACTGATTACTCAACTTTTGGGAGAAGTGTCCATGTCCATCTTGAACAATTGTTGGCACAACTGAAGAAGGCTTACGGCCGGCGTCTTCCATCGATTTCGGAGGCTAGTGTCCTCAAATATAAACGGGTAATACTGCGACGAAATTGGAGTTGATCTAGTTTCTCATCAGCGGTTAGTAAATGTAATCGCCAAGCATTAGCTACTGCTAAATCGAGAATAAAGGTGAATAAAACCCACCACCACTTTTAAGAATGTATAGCTGTTTTATATACTGCGACTAACTGATCAGCTTGATCGACGACGCGCCGCCCATTCCTTTATTGTAGTTTTGAAAGACAAAAGGGATATCAACGCCTGTCTTCCTTCCTTCTGTAGTGTTCCATCTTTTCAGCTTGCCAAGTGAATGAACAGAGTCGTAGTTTGTTCCCATAGTAGAAACACTGTTATCGAGCCATCGTACGAACAATATTTTATTTGCTGCATCAAACCGATAGTCAATTTTTTTTTTCTTGATGGAATGCAGTGAGCATCTTTTCGTTCTGTTTTCCCTCACAATGCCTGTTGCACGATAGCCCTCATCACGCAGATCTCGCAGCAAAGCGTGGGTGGTGAAGAAATTATCAAAGAAAACAATATGCTGTTGCGGAATAGCATTCACTTTGTTCAAGATGCCTTTTACAACACGTGTTCCCAATGGGTCATTACTGCTCTGTACCAATTTTTCACAATGGGTTGAGATGTCGCTTTGAAAAATGTCAATTTGCTAAGAGTGAAATAAATTACTTGGGCCATATTATCGATACTGCAGGAATCCGACCATCGGAGACACGGGTTGCAGCGATCCGTGATTTACCTGAACCTAAGAACTTAAAAGACCTGGAGGCATTTATCGGCAAACTGAATTATTATAATCAGTTCATTAAGAATTTCGCCCAAGTTGCAGCCCCATTAAACAAACTGCGTTCAGCAGATCAGCCTTTCATTTGGGGCGAAGAGCAAAAGAAGTCTTTTAATCAATTCAAAGATGACATTTTGAACGTAACAAGATTGGTGTATTTTCGTGATGACTATCCAATCATATTAGCCACGGATGCATCCTCACACGGAATTGGTGCCGTGATTTCGCATGTGTATTTAGACAGGACAGAGAGACCTATAGCCTTCGCGTCCAAAACGCTTGACGAGTCTCAAAAGAAATACAGTCAGATAGAGAAGGAGGGTGCAGGGAATTAACTTCACGGGAACTACCTTCACATGGGAACTAACTTCACCACTAGTGGGAATTAATTTAACCTTTTTTTGGTGAAGTTATTTCCCACTGAAGGTGGGAGATAATTTCACTTTTTTGTGGGAATCAATTTCACTTTCATGTGAAGTTAACATAAGTTGAAGTTGAAAAATGACAGATACTTGTTGCTCGATTGAAATTTTTGAAATTGGAGCCTAAAATAAGTTTTTTTGAATTGATAGCACGGCGCGGCGGCGTACTAACAGCTAGGCCTTATTTCCTTTTATAAATCGAAATAAAGCCAAATTGGTTTTATTTCGTTTTGAACAACGACATTATTTGGCCAAATTTGAAATTTGGTGTTATTTCATTTGGTACTATTTCACGTCACCAATTCAACGCTTGATATTTTTTCAGATATTTCAATCGTAGGTGGGAAGTTACTTTACACAATTTTCTGATGAAATTATCTCCAGCCTTCAGTGGGAGATAACTTCACAAAAAAAAGTGCAATTAATTCCCACTAGTGGTGAAGTTAGTTCCCATGTGAAGGTAGTTCCCGTGAAGTTAATTCCCTGCACCGAGAAGGAGGCCCTCTCTATCATTTATGGAGTTAAGAAATTCCAATAATACCTGTTTGGACGTCAATTTCAACTGGTGACGGACCACCAACCTCTGGTCACGATTTTCAATCCATCCAAGAAGCTGCCACACATGACCATACAGCGCCTTCAACGATGGGCACTCATTTTGATGGGATATACATATAGCATACGCTATCGCCCTACAAAACAACACGGTAATGCAGACTGCCTGTAGCGTTTGCCAGCAGGACCAGGTGCAACATTTGACAATACTGAAGAATCCTGTCACCATGTGGATGAAATGAGCTCCGCAGTAATAGAAGATTTTCCTTTAGATTCGCACGCAATTGAAAAGCCTACTCAGAGCGACCCAGCTCTAACAAAGATCATTCACTACACTACGTCTACGAAAGAATACACATCAATTTTGCCGGTCCGTTTCAGAACCAGATGTGGTTAATTGTTGTCGACTCAAATTCGAAATACCCTTTTGTCATCCGAATGGGATCTACCACGTCCGAAGCAACAATCAAAGCATTACGATCAATATTCGCATTAGAAGGGCTTCCAAAAGCAATAGTGTCTGATAACGGCACTCAGTTCACCTCGAATGAATTCAAAGTTTTCTGCCGTAGCAACGCAATCAAAGACCTTACATCAGCGCCTTTTAATCCAGAATCCAATGGAGCTGCGGAAAGAATGGTACGGACTTATAAGAAAAATGTTGGTGGACACAGCAAATTGGGACGAGGCTCTTTTGGTGTTTCTATCCACATATCGTTCCACACCAGTAGAAGAAGGTATTTCACCAGCCGAAAAGCTCCATGGAAGGCAACATCGCACTATTCTCTCCGCGATGATCCCTGAAGCCAGCAAACCAATTACTACATTCAAGACTTAATTCACTATTGGTCAACCCGTTTTCATACGCCAGTACCAACGTAAACAGAAATGGATTCCTGCAGTGGTAGAAAGAAATTTAGGAAGGAGAATGTATCTCGTACGAGCTAGCACAGGGACATTCCGTCGTCATCAAAACCAAATGAAATTTCGTTCTCCAACTGACAGTTATGACAGTCAATCATCAAGTTTGATCTTTACACATTTGCACAACAAAGATATTGGCCAAGCAAATTTGAATGATGATCAACAGAATTTAAATGACAACGAGACTACGCTGCATTCATGTTCACCTTCAATTAACGTCAATCTGGAATCATCACAGCAAACTTTGAATCCAAATAAGAATTCCTCGAGTACGACACCGGAGCTGAGACGATCTGAGCGACACCGAAAACAGGTCGTACGGTATCCAAATTAAGTGAGGGGAAGTTGATATGTTCTGGCAACTCTGTTGCTTCTGTCAAACGATGACAACTTCAATGCAGCTGTCAAATAAATATAATTCCTTTTCGCCGCCTTTTTGCGATCACTTTCACTTCTGTTCCGCCTTCAGCGTTGATCACATCCAGCTCAAATTAAAGTATACATCATTGAATAAATTTAAGTTAAAACCATTTTAGTCGTCTTTTTATTTCGGGTACTAAATTTATCAGTTATGATATCTAAATTTTGTCAGCTTCCTTTACAGAACATTAAAGATCAATTTTAAGCAATGAGTAAAAACTCGTCTATATGTTAAAGTGTGTGAACCCCCCACCCCCCAGGTTAAAAATCTGGATACGCCCTTGCTGCTGCTTCCCACCAGGTGTATAGTGAAGTATATGATCGATATTCAAAGAATTTATAAAATGTAATTTTATTTTGTTACTTTTTATTAGAAGTTTCAAGAAAAGGCTGAAAAAGTTCTCAAAAGACAGAAATACTTTGCGGCAAGGAAAATTAAAAATTTATTCATGTAATTGAAATTGGCCACAAAACTTACTCACATTCAAAATCACCAATGACCAATGACCACAAAGAGCATAGTATTCTAATAAAGTTATTTTTTTTTTTTTTTTTGAATTTATTTTATTATTTCTGACTGTTCAAGTGGTTTCCGGTTTTTGTGCAGTTGAATTAAATTTTTGCTATATGATTTTCTATGTAACCCAGTTTTTTAGCAGCAGAGAGAATTATGTTTAGGTACTCAACGAAGTTGATTTTAATCTTCATATCCATCATCTTCTTTCGAATCAATGTCGTGTGTATGTCATTATTTTCAAGCGGAAATGATGGCAGTAAGCGGTGACTGCTGTTTTTGGAACTCTTGATAAAATTCAAATATTCGCATTAACAATAAAATTGCAATAAAAAAGAGGCTCTGGGATTAAACCATTTGCAAGTGTTTGAAATGCTTAGCATTAGAATTTCACTCCTCCAAAACCACAGAATTTTTACACGTCATACCTTTACTATTTACTTGATTCACAAGTCATGATAAAATAAGAAGACAAACAAACTACGTTACCTACTTTATCATTGAAAACATGTTATTAATGTTAAAATGAATGCTAGAACAATATAACTAAGTATCTTCTTATCATCAAAACATTATTTTTTCGATGTCCCTTGTTGTTCAGCTTCAAAACATGGTTACAAAATCAGAAGGAACGATTCAATGTTCACTTGTACTCGTAGGAGCTGATTGATTAAAAATGTTCATTAAATAAAATTTAACGATTTTAAGTCTCAATTTTCAAAAAATAAAATTATATTGAAATCGTTTGTGTCAATCATTCAACGTTTTTTTTTTTTAAAGGGTGATTTTTTAGCTATTATCTTTTTGAAAACACTGGGTTGAACAGCTGACGCACGTTTCGTGTTTTGTATTTCACTGTCAAAAAACTTCAGTTTGGTCTATAATTTAAGGGGGTCATCCCATGTGATGGGTTCAAAAAATCGATGTCTAGAATACTGTAGTAAAGGGATTTTTCAAAATTCTAAGTCGTTTTAAAGATACAGCAGGTCCATGGAAAAATATGGGGTAAAGTATTTTACATACATCGGCGATGGTGAACTTACAAAGGGATCCTAGTTACGAGTATCATCTTTAATGAAGGTTTTGAAGGTAATTTGAAAATAATGTCGGTTATGGGATGCACTATAGGCCGCGAAGCCCATACTTATGTTGAGAAACGTGATGAGAAGCGAATCTCACGTTCTGAGCGGCGCGTAAGTGATGCCGTTAAACAAGCCAGAATTGATTGAAGAGCTGAACAATCTGCTTTGAAAGAGTTTCAAGAAGAAGAGGAAGGAATACCCTATGGACCAGGCATCGCTGATTGAAAGGTAAGTTGATATTTTCATAGTTAAAAGGACTTGAAACTTTAAACGAGTTTTTCTCAAAACTGTGTTTTTCAAACATTCCTCCATCGTATCTCAAAAACGGCTTGACCGAATGACTTGAAATTTGATGGGTTGAGTTCAGCACATGTTAACGCATGGAATGAACTATATAACAAGCAAAAATTTGGATTTTTTTTATAGCAAAAAACAAAAAAAAAATGCAAAGTTCGCGACTTTTTTTTTCAAATGTCTCCCAAAAGTCCAATTTTTGGTATATTCATTTGATGATAGTTCATTCCATGCATTTAGGCTCACAGATTAAAACGCCGTTTACTTTTTTTTTGTTTTAGAAGCCGGAATCGTGAAGGAAGTGCGAGCCTATTTTTTCACACCCACCGGTGTAACTCGTGTTCTTTACAATATTTTTACTTCAAATTTTATATTTATACTTTCGAACTATGTTAATAAATGATAATAAAGTTGTATCTATTTACTGGTCGTAAAAAAATTCTAGAAATTCCTTAAAATACAGGCCTTCACATGGGATGACCCTCTTAACGATGAATAGTCTGACAAACGAACAACGCTTGCAAATTATTGAATTATATAATCAAAATGCGTGGTCTGTTAAGAAAGTTCATCGCGCGCTTCTTACATTTTATGGTCAGTTTAATCGACCCACTGAAGCGGCTTTTTTCGGGCTATTGTGACTAAATTTCGCACCAAATTTACATTGTTGGACATTAAACCACCAACAAGCTTACGTAGAGTGCGAACTGAAGAAAATATCGCAGCTGTATTCGTCGCCGTTCGCAGCAATTGGGCCTCTGTTACTCAACAACGTGGAAAATTTTCCGGAAGGATTTAGATATGATGCCTTTCAAAACACAGCTGATGCAAGAATTGAAACTGAACGACCTACTGCAACGTAAAATTTTTGGTGAATGGGCTCTTGGAAAGTTGGCCGAAGATCCACTTTTTACCGAAAAATTGTGTTCAGCGACGAAGCTCATTTTTGTCTCAATGGGTACGTATTTAAGCAGAATTGTTGATTTTGGAGTAAATATCAGCCAGAAGCATTTCAAGAGCTACTAATGCATCCAGAAAAGTCACAGTTTGGTGCTGTTTATGGGCTGGTGGCATCATTGGACCGTATACTTCTTCAAAGATGATGTGAATGGTGAGCGCTACCGTAAGATGATATCCAACTTTTTTTTGCCCAAAATGCAAGAGTTGGACTTGTATGACATTTGGTTTTAACAAGACGGTGACACACGCCACATAGCACGCGCAACAATGGACTTATTGAGATGCGAGTTCGGTGAACATTTTATTTCACGTTCGGGACCGGTCAATTGGCCGCCTAGATCGTCCGATTTAACGCCTTAAGACTATTTTTTGTGGGGCTATGTTAAAGCTCATGTCTATACAGACATGTTGAGATACCGGCCAAAATATTGGAAAGAGTATGCCAAAATTGGGCTAAGCGCATTTGAGGCGCAGTCAAGGTCAACTTTTGCATGAAATAATCTTCAAACATTAAATTATATGGACCATACTATCGATTCAAATAAAGATTTCATGTATTTTTTCTGAATTTTATGTTTTTTTTTTGTTGAAAAACTTTCCTATAGCTTTTAAAAAATCACTCTTTAAAATTGACACTCTTGATTAGAAATAAGATATTTTGCATTTCGAGCCTACACTTTAGGTGATTCATGTGTATTTCATTATCATAGGACACAGATCATGATAAGATCTACCGACTATATTGTTTTGACTATTGCTTTCTGCATCTTTGTTTTCTTTCTTTATTGGCAAAAATATAGTCATTCCATAGAATTGTCTTGATAGACCAGTGTTTAAATAAATAGAAAAATATTTATATAGAAAACCTGTAAAACTCTCCTCAAAATATGATAACATGTTGATTTTGCCCAAGGGAAAAAATAATTGGACTTTGTCTCTAGCAATTCTCGAACATTTCTAAATTGTCAATCGAATCTCTTGCCGATATAGTCCATAAATATCAATCATCTTTAATGGAGACAGCACAACAGTTTAATATTCCTAGGTGCCGGGCCATAGAGACATTCCAGGAAACTGTAAGGCAGATGAACTCGCCAGGAATGGTACAGTACAACCCATTCTACCATGTTTGGCAAATGCTACTATACCAATCGCTACCTGTAAACTATTGCTAATGCAGAACGCTATGAAGAAGGCAAACGCCAGGTGAAACAACATCAAAACGTGTCAGGCCACAAAGAACATCTGGCCAACACTAGATTTAAAGAGATTAAGGTGCTTACTATCTCTAAGCAGATCGCATATAAGCTCGATAATCAGTGTCATAACCGGGCACTGTTGAATCGTACGATTCGTTTTTAAGCTTACGCTTACATTTTATATTACGCCTGCAAATTAGGGTATCTGTATATTTAACCAGGCAATGTCTTATATGAAAGCTCGACACGCGGCTAGGCGTATTCTCAAATTACTTTTGCAGAAACTGTATGGATAAGGAAGAGGAGAAAACAGTTCTTCGCCTTCTCTGTACATGCCTTGCTCTTGTTAAAAAAAAAAAAACAAGAATTACCTAGGAGAAATCTTCTATAACCATCTAAACGATCTAAATCATATTAACATAATCATCCTCTCACGTTTCGTCAGAGACTGAAACTGGTTTCATTGAGTTTAGAAGAAAGCATCAAGATTCAAGTGTGCCCTACTGCATCACGGACAGCCACTTTAACCTAACCTAACCTAACCTTGCCGATATGGCAAAACGGTTCAATATTCAACTTTTTTTGATGCCAGGACATTACAGGAAACTGTAAAGCTCAAGAATTTGGTAACAATTGAGCCACTTTTATTTTGTTGGCATCTTAGGTGTACCCTAACCCACACGTGAAGTGATATAGCACGAAAAAGCGGACGAAAGCGAAATACCCTTAACGAAGCTAATTTGATGGTCAAGTTTGATGCTAAACGCTCAAAGCAACTCATTTCTTCCCGTAATAGGCGTCCTAATTGGGCAGTGCTTAATAGGTAAGCTTGAATTTCATGTGGTCCTGAAAATAAATTTGCGATGAAGAGGAGGGTCAGACAGTTTCTTGGCTTAGCTCATGTCTTGCCCTATCCATAGAAGACTAAGACACCTTTTAGAAGGGTTTCGACTAGTGTCCTACCGGAGCTTCAGCTTCGCCCTTCGGTTTGGCCAAAAAAACAACATTCGGCTAAACCTTCGGCTTCGGCCATTTTAGGCCGAAGTTTTGTTCGAAGCCGAAGAATCTGTTTATTATTTCAAGCCGAATAATTTGTTTATTATATCGAGCATCGTACTAGGCGCCGTAACTATAGCAATCCAATATTTTACTCCAGATGGTTAAACCAGTGTAGAGAGGATCCTGCTGGATCTACTGTTCTGTGATGACTTTTTTCAGCCACAAGCAGAGTTTTCTTGAACTCATGAAGCATTTCACATTCTATTGATTTCCACATTTCACGAAACACTTTTTCTAAGTCCCTCAAGTGTTAAAGTAGCCAAATGTCTGGTTATGACAAAGAAACAGACAACTAATTGGTTGTAATTGTTAGACTTGGTTCATCTTCAAACACTCATACAGTCGATTGCTGTTTAGTTCCAACCTAATTAGGATAAATCCATGATGCATCATCTTTTGACAAAATTGTATACGATTTTTTAGCCATAGAAAGTAGTCTTCTTTTATTGAGAGTTGAAAACTGAGGATAGCAACTCGAACACACCTTTTTCACGCTAAATCTTAATATGGCTTAAAAAACAAAAGCTAGGTAAAATTAATGTTCTGGCGATTGAAGACGCTATCGCCACACGGAACTAGACGTGTACGTGGACGCGAATAGTGTACATCTACAGTATGATTTTAGGAATCGGTCACCAGTTTCTATTACAGAATCCAGAGAAGTGTCGAGAGTACATCTCTTTGAGGAGGCGTTCCTCTGGATGTTGATACTTTAATCTTTTTAGGACCTAGTTTGCTATTGAGCTGTCTACGTTCTAACATGCACATGATCCATTTCGAGACATGTGAGGGCTTTTTGACTGCACTGTTTTGTACGTTGTTGAAAGCCCCTCCTTATCATGGGGTGTTTTTTTTCTAAAGTTGTTACTATGCATTGTAAATCCGTTTCTAAACTTTTGCCTTTGGAGTAGGCATGTTGTAAGGGAGATATAACTTAAGGCTTGAAGTGAATGTCGTGATGTGTTTCCGTAATGTTTTAAGGATAAACGATGTGACAATAATTGGTATGTAATCTTTAGCACTAGAGGGGCTAAATTTACCAGCTTTAGGTATACAAATTAATCTGACCTCGCACCATAACTTAGGACATATCTAAGGCTATTATAAAATAGATCGTCAAGGTGTGGCGTTACGAGATCAGGGTTTTTTTAGCATTATAGGGAAAATGGCGTCAGGTACTGGTGATTTTAATTGTAGAAAGGAGTTTATAGCCCAATTTATCATATCCATTGTTACCATAACGGTCGGGATTACAATTTCGGGTTATGGGTTCTTTGGTCAGAATCTTCCCTAGTCTCCCTTCCTTAACAGAATTTCCTCCAAGAGCCACGTTTCGCTCTTTGAGATTCTGACTTAAATCTTCTTTGACTTCTCTTGAAAGAGACCCAGTGACTATCTTTTCTGGTCTGCTTGACAACTTTGAGAAGTCTTCTTTTTTTTTTGTTTATACCAAAAATGCTCCATTTACCAAGATGGGAATCTTTCGTACGTTTCACTCTCCAAAACCCGTTTGTTTACATTGTTATATTTGTAATTTTGACAATTAGTCCATGAATAGATGTGAAAACAAACAACAGCACTTTGCAAAGCAAAAACAAAATAGGGAGGTTAATAAGTTTTTTTTCAGATTTTTCATTTTACTTTTTTCGATGAAAAAGTCAGTTTTAAGCTTTACTTTTTACTTGAAAAAAGCATGTTCGACATCAGTTTATTATAATTAATTCACTAATTTGCACTAATCACTACGAAATTCTTTAAATTAATTAACCTCGGATTATTGTATCAAAGATGCGTTCGAAGAATTATCAAGTTAAGGGTGCGAGCACAATTTATTGAATTCTACTAAGTTTTCGTTAATGAATCAATAAAAAAAAATCTAAGAAACACCAATGTTTTAAAAAAATTACCAGAACGTTTACAGCGAACCTGTTGAATAAATGCAGAGCAAATAAAATGCAAATTTTGACATTTATCACAAAATAAAAACGTCTTAAAATCGTTCTGAATTCATGCACAACTCATTCCATAGATTATGTAATCGACATAAATGTTTATTGTTGACGTACAGAACTTTCTTTTAGTCAATTCCCACAGTTTAACGCAAAATACAATTTTTATTCATTCCTTAAAAATGTTTAGTTACCAAAGTTCAAGTTTACTTATTATTGTTTGAAGGGTATGTTTAGTAAAAGTGCTGCTAATATTGAAAAAAATAAAAAATAGCATTAATAGCAGCCAATTATTTAGTCAGGAACTATGCATTTTGGCGCGTTTATCGATTTTTTTTTATTGGGTGTTCGGTTTCCCTATACTGGATTAAAAAAAAGTTACATAAATCTATTTATTGCACTCATTCAGTTGGTATTGTGTGTAACCATATTGCCTTATTTTAAAAACATGGTTCCCTCCAATCTCTATTCCAAAATCTAACTACAAACAAAATTCTAATTCTAGCATAGTCCCTTAAAAAGAAATTTTCAGGAATATTTCTGCAACAAACAAAACTAACATTTGGTCTTGCAATTATCGAACTGCTTAAATGATGAAAATACTAATCTAAGTAAGTAAGTAAAGTAAGTAACAAATTCATTTATTAATTCAATAATTGTTTAAGTTTAAATTTATACATGAATTTTAAAGCTATGGCTAAGCCGTCAGCCTGGTTGACAAGAATTATAATTCTTATAAACGTTTTTTTATATATAGATAACAATTATATAAATAAATTTACAAATTAAAACAAACAAATTAAACATATTCGCTAACTAAAAGCATTCTATATTTGAAGATAACTTCTAAAAATTTACTTAGTGTTTTCCAGTCGCACTCGTTTAGTATTTTAAGGGTGTCTTGCATTGAAAGGGTATTTTTACCAAAGAAGCAAAGTCGGTGTGGCTTAAATATTGGGCATATACTTATAAAATGGAAACAGTCCTCTTTTGACTTAAGGTGATCAAAGCTCCCGTTATAAGGGCATCCGTTTAGGCTGGGTAGTTCACATCTCGCTTTAAAAATGAAAGAAATCTCTCGGTATGTTTTTTTTATTAACATTTAACATGAATTATTACAGTACAAAAAATAAAATAAAGACGTTTACGATAGTGGAGCACTGGTTCTAAACAATAATTTTAATCCCACCTTATTTAAATTTAAATCTATCGATGAACAGTTTAAGTTATATAAAATGCTCATTCGACTTAATGCTTTATTCTTCCCATAGTTAGTTCTATCGAAGTCAATATGTATAAAATCAAATGTACGCAGGTGATGAGTTCCGCTTTGGTAATTCAAATGTACACAAGATAGTAAATAAGGTGCATCAATTTCACCTATAATGAGTTGATGAAAAAATACTAAGTCATTATTAACACGCCTTTGATGGAGAGATTGCATTTAAAGAAGCAGATCATAAGGATCATCACAAGGAAGACCCTTTAGGGCAAAGCGAATGAAATTATGTTAAGGTATCGTTAAAGTAGTTTCTCTTCTCAAGATTGTAGTTAAGCTGAAAGTATAACAATCTAGTACCCAAGTTTTCCCACTTAGCATTCAACCAGTCTTTATTCCTCAACTCGTATAAGAGCATTTTTTTGTCATCCTTGAGTCGTCATGGGCTAAAGTCTTAATAATAAAATTAGCCTGCGCTTTAAGGGTACTTGTTAGGAGTTTTGGTAATCCTGTTTCCAAGTAGATTGCATAGTTTGGTGTGTTTCGAGGTAAGTTGAAGAGTTTTTTTAAGAAATTTCTCTGGAATTGTTCATCTGCACCCCAGACTTGACAAAGCGTAACAGAGCGTTGACTTTACTACCGCTTCGTATATCTTTTACTTGGCGGAAAGAATTATTCTACTATTAGTAAACACTTTTCTCCATGTAGAATTCAACAAGCTTTGTGAAGTGTTAAGGCATAACTATAATAGACGTAACGGAGCTTAAGCCAGCTTAAGGGAACGAACCAATACGCAGCCTTATATGTCACTAACCATAATAGACGTTCTGCTCAGTTTCGTTAAATTTCGCTAACTTTCTCGCAATTACGCAAGAGCCATTTAAATGGCTCGAGCTTAAGCAAATGTCAAATTTGAATTGAATTTGCTTAAGTTACTTGAATCCATTATGGTTACTTTTTGTTTTGACGATAACTTCTGATAACTTTTCGTTCGGTTTTGACATTAGCTTACTTTCGGTTAAGTCTATTATAGTTGGGCTTTTAGCCTTTTCTCTTAGATTGTTGTTGAAGTTCAAATTGTGAGTAAGTTTTACGCCTAGATATTTAATTTCAACACTTTTCTCCATCTAGTAGATTTCTATTGTAGTACCACCTTTTCAAGTTTTGACTTCGGGAGGAGCGCGAAAACACCATGACCTTAGATTTTTCCGTATTAATCGTTAGTCCCCATCTGTTGCAGTAAGATGCTAATCGGTTAATCATTAATTGTAGGTTTTCTGATGAGTCAGACAGAATAACAAGATCGTCGGCGTATAGTAAAACATTTACAAACGAATTAGATATCCTTATGCCTCCAGGTAGATCTTCAACAATGTCATTGATAAAAAGGGAGAACAGTAACGCGCTGAGAAGACATCCTTGCTTTACTCCAGTGGTTGTTTCAAACCAATCTGAGAATATTGCACCATCCCATACCGCTGATTTTGTTCCATTGTACTTTTCCTTAATCACAGAAAGAAATTTTGATGAAATACCCAACTGCGAGAGCTTACAGTGCATTATCACCCGGTCGAAAGCTGTTTTGAAATCTACGAAGAAAGAGTATACTTTCTTATTACGTGCTTGGAAGGCTTTAACGATTGAAGAAAGTGTAAAAATCTGGTCTGTTGTAGAATAGTTCTTTCTAAAACCGGCTTGAAGATTTGAAATAATACTTTTCCTCTCCACCCATTTTTCAAGTCTCTCCACAAGTATACCGCAGAATATTTTGGCTAATGCGTTCATAAATGATATGACTCGATAGTTGTCAGCAATATCAAAAGCGCCTTTTTTATGAATTGGGAAGATAACTGATTTTGTGAACGAGGAGGGAATTTCGGCGTTAGCCAAGATCTTGTTATAAAACTTTAACAAATAGTTAAAGTACGAAGGAGTTGCGTTCTGGTAAAATTCGTAGGGAATCCCATCTTCAATTGGTGCCTTTCCATTTTCCGCTTTCTTCATTACTGCTTCTATTTCTTCAAGTGTTATGGCCGAATCTAAAGATTCGTCGAAGATTGATGGCTGAGCGTAGGAAAACTGAAGGTTTGAGTCGCTGTGGAGAAGATGTTTGAAATGGATTACAAGTGATTCAGCTGATAACCTTGAACATATTCTGTAGCTTGTACCGTTAATATTTCTGGCAATTTTCCAAAATTCTTTCGAGTTTTTAGTTTGACCTAGATTAAGTGCATTGTTGTTTTCAAATTCTATTTTCTTGTGTAGGCATACATTTTTGTAGTAGGTGTTGGAGTCATTGTACCATTTCCTTAAATCGGGATTATGCGAAATCCGGACTATTTTCAGAAGTGCAAAAGATCTTTGGCGTGCCTTCAAACAGTCACTCGTGTTTGATATTTTGTTCGTTGTTGAGCTTCGTATAAATTCTGTTAATTGACTAACCATAATGTCAGTAGATTCGGTTGTCAGTAGATTTGTTTCAATTAAATTGTTCAAAGCACGCTTATAGCAGTCTGATTCCTCATTCTTCAATTTGAGTCTCGGTAGTAATTGAGATTAGTGTGACGGGTTGATGATTCTCTTGTAAATTCAACTGTAATAGGCATGTGATACATTCATTATTCACTGCACAGTAGTCATTGACTGATTGCTCTTGACCTCCTATGAAGGTATAGCAACCCTGTTCATCTCCTTCAGTACATCCATTAAGCACTACTAGGTCATACATTTGTAGTAACTCTAACATATCAGAGCCATTTTTATTACATATTCTGTCTTTCGATTTCCTATTTACATGAGTAATTGCCGGATTAGAGATGTGTTGACATGAAATTAAAAAGCTATACAAATCTTCCAATTTAAGACCATGTCAGCACTTCAGATTCTGTTGGTTAGGATTGTTTCGTTTTTGAACGAAGGCCATGAAACATTCAAAATGAAGCATTTAGATGGACCTGATATTTTTGCGTAGTAGACTACTACTTCTACTGTAAATCTATAGTTTCGGGTTAAGCTCTTTCTATATCTATCTTTATAAGAAAAATAACTTATACCTAATACCATACATAAGACAATTCAATTTCATTATATGAACTTAAAAAGGAAATAAAATGCATTATGCCAAATATGGTAAGTAAAAAATCTTCTATTTTTATTATTAACTAGTTTAGTTTTCTCTATCAATGTTACCTACGAGTATATGTATATCAGAAAAGAAGATTAATTACGTTGTTCCAGTTTGTGAAACCTTTTAGAGCTTAAACAGAATTAAAAAGAAAAAAAATCAACATTGCCTTTCATCGAAGAGTGCGTAGGAGCGTAAATAGGTTTAGATAACCTGTCCAAAGCATCCAAGTAGGTATCCATAACACAGGAGATTGACGTTTTCCTTTAATGGAATGGAGGCAAACAAATAAACATTCAGCTTCATAAAAATGTCAATTACATACTCGTATACATAGGTATGTAAAGGGTGTCCCAAAATTAACGCAAGATTTGAATTTGCCGCCATTTGTGCAGTGAAGTGTTGGCAACCCTGAAAAAAAAGCAATTTGACAGCTAACAGTAAAGGGTTATTAAAAATGGACCGTTACACGATACAACAACGTGTCTTCATTATTAAAGAATATTTCAAAAATAGTGAAAGCTTGGCGGCTGATTTTTCGAGCAAAATCATCCTAAGCGATGAAGCACATTTTCATCTTGATGGCTTTGTCAATCGCCAAAATTGCCGCATTTGGGGTTCGGAGAACCCACATGTGATTGTCGAAAAACAAATGCATCCACAACGCGTGACTGTATGGTGTGGATTTTGGGCTGGAGGCATAATTGGGTCATATTTTTTTGAAAATGATGCTGGTCAAGCAGTGACTGTTACTGGTGCTCGATATGGCGACATGATTACACAGTTATTTCTGCCAAAATTGGATGATATTGACGTGTCCAATATGTGGTTTCAACAAGACGGTGCCACATGTCATACAGCCCGTGAAACAATTCAATTACTGCATGAGACATTTCCAGGTCGTGTACTCTCTCGTTTCGGTGATCAAAATTGGCCTCCTAGATCGTGTGATTTAACACCATTAGACTTCTTTTTATGGGGTTATTTGAAATCACAAGTCTATGTCAACAAGCCCACAACCACCCGTGCATTAAAGGAGTAGATTCAACGCTGCATCAACGAAATTCAGCCACATTTATGCAGAATGGTCATGGAAAATTTCAACAAAAGAGTGCGCATGTGCATGCAAAGCCGTTGAGGCCATTTGTCCGATGTGTTATTCCATATACATAACCCTATCCTATGTACTTTACGAGTCAATAAAAATATAACTATCAAAAGACTAAAAACGGCGTTTTCTATTCAATTCAAATCTTGCGTTAATTTTGGGACACCCTTTATAAGCTCTTAGTCTTGTCTTTTGTCGTAGGAACTTCCACTTCCAGCTAAAAAGTATGAGTAATATGTATTTGTATCCACCATGCATGATGCATAAAGGAATCATCCTTCAGGTATAAGTATATTAGTCATAGCTAATTCTAAGGTCAAGGGTCTTGAAAATTGTTTCAAATGACGACAATGGAAGAGTATACATACATAGATCCACAGTCCTTCACACAAAAACAGAAACGAAACGACGAAAATAGTATATTACAGTCCAAACAACCAATTGATTAATGGCCTTAAGTTTTCGACCAATATTTGAGCTATTGGTGCATCAGGTCGATTATTTCAAAGTGCAACTATAAATTCTACCTATATTCCATGTGATTTGAAAATTTAGTATATGTAATTTATATTTGCCATATACTTTATAATATAAATTTTAAATAATATCAGGGTAATAACTTTAAATAAAATAATAAAATAAAAAACTGAGTTATATAACTCTCCGTCTTTATGCTACAAAATTGGTATGAACCTCTTTACTTTTAAATTCTTGTTTGAGTCACTTTTTCTGAATCACCATAAATTGGTGTTGTTGCAATTTTTCGAAGATACAAATTTAAGAACATCTTCTTTCTTTACTTTTGTACTATCATTCTTTTTTTTTAATGACTTTATGGTGTGATTTTTTATTGTTATTTTATTTTCAAACAGGTTAACGTTTGAAGAAGTGTACGAAAAAAAGTTGAACTTAACTGTTTTAACTTTCAAATAATCAACAACGATCTTAGAGATATACTTTTTATGAATTTTGTTGGCATATCTTTTTAATTTTATCTCATTTAATGAAGCTCATAAACAAACAAAAATATGACTGAGCTATGGGACATGTGATTATAAAGAAATTAATTAATTAGCATATTTGCAGAGTTAAAAATTTATGAGATCTTTTCTTATAAGGGTGATTTTTTAGCTACATATTATCTTTTTGGCAACATTGGTTTAAACAGCTGACGCACGTTTCGTCTTTTGTTTCACTGTCAAAAATCTTAAGTTTGGTCTATAATTTAACCATGAATCGTCTTACAAACGAACAACGTTTGCAAATTATTGAATTTTATTATCAAAATGCCTGCACTGTTAAGAAAGTTCATCGCGCGCTTCTTCCATTTTATGGTCAGTTTAATCGATCCACTGACTGACTTAATTTAGCACCAAATTTACATTTAAACGTGGAAAATTTTGTGGAAGAATTTAGATGTGATGCCTTTCAAAGCAGATCTGGTGCAAGAATTGAAGGCGAACGACCTACTGCAATGTACAATTTTTGGTGAAGGGGCTCTTGGAAAGTTACCCGAAGATACACTTATTTACCGAAAAATTGTGTTCAACGACGAAGCTCATTTTTGTCTCAATGAGTACGTAAATAAGCAGAATTGTTGGTTTTGGAGTGAATGTCAGCCAGAAGCATTTCAAGAGCTACTAATGCATCCAGAAAAGTCACAGTTTGGTGCGGTTTATGGGCTGATGGCATCATTGGACCGTACTTCTTCAAAGATGATGTGAATGGTGAGCGCTAACGTGAGATGATATCCAACTTTTTTTTGCCCAAAATGCAAGAACTTGACTTGCATGACATGTGGTTTCAACAAGACTATTATTTGTGGGGCTATGTTAAAGCTCATGTCTATACAGACAAGCCCGCTTCAATTGACGCATTGGAAGACAACATTGAAGCATTTATTCGTGAGATACCGGCCGAAATGTTGGAAAGAGTATGCCAAAGTATGTAGACTTAGCGGATTGACCATTTGAGGCGCAATCAGGGTCAACATTTGCATGAAATAATCTTCAAACATTAAATTATATGGACCGTACTATCGATTCAAATAAAGATTTCATGCATTTTTCTGAATGTTATGTTTTTTTTTCAAAAACTTTCATATAGCTTTTAAAAATTCACCCTTAAATAAAAACTGTATTGATGACTTTCTTAAGTTCAATATCAGCTATTGCACTCGAGGAACCTTTCAAAATTCTTCAAACCGTCTTCCAGAGTCAATTTCAAACAAGTTTAAAGATTAATTTAAGACTTTCAAGATTTTTTTTTTGCAAGAATCTTTTGTCTTATTTTTCGTCATTTTAGATCAATTAATTTTTTGATTTGATTTCTGAGGCCTCTTCTGAAGGTTTTAATCCTGGTCCTGATGGAATACCATCATTTATATTGATAGAATGTGTGTCTTATCTTTCTTATCCATTGTTTCTCCTTTTCAACGAGTTTCTGAAATCATCCAAGTTCCTAAATCTTTTAAAAAAAATATTCATAGTTAATGCCAGTCTAAAAAAAAAGGTTCTAAAAACTAAGTTACGAAATATCGTCCTATTTTTTTTATTGTTCTTCTGTTTTGTGAAAAGTCAAGATGAATTTGTTAAAAAATAACTTTACAATTAATAACTTATTATACTTCATCTTTTTGTTTGGATGCATTCAGCAAGGCGTTTGAAAAATTGAGTCATGAAATTCTTTTTGATAAATTAATTAAAATTGGATATAACTACCTTTCGGTTATGTAGCTTTCGTCATATAACGGGTTTTCCATTTTGCGGTTTCAAAAGTATAGGGCTGGATTCATCATCTGTCAAACTAAGTTGTTAAATTTTTTTTTCAGTTGAAAGTCTGACATTTACGAAAATGGATCGCTTAAGCACAGTGCATAAAAATTGTTAAAACCAACTACAAAAATGGTGATTCTGCTACAGCCGCATATCGTGCTTTAAGACGAGATTTTGGTTAACATAATCATCCAACTACGCAGGCAATTGGCAAAATTGTGAAGAAATTTCAGGAGACTAGATTGTGTTGCCGAAGACCCGAATGTGTCGATTCTTCGCGTTCTCAGGAATTAGGACATTACAGCACATTATGGCGTATTTTGCATTTGTATCTACACATTCATCCATATAAATTCCAGCTTAAACAACAACTGAAGCCAGCTGACCATTCACAACGTGAGTCGTAGATACGTCGTCGAATGGGTGCTCGAACAACACGAGGCGGTGGGAGGCGATTTTTCGAATACAATTTTCTTCAGGGACGAACCAAATTTTTCACTCGGTGGGTATGTTAATAAACAAAATTGTCGTATTAAGGGTTCTGAGAATCCTCAAGTATTTGAAGAGATTCCTTTAATCCACATCCACCTGTGCCCTTTTTTCCGGAGGTTTGATTGGACTTTACTTCTTCGAAAACGACGATGGAACGACTGTCACCGTCAATTCGGAGCGTAAAGGACTTTTGTTTGCCTGCTATTGAAGAATACGACTTGGTGAATATGTGGTTTTGACCAGACGGTGCCGCATGCCACACAACTTGAGCGAATATGGCTCTACATTATTTAAATAAAAAAAAAACAATAATGCCTTTCCTTTTTAGCTCGTTTATTAACTATTTTAATAATTTAAATCGCATTTTACCAACTCCGAGAAGGCGAAAAGTTCAAAAAAAAAAAGGTTCAACCCAATGAGCCTAAGAAACGAAGAATTTAAACAAAATATAGATTTTCGAAAGAGAATATCATACAAATAGTTGGAATTATCCGTTCGGACCTCAGCAGCGACAATGGAGGAGGCCGCATCCCCATAGATATCCAAGTAATGGCTGCAAAAGTGTATTGTGGACGGAACGATGTAAGTTTGTACTAAATGTTCACACCAAATCGAAATCCGTACCTTTCATGATTTGTTTATAGGTTCAAGGCGATGGATGGAGCAGACATCCACGGATTTAGCCAACCTACGCTTTGCCAAATTTGTAAGCGAGTGGCATGTTAACTTCTTTTTCGGGCCAGCTAAGAACTATGAACAAGTTCTCTCAAATACTGAAGTTCCCAAAAGTGGTTGAGGCTATTGACTGTAACCACGTAAGGATCCCAAAAGTAGGAGGCCCATCAGGGCAGTACTATATGATCAGAAAAGGGTACTATTCGCTGAATATCCAAGTAGTATGCGACGAATCCCTAAAAATTAAAGACACTATTTTCCGCTGGAGAAGCAGCACTCATGACTCAACAATTTTTAGTGAAAGCAGAATTAAACAAAGATTTGATGATGGGGAGTTCAATGGTCGTTTGCTTGGGGATGGTGGGTAACCTTGTACTAAAATCCTCTCTACCCCCGTTTTGAATCCTCGAACGGATGTTGGCAATTGATTTCCAGGATGTTCTTCCACCCACAACACAAATTTTTATATTTTATTTGTAATGACAAACAACTGATTTCATAGACAGATAAATGGAAAATATTGCTCCATTTTGGTACTTTTTTTGACATAAGCATTGTATAACTAAAATCTATAGCAGAATTTTTTATAAATGGGAATTTTCGCAACGTTACATAGAGCCTACATAAATCCTTATGCACTGTATAACTATTCATCTGTTTAGCGAATTCTTTTAAATAAGACTGTATGTGTTTTATTTAAGTTTACTTTTGAAACCGCAAAATGGATAAAAGATAGATATTATAACATCATGTTCAGGAGTAACCCTTTATAACAATTTAAAGTTAATTCTTGTGTACCTCAAGGGAGTCACCTTGGTCCATTGCTGTTTTCTTTATTTATTAATGATTTTTAAATAATTCTATGTCGCTAATCTATGCAGATGATGTTTTTCAAGTTAATAATTCTATCAAGAATTGTTAAGAGCTACAAGAAGATCTTAATCAATTTTTGGAATGGTACAATAAAAATGGTTTCATTTTAAATATTAACAAATATAAATAAAGAATTAAGTTTTTCTGACCTTGGTGTTGTACCTAATAGACTTTAACGTTTACGGATCATTAGAATAATATGTAAAAAAAAAACTAACAAATCACTTGATTTCGACAAAAGATTTTTCCAAGTGGTCTATATGGTATTAAAATTCTGTATGCTTCTTTTGTCAGACCAATTCTTGAATACGCTCGATATTAATAGAATAGAAAATATTCAACGTAGATTTTTAAGGTTTTGTCTTCTTCTCCCCAAGCCCGATAAATAGATAGATCGAACTATGGCACTAACAGTCGCCTTTATCAATAAGTGCGTATTTTTGGTATTCCATATACAGTGGCGAACACATGTGGATACATAATTCTCAAATTTTACTTTGGGATACCACAAAATGCACAAAAATATAGTTATCACGGTCAATTTTTTTTTAATTAGTTCTTTATTTTCCTTAGAAACTATTAAAATAAAAACTTTTTGCAAAACTTAAATCCAAAATAAACATTTAATTCAAATTATGAAAAAAAAACTTTTGTGGATACAAAAATTTTCAAATTATTGAAATGACAACAAAAAGTTATTCAGCTAGAAAAATAGCAAAAAAAAAACTAAAAATTTGTCATAGAACAGTGCTTCAAGTTCGAAAAAGACGTAATATTAGCGTGCCTGATGTGAAAAAATCGCGGCCGACATTGCTTTCCGATCGAGATGCCTGAGCTATGGAGCGGATGATGATAAGCAGGCAAGTAAGAACGCCAAAAGAAGCTGCAACAGCTTTAATCAAAACCGTAAGTGAGTGGACAGCACGAAGAGCACTTCGGAGAATCGGCTTGACATCGGCCGTTTTTTTGCTATTTTCTAGCTGAATAACTTTTTGTTGTCATTTCAATAATTTGATTTTCCAAATTTTCCAAAATGTTCCTCATTGTTGTTAAAAAACTATTTTTTGCACTAACTAAGATAATAAATATCTTTTCTATTGTTTTCAAAACTAAATAGTAATAGATTGATTTTTTCCCCAATGGAAACCATACATGATTCCAAATGCACAATGCAATATCAATCGTACCAACATTTAAGAACGAAATCACATAAGATCCATTCGAGACTCGTATAAATGTCAAAAACCCATCAGTAGTAAGATTCTACTCCAACTTTTATCGCTAGTATTCATACTATGGATATTGTTTTTGTTATTCGTGTAAAATCCTGCTATTCTATGGATATATTTTACAACAAAACACGTTCAATCATTCAGTAATTCAACAAATTCTCTAATTTAAGTAAATATTGTAAACATAACGTTAGCGTTAACGTTAGTTAATTAGAATATATTTTTTTTTCTTGCAAAGTTTAAATGTAAATAAAATAATAACAATCAAAATTTAATAAGAAGAAACAAAAAAAAACTTACCTGCTATTCGTAAAACAGCTCGATCAGCTGGGTCCAATTGCAAAATGCTTAAGGGTTTGTCCTTAGCCCATTCGCTAAGGCTCTCCCGATCCATCATAATGTTCGATGTGCTGCTAGTGGATGCATAAATTCTTCTTTTCTTATTTCGATAATATTGCGGTGTGGACGCCGTGATTGAAGGTTGTTAAATTAAATAATTATAAGTATGTATATATTTATTGTATATACACTTTTATGGATGGGTGGGTTTTTATTTAGTTGGCTAATATTTTGAAGGATTCCCTTTCTCAATCCTTTTTTCTACGTATATAATTTATTTATACGTATTATTGTTAGATTGTTTTGGGGACTCCAACGTCCGTGCGTCGTCGCGTCTTCGCCACCGCCAATAAGGCGTATAGGATGATTATTCTATTTTAAATAGATATTTTTTCGTTTTGTTTTATTATTTAAGTATATTTGAGAAATACAATAATCACACTACTTATAATTGGTATACAGAGTTATATGACTTTTTTTAATTGTATAAAGCATGCTTAAGCATTACTGCTCACACTAAGCTAGAAATAAAACTTATCACTGGTATCCATAGGATTTTTCGTTTAAATAGGTACGTGTATAAATAATAACGCGGCTTTATGGTATTTGTGTTTCTTTTTTTTTATGGTAGGCTTAAGATTTTTACCAAAAACTAAGGAAGTTTTTAAAAGATAGAAATTCTAATATTAAAAGTGATGTTTTACTTATAAAATACTGCCAGATCAATTTGTATACGAAAGTGCCTAGATGAAACAATCAAGTGAAAAAACATAACTACAACCGATGGTACTACGAAATTCTACAAATTATTGGAAAAATCGTGACTGGAAAAGGATCTCGATAAGCACGACATTTGCGAATTAGTACGTCTAAACAAGGTTTTTCATACTATATAGCTATTATGCGTAGCCGCAAGGGGGAGTGGATTGGGCACACGCTTCGAAAACGTAATGATTGCATTGTAAGACAAGCAAAGCAGTGGAATTCATTCACTTAAGAAGACAGAACCAACAGAAGCACGTGGAGAATAACAGTCGATGAGGAATCTAGAAGATTGGGGAAGGTTGGTCACATTGTGCAAGAGATAGAAGGTTGTCACAACAGGAATGGGGTTCGATAATTTTACCAAAAGGTAAAAAAAACCTCCCAATGGTACCAGCCACGAACCGAAGCCTGTAAGGATGATCAGGAAAACATCGTAGTAGAACCGCAGTCTATGTTGGGAATATGGAAAGACCTCTCCAAATTATATAACGGCGATGACGAACCCAATTCCGCTGTAAGGGAGATAGAACCTCTCAACCTATGCGACGCAGATCAACAATTCCGCCTAAACGACCTCGACGAAGTTAAGACAGCTATATCTAAACTCAAGACAAACAAAGCTGCTGGGGCTAACGGCATCGCTGCCGAACTATTCAAAGCAGCAAGCGATGACTTGGTAGGGAGCATGCACCAATCATCTGCAAAATATGGTCGGAAGAAAGCATGCCCGATGAGTGGAATCTCAGCATATTTTGCCCGATACATAAAAAAGGAGACCCTCTAAATTGCGCCAACTACAGAGGCATCAGTCTCCTTAACATTGCTAAAATAAGATCCTCTCTACAGTATTATGTGAACGTCTGAAGCCGTTCATCAACAACCTGATAGATCCTTATCAGTGTAGCTTCAGACCAGGAAAGTCCACTATCGATCAAATTTTCACACTACGGCAGATCTTGGAAAAAACCCAGGAACTTCAAATCGATACCCATACCATCTCTTTATCGATTTTAAAGCCGCGTATGACAGCATCCATAGGGAAGAGCTCTACAGAGCAATGTCTAGTTTTTGCATCCCTGTCAAACTTATCCGTTTGTGCAGAATGGCGATGGAGAATGCACGCTGCTCTATCAAGGTCGGAAAAGATCTCACCGATGCATTTGATGTCAAAAAAGATTTTAGACAAGGTGATGCACCGTCATGCCACTTCTTCAACATCGTTCTGGAAAGAATTGTGCAAAACTCAACCGTCAACACTAGAGGCACAATCTTCCAAAGGTCCATCCAATTACTCGGATAAGCAGATGATATTCACATAATTAGAAGATCAAAGCGTGATGACAGTGGAGCGTTTTTGAGTATTGCGACGGAAGCGAAAAAGATGGGTTTAGTGGTCAATGAGGGCAAGACCAAGTATATGCTGCCATCAAGAAAGGACATTGAACAACGACGTCTTGGACAAAACGTCACCATGGACAGCTATAACTTTGGGGTAGTTGAGGACTTTGTCTAAATAAGCATCGCTATAAACTCAGACAACGACACCAGCCAGCGCTGAAATCAAACGAAGAATAACTCTTGCAAATCGCTGCTTCTTTGGACTTAGAAGGCAATTGAGTAGTAAAGTCCTCTCTCGAGCATCTAAAATCACCATCTATAAGACACTCATCATCCCGGTTCTCATTTATGGCGCTGAGGCCTGGACCCTGTCAAAGAAAGATGACAGCGTCGAGAGAAAAATTCTTCGGTGATTTTTGGTCCCGTATGCATATGCATAGATGGAGAATATAAAACGACGAACTGTACGGGCTGTGCTGTGACACTGACCTAGTTAACAGAATTAAAGTCCAACGACTTAGATGGCTAGGTCATGTAGAGTGGATGGACATTAACGCTCCAGCCCGAAAGGTCTTCGAATTCAATCCCGAGGGACGGCGCAGTAGAGGAAGACCGCGACTCAGGTGGCGCACGCAGGTGGGTGAAGACCTCAACTAACTTGGCGTGCGAAATTGGAGACAGCTAGCTAGGGACCGAGCTGGCTGGAGATGCATGTTGGTTGAGGCCCAGGTCCGCCCCGGACTGTAGCGCCAGCTTAAGTAAGTAAGTAAGTATCGGGCAGTGTAAGTGATGACCATAAATTATCGATTCACCGGCGTTCCCAGCAATTGGGCCTCTATTGCTCCATTAAGTGGAAAAGCAGAAGGATTTAAGTATGAAGGCTTTCTATAGCACGCATCGATTATCTAAAAGCCAACATTGAAGCATTTATTTAAAAAAATTGGTTGGTTTGTTGAAATAAATTGAGTGGCGCAACAGTCCGTTGAGAACTAGGACCTAGTGACTTAAAACTCTCAACCATGCCTGTGTGCGAGTACTGTTGTCAGGAATGGAGGCGACCTACAGTTTAAAGCCGAATCCGAACGGCTAATTTGAGAAAGCACTTTTCATGACAAGAATTACTCTTGGAGAAATTGTCAATTCCTCGCAAGAGGCAGTACCCGTGAAAAAAAAAACTTTAGATGGCATAGACAGGGATCGAATCCAAGACCTCTGGCATGACAGTCCAACGCACTAACCATCATGCCACGGGTACTACTTTGGTTGGTTTGTTGCTTTCCCTATTATTTTGATAAGCTGTGTATGTGCTTATTATCGATTTGTTATTATTTAATAAAATATTGTTTAAAATTGTTGCCAAATGCAACACTTTTAGGGTAGGTGCCTATCTATTTCTTATCTTCATAAAATTTCAAGTTCGAGTTAAGTCAATACTTAAGAAAAAATTGTTGATGACACAAAACTTCATTTAAGAGGATTTTTGTTTGGTTTTTCTTATTTCAATTTCCTACTTGAAGTATTGAAGTGTGTGTGCATTTTAATAATAAATAATGTACAATACACATACAAATATTTTCTATGTACCTATCTACCCTTTGTTGTTCAGAAAAGAGCGAACGAAGTTAGCGCACTAAAATATACCCAACTAAGCGTAAGACAAATGTTAACCCAGGTCAAGATCTCTCTATAAGATTTTTGAAAAATATGTTTAAAATTCGCTAATGCGGATTCTGGTGGTGCTACACCTAGTAGAGAACTAGGGCCTGGAGACTTACAAGTCTCAGCTACTTCTATGTGGGTGTCTTGTCAGGAGTTGAGATGGCCTGCAGTTCTTATATTGAATCCGACTTGAGAAGCAATTTTTCATGTGAAAAAACTTCTAGCTTTTAGTGTTTTAAACAGATATTTTTCAAACACAGCAAGAAATTTTATTATTGTATTTAAACATGGGAAAAGGTTTTCAAAAATATTAAATTGGGGAAAAAAGGCACGGTTAAAATTTAATTGTTAAAAATAAAACAAATAAATTAGGTGGCGCAACAGTCCGTTGAGAACTAGATTTAGAACATTCCTGTGTGCGAGTACTGTTGTCAGGGATGGAGGGGACCTACAGTTTTAAGCCGAATCCAAACGGCCAATTTGAGAAAGCACTTTTCATGATAAGAATTACTCTTGGAGGATTTGTCAATTCCTCGCAAAAGGCAGAACCCGTGAAAAAACTTTTTAGATGCCACAGGCAGGGATGGAACCCAAGGCCTCTGGCATGACAGTCCAACGCACTAACCATCTTGCCACGGATACCACAAACAAATTTAATTGTTGCCGGCACAAATACCGGTCATAGAACACCATCCACTGCAGGTATATTTCTATAATATGATTAATTATACATACGTTCCAAGCCGATTACATTTGTCTACAAAATTGATTGATATTCAAAATTTTCAGTGGTCAATGCCCGTAAATTAAAATTTACTTCAAACTAGTTAATTTTACTAAGGAATATTTGTACCTAGTAGGTGAGAGTTGTACCTACATCAATACGACCTTGAAAATAACTTGTTTCCTTCTCAGAACTTAATCCAAACTAGGGAAAAATATTAAATGACACAACCTCTATTTCCAAGTATAGCATCTCCTTTACAAAACTAAACTAAACTAGGTATACAAAAACAAAAACACAAAGAACTTCCTTCAACTTGGCTGACATTGCATAAACACATACCAAACACAAACAACTAAGATACCAAACAACAACAATACCCACAACAACAGTGACCAAAGGAAGAATAATAAAAGCTCTTAAAAGACACACTATATCTGCCTACATATAGGAAAGGCAGAGGAAGGTAAGGTATACCTACATAGGAGGTAAAATGTCTTCACTGTCCTGACATCCTCATCATATTCATATATAGATACCTCTGTAGGTACTGTACATAGCAATGTTCGTAAAAGACTTTGATGAGAACAAAAGAACAAAGAAACTACCTACCTACAGGGAAGATTCCCGACCCGACCCGATGCAAGTGGGAAACTGGGAACAAGAAGAACAAAATACATACCTACATACCAACAACAACAAAAAAAATCTTACACGATAAATCACACTCTGTGAGAGTTGAGTTGAAAGATTCTTGCATCTTGCATTAGAAGAACAAGAAAAAGAATGTGTAACAAGGTCTGAGAAAATCAGATGATAGATAACTAGGTACCTATATTCTTATCAGACAAGACGGCATACCTTTAAACAGCGCAACACAAATAATTATGTTAATAAATTGTGTATTTTTGTTTTATTGTTTCAAAAACAAATCTCAGATAAATGTCCCAACTTCGTGACATCAGAATTTTTTTGCATAAAAAGGAGAGGATGACTGTTTTTCTGTGTTTTGTTTTTTGGGGGGGGAGGAGGAAGGTGGTAGGAAAAAATTAAATGACTCAAACTGCGGAAAGTGCATGGATGTCGTCGCTCGTCTTCGTCGTGGATGACACAAATTAATGACGATGCCATCAAGATTCCTCTTACTCCCTTGTGCAGATTTACGCCCCATTTTTTTTTGTTGTTGCTTTTTTTTAAATAATTTTTCCTACTCCTCCTCCTGGACTCTGTCTGTGTAACTTTATGTTTCTCTCTATCATTCTGCAGTTTATTCATTCAATTACTTTCATTTCACCATGTTGTCACATTTCGTAGGTTTTATTTTGTATGAAAATACACATAAGACAATAACTTTAATGGGGGGGGGGGGTGTGAATCCTAAATGAGTAACTCTCCTCCGACCTACTACAATGTATCCTATCGTGTTGGCTCATTGAAAAGAAATTCAACATAAAACCATAATTTTTTCTTAGGATAGTAGGTACCTACATACCTACATTGAATCAAAGGTAGTATCCCAATCCCAAGCAATCGCTCTTTCTATTCCCTGACAAACACAACACAGAAGAATATTTTATAAACAATTTAACTCGAATCTATAAATTTTGTTCTCATTTTTTAAAATGTGAATTAAAAAACACATTCAATCCTCCATAAGCAATAACAACTAAGCTTCTGAAGAAACTCGTTATGTACCTATCACACTTTTTGAAGGTTTTTTTCTTTTTCTTAAATCACGAAAAAAATGTAAATCAAACTGAATTGGGAAAACTCTTTAATCACACAAAATTGGTTCCTATCACTTTTTTTTACAATTTCTTGTTGGTTTAGTTTAATATTTATGGAAGCAAAAAGATGTGATTTCAAGTCCGACCGAAAGAAACCGAATATACGAATTCGACTTGGCTTTAAATTAAAACACTATCATCATCCTTCTACCACCGCTGCTTCTGCTTCTATTCTACTACCGGTCGATATCTATCCAAGTTCTCTCTTCTTTCTTCCCAAAGGAAAAATCAATAAAGTCAAACAGTGGAACAGTGAAAAACCGGAAAACCCTTCCTGGGAAAAGCCAAACCGAATAAAGAGACGAAAAAAGAGACACACTCGCACAAAAAAAAAGACTTCACCATCGCCAGGTCTGACTGAAGCCAGGCCAGCCCTACTCAGGTAGGTAAACGGGTAAAGGTAAAGTGTAAAGGTAAACCTAGCGAACTACAGAGACGGCGGCGGACGGACCGGACCGGACAAACGAATACGAAACTACGATAGCGGAGCGGAGTCACTTGTTTTCTTTCCTTATCAATGAAAATAAGAAAAGAACACAGCAAAACAAAAACTAAACCTAAAACGTGTACAAACTGCTTATCAGAATTCAGAATAATAATATAATTACGCTCGCTGCTACGTACGATGAGCTGTAATTTTGTATTTATGTAACGCGAAAGGCAAAAGGTTTTCTTCTTGTATTTTCCTGGCACCAAAAAAAAAAAAACAAATGCACTCTGCACAAAATTTATTCGAATTGAACAAGAGGACAGCAAAAATAACCAAGAAGCTGCGCCGCACTACGAATATGAGATATAAAAGAAAAATAAGAAGAATTATAAAATGAAAAAAAAAACTATTTTGCACATTTTTCACTTGACTATCCCGTGTGCCCGTCCCGTAGTCCGTCATCAAGAGCCCGACACTTTGAGTGGGAATTGTGATGTTTCTTTGAAAAATGTAAACTTTTGTATTCCATTTATTAATTAAACAAACATTTTACTTATTAGAAAAACAACTGCACTTACTAAATACACTTTTTCTTATTGGTTTTTTTTCTTGTTTTATTTCAATTCTATTTTATTTTCTCACTAAACAGAAACACTCAAGACTCAGGGCGACCGCAATCGATTTTTCTTTTGTTGGTTCGAAATCGAATTTAAAAAATAATAGAAGGAGATTGCGATTCAACAGACAACTCAAGATGGATGATTGAATTGAACTGAAAACTGAACTGAATTTGAATTGATGCACTGTTATCTTTGGATTTTCTTTTCTTTTTTTATTGAGAAGAGAATACTGGTTAAAGGGAAATATTCTCTGTGTTTTGATCGAAAATGCATACAGAATAGTGGGTCATTTGTTGGGACTGTTTGATTTGTATGACAGAGATGGTCGGGAGGAAAGTTAGAGATAACTATTTTTCTAAAGCAAATAATCAGCCCTATCAGGAGTTTCGTCCGAATGTCATTCCACCCGACAAAAAAATCCCTTTTTCTTTTCCCTTAGGCGCCAGTTATAGCTATCATTGGTTTTCATCATTGAAAACAAACATTGGAATTTTTTGGCAGATCGTTTATTGCTATCATTAAAAATTTCTGTCATTGAAAAAAATTTCCTGATTGAAAGCCACCGAAAAACTTTTACTGACAGAAATCTGTCATTGGAATTGTGCGAAATTGGAACACAAATCAGTGGAACGATTCGTTTCACTTTTGAACATAAAAGTATCAGCTGTTCAGGAAAATGAATTTCCGTCCGGAAAATAGAAAAATACATTTTTAGAGAAAAATAAATGCGTAATTACACTTTTTTCTCAAAAAAAATTCTTTGTGTGATTTCCGATCGATCAGTATATAATTTTCATTTCTAATCAAAGGAAAACACCGTCAAATATCGATTCAAAAACTTTTCCGGATCGATTTCAATGATAGCTATAACTGGCCCCTTACTTTGAGTTTCACCGGAAAAAAAAAATTATGTTCGAAAAATTCAATTCGGGCGAAATATCACACATTTGACAGCTAAAATGTTCACTTAAATTTTGGCGGCGAAGAAGAGGAAGGCAGCAACGTTAAAATGTAAGTTTTTCGACGAAATTGTTTATTATTAACAAACATTTATTAATTTTTGTTTTATTTTCAGGAGTAAACGAAATGAGAACACAGAAACGTACCAATCGAAAGCATTTTACACATCCGATGAAAATGTATATGAAGAGGAACAGATAGAAGACATCGAGGAAATCACCATTATTGTTTAGGCTCACCTGTTCCTTCTCAACTCCGCTCTGAGAACAACATTTCAAGAAGGCCAAAAAAAGAGGATTGAAAAAGTCAACGCGCAGCAAGTTCTTATTCTTATGGACGAACTGGAAGTCCAAAAAGCACTTTGTGTGAAGGTTCATGAAGCTATTGTAGTGATGAAAGAGCATAACAATCAAATGGAAACAAATATGAAGAAGTTGTACCGATCACTAGATAGCATTCATTATCAACAAAAAGAGCAGACAAAAGAACAGAAGCGGCACAATCATGAAATGGAGAAGTTAAGAAAAGAAGAAATTGAATTTAAAATAAAAAAATAATTGAGCTGAAAGAACTGAAAATCAAACTTATGGAAGGAAAAGACAATATGTGAAGTGGTTTTTATGTGTCAGTTGTTTTTTTTTTTTAAATTATTGTTTTCTGTTCAGAATTTATATTTCATTTATTTTATTCCTCGATTGATCAAGGGCGGATCCAGACTTTTTATCAGGGGGGGTCATACACTTAGATGAGTTTTTACTCACCGCTTAAAAATGTTCTTTAATGTTTTGTGAAGGAGGCTAAAAAAATTTAAATAACTAAGGTGCATCTTAACCTTACGTTTACACATTTCAACTTTAGTTATCAAATTATAATAGAACACTGTTGTACAATGTGCAGCAATTTATAATGACTCCCTACATATGAAAGCATTCCAAGATTCCAACAGTTTTCTAAATATGCTTTATTTAAGAGCTAAATCACAATATTTTAGAGGGTTTTTGGTGCATTTCACGCAGAAATATAAGAAACTGTTGTGAAAAGTAGCTTTTTTCCAAAAATAAAATATACTTTTTTTGTTTCCATTTATAATAATGCGAAGAACGCTACAAAACTTGAAAAATCCAGAAAATGAGAGAGGATCTGATATGAAGAATTGTCGCTATCAGTCTGCTTACTTGTGTTTTGCTTTTAGTCAACAAAACTTAAAAATAGTAGAGAGAAAAATGTTTGGTTCTTGAATTTAGCCATTTGTTTAACAAAAGTCCTGACCCCTACGACCCCCCCTGGATCCGCCATTGCGATTGATTTAATCCTTGTCAACAACAACTGTCAAAGCAAACATTCAGATGGTAGGTTTGTTCATTTTCTGAATACGAAAAGGCACCCTAATTAAGAACGGAGGGGAAATTTTGTATGTCCGCTTACTCAGAAAGTTTTTTTTTTGAAGAAATCGATGGGAGAGGGATTAAAAATCGTACCATGGCTCTCAGTGGCCACAATTTTAACAGGAAATTGCAACACCTCATTCGTTTTATATTTTTTTTTATTCAAGAAAAAACTTAGGTTCAGATGGGAAATTTATTGAGAGCTCAGTTTTTTGAACATACCTATTTTTCGAACTGTCAGTTTTAAATTCGAAGTGAAATTAGGGTGAAACTCCTGATAGGGCTGAATATGTTATTGGCGCAGGTAACTCCTGAAAATTCTTGTTTCATTCCATTATAACCTTGTTATTGACCCTAAGTTAACCTTTCAAATTTGGTGAGCTACCTTTGGTTTAAATATACAAATTTTGTTGACAGATACTGAAATAGTAATCGAAAAGTAATTTTTATTTCTTTTTAAGGGAAATGAATAATTTTTTGTTAAATTCAGACTCCGACCTGAGCTGAGCGATGGGGACTAATTTTATGTTATAGGCTTTTCACACCAAACACAAAACAGTTTTCGGCAAATAGTTTTCGAAAAACTAAAAATTATTCACACTGAATACTTATTTACCCGTTTTCATTTAACATTTCAATTTTTGCAACATTGACTGTCATCGATTTGTAAGTAAATATTTAGTCCCTCGTTTTTGTTAAAATAAAATACAATTTGATCAATTTAAATTGATTTTAATACATAAAAAGACCGATGAACAAATAAGATGAAGACATTGTTAGACTTTTTTCATGTTTCATGTTGTTAATTAATTATACTATTTTATTTAAATAAAAACTACAGTTGTGATTGTTTTGAACTAAATTTCAAAATATCAAAGTGAAATATTTGTTTTGACAGCAGCCATCAGCTGAATGTATTAAAAGGTTTGTTTGCTTAGTTCATCTTTGAATTTCTACTAGTTTTCGGTGTGTCTTATATTAAACTAGTTGTATACTAAAACTTGTAGCTTACGGATATTGTATGAGAAAACTTAAGTTTTCGATGTAGGTTTTCGGCCAAAACCGATAATATCGCAAAAATCGGTTTTTGGGTTTGGTTTGAAAAGCCTATAATTATAGATGTCTTTAGTTTCTTTGAAAAGAATTGTTATTGAGACAAAGAAACAAGAGATTTTGTTTAAAAATTATTATAATTTTTCCCACCGAATTTTTGTATGAAAATGAGAATCGAATGTCAATGCCAATGCCACTTTTGCTTCAAAAGAAGATAAAGCCTTTCCAGAGATCAGAGGCTTGTAATCGCTATTCAGTATATGACTCGATGATTTTTACCTATATTTGTGAACGTAATGCCCACCAAGTGGCTAATCTATTCGAAATTATCGGCATAAAATAGCGACTTCAAATCCGCGATCCTGGAGGCCAACCCATAGGTCTGTAACGTTAAACTATGCGTTTACCAAACGTTACTTTTAATAAATCAATTATGGCACGAGCTGTGTGACATGTTGCGCCAACTTTTTGAAAGCACAACTCATGCAAACATCGAAAAAGTCAGTAAGAATGGTTATTGACCCCAACAGGAGGGAAGAAATTAAGGCCCTGATGCGGCAATACGCATTTAAGAAGTGAAGGCAGATATAAAACTAAAGAATGGAGAAGAATTCGGACCGAATGGTACAAATGAACTGATTAACAGACTGACTACCACTAGAATTTAAGTAGTCCATTTTTCCCAATTTTGTTATAAAGAAGTTTTTCCGAACTTTCGAATCATATAGGCATATCTTTTTTATGTAGTTCATACAAATTATACGTTAGTTTGCTAGTTTTTGAACTACTTCAGACACAGTGAAGGTATGAAATGGAGAAGAGCTGTCGAGAGGATTTAAAAAAATCGGGAGTCAGACAGGGTTGTCAGTTTGCCTTGTTTATTAAAGAACTTGTTAATTTCCCACCAGGTGACATCGACTTCGCCGGCAAAACAAAAATTCATTGTTGTATGTGAACGGCATTGTGCATTTGGCAGCATTACCCAAAGCATTGCATTGTATCAGTACTGTCACCTTTGGAGCTCGATAGTGAATCTAAATTAGTCAAAACTTTAGATATTCAAATTAGAAAAATCAAAATGTGAAGTTAATGCAACTTGGAAATACTTGGAAAAAATATAGCCCATAGCAGCAATTTCAAGATATCGGTATCAGAATCAGCCATATTTAAAGCGGCACAAGCTTTGAGAATAAAAACACTACGAAGCCGCAAGAAACTTCTGTAATACTTCATTAAGAGAATTCTACCATCTGCCATCAAATACACCCAACTATATGTTGTAATGATGGAATCGGGATTATCACCTCCATTCATACAAACCCTAAAACTGCAAATTGAGAAAATTCTAAGAGTTATGAAGATGAGCACTAAAAGGCTTCCAAAGATAACAGCTCTTCAAGCCATACGAACAAAAACAAGTTGGTGTGCTGATTGGCTAGATTTGTCAAACTCTTTTCACAGTGGAAATTAAACAGAGAGACAAATGCGTGAATGACACAAAGGCAAGGCAGCTCTATTACTTACAACTTAATCATATCTTGCAAGGGAGAAAGTATTTTAGGGCCAATTGTAGCACTGCCGAAATATCAGTGATGGTTAAGTTGAGAAGTGAAGTAATGTAGCTAAAATTATACCTCAGAGAAGACCTGTCCATTATATGCTCCTTATGCAATTTAAATAAAAAAGGAAGATATATTCTACTTGTTGGAAGATGTTAAATTAATTAGGAAATAAGGAGGAATGCTTCTGGCATTGATTTATTAACACAAAATCAAGTTATACTCTTTTATTCTACGTTAACAAACAAAAACCAATCTTATCTAAAATCTAATCAAACCTATAATTTTTAAGAGAATATGTGATCCTGATTTCTATCTGTGTCAATTTCAGAAAGCTACTAAATAGTTATCATATTATGACGTGTCGATGACTATTTTATTTTGTATTTCAAATGGTAAGGAAGTGTGAACTGTAGTTGAAAGAAAGAGACACAACATTTTTGGAAAGTAAACAAACATAAGAAAAAAGAATGGATAGACGTAGGAATATCTTATGTCTTGGATCTACATCGTTTTATTTTCGTAGGATGACTTATATGGGTCGTCTTTGGCTGTTGCAAAATACCCATTAATAATTTTCCTCGTTATTATATAATTTCAGGATTTAAGAACATAGCATAAAAAAATAACACCCTGCATGAATCCACCACAACAAAATCGAACAGTACTCTTCCAATCTGTCATAAAAATGAATGCGTTCAATACGATTTTGCAATTTTCTTCTCTGTTCTCTCTCTCTGTCTCTCTTTCCCTTTCTCTCTACCGCCTATCGCTCTCTGTGGTCTGATTAAAAAATATCTTTTTTGTTTAGTTTAAAAAATAAAATAGAAAAACGAATTACAAATCAATCAATCGCGAATCCGGATCGTCGATGTCTAATGCTAATCAATAAACACAGTTCCAATTTCAATTCACTCAATCAACTCACAGCTGATAAGTAATCGTGTCAATTTTTAAATATTATAAAAAAAAAGAAAAGAAACCAACAAATCATTAAATAGAAAAATCAAGTGTTTGTGTCTACACCGAAAGTGAATCGTAGAAAATTAAGCAAAATCAAAAAGAAGACAAGACAGAAGAAAACGAAAATCGTCTCCATCTCCAGCGACCAGCACCAGAGTACCAGAGACCAGACCAGACCAGCAGCGCCAGCCCCCAGCATCAAGAAGTGTATTTTCTACTCTACAACAACTACTGTCTACTCCATGGCTTGAACAAAAAGATCAAATCAAAAGTAGGTACTTGTACGACGTACATATTAAGTTCAATTGAAAATGATGATTTATGATTACTGATGGTCGGTTTCTGTTTCTGTTTTTGTTTCTGTTTTCATTTTCAATGATTCAAGGGAGCGTTGTGAGCATTTCTTTTGTGGATTCTTGCACTTGCACTTGCACCCCACCACTAACAACAACCAAAAAAGGAAATTGGAAAATTCCAGCTTAATTTGTTTTTCTTCTCTTTTGCCGCCGCGCCGCCACAACAGCAACTGCAAGAGAAATCTATGTTAATTGATAGTAGATTCAACAATTAACTGATAACTTTAAATAAAACCAAAAATATGCACTTCTCAATTCCGGACACACAGGAATTCTTCAACGATACAACTGGTTCCACCTACACGGTAAGTCTAAGTCAATCCACTCCACATCCCACTTTATATACATTTCATAATTTTAAATCTTTTGTTAACAGGGTTTTAATATTCACATAAATGGCAGCTTCCATTGCTGTTTGCGATTTAAACAGCTTCACAGCCTTCATGAGCAACTTAAGCGGTCATTAGCAACGTCCAGCACTCCAAATGCCACTCTCCCTTCATTCCCCCCAAAGAAACTGCTTCCTTTGACAAATAACCAAATCGAAGCACGAAGAATAGCTCTCGAGCATTATGTACAAATTGTCGGGCAGGACCCGGTCATATCCAAATCAGAGCTATTGCGAACGTTCCTTTTGAGCGCCCAGCAAGAATCATCGTCCATTGATACACGAGAAACAACTATCGATGTGCATTTGATGAATGGATTTCGGATATCTGTGAATTGCTATACAAACGATTACTCACTGAAGGTGCTTTCGAAGGCGTGCCAAAATATAGACTTGCCATGTAGCTATATAAATTACTTTTCGCTGTTTTTGATGCGGAAAGATAACGATGGGGGCGTTATTCTAATTAGGAAATTGATGGACTTTGAATCACCTTACATATCACAGCGGATAGCTGAGGATTGCCAAATTGTCATAAGAAAAAGGTACCTACATTTTTTCTTTCTGTGTGTTTAGTTTTATTACAAAATTATGTAGGTTGATAGTAATCACGCAACTGGAAATGTTTTTTTTTTTTTTTGTAGAATTTCATTAATGTCAATTATTATTAATAATAGAATAGGGTAGGTCAAGGGACTAAAGCTTATTATGTCATGTGGGTAGACAATCAACAGAGTAGAAAATAATAATACACTTAATTTTGGCCAATGCAACTGATATGTTAAAGAATCCGGGTACTTTGCCAAACCATATAAAAAAATCAAAATTTTTTTAGATGCTTGATTATGTTGGTGATCGGCAGGAACCGATTCTAAGACGATTTTTTCATAGATAGAGAGATAATTGATTTTTATGGATTTAAATATTATTTTACAATTATTACAATAGCCGTCTGCCAGATTGACAACTTTAATAAATTAAATTACTTTAATTAACAACAACAAAAGAAAAACAATTAAAAGAAAAAAATAACATTTTAAAAAGGCCAATTTAAAAAACAGAAAAAAAAAAACAATTGACTACCAAATTTAAAGCGTCAGAAGTCTTCATTCATAATTCTGGATCTATATCGTAACGCAACTTTGCAATAGTTATAGAGCTTGGAGACATCCATCTCATTTAGCATACTAAATACTTGTCCCTCTGATAAAAAGTCACTTCCGAGAATATTTCTTCTAGTTTCCCTGAAAGTTGGACACGTTCCGACGAAATGTATGACGTTATTTCTTTCTGCTAAATTACATATAGTATACTCCAGTGGTAAATCGGGTCTGTGCGGTATGAAGTTTAGGTTGAGTAGTTCGCTTCTTAACTTGACCATTGTAGCAATGACGTTTACATTATTTGCATCATGGAAGTAGTTCCTTTCTGCGGGATTAGGGTTGAGCCTACTGTAAGTTGTTCTGAACAAGGACCCAACTTCTTCAACTGCATATTCTGCTCTACACTTCTTATCTACTGCTGCTATAACCTTTTACATAAGAGCTTTACTGTGCGATAGATCTTCCACATTTAAATTGCATCCTTCTGCGAGACTCGACCACTCACTGTACCAGTGATTTTGGTCTTCTGCAGCTTTTACTACTAGTTTTCTAACAAGTCGGTATTCGTTCATACTAAAAACGTGCAAGAGATAATCTGCTTGCATCTTTAGGGTCTTTATAAATAGAGGTGATAGTCCGGTTTCCAGCACAATCACGTAATTTGGAGCATACAAAAGGATACTTTCTGCAACTGCTTCAAATACCTTATATTTACTACTGTGAGCTATGTTTTCGTTCATAAAACATCTTTTCTATGAAATATAAATTGTAGTTTTTGCCTTTTGTAGTTTCTAAAATGTTTCTCCAAATTCAGATTTCTTGAAAAAAATACTCCTAGGTACATATTTGTATTCGTTAACACATTCTATATTTTCCCCGTTGAAATTCCACTTTTCATTCAATGCATTTCGCCCAACACCTTTCTTAAAGATCATTACCTTAGATTTTTTAGTATTGACTGAGGTTCCAAAGACAGCAGTAGTGGTATACTCTATTTATCATAAGTTGTAGTGTTTCTGGGGAATACGCAAAAATAAATATATCATCAGCAAACATTAATGCCTTAATACGAAATCTTGCTAAATCAACACCATCTGGAAGGTAATCTACAATGTCATCTATAAAGAGCGAAAACAAGATGGTACTCAATTTACACCCCTGTCTTATCTCGAGGTGGTTGTGAACCAATCAGAAAGCTCAACTCCGTTCCACACTGCAGCCTGTGTTCTTCTATACAGCTCTTCGAGAACGCGTCCGAACTTCAGAGACAAGCCCAGACCATAAAGCTAGTAGAATAAAGCACCTCGGTCTATTGAGTCGAATGCTGCTTTGAAGTCAATAAAGAATGCATACAATTTTCTTCCCGGTTTAATAAAGCTTTCAGCTAGCCTCCTGACAATGAAAATGTTATCTATTGTAGAGCACCCTGATCTAAAGCCCGCTTGAGTCTCTTTTAACAGTTTTTGATCTGCAATCCACGTTGTAAGTCTCTTCTGTAACAGGGTTGTAAAAATTTCATAAGTCGAATTAAGAAAAGAAATTCCACGATAGTTCGCTGCATCCAACAATGATTCTTTTTTGTGTATCGGGAAGATTATAGCGTCTCGAAATTCATTTACGGAAATATGCCCCTCAAATGCTCCATTAAAAAGTATTACCTGACGTTCCTTTAACATGACTGTTTTGTATTTATAAAACTCAACAGGAATACCATTTGCACCCGCCGCTTTTCCATCTTTAAGAGATCATAGAGTTAATTCCACTTCTTGAAGGTTTATTTCCGTATCTAGGATTTCGTTGTTGAATCCAGGTACTGCATAGTGCCAATTTGTTTGTATGCTGCTTGGATTGAATAATTCTATGAAATGAGTGGATAGAATGTTTGCACATAGTTTCTTATGCACTTCGAATTGTTTACCATTCAATTCCCACACAAGTTTCGAAAAATCGGTGGCGGTTTTGCAGGTTGGCAGTTTAGATGCCTGCAGTTCTTCATAATTTTTCTTTTTGTTTTTACATAGCTCCTTATATTGAGAGTTGGCCTCTAATTAGTTTCTTCTAAACAATCCTTGGGAATTCCGGAAATTTCTCAACCATGCAAATGATTTCTTACGGGCTTTTTGACTTCATCAAAGCAAGGCTCCTTTATAAATTTGCTGTTTTTTCCACAGCCTTATTGTTGAGGGTAAGATGACTTTATAATTTGCTCTAACATAGAGAATTCTACATTTTGATGTGATTGAAGTTTCAAATCAAGTTGTTGTCTATATGCCTGAATTATTGAGATATTCCATTTGAGTCTAGGAAGTAATAGCGTGTTACAGGTTTCTTCATTTGGTTGTATAAGCCATTGGAAGGTAACAACCACTGGAAAATGATCCGAGTATGGAAAATCTTTGATCTCAAAATCTTTCACTAAAGGCTCCCAAGCTTCACTGATGCTCCTTGTCACAAAATGTATGATTTCCCTCACAATCACTCGACGATTTTTTTATTATTTTAAGAAAATACCGCCACATTTCGTTGATATCAAAAACATTAAATTCAAGCCAAATATGGAATAATAACGCCACCAGGCCAAAATCCACAAATCCGTTGGCCTGAATAGTATCCCCGCTAATGTTCATAAAAGGTGTTCTTTAACGCTGGAAAAACCACTGCGTAAGCTTTTCCCTCTGTCCTACTCTACACATCTATTTTCGAGTGAATGGAGAACAGCATTTGTCTAGACGCTGCTGTCTAAACGCTGGTCAATTTTCAGCTTAAGAAATTACTTAAAGAACGAAAGCTTCTAATTGATCAGCAATATGGTTTTCGTAGCAATAGGTCCACCGGTTATTTGATGGTTTTTCTCACCGAACAGTGGAAAACATCTTTACAACGTTTTGGAAAAAATAGGATTATTGCACTTGATACTTCAAAGGCATTTGATAGATTTTGTCATTTGGTAAGTGATGTATCTCTTCTTTGTTGGGTTAGAAATTACCTTTTGAACCGTTAAATTCAAGAAGTATTGGACGGGTGCAAATCTGATATTCACAAAAGAAACGCTGGTGTGCCCAGGGCTCGATTTTGTCTTTGACATTCTTCCTTATTTTTATAAATGATCTTTTGTCTGAAACTTCTAACCCACTAAATTGTTGCGCTGATGACAGTGCCCGCAGGTTTTCATATTGGTTTTTAGATTCTCATTCTTTTCCTTTGAATGTGGACTATCAACAGCAGAGTGCGATAAGCTCATTGAATTCTGATCTGAACAACATTGTATGTATAATGGGGAATCAAATATCGTGTGGAATTTGATGCTTTAAAAACTCAATGCTGTCTGTTGTTGCAAAATCTTAACCCTGTCTGAGACTGAAAAACTTTCAGTTCTAGGAACATACATGTGTGTATCGAAAACCATCTCTTGTGGAGTAATCACATATTTGACATCGCCAAAAATGCTACAAGTGTTTAGATTTCCTCGGACGATACAGGAAGATTGTTTAACTCCTTCTGATCTGAATATAATTTACAAGGCTTTTATTCATCCAAAACTCGAGCATAATCCTCATAACTGGGCTGGTGCCTAACAATAACATACATACTTGAGTCTTTTGAATAGAATTGGAAAAAAAGCTTTTAAAATGATAGATGACCGTTGTTTTACTGAAATTTTTGTATCTGTATTGTATTGTAAACAATGCTCTAGTGAAATAGCCAGTTGCATTCCTTCCCTCAAGAAATTCCACAGTAATACTTCTACTTCTATGAACGACCATCAGTTTACCCTTAAGCCCAATTTCGAAAGTACTGTAAAGAACAGAGATTCTTTTTTTAGTCGGACTACACGAATGTGGAATGCTTTACCAGGCTCAATATTTCCCACTCATTACAATATGCAGACATTCAACATCAATGTGCAAATTTCAAAGCATTATTTTGTATAAGTTTTTATTTTGAATTAAATAAAGCGAAAACCAGCACGTTCTGACTTTCGAACGCTCTTTTTTATATTTTTGAGAATGCATCCAAAACACAGATATTTTTACATAAAAAAAGTCATAAGTTTGCGACACCACTTTTATTTATTAAAATTGAATGTTTGACTTTTCTTGTTTACTCGAATCATATTTAAAAAATCTACATACTTTACTGGCCGGGGGGAGAGCAAAGTTTGTAATCAAGAAAACCTAAACGTGTGCAAAACAATAAGAAAAAAGTTAACACTTCACCTCTCTCCTCCTCTTTTTGAAGTGGATATTTCTCTTTGTGTTTAAAAGAACAATCTCATAATACAAATCAAATACAGTGGTGAACACTAAAATAGCAGTAGGTTAAAAATAAAAGAAATATTGGAACAAAAATTGAAACTATAATTTATTTAAAAAACAAAACTGTTCTACAGAAGGGTATTTAAAAAAGGTAAATAATAAATAGCTTAATTTGATTGCAGTTTTTTTTTAACTTAAAAAAAATAAAATTCAATTTTCAAAGGTAACATTAAAATAGCAGTGTTAGGCTCAATTAAGCTTATATCACTGTTATGCGATATTAAACAATGGAAATAATAAAAAAAAGATTTTGTGTTAATATTTCGTTGAATTTCCTCGATTTTTAATAACAGCCTGACATTGCCGTGGCATTGAATCTACCAAACGCTTACAACTCTCCGCTGGTATTCCATACCATGCATTTTTAATTGCTGCCCAAAGTTGATTGTTATTGGCTGGATTGGCATTATAAACAGCTCTTTTAAGGTCCCCCCAAAGGTTTTCAATGGGATTTAAATCAGGGGTCTGGGTTGGCCAGTCCATAACATGAACCCCATTGACCCGAAACCATTCCTTTGTCTTTCGACTAGTGTGTTTCGGGCCATTGTCTTGCTGGAAGACCCATTTTAGTGGCACTTCATCTTTTAAGTATGGTAACCTGACATTTTCCAAGATGTCGACATAAATATTTTGGTCCATAATCCCATCGATTTTGTGGTAAAGGCAAAAATACCGTAATACGAAAAACATCTCCATACCATGAGCGATGAACCACCGTGTTTGACGTTTTTCGTAGTATATTGTGGTAGGTATTCGGTGTTCTGAGGAGACGTCTAACAAACTGCCGGGAACCAGTGCCACCGTACAGCACAATTTTGGATTCGTCCGTCCATAAAATATTTCGCCATTTTTCCACAGAAAAGGAAGCACGTGCTGGTAATTTTGCTTCCAATAGTCTTCTTCGAACGGTCCTATCACCCACTTCTAAATTTAGCTCTTGTCTGATTTGTACAGCTGACTTGTTTGGATCTAGTTTGGCTGATCTCACAATCTTTCTATCATCCTGGCATGTTGTTTTTCGTATTTCACTTCTGTTTTCAGGTTTTTAACGCATTTTATAGCAATGGCTGTCATTTTGGCGGAGCATGAAAAAATACGCTGGATTTCTCTATAAGATTTCCCTTTTCTGCGTAGCGAACGTATTAAATTTCGAAAACCGATTATGTAAAAGCCAGTTTCTGGTTGAAACTATTTTAGGGATACTCACTTATTTTAAAATGATTTTTGTAAGAGAATTTTCAAAAAAAAACATAAATTTTTTACAGACCGCTGCTATTTTAATGTGCATATAAAATAAGATCTACAAAAGCAAAATTAACTGTTTTTCTATGATCATGAATTATTTGCTATTGTTTTCTCTTTTGTTCTCCTGCTTAATATTTTATATCTTAAGCTGACTGCATTAATTTTTAATGAGTGAGTTCAGAACTAAGAATAGTAATGCATTGCTTCATTTTCATGTTCACCACTGTATGTACAGTACATACATATGTACAATGTACATACAAAAAATTTAGAATTTTTCACCAGATTTATTAAAATGGTATGCGAAAAAATCCAAAAATACTCTTTAGTTAGGAAGTTTTAAAATTGACCGACTACTGTATGATATCAATATTATTTTTATTTGTACGTGTTATTTTTTTATTGAGATGTGTGTTAGCAAATAAATATCGTAGCGTCTAAAAATCAAGAAACATACATAAAATACATGAACTCATTTTTGAAAACTTAGTCACCCTCTTCCTATTTATGCTCCATGTACAGAGAAGAAGGAGGTGATAAAACAAATGAATGCGGTAAAAAACTCAATTGCAAACAAGATTCGCACTTTTCAAAGGAAATGTTTTTTTTTTTGTTTCTTTTCAATCAAAATATGTATGACCCACTTAAATATAAGAACACAAGAACTAAGAACAGAAAGTGTCTGTTCTACAACACTTTTAAATCATACAATAACTATAACTACTGCTATTGCACTCAAAACTTGCCCCAGAACTCTGTAGACCTTGCACAATTAATAGTCAAAAAAATCTTCTTATCGAGAAATATCGATTTGTGAATTTTAATAAACAAAATCCATCCTTAAAGAAAAAAGAACTTATCAACAAAGTTTTAACAAACATCATTACTAAAGGGTGTCCCAAAATGAACGCAAGATTTGAATTTGCCGCCATTTGTGCAGTGAAGTGTTGGCAACCCTGAAAAAAAGCAATTTGACAGCTAACAGTATAGGGTTATTAAAAATGGAGCGTTACACGAGAGAACAACTTGTCTTCATTATTAAAGAATATTTCAAAAATAGTGAAAGCTTGGCGGCTGCAGTTCGAAAATTTCATTCAAAATATGGTCGAAAGAGTGTTTTAACTTCGTCAACTGTGAAGAGATTAATTGAAAAATTCATGGAGACTGGATCCGTTGGAGACGCCAAACACACTGGTCGTCCAAAAACAAGCCGTTCAAATGTGAATGTCGAAGCAGTGCGTGAGAGTGTTGCTGACAATCCAGGAACCTCAATTCGACGTCGCACAGTGGTGCGAGAGCGGAAAAAAGTCTTTTTAAGAAGTTATATTTATCCTTTTAAATTTTATGTTTAAGTACTCTTATATAACCCGAGCGTATGATTTAAAAGTATTTTTTAACATATATATTGTATGTTCTGATTTACAAGCCCTCAAAGTTGAAAAATAATTTTACTCAAATCGCGAACCGTATTTTCAACAAATTTTGAGATGTTTTTTTCCGAAGTTCCTTTAAATAAATTCTCTAGCTTCTTAAATAATTTAATTGGTCTATTTTCGATTATCTAAAATAAAAAAATGATTATTTATAAAAGATACCTTCTATAAGTAGTCTGAAGCTTAAGTACTAGGAAAAAATGTGTTTTTTTTAAACTTTTTGATTACAAAAAAAAGCTCCAAAAGACTCCAAGAAAGTAAGTATGCCAGCATATGCTCCATGCATTTATGTAAAAGCACAGAAAAAATCAGATGCAGATACGTGCAGATGTGGAAGTTATGATCAAAAATGTTTCTCTGAATCGGATTTCAAAAAACTTCGTTTTGACGGTGGTGTTTACCAAAAAGTTTGATTTCTTCGTTATTAATTGTCAGAATGAACTGGTTAAGCCCATTATTTTAAGAAAAAATGTCAAACTTTATTTTAAAAATAAAACAAAATTAAACACACGAAAAGCAATAAAGTTTTATGATATTTTAAATTATATGATAGAGCTTAAAAAAAATAAAGAAAAGGATTAGGGATAATCCTTTATTTTTTTAGTTTTTTGCTAAAAGTAGGGCAGGTAGAAATAAAAAAGGTGTTATTTTTAAAGTTTTATTGCTTTGTTTTTGTTGTGTATTGCGTAATTTTGTATTACCTGTCTTATTAGAATAAAATCTCTTACTTAAATCTATATATATAAAGGATTAAATTAAAAAAAAGTCAGTATTGAGTTATTGACCATTTGTGCAAGGTGTTTAAGAAAAAATTTTACTCTGATCAATCAATAAGTGAAAGTGAAGTGAAATATAATAACAAATATACATATAGTGAATAGTGAATTCAATACATTAAAATGCATTCAATCGAAATTCCTTATTCGGTGTTGTGTAGTGAACTTATTACTAATGGACATGATGTTCAAAATCTTCTACCATATTTTGAAAGGGAATACCCCAACTTAATTTCTGAGCAAATAGAAACTGTGCTGTCAGAATTAAATAAACGTTTTGTGCCTCATTTTTTGAGTCGATGTAACGCAGTTCATAGAAAAAAAAGTCATTTTGAAAAAAAAATACACTCATTGGCTCGAAGGAGTTTTCGAAGTAGAACTAACCCAAAGTGTATTGGCCGAAACGTCAACTAATATGGGAAGACCACGAAAGAGTTTTGACGAATGCTGTGATCGAGCTAAAAGGTATAAGAGGGACGAAATTAGAAATATATTTCCTCAAGAAGAGATAAACTATGCAGCAACATCAGAGAGCTTTTCCTGCTCACAATTTGATCCGGATAAGGCTCTTGCATTATTTATACAAGCAGAATTGTCGAAACGCCAATATGAAGTATTAAGACATGCCCTAAAAGATGAAGGACATGATGTTTTTCCACCTTATATTAAATTACTGGAAGCAAAAAAAAAGTGCTATCCTTTAGATATAAGCATTACGGAAAGCTCAGCAAGTGTGCCACTACAAGAATGCCGAAATAAGGATTATAAAGCCTACCGCAGGATTCATTCGAGAAAATGCAGCTGAATTGCGACGAATGAAGATGTGATGCATCACATACTCATATCCTCAGATCCAATAATAACAGGTTTAAGGCCACAGGCAAAAAAGAAAATACTTCCAATCAGCGCAGACGCTAAAAACCTCATTTTAGCGTCATAAAATTACTACTTCATAATTGTTTTTTATTTATTTTTTGTATGTATTTATCTATTTATTTATTTAATTTTATAATATACATAGTTAGTAATAATATTTTGTTCAAAATAAAAAGTTAAGATTTTACTAAAAAAAAACTTTTATTTAAATATAACATCAAAAGCCTTAAATTTTAGAAAAATGTCAATAACTTTTTTTCTAATAATTTTTTCTTCACCAAATTTTGACCAAGCATGTATAAGACTAATCTCAACATGTGTTTAAAATTTCATTAAAATTCGTTTAGAAGTTCAGATTTTACAGACTTTTTTCCGCTCTCCCATACAAAAATCAAAAATCCTCAAATTTTAGAAAAATGCCAATAACTTTTTTTCTAATAATTTTTTCTTGACCAAATTTTGATCAAGCATGTATAAGACTAATCTTAAAATGATTTAAAAATTTCATTAAAATTCGTTTAATAGTTCAGATTTAACAAACATTTTTCCGCTCTCCCATACAAAAATCAAAAACCCTCAAATTTTAGAAAAATGTCAATAACTTTGTTTATAATTTTTTTTTTTCAACCAAATTTTGACCAAATATGTATAAGACTAATCTTAACATGTATGCCAAATTTTATTTAAATCCGTTGAACCGTTCAGATTTTACAGACTTTTTTCCGCTCTCCCATACAAACCCAACCACTGTGCGTCGTGGACAAGAATTGCAAATTTCAAGAACCTCTCTACAGCGTATACTCACCAAAGATCTGTGTCTTCATGCTTACAAAATTCAATTAACACAACAATTGAAGCCTAATGACCATGGACAGAGAAGAGAGTTCGTTGAATGGATTATTGAATAAAGCAAAATCATCCTAAGCGATGAAGCACATTTTCATCTTGATGGCTTTGTCAATCGCCAAAATTGCCGCATTTGGGGTTCGGAGAACCCACATGTAATTGTCGAAAAACAAATGCATCCACAACGCGTGACTGTATGGTGTGGATTTTGGGCTGGAGGCATAATTGAGCCATATTTTTTTGAAAATGATGCTGGTCAAGCAGTGACTGTTACTGGTGCTCGATATCGCGACATGATTACACAGTTATTTCTGCCAAAATTGGATGATATTGACGTGTCCAATATGTGGTTTCAACAAGACGGTGCCACATGTCATACAGCCCGTGAAACAATTCAATTACTGCATGAGACATTTCCAGGTCGTGTACTCTCTCGTTTCGGTGATCAAAATTGGCCTCCTAGATCGTGTGATTTAACACCATTAGACTTCTTTTTATGGGGTTATTTGAAATCACAAGTCTATGTCAACAAGCCCACAACCACCCGTGCATTAAAGGAGGAGATTCAACGCTGCATCAACGAAATTCGGCCACATTTATGCAGAATGGTCATGGAAAAGAGTGCGCATGTGCATGCAAAGCCGTGGAGGCCATTTGTCCGTTATTCCATACATAACCCTATCCTATGTACTTTACGAGTCAGTAAAAATATAACTATCAAAAGACTAAAAATGGCGTTTTCTGTTTAATTCAAATCTTGCGTTAATTTTGGGACACCCTTTATTTACAAAAATAATAATGAATGGTTGACGGAGCGAGCAATTTTAACGGCTAAAAATAAAAATCTAAATGACCTAAACTATTCTTTTAGAATTGGTTCACTGGAACAAAGAATTCATTCAAATTTATTGATGAAGATGAAGCAATCAACTAAATAAATAAATTAGGTGGCGCAACAGTCCATGAAGAACCAGGGCCTAGTGACTTACAACTATCAACCATTCCTGTGTGCGAGTAATGTTGTCAGAGATGGAGGGGACCTACTGTTTATATGCCGAATCCGAACGGCTAATTTGAGAAAGCACTTTTCATGACAAGAATTATTCTTGGAGGATTTGTCAATTCCTCGCAAGAGGCAGTACCCGTGAAAAAAGTTAGGTGACACAGGCAGGAATTGAACCCAAGACCCCTTGCATGACAGTCCAACGCACTAACCATCACGCTACGGGTACTACATATATCAACTATACAATTGAATTTTTAAACTCCTTGGTTGTGCCTGGCTTACTGCACTGCACAATTTACGCTTAAAGATTGGCTCCGTCGTAATCATGAGTTAGGTTAAAGTGGCTGCGGATTCAGAATCCACACACTTAGGCCAAAGGAAAAGCCCCGTCGTGATACCACATGAATCTAGAGAATCACTTCGTACTAGTCGAACCATTTTGAGCTTTTTGTTAAAGGGAAGAAGATATTTGATATCCTTTTTAGCTAGTTCACTGCGATTATCAAAAGGGTAGTCTCCCAGATGAAGTTTGCGTCTTAGTGAAAGAGCAGGGCAGGTGCAGCTCGTTCATACAGCTACTGCAGAAGTCATTTGAGGCTACACTAAGTCGTATTGCATGTCTGCCTATAAGACAGTGTCCCGTAAGGACACCTATTAGGGAGCTAATATGAAGTCTGCTTTGAGATAACACGTCTTTAGAGCGCTTTAGGTCCAGTGAAGGCAGAAGTTTACATGTACCTATCGGTATACCATCTCCATAAGAGACGATCGACAATCGAGGGCCGTTTATGATTTAGTTGAGACACCGTCAAGAGATTTAATAGCAGCCTGACTGTCAGAGAAGATGCGGATATCAGAAGTTGATATCACGTTTTCTCTTAGCCAGGAGCGAACCTCTTTGATCGCTAAAATTTCCGCTTGGAAGACGCTACAATGATTAGGGAGACGGAATGAGATGCTTAGATTAAGCTTTTCTGAGTACACACCACTACCAACTCCCTCATTTGTCTTGGATCCATCTGTATAAAAATGAATGCTTTTGTCATCCAGGAGTTTTTTATCTTCCCATTCATCTCTGGATGGAATGGATACCTGAAAGTTTTTTCCAAACTGGGGTTTTGGAATAGTGTAGTCTATGTACTTTGGTAAAGAACCAAAGAGGTTTAAAATGATGGAGTGCCCCACATTGTTGTTGGTCCATTGAGATGAGGCGTTGAGTCTTATAACTGTACTCGCTGCCACTTGTTTGCTGAATATGTCGAGGGGTGTCAGATGGAGGAGAGTGTCTAACGCTGCTGGGGGTGTGGTTCTTAATGCCCCGCTTATGCAGAGACATGCAGTGCTTTGTACTCTGCTGAGTTTGTCATAGTATGTGACTTTCTCCAGTGCAGTCCACCATACTGCAACCCCATACATAAGTATTGGTCGGATGATCTATGTGTATAGCCAGTAGGTTATAAGAGGTTGAAAACCCCATTTGCTTCCTATGGCTTTCTTGCAAATGAAAAGAGCTGCTGTAGCTTTTTTAACTATTTCCTGAATATTAGATTTCCAACTTAATTTTTTGTCCAATATCAGACCAAGATATTTGGTTTCATTGGTAAAAATTAGTGGTACACCTTTTATTGAAGGAGGTACAATTACTGGAATCTTGTATTTCCGTGTAAAAAGGACGAGGTCTGTTTTTTGAGGATTAATACTAAGTCCGCAGTGATCAGCCCATTTAGTGAGCATATTGAGTGCGTTTTGGAGGAGGTCTCTCAGTGTATTAGGATGTTCTCCTGTGACGGCGATAGCAACATCATCGGCATACGCAACCACTCTGTAGCCTTCCCTCTCAAGGGATATTAGCAGTTCGTTTACCACTATGTTCCACAGAAGAGGGGACCACCTTGCGGAGTGCCTCTACCGACAGACCTTTTCGTACAAAAATCCCCCATCTTAGAGTTGATGATCCTGCTTTGTAGCATTAGATTAATCAACTCACAGAGTGAGTATTCGACGTTTAGGGTCGTCATAGCAGAAGTGATAGCGGATGTGTCAACGTTGTTGAAATATCGCAATATATGTAAACCAACCAAAACTGTTTCGAGGATCCGATAATCAACAAAATAGCAACGGATCCTAAAAACACCACACAAAATGAAAACTGTACCTTTTTTTCAAATCAATATCTTGTGGCATGTACTTTATTTACAATCACAGCTTTACAGCGCCTTTGCATCGAGTATACAAGTCGTTGGCTCTCAACAGTGAGTCAATGTTGAGGATATGGAAGGACCACTTCTGCAGACTGTATAACGGCGACGACGAACCGAATTCCGCTGTCAGGCATGATGATCCATTAAACATAGACGACGAAAGCCAACAATCCCGTCCTCCCGACTTAGACGAAGTAAAGATTACCATATTTAAGCTGAAGTCTAATAAAGCCGCTGGAGCGGATGGCTTGAATGCCGAGCTCTTTAAAGCAGCTGAAGATAAGTTGGTTAGGAGCATGCACCAACTTATCTGTAAGGTATGGTCGGAAGAAAGCATGCCCGATGAATGGAACCTCAGAATTGTTTGCCCGATCCTGAAAAAAGGAGACCCTCTAAACTGCAGCAACTATAGAGGAATCAGTCTACTTAACATCGCCTACAAAATCTTCTCTACCGTAATATGTTAACATCTAAAGCCCATCGTCAACAACCTTGGTCCTTATCAGTGTGGTTTTAGACCAGGAAAATCCACAGTCGATCAAATATTCACATTACGGCAGATCCTGGAAAAAATCCCAAGACCACCAAATCAACACCCACCATCTTTTCATCGATTTCAAGGCCGCATATGACAGCATCTACAGGGACGAGCTGTATAGAGCCATGTCTAGTTTTTGTATCCCTGCCAAACTCGTCCGTTTGTGCAGGATGACCATGGAGAATTCACGCTGCTTCATAAAGGTTTGAAACAACTTAACATAACCTTTTGATGTCAAAAAAGCTTTTAGACAAGGTGATGCGCTGTCATGCGATTTTATTAACATCGTACTTGAAATTGAAAGAATAGTGCAGAGCTCACAAAAGTCTGTCCAATTACTAGATGACATTGACATAATAGGAAGAACTCAGCGTGATGTCAATGGGGCTTTTGTGAGTATTGAGGCAAAATGGGTTTAACGGTTAATGAGGGCAAAACAAAGTACATGCTGTCGTCAAGAAAGGACCTACAACACCGACGTCTTGGTCAAAACGTCACCATCGACAGATTTAACTTTGAGGTAGTCAAGGACTTCGTCTACCTAGGCTCCGCTGTAAACGCAGAAAACAGAAAACGTGGAAAAGTCCTCTCTCGAAGGGCCAAAGTGTCGCTATATAAGACCCTTATCATCCCCGTCCTGCTATACGGTGCAGAAGCATAGACTACGACAAAAGCGGATGAAAGCACCTTGGGTTGTTTCGAGAGAAAAGTTCTTCCTGTGATCTACGGTCCCGTATGCATCGAAGGGGAGTGGAGGAGAAGATGGAACGACGAGCTGTAAGGGCTGTACAGCGACGTAAACTTAGCCAGAAGGGTAAAAGTCAAACGACTAAGATGGCTGGGTCACGTAGAGCGCATGGAAACCAATGCTCCGTCCCGGAAAGTCTTCGAATGCACACCCACAGGACAGCGCAGTAGAGGAAGACCGCGGATCAGGTGGCGCGCACAAGTGGAAAGTGACCTCACCCAACTTGGAGCGCGAAACTGGAGACATCTAGCTAGCGACTGAGCTAGATGGAGAAGTTTGTTGGGTGAGGCCCTAGTTCACACAGGATCAGCGCCACCTTAAGTAAGTAATGGCCTTTCTTCAATTACTTGAGGGTTCTCAGAACGACAATGTGTGAGAAAAGTGCTTCGTCATTGAAGAAAATTTTGTTCGAAAAATCACCGCCGTCCACCAACTGTTGTTCAAGTACTCATTCGACGTATCTACGACGACGCGACGCTGTGAATGGTCAGCTGGCTTAAGTTGTTGTGTGAGCTTTATATGGATGTAGGTGTGGATCCAAATGAACAAAAACGCCATAATGTGCCGTAAAACAGCTCTAATTCCTGAGATAGACGAGGAATCGACACATTCAGGTTTTCGGCAACACTTTTACTTACAGCAGCGATATTTTCAGTGGTACGAGCAGAACGATGATGCACAGCCCTTACAATATCTGTAATTAAAAAAATTAATTAATCCATTCTCTTCAATCCATTCTCCCACAATTTAGAGCACGATATATGGCTCTGTGGCAGGTTTTTTTAAGAAGGTTTTACCAATTTGTATGCGTTGTACGATTGTTAAACAATCAATTTTCGTAAATGTCAGGCTTTCAACTTCCAGCCTATACTTTCGAAACAGCAAAATGGATTACCAGTTATTAACAATATTATATTGTAAGATGAATAGAACGCACATAAAATAGTAATAGAAAACCAATCTCCTAGATGTTCGAAAAAAAATTAATAGACAAGAAAGTCTCAAAATTTAAAGTAACAATTTTTTAAAATTTTACAGACTAAATTTAATTTGATGTAAATTTTAATTAAAATTAAAATTAACCTTTTTTCTACCACTTTCAGCTACTGGGATCCGTGCTATGATATACAACTGATGCAAGATAAAATTGCTTTAAATTTACTTTTTATACAAACCATAAGTGATATCGAACGAGACTGGATTATTGTTGGACCTGATGTCAAAAAAGAACTCCGAAATCTCCAAGAACGTGGAAATAAAAAAGAAGTAAATAAAAACAGAACAAAATTTTATAAATCATTGTAACAATATTTTTAAAAATAAAATAATTTTTCAGTATATTGAGATAGCAAGAAATCTTCCCTCATACGGATGTGTGCAGTTTTCCAGTGCTATAGTTGATTATCCTGAACCGAATAATATAGCAGTTATAACAGTTGGTAATCGAGAACTAAGTATTCGATCTCATTTAGGACAAAAAATCCATGAAACCAAATTTCGTGTTACTCGAATGCGTTGTTGGCGAGTAACAACTATTCATAATGTAAATTTTTCTTAAAACCAGTTTCTTAAAAGTACCGTTTAATTAATGTAATTTGTATATTTTTAAATAGAACGAAGAAGAAAACACTTCATCGTTAGATAACTCAGCGCAAAGTCTTGAATTATCTTTCGAGTATCTTATGTCCAAAAATTGCCTAAAATGGATTACAATTGCTAGTGATCAAGCAATGCTTATATCTGTTTGCCTTCAAGGCATGGTAGACGAATTAATAAATCAGAAAGATGGAAATCAATACATATATAAAGTAAGTTTTTACTTTTTCTTGTAACGAATCAATACAATACTTATAGAAAAATATATTTTTCTTCAGACCGACAGTGTGCCGTACCAACCAATGTGCTATATTCGAAGAGATGGCAGCTCCACAAATCAAATTTGTGATTCTAGCTCTTCGGACACGCTCTCTAGCTTGGTAAGCATTTTGAACGAAAATCTTTTAAATTCTCAAAGTATTTATTATATAAATAAAATTAAATTGTTTACAGAATAACGACATTGATATGCCAATTCAATCGCAATCAAATTTCTTATCAATGCGTAGAAAGATTAAAAATAAAATGTCTACAACGGTGTTCTTCCGCAATGGTCGCGAATCAGTGCATAATGAAGCATTCGAGGGTATCGGTGATGATGATCTTTAAGCAATAATAAAGAAGTGCAAAAAACAAAGGAATTCATTTCCACATAACGACACGACGAGACGATATCGAGATTATGATTATGATGATGATGATGACAGAGAGAAAAGCCATAAACAAAAAGAACAAAATAAAATACTGAGGGAAATTTTTAATATTACTTTTATTATTATTGTTATTAATATAATCAATTGAAAATTATATGTATATATATATATATATATATATATATATACAAACATTCAATGTTTTAAAGTACATTTTGTTACATTATTTCTTCACATTATAAAAAGAAAATTATAAATACTTTTTTCTAATCTAGATGATTTACAGAGTATGCAAAATAATAATAATAATAATAATGAACAAAAGAATAACAAGTATTTTATATAAATATTATGTAACAGAAGTATGCGTCTTAAAAACTGAAGAAAAGGAACAGACAGGAGAGGAAATTTGAAAATATACGTTATGTCAAACAAAATATCCCGAATTTGTTGCTTTCTCCAACGCCAGGCTTCTTCAACCTGGCGTTGGAGAAAGCAATTCGTGACTCTAGGACGTCATCCTCATTGGGTCCAGCCACAAACTGGCTCACGCAGACGACGTCGACATCATCGGAAGAACGGAACAAGCTGTACACGATTCTTCATCCAGATTGATTAGGCGGCACAAAAGTGAAGGAAAAAACAAAGTCCATGGTGGCATGGACTGCGAGAAGAACAATTGGTCAAACAATAAAGGTAGGGGAGCATGAATTGGAAGTAGTGCAATCCTTCAAATAACTTGGGTCAATAGTAGCTGCTGACAATCCCTTACTTCGATATTGCGTTCAAACATTTTCAATATCTTATTTATTTTTCAAAAAATCTTCATTAGTTGTAAGCCTTTACTGGCCCTACATGAAATGCTAAAATGGTTTTTAACATAAAAACTCAAAACTGTATTACGAATTCGTTGTCTTAAGGTTAAAATATCAAGTTTTTGATACATACATATTTAAAGAAAAATAATGTTGAAAACGGGTATTTCTGAGTTTGAGCACATAAAGCTAAAATAGTAGTTTGGATCCAGAAACCAGCACAAATAATTAACTCTAATACGAACTATTTAAAAATATAAATGAATTACATTCAAGGTTTTTCAAAACTTCAGATAGTGTCAAATAAAGGCCCAAAAGCCATCTCAAAACTAATGAGAAATTATGAACACTAAGTGAGAAACGAAAATGATTTAAACTGTACCTACTCGTAAAAGATAAAGATTTGTACTTTGCAAAATCGTCATACAGTTTATTGTTAAGGAAGATGTTGTGTTTTAACTTTTCACTTAGCCTTAAAAACCCGTTTTTGGTTGTGTTGAGAATTTTTAAAATGGCATATTCTTCAAAAACCTTATGTGATAGAAAAACCTAAAGGCAAGATTCGAATTCAGGACCGTAAGAAAACATAATTTAATCGACCAGTGTAATTTGGGAGTTCTGATTGACATAGATAATTCCTTTAGAGTTTCGTTTCATGCCTGCAATATGGCAAATGAGTTGCTGTGCTCTTCGATAAAGCATAAGTCCTAACTCGAGGTCTATTCGAAAACTGACTAAAATGCCCAACATCACTTACACCGCTAATTAAATCTAAATTATTTACAGCTATTGATGGACCGCCGTCATTTAATGGTGATGCCGTATTACTATTACTACTTCCAATTTGAAGGTGCGCCTTTTTGACCATGGGTTGAAGCGGCAATTGGTGATGTTGAATGGGTAAAGCAGCGGAACTGGTGTTGGTACAGTTGGCAGTTGGTATTCGATTTTGACTACGATTATGGCCGTTGTGATTGTGGAAGTTATTTGAAGCTATCCTGGAATTTGGTGGAGGAATTGCTTTGCATTGTGAGTCATCCGATTGAGAGTTGCCTTCGGATTCATTTTCATCGCCACTATCAACGTCACCTAGAATTTCAATGAAAAATTAAATCATACCGAAAACCATTCAGAGATTGCTTTGATGAATTTTTACCGTCACTACTATTGGTGCTTGTTATGAAAGTTTCAGTTTTTATGATTTTTCTCGGCTTATTTCTGCGATAGTATTTGAATTCTCTCGGGAGAGTATAAGAACGAGGAAGTGATACCTGTGATTAGATTTGAAAAGAAGATTCCTCAAATTTCGTTTCTTTAAAACCCTCAAATTTCTAGAAGCTTACCTGACTGTCTATGTCGGATGAAGCTCTATGTCCGATTGGTTCATTCAGACCAAGGACACTATCGTCTGCTGCTGAAACATCCAGATTTTCGTCTCCACTGCTTACCCGATCTGGATTATGGTGTGACCTTTTATGTCGACAATTTGTTTTTATTAAAAAAATGACTCCCTTTTTCAAATATTGTACGAGTATTGTATTTTACCTATATGGATGTTCTCTTCCAACCCAATCATAGTAGACCCTTGAATTATCGAGATAGTGCGGTGCTAGGAGAACTTCTGGCGTCTTTGCCCTCTGATATTGACGCTGAGAGAATTTTGATAGAAAATCAGCAGCTGAAACTTTTGGCGGTGATTGGTGCTGTTGTTGTTGTTGCTGTTGTTGTTGAGTGATTGTTATCGAGGGTGTTGGAGGTGTTGACCGACTGTCTAGTTTCGATCTTGGCGGTGGCAGAACGTTGTACGGGAAAGGAAGTCCTCCATCCAATCCTCCTTTCGGATTCTCAGCCGTGTTACTGCTGTACGTTCCAGAAATCTGTCTGGGATGATTGATTTCATGGAAAATATTCTGTCTATTCAAATGGTCGAAATTGCCGTTCGGGCTTCCATGTTGATTGCTACAATAGTTTTCAAAGAGTATCGGATTCAGAGGTACACTGTGAGGGATTTTCGTCCTGGCATGGACTGCGTGTCGTGTGAGGGAATTACTCTCCGCAGCTGAGAGCTGTGATGAGGGGGGAATCGATGAAGTTACTGGTTTTGGCATTGGACTTTGTTGTTCCAGTGCTGGAATATTTATGCCACTCAGACCAAACGACGAATACAACTCATCGGCACAATATTTGTTCAGGTTATTCATCTCATCGAAATCACTGAAGCTTTTTTCCAACAATCCCGGATTGGCAGAGCACCATTCCATGGCATCGAGTAAGTTTGTGTGTTTTTTGGTCCTCGGAATCGGCTGTCGAGGCAAGGAAGTGCGTCCATCATCACCAGAACTCAAGGTATTGGTCGTTGGACCTCCAAGCTTGCCCTGTTTGATCTCCTCCTCGATGATCTTTAATTCGGCAAGTTGTTTCTGTTTTTTCTCCTGCAGTTTTTGGTGGATATTTACACGAGAACCAGCACTGCTCCCTTCGTTTTCACTCGATCCGGCTTGAGATCGGGAGAGAGGTCTTCGCCAGAATGGCATTGCCATTGTGCCGTTTGTGATAATCGAGCTAACCGAACCTAGTTGCGGAGTGTACCTTAAATTCGGTGGTGGAATAAATGTCGTTGGTTTCTTTTTCTTTCTTTTTGTTGCAGCGCTAAAAAAAATATGAGGACACGATTTAAAATGCTTCCATATCGGACTTAAGACAATTAAGCGAGTCACTTACTTTCCAACTGGATTTGTGAACCGACAATTGAAAACTCCAGCAATGGCAGGCTGACCATTCGCGCCGTCTACTTTTCCAGTGCCCTTTCGGTGGTTGTTATTTGTTTTGAATTCATTTTCGTTGCACGGATAACGACCACCCGATTCCCAGTTCAAGCGACGAACATGGAAGAATCTGAGTCAATAGTTAAACGAGAACTGCATTATGTCCATCGATATAAAAATCAATAAAAATATAAATTACCTATAATATAAAAGCATGAACAGAATCCCTATTATGAAGGTGCCCAAAATTAGCATTGGTGTCACATGCCACTGCTCGGTTCTTCTCTCCCAGATTCCAGCCAACCAGAGCGAAACCAACAGAGCATTCTCGAGGAACATCACAATGTAGAAAGTGAACATTTTCTGCCTATGATTGACTTCTTGCAGATTGATATACGCGAAGATATAAACGAAAGCTATCAAGGCTGAGAGTAGAGTTTTACGGACTTTGGATATCCGTTCGCCATGGAAGACATTCTTCGGTGAAATGAGCCATAGGAGCATTGAGAACCAATGCAATATGATCACCAGAAACACCCAGTATTTATACACCGAGGCGTAGACAGTGAGCGATGCTATTCGGGAAGTAACAGTTCCCAAACGCCATACAAACTGAAAGATAACCCCCAGCCATGTGAGGACCAAACGATGGACTTTTTGCAGGCGAACATTCTTGCTGAAGCTGGCGAGGGCCCAACACACACTGAAGAGTGACAAAGAGGCCGACACAACATTCAGGTCCTTGAATGTCTTTTCGGTCTGCTGTTGGGCCAAGCTGGACTGTTGGGTAATTGTTAGGCCGGGCGAGTAGGTCTTTCCACTTAACGTCTTCAGTTTCACTTCAGATCCTTCGGAAAGAAACTTGCTATCACTTTGGATTGTTATGAGCAGGTACAGTTGCAGGAGCAGCATGGGGGCAGCTTCACAAAAACCATGGACTAAACGAAGCATACACAGGTCGCGAACTTCATGCTTGACGCGTCTCAAATTCACCGGAACGAAGAGTTTTGCATATCGCCACAGCACTCCACATTGAATGGCGTGCACAGCAATGATGGAATAGGTCTTGAGTCGCATCGCCCTCGTATCTCCACACTCTCCAAAGGCATCTTTCTTCTCGGGCACTGCCAATTCCCCATTCTCATTTGCCTGTGCTGCTGCTACTGCTGCTGATTCGCTTCTCTTACGCTTCTGGTTGTTCCAATACCATCGAAACGACACAATTTGAGACACAATCAGCGACAGCAAGACCAGTGATATCACTATGGTGAAGTAGCCGACACGGCCACGCTCCAGGAGGGCATATCCAAGTACCACATCGAAGACAACGTCGCAGAAGTACCCAGCCAACGATATCACATTGAAGAGGACATCACAAAGTGGTAGAAATTCAGACATGTCGTCGCAAATTTTATATAAATTTTTTAATTTAAATTAAATCAAAATCAGTCTCAGAGTATCTCTCTCTTCTTTTTATTTTTCAGTTTCAGTTTCAGTTTCTTTTTTATTATTGTTCTAACGGAGAAGAAGATGATGGGAGTCTTAAATGTAAGATAATCCCACATGATTCATAAGTACGAGTACGACGAGTATAATGGATTCCGCAACAGCAGCAAAAGTTCTTCGGTGAGCCATTCTTCTTCTATATCTTATATTTTCATTTGATATTACAAAATCGAGTTCGTACCTTGTTGAACTCTTTTGTTTTGTTCGAGGAATGAACGCGAGGATAAGGATTATTTGCTTTTATTTTCGAAGACTTTAATATATAGCTCGAAGGTAGCACGAGGAAATTGTTACATTGGAATGTGATCTCCTCTCCAGTGAAAATTTTGTTGGACTTTTTTCTTGTTATTGTGGTGCCAATGCTGATGTGTGGGTTTTATTGATAATGCTGGTCAAAAAGAAAAACTATAAACTACTTTGACAAACACAGATCCAATGGAATTCGATCATTTTTTAATAGATAACTCAGTTATTTTACACAAATAATCACTTAATTCGATAGCGGATTGATTGAGTTATTGGAAAAACATAAATTTTGAATTATTTTGTGAGAAATTCCACTTAGAGGATTAAAAATAAAATCTTGCATCTGACACTTTGCGACACACTAGAATTGAAGAATGGTAAACTGCTGCTGCATATAGGATGATGGTATATAAGTGCAGGTATGTACTATGTATTCGGTTCGGTTAGTGGCCAGTGGTTTCACATTCCTTAGGAACGACTCACATCGGCCTCGGCACGAAATGGTTGCATTCAGGTAGAGTTATAGAAAATTACAGGTGAGACTAATAATTGACGATCATTTTTTATTGTTGTATGGGTTTTGTCTTGTAGTCAGAAAAGGTAGCATGAGAATATTTTGTTTTTAAAAAAAAAAAAACCGGTTTCAGCACTGAAAACATCTACACTTGGGAAACACACTACTACGAACGTTATGTATGTATGTATGTATGTTTTGTGTGCTTGTTGAAATTTAAGTTGTAGCTATTTATTTATGGGTTCGAAAATGAATATTATTTGTTTTTTTCTAGAGTAGGTATTTTGAAATTATTTGATTTCGCCCACTACGGATTTGGAACCAGTGTTGGAAATAGGAAGAACTTATTATTAATCATAAAATATTACCGTTGCGGTTGGGTTTCCTTAGAACTATATTAAATAGTTTTCACAGGTATAGCTGCAGAAACTTTTTAACTCAACATTTAAGAAAAATATGAATACGACTCAGTTTTATATCGAAATTCTGGGTAAGGAGAAGATTATTATGTAATTAAAAAGCTAAACCTTAAAAAAAAAAACTCTGCTTTAAAGCTAACCACAGGATGGGCTGGGAGAATGATTGCAAAGCCTAAGTTTTGAGCTCGAAATGCTTCAGAATCAGGAGAAGAGTATTATATCAAATGTTTAAGGAATTCTTAAGGTTAGGTTGAAGTGTCTGTCCGGGATGGAATAGGACACAGTTAATCCAGTTGTTGGCTCATTGTGATATCACATGAATCTTGAGGCCTTATTATGAACTCAACGGAACCAATAGAAGTTCCTTACGAAACGTAAACGATTTGTGATGTTAGTGTGATGTTAGGTTGGTATTATGTTTTTGAGCTAGAGCAAGGAAGGTACAGAGAAGGTGACGAACCGTTTTCTCGTTTTCCTCGTCCATAAAGCTTCTGCAAAAGTCATTTGAGAATACGGCTAGCCGAGTGCTTATGACACCAATTATCGAGTTTGTTACAATTTGCTTGGAAATGGTAAACACTTTGAATCTAGGGTAGGCCTGATGTTTTTCGTAGCCTAGCAGGTGGTAATGTTATTAGGTGGCGCAACAGTCCGTTGAGAACTAGGGCCTAGTGACTTACAACTCTCAACCCAACTCAACTTTTCATGACAAGAATTACTCTTGGAGGATTAGTCGATTCCTCGCAAGAGGCAGTACCCGTGAAAAAAAAACTTTAGGTGGCATAGGCGGGAATCGAACCCAAAACCTCTCGCCTGATAGTCTAACGCACTAACCATCCAGTATTAGCCAGACGTTTTTTGACGAGTTAATCTGCCTTAGGTAGTACCCGTAGCGTGATGGTTAGTGCGTTGGACTGTCATGCAAGGGGCCTTGGGTTCAATCCCTGCCTGTGCCATCTAACTTTTTTCACGGGTACTGCCTGTTGCGAGGAATTGACAAATCCTCCGAGAGTAATTCTTGTCATGAAAAGTGCTTTCTCAAATTAGCCGTTCGGATTCGGCATATAAACAGTAGGTCCCCTCCATCTCTGACAACATTACTCACACACAGTAATGGTTGAGAGTTGTAAGTCAGTAGGCCCTGGTTCTTCATGGACTGTTGCGCCACCTAATTTATTTATTTATTTAATCTGCCTTAGGATTTTCTGGAGTATCTCAGAAAAGGTGAATGTTAAAGCCATTTTCATTAAAGATAATCGACAGCTAGTGAATTTTATAGAGTTTGTAGAGACAGAGTCCAGAAATTTAATGGTGGCATCAGATGACCAGAACAAGGGTTTTATCGCCAAAAGTTCTACGCACGGAACACGTTACATGGTTGGGAATACAGAATGAGAGACTTAATTGTAATCGTTTAAAGCAGACTTCTCCAACAACCTTCTCATTGGTTGGATTGGAAATGATCTTGGACCTCCCGGCTCTGGATGAGTTCATAAAGTGCACGGCAGCCAAAACTGCAATTCGTTTAAGAGAACTGAGTTTTTGGAGGCACAGCACTTATGGCCACGGGTCAATCTTACAAAGATATGAAACGATTCCAGGACTGAGGAAGACCACCGATTACATCCCCCCTTTATTAGATTTCGATAGGAAACAGGGTATCCCTTTCTACACTGACGGTTCAAAAATGGAATCAGGAACAGGTGCTGGAGTGTTTTGCCAATCTCTCAACATCAGAGCGTCGTATAAACTCCCAGCTGACTGTAGTGTCTTTCAGGCCGAGATCTTTGCCATTGGAAAAGCAGCAGAATTGGCACATCACGAAAAGCTAAACTCTTCGGAGATTTCATTCAGTCAGGGGACCACTCGTCCCGATACTCAAGAGGAAGATAGACCTTAGACTGAAAGAGGAAATCAACAACTCCTGGAAATCCAGGGACGATTGCGCAATCTCTAAAAGTTTATGGCCTAACACAAATGAAAAGGAAACTCGGTATATTCTATCGCTGAGTAAAAAGAACATTAAAATCTTGATAGGTTTACTAACAGGTCATTGCGCCATTGGCACAATGGCTAACAGGATAGGGGCATTTGCACCCGATTTTTGTAAGAGTTGTCAGGATGAGGAGGAAATAGAAACCATTAAACACCTGCTCTGTGACTGTCCGAACCTCCAAACCAGCCGACTCCGTCATTTCGGAAACAGGTTTGTTGGAGAACTGGAGAACTCAATGGCGAGCATGAGGAAATGTATAGATAGCACAGGCTGGTTCGTTAACGAGCCAGTCTACTTTAATCGGTAAAATTGAGAAGCATCGATGCTAACTTTTACTTTTTTACAGGGGATCACAATGGACCAGTAGGCCCCCGTGTACGCAACAGCTTCATGCTGTGCACACTGCACACCCCTTATAACCTAACCTAACCTAACCTTCTCATTGGTTTCTGAACCAGCTGTATGTAAGTGGAATGACTCGTATGCCAGGAATGTCCTATCCTGCCAGAAAGATCTGGAAGTTTTTATCAAACTGTAGTTGTGGTATGATGTAGTCTGATTACCTTTTAATTAATTCTAATTAATTACGAATTATGGAGTGGCCAATGATGTTATTAGCTTTAAGGCAAATAGCAAAGCTTGCAGCTATTTGTTTGCTGAATATATCTAAAGGTGTCAGATAGAGTAGGGCGTTCAGTGCCACAGATGGGGTCGTACGAAGCGATTTGCATTGGACTTTGCTAAGTTTGTCGCGGTATTAGTAATGAGAAAGATTAATTTTTCGAGATTAGAGCAGGCAAATCAAATCACACTATTAATTCAGGTTTTGAGATTTTACTTTTTAAAATTAAAAAAAAAACGATTTTCCGAGTATACGACTTTCCAAGGCTAAATAAATTCATGAAGTTGTTTTTTTTTCCAAGTTTATAATCCCTATCTTCTTAGTTGAAATATTTATAGTTTTTTTTATAAAATGTTCGAAAATTCTTCATAAGTTGAATTTCATCTTTCTTACATAAATCTTTATTTTTACGTTGAATCATTTTTTCTTAAACGTTTTTAAACAGAAAAGGGCAAAACGGTTTGAAAGTAATTTCTTGTTTTTTTTTTTTTTAACTGGAACGAAGCAAGGCTATTACATTAAGTTTTTGAAATGTAAAAATTATGTTAAAAACAGGTATTATTAAAATTTGAGCAGATAGTGTAAATCGAAGTTTCGTATAATATTAATGAAAATTAATTTCCCCGAAGATAATAAAATAATTTTAACCGTATCTAGAAAACTAGGATTTGTACTTTTCAAAATCATTATACTACATATGTACCTACATATTTATAGTTAAAAACGATATTTTTACTTACCTTAGCCCTAAAAATGTGGTTTTTAGTTGTCTTTAACATTTTCAAGGAACTTAGTAGAGACTTAGGGGCCAGTTAGGCGCCAGTTATAGCCATCATTGAAATCGATCCGGAAAATTTTTTGAATGGATATTTGACGGTGTTTCCCTTTGATTAGAAATGAATATATACTGATCGATGGGAAATCACACAAAGAATTTTTTTTGAGGAATAAAAGTGTAATGGCGCATTTATTTTTCTCTAAAAATGTATTTTTCTATTTTCCGGACGGAAATTGATTTCCGTGAACAGCTGATACTTTTATGTTCAAAAGTGAAACGAATCGTTCCACTGATTTGTGTTCCAATTTCACACAACTTCAATGACAGATTTCTGTCAGTAAACATTTTTCGGTGGATAACTGGCGCCTTTTAGCTATCATTGGTTTTCATCATTGAAAACAAACATTGGAATTTTTTTGGCAGGTCGTTTATAGCTATCATTAGAAATTTCTGTCATTGAACAAAATTTCCTGTTCGAAATCCACCGAAAAATGTTTAGGTACTGACAGAAATCTGTCATTGGAATTGTGTGAAATTGGAACACAAATCAGTGGAACGATTCGTTTCACTTTTGAATTTTCATTTCAAATCAAAGGGAAACACCGTCAAATATCGATTCAAAAATGTTCCCGGATCGATTTTAATGATAGGTATAACTGGCGCCTAACTGGCGCCATAGTTATTGGGCAGGTTCAGACGACATAAGGGACTTGAAAGCTAGACAAATTTCTAGTATCTGATTGGCCAGCTCCCAAAAAATTACATTCCAATTAAGGCAACTTTAATGAAAAGTTGACTGGAAAGTTAGTCAAGAAAAATCTCTCTAACTATCAAGTCAAGTCTACTTCTTTCAAAATGACAGTTGATCAAGTGTTTTTGACGTTTCACAATCAGCCACCCGGTAAGGACACAAGAATTCAAAATGAAATTGATCTTTCGGTATTTAAATACAAATATAAATCAATCATATTATATCTTCTATTTGTTTTTATTGAATTTAAAAAGAAAAAAAAAACTATTTAAAGTTCTGAAAACACAAATGTTTCCTATTTTGTATATTTGTATTTGTCATTAATATGACAGTTCCGGATTGACTAGCTTTGAAGTGCATTTTTCCATTCACAAAGCTTGTTGAATTTTGACTACGTAGCCACTAGCTTTATGAATGCGTCCAGTGTGCGTAAATGGAGTATTTTTGGATAAAACTAATTATCTGTCAAATCAGACATGAGCTAAGTGTCAGCATTCACTAAATAAGCACTAGTGGAAAAAAAACTTTAGATGGCGGACCCTATATTACATACCAATTATAATTGCGCTCACTACTTATGTGTAAGTCTTTAGATCTTGATCACTTTCAGTATCATGAATTATTTAGTGAATATCAATGTTTGAATTCAAAATTAACTTTAATTAATTAATTTTATTTATTTTTGAGCACAGTCATAATCATAACAAATCGAAATATCCCAGCAACAAAAACCTATCGTGTAACCCACCCTCAAGAAAAAACTGGGAAATTATCTCCCTGACAACCCACCGAGCACCGAACACACCCTTCCGAACGAGTTTTGAGGGCAGTCACAAATGTCAATAGAGCGACATTCGATTTTTGTTTTTGTCGCTATTTCAAAAAAATGCTCAAATTTTTTGACAGGAGGGCTTCATAACTTTTTTTTTTTGTTGAATATTTTTATCTACAAAAATATTCCACATATGTGTCAAAAAATTAATTTAACTTTTATGAATTTTTAATTTGTATTGCAATAAACATTTTCGCGTTCTTATAAGCAACAAGTTTCAATTGTTGTAATAGGATTGGGACTGATACCTTGTGACACATTTTCATCGATATTCGTTCCCTTTTAAACAAGTTATATTATGGACGACGATGTTATCGTAATTTACGATGAGATCGACGAAGAACCTGAGCAATTCACTGCCCAGAGCTATGAGTATATGTTGGCGCAATCGCTTCTGACGAAGGAAGCTATCCAAGAGAAGCTGCACGACCCGAGCGAAAATGCGAACTTTCAGTTTGTGGGAAGCGCATCGCTCAACAATTCGATTTGGGACAATTTTCTGGCCATTACATATGGTGGCGTTGAGCAGAACTTCTTTAAGTGTCGCGACTGCAATGAGATATTTGACAAGGATCCCCAAAAGTCCATGGGGCAGCTTAAGAACCACAAATGCAAGAAAGTTCTGATCAAACGGGAAAAGCAGGAATTCCAAGAAACCTCCCCCAATACGTCAATCAGAAACACTCCCAATCGGAAGAGTGCAAACAAAATCGCTGACAAGCCAAGACTCTTGACGCGTGAGCAACTTAACGAGATGTACAGGAATCCCAAGGAGAGACCGTTTCTGGTGACAAAACAGAAGAACAACTTCCGGTGTTTTGCCTGGCAATGGATGGACTTGGTCTTCTACAAGAAGCAGAGACAACCGTTTGCTCGATGCAGGTTCTGTGAGAGTCTGGTGACGTACTCCAACAAGAATGGCACATCTTCGATTCGAAAGCACGCCTTGCGTTGTCAGGCCATTTTGGCGGCAAAGCACAATCTCGGACAGCAGGGTATCGAGGCACCAAATCTGGAAATGAAAGATCCCCGGAGTATGAAGGTCGAAGACGAGGACAGCTTCTCGGATGACAGCAATAATTGCGAGCTGGAGAATTCACTCATTCCAGATGTGCAGATGTATGAAGAGGAAATGCCATTGGATTCACCAACTGCCGCAGCGAAAACAACAACGACTACAACGAGAACTTATAGGAAGTCGGATCCAACAAAATCAAACTCTACAAATAAACCAAATGCCATGTCCGTGCCTCGGCTAAGATCGTTGTACAATTCAAATAAAACCTCCAATGCTTTTCACTTTAGCAAATTCAAAGTGGCTGGGATCAAGAATTTGATCTGGAATTGGCTTGAGTTGGTTTTTTACAAGGGTAAGCATCTATTTCTACTGTCCTCCCAATAATCGATCAAGAAGTTCAAGTATGAAACCTTTTTCTAGATCGCCGACAACCTTGTTACAGATGCACCGTTTGTGATACCTTTGTCAGTAGTGCGAATGAGGAAGATCTGGTTCTTCATATCGAAAGTCACAACATCAAATTCAATCATAATCCCAAAAAGATGGCAATAATTAAAAAAGAAAAACTACCTGAAACTCTAACCGACACTAAATCGAAGGGCCATTTAAAAAGACACAGTCTGCCTGCTCCCAAAACGGAACCACTGGAAGAACTTGTCGGAGATGAGGTGGCGGCGGAGATTCACAATGAAACTGAATCCGATCTGAGCAATGTTGTGGCCAATAATATGATCGATTGCGTCATCACAAGCAGTGGACAGGCGTTGAGCTTCATGGAGAACCCCAATTTTAGATTATTCGCCCAGAGTCTCATCAATTTTGGAGCCAAATTCGGCGAGACCAATGCCAACGACTTTATACCCAGCAATGAAACAATTCTGAAGCACAGCATTCCGCATAGGATGCGTACCCTCAAGGCGAAGATCAAGGAACTCATAGCCAATGAACCACACCTCAGTGTCAGTGTTGACCTGGTGAGAGACGGAGCGCCGCATTCGAAGCCGGTCTCTTATTTTTCAGTCAAAACGCACATAATATCCCAGTGTTTTACAAACCGATCCTACGTGGTGGGCATTCAGGAGTTTCCCGATGACAAAGCCACCGGTGAGGCGGTGAGAGAAGCCTTCGTGGGGATAATGAAGGAGTATCTGGACACCGATCAACTGGAGAAGCGGTGTATTGTTGTGCTGAACGAGAGCAATGCGATATTGACCGAAGCCTTTGCAGCTTACACTCGATTGCCAAGCATCACCCACAGCTTGGAATCCATTACCAATAAAGTCTTGCAGGTCGACGATCCGGAACTAAAAATCTCCGACATAGTTCGAAAGGTGCAAGAGCTCATAGAGCACATAACCAATGAACACAACTACGCCCTGGGCAGAGGCGAATGTCTGCTCGACCTGCTGGAAGAATTCTACGAAATGAACAAACCCATTGAGAAGCTATTGAAATACACCAGACCGTGCCAAAGAGATCACAGTGCTCTTTCGGATATTCCAAAGAACAAAGTCAAAACCATTCTAAATGGCTTTGAGGTCATAAAACTGTGTGTGGATACAATAAGACAAAACCAAATAACCATCAACGGGATTCTGCTGTGGAAGAAAAAGCTAGTCGAACAATATTCCCCGGTTCTGTTCGAACATCAGATGAATGCCCGATTGAAGTTCCACACTCTCGAGCTGATCCAAACACAATTTCCGGTCGATGATCCCATCTATAAAATTGCCTTATTCCTTAATCCAAATTTCAAAAATCTCAAAATCCTAACCGATGCCGAACGTAAGGAAGTTTTCAATTCAATCAAAGAATTTTATTTCAAGAAAATCAATACCAAACGGGATGCTGGCAACGATGACAATTCTGAGGAAGAATTCGATAAGGAAATCCAGAAATACTTTGCGACAAAGAGTTTCGATAGTTCGAGTGATGATTTGTTAAGGTTTTGGAAGAAAACAACTAGTTTTCCAAATCTTAGGACTTTGGCTAGGTATATTTTAAGTTTACCGAGTACGTCTGAGGGTGTTCATGAGGAATTGTTTCGCAAGGCACATAGAGCGATCGAGAATGGTGTTGGGACGCGTGCTGATTTTAACAGCATCATGTTTTTAAACAGCAATTTTGCTGAGAATTAATAAATAGATAATTCTGGTGTTTTTGTTTTGTTGATTTTTATTGAAGAAAAAGAAAACAATATGAAATGTCCTTGTTTCAAAAAAAAAAAAAAAAAAAAAAACAGTTAAACTTGTTTCTGTAGATTGAAAATATAAAATGTTATACTTTTTTTAATGCTGTCGTTTTTATGAAATAACATAACAAGCTGAACCGACAAACGTCGTTTTGTCATATACATAATTTCTAGAGAATAAATAACTTATTGTAAGTATGTTGTAATGGGTGATTTTTTTGAGGTTAGGATTTTCATGCATTAGTATTTGACAGATCACGCGGGATTTCAGACATGGTGTCAAAGAGAAAGATGCTCAGTATGCTTTGACATTTCATCATGAATAGACTTACTAACGAGCAACGCTTGCAAATCATTGAATTTTATTACCAAAATCAGTGTTCGGTTCGAAATGTGTTTCGCGCTTTTTTTATCGACAAATTTTGTTCAGCGATGAGGCTCATTTCTGGTTGAATGGCTACGTAAATAAGCAAAATTGCCGCATTTGGAGTGAAGAGCAACCAGAAGCCGTTCAAGAACTGCCCATGCATCCCGAAAAATGCACTGTTTGGTGTGGTTTGTACGCTGGTGGAATCATTGGACCGTATTTTTTCAAAGATGCTGTTGGACGCAACGTTACGGTGAATGGCGATCGCTATCGTTCAATGCTAACAAACTTTTTGTTGCCAAAAATGGAAGAACTGAACTTGGTTGACATGTGGTTTCAACAAGATGGCGCTACATGCCACACAGCTCGCGATTCTATGGCCATTTTGAGGGAAAACTTCGGAGAACAATTCATCTCAAGGAATGGACCGGTAAGTTGGCCACCAAGATCATGCGATTTGACGCCTTTAGACTATTTTTTGTGGGGCTACGTCAAGTCTAAAGTCTACACAAATAAGCCAGCAACTATTCCAGCTTTGGAAGACAACATTTCCGAAGAAATTCTTGCTATTCCGGCCGAAATGCTCGAAAAAGTTACCCAAAATTGGACTTTCCGAATGGACCACCTAAGACGCAGCCGCGGTCAACATTTAAATGAAATTATCTTCAAAAAGTAAATGGCATGGACCAATCTAACGTTTCAAATAAAGAATCGATGAGATTTTGCAAATTTTATGCGTTTTTTTTTTAAAAAAAGTTCTCAAGCTCTTAAAAAATCACCCGATATATAAGTGGGATAGCGGATAGGTATAGAGCATGATACAACTAATATAAAGTATGTTCAGTGAGGATTTTTCTAGATCAGAACAGCACAGGACAGCACAGTTTCGTGAGAAACGTCAGATCAAGTTAGAACAGTCAGTTAAACGTCAGTTGTCAAAAAAAAAAACAAAAAAAATTGCAAATTGTGTGAATTTTTCGTTTCTCGCTTATTTTTTTCATTTTTTGTGTTTTTACTGTGAAAAATATTATTAAAAATTATTGAAATGGAAAATCAAGTGATTTTAAAGATAATACTAAATGAAAATGTTAGTGGTTCAGACACCGATAGTGATTTTTCGTCGGATTCCTCTTCAGATGATTGGAATGAAAGTGTGGCGAATGTTATTACCTTTTCTTTGATGAAATGTAAAAGAAATTGCATTGAAAGTTATTATATTATATTTTATAATTATTTAATTAAACAAATAAAACAAATTGACAAAATAACTTTATTTTAATTTTTTTAAATCACGAGAAAAAAAAACACAAAGCACAGCCAAATCAAAACGTAAACAAAAAAATGACAATTTCGATTTTGACATTTCTCACGATTCTGTTCTAACCTGATCTGACTCAAAAGCAAGAACAGAAAATCCTGTTCTAAACTGTTCTAGGTTTGTCAATGAACAGGAAAGTAGAACAAGTTAGCACAGAAAAAACCTCAATGAACAGCAAAAAGCTGTACTTTTCTGTCTAGAACAGTCCAGCACAGCGTCACTGAACACACATATAGATAGCGCATTGCGCATGTTAGGTTTTGGTTGTCAAACTATCGTGACGTCACGAACACTCAATCAATTGAAGAGAGTTAGTATTTTTGGTGCAATTTCATTCTATTTTCTGTTGTAAATGTTAACGGAAGTGAATTTTCAAATCAATAAAGTTATTTAAAGTGGTATTGTTTATAATTTATACTAAATAAAAAAACATTTATTAATAAACATGGCTGTTTGTTTTGTTTTTGACTGCAACAACAACGAAAGAAATAAGATAACGAGAGATTCCAGCTTTCATAAATTTCCAAAAGGAAATTTAAATCTCTCGAAGCAGTGGACCTTGTTCACCAAACGCAAGGAAAAAATGAATGTTCTAACTGCAAGAATTTGTAGTCTCCCCTTTTTGCGTGAAGTTTATATAAAAAATACAAAGCATGAAATGGGTTAGTTAATAAAAAAAGAAGTTCAGAATGAAATAGATTTACGTATATCAATAGGATTCACACTTTATCGGATTTTGAAACCAGATGCAGTTCCTACGGTTTACGCAAAGCAACTGCCTCTAGCGTCTGAGCCTGACACAACAAAGCGCTCGAAAAGAATGGAGCTGAAAAAGCAAAAAGATGTAGTGAGTGGGTTGCTGGTTCCCATTGAGCGGGAGCATGAAAACGTGCCTGAACAGCAATGCAAAACTGATAACTTGATGGAAAATATTTCACATCCACAATTAAAACAAGCTCAATTTGATGTGTTAATTGAACAATTGTAAGTACCTACATATCTAATAATATTTGTAGGCATTTATGATAGGAACAAAATCACAATCGTACTATCCATGCATTCTGAAATTGTATAAAATAATTTGTTTTTATAAACTTTTTAGAAAAACCTTACGCGAAGAAAATGGGCAACTCAAAACAGAGTTAAGGACTAAGACCAGGTTTGATCTCACAATCTAATAATCAATTCATCTTAACAACATTCGCTTTTTTAGGAAGGATTTTTGTCGTTGACAAAGTCGAGAATAGCATGCCTATTGCTTCTGAGCCAAAAGAAAATCTCCCATTTACTTACGATGGTTTGGAAAACCATACCAAACCTGGAACAAATTGAACCAGACGAAAGCTCTTGGGTAAATCATTTGGACGAAGGAGGCTTGTCTTAAGCAAATCCCACAATGATGGCTCACTTTGCTGCATTACAAAATGTTTTTTAATGCAGTAAATGGAGAAGGTAAAGGCATTTACATCTGTCCAAACTATACAGCATTTACTTGAAGTTGCCGAGAAAGCAACGATCGAATGCGATGAAAAGGTTATGAACCTTGTCTTTCGTTGTACTTGTATGTACTTCCGAATGTGAAAACTGAACAGACAAATCACGGAAAACAAACTATCAAGGAAAAGAAAATACAAACAAATTATTTATTAAATAAAAGGTTGAAAAACCAATGATTTAAAAAGACCATCATATCTTTTATTTAACCATTTATCACTAATTAAACAATCTTCCAGGAGATTCGATAGAGAAAATTGCACCCGAATGAAAATGAAAAAAAATACACCATACTCTTCATTTACTTCGATTTTTTATTAATTTCTTTCACTCAAACACACAAATTTTCTTTAACTTACGAATAAACACAAATATGTATTAACCATTTACCTAAATGAAAAATATTAGAAATATTAACATTTTATTATAATAACAAAATATCTAAACAAATTAGTTCCATTGTTTTGTTTTGATTTCACATACTGAATAATAAACGCCAAACTTGTTGAGTGTCCGTGACGTAGATGCGCTATCTGTTTTAGTTGTATGCATGGGTATAGAGCACTGTAAACGGTGACAAAATATTAAAATTAATTAATGCAACAGAGTGTACAATATTTTTTGTGATCCCATCTTTCCCAATACAAACAAACTGGATGGTTTGCCCACTCGAGAGCACGCCACGTATAGTTGTCCGTGCAAAAAACATAAAGTGCTCAAATCTATGCCGGAGGCAGACATCGTTTGGCCTTGAGACTTATTGATAGTCATTGGTCGCATTCACAAAGCTAGTGGCTACGTAGTCAAAATTCAACTAGCTTTGTGAATGCAAAACTACACTACAAAACTAGTCAATATGTAACTGTTAAATGCAAATATAATAAAAATAAAGAAACATTTTTGATTTTATAACTTTAACTTATCTTTTGTGTTTTTAAATTCAATAAAATCAAATTCACAATTTGAATGAATTATATTTGTATTTAAATATTGAACGATCTGTTTCATTTTGAATTCGTGTTACTTTACCGAGCAGCTGATTGTGAAACGTCAAAATCATCTCCACTAACTTTGTAGGCGAATTTTTTACACTACGTCGGAGGGGAAATTTCAACTACTTCTGTAGTTAGATTTAGCCAATCAGAATCCCTTGACTACGTAGCCATTGGTCGCATTCACAAAGCTAGTGGCTACGTAGTCAAAATTCAACTAGCTTTGTGAATGCAAAACTACACTACAAAGCTAGTCAATCAGGAACTGTCATATTATTGACAAATGCAAATATATAATACAGGAAACATTTGTGTTTTCAGTACTTTAAATAGTTTGTTTTGTTTTTAAATTTAATAAAACCGAATATAAGATACAATATGAGTGATTTTTCTTTGTATTTAAATACTAAATGATTAATTTTATTTTAAATTCTTGTGTCCTTACCGAGCAGCTGATTGTGAAACGTCAAAACCAGTGTGCACTAACTTTGTAGCCGAAAATTTTACACTACGTCGGAGGGGAAATTTCAACTACTTTTGTAGTTAGATTTAGCCAATCAGAATCCCTTGACTACGTAGCCACTAGCTTTCCGAATGCGACCATTAGCTTTGTGAATGCGACCATTGAAAATGCCAATCTAATTGGAAATTTAAGGCTTTTGAATTGAATTGGCACATCTGAGGGTATAATACTGTTTCGCGGTAATAGTATATGTATTTTCACCTCGGAATTTGCCATTTAGAATTTTGGCTTCGATAACATCTTAGACATTTTTCAATTACTAATCGCGTGCCGTTGCACAACCGAGGTGTGTTCAAATTACGAAGCAAATTCACCGGAGGTCCAACCTTCAGTTGTTATGATTATGCGGTGGCATGCACGGTAAATCCAATGAGTTCAAAAACTCAGTTGGATAATTTACAGCTTCGGTGGCATCACAAACTGTATTAATAGATTTGTATGACACCAAGTCTCCTGGTAATAAATGTATCTTGAGATTTAATTCCTTGACTTCCACATTTTTTGCTGCGAAAATTGTTCTTTCTGCCAGCCACTCATGATTTGTATATTGTCTGTGTACATCGGGAAATATTTGTTCAATAAGAGCATCTTGTAAATCAATAATCGTGCAGAAATCGACCGGTAATTTTATGCATCCAGTTTCATCTGTAATACCTTTTCCGTCGCCTACATCTAACAGTTGTTTTGAGAATGTTTCAGCGGATGGATCTTGAAGCATTTGAACACGCATATTTACTTTCAGTTGTACTTTTTCAACATTACGACACAGTTGCGATGATTTTAAGCACGTGTACGTTGAACGCGGAATAACGGGAAGTGTTTGTCTGTAATCACCTGAAAAGAGTGCCGCCAAATAATCTTTCGACGCCTCAAGCGAATTTTTGTGTGCCATAAATGCATTCATCCCAGATGATAATTGTACACTGTTTCTGATTTTTTTTTATATTGCACACCGCTTCTGGGTTATTTTGAATATTTAGTGGCAGTTTAAATACTGAATGTTATTTCTCCATCCAATAAAGTTGACGCAATGCCGGAAGATGCAACAGCCAATGCGATACCATTATTTGATCGTATTTTAGCAAGAATTAGCGAAATAAGGAATGTTTTGCCAGTTGCACCTGGTGCACCCAAAAAAAAAGAATCCAACATGTCCTGCCGAAACTGCGAGCATGATGTGTTCATAAACAGTGACGTCTTTAGGCATGGACCAGGGCCCCGCAATTATTTGGCCCCCAAATCCACCAACTCAAAATAAATGAATCTATACAAGAATTATATAGAAAACGAAATAAGGTTAGTAGACAGTAACAGAAGTTTCATTTTACTCTCCGTTTCATTGAAATTCTCCTCCTCAACATCTTTAACTTCTGGCAACATGAATCTTTAATCATACTCCTGCACTGCACACGCTGTCAACATTATTTTAGCAACTCTGCTTTCGTTCTACTCTACAGTTCTGCACACATGTTGACTTTTCAACTCACTCCATAAACAAACACAAAGTTGTCCCATGATGATTCATTCATCGCAGATCATTTAAAAAAATGTGAGAACTCAGGAAAGGGATACACTTCCTATTTATCAGCAAATATTTGCAACGAATTCATTGATATAATGGAAAAACAAGTCCTAATGAAAATTTTGGGTGAAATTAGATCGGCAAAATATTTTTCCCTAAGTGTTGACAATACACCGGACCTTTCTCATATCGACCAGTTGACTTTTGTAATTCGGTATGTTAAAAATTGTGTTCCCATCGAAAGGTTCTTAAAATTTATACCTATTCAAGAGCATAAATCTGAATATTTGGCTGACACAATCTTGACATTTCTGGACTATCATCATATTTCAATAGAGGATTGTAGAGGAGAAAGCTATGATAAATAAAATAATATTCTGGTTTGCAAGCAAGATTAAAAGGTTTTGCAACCCTTGTACCTTGTTCAGCACATTCTCTTAACTTAGTAGGCCTTCATGCGGCTGGTTGTGTGCAGGAGGCAACAAGTTTCTTTCAAGTGGTTCAAAAAATATAAAATTTTTTTCTGCTTCTACCCATCGCTGGAATAAATTGAATGTATGTTTATGTTCACTTAGAGTTCTTAAAAGCCTTTCTGAAACAAGATGGTCTGCACGAGCCGATTAAGTTAACCCGCTCTATCATGGTTATGTATAAGCAAATTACTGTAGCCTTGATATCTATCTCTAGAGATCCAGAGCAAGCTCCAGACACAAAAATTGAAGCGCTAGTCCTGTTTAAAAAAATGTCAAAACTGGAGTTCCTTATTTTAACAGAAATTTGGAGCACAATATTAGAAAGAATTCATAAAACCAGCAAATAGCAAAAGATAAATAGTACGAAGTTCGCGTGCCACATACTATTGCGATGGTCCTGCACCATCCGTCCAGCTAATTGAGAAAGAAAAGTTTAAAATATCAACTTTTTTTCCAATTATTGACACTATTACTTTGCAATTAAAAATACTATCCAATTGCTATCAGGAAATTATTGCATTGTTTGGCTTTTTTTGTCGATTTCAATATTTGACTTCAGTGGAGTTGCAAAATTCTTAGGAACAGTTTTCAAAAAACCATAGAGATGTTAACGCAGAAGAACTTGAGGTAGAATGCTTGCACCGCGTACAGTATTTAAAAGATTTCAATAAAGATGTACATAAATGAAGATCTTATTACAATATCGAAATTGTGTATTCTAAATTACAGTAGATGAAATTGGGAACACATTTCAAAATGTAGAAACTGTCTGTAGAATTTTTTTAATCTTTGATGGTTTCAAACTGCTGCGGAGAGCGTTCATTTTCGAATTTGGACCGGATAAAAAATGAACTTCGAAGCACAATGCTACAAGATAGACTAAACAGCTTGTCAATTTTATCAATTGAAAATGAATTACTGCAGGAAATTGAATTTGATGACTTAATTCATGATTTTGCAAATGACAAAGTCAGAAACGTATGCCTTTATTAATATTATATACATATGTACGTATATCTAAAAAAAAAAGAGGCTGGGATGCGACCCACACTGATAACTTCCCATTACGTCTGTCGATTTGTCTTGCTTAAAAGTTTGTCTATATGTCAATCAATCAATTTTTACCAAATTTGCGTACTATTTTTTGTAGATTTTATTTTTTTATGAAAAAACGGACTGTTGGATTTTTATATCGAATGATATATGAATATCGAAAACAATATTTTCTGTGAAATAAAATAAGTTTGAAGGCAATATTTGTAATTTTGCAAAAGCTATTTGAGTCGAAAATAAATTTTTACCAAGTTTTAGTAATGTTTTTTTTAGGTTTTTATTTTTTGTAAGAAAAACTGTCGATTCGATTTTTCACAAAATTTTATCGAATGTTGAAAACAATATTTCTTATAAGTTAAAATTAGTTAGAAGCCATTATCTCAAATTTTTGAAAAGATATTTGAGTCGAAAATCAATTTTTACCAATTTTTGTTAATTTTTTTTAGGTTTTTAATTTTTTGTTCAAAAGCTGTCAATTCGATTTTTTTCAAAATTTTACTGAATGTTGACAACAATATTTTTTGAAAGATTAAAGTAGTTTAAAGCCAATGTCTCCAAGTTTTGAAAAGATATTTGAGTCGAAATTCAATTTTTACCAACTATGAGTAAATTTTTGTTTACGGTTTTATTTTTTATAAAAAAAACTGTCAATTAGATTTTTCTCAAAATTTTATTAGATGTCAAAAACATTATTCTTCGTTGCACAAAATTGTTTTGAAGATGAAATCATATTTTGGTCGTAAAATTTTCGAGGTGACAATTTTTTTTTCAGTTTTTTTTTGATTTATAAAAAAAACCTTTAATTGGATTTTTTCCAAAAATATAAATGTTTTGTATTACGTTACAATATATATTATAAAATTCAATTCAAGTCTCTAGCATCATTGGTTCATGGGGGATTTAGGTTTAACCAAAATTTTGACCTTTTTTTTTAAACTACTATGGTAAAATAAACACCCACGCTATTTTCTTGAGAGCCCTTTCTGCATCTTTCTGCCTTACTATCTGTATTACAAAATTTATTTGAAGTCGATATCTCTTCTGGTTATCGAGCTATGGAGGACGAAAAAAACGTCGCGAACGTACAGACGTACGGACGTACGAACGTACGTACACACGCACGCACAGACATCTTTCTAAAAATCTTTTATTTCGACTCTAGGGACCTTGAAACGTCGAGAAATTTCAAAATTTTCAATTTGACAAATCGGACCCATTACAATAACTTCCTATTGGAAGTTAAAAAACAAATCAAAACAAATATAAAGAAAAGCTTACATAAAATAAAAAAAAAATTATAAAAACATTAGAAATCAACCAAAAAAACAATAAAAATTATCAAAAATCAACTATAAAGAAAAATGTTCAACTATTGAAGGTAAATTAAAAAAAAATTATAAAAGTATAAAAAAATATCTGTTTTATGTTTTTTTTAGTTCTTTTTAAAAAGTAAAAATATTAAAAAAAAAACACACAAATTAATTTTAAAATGATTTTTTTAACATAATAGAAAGAATTAAAAAAAATAATATATTATACCTACTTTTTTTTGACCCCATAATCCTATTGCGCCCAGGGCCCTGGTCATAAATGGTTCTTTGTTCTTCATTCATTAGTGGGACATTGCGATCGACAATCGCTGCCATTTCTACAGTATTGTATTGTAGTTCACGATTCAATTCAGTGTCTATTAAATCAGATGCATATCGATTTGGTAAATGCATACCGAAATGATTGAGTGGTAAGTAGGTAATGATATTGCAAAGATCCTCAATAGAAATCAATGCTTCATTGTACATAGCGTCACTGAATACTATCGAAGGATCGTTGCACCGTGTACGATGTTGATGCAATTAAACAATAGCACTTAAAAATAGATAAAAACCTATTCTCAGACCTACCGAATGTATAATATGCAAAATTTCATTGAAATTTGTTCAGCCGTTTTTGGAGGAGTATGGCAACTAACCTTGTGACAGGAGAATTTTATATATTAGATAATAAAAAGGGGATTTTCGTACAGTACAGCAACAAAGTCAGGAAATCGTTATTTTCTATTCAAACGTGATGAATTAAACATAGTCATAATTATATTACGTTTGCGTGTAAAACACATTGACTTATATTTGTCAATATTTAAAATCAAACGATTTTCATTGCACCAGTCCTAAAAAATTATTTAGATCTTCTTGAAGGTCTTTACAATCATTGAAGGAGTTAATAATTCGAAAAAATTTAAAATCATCTGTATAGATTAGCTGTATATAGAATTAATAAAAATATCAGTATTAAATAAAATAAACAGTAATGACCCAAGGTGACTCCCTTCAGGCACTCCAGAATTGACTTTAAATTGACATAAAGGGTTACTCCTGAACGTAACGCTATAACATCTATCTTTAAGATATGACGAATTCCACATAACGAAACGGTCGGTAAGTCCAATTTTATTTATGTAATTTATTAAGAAGAATTTCATGACACATTTTGTCAAATGCCTTGTTAAAGTCTGTAAAGATGCAATCTACTATACATATATACTATATGTATATATAACGGCGATGACGAACCAGCTGTAAGGGAGATAGAACCACTCAACATAGGCGACACAGATCAACAATTCCGCCTACCCGACCTCGACGAAGTGAAGATAGCTATACCTAAACTGAAGTCAAACAAAGCTGCTTTGGCTGACGGCATCGCTGCTGAACTATTCAAAGCAGCAGGCGATGACCTGGTAGGGAGCATGCACCAACTCATCTGTAAAATATGGTCGGAAGAAAGCATGCCCGATGAGTGGAATCAGCATAGTTTGCCCGATACAAAAGAAAGGAGACCCTCTAAATTGCGCTAACAACAGAGGCATCAGTCTCCTTAACATTGCATATAAGATCCTTTCTGCCGTACTATGTGAACGTCTGAAGCCGTTCGTCAACAACCTGATAGGTCCTTATCAGTGTGGCTTCAGACCAGGAAAGTCCACTATCGACCAAATTTTCACACTAGGTTAGGTTAGGTTAATGTGGCTGTGGATACAAAAAAAAAAAAAAAACCACACACTTAGGCCAGAAGAAAGGCCCATTGTGATACCACATGAATCTAGATAATTACTTCCCACTAGTCGAACCATTTTGAGCTTTTTATAAAGCGAAGGAGATATCTGATATCCTTTTTAGCTAGTTCACTGGGATCATCAAAAGAGTATTCTCCCAGATGAAGTTTGCGTCTTCGTGAAAGAGCAGGGCAGGTGCAGAGGAGGTGAGAGATTGATTCTTCTTCTTCGTCCATGCAGCTCCTGCAGAAGTCATTTGAGGCTACACCAAGTCGTATTGCGTGTCTGCCTATAAGACAGTGTCCCGTAAGGACACCTATTAGGGAGCTAATATGAAGTCTGCTTTGGGATAACAAGTCTTTAGAGCGCTTTAGGTCCAATGAAGGCCATATTAGTTTTGTGGCTGCGCATGTTGGTAAATTGTACCACCTAGAGTTTGCTATCTCGAAAGCTTTTTCTTTTAGCAGAAGTTTACATGTAGCTATCGGTATACCTATCTTCTCCCTTTCAGGTGAAATAGGTATGAGGGTTCCATTTTTAGCGAGTTCATCGGCTCTACAATTTCCTGCGATGTCTCTGTGGCCCGGCACCCAGCATAGGTGAATGTTAAATTGCTGCGCCATCTCCATAAGAGATGATCGACAATCGAGGGCCGTTAGAGAGTTGGTTGAGACACCGTCAAGAGACTTGATAGCAGCCTGACTGTCAGAGAAGATGCGGATATCAGAAGTTGATATCACGTTTTCTCTTAGCCAGGAGAGAACCTCTTTGATCGCTAAAATTTCCGCTTGGAAGACGCTACAATGATTAGGGAGGCGGAATGAGATGCTTAGATTAAGCTTTTCTGAGTACATACCACTACCAACTCCCTCATTTGTCTTGGATCCATCTGTATAAAAATGAATGCTTTTGTCATCCAGGAGTTTTTTATTTTCCCATTCATCTCTGGATGGAATGGATACCTGAAAATTTTTTCCAAACTGGGGTTTTGGAATAGTGTAGTCTATGTACTTTGGTAAAGAACCAAAGAGGTTCAAAATGATGGAGTGCCCCACATTGTTGTTGGTCCATTGAGATGAGGCGTTGAGTCTTATAACTGTACTCGCTGCCACTTGTTTGCTGAAAATGTCGAGGGGTGTCAGATGGAGGAGAGTGTCCAATGCTGCTGAGGGTGTGGTTCTCAAAGCCCCGCTAATGCAGAGACATGCAGTGCGTTGGACTCTGCTGAGTTTGTCGCAATATGTGACTTTCTCCAGTGCAGTCCACCACACTGCAACCCCGTACATAAGTATTGGTCGGATGACCGATGTGTATAGCCAATAAGTTATGCGAGGTTGAAAACCCCATTTGTTTCCTATGGCTTTCTTGCAAAGGAAAAGAGCTGCTGTAGCTTTTTTAACTCTTTCCTGAATATTAGGTTTCCAACTTAATTTTTTGTCCAATATCAGACCAAGATATTTGGCCTCATTGGTGAAAATTAGTGGTACACCTTTTATTGAGGGAGGTACAATTTCTGGGATCTTGTATTTCCGCGTAAAAAGGACGAGGTCTGTTTTATGAGGATTAATACTAAGTCCACAGTGATCTGCCCATCTAGTGAGCATATTAAGTGCGTTTTGGAGGAGGTCTCTCAGTGTATTAGGATGTTCTTCTATGACGGCGATAGCAACATCATCGGCATACGCAACCACTTTGTAGCCTTCTCTTTCAAGGGATATTAGTAGCTCGTTAACCACTATGTTCCACAGGAGAGGGGACAGAACACCACCTTGCGGAGTGCCTCTACTGACAGACCTTTTCGCACAAAAATCCCCCATCTTAGAGTTGATGATCCTGCTTTTTAGCATTAGATTTATCAATTCACAGAGTGAGTATTCGACGTTTAGGGTCGTCATAGCAGATGTGATAGCGGATGTGTCAACGTTGTTGAAAGCGCCTTCAATATCTAGGAAGGCCACCATAGTATATTGTTTTTGTTCTAGGAAATATTCGATAGTTCTTACTAAGGTGTGCAAGGCTGTTTCTACCGATTTCCCTTTGCAGTAAGCATGCTGAGACATCGATAGTCTCTTATCAATGCTGTTACGTACGTGGATATCAATCAAACGTTCCAGAGTCTTGAGAATGAATGATGATAGGCTAATAGGTCTAAGATCTTTAGGGTTGACATGCGAACATTTGCCCGCCTTGGGAATGAAAACTACCTTTACTTCTCTCCATCGCTGAGGTATATGGACCATATCTAGACAACTCTTAAAAATCATCTCAATGATGGGCAGAGTTATGTCAGTCGTAAATTGTAACTCAGCTGGTATGATGTGATCTGGCCCTGGAGATTTGTAAGGTTTGAAACTATTCAGAGCCCAAGTCAATTTCCCTTTAGTAACAAGACCTTGAGGAAAAGTTAAGTTAATACCCGACCCAGGATGGTTTGTTGTATTAACGTATTTGGAGCTATCAGGAAAGTGGGTGTCAAGTAGCAGGTTTAGCGTTTCTTCGCAAGAGTTAGTCCAAGTACCATCCAAGTTTTTAAGACAACTAGGCATGGTTGGATTTGTCGAGAGAATCTTCCTTATCCTTGATGCCTCCGAGGATTCTTCTATTGAGCTACAGAAGGATCTCCAAGAGGATCTTTTGGCTATTCTCAATTCCTGTTTATATTTTTTGAGGGATTTCTTATAGGAGTCCCAGTCTTGTGGATGTCTAGTCTTTGTTGCACGATTAAAAAGCCTTCTACAGCCTTTCCGGAGTAAACCCAGTTCAGCAGCCCACCAATATGGTTTCTTCTTTCCCCTCACTGTAGTGAGGGGGCAGGCAGTTTCCATGGCTTTATTAAGGGCTGCTGTAAGCTCGTCGACTTTTTGATCGAGTTCAAAAGCGCATAAGGGCGGATCATAAAGTTCTGGTTTAATCAGATTCTTCAGAGTTGCCCTATATTTTGGCCAATCTGTTTTCCTATAGTTTCGGAATTGGATCGGTTTTGGAAACTCTTCAATAAGTGTGAATTGGATGTATCTATGATCGGAGAACGAGTGCTCCTTTGATACTCTCCAATTCAATATTTTATTTGAGAGATGTAAAGAGACAAGAGTCATATCTAAAACTTCTTGTCGATTTTTAGTAACGAAGGTTGGTTCACTACCTACATTACATACTACCAGATTAGTTGTTTAAATATAATCAAAAAGAGACTCACCTCTGTCATTTATATCGGTACTACCCCACGTAGTATGGTGCGCATTGGCGTCAAAACCGATAATTATGTTGGTTTTAAGTCTTGTTGATTCAGCGACCGTCCTCTCCAGAGTGGTACCAGGTAGTGGGCCCTGGTGGTCGTGGCCCAAATACGCTGATACCAGCCAGTAGGTATGGTTGTCTATTACCATACTGGCTGTGGTGACGTCTTTATCACTGAAATTAGGGAGTAAAAATACGTTTAGATTACGTTTTACTAGTATGCAGGACCTTGGGTTACCTTTTCCTGTTACATATATCACGTAGTAGCCAGGAGTTCTCAATCCTCGAACCAGGGATTTCACAATCCAGGGCTCTTGGATGAGAACGACATCTTCTCCAGTTTTTGTCAGGCGGAGAAGTAAGGAGGCCGAAGCCGTTTTGGAGTGTTGGAGGTTAATCTGTAGTATTTGCAGCATTTTGGCTACAAGTCGGCAGATCAACCTCCACCACTGTTGAATCCAGCTCATCCAGATCAGACGAAGAAGAACCTAATAGTTCATCTTCTTCCTCACTGGGGAGAACTTTGTCGTTTGAGTCGTCGGTCTCCATTAGGGATAAACCTTCGACGTTTTTAGAAGAAGACTGTGCTGCGACAGAAGAGGGCCCTGCCACATTCTCATCCACACCCAAGGATGGGAAGGTGATGTTAGCACTGGGACCCCCTACGTCTTGCGGCACAGCTTCTGATGCGGGCTCGGAGGAAGACTGTGCTGCGACAGAAGAGGGCCCGGGTACAACATCATCCACATCCAAGGAAGGGAAGGTGATTGTAGCACTGGAACCCCCAACGTCTTGCGACACAGCTTCCGAAAAGGGTTGTGGAGGCTCGCATGAAGCGTCTACCTCATCTTTTTTGTAGATACGTAGCGTGATTGTCCCGAAACCGTATCTTATCACTCCCTTATCTCTCGCCAGAGAAGCCACAGAGTCTTTATTGATTACGATTATCGCACTTCGATAAAGACCCTTTGGCTCCTCCAGTTTCGCGATCTTCCAGTCGTGACAAGGAAGGTCCGGGTTGCTAATCTTAATAATCTCGCGTATGTCATCCGGACATGAGGGTTCTTTAGGGATCCAAGCGCGAGCTCTCGGCCTGCATGGAATGTCTTCCTTTGCAACGACCTCGAGTTTTGCGCCTGGCCAAACTTCGCCCAGCATGCCGACAGCAAGCGTATAGAGATCGCGCGACCTCTGATCGTTACAAGCGATGAGCTTGACATGACCTTGATGCCAACCCTCATCGCTTGTTACAGGCGGTGGACCCGGATGATCCCGCATGACTTTTAAAAAGCCAGCCGAGAGCTTCAGATTCACCATCTGCCAACGGTCAGAAGTAATCGTGCCATCAATATTGCTCCTATCGATGACCGCAATTACGATCTTATTTGAATCCTTAAGCACATCACTAAAAGGTTTAGTGAGAGGTACTCGAGGAATATTGGGAGTGCTGGTGTTTTGCACTTTGGGTTTTTTCGGGACGGGAGTGGACTCCTCCAAAGACCTTTGTCGCTTTGACGTGGAGTCGTGGCGACTAGTGTTGTCTAGAATGGATTTAGCCCACTCCAGCTTTTTGCTAAGGATGGGATTACTTCCATCCCCCAGTGTTGAACCAGAGGATTTTATAATCCTCATCGCATTCCGTCGTTGTTTATACGAGCTCCTAGGAGCATACTGGAGAGGTTTACTCTCTTTAGTAGTGGAAAGATCATTTTTCACGAACTTTCCACTACCGACATGAGGAAGCGTTTTCGCCAATTGTACATCCTGCACCGCACTAGAAGAAGGGCAGTGACTTGGCACAGGCCCTTTTCCGGTGCTCGGCGCAGGAGTAACGACAGTCAGCGTTGCCGCCGAACTGCCGCCCGGTGTGGATACATCCTGCACCGCACTAGAAGAAGGGCAGCGACTTGGCACAGACCCTTTTCCGGTGCTCGGCACAGGAGTAACGACAGCCGACGTTGCCGCCGAGCTGCCGCCCGGTGTAGCTGGAATACCGGTGCCGGTTTGACGCTTTTGCTTCCAGTACTGTTTTTGTTTTTGTTTTTGGTTTTGTTTTTGATTTGAATTCATTAGGATTCCCACGAGTAGCGAAGTAAAGGGGGGGTCCATCTGTGCAGAGATTCGCTTACACAGATAAGGCTAGCTAATCCGGAGGTCGCCTGGTATCCGGATACTCCGTTAACGACTGAGCTATTTTTAGAAATTGGGCCCTCAGCCTGGCTGATCATCGGCACGGGTCGTATAACACCTTAGATCCAGCCCAATTGGGAAGTTGAAGGGAAGGATATGTTTTGGAGCAGGAGAGACGAACAGCAATTACGCCATAAGCGTCCCAGAAGGGAACTAGGTTGACATATAGTGATACACTATATATTCGGGAGATAAGGAGACATCAGCCAGCATAGTAACACAAAGCCGACGGAGGAGGGGGTAGGGATTGGGAGGGGTAGGGGTGAGCGACCTTTGGTTTCAGGACTCTTCTGGAGAAATAATTCCCGAGAATCATTGACCTTACTCAGCTTCTACAACTCGACAAGTTCGAAGCTCAGGTAGAAGTTTCACACTACGCAGATCTTGGAAAAAACCCAGGAGCTTCAAATCGATACTCACCATCTCTTTATCGATTTTAAAGCCGCGTATGACAGCATCCATAGGGAAGAGCTCTACAAAGCAATGTCTAGTTTTGGCATCCCTGTCAAACTTATCCGTTTGTGCAGAATGACAATGGAGAATGCACGCTGCTCTATCAAGGTCGGAAAACATCTCACCGATGCATTTGATGTCAAAAAAGGTTTTAGACAAGGCGATGCACTGTCATGCGACTTCTTCAACATCGTTCTGGAAAGAATTGTGCAAAACTCAACCGTCAACACTAGAGGCACAATCTTCCAAAAGTCCATCCAATTATTCGGATACGCCGATGATATTGCCATACATTTGGAATTGGAAGATCAAAGCGTGATGTCAGTGGAGCGTTTTTGAGCATTGCGACGGAAGCAAAGAAGAATGAAGATGGGTTTAGTGGTCAATGAGGGCAAGACCAGTATATGCTGTCATCAAGAAAGGACATTGAACGATGACGTCTTGGACAAAACGTCACCATGGACAGCTATAACTTTGAGGTAGTTAAGGACTTTGTCTACCTAGACACCGCTATTAACACAGACAACGACACCAGCGCTGAAATCAAACGAAGAATAACTCTTGCAAATCGCTGCTTCTTTGGACTTAGAAGGCAATTGAGTAATAAAGTCCTCTCTCGAGCATCTAAAATCACCATCTATAAGATACTCATCATCCCGGTTCTCATTTATGGCGCTGAGGCCATGTCAAAGAAAGATAAGACCGTCTTAGGATGCTTCGAGAGAAAAATTCTTCGGGTGATTTTTGTTCCCGTCTGCATAGATGGAGAATGGAGGAGAAGATATAACGACGAATTGTACGGGCTGTACAGCGACACTGACCTAGTTAACAGAACTAAAGTCCAACGACTTAGATGGCTAGGTCATGTAGAGCGGATGGACATCAACGCTCCAGCCCGGAAGGTCTTCGAATCCAATCCCGAGGGACTGCGCAGTAGAGAAAGACCGCGACTCAGGTGGCGCACGCGGGTGAGTGAAGACTTCAACCAACTTGGCGTGCGAAACTTGAGACAGCTAGCTAGGGACCCCGAGCTGGCTGGAGTTGCATGTTGGTTGAGGCCAGGTCCGCCCCGGACTGTAGCGCCACCTTAATTAAGTAAGTAAGTAAAGTTGCAATCTACTTGAAAGTGTTTATCGAAAAAGTAGACAGTTGTAATAAGTAAGTAATTATGGATTTTTTCAAAAACCTGTGCTTGCAGAGGAAAAATCTTCAAAGGCAGTCTTAAAATAATCTGCGAACATGTTCAAAATTGACTCTGGAAGATGGCTTGAAGAATTTTGAATGGTTTATACTAGCTGGATATCCGTTTACATTTACGTATCTCTCTTATTTAAAGTTTTTAATTCGTGCTGTGGGATAGTATCTACAAAACAATCAAATAAGGTTCCATAACAACGTAAAATTATTTCATCTAAACATAAATTTGAAAACAGTGCAAAGTTAATTTCAAGTAATGATTTATTATATAGCTGAGTAAAGTTATATTTTTTAAAGTCATCAAACTGGATATGATACACATACATTTAATGAAATAGTAAGGGGAGGATAGTGGCGATCTTCATGTACGACCTTTGAATCGCATGGGATTACAGCAGCATCAGTATTAATTACATCTGAGAAATAGACCAGATCCAATATACTTTTTCATTTTAAACCCCATTCAGCTTATTTTAACCAAAAGGTAATTTTACTGACATTGCATATGTCGTCATCGTTTCACAAGAGATTTTAAGTTTTCCTAAAGAAAGTGCCACTCATGGATAGTAACAAAGGCAATGGTGTTAAATAACGCTTACAGGGCAATAGGCATCTTTGTTATAGAAGCATTAATCTACACGATTTTTTTAAAATTGTATATAAACATAAAATAAACAATGCTATCAAGATCATAAAATGACGTTCAAGATCATCCACATCCGAATCTATTAGAGAATACGAAAAATTGAGTGTACTGCCTTCAACGAAGTTTCAAACAGACAGGAGATCATTCATAAAAAGGAGAAAGAGTGTCGGAGACAGGACGGAACCCTATGGCACACCAGCGTTCATTTCTTGGGTGTTAGATTTGAAAATATCAATTGCTGATCTTTTTGGAAATATGTATTTGTTCCCAAGTAATCCACTGCTTTTTTAGAGAGCCTATTTTTGAGAAGCTACGTTTGACTTTTATCATGTGCATACATAGGTAGTTGAGATACATTCTACAAATACTTCAAAAAAAATTAATGCGTATACGCACAAGTGTACTACCATTTTATCTTATTTTGTAAGACTAAAGGTCATGTAACTATTTGTACTACATATGTAAATATGTGGATTTACATTAACCAACAAACATTTTTAAGACATCTTAAAAGTTGTTGAAGATCCTTTTTCACTCGCGAATATTTTCCTGGTCGTTTAATTGTTGTCCGTTAGCTCTTCCCCGCCCTTCTAAATGTTGGCTTTTATTATTAGTTTTTGACTACGACGTCTCGATGTCTTCAAGGCGATGAATTGGATTGGTACATCTGTTTTTGCTCAACCTTATTGGAAGCCGCGAAATTAAACAAGATTCAATTCGCTATTTATATTCGGAGCTTCTTGCTTTTTAGCTCGTAGATGACACCCATCTTTTTTTACTTAAAAGTGGAACTGGGGACGAGGATAATGAGGGTCTCATAAAGCTTTGTTAGACTTCAGCTCTTATATGTATGTGGCAATCTTTACTTCGTCTAAGTCGGGAGGACGGGATTGTTGGCTTTCATCGTCTATGTTGAATGGATCATTCTGCCTGTCAAAAGAATTCGGTTAGTCGTCGCCGTTATACAGTCTGCAAAAGTGGTAATTCCATATCCTCAGCATTGACTGCGGGCCCACTGTGATGTTTCCACTTTCTTCTTTGCAGCTTTCAGTTCGAAGTTTATGCACATTTTAATTCTGTTTCCTCTGCTACAAAACTTTCGAACTCTTTCTTTTTCCTTCTGAGAAGTGGGTGTTTCTCTCTCCTCTTCTGCTCATAGAGCTCGTGAACAGCTCTCGCCCTTCTATTCAACGCCGCTTTGAGTGCCTGGTTTTTGCGTTTGCCTGCCAGGTGTGTTTTCTCATCAATCCAGGTGTTTCCAGCACGTCAGAGATGGCTTCTCTGATTACATCTTGGCAATGTTACCACTAGTTCTCGATACATTGTGATGGTGGCAGAGAACTTCGAAAGAGGTTACTTGTGACTCGGTGGGAGAAGGATTTGGCGATCTCTTGTGATTGTAGCCTTCCAACGTTGTATCTTCTCGCAGCATCTCCCCATTACACCAGGGATTCGCGGCGAATCGTGTTGCTAGCGAGTTTGCCATTTTTCAAATATTGCATGCGCTTTCGCCTTCTTCGTTTTGAATTCGACCAATTAACGAATTCGAGGGCGAGTTTGAAATGTCATAATGTTTGTTGGCGAGTTGAAACCCGATAGCTTTTTTTTTTGCGGATTTGCAGGCGAAAGAGTGTTTATTATTATTCAGTGTTTGAATTCGTGGATTCTTTCTTGATTGTAATCATATAAAAATGTGAGTTAGCTTTATTTTAATTTTCTTATAATTATCCACAATTCACAATAAAATATAAAATTTTGAATAAATCACCAAAAATTTCATAAATACAATCAAAACAAAATAAATTTTGTTTGGAAAGCTGTCAAATCACTGGAATATAGGAAGAAGAAGTCAAACCAAAGTGTCAAATCACTGGAATATAGGAAGAACTATTTTCCCTTTGCCGCGAATTCGTTAATAAGGAAATACGACGCGAGTCGAATTTGAAAGGTCGAATTGAAAACGATCCGCCGCGAACCTCATAATCAGGCCCCTGGAAACAAGAAGTGCTACTTTGGCTACAATGAGGTAGTGGTCCGAGTCGGTGTTAGCTCCTCGAAAGTTCGGACATCCATGATGCTGGAAGCATGTCTACCGTCGATCGCAATGTGGTTAATCTGGTTGATGGTAGATTGGTCTGGAAAACTAAGTTCCTTTGTGGATGTTTAGGTGTGGCAAACGCGTACTGACTACTATGACTTTCCTTTTTCTGATTGTTATTTAACTAACTTTTCTCTATTAGCCCTCAAAATTTTGAATTTGACGATGATGAAGTTTTATTTATTTGCTATTATTTTTCAAAATCTGTTCAAAATCTACTTGAAAACATAAAGTCCATGTAGTTCACCCAAAAATCAAAGAATCTTTAAGTTGAATTGAAATTTTAAAACCTGTCGAAATTGAGTTAAACGTCGTCGCGTCAACTTAACATCTGTGTTGTTAAAACCAAAAATGATTTTTGCTTTTATATTAAAAGATTTTTATTAAAAGAATTCAGTTTGAATTTTATTTCATGATAAAAATAAATTATATTTAAAAATTAAAATAAAGAATAGATGATAACATTAAATGCTTTCTCGCAAATATCCAATTTTTGTTCATTATTTTTGTTTTTCTTGTTTGCTTATTTTTCTTTTTAAATACATAATTTGTATCTATATTTCTATTTTAAATTCTAATAAGTATTTATTTTTATTATGATTTATGTTTTTTTTTCTATTAATTTCATTTTGAAGTTTAAAATTTTATATTTAAACAATATTAATTTGTTTGTCTGTCCCTAAACTCTAAAATTCATATATATATTTATAATTTTTGTTTAATTCAATTTAAAAGGAAAATAATAGGTTATTGCATGGTTTTATATGCTTAACGCATTAAAAGATACAATTTAATAGTTTGATCTAAATTTCAACAATTCAATAACAATAATCCAAGGAATTTAACTTATAAACAGCAAAGGGGCGGATACAGGGAAGGAGATAGTAAATGTAGAGTGGAAAATAAAACAATGAGAAAGAAGTAAGAGAAAATTAAATGAAAAAAATATTAAACATGATTTTTAAAATAATCCAAACAAAAACGTTGCATAATAATTAACTCCTACTGCGGCGGAACAATGGCTGACTGCTTTCCAATAGATTCACCGGCGGCGGCGACGACGACGCCAGCGCCAGATTCGGAATTGTTTACAACCATATTCTGAGTATTGGCATCTGGCACTGCTGACGACTGCTTAGAAGCTGCTGCTGCTAATGACAATTCATTGTCCAACTGAGATGCATTCTAAATTTATGAAAACAAGCAATTAGAAAAGATTTGGAAAAGGATTTAAGCTCTGAGTGATGTTATGGTAATGTGCTTGGGATACCTACAGAAGATGATTCGTGTGTCCGGGATTTACCAACAGAGGACGGATCGGCTGTACCTGCTGCTGCGCCTGCAGCTGCTGCCGAGGTGTTGGAGCCCTTGGTCGGATCGTCACTGGGTGGAGAAGCACTCTTGCGAGTTTGAGGTTGGTATGGCGCTCGCTGTACAAACATGTTGTCTAAAATGTGATCGATGTTCTCGGCGCTGCCAATGGGAGCATTGGCTGACGTTGCCGTTGAAGTGGAACTATTGGTCTTTGAGTCTTCATCTTGCTGTTGTTGCTTGGTATCTGCAGTACGTTTCTTTTCGGATGGCGGTAGAATTGGTATAGCGTTTGTGGGTCTTCTTTGAGGCAGGACTGGTGGACGAGCAGTCGGCTGCGGTGTAGGAACGAAATATGTTGTGCCCCCAACCGTGTTGAAGTTGGGGGTGTAATTGGTGTAGTTGGGATAAGAAGTGGAGGGTGCTGTCGACGGATTCGGGGGAGCCGCCTGAACATAGCTGACACTGCCTGGTGGTACCTGAGCTGGAGTTGAAGCGGCTATGGGGGGTGCCATTGCGTTCTGGTTAAGAGGCTGCTGCGTTGCGGTCGGATTAAAGGCAAGTGGAGCCGCTGCGGTCTGCGACTGCAAGAATGCCGCCGGTGGCTGTGTGTACTGTAGTTGTTGGCTAGGCACAGCTGCAGGCGGTGGCGAGCTGTAATCGGGCGTGGTTGGTGTGTAGTAGGTCGCGGCCGGTGGCCCAGAAGTTCCAGCAGCGTATTGCTGTGGTATTGTTGCGTAAGGCTGTTTTGCAGCAGCCGGTGGCTGCGGGGCAGCAGCGGGCGGCAAGCTGGACACTTGCAGAGCCTGCATCTGGGCTTGAAGATTCTCCTGATGATAAAGCTGCATTAAGTTAGCCTGCAGCAATTGCTGCTCCTGCATTATCAACTGCTGTGGTGGTGGGTGGACGTTCGATGTTATCTGTTGGTGTTGCTGCTGTTGTTGCTGCTGCTGCTGTGCTTCGTGTTGCATCTGCAACTGCTGAAGAGTATGTTGATCCAAGTGTGGATTACTAGGCACGGGTCCGGCAGTCTCATGTTGTGTCCTCTGTCTCAAGCTGGAATATCTCTTTGATCGCGCTTGTTCTTGCTGATTGACAACCTGCTGCATCTGTTGTTGCTGCTGCTGCTGCTGGTGCTGAATATCAACTATGTTATTCTGCATAGTATTCTGATTTGGAACTTGTGGACTGTGTTGATTGGCCAATGTATGCATCTGGACGCTGCCAACATGACTGGGATCGTTGCGATTCTGCGCCTGTTGCAAACGAGCAGACAAATTCGAACTTGGAGTTGTCACCGGCCGAGGGCTCTGAGTGCTGTGATTGTTTGTGAACTTCTCGTTTACGTCTCGTGAATTATATCCACTGCCACTAGCATTATTGATTTGTTGTTGAGACTTGTGCACGGCTTGGCCTTGCTGCTGCTCATAGCCATTATATGACTGTTGATTTACTACCTTGACTGTTTGTTGCATATTCATGCCTTTGTTGTTTGTGTTCGAAGATGTCTTTTGGAAATTCGATGACTCTACAAGGGACGATTGGTCAACAGCTTGGTTATTGACAATTGAACGTGTAATATTGACGCCATCTCTGTCCATGTTATTGCTGCCTCGACTTGAATTCATATGGCCAGTGTGGGAACGATTTTTGTTTTTGAATTCCATACCGTGTTGTCTGCCACTGGGACGAACATGTTTCGTGTTGCCCGTGGTGCGTCTAATTGGCTCTTTGTTATCTCCTCTATTGGGGATTTGTTGTCCAACACCTCCGCCACCGCCACCGCCGCCAGCTGCTGCAATACGATTTCGGTCAGTTTGTGGCCGATCGAAACGGTTCTCCTTTTCATCACGATAGCTTCGCGACTTGCGGGCTTTTTGCCTTTCTTCCAGGGCTGGAAAGTCTTCAGGACGCGGTGGTTTTCTTTGGGCATTGCTAGCCTTAATGTAGGCTGTTTCGTCTTCCCAATTTCGAGAGTACTTACTTGGACCGCGAGCATATCGGCGACGTCTGCGTGCTCTTGGCGGACCATCCTCATCTCTGATGTCATAGCTGAAATGTTGTTAATTTAAATGAATTTTTTTAATTATATGTTTTAGATTCTCGAGAAAAATTATTATCCAGAAGCTTTTTTGCCTTGTCTTCAGATTGGACCCAAAGGAATACAAAGAGATGTTCCCTACTAAAATTTTAAGCAGTTATATGCTGTCAGGGGGATAAAGTTTTGAAAATCAATGCTAGGATAACTTAATAGATTCCATTTTAGAAGTAACAAAACATAGAGATGCAGTTTCTTCTAGAATAGAAAAACGTTAGAAAAGCTGACCGCACAGTTGCCAAAAACCATCCAAAACAAAAAACTGATCTTTTTGCTGAACATCTCGCGAATGTCTTTAAACAATTCCCAGCTTATGCAGCTACATATCTTTTTCAGTTTGTTTAAAGAAACGACGAATGTGAAATTCTTTTTTTCGCCCAAAAAAGTAAGCTTGTGCCAAAAGAAGTTATCTAATATAAAAAATCTAGGAAATGCTCAAGTTTTTAAAGATTTTCCAAAAAATCCAATTTATAACAAACGCAATGCTTTGAACTAAGATATGTATCACATCAAACAATTAAAGACACGAAGAGAAGAAGCATATTACAGCCCAATATCGCTTATAGCAATCATGGCAAAGGTTTTGGAATAACTGGTACTGAAATGGCTCAGTAAAGTAATGGAAGAAAGAAGACTTATTCCGATTCATTTAGTTTAGATTTTTAAATAAACATTTCACGATAAGGTTTGGCACTTCGGACTTGAGTTAAAACTGCATAAGGATCTTCCAAGGCATTACTAGGAAATACTGAAATCTTATCTTACAAACAGACTCAAGATTACTGTACGACCAAAATAACTAAGTTGTGTTAGGTAAGGTTGAATTGGGTGTACGGGATGGAGTAAGACGCACTTAGGCTTTCTTCTAAGCTCCTTATGTAAAGTAGAAGACTAATGATATTAGTGTGTTTGAGATTATTTAGATCATTATAAAAGAATTGTCCTAGGTGGGTCCTACGTTTTTAAGCTCGAGCAGGACATTTACAGAGCAGGTAAGGTATTGTTTCTTTCTCCTCTTCGTCCATACAGCTTTTGCAAAATTCATTTGAGAATACCCAGAGCCGCGTGTTCGGTTCTAATACCAATTAACGAGCTTATGTGCAATCTGCTTAGTGATATTAAGCACCAAATGTTTTTTGTAGCCTGACAGATGGCTATGTTAATGCATCTGATGCTTTATATTTTTCTGGAATGTCTCTGTCTCTATGGCCAGTATTCAGCAAAGGTGAATGTTGAACTGCCACGCCATCTAAATTAGCGACTATCCAAAGTTATGGACTACTAAAGAATCTGTACAGACAGAGTCCAGAGATTAAATAGCGGTTTGACTATTTGAAAATATCACGTTTTATTTCAGGCAGGGCAAGATTTCTTTTATAACCACAAATTCCACCTGGAATAAGAAACTTAGTTTTAGCCGTTCAGAATACACTCCAGAATTACAAAAAACTAAAGAAAATTGAAGCCGGTATACCACATGGGAGTGTACTAGGCCCAACATTGTACTTTTCATATACCTATACAAGGGATCTTCCAGTGGACAAAGTTGCTATCACTGCCACCTTTGCTGATGATACTGTAATATTGGTGCAAGATAAAAATCCGTTACGAAGTCTACACAAAAATTGCAAAAATGGAGTCGCAAAAAGTTTAAGGAAAACAAATACCGAACCTATCAAAAAATTCCAAAACAAAGTCCTTCTTTTTTTCACCTTCACGTTAAAATGGTTACAGAAGTGGTTACAAAAAAACACGCTGTATCACAAAATCAGCGACTGCGGTTATACCAACTCTGAATTTGAGACCGTCTTAAATGTAGAACACAACGTTCGGAAATTATGAAGAAATGTATCAGCCTAATGTGCTGATGGTCTTAAAGTTATGGGGAATTATACTTAAAAAAAAATTAAAATATATCCTTGATTAGTCTTGATTACACGGTACCGATTCTTACTGAGTGTCTCCTAACAATTTCCTTTGAATAGAAGAAAAAAAAGAAAAAACTTACCCGTATGCAGACACAAGTTCTGTTCGCGATTTGGGTGCTTGTTCGCCAGCAACAAAACGATCATGAGACCAACGATCCACTCCAGATGCTGGTTGCCATTTTTTCATAGTTTTTGAAGCCTGAGAAATTGTTGTCGGCGAAGTTGACTTATTTTCTCCTCCAACTTCAGTTGTCTCAGTTTTGTCTTGAGACGGTTGCCCTTCCCTAAATTCATACAAAAACAAAAAACACAAAAATACATCTTCCCAAGAACAAACAAAAATTATATATTTATTTGTTTATATCGCTCACGGTTCATCAGCAGTACGATCATCGTGCTCGTAGAAAGTTCCCTTCTTCGGTATATATTGTGGATTGCTTCGATCTTCATCTACTTTCTTAGTATAATCAGCTTGTTCCTGCCCATCGCCACGTTGTCTTTCAGCATCAAATTCAACACTATCCGTGTCACTATTTCCGACTTCTTCAACACTATCATCGTCGTCATCGTCATCTTCTTCGTCGCCTTCTTCATCATTATCATCATCGTCTTCATAGTCGTCATGAGTGCCACCTTCGAGGTCACTAGCTGTGTCATATTCAGAATCATGATGATGAGAATTACTTGATTTTTCCTGATTCGGCGATGTTCCCAGCTGAGCAGTCGAAGATAAATCATTTACCTTTATTTTTTTTGTGGGTGATAAATAAGAATATTTATAATCGTACATTAATCAAGGGTTAATTTTGAATTTTATATTTGCATACGTTTTGATCGTGTAGTTTTGTATCACAGGTAAGGGATTGAAGAGATTTAAATGAGATAGTGGCTTAAAGGTTGTACAAGTGAAGATAAATTGCACTTCCTTTGATGCCAAGTGGAGCCGAGTTCAAACAATGGAATTCACAAAGAAAAAGATAACAATGTAGACGCATTCACAAAAATTCTAAGCTGAAAGTAATTCGATACCGATGCACAAGAGGGTTGATGTGCGGTTTAAAAAATAAAATAATAGTGGAAATAATATAATAATATCAACAATTGGATGCCCGAAATTGAGCTCAAAGGTAAACTTTTGGGTATTTCTAGAGGGATGCCACTTGACGACTGTGTGAAAATAAAATTAGATATAGAAATATCGATAGAACAACGCAAGGTATAAATATTATTATGGAGTTTTAGGTAAAATAGGGTGCCCCAGCAGAAGCGCACATTGTAAAAAGACAATTATATTTAAACATTGTATGTTATAATACGATCTTTGAAAATGGTGAAGCACATGGCTCTGTGAATACTGCAAATAATCTTTTGTTGCCATGATCTGTTCGCTTCAATACATTTGTTAACTGAATCTTACAAGGATGCAGATGAAGTTCATTTTTGCAAAATACGATCAACAAAACTTCATGATATACCCAGTTGCTGTACCCGACGCGACGGCGAACAAGTGAACACTGTCTTCTACTACGGATACTTTTGCTGGCGATCGAATGTGCGCTTCTGCTAGGAAGCCCTATAATTTTGAGGCCTATCATTTTATATAAATTATATTCGAGCTATGGACAAATTAAGGCCTTGTAGATCAGATCAGAAAGATCAGACGAGAGGGTTCATATTCGAATATGTGGTCACTCACACAAAATGCTCTCCAATGCATTACCGTTCACAAAAAGTTGCATTAGGGATGCGTTAACGCTTTAATGTCAGGAGAGAGAATTGAGTTTTTTAAGCCTTAAAATTTTGCACACACTCAAGGGTATATACATATATACCCTTATTATGCAGACACAGTGTGAGCACTAAGAAAAGGAGAGAGGGTTTAAAAGGAGATGTCGGTGCACATTGGTTTTGAATTCCTGAATATTGCAATGACTAGGAAAAACAGAGTGTGGTAAAGCATTCACTTAAGGGCAAGTATTGATAAGTCCCTCCTTTCAAAGGCTCAACATGCCTACAACAAAGGGAAATCAGTTGAAACGGCTCTACACAGTATAGTACGTACAATCGAATATTCCCTCCATCATAAAGAGTACACCTTAGTTGCCTTCTTAGACATAGAAGGTGCATTTAACAATGTCGACACATCTGCAATTGCACGTGTATTGACATCTCTGAAGGTAGATAAATCGATCAGCGAATTGATTAATCAGATGCTGATAAGCAGGATTATCAATTCAAAACTGGGCGATTTTACTACACAAAGGGGTGTCAGCAGAGGAATGCCACAAGGTGGTGTCCTATCCCCTCTCCTCTGGAATTTAGTTATAAATGAACTACTAACTACTCTAGAAAGAGAGGGATACAGAGTGTTTGCCTATGTGGACGATGTTGCTATTGCAGTAACGGGTAAACATCCCAATATACTAAAAGAACTCTTACAAAACGCTTTATTAAATAAGCTCACCAGATGGGCTAATCGGTGTGGACTAGGCGTTAACCCACAAAAAACCGACCTTGTCCTCTTCACAAGGAAATACAAAGTCCCACACATTGACCCTCCCCTCATAAACGGTGTACCACTTAAATTCTCTGAACAAGCAAAATACTTGGGTCTCATTTTAGATCAGAAATTAAGTTGGAAACCTAATATTCAAGAGAGAATAAACAAGGCCACAGTAGCCCTGTTCTCCTGTAAAAAGGCCATTGGTAATAAATGGGGCCTACATCCCGATCCTTACTTATGGAGTAGCGGTATGGTGGACGGCGCTAGATACAGCGACAAATCGCGATATACTCAGCAAATTCCAACGAACAGCCTGCCTGTGTATGTGAGGAGCACTTCGCTCCACCCCCTCCGCTTCACAAGATGTTCTGTTCCATCTAATACCCCTGGACTTTTTCAGCAAACAAACGGCCGCTAATACTGCCATACGGCTTCAGGCCTCCTCTCTGTGGATCAATAATGGAATTGGCCACACCACTATTTTGAACTCGTTCAGAACTATAAACAGTAATATTGACTACACCATACCCCATCCTCAGTTTAATAACTATAGCTTCAAAGTGACTATACCTCCCAGGTCTTCTTGGGAGAATACATCATTTTTGAACAATGGTCCTATAAACTTTTATACAGACGGATCAAAAACGGAGGATGGAGTTGGTGGAGGCGTATACTCAGATAGACTTAACTTAAGTCTCTCCTTTCGTCTACCCGATCATTGTAGCGTGTTCCAAGCTGAAATCCTGGCTATAAAAGAAGTCCTATCCTGGCTCAGAGAAAACGTTATATCAACTAATGATATACGCATCTTCTCGGATAGCCAAGCTGCGTTAAAATCCTTAGACTCTGTCTCTACAAATTCACTAACAGCCCTAAATTGTCTATCATCTCTTACGGAGATGGCTACACAGTTCAACATTCACCTTTTCTGGGTGCCGGGCCATAGAGACATTCCAGGAAATTGCAAAGCTGACGAACTTGCAAAAAGCGGAACAACTTTACCTCTGCTGGCTCACAATGCTAGCATAGGTATCCCCTTAGCTACATGTAAACTCATGCTAAAGCAAGATACCATAGAGAAAACAAACTTCAGGTGGAATAACACCACCACCTGTGTAGCGACTAAACGAATTTGGCCTAATCTTAGCGCCAGGCGCTCAAAACAATTAATCTCTCTGAGTAGATTGCACATTAGCTACGTTATAGGTGTCCTGACTGGGCACTGCTTAATAGGAAGGCATGCTATTCGACTTGGAGCCCCTGCAAATGATTTTTGTAGGAGTTGCATGGACGAAGATGAAGAGGAGACAATCTCTCATCTTCTGTGCACATGCCCTGCCTTATCACAAAGACGTAGAATCCACCTTGGAGACTACTACTTTAACGATACCAGTGATCTAAAGAATTCAGACATCACTTGTCTCCTACGCTTCATTCGAAGCTCCAATTGGTTCAACGAGTTAAGCTGATTAACTGATCCATGTGGTATCACAACGGACCATACTTTGGTCTAAGTGTGTTGGACGTCCCAAACCAACATCCACTTTAACCTAACCTAACCATTCCACATTCGCGTAATACGGCTAAAGCCCGAATCTCTATATTTGTCAGTACGGCCGAAGTTTGACTCGAAGGTATACTGATGATACTATGATGATACACCTGGCTATTTCACTAGAGCATAAACCGTTTAAATAACGGTAAAAAAGAGTCAGATAAGAAACCTTACGGCGATATGTTCAAGCGAAGTAAATGAACTTATGATGATATTATCATCTATCAATTTAAATGCTCTACGTTCAATACTATCCAAGAGGCTTAAGTAAGTTGCAGGAACACCAGCCCAGAGATGGGAGTTATACTCAAGCTTTGGACGTACATATGTATGTAAGTCTTGTAGATAACAGCCAGATCAAAAGGGGTAAAATATTTCTTGCACCGCCTAAGGAAACCCAAACACTTTATTGGTTTAGAAGTTGTAGACAGGAGATCATTAATAAAAATGAGAAAGAGTGTTGAAGATAGGACAGAGCCCTGGGGCACACCAGCATTTATTTTGTGGTTTTCAGACTTGAATCCATCCAATACAACTTGTATTAAACGATTCGAAAGGTAATTACTAATCCAATGAAGGATTTTCGATTATCCAGAGAATTTTGGGGTAAAATGTATGCTTAGTCTGTCAGGCTTAAATTGTAAAAAAAAACAAAGTCCTTATGACTTACAAAGCTTAACCATTTATGTGGGCTAAAAATGAAAGGTAACTAAACTACACATTTCTATGAAACCCGAATGGTTTATTAAGGAATCACATTTTCATAACAAAGTTAGTTTTCGAGGATTTTTCAATAATTCACAATGGTAATACCTGTTATCTGACACAGTCAGGGATTGAACACAGGTCTATGGTATGACAGTTCCACAAACTAAACATCACTCTAAAAGCTGTTTGTCTTATATCAAAATTACAATGAACTACAAGCCAGTTTTTTTCTTTGCTCATGCTAGCTAAATTACCTACCCACCAAAGAAAACCGAGCTTAATTTCTGTCACAATATAGAGGCTGGGGTTTTTAGTGTTATTTTTTTTATCATAAGTTATTTTGATACTCAAAACTGCTTCCTGCTCAAAATTTTAGGGCGGAATCACTTAGCAGTTTGGGTCTTAGATTATCTTTGAATTGGACATCGATTTTTGGCGTGATGAGATAAGGGTCGTTTTGATCATTACAAAAAAAAAAATGCCGCATCTGGAGCTCAGAAAATCAGCACATTATTGTCAAGAAGGCAATGCATCCCCAAAATCGGGAGTGGTGGTTAATTTTTTTTCGAAAATGAGGCTAACTTATGCAAGATGAAGCGCTATGCCAAATTCCAAAATCTTTTATTAGTTTCCTTTGCAATGTAAATACAGCTTTTCGGCACAGTGGTTTGACCCCTTTGGCTTTTTTGTTGTGGGGAACTATGAAGGACCGATTAAATATTTTCAACATAGTAAAGTACACGAACGAGCAACGTCAGCAAATTATTAAAAAAAATCTACCGAAATTTGAATCTGAACTTCATTTTTGACTGAATGGGTTCGTCAATAAGCAAAACATGCAATTTTAGTCGGGTGAAAATCCTATATTACTTCATGAATGACCACTTCAACCACACAAAATAACATTTTTTTTTTGTACGTCGACAAAAACGATCGTCACGTTACTGTGAAAGGCCAGCATTATCAAGCCATGATTAAAAATAATTTGTTGCCCAAATTGGAAGATATGTATTTGTACCATAGCTCGTTTCAAAAAAATTGGTGCCACAAACCACACAGCACACCTTACAATTAATCAATTGAAGAGTTAGTGTGATGAGAGTGTATCTCAAGAAATGGGCTAATCGATTGACAACCTCGTTCGCTTGATTTAAAGCCTCTAGACTATTTTCTTTTCTCTGTAACTATAAAAGTCATGAAAGTAATTTTTTTCCAATAAGTTGGTGTTCCCGAGCTCTTAACATAAACTCATTTCGAACAAGACTTTCATAATTTTGTATATGTAATACAATATAGTTGATCTTTAACTAGATTTAAATTACTTGTATAAATCGAAACAATTTCATCACAAGCGATTCTTGAACTTTCCAATTAGATAACCACCATTTCTCATTCCTGAACTCATATAACACCATTTTTTGTGAAGGTGATTATCCTTATAAGAAATCACTTTCACGATGAAACCGGCCTGCAACTTAAATGTGTATGTAAACAATTTAAAATGTGCTGTTTCAAGATGAAGTGCGTTTTCAAACTCAGGTTTTGTTAAAGAGGTTCTATGAAATTTTTCGATGGACTCGATGGGGATTCATCAATACCCCAAACTAGACCCGCATAACATAAGGTCTATTTAACCACAATTCGATTCTTCAAAAAGATGTTGCCCCATGTTACGGTTAATAGTATTTGATTTCGATTCAGTTTCACACCCAGATATTTGAACTGATCTACAATCTCTAAACTTACACCTTTGAAAACCGAATAATCAATGTTTTGGCTAATTGCTGATCTAAAGACCATTACTTTTTGATTTGTTGAAATTTATTTCAAGGCCCTATTCATGCAGTATTTCGCTAGAAGAGAGAGATTTTCAAATAAGAGATAATCTGCATACGAAAGAATATTGATGTTGAATTCAGTGATACGTATTCCAAAAAGAAGATAGTCCTCCACGTCTTAAATACATATAGAGTGAAAAGAAAAGTACACTCAGAAGGAAACCTTATTTTACTCCACTATCAGTTTCCTGAACTGAACTGAAATAATAAATATAACCATCCCATACAGCTGCTTTTGTCTCTGACTAAAATTCTTTTATAGCGTGTAAGAATTTCGTTAAAAGTCATAGTTTCAAGCACAATAGTTTGGCAAGAACATTCATAAAGGTTTAAAAAATAAGCTTTTATCTCCAGATTTTTTCAAATTCGTTTTAAACTTTGATATTATTATTTTAATTGAAACTTTTCTTGAAGAAGGTAAAGAAATCCTTATTTGTTTAAGTATTTTAAAGAATTTTCTGTCAAATTCATTCCAGTTGCTAGAAGAAGTATTTTTGGTAGAGCGAGTGGTGATTTTTTAATCGCAACTAAATGTAATTTAAACAATTTTGTAAAAATTATATCAATAGGTATAAAAACTGTTATAGAACTAAACCATAGGCATAAACCATATTACATTATTTCCACCTATCTTAATTGCAATAATTGATTTAGTGAATTTACAGAATTACAGCTTTTTATTAATGACAACGAATTACAAAATATTTTAATACTAGGAGATCTCAATGGAAGGATCGGAGATATTCAGAACACAGCCTCACTGGTACAAAATGTTTCTCATGTGTTCGAAGGTGTAAGAAAATCTATGGATGAAGTAATTAATAGATGCGGGAGGCAACTTCTAGAATTTATTGATGATTTTGGTTTCATGGTATTAAATGGAATAACTAAAGCAGACAAAAATGGCGAACTCACTTTCGTATCGGGTCAAGGTAGTTCAGTAATCGATTATTGTTTCGAGGTTCAAACTGCGGATTACTCTGGTCATATGCCAACAGTAACTTCTCTTATATTGTCAGGGCTAACGGTGGGGACAAATAACGCAATTAAGAGCATAAGGTGGGTTGAAAATCGCGCGGAAGTGTACAGACGAAGACTTGATGCTGCCTGAACAAGAAAATTGGAGTAGTGACCAGGCTAGTGAAAATATTTTAGATATTGTACGGCAGGCATCTAGTATGAGTAAAAAACCGCAATGTGGTTTCATATTCGTGGCGAAATGGTTTGACTGGGAATGCATGAAACTTCGCAAAAAGTGTTTCGCTCTTCTTAACCTTTTTAGGAAGAATAATTCCGTGTTTTTCAATACACTTTACTTAGAGGCGAACAAACAATATAAACAGCTTTTAGTTCAAAGACGGAAACTTTATTTTAATGGTGTAGCGACCGGCCTCTCATCATGCAAGGACTCAAAAACATTTTGGTCAAAGGTGAGGTTGTTAGGTGGCTGTAAAAATGTGTTGGCAGTTGAAAAACTTGCTGATCACTTTAAAGTTCTTTTGAACCCGTTATCGGTTCAAAAAACGTTTGAATATGCTTTATCTTTAGTGAAAATTCCGGAACTTGATGGGCCAATTTCAATGAAAGAGTTGCAAGATACTTTGGAATCAATGAAAAATGATAAGTCTGCGGGAATCGACGTTGAATTTTACAAAAACTCATCAGTAAATTTTTTGGCTCATATTAATTTATTCTTTAACAGGCTTCTTGAGGAAGAATCTATTCATTTTTAAGAGCATGGATTTGCGCAATATTTAAAAAAGGTGATCCCCAGCGCCCAGACAACTACAGGGGCATATCGATTTTACCGTGCTTTCGGAAAATATTCACCCATCTTCTATACCATAGGTTGACGAAATGGGTTGAAGAGAATAAACTACTTAGTATTTACCAAGCCGGTTTTGCGATCGGGTCTATCAACAGTTGATCATATATTTGCACTCACCACAATTCCCTAGAAGGTAGTGACCACTTCCCTATTATCATTGACACAGGTACACCTTTTATGTTAAACAAACAATTTATATCCCGTTTTGTAGAAACAAAAGCCGATTGGAAAAAATTCCTGCCTCTCATCCACCACGCAACTCCAAACAACCCATCTGGTTCAACCAAGAATTACGTACTCTCACTACCGAGAAAAAAATAGCTTGGCGAAAGCTACAAAATAACCCCATTAACACTAATATCATTGCATATAGAAAGTCAGAACTGTAAACGGAAATCATTCAAGATCTAGTATCACTGGAATTAGACATGGTTCTATTACAGTGACTGACCAAAGAAAAAGTGCAACACTTTTAGCAAACAAATGGGCTGGGTATAGCTACGACGCAAATTTACCAGATTCCTGTACAACTACCTCCTTTACAGATATCACTCTTTCTGAATTAATGGAATCTCTGCGTGGAACCAAAGGCTCTACTCCTGGCTCGGATAAGATTACATATAAGATGATAAAAGGTTTACCAGTTGAAGTCAGGCTAAGAATGGTTAAGCTTTACAATAATTTGTTGAAAAAAGGTACTTTTCCACATGAATGGAAAAAAGCAAATTTAATTCCAATTCCAAAACCTAACACAGACGCACAATCTATTGATAGTTACCGACCGATTTCCCTTCTCTCCGTTCTTTCAAAATTATTTGAAAAAATAATTGCGAGTAGACTCAAATGGACTCTTGAAGTAAACCTTAACAACGGTCAACACGGTTTCAGACCACATAGAGGCACACATACTTTGATGCACATACTTGATCATACAGAGTTGGCTTCACAAAAACATTCAGTTCTTTTGTCCATGGACTTAGAAAAGGCTTTCGAAAAAGTAACTTCATTAGTGGTAATTAACAAACCCTAAAACTGGGGAATCAATTCAAATCTATTAAATGTTATCTTATCTTTCATGTCAAACAGAACAATTAGGGTCGTAGTCAATGGCTATCATTCACTTGATCACAAAATCGAAAACGGTGTTCCCCAAGGATCACCTATATCAACAATGTTATATAATGCCTATATTAATTCTCTTTTAAAAAAAATAAATACAGGTGACCGAACAATAAAATCTATCTTGACATTTGCTGATAATATTTTCATCCTTGGATCAGGCAAAGAAGACAAAGTAATTTTTCCCTCAACCAAATTTTACGAAAAGTCCAAGAATGGTGCCAAAATACAGGTGCTAATCTACCTTCGGAAAAAATGAAATTACTTCATGTATGCAAAAAAAGTTCTTGCTTTAACTCATCAATAAACCTTTGCGGCTCGATCTTCCCCCTCAAAGAAAAAACTAAAATTCAGCAGTGACTCTTTGAGCGCAATACGTAGTATACGCAACAATAAAAACAACACTCCAATCTTTATATTCCTGCGATCAATATTACGAAGAAAATTCCCAAGATTTCACTTAATATGGTCTCCAGGCCATGTGGGAATCCCAGGGAACGAAAAGGCAGATTCCACTTCTAGAGAAACAATTCAAATGCCACTAGTTTTCACCATTCCACCTTTCGAATCTTCAATGTCTCATTCAATAACAAGACATATACTTAAAAAAACCGAAACGCGCTGGAATAGCTCAAATACTTTCCTAAGACAACATAAAACACCTCTAGAAAAAGTAACATACAATGAATCTCTCAACCGCCTTCAAGCAGTGCAACTCTTCTGTTATCTTTAAAGCAAGGACTGAAATGCTTTGTTTAAATTATAGACCTCATAGAACTGACCTTCGCCCGATATTCAGTTTGTGCAACCGCAATGAAACCGAAAACGTGTACCATTTTCTAGCTGTGTGCCCAATCTTACAAGAAATCCACAGGCTTTACTTCTCAAAGAGTTTCCTTACACTTGAAGATACAAAGGATCTTTGAAATGGTTGCTCAGGTTGGAATATTCTTTGTCTCTATGTGAATCATGCCTTAGGTTACCGTAACAGTTTCATCGATTGAATTTTAAACTAATTTAAATAATGATTAAATAGAATGTAAATCTCTTTTTCTGTTAAAACAAGTTCTTCATTTGTTTATTTCTGTTTTTAAAATTTATTAAATCTGGGGTGGAATCGGCTAAGGTGATTGTTGATTGTTGACAGTCAAAATAATCGAATTTGATCTGTGTAAGGTGATAGTCAAATTAATACCTAAAAAGCTGTCGCTAGAAAAATTTGATAGTCGTTTTCCTACAAACATGTCGTTTCTGAGTAGAGCTACCAGACGCTTACAAAAAACGAATGAAAAATTTTGTCCATTACCTTTTTTAGGTACAAAAACACATTCTTGTGACGGACAAAGCTTCGACAAAAGCATAAGAAAAGTAAGAATGTTATTAAAACACAGACAATTTAATACTTTTATTTAGATATTTTATAGAAATCATTTTAAGATTTCACCATAGCAACAATGAATTGTGACAATTATATTCTTAAATTGTTCAATCGAATTGAATTGTATTGAATCAGCTTACACAGACGGGAAACTTGGTGATAGTCGATTTGACTATCAAAAATTTGATAGTCAATTATCACCTTAGCCGATTCCACCCCTGATATTATAATTTAATACTTACAGTGTATCAATTTCATATTCGTACCCCTTTAATAAAAAGTTTGAATGTTTTCCTCATGCAAAATGACTGCAGATACAAAAGTAATAACAAAGTGAAATTTAAGTAAGTTCATGGTTGATATATTTTTTATAGAATTTTTATAGTTGGTACAATTAATTTTTTTTTTTTGAAAAATGTAAAAAAAAGAAAAAACTGCATTAATACTGGGTCAATTTCGTATTCGTACCCTGTTTTAATCAGTCAAAAAATGTGGCTTTAATATTTTGTGGAATAACCTTTGGAAGCAATTACAGCTTTCAATCGTCTTGGCATTGACCTTACCGATTTTTTAGTTGTGTCCAATGTTAATTGTGTCCACTCAAAGAGAATTTCCTCTTTAAGGTCGTTTTTGTTCTTAATGGTGTATTTGCGGATTCTGCTTTCCAGTTCGTCCCATAAATACTATTAAAGTTAATGGAATTTGTATATAAATGGCAACACCCAATACACAATACTCTAAAGTCTAAACTATTTCATGAACTAATTTCTCTTATACTAAAGCTTTACATTTTGAATTAATATGTACTTAATATTTTCTTATTTCGCTTTCAATAAACCTTTGTTAGTTCCTTGTTAAATTCAATAGAGATTGAATGTGTTTCTTTTTAATATCCTAACAAAGGTTATGGGCCCAGTCCTATGCAGTCTTAATTAATTTGAGTTCATAAATTTTGTTTGACCAGTCGTCGTGCTAATTTTTATTTGATTGGTGATATTTGGTATTAAGAATGAGTTCATTATACCAGATTGACAAGTTAAACGAAGAGAATTATGATAGATGGAAGGTGCAGATGAAGGCTGTATTGGTTCACATACATACCATTAAGCCTGAATTATCTGCAACAAACGCATCAGATGTCGCGGAATGGGTAGGAAAGGATGATAAGGCACTTTCCACAATTTTACTAAGTGTAAAATCTTCGCAACTCATACACATCCGAAAATGTGCATCATCAAAAGAGGCATGGAAAAAGCTAGAGGATATTCATCAACCGAGTGGACCAGCTCGGAAGGTAACTCTTTTCAAACAACTTTTATCTTTGAAAATGGCAGAAAGTGACTCCGTAAGCAATCACTTGAATAAATTCTTCGAAATTTCCGAAAAATTATTAGAAATTAATATAAAAATGCAAGATGAATTATTAGTAATCATACTTTTATCAAGTTTGCCAAAAGAGTATGAAAACTTTATAGTTGCCATCGAGTCACGGGATTCGCTTCCCACAGTATAAAGACGAAGCTTCTAGAAGAGGGAAAACGGCGAGAAGGGAATAGTGTGGATTCTAACGAAGCTGCATTTTTTTCACGTCACCAAAGTAAAGCTTCCCAATCAAACAATAAGACACGCACAAAGGCAAAGTGTTACAACTGTAAGATGAGGGGTCATTTTGCTTCTGAATGCCGTTCTCCAAAAAGCTCATCGAAAAGAAATACTACGTCATCATTTGCTATGTTAAATAGTACCGCAAATACTTCGTCACTTGACAAAAATATGTGGGTACTTGATAGCGGGGCCACCAGTCACATATGTTGCGACAAAAGCTTTTTTACCATCATGGAGCCACATGTCGAGAAGATTGAATTGGCTGCAAATCATTTCATTAGTTCTACGTGTGTCGGGACTGTCAAAATTTCTTTAAATGATAACATTATTCAGCTTCTAAATGTTTTATATGTACCAGAACTGAAAACTAATTTTATTTCAGTAAGCAAAGCCGTGGAAAATAATCATTCTGTTGTTTTTGGTGAAAAAGAGGCTAAGATTTTCGAAAGTGATAAAAATTTAGTTATGCATGCGATTAAATGTGGTGGATTGTTTGTGCATGAAAATAAAAGAAAACCTATTTTATGCAGCATGGTAAATAAAGTAGATAATGACCAACTTCTTTGGCATGCCCGCTTAGGTCACCTTAATACGAAAAGCATGAATCAATTATTTAGTAAAAATATGGTACAAGGTGCTAACCTAAAAATTATACCGAGTGTGTTGCAATGTGACATCTGTTCCAAAGGCAAAATTTGTAGTTCCTCTTTCCCAACAAACAAGGAAATTATGACAAAAGGTTTGCTAGATGTGATTCATTCCGACGTATGTGGACCGATGAAGACCAAATCGTTGGGGGGTGCAAAGTACTTCGTTTTATTCATAGACGACTTTAGTCGCAAAATATTTGTTTATTTTTTGAAGGCCAAAAGCGAAGTATTAAGCGCATTCAAGGAATTCGCGGCTGAGGTAGAGCGAGAAACTGCATGCAAAATAAAAGTTTTAAGAAGCGATAACGGTGGGGAGTACATGAGCTCAGATTTTTCGAAGTTCCTTTCTGGTAAAGGAATAAAGCGACAGCTGACTGTAGATTACACGCCTCAACAAAATGGCGTTTCAGAACGAGCAAATAGGACATTGGTTGAAATGACTAGGTGCCTACTATTGAGCTCTAATTTGTCTGAGTCTTTGTGGGCCGAGGCGTTGAACACGGCGGTGTACATTAGGAATCGATCACCTACAAATCTTTTAAAGGATCGAACCCCATATGAAGTTTGGAATGGACGAAAGCCCTCAGTAGGACATATGAAAGTTTTTGGTTCGAGTGCTATAATGCTCGATAAAAGGCCAAAAAGGTCGAAATTTGATGCTCGAGGCATAGATTGTGTGATGGTAGGCTATTCCAAAGAATCTAAGGCTTATAGACTATATGAACCTAAAGACAGACAAATATTGAAAAGTCGAGATGTCAGATTCAAAGAATTGTTGGGTGGAAGTATCAGCAGTTTTGGTTCTTATGATCTACTCAATGAAGAGTCCAAGTCAGAAGAAATTCCCTGTGTCAAAGTTGAGAAATGTTCACCCACAAAGGGCTCAACAAGTGAATCGATCTCTAAAATTTTGGATGACAACGGCGAAGATGACAAGGTAGCAGAACATGGGGACAATGATGGCGAGAACAAGAACGACTGTGATGATGGTGCGAACGATGATAGCTGTAGTGTTGAAAGCGGGGAGAATCATGATGGGGATCTGAGGCAGATGGACGATAATGAAAGCCAAGATGCTGTTAATGAGGAAGATCATGTAATGGATTTAAGATCAGGGAGGCAGAAAATCAAAACGATTTGTTATATGGATAGCAACACAAACCCTTTAAGAATGAACCCACTTACAGTTCATGAAGCTCTAGGCAGAGCTGATGCGAAAATGTGGGAACAATCCATGCAATGTGAGTACGATTCATTACAAAGGAATGAAACATGGGAATTGGTTGACCTTCCCTCTAATCGTCATGCAATCAAGTCAAAATGGGTTTTTAACATAAAACATGACAAGCACGGGAAGCCGGTTCGATATAAGTCAAGACTTGTGGCAAAGGGTTGCAGCCAAAAGCTAGGTATTGACTACAACGAGACGTTTTCACCGGTTGCTAGGTATTCAACCATTAGATTAGTTCTAGCTTTGGCAGTAGAGTTTGATCTCCATGTTCACCAAGTTGATGTATCATGTGCTTACCTGAATGGTGATATAAAGGAGGAAATTTATATGCATCAACCAGAGTATTTCGTGGAATCCAAGAATAAAGGGAAGGTTTGCAAATTAAAAAAATCACTCTATGGTTTGAAGCAAGCAGGTAGAGAGTGGAATAGTAAGCTTCATTCAACCTTAAACGATATGGGTTTTTCTCGCTGCAATGCTGATACTTGCGTTTATACGAAAAACAAAAATAACGAATTTAACATTGTCGTAGTTTATGTTGACGACATTATCATCGCATGCACAAAAGAATTTTCTGTTCTTCGTATAAAAGAAGCACTTGCTGACGCTTTTGATTTGGTGGACAAGGGTCCGATTGATTTTTTCTTAGGCGTTGAGATAAGCCGTGATAAGGATACTGGATCAATAACACTTTCACATGAGCAGTATATTAAAAACCTATTGTCGAAATATATGATGTCTTCAACCAGAAAATGTAACACCCCTCTGGATCCAGGTGAAAAACTGATGAGATGTTCTAAGACTTCGTTTACCAAGGTGGATGACAAGGAATACCAATCTTTGGTTGGGTCTATGATGTATCTTGCCATAACAACTAGGCCGGACATCATGCACGCTGTTAGTAAATTGGCTCAATTTAACATAGAGCCGCACAAGGAACATATGACCGCAGCTAAACATTTGTTGAGGTATTTAAATTGTACATCTAATTTTAAACTTTCTTTTAAGAAAACTGGTGAGCTACTGAGAGGGTATGCAGATGCCGATTGGGCTGGTAGTTGCGATGACCGAAAGTCCTACACTGGTTACGCTTTTTTCTTAGCTGGTGGTGTTGTGACTTGGGAGTCGCGTAAGCAATCTACTGTGGCATTAAGCAGTACCGAAGCCAAGTATATGGCGCTGGTGGCTGCAACTAAGGAAACTGTTTATCTCCGAAGACTACTGACTGAAATGGGATTTGGCTCTATTGTGAACGGACCAACTAGGCTGTGCGGAGATAATCTCAGCGCGCAACATTTAGTTAAGAATCCAGTGTTTCATTCAAGATCGAAACACATAGATATAAAATATCATTATATTCGTGAGATATATAACAAATCTTTGATAAAACTAGAATATGTACCAACATCTGAAATGATTGCTGATATATTCACTAAAATATTAAATAAATCAAAACATTTAAAGTTATTTGCTAAATTAGGATTAAGTTATTAATTAAAATTTGTTTTTAAGAGATATTGTGTTGAGGGGAAGTATTAAAGTTAATTGAATTATATAAATGGCAACACCCAATACAATACCCTAAAGTCTAAACTATTTCATGAACTAATTTCTCTTATACTAAAGCTTTACATTTTGAATTAATATGTACTTAATATTTTCTTATTTCGCTTTCAATAAACCTTTGTTAGTTCCTTGTTAAATTCAATAGAGATTGAATGTGTTTCTTTTTAATATCCTAACAAATACTCTATCGGATGAATGTCTGGTGATTGTCGGGGGGTTTCCAAAATTTGTTTGCAAGTGAAGAGAAGCCACATTCGTGTTGCATTTGATTTGAGTCATTATCTTAAATTGGTCTTTAGGATATCGATGTAGATCTTGTGATCCATAATTCCTTCAACTATGTGTGCAGTTACCCAACTCCAGCTGTTGAAAAACAACCCCACACCATCACCGACCAACCATCGTGATTAACGGCTCCTCGAGTGTTTTGCAGAAGGTATTCATTATTCGGCTTACGCCAAACCATTTGTCTGCCATCCGAGCCATGTACATATATTGAACTTTGAATCATCTGTGGAAATAATTGTTCTCCAGAAGTCAAAGTCTTTTGCTTGGTATTATTTGGTGATTTCAAGCAGTTTAAGTCTGTTGGCATGACTAATAAATGTTTTTTTGCGCGATACTCTTCCGTTGAAACTATGTTCCTGAACACAATTCCGCAACGTTTCAGTACAAAATTGTTCTTCCATAGATTGGCGAAGAATCTGTGCCAATTTTGGTGCACTAATCCTTCGATTTATATTTATTTCACGCACAATTATCCTCTTGTCCTGCATGTTAAAATACGTCTTGTCGTATTGCGAGGCAAGTTTTCAATCCTTTTTTCCTTTACAAACCGGTTAATAATACTTTAAACCGTTAATTCAGCTCGATTAACTAAAGATGAAATCTGTTTATAAGATTTACCTTCTTGTTGTTATTTTAGGATGATTTCTCTAAGCTCTTTAGAGGTTTCACTTGCTTTTACCCATTGTTGTTAAATTCTAAGACAAGTTGTCCAAATAGCTTTTACAAATTTTAAATAACTTCAGAATACTTTAAATAATAGTACATGAATTGATAAAACACATTGAATTGAAAATGCAAGGGAAATTAAAGCTGCTTGGCTACTCAGAACTAAGCGTACGAATACGAAATTGATCTAGTTTTACTGTGGTTTTTATCATTTTTCCATTTACTTAATAAATGATTTTTAACAACTAAGAAAATTTGATAAAATATATCAACCATGAATGCACACTTAACCTGCATGTGGTATTAATGTTCTACATCAATCCATTTAGGATGTGGAGAATATTCAAAGTTTTAATAGAAGGGGTACGAATATAAAATTGATACACTGTTCCTATACATCGTAAATGTTATATTATTTTTTATATGTATTTATAACTTTAACCTTTTCTTTCTTTTTACTAAAAAACTCGAAATAAGTCAATTAGGCAGACGGAAAATTTTTTTTCAAGTTTTACAAAAACAAAATGTAAAAAAAATTATCGAGAAACAAAGAATGTATTAATAATAATAAAAAAGAGGAAGACGTCGACAACATTAGTGCTTTGTATAGTGTTGTCATACACTAGTTGTTAAATGCGGTGATACTAGTGTTGTCCATAGTTAAACTTGTCGCACTTTTTGTGCAACTTTTAATCATGTTTTTTTTTTTTTTTAATATAAAATACTAAATAAATCACCTGAAGAAGATGGAAAATAACTGGCGAAACGTAGGGTAAAACCAAGATGGATTAGTTTTATTTTATTATTAATCGCATCCAACTAATTGATCATCAAAGCCCAAGAAACAAACAAATTTCTCACAAATTAAACATATGATCAAGTTCCCATTAAGTCTGTTCAGTGAGGATTTTTCTAGATCAGAACAGCACAGGACAGCACAGTTTCGTGAGAAACGTCAGATCAAGTTAGAACAGTCAGTTAAACGTCAGTTGTCAAAAAAAAAAAAAAAAAAAAAAAAAATTGCAAATTATGTGAATTTTTCGTTTCTCGCTTATTTTTTTCATTTTCTGTGTTTTTACTGTGAAAAATATTATTAAAAATTATTGAAATGGAAAATCAAGTGATTGCTAAGATAATACTTAATGAAAATGTTAGTGGTTCAGACACCGATAGTGATTTTTCGTCGGATTCCTATTCAGATGATTGGAATGAAAGTGTGACGAATGTTATTACCTTTTCTTTGATGAAATGTAAAAGAAATTGCATTGAAAGTTATTATATTATATTTTATAATTATTTAATTAAACAAATAAAACAAATTGGCAAAATAACTTTATTTTAATTTTTTTAAATCACGAGAAAAAAAAACACAAAGCACAGCCAAATCAAAACGTAAACAAAAAAAATGACAACTTCGATTTTAACATTTCTCACGATTCTGTTCTAACCTGATCTGACTCAAAAGCAAGAACAGAAAATCCTGTTCTAAACTGTTCTAGGTTTGTCAATGAACAGGAAAGTAGAACAGTTCAGCACAGAAAAAACCTCAATGAACAGCAAAAAGCTGTACTTTTCTGTCTAGAACAGTCCAGCACAGCGTCACTGAACAGACTTATTATCAAATATTTTTGACAACTGACGTTTAACTGACTGTTCTAACTTGATCTGACGTTTCTCACGAAACTGTGCTGTTCTGATCTAGAAAAATCCTCACTGAACAGAACTAATAATAATAATTCATAAAGGAGATTCTGCGTTAATTTTCAATATTTTTTAATACCGCAGTTATGAATCCCAAAAACTTGACGTGTTAAGACTAATTTTGTATTTAAATTTGAATTAAGTACAATTTGATTGACAGAAGAAAAAACCTTGCCAACCAGTAGGTTGTAGGTACATACCTATACTTTACTTTAAAGATCACATCAAGGAATATCACGCCTTACTTAGTTTTTAAAAAATAATCGAGGAGTAAAGTTTTCATGAGAAAGAGACAAAAATAATACACACATAAAAGATGATAAATAGTTGAGAGTTCAGACTTCAAAGTAGAATGTTTATTATTTATTTTATTTTTGGAAGCTATTGCAAGTGTAAATAACTAAGTAGTTTAAAAATATTTATGTTGATATGATAATAACATAAAACGATGACGACCATTTTTTTGAATCTGTATGTATTTTAAATTACTCAATTTTATGAATGAAAACAGAAAACAGGCCTTGCATATATTATTATTTCCACCCCATGAATAAAAATCAGGTTTTATCTACGTTTGTTGAGCAAATGATGCATTTTCTATTTTCATGCACAATTGTTTATGATTATTTACGCTTTCAGGAATTAAGATTCCACTACTTACTGAGCGGACAGATAAAAGGTGGTTACTTAATCATACTTAAACCGAAAAACTTAAATAACCTACAAATAATTTGCCGCTCTGATATCATTAAACTCTCCGCTGGGAGGAAAAATTCCTCTAACGAAAGTTTGTCATACATTTGAATAAATCGCTCCAGTTAAGGAAAATCTTACAAAAATTATTCTAAACATGACTTTGGTGGCTATCTCTCCCACTGCAATAATGTACGCTACTGCATTAGAATGTTAATAGAGCGCTCTCACCTGGCGGCAGAAAATACAAAATAAATAAATAAATACCCACAAAGGCAAAAATGCAATCCGACACGATACACATCCGATTCCGATTCCAATTCGATTCCCAATTCCAATTTAAAGCAAAAATCCATTCTTTCACCTGACGAAAATTTAACAGAAAAATAATGAAAAAAGAATCTTAAAAAAAGAAAAGAAGTCATCATCTTTCTATCTGCCACTGCCATTGTCGAAGTGTCGAGTGCTGAGTGCCGAGTAGTGCCGCGTACCTATATATTTTATGGCAATTGGAATCGAGGTCATAATAAAGCAGCCCGATGGATGATTAAACGAGACAGTCACCGCCAAACTTTCATTTTAATTGTGCAGCACACCAGACCAGACCAGACCATACCACAGCACAGCACTCTCTCGCCTTGCCTCGACTTCTACTTCTACTTCTTGCCTTCAGCTTTCAGCCTTCTTCAGCCTGCTGAGTGCTCTAGCTCTAAAACCTATATAGGTAGACCTATACCTACATATGTTATATTTTCTTTTTAATTTCATTTTGATTTAACCTACGTTTTATTTTCGTTTGATGTGTGATAAATTTTTCACACCATGCATCGCTTCGCCATCGACGAGCGACTAATCGCACAAATTAATATTATTATAATATGTACAGTAAATATATTGTTTAAAGAACAAGGAACAAGAAAGAATATATGTATGTAATTATGAAGACATTATGAAAATAAGAAATATATAAAATTACCTCATTTTTAAGATTTTCATTTGGTATATCAGCAGGAAGCGTAGCAGTAGCAGTAACAGAGGCAGCAGCTACAAGCGAAGCCGCAGAGTGCTCCGATGATGGAGGAGCTGGTGGCGCCTGTGATGGCAAATTAGCAACTTCGGCCATTTAATTTGTTTTATTTTTGTTACACGATCTTTTGTGTAGCAGTGTCTTTTATTTCTTGATAAGTTTTTGATTATAATTAGTTTTTGTTTGATTTATTTAAACTTGGAATATTATTTTCGATCTTAATCCAAAGAAAAACACAAAATTACGAAGCGAAGGCGAACTATCACAATCACTAAAAAATAAAATTACCGTGAATGTGAAATGATTTTTGCTACACTTTCTTGAGACTTGAGAGAAGCAGCAGAACAGAACTAGAAGAAGGGAACAAATGCTAATAACAGGAAATTTTTTCCTTTTCCTCTTTGTTGTCGTCTTTCTGATTTCTGAATGTCAGAATTTGCGAAATTGAAGAACTTTTCTTTAGAGAAATTGAGAAAGTAAACTGACGAAAAATAAAATGCAAGTACGTAGTTTTTTCTTTTTAGACGTGATTTTAATTACACATTTAATTGGAAATTAATTCTATATTGTTTTATATTTTGATTGATTTACTGATACTTTTTGATTAATTATGATTTTTTCTTGGGGTTACCCTTTTGAGGGTATAATTAATAAAATAAAATTGCAATTTGTGTGGCGAAGAAGCTCGATTTGAATGAACTTTCTGAACCAACTCTAATATTTTTTCGTTTTTCTTTCAGTTTTCGCTCAATTCGTTTTTCTTTCTTTTTGCTCGACTTGACAGATTCGTCAAAATAAATAGGGGGAAGTTTTTATTTGATGCAAGAGACATCTAGTTTTCAGTTTAAATGGCAGTAGGGAGAAGAATCTGTTTCACACGAGAAAACGCTTTAATTTGTTTAAATATTTGCTTATTTAAAAACTCTGTATAGAGCCTACATAAAGTTATGTAATCTCTATAATGCCTCTAAACGCAAAAATGCTATTTATAAAACTTATGCAAGGTTGCATAGTCCCGTAATAAGCTATACGGTTTTAAGGTTTAATAGAGCCTATACATAAGGAAATTATTGTTATTATTATTTCGTAAATGTCATTTTGATTTCTCTCCATTATTGAAATTAAAAATAAAACAATAATGCCTTTCCAGTTTAGCTCGTTTATTAATAATAATTTAAATCGCGTTTTAGCAACTCCGAGAAGGCGGAAAGTTTATAAAAAAAGGTACAACCCAATGAGCCTAAGAAACAAAAACTTTAAAAAAAATATAGATTTTCGAAAGAGAATATCATACAAACAATTGGAATTATCCATTTGGACCTCAGCAGCGACAATAGAGTAGGCTACATCCCCATAGATCTCCAAGTAATGGCTGCAATAAGATATTGGGGACGGAACGAGGTTAGTTTGTACTAAATGTTCACACCAATTCGAAATCCGTACCTTTTATGATTTGTTTTTAGATTTAAGACGATGGAGCAGACATCCACGGATTTAGCCAACCTACAGTTTGCCAAATTTGTAAGCGAGTGGCAAGAGCATTAGCTACCAAAAGACCTTTGTTCATTAAAATACCAACTTCTTTTTGGGACCAGCTAAGAACTATGAACAAGTTCTCTCAAATACGGGAGTTTCCAAAGGTGGTTGGGCTTGGGGCTATTGACTGTACCCACATAAGGATCCCAAAAGTAGGTGTTCCATCAGATCAGGGCAGTACTATATAAACAGAAAAGGGTACTACTCGCTGAATACGAGTACCCAAGTAGTATGCGACGCATCCCTAAAAATTAATGACATTGTTTGCTGCTGGAGAGGCAGCACTTATGACTCACGAAATTTTAGGGAAAGCAGAATTAAACAAAGATTTTATGATGGGGAGTTCAATGATCGTCTGATTGGGGATGGTGTGTAGAGTAAGTGCGGCAAATATGGCCCACCCTTAACATTTTTTTAAATAAAACCATAAATTTAAGTCTAATTCATTTATTTTTTTTTTAAACAGTCTAACAAAATATTTTTAATTCAGCTTTTAAAAACTTTAACTAAAAAAAGAATAATAACAAAACGTTAAAAACAGAAACTTAAAGGAACTTCATAAATCATATTAAAAAAATTTGCGGCAAATATGGCCTACCTGATGTTAAATATGGCTCAGTGTGGGCCATATATATAAACTTTATAATTTTTTTTTTAAAATCATGATACCACATATGTTAAGAAAATATTAAACACAATTTAATTTAAAAAAGAAGTTGCTAATTTAACTCAAAATTGAATGTTAAAACACTTAAGAAAACTTACCAAAAAATTACCACCAAAGAAAAAAAAAACAAAGTGCCCGTATATCTTTCACAACCGTAGCGCCACATTAAGCACGAAAGACTGAGGCTAAACCGGTTTGAACGTGTTCGTATTGCAACATTTTTTTTTTCGCTCCGGCTACCGGTTTGGGAAATACCGCTATAGGCCATATTAACCACGTAGGCCACATTTGCCGCACTTACTCTACCCTTGTATTAATATCCTCTTTACCCCCGTTTGAATCCTCGAACGGATGCTGAAATAAGAAACAGTTTATCTCATATAGCTACTCGTAACACGGTGGAAAGATGCTTTGGCGTCTGGAAGCAAAGATTCCGCATTTTGTTATCAGGTGAGGTTATGAGGTGCTCCTTAGAAAATGTCAAAACAACTATTATAGCCTTAGCAAATCTTCATAACTTGGCAATTGATTTCCAGGATGTTCTTCAACCCACAACACAAATTTTTATATTTTATTTGTTATGATAAACAGTAGCTGATTTGATAGACAGATAAATGGATTATATTGCTCCATTTTGGCACTTTTTTGACATAAGCATTGTATAACTAAAATTTATAGCAGAATTTTTTATAAATGGGAACTTTCGCAACGTTACATAGAGCCTACATAAATCCTTATGCACTGTATAACTATTCATCTGTTTAGCGAATTCTATTAAATAAGACTGTTGGTATGAAAATTTGATTTCTTTTTTAATTCGAAGTAACAAATATTCAAGTAGCTTACATTTAATATTTTACGAGTGTAATGCATGTAAACGATGGCACTATTATTAAACAGAATAATGTTGGAACTCCCCTACTTTGGAGAACATTTTTTTTGATTTTCGTACGTATTCCCTTAAATTTAAATTTAATCTTATTGCGTTAATGGACATGAATCGCATTATATTTTAAATTGTTTATTTATTATATTAAAAAATAATATTTGTTTTTTAGTGCTTTTCACTTTGTTGCAAAAAGCGCTACTTTTAGTTGAGGATTGGGCTAATAACACAATATGGATCAAAAATCCAGTCCTATTCCAGCAGCTCAAATTCATCAACAAACAGGGATCCAGGGGGGTCATGTAAGCTATAGAGCTCATTCATTTTATTTGATTTATTTATTTAGTACTTGAACGATATTCATAAAAAAATTCTGCCAAACCAACTAAAATCTTTGTAATAATCTTACTTACTTAAGGTGGCGCTACAGTCCGGGGTGGACCTGGGCCTGAACCAACATGCGTCTCTAGCTAGCTGTCTCTAGTTTCGAACGCCAAGTTGGTTGAGGTCTTCAAACACCTGCGTACGCCACCTGAGTCGTGGTCTTCCTCTACTGCGCCGTTCTTTGGGATTGGGTTCGAAGACCTTCCGGGCTGAGCTTTGATGTCCATTCGCTCTACATGACCTAGCCGTTGGACTTTAATTTTGTTAACTAGGTCAGTGTCGCTATACAGCCCGTATAGTTCGTCGCTATATCTTCTTTTCCATTCTCCATCAATGCGTACGGAACCAAAAATCACCCGAAGAATTTTTCTCTCGAAGCATCCTAAGACGCTCTCATCTTTCTTTGACAGGGTCCAGGCCTCAGTGCCATAAATGAGAACCGGGATGATGATAGTGTCTTATAGATGGTGATTTAAGATGCTCGAGAGAGAACTTTACTACTCAATTGCCTTCTAACTTCTAAGTCCAAAGAAGCAGCGATTTGCAAGAGTTATTCTTCGTTTGATTTTAGCGCTGGTGTCGTTGTCTGAGTTTATAGCGATGCTTAGGTAGACAAAGTCCTCAACCACCCCAAAGTTATAGCTGTCCATGGTGACGTTTTCTCCAAGACGTCGTTGTTCAATGTCCTTTTTTGATGGCAGCATATACTTGGTCTTGCCCTCATTGACCACTAAACCCATCTTTTTCGCTTCCGTCGCAATACTCAAAAACGCTCCACTGTCATCACGCTTTGATCTTCTAATTATGTGAATATCATCTGCTTATCCGAGTAATTGGATGGACCTTTGGAAGATTGTGCCTCTAGTGTTGACGGTTGAGTTTTGCACAATTCTTTCCAGAATGATGATGAAGAAGTCGCATGACAGTGCATCGCCTTGTCCAAAACCTTTTTTGATATCAAATTCATCGGTGAGATGTTTTCCGACCTTGATAGAGCAGCGTGCATTCTCCATCGTCATTCTGCACAAACGGATAAGTTTGACAGGGATGCCAAAACTAGACATTGCTTTGTAGAGCCTTTCCCTATGGATGCTGTTCTACGGGCTTTAAATCGATAAAGAGATGGTGGGTATCGATTTGAAGCTCCTGGGTTTTTGCCAAGATCTGCCGTAGTGTGAAAATTTGATCGATAGTGGACTTTCCTGGTCTGAAGCCACACTGATAAGGACCTATCAGGTTGTTGACGGACGGCTTCAGACGTTCACATAATACGGCAGAGAGGATCTTATATGCAATGTTAAGGAAACTGATGTCTCTGTAGTTGGCGCAATTTGGAGGGTCTCCGTTTTTATGTATCGGGCAAACTATGCTGAGATTCCACTCATCGGGCATGCTTTCTTCCTACCATATTTTGCAGATGAGTTGGTCAAGTCATTGCCTGCTGCTTTGAATAGTTTGGCAGCGATGCCGTCAGCTCCAGAAGCTTTGTTTGACTTAAGTTTAGATATAGCTATCTTCACTTCGTCAAGGTCGGGTAGGCGGAATTGTTGATCTGCGTCGCCTTGGTTGAGTGTTTCTATCTCCCTTACAGCGGAATTCGGTTCGTCATCGCCGTTATATAATTTGGAGAAGTGCTATTTCCATATTTTTTACCTTCTGGTAAAATTTACGAACCTCATTCCTGTTGTGACATCCCTCTATCTCCTCGATCGCGCGCTTCTCATGCTCTCTTTTTTTTTACATCTAAGAAGCCGGTGTAAAACCAGGGATTTCGCTGTGGTTGTATCTCTGATGGCTGCAAGGCAATGTTGCCACTGGTTTTCAATGCTTAATGCAGGCAGCATAGGACTTCATAAGATGTTATTAGAGACTCGATCGGAAAAAGATATGACAGTCTCTTGCGATTTAAGCCGTCTAACATCGAACTTCTCACAGTACTTCCTTGTTTTGGTTTGGATGGGGATATCCGTAGCCGTACCTTGGTTACAACGAGGTAGTGGTCCGAGTCAATGTTGGCCCTCGGAATGTTCGGACATCCTGTATACTGGAGAAGTGTCGTGCGTCGATCGCAATGTGGTCAATCTGGTTGACGGTTGATTGATCAGGAGATTTCCATGTCCCCTTGTGGATATTGAGATGTGTGAACTGCGTACTAGCTACCAGAACGTCTCGCCCCGCAGCGAAATCGATCAGCCTGAATCCGTTGTCGGAGGTGGTGTCGTGCAGGCTGTATCTCCCGAATGTGCCACCAAAGACAATTTTAATGTCATAGCCAGGGCACTGCTCATATGTCTTGTCCAAGAGCTCGAGCTCCTCTGTTGGGGCATGCGCGCATGTTAGGTTTATGTTGGCGAATTTAGCCTTGATGCGGATTGTCGTGATGCGCTCGCTCACACTGTTGAAACTCAAGACTTTTTGCCTGAGTCTAGTTCCAACAACAAATCCACACCCAAATAGACGTTGTCTTTGTTATCGGTAGCAGTCGCCGTAGTATATATCGCAGTCTTTTAGTTTGCATTTGCCAGGTCCATCCCATCGCATTTTTGGAAGGCGGTAATATCTGCCTTGCAGCAGTTTAGGGCTTCCTCTAATTGTTCGGCTGCACGTGGTCTGTTAAGGGACCTAACATTCCACGTACAGATCCGAAGTTCGTTGTCCTTATTTCGTTTGCTTGGGTTGTCAACAGTGAATCCGTCCGTATCCGAGGCTTGTTGGTGCTTCGCAACTAATGTATTTTTTACGTGGTCAGGAAGTCACCCCGACGGCACAACCCCCAACCTGGAGGGCCAGATCCTTAGTATAACTCCAAGGACGGGGAGCCGGATAAACCGCTCCTTATAGGCCTGGGCTCCAAATGAGTCGTAGAAGCCCTATAAGGTGTTCACTAAGTAGTTCAACCTTACTGGAACTTTAGACGCCACCGTTGATTCCATCTCGAGAATTCTTCTGTTGCCGTCTGGATAAGGAGAGGTGCCGTAGTGGAAACACCTCTTCCCCTCTCTCGTTTACTGCCCCCAACAACTTTCCACTGGGGTTAGAACCCAATCTCCAGTTGAGGTACTAGGCACCCGATGTTCACCGCGGGGAGGTGAGAGTAGGAGTTGATAGACAGAAGGTGGGTTTTGAGAAAAACCTGTGGACGCTTGTGTCCTCTTGAATGCACATGTCTACCATTTGAGCATCAATCACATCTGCACCAACATCTGTAAATGTAGAGTTCGCTTCGGGAGTTAATTCAGTTAATGCTGACTAGCAGAATAATTAACTCAAAACTGGGCAACTCTTCTGGCAGACGATTCGTTAGTAGAGGGACACCGCAAGGTGGTGTTCTCAGGGCCGGACAAAGCATATGTGCAAGATGTGCAAATGCACAGGGCGCAGAATTCTGGGGGCGCATTGCCAGGAGCAAGAAAATGTAATCTGATCTTGCAAACAAATATGTACTACTACATATTTGCCATTCTTTAACCACAAACATTCTTAAAATAATCTCAAAAAAACATCCATCACAACTGTCCTAAGTTATCTCTTGCGCACTAACTAACATCACTTTCATTGTTGCATTCAATGAAAATTTAACTCAAGATATCGCAGAACTAAAAATTCTACCTACCTCATTTCCAAATATTTCACCCTGTTCGTACAAGAGAAAAAAAGAAAAAAATCTCAACACAAAAAAATTCCATGCAAGAGAAAAGAAGAAAAAATCTCAACACAAAAAAGTTCCATGCCACCTCATATGTGCAAGATATATTTTATGCACACCGAGTCCCAAAATTAACATAGAAGTATGACGAAGCAAAATACTTATTCTTATTGAATCGTATGGGCTAGTACGTGCAGGTTTTGTATCACGCACGTACCTGAATGTGAGTTCTCATCTACAAAAAAAAAAACAACGACAAAAATATATGGAGTGTCTTTGATTAGTATTTGTAGTAGAAAGTAGCACAGCAACCAGCGTTGCCGCGAAGACAAAAATGTTAAGGGCCATTTTGAGGGCCATTTCCAAAATGTTCGGGCCACTAGCAACTGCCCTAGAAAAAATTTGTTTAAGAAAATAAGTGCGTTTTGTTCGCATTCCATATATAGTAAAGTGAGAAATTGCCAACAAAACGATCCGCAGTAGTCCGGTTTTTATATTTGAAAGTTGATTCAACTGAATATTTGTCAGAATAATTTATCAAAAAATTCCAAAAAAAAAATAGCGAAATTCAGACCAGGGGTGAAATGGTGTAAGCTGATTTTTGATAGTTGACTATCAAAATCAAGAAAATACGTATGTGTAATGTGAAAGTCGATTTCAAAGTTTTAACCAAACAATTTGACATAAAATAAAAACTTCAAGAAGGGGGTTTGTTCGTAGACTACTACATTAACATGTGGTGTTGAAGCGAGCTTGAAGCTCGCCTAAATTCTTGATATACCTGAATCGAGTTGAAATGAGCTTGATTCGCTCGATTCCGGTCGGGGATCGGAAATAATATAATGCGTTATATGTATATGTTTGTGTACAAAAAAATATAGTTTTGTTTTAATCAAATTAAAAAAAAATGCACATGGAGTAGGTAGCATATTCCTATATAGTGCTGAACTATTCAGTTTTTCATTGTTTAACACGAATCAAACTATCTGACTTGCACTTCATAAGAAACATCGAAACACCATTTGCATTTTAGAAAATGCTGTCAAACTTAACTTAATGCGGTGGAAGCACCAAAAAAGATTTATTCAATCTAAACTGAGATAAACCTTTTCTAACTTTTCTATTGTTTTCTCTTGCAAAATAAGACCAGTTAGTCCATTTTCACTAACAAAACTAAATAATATCAACAGTAATAGAAAAAATTTGTTTAAGAAAATAATAACAATTTATCTTTTATAAATAAACTTATTATATGTATTTCGAATTAAATTAATTGAATTAAATTAAATTTTCGAATAAGTCATCAAATCCGTAGCTAAAATATAGATTCCATTTAAGGGTTTCAAAGAGAGCTGTTCGAATTCGACTTCAAATATATTGTCTAGGCTTTCTAAGTACTCAGCTTTAACAATTTTTTTTTAAATAACATTAAATTTTTTGTTTGCGTTGCAACAACTTTCTTTATTTTAGTGTTCTTCAAATCAAGTTACTCTTGAAAAACTTTAAGTTCTTCTTGCCTTTTTGGACTGTGTCATGTCAGTCTGAATGAATGAGTTCAATATGGGAAGTTGTATATGGAGGAAACACATTGATAATTTTGTTGATGGAATGAAAAGATTGCATTTGTTGTTTTAGAAAAAAGAAAATATATGATATGCGGGCCATTTCATGTTGGCCCCGGGCCACGGGCCAAAATAGAAAACTTAGTGCCAAATGGCCCGATCGGGCACATTTTGGCAACGCTGACAGCAACCTACCTGCTCTCTTCTTTCGGAGACATTTTTTTGTTGTTTTCTTTGTAGATGAGAACTCACAATGTCTCATGTGAGTCTCACATACAGGGTACTGTGCGTGATACAAAACCTGCACGTTCTAGCCCATACGATTCAATAAGAATAAGTATTTTGCTTCGTCATACTTCTATGTTAATTTTGGGACTCGGTGTGCATAAAATATATCTTGCACATATGAGGTGGCATGGAACTTTTTTGTGTTGAGTATTTTTCTCTTGTATGAACAGGGTGATATATTTGGAAATTAGGTAGGTAGGTGTCTTTGCTACAAATAATGGTGAATGGATGTGCAAGTTTTCTTTTTTGCACACTGAGTATCGAAACTAACATGGGAGATATTTAAAAAAAAACTTATTTATACGGAATCATATGGATCAGAGCGTGCAGGTTTTCTTATTGCACACTGTGTAAGAGTTAAGTGCCTGATTACAGGAGATGAAATTTTTAATAGAATGGAAAAGGAGCATAGAGCTTAAAAATTAAAGAGGGATGATTCTATTTGGAGTCGAATTGTTCTTGCGCAGGCAGTTTGTTTTTTTTTGTTTGAAAGTTAATGACTATTGTAACGGCTACTTTTAATGTATATCTAGTCTGGTGCAGAATGCAGATTGTTTCAATTGTTTTTTCGCTTTGTTGGTTAATTAATATTAAATAAATAGCTACCAGTTTTTAATAGAAGTGACGTATTTTGAAGACAAGACAAGCCAAAGTTATGATAATGGTTCGAATATGAATATGAAAGGAAAAGAAGCGGGTGTTCAGAATCGAATTCGAACCCTGGAACCAAGAGCATTTTTGGTTCCATGTTGCCCGCATTCCTTAAATTTAGTGGTTAATGATGCTGCTCGGTTCTCATTTTATGCAGTTAAAATTTTCGATACAATTCAATGTTTGTTTAACTTTTTTTCAATTCAAGAAATATATGAAGCCCTATAGAATTAAGAAATCCAGAGGCAAAAAACATTGCAGAACCGTTAGGAAATAAAATTTTTGATTTTACATTTATTTGCTGCCTGCTAATTTGGTTTGATATTTTAGAAAATATAAATTAAACTAGTAAATATTTGCAAAGTTCGTCCGTTAATCTGTCAACTGGCATAACAGTTTTAGAAAATACAAAAAACAGTTTGATTTTAATGCGTTCCGATGAAAAATTTAATGAGTAGGTATGTTCAATTAACTGAGCGTATTGCTAGTTCCCTAGAAATACCAAATATGTTTCTTGTAGCTTCATCATTGCGATCTCAACGGAGAAAAATACTTTATGCTGATGAATGTCCTGAAACTATATTAGCCGAAACAAAGATTCAAAGTTGAATTTTTTTTTCAAATACTTGAAAGGTTTGATACGTATAGTATCAATTTTACATTTTTGAGTAACATAAGCGAATGTTTAAAAAATAAAAATGTACGTGCTTCATGCCTTAAGTTGCAGAATGTTTTAACATAAAGTAGTTTTAAATATTTAGATGGAGAAGAATTGTTTCAAGAGTTAACCGTAATATCCCAGCTTGTTACGCCACAAAGCTCAAGTTTAGATATGTTAAATTTTATTTTTAGTTCAAACCTTGAAGATTTTGCTCCGAATTTAGTAACTGCTCTCCAAATCCTTAATACAATCCCGGTCACGGTAGCTTCAGGAGAACGTAGTTTTTCTAAACTTAAAATTATTAAAAATTATCTTAGGACAACCATGACTCAAGAGAGATTGGTAGGTTTATCTATAATGTCCATTGAAAAGAAATTATTAAATTCTTTAGACTTTGATGATCTCATTTCTGAATTTGCAAAATGTAAGGCCAGAAAAGTAAGTTTCCAAGTTTAAAAGTTTCCCCTCTGCTCATTTCTTCGCTGCGTTTTAGTTTAATGGTTTAGGCCTCCTGGGGATACCTCAATAAAAAAAAACGCATTGAAAGTCTACCTCCTGGGTAATCTGGGAAAGGCTTATGCTTGTGTATCAGTTTATGTGTAAAAAAAATATAAAAAAGGGGCGCTTTCTACAAATCTTGCACAGGGCGCAAGTTTGGCTTGGGCCGGCCCTGGGTGTTCTATCCCCTCTCCTCTGGAACCTAGTGGTAAATGCAATCCTAACTAGTCTGGATGCGTTTTGTCAACCCTCCCCATATTAAAGGAATCCAATTAAAATTCTCAGACGAGGCTAAGTACCTGGGTCTTGTCTTAGATAAAAAACTACATAAATTGGAAACGCAACGTACAGGAAAGAGTCAAAAAAGCTACTGTAGCTCTCTTTTCTTGCAAAAAAGCTATTGGTAATAAATGGGGCCTACAACCCAGAATCACGCATTGGCTATACACAACGGTGTGGCAGTATGGTGGACTGCTTTAGAGAAAGCTATAAAGCGAGATAAATTAAATAAAGTCCAACGTTCAGCTTGCCTATGTATAAGCGGATCGTTTCGCACGACCCTATCTGCGGCACTGGACACCTTACTCTACCTAACACCTCTTGACATTTTTAGCAAACAAATAGCTGCAAGCTCTGCCATTTGCCTCAAAGCTTCATCGCAGTGGACTAACAACAACATTGGCCACTCCGTAATCGTATCCTATCCTCCCAGATCTTTCTGGGAGGATAGGATATTCCTGGAAGATGGGTCAATCCATTTTTATACAGATGGTTCAAAAACAAAAGAAGGGGTTGGTGGAGGTGTGTACTCTGAACGACTGAAATTAAGTCTCTCATTCCGCCTTCCCAATCATTGTAGCGTGTTCCAGGCGGAACTTTTGTCGATAAAAGAAGTCTTGTCCAGGCTTAAAGAAAACGTGATACATATCAGCATCTGATATCCGTATTTTCTCAGATAGTTAGGCCACTATCAAATCTCTGCACTCTTTATCTACAAAATCTATAACCGTCCATAATTGTAGATCATCTCTAATGGAGATGGCACAACAGTTTAATATTCACCTTTGCTAGGTGCCGGGCCATAGAGACATTCCAGGTACGGTACAGTACAGCCCATCCTACCACGTTTGGCACGTACTGGCATACCAATCGCTACTTGTAAACTGTTGCTAATGTAAGACGCTGTGAGGAGGGCAGGCACCAGGTGGAACAACACCACCACGTGTCAAGTCACAAAAAACATCTGGCCAACACTGGATTTAAAACGTTCAAGGTGCTTGCTCTCTCTAAGCAGATCGCATATAAGCACGATAATAGGTGTCATAACCGGACATTGCCTAATAGGAAAGCACGCCACGCGACTAGACGTATTCTCAAATGACTTTTGCAGAAGCTGTATGGGCGAGGAAAAGGAGGAAACAATTCTTTATCTTTTCTGTAGATGCCCTGCTCTGGCTCAAAAACGCAAAAATTACCTAGGAGAATTCTTTAACGATATAAATCTTATCAGCATAATCAGACGCTCACGTTTCGTAAGGGACTCAAACTGGTTCCATTGAGCTTAGGAGGTATAAGATTCATGTGGTATCACAATGGGCCATTAAACTGGCCTAAGTGTGTGCGTTTCTATCATGGACAGCCACTTTAACCTAACCTAACCTAACCTAAAGTATATTTTTCTTGATTAACTTTCTAGTTAGGTTAGGTTAGGTTGGAGTGGCTGTCCAGATGTCATCGACTCACTTAGACCGCAAGGGTCCATTGTGATACCACTAATGAGGTTACTCATGGGGGAGTAATGAAAATTAAACAAACCATTTTGTGCTTTTAATAAAGTTAGAGAGACACTTTGTGTCAATCGTTGCCAGTTCACTGGTATTGTCGAAGAAGGGATTGCCAAGAAAGTTATTCCTTCTAATGGAGAGTGCTGGACACGTACATAGAAGGTGTTGGACTGTTTCCTCTTCCCCCTCGTCCATGCAGCTTCTACAAAAGTCATTTGTGTAGACCCCTAGTCTCAGGGCATGCCTTCCTATGAGGCAGTGTCCTGTTATTACTCCAATTGTAGAGCTTATATTTTGTCTGCTCAGGGATATCAAGCCTTTTGACCGATTTAAATCTATGCTTGGCCATATTTGCTTGGTTGCTAGGCAGGTGGTACTCTGTGACCATCTAGCATTTGTTGCTTCTAGATCATATTCTATATCATATATAGATATATTCATATCCTATGTTATGTTTTTGTCTAACATTAAGCAGAAGTGTTCCGTTTTTGGCGAGCTCATCGGCTTTACAATTTCCCGGAATGTCTCTGTGGCCCGGCACCCAAATGAGGTGAATATTAAACTGTTCTGTCATCTCATTCAGAGATGATCGACAATCGTGGACTACTTGTGAGTTTGTGGAGACAGACGCGAGAGATTTAAGAGCAGCCTGGCTGTCCGAGAAGATTCGTATATCCTTGCAAGATATAACGTTTTCTCTGAGCCAGGATAGTGCCTCTTTAATCGCCATTACTTCTGCCTGGAATACACTACATTGATTGGGAAGTCTATATGATAGACTTAGATTCAGTTGTTCCGAATAGATACCACTTCCAACTCCGTAATCGGTCTTTGAACCGTCTGTATAGAAGTGTATCGCATTGTCTTCCAGGGGTCTCTCTTCTTCCCAGGAGGATCTTGAAGGGATGGACACATGGAAGTTTTTACCGAATACCATTTTAGGGGTGGTATAGTCTAAGCGATCTGGGATAGATCTGAAATTGTCTAGAATGATAGTATGTCCAGTATTGTTACTGTTCCATTGAGAGGTGGCTCTAAGCCTCACACATGAGTTGGCTGCCACCATTTTGGAGAAGATGTCAAGAGGTGTTAGGTTTAATAGCACATCCAGGGCTGCAGTTGGTGTTGAGCGAAGTGCTCCTGTGATGCACATACCTGCTGACCGCTGGACCTTGATGAACTTATTTAGATTTACCATCTTGTCCACCATACGACAACTCCATAAGTGAGTATCGGTCTAATTACCGAAGTGTATAGCCAGTGGGTTATTTTTGGGGAGAAGCCCCATTTTGATCCTATGGCCTTTTTGCAAGTAAAAAGCGCTACAGTGGCCTTTTTTACTCTTTCATCGATATTTGCCTTCCAATTTAGTTTTTTGTCTAAAATGAGGCCTAAATATTTAGCTTGGTCGGAAAACCTTAATGGTATTCCTTTAATCTTAGGTGGGCTGAGCTGAGGAATTTTGTACCTTCTTGAAAAGAGTACTAGTTCTGTTTTATGTGGATTGACGTCCAGGCCACATTGCTTAGCCCATTTTGTTAGCCTATTCAAGGCCTATTTCTAGTCAACTTTCCAATAAATTTGTGATGATAAGACTTCAATTTTTTGGCAGCTGGCCAATCAGAAACTAGAAACTTGCCTTTCCTATAACTACAAGTCCCTTATGTCATCTGAACCTGCCCAATGATGACATTAAGTCAATTTGAAGTAAGTCAAAAATCGAAGAGTCAATTTGTAAGAAAGTACATTTTTGAATGTTTGATTGCAAGTTTTTTTTCTTTTATTTATTGCTTTTAATAAATTCAACCCTAATTTATTTCTATAATCCACACATTTTTGCTGATAAACGGTTTAAGTGTAAGCAATGCCTTAAAATAAAAATATCCCTCCATTGTAGAAGGCATTAAAAACCCAGTATTCTCTTTTTGACATATCAAACAACACACCCCATTCAACACTAGCGGTATAAACAAAGTTGAAGTTCATCATAATTTTTTCGTATAGAACTCAAAGAAAAAAAAATATTATAAATATTATATATTAAATATATAAAGGCGAGAAGATTATTTTTTAATATTTCCTCGAAAATAGATGAAAAATGGGTCTTCTTACGAATCCATCTCTTAACCAAAGAAGCAAATTCGGTCGCACCTTAATAAGACACAATAGAAAAATATGTTTTGTCCTCTATTTAGCCGGCCTAGTGTGGTTCGTCTGCTTGGGTCATCCAGATTTTAATCATTCGACTTATTTATCAGAAAACGCCTTATCACCAGGTATGTAACCACAGTTACAATTACAATCATAACGATGCAATTAATGTTGAACAAACAAATTTTTAAGGTTTGGTCTATTCTGAGTTGAAACCTGATTCGGGAAGATTAGCTCAGACTTTGTTGGAAGAGCTGAAAAGGGAACGAGAAGATCATCGAGCTAATATGCCCTATGCTTGGATTCAAGCTAAAATGAAGCAAATCGGCTTGGAGACCCATGTTCATAACTTCACATTGAATTATCCATTTGGGGGAGGGAAGGTCTTTCAGGGAAAGAATGTCTATGGGATACTCCGTGCACCTCGAATCGGGTCAACTGAAGGGATTGTCTTTTCAGCACCATATCGTCCACCGAATTCCGTTCACGTTGACATAACTCCCAGTGTTCCACTTCTTTTGGCTTTCGCGGACTTTGCTAGGAGTAAGTTTTGAAGATCCTAACCCATTTTTGATGCTAATGCATCATCTTTTCAGGAAAGAACTACTGGGCCAAGGATTTGATATTTTTGGTTACCGAACAAGAACAGTTGGGTGTTCACGCATGGCTCGAGGCTTACTACGGTGGAGGCATGGGCGACAAATCTGTGTTGAATAGTGGCAATCTCCCTGCCAGAGCTGGAGCTCTCCAAGCAGCACTAAATTTAGAAATTCAGGACTTCGATGCTGGTATATACATATATGAGAGCTTTCATACTAAAGTTTCACAATCCTTTATATTTGTTTTCTCATAGAGTACATCGATGTTAAAATAGAAGGCCTCAACGGTCAACTACCAAATCTGGATATGTTCAATCTTGTGCAGCGTTTAACAGTTCGTGAGGGAATATCATCGGGCTACAAACAAATTCCAAGAAAAAAGCGCAAGGCATCCCAGACCACCGTTAAGGAAAACCTCAAGAATATCCTCGCAATGATTTCCAGTCAGGCAAATGGTGTTCCAACTGGAAACCACGGACTCTTCCATCGGCATCGCATTGAATCACTCACACTTGAGGCTGTGAAAGGTAGTTCCTCGACCAATACGAACAGCCGGAATATTGCTGCTGCAGTTATTCTCTTGAAAACCGTCGAGGGAATCTCGAGGAGTTTGAATAACCTTCTCGAGCGATTCCATCAGAGTTATTTCTTCTACATTCTCGTCCAAAATGACCGATTCATCTCGATCGGAGACTTTATGCCATGTCTGGCTCTGATGGCTGGTCCCCTCTATATCAAAGCTTTCCTCCTCTGGTTAAATCTGAACAGTGCCGCAGATGATGACACCGATGATTCGGAGAAGAAGCAAAAGTCTAAGGAGCATGAAAAGGAATTGCCATACATAAAAGTCTTGATTTTTATGGGAATAGTGGCGTTGCTTGGAATTGTGGCCAACCTGCTGCCACTCAATAAATCTCTGGGCGATTTCTTTGCCGAGAATGACATCTCCACGCCCATTGGTGTGACTTTCTTCCTTTCGTTTGTCACAGTTCTGGGCTTTTTTATGCCATTTTTCATTCACTTGGACCAGGCTGGCTTGGAATTACTCCATGTTGGGTCTCTTTTAGCGATGGGATCGGCACTTCTTGTGATCGGATTGCTCAATTTTGCTCTAGGATTTTTCATTGCTGTTGCAAGCTGTCCTCTGGCAATTCTTATCAATACGAAACATGGAAATTCTGCCAAGCTCTTCACTACCCTCTATACATTCCTGCTCAATCCTCTGTTTGTTATCTATTTGCAAGTTTTGATTCTAACCATGTCAGCATTCCCAGAACTCTCGTTAAGCAATGTGTGCTTCAAGGCTTTAAATGCATCAATGGATGCCATAACTTATGGATTAGTTGATTCTATTGTGAGTTTTTGGAGCTTTTGTTCTATTGAAGTTAAATGTACTAATTTGTATTTAAATTCAAATTTTGTTTTCTTTTAGATTTATGGAAATTGGCTGTTTACAACATTGACAAGTGTCTGTTTCCCCATTTGGATTCTTCTTTGGTCTCTGAACCTTATTTCCGATGATCTAAGTCATTCCAAGACTAAGAAACTCAAAATGAACTAATTTATTTTTGTATTACAAACTTTTGTTTTTGATTTTTGTAATTATGTATTTATTTAAAAGAATTTGAGTATGAATAAAAGAAAAATAAATAAAACAAAAATATTTGCATAGTTAAAGATGTAAAACTTATTGTTAGATGTTTTAAAAAAGGGATAAGATTCGCTTTAAATTGGCATCACATTTAACGTTAATAATTCCAAAAAAAAAAACAAATATCTCGGATTTTATTAGTGTCAACTTTTCTTTGTTTTGTTAATTTTTTGATATCGGGAATAAACTTTATTAGTGACTTATTTTAATAAGCCAAATAACCGACAACAAAAACTCGAAAACACCTGTTTTACTATTAAAAATATGTCTATGGGCAGGTTCAGACAACGTAAGGGACTTCATTTGCAGTCAACTTCATTCTTTGAACGTAAATTTTGACCAAGGCAACTAGTTAGTTTTTCAAGTGTCATGAATATAAAATTCAGAACTTTACTTCACAAACCTCTACTTCAATTTCATACCTAGTACAAAAACTACCAAAAAAAATTATTGTCGTCAAAACACTCTTCAGGGCAAGTTACAAGTCCATCACGATCTGTATTTTGTATTGTGAGGAAATATTACTTATTTCTTTTCCAAATTGACAAGGAACCCTTTTACAGAAAATATTAAATAAAGTTGTACAGAAAATAAATAAATTATTGAGTAATAAAGTTCAGCTCTTAGTTGAATGAAAAAAACATGATCAACTGTCATTTTGACAGAAGTAGATTTGACTTGATAGTTAGGGAGATTTTTCTTGACTAACTTTCCAGTCAACTTTCCATTAAAGTTGCCTTAATCGGAAGGGAATTTTTTGGCAGCTGGCCAATCAGATACTAGAAACTTGCCTTACTTTCAAGACCCTTATGTCGTCTGAACCTGCCCTATGACAGTTTGTACCTCACCTCATATACATACACACTCCGCTTCAACTGAATATGCACAAATATTTTTTAAAATATTTTCTACCTTTTTTCAAAATACATGGGCCTAGATTATGGGATTCGCGGCGAATCGTTTTGGTAGCGAGATTGCCATTTTTCAATTATTGCTTTCGCTTTCGGATTCTTCGTTTTGAATTCGACCAATTAACGAATTCGAAGGCGAATTTGAAAGGAAATGGCCAGATGCTTAATTCTTAACTCAAAGCTTCCAGGGTGTATATCTGGGGGTCCATTTCAAAAAGTCTACAAGATGCTACACCTTTTGAGAGCTGGTACGGAAGAAAACCCAACGTTTCGCATTTGAGAGTTTTTGGTTCTAAAGCTGTTGTTTTAAAAAAAAGAACAGGTAAACATAAATTCCAAGCAAAGGGCGTAGAAATGATCATGGTAGGTTATTCTGAAGAGTTTAAGGCTTTAAGGTTGTGTGACCCAAAGACAAGAAAGGAAAGGTGGTTAAGGATCGTAATGTTGTTTTTTTATGAAGACACTAACGTTTCAGTAGTTCATTATTTTCAATTTCGAAGAGGAATCCTTCGCTGCCGAACCAAACTCGAGAATAAATCAAGCATCAGAAACAGAGAACATCCCAGACGTCCCTCAAGAATCAAGAAACCTCGAATCAAACATTCAAACCCTAGAATTGGTCTAGGCCGTCCAAAACTGATCAGAACTGGAAGACCCGGGCGACCAAGGAAAGAGTACAATGTGATCGAAACTTTAAACTCAATCCAAGAAGAAATTCCCACCAACGTCGCAGAAGCATTCAAGTGTGAAAACGTGGATGAATGAAAATTTGCAATGAAGAAAAGAATATGATGCGTTAGTATTAAATGGTACCTGGGATTTGGTTGACCTTCCTAAGAACTGCAAGGCCATAGGCAAGAGATGGATCTTTAACATTAAGAGGTCTGTTTGAAGATGGAGTAATTGATATTCAGTACAAGTATATCCAAAAGCATTTGATAGGGTTTGGCATCAGGCATGAATCCCTGCTTCATTGGATTAGTAATTACCTTTCGGATCGTTCAACACAAGTAGTATTGGATGGATTCTAATCTGAAAACCATAAAATAAATGCTGGTGTTCCCCAGGGCTCTGTTCTTTCTCCAACACTCTTTCTCATTTTATTAATGATCTCCTGTCTGCAACATCTAATCCACTACATTGTTTCGCTGACGATAGTACTCTTAGCTTTTCATATTCGTTTTCAGACTCACATTCCTCTTCTTCGGATGTGGAACTGCAACGACAAAATATGATAAGCTCATTAAATTCCGACCTAAACAGCATTGTTCAATGGGGATTAAAAAACCGCGTGGAATTTAATGCTTCGAAAACGCAATGCTGTCTTGTATCGTTAAAGCGAGATATACCCCCATTGCCATTATCCATGGATGGTGTACGAATGTACAAGAAACACATATTTTATTATAATAATTTAAACAAACATAACTTGGAGTTTTAAACAATACGTTCCACATTCCACAATCTTAAAAGTAAAAGAGAATGTAAAAAATGACTTTGAAATTTAACTAAAGGACATTACATTATAATAAAGATTCGATTAACAAAAGAGGTGGTTATTTTTCTTTGTTCCTTTGTTGGAAAATATATATATATACAAATTTAAATTTATTACATTCCAAAAATTATAAAGCTAATTGGAAACATTGGTCCTTCGAGCCTTTAAATACGAACTTATAAACTTTAACAAGAACAATATAATATATGTGCGGTGTGTGCCCCGATATTACAATTTAGAAAAAACCGAATTTACGATTCGTATAAAATAGATACGTGATATAAATTGTGCATTGAACAAATCGTTTTTAATCACGAATTGATATTACAAATTAACTTAAAACTAATTAATTTAACTTAAATTTAACTTAAAACTAATTTATGAACAAAGTGTCCAGCAAAGACACTAACAAATCTACATTATCAACGATCGTGACGTCGTCGACAGCAGCAGCAGCAGCAGCAGTAGCAGCAGCAGCAGCAGCATCAGCATCAGCATCAGCATCAGCATCAGCATCAGCATCAGCAGCAGTAGCAGTTGCAGAGAAGCAGTAAGTCTTGCTTTGTGTGTTGTAAACTTGTCTATTTGATTTTTTCGTCATTTCTGTCAATTTTAAAAGACATTAAATATTATTATGGCTGAAACCAAAAATTACAAGTATGGTGAGCTACAAAAAGATCTTTTATCTAAAGTAATAAGGGATCTTACTAATTTTAAAAAATCACCAAAAGACCGTAAGATAAAAGCCTATGCTTCAGCTCGTCTAAGCAAGTTAGAAGAAGATGTTCTTTCGGCAAAAACTTACAATGAAGCCATCATTGGGGGTGGTATGCTGGAAGAAGGAATGAAAGTTGAAGAGTTAAAGGTAGTATATGAGCAAATTAACGAAATATACCTCGAATATCGCACAGAGTTGGTGGAAACGATCGAAAAATCGTCATCAATCGTTGCGACCCCTCCAATCCTAGGGGCTCCGCCCAGTAATACAGCTGCACCATCGACGTATTCGGGGATAAGACTTCCACGAATCGATTTGCCAAAATTCGATGGCTCATATACTACCTGGCGTGCATTCCACGACAGGTTTCAGGCTCTTATCCACAATAACAAGAGTATTGAAGACATCGATAAGCTTCATTTCTTGCAGTCGTGCATGACTGGTGATGCAAATCGGTTTTTGCAGAATTTTTCTGTGGAGGCTGCCAGCTACGATAAGGCTTGGGATTTGTTGAAGGATCGATACGATCATAAGCGCATTCTTGTACATACTCAAATGCAAACGCTTTTTGGTCAACCTTCTTTATCTCGTGAGACTGCTGCGGGCCTGAAGGATCTTTTGTATACAACAAAAGAATGTTTTCACGCGCTTGAAAAAATGGATGTACCTGTTTCCAGTTGGGACACCGTCCTGATATGGTTCCTTTATCAGAAGCTTCCACACTCGTGTCAAAAACTATGGGAAGAAAAATTAGGTAATAGAAAAGATTTGCCTACATTTAAGGAATTTACCGAGTTTTTGGAGATCCGTTTTCGAACTCTTGAAGTTATTGGTCAACAGGAGCATGAAACATCATTCCGGACTAAAGAGGAGCCATATTTAAAACCAAGGCCACGAGTACAACCAGCTAAGACAAAAGTCATGCATGCAAAGCAGATCGTCAAACAGCCATCCCAAAAGGCGGACAAGAGCAACACCGTGGAGAAATTAATTTGTAAGCTGTGCAGTCAAGGCAAACACACATTGAGAAAATGCCAACAATTCCTCAACATGGATGTCAAAGGTCGACAAGAAGTTGTTTCCAGACTCAAGATGTGTGAAAATTGTTTGTCTTACGGGCATCTTGTGGCAACGTGCTACAGTTTCACATCGTGTTATTTTTGTCAACAAAGACACCATTCGCTGCTACATGACAAGCAGCAGCATGCAAGTGGAAGCAACACACACATGCAACAGCAATCTTCAAGCAACACACAGATACAACAATTTCCTGCAACTAGTGCTTCATCTCAGGCGAAAACATTCCAGACGTCAATAAATCCGAATGCTCCTGTATTTCAACCATCGGTTGAACAACAACGACAGTCAACACAAGGACAGTCATTTAACTACCACGCGTCGCAAAATGGTTACGCACACCAGGTGCTCATGGCGACAGCGGTAGTAAAGGTACGGGCAGCAGATGGTAAGTTACGTCTTCTACGCGCTCTCATCGATACAGGGTCAGAAAGGTCCTTCATCACTGAAGCAGCAGCACAACTTCTGAAATTAGAAAGAAAGCGTACAAATGTTGAGGTATCCGGGTTAGGGTTGGTCAACAACGGCACTGCGCAATACTCCGTCGAAGTAAGATTTGCTTCACGCCACTCGACGTTCGAGACTGCCATCCAGGCGTTGGTCTTCAAGTCGTTGACTGGCCATCTCCCGACCCATCGAGTGATACCTGGCATTTGGAAGCATTTGAAAGGCCTTTCTTTAGCTGATCCTCATCTCTATGAGCCTGCACCCATAGATTTACTGCTCGGTAGTGAAGTTTGCGCCGAAATACTCCTTCCTGAAATAAGACGTTCGGAAAATGGAGATGGACCTATAGCACAAAAAACAGAACTGGGGTGGGTTGTGTTCGGGAAAGTTTCAGCCGAAATTCCTGAGCAAGTTCGAAGCTTCGTTCAAATTACTGACCTGAGTTCGCAGTTAGAGAAGTTTTGGGAGATGGAGGAGATGCCTTTTCAGAAGCAAGATACGGAAGAAAACACTGCGTGCGACAATCATTTTGAACGACACACAACACGTTTACCGAACGGGCGTTACGAGGTGAAGTTACCGTTTAAAGGTGAAAAGTATCCAGCAATGGGATGTAGTAGAGAAAACGCCTTTCGACGATTTCTACATCTTGAAAAAAGGCTGGATTCGAATCCAAAGCTGGCTGAAGCCTACAAAAACTGCATCAAAGAATATGAAGAGCTTGGTCATATGGAAGAGGTAGATGGCAATGATGCGGTGCTTCAATCCCCATTCCACTATTTCTTACCACACCATGCGGTTTTCAAAGAAGCGAGTTCTACAACCAAACTGAGGGTAGTATTCGACGCCGCAGCGAAAACGTCCGATGGCAAATCTCTGAACGATTGGTTGCTTGTGGGTCCAAAATTGCAATCAAGTATCATAGATCTTGTTCTGAAATGGCGGACTCACCGAGTAACTTTCACGGCCGACATCGAGAAGATGTATAGACAAATTTTCGTCAATCAATCAGACCGATATTATCAGCTTGTTTTGTGGAGAGATAAGAAGACGTCACCTGTAAAAATATTTAAAATGAACACGGTTACATTTGGTACAGCAAGTGCACCATACCTTGCGATCAAAGTTTTGAAAAAGGTAGCTGATGATGAAAATGAAAATTTTCCTGAGGGGGCGAAGGCTGTCCGTGAAGACATGTACGTCGACGATCTCATCAGCGGAGCTGACACTATTAAAGAAGCGCGAAAGAAACGTGACGAAGTTAAGCAACTTTTAGCAACAGCAGGACTCAACCTCAGGAAGTGGACAAGCAACACGAAAGAACTCATAGAAGATATTCCAGTTCAGGATAGGGAACTTGATTTTGAACTTCCGTTCAACTTGTCAAACCATGTCAAGACTTTAGGCATCAAGTGGTTCCCCATCGATGACTTCTTCTCGTACCAAAATCTGCAACCTGCAACAGAAACAACGACAAAAAGATCTATGCTGTCAACCATAGCAAAATTATTCGATCCTTTGGGTTGGATCTCACCATGCATCATCACTGCAAAGCTTATGATGCAGCGCTTATGGGAGCTTGGCTGTGACTGGGACGATCCAATTCCGGCTGCTTTGAAGAAGGATTGGGATGCTTTTCTCCGAGAACTCCATCTGATCGAACGGCTGCGGATTCCAAGATGGATCCAGTTGAGCAAGACGAATAAAGCGATCGAGCTACATGGATTTTGCGATGCTTCTATGAAGGCTTACGGTGCAGCAGTGTACGTACGAGTCCTGGATAGTAAAGGCAAAATTCATGTCAATCTTCTTTTGTCAAAGACTAAGGTAGCACCAAATCAACGTACAATAACTCTACCTCGTCTTGAACTTTGTGGCGCAGTAGTGTTGGCAGAGTTGTTACAATACACCAAGGAAGTTCTAGCAATTCCAGATGTGAAGATGTACGCATGGACAGATTCCACAATTGCACTTGCCTGGATACGTGCCACTCCCGCCAAATGGACCACATTCGTATCCAACCGTGTGTCGGAAATCCAGCGGTTAGTGGGGATCGATTGCTGGGGACATGTCGCAACGCTTCATAACCCAGCCGATCTGGCGTCCAGGGGTGTATATCCATCGGAACTGGAGTCACTTACGTCGTGGTGGAACGGTCCAGAGCTTCTGCGAAAAAAATGGGTATTCGATCTTCCAGATCAACCCACCGAAATAAACGTTGTAGAAGAACAACGTACAATAAAAGCATTCGTTATACATGCGATAAAAAGTGATAGCATATTACAAACTATCTACAACTTTTCGAGTCTTCTCAAAGTTATTAGAATTATCGCCACCTGTTATCGTTTCATAACAAAATGTCGACCCAAGTTGGGACCTAATACAGGATCACTTAAACCAAAAGAGTTGGAAACTGCCCTCCTATTCATCGTCAAAGCAGTACAAAAGGAAATGTTTGAAACCGAAATTCAACAAATTCGTGAAAACAAAACACCAAAGGCCTTACGGGCGTTAACCGTGTTCATCGATGCTAACGGAGTCTTACGAGTTGGGGGACGTTTGGAGAACTCTCTGCTTCCCTACGAATCTCAACATCCAATATTGCTCCAAAACAACCATCACTTTACGAGTCTGGTTGTCCGAGATGCTCATAAGAACACATTTCATGGCGGTATCCAACAAATGATAAGCTACATTCGACAACGATACTGGATTGGACAAATACGAAGAAGCGTTAAATACCAACTGCATAGATGCCCTTCATGCTATCGTCAAAAGGCATCTGAAATGCAGCAGTTAATGGGAAATTTGCCTGCAGCGAGAGTTCGTATGTCTCGACCGTTTAGTCATACCGGCGTTGACTATGCAGGTCCAATTGATATCAAGTCCTGGAAGGCACGCGGTGCAAAAATCCTTAAAGGTTACTTTGCAATTTTTATCTGCTTAGCAACTAAAGCTATTCACTTAGAAGTTGTATCAGATCTCACAACACAAGCGTTTTTAGCAGCATTTAAGAGATTTACTGCCAGAAGAGGAAGCTGTGTGAAGGTATACAGCGATTGCGGAACTAATTTTGTCGGTGCTCATAACGAATTAGCAAAAATGTTAAAAGAAGCACAGCACGATTGGAAGGAAATTGCGGAAGAATTAGCAAATCACGGTACAGATTGGCATTTTATTCCCCCAGCTTCTCCACACTTCGGTGGGTTATGGGAAGCGGGTGTGAAATCTGTCAAGTACCATCTAAAACGAGTTGTAGGAACAGAAAGGCTAACATTCGAGGAGCTCGCGACGCTTTTAGCACAAATAGAAGCGTGTCTGAATTCGAGGCCCCTTTGCCCTCTTTCCGACAGCCTAGATGATTTAAATGCACTCACGCCCGCTCACTTTCTAGTCGGCGAATCATTACACGCTATACCACAAGGCGAACTCGATAACAACATCACGCATAATGATCGGTGGAAACGCGTCCAAGCTCTATCAGAAGGATTTTGGCGAAAATGGAATTCTGAATATCTCGCAAGGCTTCAGCAACGACCAAAATGGACACAAGTCAAAGAACCGCCGAAAATAGGAGACTTAGTTCTTCTTAAAGATGAACGACTTCCATCGACCTACTGGAATCTTGCAAGAATTGAAGAAACCCATACCGGGTCGGACGGGTTGATACGCGTCGTGACGGTAAAAACACAAACCGGGCAATTGAAACGGCCAATAACAAAAATTTGCCTGCTACCATCGAACAAAACTGCATAACAAATAGCCATTGTATGAAATCACGCCAGTAAAATTAATATACCGAATGAAAATTAAAAGATGTATTTAATTTATTCATCAATTAAAATGTTAATATTTATTAGTAAATCAAAATCAATATAACAAAATTATCAAATAAATTTATTACAAAAATCTGAAAAATATAAATTTATTACAAAATTTGAAAAAGCTGAAAACACAAATTTCACAAAAATAAAAGAAAAACACATAAATTATAATTTTATTAATTTATTTATTGATGTTGTCTAAATTAATGTACACATATTCATCTTTTCGTTCGAAAAACAAATACATTTTTCATTTTTGTATTAAAACTATAAACAAACAATTCTATAATTTCAACAAAATAATTATGTGTCAATGAAGTTTTAAAACACCATCCACAAATTTAAAATAAACAAACTACTGTCAAACACTTGGCACTAAAAAACATGTCAAATTCACCGAAACGCGAAAATTTACAAAATAGAATAAAACAAAATCATAAATTTACATTTAATCCAAAATATCATATCGCGTCAAAATAATTGATAAAATAGTTAAAATAACACTTTAATTCCAAACCAAATAAATGTGTATTTTATGCCAAAACGAATTTATTTAATATCAAAAAAAAGTTAACACTTGATCAAAACTGAATCACATTTGAAAAAAAAAAAAAAAACACATCAATTAAAAGTCAAGATAATAATTCATCGTTATAATTTGTCAACAAAACTAAATCAAATTAACACAAAATGATTGTCACAAACAATTGCAAATTAAACTCTAGGAATTAATGATGATTGTATTTCACTTTGGTACAAAACCAATATATTTTTTTTGTTTGGTTTTGTTTTTGTAATGTACACAATCACTTCAACTCGAATTCAAAACGTAAACAAACTCCGCGCATTCAATGGAAATCAAATTTGTTCCAACTGGAAACAATCAATTTTTGGTTGTTATATACTTACGTGTACATAAGCAACCCACGCCGCGATTCACACAATTATGTAAATACATACAGTTAATATTAACTATGTATATTAAAAATTTTAAAATTAATGGCATCATAAGCCAATTATTTCATTTATAATATGAACATAATTTAAAAATAAATCAATTAATATTGAAAACTAAAAAATACACCACATATCACATACCAGCCATACAAACATACAACGCGGTCGCCACCAACTTACGCCGCCGCGCCGTACGAATATAACCGCGCGATATCGGCAATGGATTTGCGAAATCCATTTATTTATACACATACACACCACGCACAATTCATTCAACAAACTTACCTGAATTAATAGATGAATTGATTAATGATTAATTAACGCCCGAATTAATTTAATTTTTAATTAAAACAAAACAACAAAAACGATCACAGACGCGCACACAAATCACCCAAGATGGATGCACATTTACTTACTATAAACTTAAACTATACTACAAATTACAATTCCAAAACAACCCGATGCAGCATGAATGAAATCAACAACAACAATTCTCATGAATAAAAGGAATAAAAAACTACAAATTTCTCCTATTTGTTTTGCATTCTCTGTAGTTGACTTTGTCTTTTGTATTTGTTTAAATGTCAAAATATATTTACTAATAGTCTGTCTCTTTTCATGTACGAATGAGATAAGAAGGAAAGTGGTGAATGACAACATCGAAAATGGGCCCTGCCGATAATGCAGTCCGGTAATGCAGTTCGTTATCAAATAATGATGCCAAGTTGCTGTAATTAAATCGTTTACACTGGGTATTTGATTGAGCAGAATTCACATCATCATTCTATCGTGGGGGGAGAATGTACGAATGTACAAGAAACACATATTTTATTATAATAATTTAAACAAACATAACTTGGAGTTTTAAACAATACGTTCCACATTCCACAATCTTAAAAGTAAAAGAGAATGTAAAAAATGACTTTGAAATTTAACTAAAGGACATTACATTATAATAAAGATTCGATTAACAAAAGAGGTGGTTATTTTTCTTTGTTCCTTTGTTGGAAAATATATATATATACAAATTTAAATTTATTACATTCCAAAAATTATAAAGCTAATTGGAAACAGATGGCACTTGCATCAATGAGACTGAACATCTCGATATTCTCGGTATGTGTTGTGTATCACCAACCACCTTTTGTGGAACGATCACATACGTGATGTCGCCAAAAGTGCCGCAAGGTGTTTAGGTTTCCTTAGGCGATGCAAGAAATATTTCACCCCTTCCGATCTGGCTTTTATCTACAAGACTTACATACGATACGTCCAAAGCTTGAGTATAACTCCCATCTCTGGGCTGGTGCTCCTGCAACTTACATAAGCCTCTTGGATAGTATTGAACGTAGAGCATTTAAATTGATAGAGGATAATATCATCATAAGTTCATTTACTTCGCTTGAACATCGTCGTAAGGTCTCTTGTCTGACCCTTTTTTACCGTTATTTTAACGGCTTATGCTCTAGTGAGATAGCCAGTTGCATTCCTCCCCTTAAACAGTTCAACCGTAATACTCGCGCTTCTAGGAATGCTCATCAGTATACCCTCGAGCCCAACTTCGGCCGTACTGTCAAATACAGAGATTCGTTCTTTAGCCCTACTACGCGAATGTGGAATGCCTTACCACACTCTGTCTTTCCTAGTCATTGCAATGTTCAGGAATTCAAAACCAATGTGCACCGACATCTCCTTTTAAACCCTCTCTCCTGTTCCTAGTGCTCACACTGTGCCTCTGCATAATAAGGGTAGTAATATCAAGACAGCAGACATTTGAAACATTTGAAATTTGCAAATATGTTAGGTATCACTTTTGTTTAAATAAGTATTGATTTAAGGGGAGGTGTTAAATTAAATTATTTATAGAATATTATATAAAACTACTTCGCTTATATTCACTCCTCTTGAAATATTGTTTTTAGTTTTAATCAAATCGATGGATAGATAGATAGATAGATAGATTCTTATAAGTACAATATTTCATAATAAAAGATATACAAAGCATGGCTTTATAAGCCGTTTGCCGGAAAAAAATTAATTAAATAAAAAACAAAAAAATACAATATTTGAGTAGAAAGAGAGAATATTTTACAAAATAAGTTTCATAGTTAAAAATATGTATGTAAATATAAATATTAAAAAAAAAAATTTAAATTATTATTTTCATAATGTGACTTTTAGTTTAGTCAAAACAAAAAAAAGAATCTTTGAACCATATGGAATAATGTTCATCATTAAAGTATATTTTGATATTATATAGTATAAAAAAAGCAATAACAGTTAGTTATATCTTCAATAAAAAGTGTGACTTTTAGTTTAGTCAAAACCAAAAAAATTAAAGAAAAAAGATCTATCTTGATCTTGTTGCTATGTAATTATAGGGGAGAGTACGATAACTTAGGCGACAAAGTTTAATGACGGATTTGTATGGAACAGTTAAAAACAAGCATTTTTTACTATGGGAAGGGGGGGTCTATCTCCCCCCGTTTAGGCGGTAGGGGCAGTTAAACAAAATATGTACATTAAACGGAAAAAAATAATTAAAAAATAACGGTAATACCCTCAATTAAGTGTTATACCTTTTTTTAAAGCCAACACTTTTGTCTATTAGCTTGCTTTTAAATCAAGTCAAAACTATGCATAGTTTTTGAAAAAAATTGTTTTAAAGTCAAAATTTGTGCAAAAAAAAGTTAAAAAAAAGGTTTAAAGTGTAATTTTTCAAAACTTTCAAATTATTTACTGTTTTTTTTTTAGAATTCATTGCTCTTATTTGTTTTTTATCAAAAACTGAAAACTAGATGACTTTATGTCTTCTAGTTCTTGAGAAAATTAAAAATTACCAAAATAAATATTTTAATTAAATTACTTTTTCCTTGCTTAAGTATTAACGTAGTCTTATTTTGATAGTAATAATCGAATATGGATTAAGATACACCTAGGGTAAATTAATTTTTCTTAAATCCAACTTATTTAAATGCAAAAGAAACTTTGCATGCACCCCATTTTGCACCCTCCCCACCTTGCACACACTCCAACTTGCACCCACCCCAAATCCTATAGTGTGCCCAAGCAGGGGAGTTGCAGGGGGGCAGCATGTCCCCCTTACAGATGCCACTGTTGCATACACCCAAATTCGCGCACACCTTACTGTTGCATACACCCAAACACGCATTACGCATACGCAAATACCATTATTATATTACTATCAAAATAAGACCACTCAAGCAAAAAAGAAGAATTAAATTAAAATAGTAGTTGTGGTTATTTTCAATTTTCTCAAAAACCAAAAGACATAAAATCATCTAGTTTTCAGTTTTTGATCAAAAACAAATAAGAGCAATAAATTCTGAAATAAAAACAATGGTAGATAATCTTGAAGTATTGAAAAAGTTACACTTTAAACCTTTTTTTTAACTTTTTTTACTCAAATTTTGAGTTTAAAATTAAATTTTTTGAAGTGAAACTTCTTTATTGGCGTTGGAAAAAAATTTACCGTCACATTTTTCTGTTACGCGTCACAATTTTTGGTTACGCATCACATTATATTTTATAAAAGTAAAAAGTAAAAGAACAGCTCAGTAGATGAAATAGCTGCCCCACATACTCATGCTCACGGTTCGACTCCCGGTCGATGCGCTACTTTTTTTTTATTTTTTATTTATTTTCATGGACAAATGCCTGAAAAATAAGAAAATTTTCTTTCAATTGCCACAAAAACGTTAATAACTCAAAAACTACTGGATGGATTTTTTAAAATGGGGTACATAATTAAAGGAAAACTTGTCCCGATTAATTTAAGCATATCAAATGATCAAATTTTCTTCAATTTTTCGACTTATAGAGTTTTTACCGAAAAATTTACAAATTTTTACAAAATGAAGAGTGGCTTTTCCATTTTCCAACCAATCTCAAAAATGTATATTTTATTATAATCTAGACGAGTGTACGCTCGTTTTGACGTATCAATCATTTTCCTGTGTTTTCCAGAAGCTGGGGAAAATTCAATTAAAAATGAATCAACGGAAAATTTTCCAAAATTCTAGGCCATTGGTCGTTCAGATTTCTGCCTTCAAATTTGTTGTCAAATCAGACTCTGGCAAAAGTGATGGTAGTTCGAGTCCAGGTCAGGGCAATAATTTTTTTTTTTTTTGTATTCATGTCTATGATAATAAAATCCTTTTGTTTAAACTTTATCTAATTTAACTTTATTTAACCAATTTCTGGAAAGTTGCATGTAGATCATTTTTCGAAAAATAAGGCCATAAAGAAGTTTCACTTCTTACCTGTGTACACTAGTACACGCACACTTTTTTTTTCAATTTTCTCAAAAACTAAAAGACATAAAATCATCTAGTTTTCAGTTTTTGATCAAAAACAAATAAGAGTAATAAATTCTGAAATAAAAACAATGGAAGATAATCTTGAAGTATTGAAAAAGTTACACTTTAAACCTTTTTTTAACTTTTTTTACTCAAATTTTGAGTTTAAAATTAAATTTTTATTTTCAATTTTCTCAAAAACTAAAAGACATAAAATCATCTAGTTTTCAGTTTTTGATCAAAAACAAATAAGAGTAATAAATTCTGAAATAAAAACAATGGAAGATAATCTTGAAGTATTGAAAAAGTTACACTTTAAACCTTTTTTTAACTTTTTTTTACTCAAATTTTGAGTTTAAAATTAAATTTTTATTTTCAATTTTCTCAAAAACTAAAAGACATAAAATCATCTAGTTTTCAGTTTTTGATCAAAAACAAATAAGAGTAATAAATTCTGAAATAAAAACAATGGAAGATAATCTTGAAGTATTGAAAAAGTTACACTTTAAACCTTTTTTTAACTTTTTTTACTCAAATTTTGAGTTTAAAATTAAATTTTTCGAAAACTACGCATAGTTTTGACTTGATTTAAAAACTGGCTAATAGAACAGAATGTTGGCTTTAAAAAAATGTATACAACTTAATTGTAAGTATCACCGTTATTTTTTAAGAATTTTGTTCCATTTTAAGTAATAATTTTTTTAAATTGCCCCTCCTGCCTAAACGGGGGGAGATAGACCCCCCCTCCCATAGTAAAAAATGCTTATTTTTAACTGTTCTAAAAAATTCTGTTATAATATCTTGTCGCCTAAGTTATCGTACTCTTGCCCCCAATTGTGTTGTTTATATGATGTGTCCAGGTAGGGCTGCGGTTAAAAACTACACCTAAATTTTTAGCTGAGTCGACGACGTAAGCAATAGGACAGTTATTCAAAAGGATTGCTGGAAAGTAAGACACATCAATTTTGTTTTTTGAGACCACGAGACACTTTGATTTCTTTGGGTTAAGAAGTAAGCAGTTATTAACCGACCAACGCTCAATCAAGCTTAAGTCCTCATTTATACACTTCTACCCGAGCGTCGAACTTGTCGAGTTGTAGAAGCTGAGTAAGGACAATGATTCTCGGGAATTATTTCTCCAGAAGAGTCCTGAAACCAAAGGTCGCTCGCCCCTCCCCTTCCCAATCCTTTACTCCCTCCTCCGTCAGCTCTGTGCTATTATGCTGGCTGATGTCTCCTTATCCCCTGACTGTATGGTGTATAACTGTCTGTCATGCCTAGTTTCCTTCCTGGGACGCTTATGGCTTAATTGCTGTTCGTCTCTCCTTTCTCAAAACATATCCTTCCCTTAAACTTCCCAAACATCCCAATTGGGCTGGATCTAAGGTGTTATACGACCCGTGCCGATGATCAGCCAGGCTGAGGGCCCAATTAAAAAACTAGCTCAGTCGCGAACGGAGTATCCGGATACCTGGCGACCTCCGGATTAACCAGCCTTATCTGTATACACGGATCTCTGTACAGATGGACCATCCCTTATCCGCTACTCGTGGGATTTTCTATGAACTTTTTAAAAAAAACAAAACAAAATAAAAAAACCGTATCGGCCAGCAGTACGACGGCAAAGTTGTCTGCTGTACCGGCCAGCAGTACGACGGCAAAGTTGTCTGCTGTTCATCCCTCTTCCACTGGTGCTGATATGGCTGTGGACACTCACAGCCCTGTTGTCGCCAGTGGAATATCGGATAATCAGGTAAAATTACCTTCTTCCTGTAGTGAGGCAGTTGTGAAGAACGGCTCCTCTACTACCACTGAGAGTAAACCTCTCACCTCGTCAACACCTCGAGTCGGAGGTAGTAGGGCTGTGATGCCAGGTCCTTCTACCTCCAAAACAAAGGATCCTAAAGAAGGTCCTGGGAGAGATGGGCGTAAGCTCAGACCCTCCAAGGCCTACTACAGGAACATACGAAATGCTAAGAGGATTCTCCAGACGTTTGGTGAACAACTAGGCGCTGGAGGAAACTCTCAGCATGACGCCAAAATAAATTGGGCCAAGAACTTCCTCGCCAAAAATAATTTAAAGACCAGCCAAGACTCAACGTCGAAGCGACAAAGGTCTATGGAAGGTAGTGTTTCACTACCTAAACGCCCCAAAGTGCTAAACACCAGCACTCCTCGTGACCCTCGCAAGGATAAAATGTCCTTCAGCGACGTTTTAAGGGACAAGAAGGTAGTCGCGATTGTCGACAGAAGCGATGTGGATGGCACGATCTCTGCCGAAAACTGGACATTGGCCAAAGGACAGCTGGCCTTCAGTTTTGTCGAGATAATGTCCGACAATCCGGGACCACCGCCCATCACAAAAGATGGCGGTTGGCATCAGGGACACATCAAGTTGATGGTCTGTGATGATCAGAGGTCGTGCGACCTACTGACGCTGGCGGTCAGCCGACTTGGAGAGGTCTGGCCTGGTGCTAAGCTTGAGGTTGTAGCAAAGGAGGACATTCCTTGCAGACCAAGAGCTCGCATCACTGTTCCGGCCATATTCAAGGAAGCTGACCACGTTCTGAAGATAATCCAGCTCTCCAATCCAACCCTTCCTACTCACAACTGGAAGGTTGCGAAACTAGAGGATCCAAAGGGACCCTATAAGGGTGCAATTGTGATCATCAATGCAGAATCCCTTTCTCCTCTGGCGCAATCAAAAGGTGTGATTAGGTTCGGGTTCGATGAAATTACGCTGAGGGTTTATAAAAAAGATGGGGCTGAGGCACAAACCCTTCCCCCTTCCCCACCCACACAAGCGGAAACGGTTGCTGAGGTACCTGGCGCATCGGTCACACTTCCTTCATTGGAAGACGATGCATCTCAGGTACCCCCAGTAGCAGTGGAAGCACCTAACACCGACCAAGATTTTTCCGCAATGGAGGCCGAGGTCTACGACAGCGGAGATGAGGACATTCTTTTAGAATCGTCCTCTGATATGGATGACTCCGACATTACTGTGTTGGAGGCTGATCGGGAGTGCAGTAGCAAAAATGCTGCGGTTACTCCAGATTAACCTCCAACACTCCATAAAGGCTTCGGCCTCCCTTCTTCTTCGCCTATCCAGCAGCGATGAAGATATTGTCCTGATTCAAGAACCCTGGATTGTTAAATCCATTGTTCGAGGAATCAGGACTCCCAAATACTGCGTGCTGTATGCATCAGGTGAGGATGAACCCAGATCTTGCATATTAGTAAAACGCAGCCTAAATGTATATTTACTCCCTAATTTCAGCGATCGAGATACCACCGCCGCAAGTCTGGAAACAGCCAGAGGAACATTCTGGCTGGCGTCGGCGTATCTTGGCCACGACCATCTTGGCCCTCTCCCGGGAGATACTCTGGAGAGTCTGATAACTGAAGCACAAAGGCTCAACATTGGCCTCATCATCGGTAGTGACGCTAACGCCCACCATACAGTATGGGGTAGCACGGATATAAACGACAGAGGTGAGTCTCTTTTCGACTATATTCTTAACACTAACCTACTCGTAAGTAACGTTGGTAATGAGCCAACCTTTATTACTAAAAATCGACAAGAAGTTTTAGATATAACTCTTGTCTCCGAATTCATTAATAATAATATTTTGAACTGGAAGGTATCTAAAGATCACTCTTTTTCTGATCATAGATACATCCAGTTTGACTTTATAAATGAACCACCTTGCCAACCGATCTTTCGAAATCTGAAAAGAACAAATTGGCCAAAATATAAGAGAACGTTAAATAGTTTAATAAAACCTGAACTTTTTAATACTCCCTCCAACATCGAAGATCTTGACGACAAAGTCAATAATCTAACATTAGCCCTAAACAAAGCTCTAGATACTGCATGCCCTCTTATACAAGTAAGAGGTAAAAAGAAGCCACACTGGTGGAACTCAGGGCTGGATCCACTTCGAAAAGAATGCAGAAAACTCTTTAACAGAGCCAAAGCTTCTAGAGACATGTCTGACTGGGATTCATATAAAGAATCACTGAAGATTTATAAAAAAGAACTGAGGAAAACCAAACGATCATCTTGGAGAAACTTCTGTAGTAACGTTGAAGATTGCTCCGAAGCATCCAGGCTGCGCAAAATCCTCTCCAAAAATCCAATCATGCCAAGTTGCTTGAAAAACGCCTCTGGCCTCTGGACCAATTCAAGCGAAGAATCGCTCAACTTGCTACTAGACGTCCACTTTCCTGGTAGCTCTAATATTATTAATAACGTTGCACTTAATAATGGTGACAATACTTTACAACCCCCACAAGGTCTAGTCACTAGGGAAAAACTCAATTGGGCTATTAACAGCTTTAAACCATACAAATCTGCTGGTCCGGATGGTGTAATTCCAGCCGAACTGCAAGAAAATGCAAGTTTTCTAATACCCATCCTAGAAAACATCTTCAAGGGTTGCCTTAATTTGGCATACATCCCGATGTCTTGGAGACAAGTTAAAGTTGTTTTTATTCCAAAAGCTGGAAAATCCAGTCATGTAAACCCTAAAGACTTAAGACCTATCAGCTTATCATCATTCCTTCTCAAAACTTTTGAGCGTTTGATCGATATTCACTTAAGGGCAAGTATTGATAAGTCCCTCCTTTCAAAGGCTCAACATGCCTACCACAAAGGGAAATCAGTTGAAACGGCTCTACACAGTATAGTACGTACAATCGAATATTCCCTCCATCATAAAGAGTACACCTTAGTTGCCTTCTTAGACATAGAAGGTGCATTTAACAATGTCGACACATCTGCAATTGCACGTGTATTGGCATCTCTGAAGGTAGATAAGTCGATCAGCGAATTGATTAATCAGATGCTGATAAGCAGGATTATCAATTCAAAACTGGGCGATTTTACTACACAAAGGGGTGTCAGCAGAGGTACGCCACAAGGTGGTGTCCTATCCCCTCTCCTCTGGAACTTAGTAATAAATGAATTACTAACTACTCTAGAAAGAGAGGGATACAGAGTGTTTGCCTATGCGGACGATGTTGCTATTGCAGTAACGGGTAAACATCCCAATATACTAAAAGAACTCTTACAAAACGCTTTAAATAAGCTCACCAGATGGGCTAATCGGTGTGGACTAGGCGTTAACCCACAAAAAACCGACCTTGTCCTCTTCACAAGGAAATACAAAGTTCCATACATTGACCCTCCCCTCATAAACGGTGTACCACTTAAATTCTCTGATCAAGCAAAATACTTGGGTCTCATTTTAGACAAGAAATTAAGTTGGAAACCTAATATTCAAGAGAGAATAAACAAGGCCACAGTAGCCCTGTTCTCCTGTAAAAAGGCCATTGGTAATAAATGGGGCCTACAGCCCCGCATTACACTGGCTATACACGTCGGTCATAAGACCGATCCTTACTTATGGAGTAGCGGTATGGTGGACGGCGCTAGATACAGCGACAAATCGCGATAAACTCAGCAAAGTCCAACGAACAGCCTGCCTGTGTATGGGAGGAGCACTTCGCTCCACCCCCTCCGCTTCACTAGATGTTCTGTTCCATCTAATACCGCTGGACTTTTTCAGCAAGCAAACGGCCGCTAACACTGCCATACGGCTTCAAGCCTCCTCTCTGTGGATCAATAATGGAATTGGCCACACCACTATTTTGAACTCGTTCAGAACTATAAGTAGTAATATTGACTACACCATATCCCATCCTCAGTTTAATAACTATAGCTTCAAGGTGACTATACCTCCCAGATCTTCTTGGGAGAATACATCATTTTTGAACGATGGTCCTATAAACTTTTATACAGACGGATCAAAAACGGAGGATGGGGTTGGTGGTGGCGTATACTCAGATAGACTTAACTTAAGTCTCTCCTTTCGTCTACCCGATCATTGTAGCGTGTTCCAAGCTGAAATCCTGGCTATAAAAGAAGTCCTATCCTGGCTTAGAGAAAACGTTATATCAACTAATGATATACGCATCTTCTCGGATAGCCAAGCTGCGTTAAAATCCTTAGACTCTGTCTCTACAAATTCACTAACAGCCCTAAATTGTCGATCATCTCTTACGGAGATGGCTACACAGTTCAAAATTCACCTTTTCTGGGTGCCGGGCCATAGAGACATTCCAGGAAATTGCAAAGCTGACGAACTTGCAAAAAGCGGAACAACTTTACCTCTGCTGGCTCATAATGCTAGCGTAGGTATCCCCTTAGCTACATGTAAACTCATGCTAAAGCAAGATACCATAGAGAAAACAAACTTCAGGTGGAATAACACCACCACCTGTGTAGCGACTAAACGAATTTGGCCTAATCTTAGCACCAAGCGCTCAAAACAATTAATCTCTCTGAGTAGATTGCACATTAGCTACGTTATAGGTGTCCTGACTGGGCACTGCTTAATAGGAAGGCATGCTATTCGACTTGGAGCCCCTGCAAATGATTTTTGTAGGAGTTGCATGGACGAGGAAGAAGAGGAGACAATCTCTCATCTTCTGTGCACATGCCCTGCCTTATCACAAAGACGTAGAATCCACCTTGGAGACTACTACTTTAACGATACCAGCGATCTAAAAAATTCAGACATTAGTTGTCTCCTACGCTTCATTCGAAGCTCCAATTGGTTCAACGAGTTAAGCTGATTAACTGATCCATGTGGTATCACAACGGACCATACTTTGGTCTAAGTGTGTTGGTCGTCCCAAACCAACAGCCACTTTAACCTAACCTAACCTAACCTCATTTATACAAGCTGCAGAGTGTTCAATACGTCCCAATGGGCAGCTCAAGTAGAGTTGGGTGTCATCAGCATACATGCGTGTTGAACATTGTCTTACAATTGAAGGAAGTTCGTTAACATAAATTGAAAACAACAACGGGACAAGGATCGAACCTTGCGGAACACCCCTAACGACAGGTAGGAAGTGGGAAAGAGTTCTGTTAACCTCTACTGCTTGCACTCGATCAGTAAGGTATGAAAATAAGAGCCTGACTGCGGAGGAAGAAAAGTTAAAATGACGTAAGAGTTTTTCGCAAAGTACCATGTGATTTACCATGTCAAACGCTTTTGAGAAATCGAGGAGTATTAAAAATGTGACATTATCCTCGTCTATAGCTTTCCTAATATCTTCCGAGACACTTAACAAAGCTGTAATGCAGCTGTTTTTCTTTCGAAAGCCTGATTGCTTGGGGGTTAATAGACTGAACAGATTAAGAAACTCATTCATTTGTTTTTGTATAATTTTCTCAAAAACTTTTGATAAAAATGGCAATATTGAAATTGGCCTAAATTCGTCTCCTATTGAAGTTTTTGGAATGGGTAAAACTTTTGCCCTTTTCCATTGTGCTGGGAATTCATTTTTTATCAAAATGGAATTAAAAATATGGGTAATAACGGGCAAGAGCGTTGGTAAAATAATTTTCAAAAACGAAGGGTGCATATTATCAAGGCCTATAGCATTGGACTTAATAGAGAGGAGTGCTTCTACAACATCCTCCGCAGTTATTACAGAAAACATAAATGAATTTGAGTTTGAGGTATGCGATGAAAAAATCTCTTCAAAATATTGTAGGGGATCTAACGATTGGGGGTTAATAATTGGGTTAGAAACGAAAGATTTGTTGAGAGCGTTGATGTCTATGTCTTCAGCCAAACCACAAGATACTTTTCCAACACCGATATTCTTCAAATTGTTCCAAATTTGCTTACTTCCTAAAGACGCGTTGAAGCGAGTTGCATACAAAGCGGATTTTGCCTTACGAATTTTTTGAACAGTTTTGTTGCGCAAAGAGGTAAATTTTTGGTGAAGGCTGTCAAGACGAAAGAGTTTCCACCATCTATAGGCTAGGTCACGCTGTCTCATCAAAGAACGTATGTCATTTGTGAACCATGGTTTGTTGTGAGGAGTGCAGCTTTTGGTTTTTAAGGGTACATGGCTCTCAAATAATCTATTCACCCTGCTATTTAGAAAATCGACCTGCTCGCTGGGGGATCGGATTTCCAAGACATTATTCCAGTTTATGCTTCTAAGATCCGTTTCAAGTGAAGAATAGTTGATTTGTTTGAAATCACGGTATTCGATGGAACGAATATGAATCTCTACTTGAAAGTCGAAAGTTAAAAAAATTAAATCATGCTTTGAAAAAGCTGCCGCAGACAACTGATCGTAAAGAATCACTTTGCTTTGATCGGTCACAAGAAATAAATCCAACAAAGTGGGGTCAGAATTTGAAAAATGGGTGGCAGTACATGTGTTTACGGAGTAAATATTAAGAGAGAGAAATTCGTTCAGAAAGTTATTTTCATCAAAAAGGTTGCAATTGAAATCTCCACATAGAATAATATTAGGATATGAAACTGAAATTTGTTCTAAGGTAGAAATAAGTGGAGAGATACTAATGTTTCTGTTTGGTCTGTATATGGTACCTATAAGAAGCTTTCACTATCATTAGTTAACTCAACAAAAATATACTCAATTTCACTATCCTCTGCAGAAGAGACCTTAAATTTGCATTTTAACCCTGCCCTCACATACATAGCAACGCCCCCACCTCTGCAACGCACCCTATCTGAACGATACAACTTATAACCCGCAAGTGAGCATAACTGGTCGTTTAGCGAGACATTAAGCCAAGTTTCAGATACGCAAACCACGTCAACCCTTGAATCTTCAAATGTACAACGAAATTCGTCGATTTTACACATTAAACTTTGTGCATTAATATGGCACACTCGAAGGCCAGTTTGATGACAACTCAATACCTTAACCATGGTGCGCAAATTATAATTAGCCATTGATTATTAAGAATAATCTAGAATGTAACGTGAAATATTATTTCGAGTATATTTTTTAACATAAATTTGTTTTTCTTCACGGTCATAAATTAACACACTATTTTTACGAAACCCGGTAATAAATTCAATTTTATTTTCCATGCTTTTCAATGCTTTTCATTTTTTATTTTAATTTTATTCACACTACGCACTGTTTTCTTAAATTGCTTAAGACCGATGTTCGACTGTACTCATCAAAATCGAACAAGTTTCAAGAATCTGATAAAAACTCTTGATCTGAATTTGACTGAGGAATCAGAGAGACTTTATCTACGCATTATACATGTTTGTATTGGTAGCAAAGCCGTAAAAATTCTCAAAATCGATCCATACTACTTTTAATAAAATTAATGTAAAAACACACTAACTAACTGATCTCCGTATGATGCTTTACTAAATCCATAATAACTCCAAAAAGTGTTTTGTCGGACTCCGAAATTTCAATATTTTATTTAATTGATTGTTTTTCTAAGTGCGTTCAGAGTTATCCCGAAGATGAAGAAATGGAGTAGAGGATGCCTAGGTTTTCATTTTGCGAATTATGGGGAAAAGTCAGTTTTTAAAACATGGTTGAAATTAAAAAAAATTGGTTTATAATTTGATGACTCTTCTACATAGCTCTACACAGCTAAGCTGCCGCTGAAAGAAATTTTTTACAATTAAGTTTGAAAATTAAGGAATTGACTTAATTTTCATAATGTGCTGGCTAAAGAGCTTCAAAATAACAAAATAGCCATAGTGTCTGGAGAGCGATAGATTTTCTTAAACTGTGATCTCATGTTAAAACGCTTGATTAACTTCCCATAGAAAGTTATTATAATCGGTCCGATTTTTCGAATTAAAAATTTTGACATTTCTCGACGTTTCAAGGTCCCTGGAGTCGAAATACATTTTTTTAGGGAGATGTCTGTGCGTGCGTGTGTACGTACGCTCGTACGTCCGTACGTTCGCGACGTTTTTTCATCGTCCATAGCTCAATAACCAAAAGAGATATCGACTTCAAATAAATTTTGTTATACAGATAATAAGAAAGATGCAGAAAGGATTCTCAAAAAAATTGCGTGGGTAGTTCTTTTTGCCATAGCAATTTAAAAAAAAGGTGAAAATTTTGGTTAAACCAAAATATCTTACGAACCAATAACGCTAGAGACTTGAATTAAATTTTATATTATATATTACAACGTTATACTAAACAAATATATTTTTGGGAAAAAATCCAATTAACGGTTTTTTATATACATATTTATAAAAAAAAAAACTGAAAAAAAAATATTTGTCACCTCAAACATTTTACGAACAAAAAATGATTTTATCTCCAAAACAATTTTGTGCAACGAAGAATAATGTTTTTAACATCTGGTAAAATTTTGAGAAAAATCGAATTGACAGTTTTTTTTTTATAAAATATAAAAACCTAAAAAAAACATTACTCAAAGTTGGTAAAAATTGATTTTCGACTCAAATAACTTTTCAAAACTTTGAGACATTGACTTTAATCTAATTTTATTTTTAAACAAATATTGTTTTCAACATTTAGTAAAATATTGAAAAAATAGAATGGATACATTTTTAACAAAAAAAAAAAAACGAAAGCCTACAAACTTTTAAGCAAGACAAATAGACAGACGGGATGGGAAGTTATCAGTGTGGGTTGCATCCCAGCTGGTTTTTTTTGTGCTTCGTTACCTTTATTTGGGTTAATCTAATATAATTAAGTTTTTAAGGGATTTTGTGATCTGCATAAAATGGTAAATATGTTAAAAAAAAATGTGATGAATTCATTGTTCTGTGTTTACAAAAATTTCGCATTTGAATTATGTTGGTCATTTTTACCTAAAAGTGATAATTTTTATTTGGACACATACTTTTTTCAAGTGGCAACCTTGGCCTAGTTACTTTATTCAAAAGTAAATTGAGTGAATAGCTGTCATAATAATTTCTTTTGGGGCTAAGATACACTTCACGATCTTAAGGTTTGATATAATTATTAACGCGTTGAAGAAGTGGGGAACCCATGACACGATCAGATAAGGTGGAATTTTTGGTAACAAATAAGCTTTCTCAATAAAGCTAATTAAAGGAAATCCTTTGAAAACAAGAAGCGTAGTGACCGAGGAAGAGGACATTGATGCCTTAAGGATATTCCAGTATTTTTTGCCGTAACTTTTGGTCATACTTTGGCCCTTCGAAGATGTTCGTTGCAGGCCTTCCTGGCTTTATTTATTTATTTATTTAATCTACGAGCTAAAGGCTCAACAGATGAAAAAGAATAAATACATAGGTATATACAAAAAAAAAATAATAATAATAATAATAATTTACAATTCATGATTAATTTCTTAAAAATAGATAATACAAATCATTTTTGAATTTGTTTCTAGGCCATGCTATGTCAATATGACTAATTACTTCGTTGAACTCCCTAATTGACCTTGAAACTGGTTCATTCATTCCATAATTTGTCCTATGTTTAGGTTGAAAAAGAAGGTATCTTTCTCTCAATGGTCTAATCGGGGCAGAAATACAAATTAACGATAGAAGGTTAGGACACTTTATATGGTAACATAAAATATCTCGCACAAATATTATATCATGAATAGTTCTTCGAGATTTGAGAGATTTCAGACCTAGAAGATTACGTCGAGCTTGAGAATCTGGACAAAAATTCCAGCGCATTTTACAAAACACATATTTTGTGAAACGATTCTGAACTTTCTCAATTCTATGCGAAAATGTTTGTTGGAAAGGATTCCATATGACATCAGCATACTCAAGTAATGATCTAACTAATGAGTTATATAGAGAAATAAGCGTATAGGGATCCGAAAAGTCAGTTGAATTTCTTTTAATGAAACCAATCATAGAGTTGGCTTTAGCAACAATAGCATCAATGTGCGGAACAAATGTAAATTTGGAATCAAAGGAGACACCCAAATCCTTTACAGTAGCAGTTCTCTGAAGAGGGATACGATCAAGAGAATACACTAACTCATAAGTTGAGAGTTTCCTAGAGACAGAGATAGCGAAGCATTTCTTGACATTAAGTTTAAGACAGTTAACCAAACACCAGCTTGATAAATGATCGAGGTCTATTTGGAGATTAAAGCAATCATAAATGGAATTCACTTTTAAAAATAATTTTAGATCATCAGCATATATGAGACATTGGCTGAACTTTATGTTTTTGCAAATATTATCGATAAAGATTATAAATAAAAGTGGGCCAAGATGACTACCCTGGGGAACTCCTGAGATACATTTAATAGATCTCGAGGTTTGATTATCAAGTTTTACTTTTTGTACTCTATCAGTTAAAAAAGATGAGATCCACTGAAGGAGATTAGAGTGAATCCCAAAGTTATGAAGCTTACGAAGCAATATGTTGTGGCATACAGAATCGAATGCCTTACTAAAATCCGTGTAGATAGCGTCTACTTGACTTTGACTTTCTATACAATTAATAACGAAATTAATTAAAATTAAAAAGAAAAACATGCGAGATTAGTGACAGTTGATCTACCCGATATAAACCCATGCTGGGCATCACTTACATGTTCTTTTACGACAAAATCCAGTTTGGTCTTTACTAAACTTTCGAGCAATTTAGGAATTGTGGACAGCTTACAAATGCCTCTGTAATTTTCAACATTATTTTTCGAACCAGACTTATAAATTGGGATCAGAAAAGAAGATTTCCATTCGTCCAAAAATATTCCGGACGATAAAGATAAGTTGAATATAATTTGCAATGGAAAGCATACAGAATTAGAGCATTTTTTTAAGAAAAGAGCAGGAATGCCATCCACACCAGGAATGTGATTGGGTTTAAGATTTTGAAGACCATTTAATACATCAGACAATTCTAAGTGCATTGAGCCAATATCAACTTAAGGGGTAATATTTGTAACCTTTTCTTTCTTTAACCTTTTCTTTTTTTTTTCAGTTAGGTTAGCTCTAAGACACCGGAAGCTCACCTCTTTCATCTTGATTACCTCTTTGCAGCTCATATCAAAGCATGACTTTTAGGGTAGACCCTTTTTATTTCCAATTTAAAGGCAGCCATCTTCTTTTTCATTCAAAATTTTGAAATACTTTTTCATATTTTTTCGATTGATCTTTTTGAACAAATTCCATTTAGAAAATTGGACCTTTTAATGAACTAGAATTATACATATTTTTTCTCGATTAAAAATAGGTTGAGTACGAAAAAGGGTCCTTAAGATATATCATAATTTCTTAACTTATATACCTCTTACCGTTTGTGTCAAAACACCTAAAACATTCATAAACATAAAAAAAAATACAAAAAAAACAAAAATACTCGTAGTATCATAAATTAAAAAATAAAACCCAAACTAAAAGTAAGATCTGCATTCCTTTAGGACTTTAGGTATTTATATGTATAGATGAAAATAGATACTCACCTAATTGCTCGCTTTCCTATAATATTTTCTCTTTTGAAACTTCAATTAATTTAAATGATTCAAAAACAAATCTATATTAAACAAAAAGTATACCTATCTAGGAACACCAACACCAACAAATACTCAGGAAAAACAGGACGTCTGATGATGAAAACAACAAATCTAAAAAAAAAAAAAAAACAGAACTTATGGTGGTCCCTTAATGACCTGGCTTTAAGCTTTAACAACAACAAAAAAATTGATATTAAAATTTAAATAAAAAGAAATTAAAAAAAAAAACAACAACAAAAACAAAATAACAAACTCAAAGAGGATGATGACTAAAATGGAAGTGCATTCACATCCCTCAAAGGAAGAGAAAATAGAAAAACTATATTTGTGAAAAATAAAACAACAAAAAAGGATGAAAACAGTCTAAAGGAGTGAAAACTATGACGATGGCCTCTTTGCCAAGAGAATGCAGTTAGGCAGAAGCATCAGAAGGGCAACAGGAAGAGGCTGAAAACGGGGAAACGGGAACGGGAACGGGAACGAGAGCGGGAGCTGAAGCTATGGAATAAAACTCATCAACGTCGCCGAAGTCCATCACATCCCTTTGAATTTTTCACTGCATTCGGTCGGTGCCTTGATTAATTTTTCATCAAGCAAAACAAGAATTTTGAGGCATGAAATTTATATGCATTGCGCAAACATCATGATGAAGGTGTACCTTATCCTACCATCCTACCTCTAACTCTAACTCCAACTAGCTATCTATCTTCAAAAGTACAGACCTACCTACCTACCTAAATGGTGGAGGTTTTGCCCTATGCATAGACATAGACTATATTTGTGCATTCCAACTCCAAAGCTACCTAACCTACCTTCTATATCTACCAAGATATAATTTTAAGATTGCAATCAAAATGGGAATACACTTTTGGCTTCAAAATTTCCACGAATAAACAACAAAAAGGTGTTTCAACATTTTTGAGGGAAAGTCTTGACACATAATTGCTTTTGCTTTGATGGTTGGACTTTTATGAAGTCGACCGGGCGGCTGCGGCGGCGGGGTGGTGCGGCGCGCGGTGGTGTAAGGCTTGACTCGAGCTCTAAGTAAACCTCGGACTAAAAAGCTTCAAATGGATTCAATTAGTGTCAGACAGAGTAAAGAGTTCGTAACTTTTAACAGAAAAGGATGCAGTGGAAAATATTAGAGCACCTATAGAGACAGATAATAAAGTTGTTAGTGGAAATACCTTATTAGCTTTTATGAGGATTTTTAGAAAAGTCTTCCAGCTTGGAAGGAAATTAAATTTATAAATCATCCAACATTTCAAAATTGAAAAGTTAACCAGTAAAAGAGTTATTTAAGGTATGCTATTGTCCGCAAGTAAGTTTCTAATATTTTCGTCAAGAGGGCCAAAATTATTTTAATTATAAATTCTATAATTTGAAAAATTTCGATGTTATTATAAATCTAATTTATTACCAATTTCTTGTAGAAGAATTGCTTTTCTAATAAAAAAATATTAAATTTATAAATATGTATTGCAAGGGGAAAACAATAGTGTCACACATTTTTTTTACATTCGCGTTGTACGGCTAAAGAAATAATCTCTTTACTTGACAAAATTATCCAAGCTGGCCTCGAGGGTATACTGATAATCATTACTACCCGTAGATGCGCCAAAATTACGATGGGAGGAATGCAACTGGGTATTTCTTAAGAGCATTATCTTTAAAAATAACGGTATGGACGGGTGTCACAGAAGACATTTGGCAGGTTCAGACCACATAAGGGAGTTGAAAGTAAGGCAGGCAGGCAAGTTTCTAGTATCTGATTGGCCGGCTGCCAAACCATTGCCTTCCAATTAAGGCAACTTTATTGGAAAGTAGATTGGAAAGTTAGTCAAGAAAAATCTCCCTAACTATCATGTCAAGTCAACTTATGTCAAAATGACAGCTAATCATAATTTTTTATTCAACTTAAAGCTGAACTTTATTACTCTTGGATTTATTTATTTTTTGCACTATTCCATTTAATGTTTTATGTAAAAGGGTTGCTTATCAAATTGGTAAAGGTTGGTGAAGTAAAGTTCCGAATTTGAAGTTTATGACACTTTACGTTCAAAGAAAGCAGTTGACTGCAATTATACGTGTTAACCGACGCACGACGCGACGTTAATGAGTCAACTCAGATTTATTGATAGCAAATCATTGAGTTTTTGGCGGAATAAATTCAACACGATTTATTGTTCTCCAATTAACGATTAATGCTTTAGAAAGCTAATCATGCATCGATGTTGAAAATCCACAATTTTAATTAAAAAGCTCGAAAGGTCATTTCTAGTCCACCGAAGGAGGAATTTGACAAAAATGAAGGCAGTGATGATTAATTCTATCAATTTTTTAGATTTAAATATTTGTTTTATCGCTCGATGTGATAAGAAGACTTCGGCCTTTGAGGCACTTCTTGAGCTGGTATTAATCAGCGTTTCTATGACCTTTGCAAAGAAGGGACGTATGTCAGTGTAATCAGAAGGTAGTTAGAAGAGGAGAAGGATTCGCCTTTTTTTGGGTATCTTATCTACACGGAACGAGACCTGAATCTTAGGATAGATAAAAAAAGCTTTTCTTCAGTTCAATAGCAGGGTTACCATCCGCGTCCGTTGATTTGTGTACGTTGAGATCTTTTAGGAACGGTTGCAAAAAAAAATTGGACACATCAAATAATTTATGGTCTCAAGAATAGGTGGTTTTATTAGAGTTTCTGCCTGCTTTGAATTTGTCTTTTAAAAAGGAGTTTTGAATCCTTTTGTTTGGCCAAACCGAAGAAGCAGCAGTTCACTGTCAAATTTCCACTAAGATGTCGTTCGTGCTGTCTGTTCCAAAGTGGTTTAACTCCTTGACTTTAACTATCCCTCATTTTTACAAGCGATGATGTCAATATCATTCGCATAAGCAAGCAGCTGGGAAGACCTTTTAAAAATAATGCTTCACAGGTTAACACCACTCTTGAGTTTCATTTGCTCAAGGACAAGGTTGAAGAAATCCCATGATCTCATTTCTTGAAACTTTTATATGTGTGGAATAGCCCGGATAAGCTGTTGGTGAAAAAAAAGAAGAGAAGAAAGAAAAAAAAAAAGAAACAAATCAGTGCTCAGTGTGTAAAGACGTGCGCGGATAAAATCGTTGTTGTGTATTTAAATTAAAAAACAACCCCTAAATTTTGAAAAAGCAATAGTGTTACTCTCATGGGTCAACGAGAGAACCTTAAAGCAGCCAAGGAGCAACTTCTCAGCACCATCGAGAGGGAAGTTGCAGTGCTCAGGAATAAATATGGGCCCGAGGCGTCGACTGACTTCGCGTCCAGGCTCGAATACGAAGTGGATATCTTACTCCAACGATTTGCGCCGGTTGAAGAATTTTCAACGGCTGACGATGTAATGGAGCAAACTAAAGAAGCTTCTCCCGAGGACACCGAGGCATTCATGGTTAATGCTGCCCAAAAGAGGAAAAAGCGTTCGGTGGAGGAATCAACTGTCTTCCAACAAGAAACGCCCAAGACTCACCAACATCAACAACAACCATCCAACCCTCCCAAGAGGAAACTGCCGACTAAGGCAAAGGAACCCAACGTGGAACCACCAAAACCAGCATCCAGCTCCGCCCCAGCCAACGACGACGCAGAATTCACTACCGTCACAGGACGCAAGCAGCCTGCCCTTAGGTGCTACAACTTTAATGTCGCCTCCATGTTTAGGGACTTCAAACTAAACGGAGTCCTGGTGAAATATGGAGTTGTTAACATCAACAAGACTGAATCCATCATATCAACCAAAACTAAAACCGACTATGACATCGTAAGGAACTACCTACGGGAAAAAAAGTGCAGAACTATACCTACACCGCCAAGGAGGACAGGAAAAACATCCTGCTTGTGAAAAAGCTCCACAACTCCCACCAGCCAGATGAAATCGTAACGGAACTTAACGCCCAAGGGTTCAGGGCCACGAAGGCTTCACTGTTCCGGTCAAGCAAAAACAAAGAGGCAAAGTTCAATGCGTTTGTCATTGAATTTGACAAAGAGACTGACCTCGTTGCCGTCACCCGCAGCAAGACTCTTTTTAATGAGTCTGTTAAGTGGGAGAAACTACGACCCACAGCCCTAACTCAATGCCGAAAATGCCAGTCATTCGGGCATGTCAGAAATAACTGCGAGATGCTCCCCCGCTGTGTCAAATGCAGCGAAACCCATGAAGAAGGCCAATGTAAGAGAACAGATCCTACCATCGGAAAGCCGTACTGCGTGCTTTGCAAAGAAGAAGGACATCCAGCAAACTATGAGGGATGTCCAGTCCGCAAGCGTATCCTGGCCGCTAAAAGGGAGAAAGAGCGCAGCAGAATCGCCGCTAAACAACAGGCAGCCAACTTTGCTACAACATCGGTTATTAGACCTGGTAAGTCATTTTCCGATATTATTAAAAATAATACTTCAAAAACTAATACCACCATAAAGAAATCCCCCCCTAAATTCATTCCTACCCCTGTTGCTCATCCTGAGCCCCGTAAACCAACCAACTCGATTCAACCGAAAGGTTTAAAAACAACCCCGAGCTCTTTCCTCGAAGACGCTCAGAAATTCTTTGGGTGTGATTTTATCACACTACTCTCGAAAATCAATGATTTTCTGCCTCTGTACGAAGCAAGCCCCAACGAGACCAGCAAGAAACTCATGTTTCTTGATTTCTGTATTAAAACATGTTCAAAACCATAAAACAACTTAATGTTATTTCATATAACATTAGCTCTCTCATCTCACATCCTAAACGGATAGCCTTTGAGAAATTCCTTGAGCAAAACAAACCCGACGCCGTACTGCTGTCTGAGACTAGATTAGCCTCAAGGCATCGGCCATTATTCCAAAACTATTCTCTATTTCGAATGGACAAAGACACTTCGACTAAAACTGGCACTGCCATTTTAGTTAACTCTTCCTTTCACTGTCGCAAAGTCATCCTTCCCGGTTTAACCACCTTTGAAGTAACTTGTGTAGTCCTCACTTTGGACAACAATGAGAACATTCTCCTTGTGTCACTCTACAATAGATGTAACGCGTCCCAAACGGACATTAAGAATGACCTAAATCTTCTCAATGCATTCTGCCTAAACCATTCTAAATTTATAATCGGCGGCGATTTTAATGCCCGCCATCAACTATGGCTCGATTCTCTAAACAACAGCCAAGGAGCAGCTATTTCAGAGTGGCTCACCTCTAACTCCCACACTCACTCCTTTGAGATAATATCTCAACCAACTCCAACATTCCCTCGTACGCTTCGACTCTCGGTTTTTTCATTTGTTCACCCAACATCATTTGTAGGATTCCCTCATTTGAGAATTTCACTTGCACAGCTATTGAATCAGACTCCGACCATTTAGCTGTCAAGCTTGTTATCCGTCCTCTATCAGAAATTAATATCCTAGCTACCACAACTCCAGATTTTATTAATCTCAGCAGAATTAATTGGGATACTTTCCAAGGTTCCTTAACGGACAAACTGCAAAGCCAACCCATTAGTTCATGCTCCAATCTAGACAATCTTGAAATCGATTCTGGTATCAATTTCTTAGAAAATTGCATAATAGACACTCTTGCTGAACAAGCACAACCCCGAGTTTCCTACTCAAATTACAAAGAACTTCCCGAACACATATCTAATATGTACAAATATCGGCAAAAACTTAGAAAAATTCTTCAAAGGATATTTCGTCGTACTTTGAGTACACACGGAAATGAATACCAAAGTGTTCTTTCCCAATTAAAATGCCTAACCACCCTCATAAACCAAAACACAAATTCATTTATCGATTCTCAATTTAGGAAAAGACTCACTGGTCCTGATACATTTAAACAGATAAATAAAATAGTAGGAAAGAAATATCCTCTAAACGGTGAACTAGAACTTGATGGCACCTCCCTATCGTGTGACACTGAAAAAGTTTCTGCCTTTTCTGATAAATTTGAAAGAAATTTCACTCCTAACCTTCCCGTTCACCTGCCCGACTTCCTGGCTAACGTCAACAGTGAGGTTTCGAGATTAACTTCTCAGTCCCCAGAACCCCTCACAACGTTCTCTGAGGATAACTCGTCAGTCTTCACGACTAATGACGACTCCTTTACCAATCCACTTGATCTCTTCGAGACAATACAATGTGGAAGCGCCAAGAAATCGTCTGGACCTGATAAAATTTCCAATTTTGTCATAAAAAGACTTCCGTCCATTGCTATTATTTTTATTACAATAATTCTTAATAACTGCATCAACAACAGTTATTTCCCCGACAAATGGAAAATAGCAAAAATATTCCCAATCCCCAAAAAACCAGGAGCTAGAAGTGTGAACGACTTTCGCCCTATATCCTTGCTTCCTAATCTCAGCAAACTTCTCGAGCTGCTGATCCTCAAAAAACTTTGCTCACTAAGCCAGTCACTGGGTCTAGTGCAGCATAATCAGTTCGGCTTCAAAGCCAATCATTCCACGTTTAACGCATTGCTGAAGCTTCACGCTGACACAACTTTTGGTCTTAACAAAGACCTAACTACAATAGCCTGCTTTCTTGATATCAACAAAGCATTTGATTCCGTTTGGAAAGAAGGTCTGGTCTTCAAGTTGAAATCTTTTCAATTTCCTGTTCACCTTGTCCGTATAGTCCACAGTTTCCTTTCAAATCGTAAGTTTTACGTTTCAATAGGAAACACTGATTCGACTCTTAGGAATGTCCTAGCGGGGGTTGCTCAAGGATCGGTCCTTGGACCGGACTTGTTCAATCTCTACACCTTCGATCAGCCGATCAACATCCCACAAACAACGACACTTTTATTCGCTGACGACTCAGTGACGTACAGTACCTCCAGAAGCCCTCAATTAGCTCTCCGTAGAATCAAAGAGCACATTTTTAGACTCTGGGAGTATTATCTCCAATGGGGAATTAAGATCAACCCCTCCAAAACAGAACTAACGTGTCTCAGAACAGCCTCAAAGAATGGTTTAGCAACAAAATGTAACCTTTTATCCTTGACCCTCCCTGACAATACTATAGTTAGACCCAAACAAAGCGTGAAATATCTTGGAATCCATTTCTCCGAGAGATTTAAATTCAACCAACACGTTAAATACACCCTTCGAAAGGCAAACGGTGCCTTTTCACTCTTACGCCCCCTCTTACGCAAAAGAGGTGGTCTTCAAATCCGGACGAAGCTCTTGCTTTACAAGCAACTCATTCGTCCTATTCTAACCTATTGTTTCCCTATATGGTACACAATAAGTCCCACATACATGAAGAAGATTCAAATTTTTGAACGTAAGGTTCTCCGAGCTTGCACTTCTCTCTACAGAAAACCAAATTCCGTCCGCTTTTATAGCAATACGATTCTATACGAAGCTGCTGGCATCGTGCCAATCGATGCATACCTTTACCACCTTAGCACTAACATGCTAAGGAAAATCCCAACCCATCCCAACCCTCTTGTTAATTTAATTACAGGCAACTCAACACCAGACGACCGATATCTAGATGTGCTGTCCATAATGGATGCCCCGCTCGGAATATCGATAGATGAAAGCTTCGGCACCTTTTATGAAACCGCCAGCCCGCGGCACAACAGAGGCTGAAGCTACCAGAGAAGGCCGGAATCCCTCCCCAGATCCGTTCCCTAAATCCAACCCAATAAAAACCGACAAGGACGCATGGTACTGCTCACACCATCAGCTTAAATCATCACTAAAAACTTATAAACTTTTTATGTTAGCCTTAGGCAGAATATTTAAAAATATACTTTAAAATGTAACTAATTACCTAAGCAGAGCCCCTTCTGTGCTCGCAAACTTTTATAACTGTCATAGCTCGTTTCTCAAAAATTGTATAAAATAACCTTAATTATCTTTGAGCTTTTAATAAATAACGCATAGACGGCTGTTGGTGTTTTGCACATTGAGCCGCGTTTTTTTCTAATTCATAGGAAGAAGCTTTTTTTTTCGGTGATTCCGAGTTCCGACATCACAAATACAAGCTCTTGGCGACTTATGCCATCATATACGGCTTTGAAGACGATAGAAATGTGGGTCGACTTGAAAATCATTGGTCTTTTATATAATTTGACTCAATTTGAATATTTTATAAATCGTTGATCTGTTTGATCTGAAGCCATTCTGGTACGTACCGATTTTTTTTACGGTACTCCTCACTTGCTACTCTTGTTTTTCCTTGCAGCAGGGTTGGGTTCGAAATCCTGTATGGATCATAATACTGTATTTAAAATACTGTACCTCAAAATACTGTATTCCAAAATACTGTATGTACAAAATACTGTATGATCAAAATACTGTAGCTCAAAATTCTGTATCTTAAAATTCTGTATACCAAAATTCTGTATTTCAAAATGCTGTAAATAGGCTGACAAATACAAATCGTTTTGATAATGTAAAAAAGTGCGCACTTTTTTACATTATCAAAACGATTTGTATTTGTCAGCCTATTTACAGCATGTTGAAATACAGAATTTTAAAAACAGATTACTTTTATAAGAAATACATCATAATATTTTTCATTGGCATAATGTTCTAATATACTTCCCTTGAACAATAACATATGATAATTCATAAGTCTTTGAATTAATAAAAAAAAAAAAAAAAAAAAAAAAAAATAAATGGTATCTTCATCTTATTTTCTCTTCTCATTTTCTTCTCATTGATTGTTATTTCTCTCACAGTTGTATATGAATGGTAACAACAATTCAATCAATCAACAATTCCATAAACAATTACACCGAACTTATTGATCTGTCAAAACTTCCACGTGTTCGTTCATTTCGTTGATATTTAAAAGCTAATGCAAATTTAAGAATTAAGTGAAATTTGGAGTTGCAATAAATGATATAATGTACATAATATGTACATATGTAAATCGCGTTCTGCTTTTGTTGTTCTCTATAATGGAAGCTTAAGAGCGGAATTTTGCAAAAATACAGTACTTTTAGATAATGTTTTGCTCATACAGCATTTTGAGAAGAAGAATTTTGAGATACAGTATTATCAGATACAGTATTTTGACAACACAGCATTTTGAGATACAGTATATTAACCATACAGTATTATGAATATACAGTATCATACAGTATGATACAGAATTTCAACCATACAGTATTTTAAAATACAGCATTTCGAGCCGCTCCCCTTGCAGCATTTGCATTTATGCCTTTTCCGTCTCCTGCTTCAGTAGCGTGCTTTCATTATTATACTTTGGTAGTCTCAGCTACTTCCTTAATAATAGATAATGGAGTACGGCTAAAAGTTTTTCAGTCAATTGTTCAGTGTAGCCTCTAGCATTCTGTGGTGTGGTAAGGTAAGCTGCTTGTCTTGCGAGAGTAAGCACGTATTCGATTTGGTTAGCAGTGCGGCCATCTGGAGATCGCGAGGGTGCTGTATGTATCCTTCGTTTGGGAAACCTAATTCGACAAAGATATTTTCCTTCCAGACTTTAGCAATGAAGTCAACGAGCCCGACTTTGACATCGCAACACGGACAGTTTTCGTTACCTCCGTCCTTGAAGTCGCAAAACTAATTCTTGTAAGACTCCTTATCTTCATTGTTAGCGAGGCGATCGCTAATCGGCTTACAATTGATGGCCTTCGATCTGAGCCGACTTCCCACAGTGAATTAGAATTAGTTTCATTTCGAAATCTATTTTTGTTAACGAGATTTTTAGTCGAAAACCAATTTTTACTAATTTTAGTAGCATTTTTTAAAAGTTTTTATTTCTTATATAAACAAATACAAATTGGAAGAATGAAATTAATTTGAAGTCAATTCTTCTATTAATCACGAGATATCGAGAACCAAACATAGATTTTTACCAATTTTGCGTACTATTTTTTGTAGATTTTATTTTTTTTATGTAAGTCTGTTGGATTTTTATAAATAAAATTACCGAATGTCAAAAACAATATTTTCTGTAAAATAAAATAAGTTAGAAGAAAATATTTTTAATTTTTGAAAAGATATTTGAGTCGAAAATCAATTTTTACGAACTTTTAGTAATGCTTTTTTTAGGTTTTAATTTGTTGTAAAAAAAACTGTAAATTATATTTTTCTCAAATTGTTACTAAATGTTAACACTAACTTACTTAAGGTGGCGCTACAGTCCGGGGCGGACCTGGGCCTCAACCAACATGCGTCTCCAGCCAGCTCGGTCCCTAGCTAGCTGTCTCCAGTTTCGCACGCCAAGTTGGTTGAAGTGTTCATTGGGATCGGGATTGGATTCGAAGACCTTCCGGTCTGGAGCGTTGATGTCCCTTCGCTCTACATGACCTAGCCATCTAAGTCGTTGGACCTTAATTCTGTTAACTAGGTCAATGTCGCTGTACAGTCCGTACAGTTCGTCGTTATATCTTCTCCTCCATTCTCCATCTATGCGTACGGGGCCAAAAATCATCCGAAGAATTTTTCTCTCGAAGCATCCTAAGACGTTCTCATCTTTCTTTGACAGGGTCCAGGCCTCAGTGCCATAAATGAGAACCGGAATGATGAGTGTCTTATAGATGTTGATTTGATTTCAGCACTGGTGTCGTTGTCGGTGTTTATAGCGGTGTCTAGGTAGACAAAGTTATAGCTGTCCATGGTGACGTTTTGTCCAAGACGTCGTTGTTCAATGTCCTTTCTTGATGGCAGCATATACTTGGTCTCCCACTCATTGACCACTAAAGCCACCTTTTCCGCTTCCGTCGCAATGCTCAAAAACGCTCCACTGACATCACGCTTTGATCTTCCAATTATGTCAATATCATCTGTGTATCCGAGTAATTGGATGGACCTTTGGAAGAATGTGCCTCTAGTGTTGACGGTTGAGTTTTGCACAATTCTTTCCAGAACGATGTTGAAGAAGTCGCATGACAGTGCATCGCCTTGTCTAAAACCTTTTTTGACATCGAATGCATCGGTGAGATCTTTTCCGACCTTGATGGAGCAGCGTGCATTCTCCATCGTCATTCTGCACAAACGGATAAGTTTGACAGGGATGCCAAACCTAGACCTTGCTCTGTAGAGCTCTTCCCTATAGATGCTGTCATACGCGGCTTTAAAATCGATAAAGAGATGGTGGGTATCGATTTGAATTTCCTGGGTTTTTTCCAAGATCTGCCGTAGTGTGAATATTTGGTCGATAGTGGACTTTCCTGGTCTGAAGCCACATTGATAAGGACCTATCAGGCAGAGAGGATCTTATATTCAATGTTAAGGAGACTGATGTCTCTGTAGTTGGCGCAATTTAGAGGGTCTCCTTTCTTATGTATCGGACACACTATGCTGAAATTCCACTCATCGGGCATGCTTTCTTCCGACCATATTTTGCAGATAAGTTGGTGCATGCTCCCTACCAAGTCATCGCCTGCTGCTTTAAATAGTTCGGTAGCGATGCCGTCAGCTCCAGCAGCTTTGTTTGACTTCAGTTTAGATATATCGGGTGATTTTTTAAGAGCTTGAGAACTTTAAAAAAAAAAAAACACATAAAATTTGCAAAATCTCATCGATTCTTTATTTGAAACGTTAGATTGGTCCATGACATTTACTTTTTGAAGATAATTTCATTTAAATGTTGACCGCGGCTGCGTCTTAGGTGGTCCATTCGGAAAGTCCAATTTTGGGTAACTTTTTCGAGCATTTCGGCCGGAATAGCCCGAATTTCTTCGGAAATGTTGTCTTCCAAAGCTGGAATAGTTGCTGGCTTATTTGTGTAGACTTTAGACTTGACGTAGCCCCACAAAAAATAGTCTAAAGGCGTCAAATCGCATGATCTTGGTGGCCAACTTACCGGTCCATTCCTTGAGATGAATTGTTCTCCGAAGTTTTCCCTCAAAATGGCCATAGAATCCCGAGCTGTGTGGCATGTAGCGCCATCTTGTTGAAACCACATGTCAACCAAGTTCAGTTCTTCCATTTTTGGCAACAAAAAGTTTGTTAGCATTGAACGATAGCGATCGCCATTCACCGTAACGTTGCGTCCAACAGCATCTTTGAAAAAATACGGTCCAATGATTCCACCAGCGTACAAACCACACCAAACAGTGCATTTTTCGGGATGCATGGGCAGTTCTTGAATGGCTTCTGGTTGCTCTTCACTCCAAATGCGGCAATTTTGCTTATTTACGTAGCCATTCAACCAGAAATGAGCCTCATCGCTGAACAAAATTTGTCGATAAAAAAGCGGATTTTCTGCCAACACACATTTCGAACCGAACACTGATTTTGGTAATAAAATTCAATGATTTGCAAGCGTTGCTCGTTAGTAAGTCTATTCTTGATGAAATGTCAAAGCATACTGAGCATCTTTCTCTTTGACACCATGTCTGAAATCCCGCGTGATCTGTCAAATACTAATGCATGAAAATCCTAACCTCAAACAAATCACCCGATACTTAGCTATCTTCACTTCGTCAAGGTCGGGTAGGCGGAATTGTTGATCTGCGCCGCATATGTAGGTTGAGTGGTTCTATCTCCCTTACAGCGGAATTCGGTTCGTTATCGCCGTTATATAATCAGGAGAATCGCTCTTTCCATATTCTCAACATAGACTGCGGTTCTACTACGATGTTACCCTGATCGTCTTTACAGGCTTCGCTTCGTAGTTGGTACCCTTGGGAGGTTTTTTTTACCTTTTGGTAACATTTACGAACCTCATTCCTGTTGTGACATCCCTCTATCTCCTGGATCGCGCGCTTCTCATGCTCTATTTTTTTCCATCTAAAAAGCCGGTGTTCCTCTCTCCTCTTCTGCTCGTAGAGCTCGCGAGCAGCTGTGGTCCTTCTGTGCAGCGCCGTTTTGTATGCCTGTTGTTTCGCTGCGTGCGCTTGCCGGCAAACCAGGGGTTTCGCTGTTGTGGACGTGTGAAACCTAGCACTTCAGAGACGGCATCTCTGATGGCTGCAAAGCAATGTTGCCACTGGGTTTTCAATGCTTAATGCAGGCAGCATAGGACTTCTTAAGAGTTTACTAGAGACTCGATCGGAAAAGGACATGGCAGTCTCTTGCGATTGTAGCCGTAAAACGTCGAAACTTCTCACAGTACTTCCTTGTTTTGGCTTGGATCGGGATATCCGTAACCGTATCTTGGATACAACGAGGTAGTGGTCCGAGTCAATGTTGGGTCCTCGAAATGTTCGGACATCCTGTATACTGGAGAAGTCTCGTGCGTCGATCGCAATGTAGTCAATCTGGTTGACAGTTAATTGATCAGGAGATTTACATGTCCCTTTGTGGATATCAAGATGTGTGAACTGCGTACTATCTACCTAGATTTAGAATTTATCTCACAACTCATGTTTCAGCTCAAATGAAAAGGGCTACCTACTAGAACGTCTCGCTCCGCGTGGGTTGTCAACAGTAAATCCATCCGTATCAGAGGCTTGTTTGTGCTTCGCAACTAAAGTATTTTTACGTGGTCAGGAAGTCACCCCGACGGCATGCACAACCCCCAACCTGGAGGGTCAGATCCTTAGTGTAAATCCAAGGACGGGAAGCCGGATAAACCGCTTCGTATAGGCCTGGGCTCCGAATATGTCGTAGAAGCCCTATAAGGTGCTGACTGCCACCGTTGATTCCATCTCGAACATTCGTCGGCTGCCGTCTGGATAAGGAGAGGTGCCTTAGTGGAAATAGCTCTCCCCCCTCTCTCTTTTGCTGCCCTTAACAACTTTCCACTGGGGTTAGAACCCAATCTCCAGTTGAGGTACTAGGCACCCGATATTCAACACGGGGAGGTGAGAGTAGGAGTTGATAGACGGAGGTGGGTTTTGAGAAAAACCTGTGGATGCTTGTGTCCTCTTGAATGCATATGTCTACCATTTGAACATCAGACAGAAGATATTTTATAAAAATAAGAAAGAGTGTCGGAGACAAAACGGAGCCCTGAGGCACACCAGAGAGTTTATTTTGTGGATATCAGATTTGAACCCGTGCAATACTACTTGACGATACAATACTAACGGCCCGAAAGGTTAGATATTACTAATACAACAAAGAAGAGATTCGTCGAAACCAAATGTGTGCATTTTTGATAAAATGGATTGATGCAAGACTTTATCAAATGCCTTTGAAATATTAAGTGCAATAATCGTATTTTCTTCAAAACAATGTAAGAATGTGTTCCATTATTCAGTGGATCTATTGTTGTTAAGATGTTTTCGTTTTTCAAAATATTTCATAAGCTGAAAATTGATCAACGTTATATCGTAGAACAAAATTGTTCTTAAGGTAATATCACTTTAATTCGTAAAATATTCGAGACACTTCATCTAATTTCATGTAGTTGTGTAAATAATCTTGAAGGTAATTCTAAAAATGATTATAACAGGTTTGCAATGTACATATTAAATCTCTAAAATAAATAAAAACAATACAATTGAAGCTTAAGTTAAGTAAAGAATGCTGAGAGTGTTATATTTTCAGGAATAAGTCTTGTCAATACTTTCACCATATTTACTATAAATAATAATTGGATATTTAGATTTTCAAGAGTTCTGTATCAAATGCCATAAGCTTTAGTTATAAAGTTGGATTTTAGAAAGAGATACAAAATATTTTTAGCGAGAGAATATCTTTTCGAACTTTAATTCGATCAAAGCAGAAGAGAAGAAAATTATAAGACAGTCTAAAAGAACCTTGTAGTACCCGTGGCGTCATAGCTAGTGCCGTTAATTTCTATTTGAGCTACGATAAACAATTGTCATCATCAGCTCCAACAGCCCTAAAATCATTGAAAAAAAGTTTTTGACGTGACAACGTCTTAAATTAGGTTGCGGCTGGGAGTCACTTATGAAAAAGTGTAACGCCCGGTAACGTAACGATGAGTCACCGAACGAGAGAGAGGCCCGCCGAATGCCTTGCGTCTCTCTCCCACTCAACTATGATCGGTCTGCCGCGCGCGCAGCACTAGAGAATTAGGCGCATTGAATCGGCGCATGCTTGTGTCTCTGTCTTTGTCTTTCTCGAACGTTCTTGGCGTTGGAAAAACAAGAAAGCGTCATAATACAAGTTCACACGTGTGGTTAAAGTATCGTCAGCTGTGTCTGTAGTGAAAATGTGGAGTGCTTAGATTCGTCATTTACAACAACTACAACAATAAAGGTAAATAATTGTACACTGATATTTTATTATCGTAAACTATGATTGATTGATTAATTGTTAGATTGACACAAAAGTTGAGAAACTGAGTTTATAGGTTATGTCATACTATTGATAAATGTTGATAGTGTTAAGTAAATTATTAGTTTAAAAAATTTGTGCAATTCTTATTTTCATTCAATTCCTTGTTCCTATTGTGCAATTTAATTATATTCATATCAATAAATATTCTACCGAGAAAAAGACGTTGTCACGTAAAATCTTCGCCCGTAAAACCGACTTTACAGGCAACCATTTGTTTTTTTCCCGTATTACTTTAGATCGCAAAAATCATTCGTAATTCCCTGACAGCAATTAAAATGTCAGAATTATAAACAAAATGCCAGAATTATAATGCCGGAATATTATATTTCTAATAAAGTAAATTTCATGTCAATTAAAAAAAAACCCTTTACAAGACGGACTTTTTTGAGATTGCTCATTTTGCCGTCTTGTACTTTGTTCAATCTATGTTTTAATAATACATATGTACATACATATGTTTAAAAAAAAAAATTTAATTCCTGCCTCAGACTTTAAGACTTGAAAAATAAACGCAATTTCCTTTTTGACATCCTTTTGATTACCGACAATAATATTCATTTTTACCTCGCAATAGTCAATAATCAAAATGGTTCAGTGCACATTTTGAATTTCCAAAAGTTCCTAGTCATGTCTACAATCTACAAAACTTTTACCTATCAAATGTTAAGAACTTATCTCACTTTTGAATCATTCAAGTCCATTAAACTTACTCTACTTCCTGATAAGTCATAAGTTTGAGTTCTTAAACTTATGGCCGCTAATTGAAACATCATTAAACTTCTATATAGAGAATTTTGAGATCAACATTTTTTACTACCGAAAAAGCCTTTGCAATTATCGTAATACATATTATCAGGTTATAGGTAAGATATTGCATCGAGACTGTTGCTCAATACACAATCCATAGCTGGTAGCTGCTAAGCAACACTCTCGCTCTTAAACTCACTATAGTCAAGCCATCCCTCTAACCATAAAATTTAACGATGTTAACAAAAAGCACTCACCGACCGCATCATACCGCCGCCGCCGCCGCGCCACGCGTCGCAAACGCTTCAACAAATTTCAATCATAAATATTTTGATTGCTTTTCTCTGGTGACTCGAGTTGAAAAGAAATCCCACAGCCTAAATAGGATAAGAGATTAAATCAAATTAGGCATTTATAAATTTCATTTAAAGCCGCGCCGCGTCCGCACCGCGCACCGCCATCACATCATACTCCACTCGAGCTCGACGAACTCCCTAATATAATATACCAGATAATTAATTAAATTTAGCAAATCTCAAGAAATCCTCAAAAGCCCCCTTAATATAGAAAAACCAAAAACAAATTGGTACGAGTATCTTAAACTTATTCCATACCTAATCCATGATTTCCTATTTCCAAAGGTATACATACCTAGTAGCTGATGGAACTCTCTGGTTCTGGTCCTGGTCATGGTGGAAGAAGAGCACCAGGAGCATAACCAGAACCAGACTAGCGCAGCGTTAGCATAGCATAAGCGTGTACATACACTTGTTGGTTTTAATGAAGAATAAAGGATCCCCTCTGTGCTCTGTAATGCTGCTGTCATCTATCTATTTTACAATATATTGTTGTGGGATTCACATCATCGAAATTTGTCAACCTTGACTAGATACTTATACTTGACTTTGGTAGTAAATGGTAATGGGTTGGTTTGGGTTAGGGTTTGAGCAAGTGACTATGAGTTATGATGCTGACAACATTTATAATATTACCTTTTGTATCATTAGGTTACTTTTTGTCAAAGCAAAATAAAATATGGAGCTATGAAGATTGATGAATTTATCTCTACCTACACCTCCTATATTTGTATTCATTTTCTCTATAGACAAACAACAACACTTTGAATTGGAAGGGTGAGAAGGGGGTAGAAAGGTTATGATGGAAGAAGAAAAGGACATTCATATAAGTTGACTTCGTCCACATTGTTGTCGATGTCTGAAAGTAAATATGATATAATTTTGGTTAATAGAATAGAAAAATGGTCATAATGAGGTTAGTTTCATCTTTCATGGCTTTGGATTAGAAATACAAGAACCAAGGCTAATTTCTCCTAAGTATTTACATACATATATATTCTCGGAGCGAACATGAAATGTAAGAACTTACTATAAACCAGGTTCTACTCAAAAACTTAAATCTTCTCGCGGTACTAGGCGAACATTACTGCAATCCAGAAGATACGATGGTTTGGATCAAGAATAACGAAAAGAAAAGATTCACTTATAAAATAAATTAGGTGGCGCAACAGTCCGTTGAGAACTAGGGCCGAATCCAAACGACTTATTTTAGAAAGCACTTTTCAGGACAAGAATTACTCTTGGAGAATTTGTCAATTCCTCGCAAGAGGCAGTACCCGTGAAAAAAAAAACTTTAGGCGGTACAACTAGGGAAGTCCCTCCTTTCAAAGGCTCAACACGCCTACAACAAAGGGAAATCAGTTGAAAAGGCTCTACGTACAATCGAATATTCCCTCCATCATAAAGAGTACACCTTAGTTGCCTTCTTATATATATAAGGTGCATTTAACAATGTCGACACATCTGCAATTGCACGTGTATTGACATCTCTAAAGGTAGATAAGTCGATCAGCAAATTGATTAATCAGATGCTGATAAGCAGGATTATCAATTCAAAACTGGGCGATTTTACTGCACAAAGGGGTGTCACCAGAGGTACGCCACAAGGTGGTGTCCTATCCCCTCTCCTCTGGAATTTAGTAATAAATGAATTACTAATTAGTCTAGAAAGAGAGGGATACAGAGTGTTTGCCTATGCGGACGATGTTGCTATTCAGTATCGGGTAAACATCCCAATATAGTAAAAGAACTCTTACAAAACGCTTTAAATAAGCTCACCAGATGGGCAAATCGGTGTGGACTAGGCGTTTACCCACAAAAAACCGACCTTGTCCTCTTCACAAGGAAATACAAAGTCCCACACATTGACCCTCCCTTCATAAACGGTGTACCACTTTAATTCTCTGAACAAGCAAAATACTTGGGTCTCATTTAAGATAAGAAATTAAGCTGGAAACCTAATATTCAAGAGAGAATAAACAAGGCCACAGTAGCCCTGTTCTCCTGTAAAAAGGCCATTGGTAATAAATGGGGCCTACAGCCCCGCATTACACACTGGCTATACATCTCGGTCATAAGACCGATCCTTACTTATGGAGTAGTGGTATGGTGGACGGCGCTAGATACAGCGACAAATCGCGATAAACTCAGCAAAGTCCAACGAACAGCCTGCCTGTGTATGGGAGGAGCACTTCGCTCCACCCCCTCCGCTTCACTAGATGTTCTGTTCCATCTAATACCGCTGGACATTTTCAGCAATCAAACGGCCGCTAATACTGCCATACGGCTTCAGGCCTCCTCTCTGTAGATCAATAATGGAATTGGCCACACCACTATTTTGAACTCGTTCAGAACTATAAACAGTAATATTGACTACACCATACCCCATCCTCAGTTTAATAACTATAGCTTCAAAGTGACTATACCTCCCAGGTCCTCTTGGGAGAATACATAATTTTTGAACGATGATCCTATAAACTTTTATACAGACGGATCAAAAACGGAGGGTGGGGTTGGTGGAGGCGTATACTCAGATAGACTAAACTTAAGTCTCTCCTTTCGTCTACCCGATCATTGTAGCGTGTTCCAACCTGAAATCCTGGCTATAAAAGAAGTCCTATCCTGAGAAAACTTTATATCAACTAATGATATATGCATCTTCTCGGATAGCCAAGCTGCGTTAAAGTCCCTAGACTCTGTCTCCACAAATTCATTAACAGCCCTAAATAGTCGATCATCTCTTACGGATATGGCTACACAGTTCAACATTCACCTTTCTTGGGTGCCGGGCCATAGAGACATTCCAGGAAATTGCAAAGCTGACGAACTTGCAAAAATCGGAACAACTTTACCTCTGCTGGCTCACAATGCTAGCATAGGCATCCCCTTAGCTACATGTAAGCTCATGCTAAAGCAAGGTACCACAGAGAAAACAAACTTCAGGTGGAATAACACCACCACCTGTTTAGCGGAAAATTAATTTGGCCTAATTTTAGCGACAGGTGCTTAAAACAATTAATCTCTCTGAGTAGATTCCACATTAGCTACGTTATAGGTGTCCTGACTGGGCACTGCTTAATAGGAAGGCATGCTATTCGATTTGGAGCCCCTGCAAATGATTTTTGTAGGAGTTGCATGAACGAAGAAGAAGAAGAGAAGGTCTTTCATCTTCTGTGCACATGCCCTGCCTTATCACAAAGACTTAGAATATACTTCAACGATACCAGCGATCTAAAAAAATTCTGACATTATTTGTCTCCTACGCTTCATTCGAAGCTCCAATTGGTTCAACGAGTTAAGCTGATCAATTGATCCATGTGGTATCACAACGGACCATATTTTGGTCTAAGTGTGTTGGACTTCCCAACCAACAGCCACTTAACCTAACCTAACAACTAGGGAACGAACTCAAGACCTCTGACATGACGCACTAACGCGTACTGTCATAAGGATTACTGGTACACCGAATTTGAAATGAGTTAAGAAGAGCATGAAGTGTTCTGTTCTAAATACTAATACTCGAGGAATTGACAAATCCTCCAAGTACAATTCTTCGTGTCACAAAATTTGGCGCGGCGGCGTTAGAAAAGGTTAAAATGTAATTATTCCTCGAATCCCAAAAATTCAAAAGGAAACAATTGAATTTTAAAGTAAGTTTCGATATGACAATCAATAAGGTGTGAGGGCAAACACTGAAAGTAGCGGGAGTGAACCTTGAAAATTCGTGATTCATCATTTTAACAATAGACAGCGCTACTTTTAGTTCTTCTTTGTTTCTTTTGATAGTGATGGAAAGCTTACCAACTAACTTATATACGATATTTTGGTTTTCTGTTATACCACCCGGGCAGAGTTGTGGATAATAGCTAGTATTATAATTCTAAGGCCTCGGCCACGCAGTAAGTGGCTGAGCGGCTAAGCGGCTAGCGGCTGAGTGGCAGCTCTAAGCGACGTATGGCCAGGCACTGAGCGACTGCTTTTGAGCGATTAGTAGTTAAAATGCCGTTCTGGTCGAGATTGCACACACGAAATTAACAACTCAATGTTTACTTTGGCCATCTTTACTTCTTGCCGCTCAGAACATTACTAAAAATTAAAACAGGTTTGGTTGCTGAGCGGCGCCGCTTAGACGCTCAGAATTTTGTTTCGCCGCTCACCCATAGCGTGGCCGCTTCTATGTGATTTCATATGTTTTAATTTTTTTTCCGCTCAGCCGCTTACTGCGTGGCCGCGGCCTAAGCCGATTGGCGATGGCCTTGTTGTGATCCGTTGAGGAGTCCTCATGGACGGAGTTAACGAAGCCTGCCTGGAGTGCGATATCAAAGTCGTGCTTGTTGACTTCATTTCTAAAGACAGGAAGGAAAATATATTTGTCGAATTAGATTTACCAGACAAAAAATACACACAGCAATCACGTGCCATCCATCTAACAAATTAAAAACGTAGACTCTGACCACTTTCCTTTTGTGACAAAGTTCCATGCAAGACTGTCCAACGATCCAACAAGCAAATATCGCTCAAAGGAAGAAAATTTAACGCACCAGAGAATGCCAGAGACTACACTGAGCAATTGACTCGAAAACTCTTAACCGTACTGCTATCTAAAATTAAGGAATTATCTGCGACTACCAAAAGCTATCGTGGTATAATAATGAACCCGCGCGACTGAAGTACTAGAAGGAAAATACATGAATGCAATATACAAATGCTGCAACGAAAAACAAAGCCGCAGATGATATTGGTGATGTTCGAACTCGGGATACCAAAAAATAAACTGATCCAGCAACTCCGCAGATAGTGCCGAAGCGTGGTGTTAACCTTAAAGGCAGTCTTTAACAGGTCTTCCCATCAGCTTGGTTATGGGAACGACATTGACAGCATCGGTACTTCCAAGTGAAAACTCTCAATACTATTAATTTCGAGGGGTAGTCAAGGTCAAGGAGTTAACCTACCTCAGAACAAACAGCAATTCCACGAACGTCACCTTAGTGAAAATCCGACAAAGAATTACCCCAGTAAAATAGTGCTCCTTCAGTTTGACCAAACAAATGGGTTAAGAAATCCTTTCTAAAATACAAATTCAAGGCAGTAAAGCAAGAAACTGTTACAACTCCATCTGCCCTTGAGAGCGTAAATGATTTGATGAAACCATTCTATTTTCGCAACCGTACTTTAGTTACAGTCCTAAAAGATCTCAAAGTACACAAATCTGCGGACGTGGATGATATCCAAGATAATGTTGTGGAAACGTGCTTTTTCATTTTTTCTACTCTTCAGGTCTCGTTCCGAGTAGATGCAAAACAGCATTTGTATAGCCTATACCCAAAAAACGCCAATCCTCCTCCCCTTCTAACTATCTATCTATTGAATGTCATTGAAAACGCTGATTAATTATTATCAGCTCAAGAAGTGTCCCGAAGACCGAAGTCTTCTTGTCACACCAAACAATTTGGCATAAGGTTCTCTTATTGAAAATCAATGCCTTTAATTTTGTCGAATCTCTCCCTCGATAAGCTTCTTAAATTCCTGACTTTGACAGCATTCTTAATTAGAAAATAAGAAATGGTGTTGAATTTATTCCATCAAAAAACTTAATGGTTTGCTATCAATAAAACTGAGTTGACTCATTAACTTCAGGTTAAACATTATAATAAATGTCTTTTTTCACACCCTTCGATACCGTTATTTAAACGGATAATGTTCGTTGGAAATTCCCAGTTGCATTCATCACATTGTAATTCTGGTGTAAAGAGATTATTTCTTTAGCTGTGTAGCACACATACAAAAACATGCTATGCCACACTCTGTCTTTCCCTGTATATGAAATATTTAGGCATTCAATATCCTTTTATTAACTTCCCATAGGAAGTTATTGTAATCGGTCCGATTTGTCGAATTGAAAATTTTGACATTTCTTGACGTTTCAATGTCCCTAAAGTCGAAACAAAAGATTTTTAGAGATTTTTTATACGTTCGTACGTCCGTACGTCTCGTCTGTACGTTCGAGTCGTTTTTTTCGTCCTAGCTCCTAATGCAGAAAGATGCAGAAAAGACTCTCAAAAAAATTGCATAGGTGGTTTTTTTACCATAGCAATTTAAAAAAAAGTGAAAATGTTTGTTAACCCTAAATATCTCACGAACCAATAACGCTAAGGACTTGAATGACTTTTTATATTATACATATGTATATTGTAACGCGATACCAAACAAATATATTTTTGGAAAAAAATTTAATTAACGTTTTTTTTTTATAAATCAAAAAAACTGAGAAAAAAAATATTTGTTACCTCAAACATTTTACGAACAAAAAATGATTTTATCTCCAAACCAATTTTGTGAAACGAAGAATAACGTTTTTAACATCTGGTAAAATTGTGAGAAAAATCGAATTGCATTTTTTTAATAAAAAAAACCTAAAAAAGAGCTGTATCCACTAAGGCACCTCTCCTTATCTAGACGGCAGCAGAAGAATTCTCGAGATGGAATCAACGGTGGCGTCTAAAGTTCCAGTAAGGTTGAACTACTTAGTGAACACCTTATAGGGCTTCTACGAATTATTCGGAGCCCAGGCTATAAGGAGCGGTTTATCCGGCTCCCCGTCCTTGGAGTTATACTAAGGATCTGGCCCTCCAGGTTGGGGGTTGTGCCGTCAGGGTGACTTCCTGATCACGTAAAAATCTTCCAGTTGCGAAGCACCAACAAGCCTCGGATACGGACGGATTCACTGTTGACAACCCACGCAAATGAAATAAGGACAACGAACTTCGGATCTGTACGTGGAATGATAGGTCCCTTAACAGACCACGTGCAGCCGAAGAATTAGCGGAGGCCCTAAACTGCTGCAAGGCAGATATTACCGCCATCCAAGAAGTGCGATGGGATGGACCGGGCAAACGCAAACTAAAAGACTGCGATATATACTACGGCGACTGCTACCGATAACAAAGACAGCATCTATTTGGGTGTGGATTTGTTGTTGGAACTAGACTCAGGCAAAAAGTCTTGAGTTTCAACAGTGTGAGCGAGCGCATCACGACAATTCGCATCAAGGCTAAATTCGCCAACATAAGCCTAATATGCGCGCATGCCCCAACAGAGGAGAAAGATGAGGACACCAAAGACATATTCTTCGAGCTCTTGGACAAGACATATGAGCAGTGCCCTGGCTATGACATTAAAATTGTCTTTGGTGGCACATTCGGGAGATACAGCCTGCACGACACCACCTCCGACAATGGATTCAGGCTGATCAATTTCGCTGCGGGGCGAGACGGTCTGGTAGCTAGTACGCAGTTCATACATCTCAATATCCACAAAGGGACATGGAAATCTCCTGATCAATTAACTGTTAACCAGATTGACTACATTGCGATCGACGCACGAGACTTCTCCAGTATACAGGATGTCCGAACATTTCGAGGGCCAACATTTCGACGGAAGCGGAAAAGGTGGCTTTAGTGGTCAATGAGTGGGAGACCAAGTATATACTGCCATCAAGAAAGGACATTGAACAACGACGTCTTGGACAAAACGTCACCATGGACAGCTATAACTTTGTCTACCTAGACACCGCTATAAACACCGACAACGACACTAGTGCTGAAATCAAATCACCATCTATAAGACACTCATCATCCCGGTTCTCATTTATGGCACTGAGGCCTGGACCCTGTCAAAGAAAGATGAGAACGTCTTAGGATGCTTCGAGAGAAAAATTCTTCGGATGATTTTTGGCCCCGTACGCATAGATGGAGAATGGAGGAGAAGATATAACGACGAACTGTACGGACTGTACAGCGACACTGACCTAGTTAACAGAATTAAAGTCCAACGACTTAGATGGCTAGGTCATGTAGAGCGGATAGACATCAACGCTCCAGCCCGGAAGGTCATCGAATCCAATCTCGTAGGACGGCGCAGTAGAGGAAGAATGCGACTCAGGTTGCGCACGCATGGGTGAAGACCTCAGCCAACTTGGCGTGTGAAACTGGAGACAGCTATGGACCGAGCTGGCTGGAGATCCATGTTGGTGGAGGCCCAGGTCCGCCTCGGACTGTAGCGCTGCCTTAAGTAAGTAAGTAAGTATTTTTAATAAGAGAGTTTGATGCTTAACTCTACTGATGCTGATGCTGGTGCTCATGAGCTTTTCTAGAACCGTGAGTATTACTGTTGAACTATTTAAGGGGAGGAATGCAGCTGCAGGGTGAGACAAGAAACTTTATACGACGAAATAAACCAATGATGATATTATCACCAATTAATTTAAATTCTCCACGTTCAATACTGTTCAAGAGGCTTAAGTAAGTTGCAAGAGTACCAGCCCAGGAAATTTAGAGTCCGCCAAGCCGACAAGCCGGAAAGCAAAAATAAAAATAACGAGATCGCATGAATTTGCTTTTGGATAAACTGAAGGATTTATGTGACATTAAATATAAAAGGACTTACAATCGATAATGCAACCATCAGCAATAAACGCATCCCAAATAAGCTTGGTTTCTACGAATATTTCTGTTTTGTCACAACTTTAAATTAAATTCTTAAATTTTATTATAGGCTGAAAATTTCTTGCACCAACTTTAAACCTCATAAATTATTCTATCGTTAAATAATGATACCAATCGTTATATTCTGTTACCTGCTTGTAACCAATTATAAACTAAGGAAGAAGCTATATATATACATATATATGGTATAAGCCTACAAGCTGTCGGGTTTATTTAATCATACATAGGCATATCTATGTACAATATACCTGCCTCCCCTTTAATTTATACCCTAAAGGTATATGTGGTGTGCATTTATGGAATATATGTAGAAATGTGCCCATAGCTGGCGGCAACAATCGTCGAACAACGAGGACGACGACGACGCCACTAGTCCATGCCATGGTTATAGAAAGGATACAAATTGCATTTTGGCTCTACTCTAATGTATTGGCGCCTTTTTTAGTTGTTGTTTTTGTTATTGTTTCCTATATACAGATGCCAGGTTTTATGTTCTTCACCCCTCATTGGCATCTAATCCACATTGACGTATAACTAATATTAAAAGCATTTTAAAGCCCTAAGTTTAGTTTTGCTGCAATGTCAACGACAACTATACCACACCCTCTCTCTTTTTGCATCTCTCTCTACAAAAGCACAAACAAACTATGTGCTGCTGCTGCTGATGTTGCCGCTGCCGCTGCAGTAGGTAAGTACATCGAAAACCATCTATAAACCTCCTCGTAACTCCCTTTATATTGTACTAAAAAACTTCCCTTTTTGGTCCACTGAAATGGACCGTTATGCGCGGGTGTCGCCAACCAACATGGTTATCATGGACGACAGCAGCTGAGCAGCACCGCCCGCACCACCCGTCGTCGCTCCGTGCGTCGTCGATGCCGCTGCCATCATCTGAATGATAAATTTCCTAAGGATATGCATGTGTTCAAAAATACGCGCTTATTTCTACTGCAATATATGCGAACTTGCATATATGCATGGGCTAAAGGTTTTTTTGTTTTTTGGGCGGGCACAGGACTGTGAGAGATTTTTCCGGCGTGGTATTTTTTTTTAGGATACTACTATGAATACTTAATTAATTAGTTCCTGAGATCTATACAGCCTGTAGGTGATCCCTAGCAGCACATAGGGCCTCAACGACTTCCATGCACCATCTTGTGGAGTTTCTGGCGATGTTTTTGATTTCCTTCCAGATCTTCTTCAATCTTAACGATTCCTCCTCGAATTTTCTTCTCCACGTGTTTCTTGGTCTCCTGAAAATTCTGCCTCCTTCTGTGAGCGGATCTTAGAGCATTGCCTGTCCTGCAATGCAGTTATTACCTACTCAAAGCGTGTGTCAAATCCACTGCCACTTGCACTTGCGATATACGATTGGTTAAAAAAAAACCGTAAGATTTTGCTTAGACACCCATTAACGTAGGTTGCCAGTTTTCTGGTAATCGTTGTTGTTATTTTTCCAGGTGCTGCATCCGTAAAACAATACAGATTCGACGTTTGGAGGGAGCAGTTGAAGCTTTGTCTCCAAGCTGAGAGAACTGTTCCTCCGAAAGCAGCCTTATTAAACATTTCTCGATATGCTGGGATATCTTCTTCAGTTCTGACTTCAGAAGAGACAATACTTCCAAGATACTGGAAACTCTCTACTTCCTCTATTGGTTTTTGAGCAATGTTTATCAGAGAAGATGACTGGCACTGAGAGGATCCGATGCTGAACATCTTAATTTTTTCCATGTTAATTTTCAGACCCTCGATTTCGGCTTCTCTCTGTACTCTTATTATCATTTGGTGGAGATCCATTGCAGATATCATGTCAGAGTCCATCTTATTCCACCGTGTTGTGTCAAGGCTGCCCGCACACATAAGAACAGTAATGGTAACAATATGCAGCCCTGTCTGCCTAGAGTCTGGACTTCAATCTCTTTTGACAACCTACCTCTGTGTAAGTCGTGACACTTGGAACTATCATAAGGCGCCTTTATAATAGAAATGAGTTTATTCGTGATACACCCTCTCTGAAAAGCAAGCTATATAAAAAGCCTTCTCAAAATCTATGACTAGCAGGTGAAGTAATGATCGATTTCTAATGCACTGCTAGATACTATTTTGGCCACTGCAGATAAATCGAATAAGACTCCCCAGTTTTCATACTTCATCAGGTCTTCTTTTTTTGGAAGCTTGACAATCATTCCCTTTTTCCACTTTTCGGAAAAGCGTTCAGAGACCCATGCTGCTTCTATGAGCAGTTGCAGCAATTCGCTCGATGACACAATTCTGCAGGAACACCGCCGCCGCCGCCGTCAAGCCCTACCACTTTATTTTAATTTTTAAAATGGTAAAACCATTCGAATTTTTTAAGTGCCACTAAAATTAACCTTATGCAAAAGTTGACTGTGTTGAAAATACCAGTTCTTTTAAGTAAAATAGTCCCAGCTCAGTTGAATGAAGGTTTGAGTTTTCTTATTCATAAACATCCACTTATAAAATTTTAACTGTTACACTTTCGAATCGTCATAAAATCTGGAAAGCTTCGAGAAATCTCTTAAGTGAGTTCCAAGTTGATTGTAAGGATAGATATTCTAGCATTTATCATGTATTTGTACCAAAAAATATTGCTGAATCATTTTTAGAGGACGAATTATAAAAATTACAATGTACTCTCGTTGGACTTCAGAGCGGCTTTTGATGCTATTGATTGCGATGCTTTTATTTACAAGCTATATGAACTGGATTTAGCATTGCGCAAAAGTTCAGAAAACTTATTCAAAACATATAAAAAGACACAAATTTAGCAGTTTATAATGGAAAAAATCAGAGTAGATTGCTATTCAATGCAGACTGCAGAGTTCCACAAGGATGCATCCTTAGTCCAGTTCAATTCGCTTTTTATAAATGACTTAGAGGACTGTTTACCAATTGGCATTGAATATGAAGGACTGAAAATTAAAGTTCTACTATTTGCAGATGAACCTGATATATTCTCCTGAAACTCTAGAACAACTTACAAGAATATTGTGGTCTGTGGAACCTTGTGACTTGTGATCAAACTGGAAAATAATGGTTTTATAATGGATATCCTATTAAAGTTGTAAAAGAAGTATAAAAACCTTGGACTGGTAATCTGGGAAAATATGAGATTAAATAAACATTAGAGGGAAAAGAATAAAATTGCTTAAACAACGGCCAAATAAGTCACAGTAGCAAAAATCGCGTTTTTTTGAAAACAGTCTTTTCTCTTTTAAGCTACACAGACATGAAAAAAATGAAATACAAGAGAGTTAGAAAACTTTAAAGGTTCTTCATCAAAAGATCTTTTTACCTTTCGTCCAACTCTCCAAACTATATGATAAAGTTGAAAACTGGTTTGTCACCACTATTCATGAAGACAATTAAGCTTCCAATAGGTTATATTCTTCATCTCTCTTAAAGGATAATGACATAAATGCTGCGAAATAGCAGATGTTGGTTTGAGGAATATAATAATCTAACAGAAAGCTTCGAAATAGATCTGAATTTAATCTTTAATCCAATCTTGAAAGAGATATGACGAAACGTGTTGTGTTCAGAGGATTCGTATATTTTAATGTTAAATGAGATGGATGCTGAAAAACTCCATATCCAACTCCAACAAACTTATAAATACGTAGAAACTACACTAAAATATAGGAACTAAGAACGCCAACAAACACTCGAAATATTTCCCTTTATTAAGTTAACAAAAGTTAACCAATTTCCGAACGCATCCCAGAGAAAAATGTATTTCAAAAAGTTGATCTTACTACCATATCATATTATGATGAAATAGTTTGATTTCAAAATCTATTTTTTGTTAACGAGATTTTTAGTCGTTAACCAATTTTTACCAGTTTTAGTAGCATTTGCGTACTATTTTTTGTAGATTTTAATTTTTTATGAAAAAAACTGACACTTGGATTTTTATTAAAAAAAAATTACTGAATGTCGAAAACAATATTTTCTGTGAGGTAAAATAAGTTTAAAGCCAATATCTCAAATTTTGGAAAAGATATTTAAGTCAAAAACCCCCTCACGGTTTTCGCCTTGTTGTGGCGAGGGGGCTTACGTCTAACTCTTCAGCAATCCAGCTGCGGAGTAAGACAACTAAGAAAACCACAAAAAGCAGAGATGCTTATCTAATAAATATGGACAAAAGTTTACAAAATGAAGTAAATCGAACGGGGATATACGTTCAAGTGTCGGCAGAAGTCACGGCTGCCGGCGAGGGCTTGGCTTCGCAAGAAGCTAAGTCGCCAGTGACAAATGTAAACTTGGAGAAAGGAAAACGAGAGCTAAAAAGACAACCGGTCATTCTCTCAGTGGATCTCCTCCCCGACTTAGATGGTCTAACTATCAAAGGTACGGAGACCTCGGACAGACCTCCTTCCATAGGCAGTCAAACCGAGGACGAGCTACTGATGGAACCGAGTCAAGAAGAGACTATGCTGAAGTCTGCTGCACCCCTCAAAGCTACGAGGCAACGCAGCAACTACAGATCTTCCAAAAGATTCGTGAAAATGACCGAGTTGAAAGACCCTGCGACGCTCAGTTCGAGAGACAAGGCTCTCTTAAAAAAGCATAAGAAGCTAGTTAGGAACTTTGAGCGGCAGCTGGCAGAGACTGTCACTGCACCCAGGGAAATAGCGAAGGAAGTGAATACCAAAGAGTCGGAGAGCAAAGGAGTAGATGCTGCCAAATCTAGGTCTGTCCCTAAAAAGGCAAATCGTGAACAGGCTGGCAATAACTCGACCGCTCGGAACGACAAAGGTAAAGTTCAGGCGACTTCCAGTAAGAAACAGCAAGCCAACGCTAGGAAAGACCAAGCACCGGCAAGCACCTCTTCTGGAACGAAGCCAGGAACGTCCAAGAGACAAAGATCGGAGGAGGCGGTCAAGCAAGATGGTGCTAAAAAACAGAAAACCAGCAGCTTCGACACCACCCCGATTGACCTACAAATTGCCATAATAAGCCGTGACGACCCAGATGGGAAAATCTCGGCAAAAAACTGGCTCCTTGTGGAAAACGAGATCCTCAAAGCCATGATGGAGGCATCGGAGAACGATAGTTCGGAAGACTATGTCTTTGATGGTGCCGGATGGCGGCGAGGAGTTAAAGTGGTCTGCTGCGGTGACCAGAAATCACGGGAGTTTCTGAACCGTACAATCGCCAACATTGGCGAACTATGGGAAGGTTCCTCCCTTGAGATTCTACCCGCCGCAGCTCTACCACTCCGCCAGCAGTTTAGCATATGGATCCCCCCTCCTGCAGAACATGAGGACGCAGCCATTATAAAGTTGCTGGCGAAACAGAACAAAGAGCTTCCCATTTTAGAATGGAAGCTCCAACACTCAAGAAAGAGTCATGGAGGCGAAGGGAAGGACCTCTTGTTTGTGGCAGACAAGAAATCTGACCTTCTGCTCAAAGGTAAAAAAGACGTGTTGAGGTATGGTCTCGGAACCGTAAAGGTTAAGAGGCATGAAGGCAAAGGGGAGTCAAAAGCTGCAAGTGGTGCAAATAAACCTGCACCACGCTAAAGCAGCAACGTACGACCTTACGCTCTACATGTCTCACGAGAACGTGGATGTGGCCTTGATCCAGGAACCATGGTTAGGCAAAAACCGAATCCGTGGGTTGAGGTCAAAGCACTACAACCTTTTCCACTCCACGTCAGATGTAAGTAATATTAGAAGTTGCATCCTAGTGAAAAAATCAATTAACGCTTTCTTCCTATCTAGGTACAGCAACAAGGACAACACGGCAATCAGCGTCGAATCAAATGAAGGAAACTTCATTCTAGCGTCGACGTACATGCCGTATGAGGAGGAGAGCCCACCATCAAAAACTGTCCGTGATCTTGTGGTCCATGCCACAGCAAGCGGCACACCTTTGGTGGTAGGATGTGATGCCAACGCTCACCACACTCAATGGGGCTCAAAGGATATCAACAAAAGGGGTGAGTCAATTTTTGAATATATTCTCTGTTCTAATTTATCGATATGTAATAGGGGCAATCACCCTACTTTTCGAAACAAAAACAGGGAGGAAATCATAGATTTGACCCTTATTAGCAATAATAGTAAAATTTCAGTTGAAGACTGGAGAGTCTCACCTAAAGAATCTTTTTCGGATCACCTTAGGATACTCTTCTCTATAGACAGGAACTTTACTGAAAAGAAACCTTACAGGAACCCAACTAGAACGAATTGGACAGAGTACGAAAAATGGCTGAAAGACTGTATTGATCCACCAGAGGACAATACAAGTCTAAGTACTTCAACCATTGACACTGTTGTCCAAAACTTGTCTAGCAAAATGAGAATGTCTTTTGAAAAACACTGCCCTTTATCTCGTTCTAATAACCCCACTAACCCACCCTGGTGGAATGGGGTACTGAAGAAACGTAGAACAGAGGTTAGAAAACTTTTCAATAAAGCTAAACTGAGTAAATTAGACGAGGACTTAAAGTCTTATAGAGCCGCACTTAACACTTACACCAAAGAGTTAAGGAAGGCCAAAAAGGATTCGTGGGCTAAACATTGTGAATCCATTGAAAAAACAAGCGAGGCGGCAAGGCTCCGTAGAACCCTGGCCCTTAATCCCACGATCCCGGGGTACATTAAACACCCTGATGGATCATGGTCGAACTCGAGCCTGGAAACGCTTGAACTCTTCATGGAAACTCATTTCCCCGGTTGTAAAAACCCAGAAAGTTCGGATTGCTTGCAATCGAACACGCTGGATTTTACTCACACGGAATCAAAGTTAGAACTAAATCAGGTTATTACTGAGCAGAAGATTATTTGGGCAATAAACTCGTTCAAACCCTATAAATCAGCGGGACCAGACGAGATTTTTCCAGCTCTTCTCCAAAATGCTCTCAAAGTAATAACTCCGTGGCTTAGGGTAATCTTCATAAGTTGTATCAAACTTAGATACGTCCCTAATAGCTGGAAAAAGGTTAAGGTAGTCTTTATCCCAAAAGCAGGGAAACCGACTCACTCGACCGCTCAGGATTATAGACCAATAAGTCTCTCTTCGTTTCTCCTTAAGACACTAGAGAGGATAATTGATCTACATGTTCGAGAACTTCTCAACGAAAACAACTTGTGCAACTACCAACACGCTTACCTTAAAGGTAAATCAGTGGAGACTGCTTTGCATGAAGTAGTTTCACATATTGAGAAAAGTCTTGAACAGAAAGAATATACCCTGGCAGCATTTCTTGATATCGAGGGTGCGTTTAATAACGTTAAAACGGAATCGATCAAGACTGCCTTAGTTGAAGTTGGGGTTGAATCTGTCATTGTCGATTGGATCTTCACCATGTTAAATGGCAGAATTATCAACTCTCAAATAGGAGTTAGTACTATTGAGAAAACAGTTACTAGAGGCACACCACAGGGAGGAGTCATCTCACCCCTGCTCTGGATCCTCGTAGTCAACAAAATTCTCACAAAGTTCAAAGATCAGGGCATTAAAATAGTAGCATATGCAGATGACATAGTGGTTTTGGTATCAGGCAAGTTTCTTACCATCATCGAAAACATTATGGAAAATGCATTAAAGGATTTATCTTCTTGGGCAACTAAGAACGGTCTCGGGGTCAACCCCACCAAGACAGAGCTAGTTTTGTTCACGAAGAAAAGGAAACTGGAGGGCTTCAACCCTCCCAAACTAAATGGCATTCCTCTAAAACCTTCTAAGGAAGCTAAATTTCTAGGAGTAATCCTTGACTCCAAGCTTACATGGAAGCGTAATACGGAGGAAAGAATGAAAAAAGCACTATGTGCATTCTACACATGCAAAAAGACCTTCGGTGTACGTTGGGGTATGCGACCGCAAGTCATCCAATGGATGTACACAGCGATAGTCAGACCCATTCTTACCTATGGATCTATTGTATGGTGGAAAGCGGTGGAAAAATCAAGCTATCTCAAGAACCTGAATAAGGTACAGAGACTAGCCTGTGTAGGAATAACAGGGGCTCAAAGATCCACACCACAAGCTGGATTGGAAATGATCTTGGACCTCCCGGCTCTGGATGAGTTCATAAAGTGCACGGCAGCCAAAACTGCAATTCGTTTAAGAGAACTGAGCTTTTGGAGGCACAGCACTTATGGCCACGGGTCAATCTTACAAAGATATGACACGATTCCAGGACTGAGAGAGACCACCGATTACATCCCCCCTTTACTGGATTTCGACAGGAAATTTTCTATTTTAATACCAGAAAGACAGGGTTGGGATCCTAATTCACTTATAAGTAAACAGGGTATCCCTTTCTACACTGATGGTTCAAAAATGGAATCAGGAACAGGTGCTGGAGTGTTTTGCCAATCTCTGAACATCAGAGCGTCATATACACTCCCGGCTGACTGTAGTGTCTTTCAGGCCGAGATCTTTGCCATTGCAAAAGCAGCTGAATTGGCACACCAAGAAAATCTAAGCTCTTCGGAGATTACTTTTTTCGTGGACAGCCAGGCTGCTATCAAAGCCTTAGCCAGTGAGACCATAAGATCAAAAGCAGTTTTAAACTGTAGGAAGAAATTAAACAAAATCTGCCACACTAACCAGGTAAAGCTCTGCTGGGTTCCCGGACATAGCAATATAGAAGGGAATGATATAGTAGATGAACTAGCCAGGAAAGGGTCAGAAGCAGACATAAGTAGTAGCGACCACTCAGTTGGGGGACCCCTCGTCCCGATTGGGGTACTCAAGAGGAAGATAGACCTTAAGCTAAAAGAGAAAATCAACATCTCCTGGAAATCCAGGGATGATTGTGTAATCTCTAGAAGTTTATGGCCTAACACAAATGAAAAGGAAACTCGGTATATTCTATCGCTGAGTAAAAAGAATATTAAAATCTTGACAGGTGTACTAACAGGTCATTGCCCCATTGGCACAATGGCTAACAGAATAGGTGCATTTGCACCCGATTTTTGTAGGAGCTGTCAGGATGAGGAGGAAATGGAAACCATTAAACACCTGCTCTGCGACTGTCCGAATCTCCAAACCAGCCGACTCCGTCATTTCGGAAACAGGTTTGTTGGAGAACTGGATGATCTAGCACAGGTTTCAATGGCAAGCATGAGGAAATTTATAGATAGCACAGGTTGGTTCGTTAACGAGCCAGTCTACGCTAATCGACAGATTTGAGGAGCATCGATGCTAAATTTTTACTTTTACAGGGGATCACAATGGACCAATAGGCCCCCGTGTACGCAACAGCTTCATGCTGTGCACACCCCTTGCAACCTAACCTAACCTAACCTAACCTAAGTCAAAAATCTATTTTTACCAACTTTTGTTAATTTTTTTGTAGGTTTTTCATTTTTTGTAAGAAAACCTGTCAATTTGATTTTTTTCAAAATTTTACAGAATGTTGACAACAATATTTTTTAAAAGATAAAATTTGTTTAAAGCCAATATCTCAAAGATTTGAAAAGATATTTGAGTCGAAAATCAATTTTTACCAACTTTTATTAATTTTTTTTTAAGTTTTTATTTTTATAAAAAAAATTGTCAATTCGTTAAAAACGTTATTCTTCGTTGCACAAAATTGATTTGGAAATAAATCATTTTTTGTTCGTAAAATTTTCGAGGTGACAAATATTTTTTTTCCAGTTTTTTTTTTGATTTATAAAAAAACCGTTACCTAATTGGCATTTTTTCCAAAAATATATTTTGTCTGGTTAATTCAAGTCTCTAGCGTTATTGGTTCATGAGATATTTAGGGTTAACCAAAATTTTAACCTTTTTTTGTAAATTGCTACTGGTAAAAAAACCAGCCAAGCAATTTTTTTGAGAGTCCTTTCTGCATCTTTTTGCATTATTATCTGTATAACAAAATTTATTTGAAGTCGATATCTCTTTTGGTTCTTGAGCTATGGACAACGAAAAAAACGTTCGTTGCGAACGTACGTACACACGCACGCACATACATTTCCCTAAAAATCTTTTATTTCGACTCTAGGGAACTTGAAACGTCGAGAAATGTCAAAATTTTCAATTTGAAAAATCGGACGGATTACAATAACTTCCTATGGGAAGTTAACAAACGATTGAAGGAACGTTTGACAACACCTTTAAGGCCTATTTATAAGCTGTAGATAAATAAACATCTTATAAGTAAGAGAGTACCTTTTTCAATAGCAAGATGAATAATTGCCCACAGGAAGGGGGGTCTAATCATACCTACGATGTAGCTGGGTAGTAGATGAGTTATTTAAAAGTCTTTCTTCACAAATTAAGTTTAAATAAACTCTGTGTGATACAGTTCCAAGAAGACTGAGTATAACCAGAAAATGATGGCTTTCATTGGGATTAAATATAAATTTTACACAAACAACAATAGATTCACCACTTACTAGGAAAAGAAAAGACCTCTAACACGTTTTAAACTCAGTTGGCAAGCTTGAGACGTATTCAACACCCAAGAAGAGGTTAAATAACTACGAATCCAATGGATTCTATGAAACAAAAATATATCGACGTTATTGTCGGGAAAACAAGAGATTTTCAGGCAATTCATGGTGATGCAAACCAAGTATCCTAAGAGGATGTACACCATGATGGCAAGATCTATCATTAACTAAAGAAGACTAGGAAGTCACAAGAGAGCTTTGATAACCTGTCCCACAGTAGTAATTGAAATCATAATTAACTTGACCACATTGTAAGTGGTCTTAGAAAACTCAGAATACAGCCTTATTGTTATTTGCTGAGAAGGAAACGGGGAAAGGGAATAAGTTTTAGACGGAGTTAAGTCCCAAGAATGAGTGGATTCGTGAAAATGTGTGGGTCGAGAACATTTGAAAGGGACTGGTTCAGGAGTCTTGGAGTCAAGAACCAAAGTTTCAATATCCATGGGACAGTCCGCTAGCATTTTTCAAGGGGAACTCAATGTTATAGGAAAATATTTAGAATTTAAAAACGACAACCGTAATAGCCAGGGGAAGCTGTAGAAAGCGTGCGAAAGTAGTTGATAGGTAGCAAAAGCTGTTTATTTATTTATTTATTCATCAAGCAGATTAATATATGTAATATAATTAACAAATAAAATATAATCTTACAGACTACAGAAACAAGGTTTTTAACTTTAGCAATAAAGAAGTGAAATATAAATTAATGTATCTAATTATGTAAGGCTAAAACTTGAACCACCAGTTTAGGAGTTAAGTAATAAATATAATAAATATTTTTTAAAAGATTCTCGACGTTGGTAGGAAAAGAAGTCAAAATGATTACAAATGATATTAGATTCTCTAATGCATCGAGTTAGAGGTTCATTGAAACCAAAGCTTACTCTATGATAGGATTCATGAAATAGATTGCAATATCGCGTTGCTTATACGGAGCATATAATGTATATTGACTAAGGACAAAAGTAAAGGGCAGTTTATATGAAAAGTAATAATACGAGTATCACGTACGAAGACCACTGAAAAATACAGACGGCGAATATCAAGTGGTGTTAGACCAAGCAGTTTACATCTGGTTTCATAAGGAGGCATTTCAATGTTCCAATTTAGCCGGTGAACTACAATTCGCGAAATTTTTTTCTGAATCCTTTCAATCCTTAAACAGTGAGTTTTATAAAAAGGATTCCAAATTACAGAGCAATATTCAAGGGAAGATCTCACATAAGCATAAAATAATGATCGAAGGGTAAATGGGTCTTTAAACTCTTTTGAGTTGCGAACCACAAACCCTAGCTATTACACCTATTACACCTATTACGCCTAGGTCTTTATTTTCTCTAAGTTTAGTAAGTTTTGTTTTATTTATTTCGTATTCAAAACAAATTGAACTAAGACTACGAGAGAAAGATAAAGATTGGCATTTAGAAACATTTAAGAAAAGCTGGTTAGCAATGCACCATACAGATAAGCTCTCAAGTCACTTTGAAGTAACAGACAATCGTCCAACGATTTGATACAGCGGGAAATTTTGATATCATCCGCAAACATTAGGCAGAGAGAATTGTTGATAACCGTTGGTATGTCATTGAATAGAAGGGGTCCCAAGTAACTTCCTTGAGGAACACAAGAGGTTACATAAATTACTTCAGAAAATAAATCATTAACGCGGACAAACTGTGTTCTACATATGAGATAGGACGCAAACCACTTTAAAATATTTGAATGGAATCCGATAGATTTCATCTTTTTTAATAATATGTAAGATGTTACCACCCCTGAACTTTTAGATAAGAAATAGCACAATAAAGAGAATAATGAAAATGTCATCATAACATGTGCCCATGTGTCAAGATGACTTTAATAGAATAAGAAAACTGGAAAAAGAATTAAAGTACATACCTACTTCATTAATTGTAATTTAAAATTTAATTGAGATTTACTAAAACTATAAATTATAATTTGAGTAAAGGCAATAGTAAATAATAGACATTTAATGTCGTTTCTCTTATTACAGGTAAAGTTTTGTAAATAGTATTTTTAAGGCGAATAAAATCAAATCTCTTATTACAGGAGAAACTCAGTAGTGTCTTTATTTCAATGCCATTTTGAGCAAACTATAGAAAATAATCTTATAAAACGACATTTTCGCCTTAACAAATTTACAAAGATGGAAAGACTTAATTTTGAATTTGTAGTCAAAGCGACTGACGACAGCAAGTCAAATGTAGTTTGCTACTACTCCTGAGGGCAAAGCTTATAGCATTCCAGAGACACTGCAGCAGGCAAAATACCACACAGACCTCATTAAAACTCCAATTTTCCAAAAAGTAAAAAACTCGCTACAAAGAAGGCATCAAATGAGAAAAGTATGGATAACTCTAACAGAAGAACTAAAAGGAGTGTACTTGGACAATTACATTGAATTACATTGATGATATCCTGATTTTTCTGATTTTTTTCAAAAACGTTTGCTGAACACATGGATCATCTAAAAAAATTACTAGAAGCCATATTGAGAGAAGGTTTTAGACTTAAATTTTTAAAGTTTACTTTTGCAGCGGACTCCGTTAAATATTTAGGCCATATAATAAATGATAATTCGATTAGACCACTAAAAGTTAACCTTATTTCAATAAGAAACTTCCCTACACCAAAGAAAAAAAAAAAATTTTCGGCAATTTTTAGGAAAGATTAATTTTTATAATAAATATGTGAAAAATAATGCAATTATTTTAGATTCACTACATAATTTATTAAGAAAAAATCAAGAATTCATTTAAACTGCAGATTGCCAAGATTCATTTGACAAAATAAAAAATCTACTTTGTTGTCAACCAGTGTTGGGAATATTTGATCCAGAATTGCCCATATACATATACACTGATGCTAGTTAAATTCCCATAGGAAGTCCGATTTGTCCAATTGAAAATTTTGAAATTTCTCGACGTTTCAAGGTCCCTAGAGTCGAAATAAAAGATTTTTAGAAAGATGTCTGTGCGTGCGTATGTACGTACGTCCGTACGTTCGCGACGTTTTTTTCGTCGTCCATAGCTCAAGAACCAGAAGAGATATCGACTTCAAATAAATTTTGTTATACAGATAATAAAGCAGAAAGATGCAGAAAGGGCTCTCAAGAAAATTGCGTGGGTGGTTTTTACTATAGCAGTTTAAAAAAAAAAAGTGAAAATTTTGGTTAACCCTAAATATCTCATAAACCAATGATGCTAGAGACTTGAATTAAATTTTATATTACATACTGTAACGTGATACAAAACAAATATATTTTTGGAAAAAAATCCAATTACGGGTTTTTTTATAAATAAAAAAAAACTGAACATTTTACGACACAAATATGATTTCATCTCCAAAATAATTTTGTGCAACGAAGAATAATGTTTTTGACATCTGATAAAATTTTGAAAAAAATCGAATTTAGTTTTTTTTTATAAAAAATAAAAACCTAAATAAACATTACTCAAAGTTGGTAAAAACTGAATTTCGACTCAAATATCTTTTCAAAAACTTAAGATTAAGGCTTATTTTATCTTATAACTTATTTTATCTTATAAGAAATATTGTTTTCAACATTCTGAAAAATGTTGAGAAAAATCGAACTGACAGTTTTTTTTTTACAAAAAATAAAAACCTAAAAAAAAAATAATAAAAATTGGTAAAAATTGATTTTCGACTCAAATATCTTTTCAAAACTTTGAGATATTGGCTTTAAACTACTTTTATCTTTCAAGAAATATTGTTTTCAACATTCAGTAAAATTTTGAAAAAAATCGAATTGATAGTTTTTTTTACAAAAAAATTAAAAACCTAAAAAAAAGAATTAACAAAAGATGGTAAAAATTGATTTTCGACTCAAATATCTTTCCAAAAACTTGAGATTAAGGCTTCTAACTTATATTATCTTATAAGAAATTTTGTTTTCAACATTCTGAAAAATGTTGAGAAAAATCGAATTGACAGTTTTTTTTTACAAAAAATTAAAACCTAAAAAAAAATTAATAAAAGTTGGTAAGAATTGACTTTCGACTCAAATATTTTTTCAAAAATTTGAGATAATGGCTTCTTACTTATTTTAACTTATAAGAAATATTGTTTTTAACATTCTAAAAAATTTTGAGAAAAACCGAATTGACGGTTTTTTTACAAAAAATAAAAACCAAAAAAAAAAACAATACCAAAACTTGGTAAACATTTACTTTCGACTCAAATATCTTTTCAAAAATTAAAAATATTGGCTTCAAACTTATTTTATTTCACAGAAAATATTGTTTCGATATTCAGTCATTTTTGTATAAAAATCCAACAGTCCGTTTTTTCCTAAAAAATAAAATCTACAAAAAATAGTACACAAATTTGGTAAAAATTAATACATATAGACACACTTTTAAGAAAGACAAATCGACAGACGGGATGGGAAGTTATCAGTGTGGGTCGCATCCCAGCCTCTTTTTTAAAAGGAATAGGAGCGATTTTTAAACAACCACAGATTGATGGAGAAGAAAAACCTATAGCATACTTTTCGAAAAAGTTAAGTGAATCCCAGAAGAAGAAAAAGGCGATATACTTAGAATGACCATAAAGCACTTGAAAATATGAACATAAGATCCCAAACAGATGATGAACTAGGAGATCTGACATATTATTATCTGTCGATTAATACGATTTTGATATTAAATATTGGCCAGGTAAATACAATGTAGAAGCCGACTGTTTGAGCAGAAATCCGGTATTACAACCACATGAAAATGAACAATTAAAAATTGTAAATATCATAAGAATAGAAGATATTCTAAGAGACCAAAAAGAAAATGAAATTTTAAAAAATACTAAAGAAAATTTGATACAAAAAAATAAAATTTACTACAAAAGAATTAGAGGAAATGAAAAAATTTTATTAACATAGAAGTTCTGTATTGAATTTATCAAAACAGTACACGAACATTACTGCCACATAGGTATAGAACAAATGAAAAAGAAAATATGTCCTCTTTATACCGGAAGCAATTTAACAACAAACATACAAAAAGTATGCCGAAGCTGCGAAATATGCATGAAAAATAAATCAAGAGGTCAAGATAAATTCGGATTGATGTCGCATCTAGGACCACCCAAAAATCCTTTCGATATAATGACAATAGACAATTTTGGAGGGTTTGGAGGATAACGGTCAACTAAAAAATATCTACACTTATTAATTGATCACTTTACACAATACGCCTATATAGTGACCTCGAAAACTCAGAGTGCTAATGATTTCATAAAACTTATGGAAAAAGTCCCAAAAAACAATGAAATTGGAATGATTTTGACTGACCAATACCCAGGAATAAACTCTAAAGAATTTAAGGAATTTCTGAAACAAAAGGAAATCCCAATTGTTTTTTCAGCTTTCTCAAATGGGCTCAATTAGAGATAAAACCAAATTTTGGTAAACAAAATAAGATGCAAAATTAATGAAAGAGAGAAAAAAAGCAGCATGGACAACGATAGCACAAGAATGAACAAAAAGATACAATGAAACAGAACATACAGTCACTGGTTTTACACCTACATATCTCTTAGAAGGTGAAAACACTACCATTTTACCTGAAGAATTAAAGCAGAAAAGAACACATTACGATTTATTAAAAGACAGAAAGCTAGCTCTCCAAAAAACCATTAAATCACATAGCTATAACAAGAAAATATTTGACAAAAACAGGAGACAGTGGAAATTCAAAGTGGGAGAATTGTTATTATTAACTTCCCATAGGAAGTTATTGTAATGGGTCCGATTTGTCAAATTGAAAATTTTGACATTTCTCGACGTTTCAAGGTCCCTAGAGTCGAAATAAAAGATTTTTAGAAAGATGTCTGTGCGTGCGTGTGTACGTACGTCCGTACGTTCGCGACGTTTTTTTCGTCGTCCATAGCTCAAGAACCAGAAGAGATATCGACTTCAAATAAATTTTGTTATACAGATAATAAGGCAGAAAGGGCTCTCAAGAAAATTGCGTGGGTGGTTTTTTTACCATAGCAGTTTAAAAAAAAGGTAAAATTGACGCTAGAGACTTGAATTAAATTTGATACAAAATGATACAAAACAATTATATTTTTGGAAAAAAATCAATTAACGGTTTTTTTATAAATCAAAAAAACTGAAAAAAAAAATTTGTCACTTCGAAAATTTTACGACTAAAATATGATTTCATTTCCAAAACAATTTTGTCCAATGAAGAATAATGTTTTTGACATCTGATAAAATTTTGAGAAAAATCGAATTGACAGTTTTTTTACAAAAAATAATAACCTAAAAAAAAATAAAAAAAAGTTGGTAAAAATTGAGTTTTGACTCAAATATCTTTTCAAGACTTTGAGATATTGGCTTTAAACTACTTTTATCTTTCAAAAAATGTTGTTTTCAACATTCAGTAAAATTTTGAAAAAAATAGAATTGACAGTTTTTTTTACAAAAAATTAAAAACCGAAAAAAAAAATTTAACAAAAGTTGGTAAAAATTGATTTTCGACTTAAATATCTTTTCAAAAATTTGAGATTATGGCTTCTAACTAATTTTAACTTATAAGAAATATTGTTTTCAACATTAGGAAAAATTTTGAGAAAAATCGAATTGACAGTTTTTTTACAAAAAATAAAAACCTAAACAAAAAAATTAATAAAAGTTGGTAAAAATTGATTTTCGGCTCAAATAGCTTTTCAATGGCTTCAAACTTATTTTATTTCACAGAAATTTCAGTAATTTTTTTATAAAAATCCAACAGTCCGTTTTTTCATAAAAAAAAATAAAATCTACAAAAAATAGAACGCAAATTTGGCAAGAATTGATACATTTAGACAAACTTATTATTAGGCTTTGAATTATTAAATACGACGACTTTAAGTACAAACAAGTTTATTGCTTCATTAATTGTCCCCAGCAATAAATTATATGCACCAGCGAACTCACAATTATGAACAATATAGTTCCAAGAAACCGAATTTAAATGATTAATTAATCCTTCAAAATTAGATTTTTTGAAATCATATTTGATTACTCTTCCCATTACAGGTTTAAAATAGTCATAGAAACTAAGTTTAACACTTAAGTCTAGGTGGTGATGGTGAATACTATTTTGAAAAATAGCATAGTTACAAATTTTGACATCAGCAACAATTTCACTATCGATAAATATGAGATCAAGAATACGATTTAAACTATTTTTAAAGTTATTTATTTGAGTAAGATTTAGTTCTGAAAAAGAATCTGATACATCGTATTCACATACATTACTAATATTAGATGCAAATAGACATAATTCATCAGGATCCCATACCCAGTTTATATTACCCAGGTTGAAATCGCCCAGGGGTGGAATCGGCTAAGGTGATTGTTGATTGTTGACAGTCAAAATAATCGAATTTGATCTGTGTAAGGTGATAGTCAAATTGATACCTAAAAAGCTGTCGCTAGAAAAATTTGATAGTCGTTTTCCTACAAATATGTCGTTCCTGAATAGAGCTACCAGACGCTTACAAAAAACGAATGGAAAATTTTTTCAGTTACCTCTTTTAGGTACAAACACACATTCTTGTGACCGACAAAGCTTACGTAATTCGAAAACACACAAGAAAAGTAAGAATGTTATTTAAACACAGCCAATTTGATACTTTTATTTAGATATTTTATAAGAATCAATTTAAAATTTCACCAAGGCAACAATGAATTTTGACAATTTGAATCTGAAATTGTTCAATCGAATTGAATTGAGTTGAATCATCTTACACAGACGGAATGAAAATGATAGTCAATTTGACTATCAAAAAAATGATAGTCAACTATCACCTTAGCCGATTCCACCCCAGAATAGTTACATGTTGATTATACTATTGAATAATTTAATAATATCACTACAATTATTTATATGGATTTTATATAATTCAAGAGAACTACCTGGTGGCATATAACTTAAGAATATTGTTAAGTCACAACTATTGTTGATTAAAACTCTTACAGTGATTTGGTCAATGTCGAAGCTCGATGGTAAAGTTGAAGATGACAAAGGAAGATTAATTTCGTAACAAGAGAATGGTGTTAAAAACAATAGAGAAAGAAAAGTATAGAACTGTCTTTGAAGAGAACAAGAATTGAACTTATAACCATCAAAGAGGTCGATAGCCAGTAAAATCGTCGACCGCGACGGTCCAGGAAAATCCGAAGAACAACAGCTGTAGTTACCATTAAGAGCAGTTAACACGCCGTAGCTCAAAGATAGTGAACGAGAGGTAATTGGTTATTGTAATATGAATATACTACTCATTACTTAAGTTTCTCAAGTATGAATTTATCATTTATTCAATCATAAGGAAGGTCTTGGAAGAAAGGGGATTTGGGTAAGGAAACAAAAAATCAAATTAATTTTTGACGATCGAAAGCGATTTATTTGTTTTATCTTTTTCACCGGTGACGACGCACGATGAAAACATTTATGGTACACCTGGGCGTATACGTGATTTTTTTTTTTCAAATATGTTAAGCAACACTTTTGATTGTGTCTCTGTAAATATTTATTAACAAAAGTAACTTCATGGTTGCTCTAGACAAATATGACTTTATTTCTAAACCATCGCTCGTGAATGCGTTAACCTCTTCTCTAGAAAAGCTTTAAGATTTATTTTAATTTTTTCGAAACAGCACTGTTTTGTGTGTAGTGTGTTTTTTGATATGCTAAAACTATGTATACTACATACCGTTAAAGTGTGGTGCATACTGTTTTTTGGGTGACAGGAATAATTTAGAGTTGTGACTGTGAGTTAAGTTAGCATGAGCTGAGTTGAGCAGAACAGAGCATCCACCGCCATAGCCTGTAATAGTTAGCCACAACGCTATCCAGTGCATTGGCACTACTTGGGGCTTGGTAAAACGGTCCGATCGGTCTGTCGGTTTGTCAGTGATGTTTGGTCTTCTATATATATGTATATGATGCTGTCGGTTGGTGGTACCTACTTTGTGGGTTGTGATGATGGGCTTTTATGCGATGGCTGATGACGACGAGGACGATGATGCGGGGTTTGAGTTGGAAAAGGACTTCATAAATAGATTGTACAAATAAATTAATTTCACTTTGACTCGAAAGCTTTCTATACTCGTCGCATCTCCCAAAATGTTCCCTCGCACAGGATATGTCAATATTTTTTGTGTTTATTTTTGTTTTGAGTTAGTTTTTGTTTTTATTTTTATTTTTGCAGATTAACTTTTCAATTTATGTTTTCGTTTCGTAAGTAAACGTAACTCAGTTGACATCAGAGACAAAATAGTGGGCTTTTCTAAATTCATTAGGATCGAATGAATGCAGATATGTTTTTGATTTTCATTTGAAAATATTTTTTTTTTATCTCAGGAATGACATTGCTTAAAGTTAATTTTCGTGCAACTAGGGAAACAATAAATTTGAACTAAAGGTCTCCAAATTAAATTGCAAGTAAATTTGAACCAAATCACATATTGTACCTGATTTAGCAAAAAATATGAATATGCTTGGAAGGTGGTAATACGCTATACATGAAGTTCATTATGTAATTTTCTCTTAAAGAAAAGTAGCGTTTATATTATGAAGAATGCTTTGATGAAGGCTAAAGTTAAGACGTTTAATATTAATAATAACTAAATATACAAAAATGGATCCCTAGCCGCTAATATCTCGAAATTTATAAAGTTCTTAATGTTAAAATATTGAAATCAAACTTGTTAGTCTCCGAAAAAAGGGGCAACATTTATTCTTTTTGACAAATCAAAAAATCATTACACTAAAGTTTGTGTGCGTTTGTTTCTCAGGTGTGTTGCAGTGATAAATTCTACTATTACTATTTCACATACTTAAGTATATAAATCTTACTTACTTACTTACTTACTTAAGGTGGCGCTACAGTCCTGTGTGAACTAGGGCCTCACCCAACAAACTTCTCCATCTAGCTCGGTCCCTAGCTAGATGTCTCCAATTTTGCGCTCCGAGTTGGGTGAGGTCACCTTCCACTTGTGCGCGCCACCTGATTCGCGGTCTTCCTCTACTGCGCTGTCCTGTGGATGTGGATTCGAAGACTTTCCGGGCCGGAGCATTGGTTTCCATGCGCTCTACGTGACCTAGCCATCTTAGTCGTTGGACTTTTACCCTTCTTGCTAAGTCTACGTCGCTGTATAGCCCGTACAGCTCGTCGTTCCATCAATGCATACGGGACCGTAGATCACACGAAGAATCTTTCTCTCGAAACGACCCAAGGTGCTTTCATCCGCTTTTGTCAAAGTCCATGCTTCTGCACCGTATAGCAGAACGGGGATGATAAGGGTCTTATATAGCGACACTTTGGTCCTTCGAGAGAGAATTTTTCCACTCAATTGCTTTCTTAACCCAAAGAAACAGCGGTTAGCAAGAGTTATTCTTCGTTTGATCTCAGCGCTGGTGTTGTTTTCTGAGTTTTCAGCGGAGCCTAGGTAGACGAAGTCCTTGACTACCTCAAAGTTACGTCTGTCGATGGTGACGTTTTGACCAAGACGTGTCGGTGTTGTAGGTCCTTTCTTGATGACAGCATGTACTTTGTTTTGCCCTCATTAACCGTTAAACCCATTTTTGCTGCCTCTGCCTCAATACTCACAAAAGCCCCATTGACATCACGCTGAGTTCTTCCGATTATGTTAATGTCATCAGCATATGCTAGTAATTGGACAGACTTTTGAAAGATAGTGCCTCTGGTGTTGACGTGTGAGCGTGAACTATTCTTTTAAGTACGATGTTAAAAAAATCACATGAAAGCGCATCACCTTGTCTAAAACCTTTTTTGACATCGAAAGGTTCAGTTAAGTTGTTTCCAACCTTTATGGAGCAGCGTGAATTCTCCATGGTCATCCTGCACAAACGGACGAGTTTGGCAGGGATGCTAAAACTAGACATGGCTCTATACAGTTCGTCCCTGTAGATACTGTCATATGCGGCCTTGAAATCGATGAAAAGATGGTGGGTGTCGATTTGGTGTTCTTGGGTTTTTTCCAGGATCTGCCGTAATGTGAATATTTGATCGACTGTGGACTTTCCTGGTCTAAAACCACACTGATAAGGACCTATCAGGTTGTTGACGATGGGCTTTAGACGTTCACATATTACGGCAGAGAAGATTTTATAAGCGATGTTAAGTAGACTGATTCCTCTATAATTGGTGCAGTTTAGAGGGTCTCCTTTTTTCAGGATCGGGCAAACAATACTGAGGTTCGTTCCATTCATCGGGCATGCTTTCTTCCGACCATATCTTACAGATAAGTTGGTGCATGCTCCTAACCAATTTATCTCCAGCTGCTTTAAAGAGCTCGGCATTCAAGCCATCCGCTCCAGCGGCTTTGTTAGACTTCAGCTTAGATATAGCAATCTTTACTTCGTCTAAGTCGGGAGGACGGGATTGTTGGCTTTCGTCGTCTATGTTGAATGGATCATCCTGCCTGACAGCGGAATTCGGTTCGTCGTCGCCGTTATACAGTCTGCAGAAGTGGTCCTTCCATATCCTCAGCATTGACTGCGGTTCCACTATGATGTTTCCACTTTCGTCTTTGCAGCCTTCGGTTCTAGGTTTATGTACTTGTGAATTTCGTTTCACCTGTTCATAAAACTTTCGAACTTCATTTCTGCTTTTAAACCTCTCAACATCTTCGACCGCACGCTTCTCATGCTCTCTCTTTTTCCTTCTGAGAAGTCGGTGTTCCTCTCGCCTCTTCTGCTCATAGAGCTCATGAGCAGCTCTCGTCCTTTTATGCAGCGCCGCCTTGGGTGCCTGTTGTTTGGCTGCATTTGCCTGCCGACATTCCTCATCAAACCAGGGGTTCCTTGTTGGTGGTCGCTTGAAACCCAGCACGTCAGAGGCGGCTTCTCTGAGTGCGTCTTGGCAATGTTGCCACTGGTTTTCTATACATTGTGTTGGCGGCACAGAACTTCGAGAGAGGTTACTTGTAACTCGGTCGGAGAAGGATTTGGCGATCTCTTGCGATTGTAGCCGTTCGACGTTGTACCTTCTCCCAACATCTCCCTGTTTTGCCTTGGGCCTGGAAACCCGAAGTGCTACCTTGGCTACAACAAGGTAGTGGTCCGAGTCGATGTTAGCTCCTCGGAAAGTTCGGACATCCATGATGCTGGAAGCGTGTCTGGCGTCGATCGCAATATGGTCAATCTGGTTGACGGTAGATTGATCTGGAGATCTCCAAGTTCCTTTGTGGATGTTGAGGTGTGGAAAACGCGTACTGGCTACCATGACGTTTCGCCCCGCAGCAAAATCTATGAGCCTGAATCCGTTGTCGGAAGTGTTGTCGTGCACGCTGTTTTTCACGATTATTTCACCAAAGATGTCTTCCCTTCCTAGCTTGGCATTAAAATCGCCCAGGACAATTTAAGTATCGGAGCTAGGACACTGCTCTTATGTTTTGTCTAAGAGCTCGAAGAACATATCTTTGGTGTTGTCATCCTTCTCATCTGTGGGGGCGTGCGCGCATATCAAGCTAATGTTGCCGAATTTAGCCTTGATGCGGATGGTCATGAGGCGCTCGTTGATGCACCTATAGCTTAAGACTTGTTGCCTTAGTCTGGCTCCAATGACGAAGCCGCATCCAAATAAGCGCTGTTGGTTTTCTCGGTAGCAGTCACCATAGTAGGTATCGCATTTTTTCATCCTCTTTTTGCCCGGTCCATCCCATCGTATTTCCTGGATGGCGGTGATGTCTGCTTTATAGCAGTCTAGGGCCTCCGCTAATTCTTCGGCTGCACGTGGTCTGTTAAGGGACCTAACATTCCACGTGCATATCCGAAGTTCGTTGTCCTTAAAAACTGAAGGATACCTTTCTTCGTCGGCAATATCTCGAGAACCAGTAGAGATATCGACTTAAAATACATTTTTTGTACAGATAATATCATTCAAAGATGCAGGAAGATTAGGTTAGGTAAGGATCAAAAGGCTATCTAGGATGGAGTCATAGGACAGTTGTTGGCCCCTTGTGATATTACATGAATTTTCCTTCTTCTGAGCTGAATGAAATCAATTAGAGTTCCTTACGAAATAAGAAAGACTAATTATGTTAGTGTGTTTGATGTCATTTAGATCGTTATAGAAAAATTGTTCTAGGTAGATCTGTTGTTTTTGAGTGAGAGCAGGGCATGTACGGAGGAGGTGAAGGACTGTTTCTTCCTCTTACTCGTCCATACAGCTTCTGCTAAAGTCGAAGTCCAAGAATACTATCTTTTAGGCAGTGTCAAGTTATGACACCGATTATCAAGCTTATAATATCTCAGATATTTTTTTGTCGCCTGACAGCTGGTGATGTTATTGCACCTGATGTTGGTTTTCTTTATAGTGTCTTGTCTTCGAAAAAGCTTACACTTAGCGATAGATGAGCCAGCATTAGCCAAACATGGTAGAATGGGTAGTACTGTACCATTTATAACGAGTTTGTGTGCTTTACAATTTTATAGAATGTCTCTATGGCCCAGCACCGTGTAAAGGTGAATATTAAACTTCTGTGTCATCTCCATTTGAGATGATCGACAATTTTGGACTTTTATAGAGTTTGTAGAGATCGAGTCCAAAGATTTTAATGACTGTCTGAGTAAAACTGGATATCAAATATTGATATTACGTTTTTCTTTAAGCCAGGGCAATACTTCTTTTATCTAAGTGCGGACTTTTGGTCAACTTTGAGTTTCGCACCAGGCCAAACTTGACCTAATCGACTGAAAGCAACCTTGAACATGTCACAAGACCTTTGATCCCCACAAACAAGTAGTTTGACACGTCCTTGATGCCAACCCCTATCGCCTATGGAAGCAGATGGTTCTAAAAGCTCTTTTATAATTCGTAAAAAGCCACCCAAGAGCTTTATTTTGACCTACAGCCATCGATCAGACAAAATTGTTCCATCAACATCGTTTCATTTATTTTATTGCTGGCCTTCAAGATTCTCTTAGTTTGCTGTCTTTGTTTGTAGGAGCTATTGAAAGGTCTATCGGGGCCATGAGTAAGCCACAGGCACCTTTTGTATGCTTACCACAGGAGAAAGGGCAACAGGCCTTTAAATCCAAACCATACCACCCGGACTTTAGGAGGTAGCGGTCTCAGAAATATGTACTCGTACTTTATTTAATTGTTTTTTATTTATATTTTGGTTCCCCGAGTTGTGAAGAAAGGGAGATCCATCTGTACTGAGATTCTTATTATACAGATAAGTCTAGTTAATTCAGAGGTCACCAAGTATCCGGATACTTTGTTACCGACTGAGCAATTTTTAATAAGGCTCCCAGCCTGGCTGATCATCGGCACGGGTCGTTTAACACCTTAGATCCAGCCCAAATGTTAAAGGTAATGCCATAGTGGGAGGATGAAGGAAAGCTGATGACATTAGCCAACTTCTATGTCGTATCTGTGTGGTAAGGGGTAAATATAATAAATGGGTAAGGGATATGAAGTGTCCTTAGGTTTTGGTACTCATCTGGTGATAGTTTTGAGAATCATTGACCATACACAGCTTTTACAACTCGGCAAGTTCCACGCACAAATCGAAAAATCTCGATCGTAAAAAGCTACTCTTTTAAGTTCTTTAATTAAAATAGTGGCTTGATTGAAATACTATCGACAAAAAATATATGGACATGAAATCGTTCCATTCAATACACCAACTATAAAGCAGAACTGCAAATACTCTCTGTGGCAAGATCATCTGCATAGATTTTAAACCAGAAGGAAAATCATCTATAAAAAAGAGGCTGGGATGCAACCCACACTGATAACTTCCCTTAACTTGCTTAAAAGTTTCTTAAAAATTTAATATTACCAACAATATTTTGCATATAATGAAATAGTTTGATTTCAAAATCAGTTTTTGTTAACGAGATTTTTAGTCGAAAACCAATTTTTACCAATTTTAGTAGCATTTTTTAAAAGCTTTTATTTCTTAAATAAACAAATAAAAATTGGTCGAATGAAATGAATTTGAAGTCAATACCTTCTATTTTTCACGAGATATCGAGAACCGAACATCATTTTTTACCAAATTTTCGTATTGTAGATTTTACTTTTTTTTTATGAAAAAACTTACTGTTGGATTTCAATACAAATTTACTGAATGTCAAAAATTATATTGTCTGTGAGTAAAATTAGTTTGAAGCCAATATTTTTAATTTTAAAAAAGATATTTGAGTCAAAAATCATTTTTTACGAACTTTTAGTAAAAACTGTCAGTTTGATTTTTCTTAAAATTTGATCGAATATTCAAAACAATATTTCTTATAAAATAAAATTTGTTTAAAGCCAATATCAAAAATCTATTTTTACCAACTTTTATTAATTTTGTTTAGGTTTTTATTTTTTGTACAAAAATTGTCAATTCGATTAGTCACAAAATGTTACTGAATGTTGAAAACAATATTTTTTAAAAAATAAAATTATTTTAAGGCCAATGTCTCAAATTTTTGAAAAGTTATTTGAGTCGAAAATCAAATTTTACTAACTTATATCAATTTTTTGTTTTAGGTTTTTATTTTTTGTTAAGAAATTGTCAATTTGATTTTTCTCAAAATTTTACCAGACAAAATTATTTTGGAGATAAAATCATTTTTTATTCGTAAAATTTTCGAAGTGACAAATATTTTTTTTTAAAGTTTTTTTTTTGATTTATAAAAAAGCCGTTAATTGGATTTTTTTCCAAAAATATATTTGTTTGGTATCAAGTTATAATATATAATATAAAATATATATAAAAATCAATGCCACTTTTCGTTGTAATGTTATAACTCAACAATGCCTTTACCGATTTGGCTAATTTTGGTCTTGAATTATTCGTGGAAGTCCAGAGAAGGTTTATACGTATAGAGAAAATTAAAAAAAAATCTTGAAAAAGCGTAAAATCAACATCTTTCTATACTCCCATAATTATACAAACAATTTGTACTAATACTTAAAAACCAATTTGAACCTTTGGCAAAACAATCGAAGACAAAAAAAGTGACGTTAGTTCTGTCAAACAAATTTAATGTCATCATATATCATTTCATTTTATCAGCGATAATAATTGCTTTGTTATGTTTATATTTTTCAAAATATTGTTGAGTTATTGCTTTGTGTTTATATTTTCCAAAATATTGTTGAGTTGTTGAGTGAAGGTAAAATGCCACGAGCAAGACGAAATTCTGCTATGGCAAAAAATCTGCGATCAACGTCAATTATTTTATGGGATTCGCACAATGGCGAATAAAAAATCAATAGAAGCATTTAATCGAACAATGCAAGATTTACCCGGTAATCATAAGCTTTTTGGTGGTGCTCTGATATTGCTGTCAGGGGACTTTCATCAAACATTTCCTGTCATTCCTCGATCAATTCCTGCTGATCAAATAAACACCTGTTTGAAATCATCAGTTCTTTGGAGATATGTACGAAAATTGACACTGAACATTAATATGCGTATTCACCTACATAATGATGCAACTGCCCATGAGTTTTCAAAACAATTGTTAGAAATTGGTGATGACAAAATACCAATCGACAGTACCAACGGATTGATAACTTTACCGAACAATTTTTGTACAATTGCGCTATAGATGAGTTGATTGAATGTCTTTTTCCGAATATTCTTCAGAATTACAGAAATCATAATTGGTTGAGAGAACGCGCCATTTTAGCACCGAAGAAGATTCATACCAATGCTATTAATTTTCAAATTCAAGCGAAACTGTCAGGTGTAGTCACGACATATAAATCAATTGACAGTGTTATAAATCAAGATGAGGCAATGAATTATCCAATTGAATTTTTATATTCATTGGAACCGGCTGGTATACCACCGCATTGCTTGAATATGAAAATTGGTTCTTTGATTATATTATTGCGAAATATTAATCCACCAAAACTGTGTAATGGCACCAGAATGGCATTGAAAAAGTTATTGCCAAATTTGATTGAAGCTACAATCTTAACTGGTAAATCAAAAGGAGAAGTGTGTTTGATACCGCGTATCCCTATGATTCCAACTGATATGTCATTTGAATTCAAAAGATTACAATATCCTGTATGTTTATCATTTATGATGTCCATAAATAACGCCCAATGGCAAACACTTCACGTTTGTGGTGTCAATTTGGAGGAATCATGTTTTTCACATGTTGTCTGTTTTTATGTTGTCTGTTCCAGAGTCGGTACCCCCAACTGTTTATTTATTCACGTTCAAAGTGGAAAAATAAAAAATATTGTTTATCCAATTGTTTTAGACTAGCCCATATGTAGGGAAATCACTTTGGTCAAACAAAATTATATTTAAAATTAATATAAAAATAGGATAAAATATATCCTACCATAAAATGAAACTCATCTACTAACACTGTCAATATTCGAAATTTAGTAAAAGCGATGGAAAAGAAATTTTTGTGTGTACAACGAATTAAATAAATGTAAGGAATAGTGATACGCAGCGGAACGTCAGGAAACGGACTTCTGCAGTGCAGGTAAATCTTACGTTTTACACGGAATTCTTAACTTTCATAATCTTTTTATGAAACAAAATTTAAGAAAAATGACCAGCGCGATTAGGTTTAGTTGGCGCATAATTCGTGAACGAGAAGGACATAAGCTCAAAAAGTCCTAAAGTGATGTTAGGACTACACACATCAGACTTTATACTATACAAAGCCACACAAGTAGCTAATAGTAATATCAGATCCTGTATTTTAGCCAGGAAGAAGTTTAATCTCTTTCTTTTAGAAAATTACAGTGATCCAGACCAATGTGCTGTGAAAATGGAAAGGAAGGGACTCCCGCCACTGATCCTGACATCGTGCTATATGCCGCATGACGGACAAGAAGGGCCTCCCGCTAATATCACAAGCCAGCTTGTAGAGAAAGCTGCCTCTGAGGGATGGGACGTGGTACTAGGCTGTGATACAAACTCACATCATACTCAATGGGGTAGTACCGACATCAACAACAGAGGTGAGTCTCTTTTTGAATTTGTTGGATATTTTCTAGTGTAGAGAAATTAAAGGCACGAGTTTATAGTTCAGCGTATAATTCAGGAATAGTTAAGTATTCATATATACATAGTAAAAGTAAAATAAAAAGTATAAGAGTTTAAGTGTTGCCATTGAGTGTTTACATTTAAGTAGATTTTACGATATAATTTAGTATTAGTTTAATTTGCATTTACAATTTCATAGATTTTCAATACACCTTCTCAAATTAAATTTGCATATAAAATCCTAGCTTGTTAACAAAATACAAATGTTTTACTTTTCTTAAGTTTTTTGTTAATATATCGGCAATCATATAATTTGTTGATATATATTTTAAATTAATAAAACCTTTTTCGAAAATGTCTTTTACAAAATGTACTTTAATGTCGATATGTTTACTTCTCGCATGGTAAACTGGATTTCGGACTAGCTGTTGGGCGCTTAGATTGTCTCCACACAACACAATGGGGCTTGTAGCGTCATATCCGAAACCAATGTCATCAAGAAGGTTGCGCAAGTAGAGAAGTTCCTTAGATGCAGAAGAAAGCGCCATGTATTATGCTTCTGTACTGCTGAGTGCCACAGTAGGCTGTTTCCTGGACTCCCATGAAACCGCGCACCCAGCAAGAATGAACACGAACCCAGTAAAAGATCGTCTGTCATTCGAATCTCCACCCCAGTCAGCATCAGCGTACCCAACCAACTCAGTAGAAGACTTTCTGAAAATAAGTTTCAAATTTATTGTTTTATTTAAATATCTGAGCAAATGCTTTGCAGCTGTAAAATGCTCTTTATGAGGGTTTGTATTGAACTGCGATAATTTAATCACAGAATGCGATATATCAGGTCGTGTTGTAAGACTTATAAAGTTTAACGAGCCTATTAGTGATTGATAAGTTTTTGTATCAACCTTTGCACAGTTTGGACATTTTGTGCATTTCTCCAGTTTCGACCCCGGATCCAACGGTGTACTAACTGGCTTACAATCTTGCATTCCAAAATCGGCTAAGATCTCTCCAATTAATTTTGTTTGACCCAGTTTGATCGGACCTCTATCACCTTCTCTTTCAAACTCCATCCCCAAAAAATAGTTGATGGGTCCTTTGTCTTCGAGTTTAAACTCCGTAGCAAGTTTTGACTTGACATTATTAAGCTCTTCTTTATCCTTAAAAGCGAGAATAATATCATCTACATAAACGACCAAAATGTTTATAATTCCATTTTGACCAGATGATGTATAAACACAATTGTCGTAGGAAGATCTCACGAAACCAATTTTCAGCAGGGCACTATTTAGTTTTTGATTCCACTGCCTTCCAGACTGCTTAAGTCCGTACAAGGCTTTCACCAGCTTACATACTTTTCTCGGATGTTCTTTGCTCACAAAATGTTCAGGTTGTTCCATATATATGCTTTGATCTAGCTCACTGTTGAGGTAAGCAGAGGTTATGTCAATTTGGTGTACGAGCAATTTTAACTCTACGGCCAAGGCAATTACCAGCCTTATTGTGGAATACCTGGTGACTGGAGAGAAAGTTTCAGTAAAATCCTGGCCATACTTTTGACTGCAGCCCTTAGCTACTAGTCTAGCTTTGAACCGCTCAATTTTGCCACATTTATCCCTTTTGATATTAAAAACCCACTTGGATTTTATGGCCTTACGACATGCTGGCAAATCTACTAAAACCCAGGTTTTATTATCTAACAATGAATGATATTCAGCATCCATAGCATTCTGCCACAATTGTGAGTCTTTACCACGAAGGGCTTCCTGTACGGTTTTTGGTACATTCTCACAATTTTGCCCAACATTCATCATAAAATTCAAAGAATTTGACCTTCGTCATAAATTTGACTTTTTCTTTGTTTTATTTTCAAAGTTTCTAACTCTACCACTTCTTAAAATGCTAGGACTAACCTGGTTTCCATTTTCAGTAGATGCCTCTTTAGTACTGGCATTGGAACACAATTGTAGTTCATCATCCTCACAGTCCTCGAATTCATCATCACCTCCAACAGGAATGTCATTATCAGAAAATTCATATTCTTGATTAGGCTCACGTTCAAAAACAGCAACAGCCTCGTCGACAAACTGACCAGCAACAACATCTTGTGGGACACCAGCAACAACAGCATTTTGTGGAGAATCAACAACAACAGCTTCATTAACAACGGGTATTTCAATTTCGCACAGGTCTTCATGCTCTTGTCCGAGAGCATCTTCAAATTCGGCTTCATCACCTTCTACTTTGAATGAATCAATTTGTGTGAAATTATTTTTACCAAATTCTTCTTCTTTCGATGACTCGATAAGAACATAATCAGAGTCTGTAAGGCATATTTTAGACGGATTCTCAATAAATTTAACATCTCGACTTATATGAATCTTACCCGTTTTACGTTCATATAATCTATAGGCTTTAGCCTCATCAGAATAACCAACCATTAAACATTCAAAGCCTCTTGGGCTGAATTTGGAATTACCTGGTTTTTTATTCAGCATGAATGCCTTGCATCCGAAAATCCTCAAATGAGATACGTTTGGTTTAAATCCAAACCAAGCTTCGAAGGGTGCTTGAAGCTCCAATAACTTCGTTGGTGATCTGTTTCTGAGATAAACAGATGTGTTTATCGCCTCAGCCCAAAAACTTTGCTTCATACCAGCTGCGATCAGCATACAACGCGCCATCTCTAAAAGAGTTCTGTTTGCTCTCTCAGCACACCCGTTCTGCTTAAACGCCTTAAAAAATTGAAGCGTCTCACTTTTCTGACGTAAAAAGTAGACAAAAATCATACGGGAATGATCATCGATGAAAGTCAGAAAGTATTTTGTGCCTCCATTTGATACATTCCTCATCGGCCCACAAATATCGCTGTGGATAATTGAAAGCACAGACTCACTCCTATTTTCTGATAATGCAAACGGTAAAGATGACATTTTCCCCCTCAGACAGACCTCACATTTTATAGCAGCTTTGTTGATTTTTTGAGAACTGACACCTCGAACCAAGTTTTTATTGAACAGGTTATGCAAGCTTTGCCCATTTATATGGCCATACCTTTGATGCCACAATGCAAAAACTTTATCCCATGTACCAACAGCAACAACACTTCCAGCATCACAACTACTCTCAACACCCGCACTAACAACATCTCCAGCATCGCGGCTTCCATCAGCACCTGCAGCATCTCCAATTCTCTTATTCAACATAGTACTCTCAGCCTTCACAGGGCTTTCTGAACAAGAAGCAAGTGCGTTGAATTGTTTTTCTTTAAAAACATAAATGTTATTGACCTTGGTTGCGCACAGCAACTCAACGGATGACATGTCAATAATTTGTGCACGCTTATCTGAAAAGACGACTTTATTTCCAGCATTAGTAGCTCTGCTTACTGAAATAAAATTCTTTTGTAAATCGGGTACAAATAAGACGTTCTTTAATGTGATCTTTTTATTCGCGAATAGATCTATATCGCCGATTCCCGCTGAATTAATAAACTGCCCAGCAGCTAGCTCGATTCTTTCTATGTGATCGTTACAAAAAGTAAACTTTTTTCTGTCACAGCATAAGTGACTCGTGGACCCACTATCTATAATCCATGTATTTGTATCAAATTCACTGGTACTTATAGAATTTAACAATGCAAACGCTGAAGCAACACTAGAAATTATACTAGACCATAATCTTTTAGTAGCAAATAGAGGTAACGAACCCACTTTTGTAACTAAAAATAGAAAAGAAGTGCTTGACGCTACCCTAACCAATAACTCAAGCACACTAGTAATAGATCAATGGAATGTTCTTAAAGAGGAATCATTCTCAGACCATAAACTGATAGGCTTCTTGATACAAAATGAAGTAGCAACTCCAAAACCCTTTAGGAATTTCAGGAAAACAAACTGGAATGTATTCTGCAGGGAAATAGGGCAGGGGATTCAAAACCCGGATACACTTCTAATTCAAGAACCCTCTGACATAGATATTGCGTCAGAAAAACTCAGAGTTGTTCTGAATAACGCTTTAGAAAAAAGCTGTCCCATTAATCATATGGGAAAAGGTAGGAAAAAACCACCTTGGTGGACCACGGAGATAGGCAACTTAAGAAAAGAAACTAGAAGACTTTTCAATGTCGCCAAAAGAACTAGGAAAGAAGCTGATTGGGAACATTATAAGACCAGTCAACGTATTTTCAAGGTCGAAACACAACGAGCAAAACGTAGCTCATGGATGGCCTTCTGCGACGAAATAGAAAGTACAAATGTATCAGCAAGACTCAGGAAAATTCTGACCAAGGATTCAGTCGCTCTAGGATCTCTCAAAAAATCTACAGCCAGCTGGACTGAATCCGGTGGCGAAACGCTTGAGCTCCTTGTGAATACTCACTTTCCTGGCTGCGTAGCTGATATCCGCAGTCCAGAAACAGAGTCTCATACAGAAACCCTAGTACCATCGGATATTATAACGGAAGAAAGGATAAAATGGGCCATTCACTCCTTTTCCCCGTACAAATCCCCTGGTCTAGACGGAATCTTCCCTATGACGCTTCAGAAATGCATAAACCTTATCATCCCACACCTAGCTAGCATTTTCAATAATAGCCTTAAATGGGGGTATGTTCCCTTATCGTGGCGTGAGGTAAAGGTAGTTTTCATCCCTAAGGCTGGTAAACCTAGCCATACGGAGGCCAAAGACTATAGACCCATTAGTCTAACATCGTTTATTTTGAAAACTTTTGAAAGGCTAATTGATACACACATCCGAAGCACCCTGAAACCGGACGATATATCGGAATTTCAACATGCCTACATTAAAGGAAGAAGCGTTGAAACAGCATTGCACAGTGTTGTCAGCGTCATAGAAAAATCACTGCATGACAAGGAATACACCCTTGCAACGTTCTTGGATATTGAGGGAGCCTTCAACAACGTGAAGAACGAAACAGTGAAGCAACCCTTGTACGACCACAAAGTCGAAAAAGCAATAACACAGTGGATAATGTGTATGCTCAGAAAGAGACAAATTAACTTTGAGCTAGCGGAAGAAAGGGTAAGAGTAACCACATCCAGAGGCACCCCTCAGGGTGGAGTTCTCTCACCGCTACTTTGGGTTCTTGTCATGAACGGCATACTCTCTAAATTGAAATCAAGTGGAGTAAGGATAATAGCCTACGCTGATGATCTTGCATTACTAGCGACTGGCAAGTTACTACCCACTATCAGTGAACAAACCGAATACGCCCTCTCGTTGGTAAGCAAATGGACTAGGAGCTGTGGGCTGACAGTCAATCCAGCTAAAACAGAACTAGTGCTATTTACTAACAAGCGCAAAATACCTGATATTAAAATTCCTTAAATTGAAGGCTGCCCTCTTAAAATCTCTGATCACGCAAAGTATCTCGGTGTGATCTTAGATAAAAAAACTAAATTGGGGCCTGAACACCAAAGATAGATTCAAAAAGGCATCGATTGCCTTTTACTCCTGCAATAGAATTTTCGGGAAAACCTGGGGACCAAACCCTAAAATTATCAGATGGATGTATTCGGCAATAATTAGACCAATACTAACCTATGGTAATTTAGTATGGTGGAAAGCTTTAGAAAAGAGCACGAACCTAAAAACTTTGACAAAAATTCAAAGACTTACGTGCACTGGCATTACGGGAGAAATGAGATCCACTCCAACTGCGGGACTGGAAGTTATACTCAATCTGATTCCCCTAGACCTCTTTGTTCAAGAATCTGCGGCCAAAAGTGCCCTGAGACTTAGTCAAACTAAAGTCTGGATAAACAGTTCCATAGGACATGCCCAGATCCTTCATAAAGTTATGGGTCATAGTACTACAGCAGACTATAAAATACCCGAACCTAATTTTCACAAACCATTCCAGGCTGCTCCAGTGAGTCGTCAATAGCTATCTATACTGATGGCTCTAAAATGGACACTGGTGTAGGGGCAGGCTTCTATTCCGAATCTCTCAAGTTGACCGCCTCGCTTAGGCTTCCAAACTACAGCAGCGTCTTCCAAGCGGAGGTCTGGCAGTGACAACAGCTGCTAAAAAGGTATCAATGATGGCGATACCACGAGCTGATATCACCTTTTACATTGATAGCCAAGCGGCAATAAAAGCGATTACTGCAACTGAGGTAAAATCAAAGCTTGTTTCATGCTGCCGCGAAGAGCTTAAGGTTCTTGGCGCACAGCACAATATTAGACTCTGCTGGGTCCCAGGCCACAGCGATATACTAGGCAACGAGAAAGCCGATGAATTAGCAAGATTAGGGTCAATGCTTGACGAAAGCCAAGCTCAGCTAATTAGCACCCCTACCTGTTATTTAAAACAGGAAATCTCAAAAAGAATAACTATTAAAGCCGATGAAAGGTGGAACCTTCTTGATACCTGCGGTACTACAAGAAAGATCTGGCCCTGTTTTAACAAACAAAGAACGGAAAGAATTATGCAGCTACAAAAGGGATCACTTCGATCTCTTGTAAGCATAATCACCGGACATAATCTGTTAGGTTTTCATATGAAAAAGATGAGAATCAGTTCAGATGATCTATGCAGAGGATGCGGTGACGAGGAGGTGCATGAAGACACTTCGCACTTTCTGTGTCACTGTCCCGCACTCTCCCATCAAAGGAAGAAACTGCTTGGCAACTTTTTCTTTGGGGATTTAAAAGAACTCTCTAGTACGCCAGGTACTAACATTCTGAACTTCGTCAAAGCCTCTAAATGGCTTGACTAACTGAACACATATGTAGGTGTTTCTTATTAGCTTGAGTATCAATACTCACGGGTATCACAATGGATCTGTATTGATCTAAGTGTGACGGTTAAGACATCAACTGTCAGCCTCTCAACCTAACCTAACCTAGTATTTTTTTTTATATTTTATACCGTGGCTCGAGTGCAAAGATAAAATTAGGTACAGTCAAACTTTAATTTTATAGTGCTATCATCTGATTTTTATTTAAATAATTTTTAGATCTTTAACACGTTTCGTCACAAGATCAAACAAATAAATTTCTTCCACCTACGCGAAAGAATAATAAGTTGGTAAATTCAACCTATATAGGTATATAAAAATCTAAAGTCTAGTGAAAGTGTGCCTAAGCTATACGATATTATAAAAAGTTTAACTGGTGGGTTAATATTTTGATATCATCTCAATCTAAAATAAAAAACTAAATAAATTGAAGATCTAGGTGCCAGAATTAAACCGCATGACGCTATAGTCCGGTTGACATTTAATTAAAGCTGGTGAAATTCCACTTTAGGTAAGACTCTTACGTTTTATTTTTTTGGTATACGTATTTTTTTTGTATTCATCCTTCTGTACTCTCTCTGAATTGTTATCAGATAACAGCAAGAGGCGCCAGTTGAACTTATTTGGTTTGACACACGAAGCGCCAACGAGTAGAGCCACGCGGGTGGGGAGAATTATATCAAACCTAATTAACCTATGTATGAGTAACCATTTGGTTCGATCAATAGCCACTTAACTTAAGTTCGGAACAAAACGAAACACTTGAGAATTCCATATACCAACATAATTGAGAAAGCGGCAACAACATACATATATTAAGAGCAATTTTTAACTAAAACAAAGATCAAACACCCCAAAAACATCAATTCTCCTCTCCTGAATTCCAGTCACTTTCCAATATTATAACTCCCCTCCGGCCTCCCCACCAAAAATCTAAAGAGAAGAACATCTGTGAAAAGAAATAACTGAAATTCAAGCTAAGTATTATTCCAATAAATCGGAATTGAGAGTGCAAATATAAATAAATATGATTTTTAAATTTGACAGAAAATTAAAATCTACCGAATCCAGTAAAAACCGTGCACAGTTTTCACCAGGAGTCGCAGCCGTAAGTTCAATAAAGGAACAAAGTAAGTGAATATAAAACTACTTTATAAAAAAAAACTCATATTTTATTATATTTGTAACCAGTGAAGTTTATAGAAAAAAAAAAGAGGCTGGGATGCGACCCACACTGATAACTTCCCATCCCGTCTATCGATTTGTCTTGCTTAAAAGTTTGTCTAAATGTATCAATTCTTACGAAATTTGCGTTCTATTTTTTGTAAATTTTATTTTTTTTATGAAAAAACGGACTGTTGGATTTTTATAAAAAAATTATTGAATATAAAAAACAATATTTTCTGTGAAATAAAATAAGTTTGAAGCCAATATTTTTAATTTTTGAAAAGCTTTTTGAGCCGAAAATCAATTCTTACCAACTTTTATTAATTTTTTTGTTTAGGTTTTTATTTTTTGTAAAAAAACTGTCAATTCGATTTTTCTTAAAATTTGTCCTAATGTTGAAAACAATATTTCTTATAAGTTAAAATTAGTTAGAAGCCATAATCTCAAATTTTTGAAAAGATATTTAAGTCGAAAATCAATTTTTACCAACTTTTGTTAAATTTTTTTTTCGGTTTTTAATTTTTTGTAAAAAAACTGTCAATTCTATTTTTTTCAAAATATTACTGAATGTTGAAAACAATATTTTTTGAAAGATAAAAGTAGTTTAAAGCCAATATCTCAAAGTTTTGAAAAGATATTTGAGTCAAAACTCAATTTTTACCAATTTTTTTTTATTTTTTTTTAGGTTATTATTTTTTGTAAAAAAACTGTCAATTCGATTTTTCTCAAAATTTTATCAGATGTCAAAAACATTATTCTTCGTTGCACAAAATTGTTTTGGAGATGAAATCATATTTTAGTCGTAAAATTTTCGAAGTGACAAATTTTTTTTTCAGTTTTTTTGATTTATAAAAAAAAACCGTTAATTGAATTTTTTCCAAAAATATAATTGTTTTGTATCACGTTACAATATATAATACAAAATTTAATTCAAGTCTCTAGCGTCATTGGTTCATGAGATATTTAGGGTTAACCAAAATTTTCACCTTTTTTTTAAACTGCTATCGTAAAAAAACCACTCACGCAATTTTCTTGAGAGCCCTTTCTGCATCTTTCTGCCTTATTATCTGTATAACAAAATTTATTTGAAGTCGATATCTCTTCTGGTTCTTGAGCTATGGACGACGAAAAAAACGTCGCGAACGTACGGACGTACGTCAACGAGCTAGGACGAGCGTGTGCTAGCAGGCCTACCCGTTGCTAAAGGAAGTGGACAACCCTTTCATTACCGTTCTGGAATGGTCTGAACGACCTGTAGCGGTTGGATTCAAAAAAAGTTCAGATGTGAAAGGGAACATATGTCAGAGTGAATCAAATCATAGAAAGGTGTTTGTAGTTATTTTGTCTTTAATTTCTATTCAACAACGCGACTGGTATCCATGCAGATATGGAAAATGCGATACTTTATGAAAAGGTTCACTCGGGCGTATACTTGTTATTTTCATAGAAGGAATAGAATGGATTTTATTCTAATAGAAAACATGAAATTAAAGTATATTAAGTATATTAGTTCGTTACACATATAGACCCACCATAGTAAGAGTACCCAAATCTTTTTTATTTTTTAGTTTTAACCCTTTGCTGATAAATATAATATAAACAATATATCATTTGGGTCATTTGGACTTTTAAATAGCTAGCAATTTAAAATATTTTTTTGTTTTTGAATAAATGAACTTAATAATCATTTTTTTTTATTACTATGCCTTATACGTGGCGAAGCACGTACCGGGCCGCTAGTATAATATAAAATTTAATTCAAGTCTCTAGCGTTATTGGTTTTTGAGATATTTTGGGTTAACCAACATTTTCACCTTTTTTTTAAACTGCTATGGTACTAATTACGGGCAATTTGAACCAATGTCCAGAATACTTCGTCACTGCAACGCTGCTATGCTAGTCTTCGACTTTAACATTTCCAAATCCCTTCTGAAATATACCCTTTACTTTTTCCCTTTTTGAGTCCGAATTCCTCGTCCCTTTTAATTTTAAGTCTAATAAAATCAAAATTGTTGGTTCAAGTACATTAAAGATAACAAGAACAAGAACACAAAAAAAATTGTTAAGTTAGTGTTAAGTTAAGTTTAGTTAAGTTATGTTAAGCTATAGCTTGTTTAAGCTGATTTTCAATTCACGCAATTTTCTTGAGAGCCCTTTCTGCATAATTACCTATGGACGACGAAAAAAACGTGCGTCGCTAACGTACGGACCTACGCACGGACGTACGAACGTACGTACACACGCACGTACAGCCATATCTCTAAAAACCATTTATTTTTTTTACTCTAGGGGCCTCGAAACGTTGAGAAATGTCAAAATTGTCAATTTGACAAATTGGGCCCATTACTATAACTTCCAATGAGAAGTTAATAAAATAAACAGCCATGGGCCAAGTTGACTCCCTTGAGGTACAACAGAATTTATTTTAAATTGACATGAAGGGTTACTCCGGATCATGACGCTATAATATCTATCTTTAAGATATGACGAAATCCACACAACGAAGGCCTTTTTAAGTCCAATTTAATTCAATTTATTCAAGAGAATTTCATGACATAATTTGACAAATGCCTTGCTAAAGCGTGTAAAGACGCAATCGTTTAGAGCAGCCATACTCATTTTTTTTTTAATGGGCCACATTGAAAATTTTGTAACTGTACCCCGGGCCACAAGAATTTTTTTTTATCGTAAATAATAATAATCATTTTAATGTGAATACATGCATATGTACATTACATATGTATTTATTTATTTATTGAAAATATTTTAATGTGATTTTTGAAATTGAAAACACAATTTCAAAACTTTATTTAGATTTGGCTTGTTGCTGCATGCCAACATCATCTAGGTGGAAGTCTGTAAGTTTATTTCGGTATAAATTTTTTGCATATTTCACTCTCAAAAACGAAGTTTCGCAAACAAATGTAGATCCAAATAATGTCAGCAGAATCTGTGACTGTTCCTTTGACGATTGCATATTTTTCGGGGACGATGCTCCAAAATTCTAAGTATTCCCCTTTTTTCCTTAAACAGAGCTTCAAGATTTGAATCGTTTTTAAAATCGATGAACTGATCAAAAAACTTTGCCTGAACTTGATTTAAAACAGAAGTCACCCGAGTTACATATTTGTATGGTGACCTTCGTCACCATAATAGTCCAACAACCCTGAACGGATATTCAATTAGTTCAGTATAAAATGTAATATGAGTAAATTAAAATGTCAAATTGACAAAAAATAAAATATCAAATTGTAAGATAATATATTAAGTATATTGTTCGATCAGCATATTAATAATAAATGTAAAATATGTCTGATCGAACAACATAACAAATGTACATCTAGAAATTCAGTCGTGAATATACCACCGCAATTAAAAGAACTTAAAGCACAAAACTTCAAACTCTTTTTCTTTAACTCCCGTGAGATAGTCGTTGTTTTCAGATGCCATGTGTTTTCTACAATCGTGAAGCATTGTTTTATTTTTCTGATATCATGAAACCTTTTTTCAAATTCTTTTGACAGTGCTGTTAAGTAATTCAATATTGTTGAGCAATTTTCTTCAGAGATGTCGATGGGTCCTTTGTAGCTATTACCATTGTTGGAAAATTTTGTAGCTGTTTACTTCTTATTTCTTCAAAAGCAAATATTTTACTTGCCATCTGTGAAATAATGTTATTTTGTCCTTGTAAATTTCGATTGAGGCTATTTACTTTTCCTGTGATATCGCATAAAAATGCTAAAAGACACCACCATTGATCATCTTGCAATTCTGGGTAAACTTTTTTTATTTTGTTGTAAGAAGAGGATTATTTCGTGGCGCAAGGAAAAAAACCTTTCCAAAACCCTTTCCCTACTAAGCCATCGCACAGAGGTATGCAAAAGAACGTCACCGTGCTCACTTCCCAATTCTTCCAAAAGGCTTTTAAATTTTCTGTGGTTTAATTCTCTCGCTCGAATATAATTCACAATATCAATAATTACAATCTTCATCCAAGCATCGATTTTTAAATTGCTAATCCGTGCAGCCAAGTTTTCTTGATGAATAATGCAATGAAATGTAATTAAATTTGTCAAATTATATTTTGTTTTAAACAAGATTATAAATCCATTTTCAGACATAGATATCCATCTGTACATACACCCACGATTTTTTTAATATCAATATCATTCTGCTCTAGAAAATTTGAAATTGATAGATAGATATGTAGATAGATTCATTTATTAAACAGTTTTTAAATTTACAATACACAATACATACAATATTTTAAGTGATTTAAATAAATTCTGAAATAATTAGTTTTCGGTAGTGCAAAGCTGCTTCGCAGTATTTATAAATAACGTCCCAATTCGGACCATTAAATAATTTTTTAAGTTCTTCTAAGGTTAATGTTGGTTTTTCAAAATATTGGATCCTCCAATTTCTCAATATTGGGCAAATACCTATGAAATGAAACGTGTCCTCTCTAGCATGTTGGTTACAAAGTGTGCAGCAGTTGGTTTCGGCGCTGTTAAAAGATGTTCCATTCAGGTTAAGGAGTTCTCCCCTTGATCGAAATAACAAAGATATTTTTCTGCAACTATTTGTATCGGTGAAATAATTATTTTCGTTGAGATTATAGACTAATGTCGGTTTTTTTTCGATTTTCTGATTCATTTGCTTTTTTCATATAACTAGTTGTCTCTACGTTTTATATCTATTTCTCTTATTATCGCATACATTTGATTTGTTAGTTCTAAAGGTCTTTCAAGGTTTATAGCCAAAGGAGAGGCAACTGACTCCGCTAGATCTTTCCATTTTTGTATAAAGGGGTGGTTCCTTCCAATAGCGTACAGTCCTAGAATGTGTTTTAATCTTTCTTGACTATAGGTTATGATAACTTTTATAATGTAGTCAACTTTGTATTTGGATGAATTCGGTACCTCTCTCTTTTTTAATAGTAGATTCCAACTAACATTAATTGCATTTTTTGTTGTGACAAGTTTTGATGCAAGATGTTGTTTCATATTGAAGGATGGAGTTATATCTATTCCAAGGTATTTGTAACTTTTGACGACTTCAATATTTTCTCTACCGTAATACCATTTCTCTCTTTGTAAACAACTTCCTCTCGTATATCCCGCTATCATAACTTTAGATTTATCTATGTTGATAATAAGATTCCAAAAGTTACAATATTCTTTCAACTTATTAATCATCAACTGTAAGCTTTCAGGTGATTCGGCAAGTAGTATCAAATCATCAGCATAAAGAAGAGATTTTATTACTGTACTAGCTATGTTGATTCCGGCAGGTAAATAAGATGTCACATCATCTATGAAAAGGACAAACAACATGGCGCTCAATAAACATCCTTGTTTTAATCCAGTTTTAGTTTCAAACCATTCTGATGCTTTTGTTCCATCCCATACTGCTGACTTAGATCCGTTGTACACATATATGTGAAAACCAAAATTGCTATTAAGACAACAAGCGGCCTAACAGAAGAAGTGAATGTCACAAAGGGTGTTCTACAGGGTGATCCATCAAGTGCCCTCCTATTTAACTTATATATAAATGATTTGGAAGAATTCTTAAGAACCGAGGGACTTACAGGAATAGACATTTCGGAAACAACAAATGTTATCCTGATAGCATATGCCGACGATATTGCTGTCTTCGCTCAATCGGAGCTTCATTTAAGAAAAACTTTGAAATCACTTGAAAAATGTTTTACAGCAAAAGATATGACATTAAATACGGAAAAATCGAAGATAGTAAACTTTGCAAAAAGAAAAATATCATCATGCCCGGAAAGATTTGCATATAAAGAAGACTCAATTGAAGTTGTAGATAGCTTTGAATATCTGGGAATAACCTTGAGTCGAACTGGATCTTGGAATGAAACCATGAATGTCTTCAAAACCAAGGCAAGAGCAGCAGCAGCAGTAACCGAAAAAGCTATGAGGAGCCCTTACATGGAAAACTGGGAAGGAAGAATCAAAGTTTATAATTCAACAATTAAATCGACTTTACTATACTGTGCGGAGATATGGGGTCTGGAAGCTGGAGACAAAATTGAAGTTATTCAAACTTCAGTTTTAAAGAAGTTGCTTGGTCTAGCTAAAAACACACAAAGCAATGTGGTTCGCTTAGAAACTGGTACACTTCCATTAGATTACGAGATAGCGAAAAGAGCTTTGCATTTCTGGGAAAAACTGTTGAATGCCTCTGATGAGCGCCTAATTAAAAAGTGTTACAACGAAATCTTGAGAACCCATAACAACTCCCAACGACCAAACTGGGCAACAAAATTTAAGGCCGCCTTAATGAGTAATTTTATGGATATATGGGAACAGCAAGACTTATTATCTGTTCGTCAATACTATGTAAGCATCCTTGAAGACAAGAAGAGAAGCATTATAAATGAAGATTTCAGGAAGGCATCTAACTCAACTTCTTGCTGCTATTATGCTCCTTATTTAGCGAACATACAAGAACCAGAATATAAACCGGCTCCGTACCTGAATTCATCCTGCAAACCATACGTGCATAAAGTCTTAGCGCAAATTAGGTGCGCAAACAGATATGCCCACAGAATAGTTTTACACGGTGATAGACATATATTTGACCCAATGAACATTTGCACATTGTGTAATACATATGATACAATTGAACACTTCCTTTTAGGATGCCCAATTTTTAATGCAGTTAGAAACCACTTCCTATCCCCTATGAACTTAACTGACATGAATAGTATAATGAAAGTCGAAGATCAAAACGTTGCACTGAATGTATATAAATATGTTAGAAACTCGCTTAACTTAAGAGCTTTTATCCTTAACGAATGATAAATCCAGGTTTCAGTTTAAGTAATAAAAGTAATTATTTTTTTTATTTTCTTTATAATTGTTGATTCATATCTTACCTTATTGTTTTGTTAGATGAATTAAAATTATATTGCACTTACCTTATGAAATAATGTAATATTTACATAATGCCAATCAATTTGTAAAAGCTAAGCTTAAAAACAAATAAATATATCTATCTATCTATCTATCTAGATCCGTTTTAAAGTTCTTTAATTGTTCTTAACATTTTTGTCGAAATTCCCAGTTGGTTTAATTTGAAGTAAAGAGCTTTTCTATCTATAGTGTCGAAAGCGGCCTTGAAGTCAATGAAGAAAATGTATAATTTGCGTTGACGGAGTCGGAAGTCCTGAATAATTGTATTTACCACGAAAATATTATCTGTTGTCGAGTAACCTGAGCGGAAACCCGATTGGTATTTACTGAGGAGGTTATTTCCATCTACCCATTTTGTTATACGTGAAAGTAACACTGCTGTAAACATTTTTGCTATTGCGTTTGTAAACGATTTGAAATTGTATCAAGATAATCTATTGCCCGGGTCTGACCTTTCATCGGAAGGAATTTGAAAATTTCTTCGAAGATTAAATTCTGTTCTGTGCAATATCTAACAAACACCGAGCATTGAGATGTGTTGCTGAAATATCAGTGCTGGAATAGAAAGCCAAGCTAAAAAACTTAAAGTTCCTTAAGTTTTCTATTAAATTGTCACGATTATATTTGGAAATGTCTTCAATACGTCTCACACATGTTGAATCAGACAGATGTATGTAGTTTTTTTTATTTCAGACAATATTTGTTTTTTGTTGCTAAATTTATCAAACTAAATTTATCAAACTTTCTTTGACAATTTCTGCATCGGTAAACGGTTTCATGTGCTTACCAAGAGAATAACAAACTTCGTAAGATGCCTTAGTTACCACAGAGTCTTGAGATAAAGCCACGGACATCACATTTTGTTGCTGTTGTAATGACCTCTTTAAAAAAGTTAATTTCTCACCTCTTATAATTGTGTTCCAGGAGGATAAGTTTCGTTGAAAGATATGTGTTTTGTGTTAAAATGACGATCAATATTATACTTTTTTTTAAATAACTTTTTCACGGCATATTAAACATGTAGCCGCGTTGTTTTTGCTTTGCACAACAAAATATTCTGTATCCTATTCAGTGGCGATTCCTGGTCATAGCGTTAGCGTTAGCTACTTTCTTCTAGAGGTACAAGATAAGTTTTCAAGAACTGTAATTAGTTTTATTCAAATCTTCCGTCCTAGGCTTACATCATCGATAAATGTAGAACATTTTTCATGAATTTTTTTGTTAAAGTAATATCGGAAAACATTATATAATTGGGACTTTAATTGAACGTCTGAAGTCTCGTCTAGCATAATTGCGACAAATTCTGACTGTCTGATTCTATTGGAAATTTTATTGCCAACTTTATTTTATGGACAACTTCGGGTTTACAAGGAAGCATGCGTGACACAGGAAAAAAAGGCCAGCAAAACAATTTATTTTTATTCTCGCAACCAGCTAGCCATTTTCAAATGCAATATTGATTTTCGATAAAGGTTCGAGTATTCATCCTTGTATGTTGATTTTAAATCTGTTAGCTTTGGACATGGAAGCTTATTATTAACTATTAATAGCTTCCCCGAAAACGATCTTATTCTAAATGTTTTTTCTAATAATTCTTCAATTATGGTCTTTGCTTGGATTTCATTTCAGTTCCGAGATCATGAACACTCCAATATCATGAAAATAAAGTATCTATTTTTAAACAAACAAAGAAGAATCTGGTAACATCGTCGCAACTCATAGCCTAAAACCGGATACATAATAGCTGTGTTCACTGACGCTGTGCTGGACTGTTCTAGACAGAAAAGTACAGCTTTTTGCTGTTCATTGAGGTTTTTTCTGTGCTGAACTGTTCTACTTTCCTGTTCATTGACAAACCTAGAACAGTTAAGAACAGGATTTTCTGTTCTTGCTTTTGAGTCAGATCAGGTTAGAACAGACTCGTGAGAAATGTCAAAATCTAAGTTGTCATTTTTTTTGTTTACGTTTTGATTTGGCTGTGCTTTGTGTTTTTTTTCTCGTGATTTAAAAAAAATTAAAATAAAGTTATTTTGCCAATTTGTTTAATTAAATAATTCTAAAATATAATCTAACTTTCAATGCAATTTCTTTTACATTTCATCAAAGAAAAGGTAATAACATTCGTCACACTTTCATTTCAATCATTTGAAGAGGAATCCGACGAAAAATCACTATCGGTGTCTGAACCACTAACATTTTCGTTTAGTATTATCTTAGCACACAAAAAATGAAAAAAAAATAAGCGAGAAACGAAAAATGCACAATTTGCAATTTGTTTTGTTTTGTTTTGTTTTGTTTTTTTTTTGACAACTGACGTTGTCGTCACGAAACTGTGCTGTCCTGTGCTGTTCTGATCTAGACAAAACCTCGGTGAACACAACTAATATTTTATATACTAAGATATGAAAAATAAATAAAAATAATAATGGTTAAAGTGCCGAAATTGTTTCGTTTTTTTGAACATACAATTATTTAGCTGGTCATAGAATTGCAATTATATGGTTTTAAAGTCAAATTAATTTTTTATTGAATATTATTTGCAAATTAAAGTTTATAAAATTTGTATTATACTTTTTAATTGAAAAAGAATTTAATTTGAAGTACTAATGCATTTGCATAAGTCGTTATATTATTTTATTTTGTTTTTTTTTCGGTCTGGTAATTTTCAATTTAAAGTCATATAGTATTCATTTTTTTTAAGTATTAATAAGAGCAACGAATTCTGAATGAAAAAAGGTATTTACTGTATTAAAATTTTGAAAAACCACGATTCAAACTGATTTTTATACTTTTTTGACAAATTTTAGTTTTTCTTCGAAAATTATTATATTATTAAAATTAAACCCGTTGGCCTTGGCTTTAAAAAATGTATAATTCGTAGGTAGGTGTGAATATTACTTTTTTATTAAAAGTAAAATGTTTGTTTTAAACTGAGTGTTCTAAACAAATCTAGTAAAATAATTTCCTAGTATCTTGCAGATATGAATTGGTATGGACTTATATTAATAATAACTACAATATAAAAAATGAACATAAAACATACCGGTCATAACACATCAAATACTTAACTAGTGAAAAGCACTGTCTGAAGTAATTTTCCTTCCAGTCCTTCAGCACGTCCAAACAAAAACTACTTCCTATTAAAAAATTGAAAAATCCGCCTATGCTCTAACATCTGTGTGAAATTTCCTTTTACTCACATATCGACTCCAAAAATGAGTACTATCGCTAAAATCAGCGCTAACCGCTAATTGACGAACATGCTCTTGTTCGATACATTCTTGTCGTGCTGGGTCAGTTTCGCTACCAAACATAAATTTCACACAAATAAATAAGCTCGCACTCGCACAATTATTATTATTTAAAAACAAAAAATATGGTATGAATAGTTGATGTGTTCGACGATCATGTTCGAATCGTCGGCGTCGCTCGGTCTTGTTCTTCCTGCCATAGTCCATACGAAGTTCAAAGAGAGGAGACATCAAACTCTTGGTCGAGCATGGTCTTCCTCTCTGTTGTGTCTTGTGTGTCTTTAATTTGTACCAAAAACACTCCATTACCAAGACCGGAATCTTTCGTACGTTTCACTCTCCAAAACCCGTTTGTTTACATTGTTGTATTTGTAATTTTGACAATTAATCCATGAATAGATGTGAGCACAAACAAAAAAAAAACGATGCCGTGGGCTAGCGGCATTTTGCACAGCAAAAACAAAATGGAGGGGTTAATAAGTTTTTTTCAGGTTTTTCTTTTTACTTTTTTTCGATGAAGGAGTCAGTTTTAAGCTTTAATTTTGCAGTCATTTTGTTGATAGCGAACCAATGTACATTTTTGTCTTCAAAAAAGCATGTTCACCATCAGTTTATTATAATTAATTCACTAATTTACAAAAATCACTACGAAATTCTTCAAATTTCAAAATTAACCTCGGATTTTTGTATCAAAGACGCGTTCGAAGAACCATCAAGTTAAGGGTGCGAGCGCAATTTTTGTATTGAATTCTAATAAATTTTCGTTAATGAACGGCCCAAATATTTTTTTGCAAGTAATTAAAATCTGTATCAATTTAATTAATCCAAATGTATTTATAGTTTGTTTTTAATGATTTAAACTTGCAACTATTTTTGAATTCCATTTTGATTAATAAATATTATATTTAAAAAAATAGTTATAATCGAAAAATATCTTATCCATAACATTCTTGATTGATGGAAGCATACATGTATTTGCTATCAAAAAAACTATGCATCAAAGGAACACCAATTTTTTAATTGTTTTAAAAAAGTAATCAGAACGACGAATCTGTTGAATAAATGCAGAGCAAATAAAATGCAAATTTTGACATATATCACAAAATGAAAACGTCTTAAAATCGTTCTGAATTCATGCACAACTAATTCAATAGAACATGTAATCGTCATGAATGTTTATTGTTGACGTACAGAAGTTTTTTTTAGTGAATTTCCACAGTTTAACGCAAAATATAATTTTCATTCATTCCTTCAAAATGTTTAGTTACCAAAGTTCAAGTTTACTTATTATTGTTTGAAGGGTATGTTTAGTAAAAGTGCTGCTAAAAATGCAACAAATTAATGAGTTTTACGTACATGTTTTTCTTAATATAGTAAATACTTCCATTGATTACATGTTATAAATGCAGAACATAGAAGAAAATATACATAAACAGTAGTTTTCAGGTATAAAGCAGAGGTTAGTGTAGAAAAATATTTTTGAGAATGCCATGCCAATAATATTTTAGGTATGTTCATTAACGAAATTTCCGCTTCGGCTAACCTTCATCAACTTTTTAGAAAAAAAATTAGCATTAATAGCAGCCAATTATTTCATAGCATAGTTAATTTTTCAGATTGTAAAATGTCTAGAAATTTTCATACGCTACAAAATTCGTAATTTTATGCGTAAACATAAAAGATAACATTATTTAGTCAAGAATAATGGATTTTGGCGCGTATATCGGTTTTTTTTCTATTGGGTGTTCGGTTTCCCCATACTGGAATAAAAAAAAGTTAATTAAATCTATTTATTGCACTCATTTAGTTGGTATTGTGTGTAAACATATTGCCTATTTCTATTCCTTAAAGATGCTTTACACAAAGCAACTTATTTTTAAAACATGGTTCCCTCAAATTTTTATTCCAAAATCTAACTACAAACAAAATTCTAACTCTAATGTCCGATTTCATAAACAAACACTAAAAGCACTTTTATCTAAAAGCTTTTTAAATTTTATCAGGCCTTTAAATTTTTTTCAGTTTCACCAAGCTTGAAATGGGAAATTTCAGGGATATTTTTGTTAAAATAAAGTTCTCTTCACAACCCTGTAAAAATAAAACCCCATTTTTTCTTTCTATTAAGCGAATTGTGTGAGAAAAAAAGAGAAAGAATTATATGTTGAAATAAATGACAAGAATCGCAAAATACAACAGAACAGTATAAACTTCTTCAAAATTTATTGGGGTCAATAAATAATTTCTACACGGATGTCCACCATCACCAAGTAGATAACAATTTGGAAATTCATTGTTTTCAAATCTAGCATGAAGAAGTGAATCGTCAAAAATATTAGCATCATGCCCACTTCCTGGCCATCGTGCCACAACATCAATGAATTTCAAATTACTGTCGCATACGCATTGAGTGTTAATTGAAAATCATCCTTTTCTGTTCCTATAAACTTCTGCTTCCGCTCCACCAGGTGCCTGAATTCTAATGTGTGTGCAATCGATTGCACCAAGAACTTTCGGAAATCTAGCTAAGCCGTAGAATTTGTTTTGAACGTGCATCATAATATCATGACGATCAGTAGGAAGTGTAATAAATTGCGGTCTCATTAATGCTATATGGTGGTTACTTTTCGTACGATGTGGCAAACAGTTGATTTTGAGATATTAAACATATCTCCGACGCAGATTTGGAAAGATCCTATGGCATAAAATCTTAAAGTAATAAGCACTTGATTTAATGCACTGACGGGTTTATTTCGGTTAGTTTTATGCTCCAAATGATGACCAAACAAACTCAACAATTGATCCACAGATGCTTTGGAAAGTCGGAACCTCATTTTGAAGTCAATATCATCATAGTCTGAAAATGGATTCTTGTGAACGCGGAATACTCTTGAACGGCGAATAACTATATGTTGTTCTTCTTCGTCAGATGAAGATGACCAATCTAATATTCTAATTAAAAATTAAAATCATAAAAATGATATTATAAATAGTAATGAATTGAATTTGTTTACCTATTCATTCTGTATCTCCAAATATTGAGAATACAAATTTTACAAATCAAAACATCAGCCGTCAATCTGTCATATTCATTTTTTAATGACACTTTTAAAATTTAATGAGCCAAAAATGGGCATTTAGTTTTAAAAGGTGTTTAAAAGCTTGTTTACTTTAGAAACGCTTGGTGAAACCAAAATATCCCATTTTATAGTTTAAAATCCTTTTAAATGTTTAAAAGTTGTTTATGAAATTGGGCATAACATAGTCCCTTAAAAAGAAATTTTCAGGAATATTTCTGTAACAAACAAAACTAAAATTTGGTCTTGCAACTACCGAACTGCTTAAATGATGAAAATACTAATCTAATTGAGGAATCTGAACTAGCTAAAGTTGGCAATGGAACTTCACAAGTATGCTTCTCGTAGCATTGTCTGTACAAAAAAATACGGAGGCACCCGCCTATTGTTTCCACCTGAACTTCTAACGTCGCCAAAAAAATGCTCTAAGCAAACTACAGTTTAAAAAATTGTCTGTTTTGTTGTTTTACAAAGTATTGAGCTACACTTTTGTCCATTTGCAATAATTATACTTAACCAGTTGCAGCGCATGTTGCGTTCGCAAATAATTTAAGTAAACAAAATAAATAATAATAAACTAATAAATCATTAAATAATATGTATTTGGTCAATTTTATTTTATTTAATACACATTTACAACATTTATTTGGATTGAAATTAAAAAGCTATACAAATCTTCCAATTTAAGACCATGTCAGCACTTGAGATTCTGTTGGTTAGGATTGTTTAGTTTTTGAACGAGGCCATGAAACATTGAAAATGAAGCATTTAGATGGGGCCGATTACTATAATGAAGCATTTTGATGGGCCTGAGGACTAAATGTGAGAATGTGTTTGGTTTTTTGCATCATTTCACGCACACTTTCTCACTTTTAGTCCTCAGTAGCTTTTAGTCCTCAGTAGGCAAACCGAAATGTCAGTCTGAGATTCCGGTCTTGGTAATGGAGTGTTTTTGATTTGTACCTGCATTTGCATATAACTACTTCATCTGGTTTATCGCTTTTTTTTGCGCTTACCCTTCTATTAATTTGTATAGGCTTTTATTTGAATGTGTGTATTTATCTGTATGTGTAGAATGTATGAAATTTGATAGCACAAACTTTTGCGATGGCCAAAGCTCAATGTTTCAAGATAGATTATTGTATGAGAGTTTTATTGCATGAAATGGAAATTATTTGTAGAAAAGTCACTTTGAATGCAAGTTATGTAACTACAACCGAATTTTTTAACATTATGGTCAACTGTTGAGTTTTGGTTAGTAATTCAATTACCAAATAATATACATATTAAAAAATTAGATTTATTCTAAAATTCTTGGTTTAGCGCCGCTAAACCAGCTAACTATGAGGAATCGCCCCTGATCCTATTCATCTTAAAATGATCTATTTTCATCAGATAAATGTGGTTTTAGTTTCGAAGAATTTCTTGCCATTATTCTTTATTTACAAAAATTTACTGCAACCGCACTAACTGAAATTCAAAATGTAAGTACCTAATCATCAAAACGAGGTATGTCGGCAAAATAGCTTCCTTGACTTATTACGCCTGGACTGCTGTGTTTATGAATTTTCCATTCAAAATTTAAATAAAATGATTCCAATTCAATTTCGCAATGGCAAGAAAGATAAGGAATACTCAGCGACATTTGTTTTCATTTAGTTGTGCAAACTTTTCCTGGCGTTGAAAGGAGTGACATCTAGAATATTTTTTGAAAACACATGATGTCCACTTTTCTGCTAATGTACGTTCTAGTGTTGATTGCATTTTGAAAACTCAAAGGGATATATTTTTCTGACGTTTTTCTGCAGTCACTCGATATTTTAAGAATTTATTAAACTACGCTGCGTGCCAACTTTTATAAGCGCAAGCAGCCCGCGGGTCTCAGGTTGAGTATAGCAGGTTTAGAGAGTGGTCTTCGAATTAAAAAATAAATGACAGTCCAACGCACTAACCATCACGCCATGATTTCTTCGAATAGGTATGAATATTTCCATAGATCAGGGAACTAAGAACATTTCAGAGACTCGTTGAAAAGAAGAAACAAAACATAAATGATGATATTCTATCAGGACCAGGATTGAAACATTTAGTTAGCTTTAAATTATATTGTCTCGTAGGCTTAAGAAATCGAAAAATTGATTGATGTAAGGTGACTGTATTTTTGTGTGTTATGAGAAATAGAAGAAGAGGTGCTTTTAGAGAACAAATCTTCAAAGGCAGTCTTAAAATAATCTGCGAACATGTTCGAAATTGATTGTGGAAGATGGCTAGAAGAATTTTAAAAGTCATACTAGCTGGATATCTGTCAAATTCACGTTTACCTACTATTAACGCATCTCCAAAAAATTTGTGGGTGCATTGTTAGATCACACTCAATATTAAAAATGAATTGACAATACAAATAGTTTGTATAAGTTCCAAAATCGTATTATACTCGTAGTTCTCGGTAAAATCTAAGCGTCTTATCATTCTTAAGTAGTTTAAACTTCAACCAGGCCTTATTTCTATTATTTTTTAAAGTTTTTAAATGCGGATCAAACCTTGGCGGACTACTTATTCCCGCAGTGGAAATAATAATCGTATCAGAAAAGCCAAATAAGTACATTGATACTACAAGGAACTAAATGACCTCAATACATCAACTCTTACTCTCTTTATAGTACACATAGGAGGAGGTATACAGTGCATATTAAATTTCAAGGAAATAATATTTTTAAATGGATTATTATTATCATTCTCTCAAATTAAGAATCCATTATAATACTTCATGTTTCTTTTTTTTTCGAAATAATTCTTTCTCTGCCAAAAATGTAATATAATCATAGTGTACTTTATTGAAGAGTACATTGTAAATTTTTTTCTATTTCTATTTTTTTCCTTATAGAGAAGTTAAGTTAGTGCACTTAAGAAAAAAAAGAAAATTGTTCAATATGCAAATGCATCTTGAATCTCATTGAGAAAGTAGTTACAATAGAATTTTCTCTAAAAACCCCTTTACCCCCTGACTGATGTATTTTATAACCCATTTTCTTGTATTTTAAACGTTATAAACACTTTACTTCAATAGAGATATTTATATTATGATGGAAAACATAAATAGAAGACAAATTCACTTTTTATCAAATGCCCAGTAGGTAAAGTAATGCACCAGGGACATACATACTTAGAACAATATTCATATTATTATCCTAAATAGGATTGCACACGGAACTTTTACTTTAATACCCCCTCATTACATGTACTTTGAGAAAATAAAAATAAAGCAAAGGAAAAAGCACACAAGTTGGTTGGAAGCAGTTGCTTGTAAAATAAATATAGACTTTTATGGAAAAGGAAGCAGTTGCTTGTAAAATAAGTAGGTATAGACTTTTATGGAAAAGGATTGAACCTGAGGCACTGCAATTTTCCATTTTCTTTAGATACCGAGTCCAGTTGTGGTATTTTCAAGGACTCTAAATTGAAGAAATAGTCTTTTTGGACATGGTAATAAAAGGTCCATTTGTTCTGATATTTTGAACTATGTACTGTTCAAATTCAATAGTGACTTTCGAGATAATCATATTTGATAGTTGATAGCGATCCTATTTCTTAAGCTTCATCTGTCAAAATGGCTGTCACTAATTTAGTAATACAAAACTCGATCTTTCACAAACAAGAACTTTTAGAATTTCGTGTCGTAAAAGAGTTAACCGATACAAATTTCAGCTACCATTAGCTGAAACTTATCCACCAGAGATACTAAAGTTTTACGTATGTTCGCGGAAAAGAAGTTGCTAAATGACTTTTATTTTCATCAAACAAATCATATTTAGGTATGGTGTTTATTTCTGGATAAATATGTCTACAAAAATTGCCAATTTGGGACGAAACCTATTCAAAATTTGTACACCAAAAGCTTCTAACAAATCCCTAAAGGGACATTTACTTTTCTTGTGAATTTGACTGTTAGTTTATTGAAAATTGATGAATAACAAAGTTTAACCTAGCCTATTTTTAAGAGTTTTAAAACTGGGAAATGAAAATAAAAAAAATAATAAAGAAAATTTATGAAAATGAATTCAAAGTGTCTGGATTTTTTAAAGGATGAAATGTTAAAAACCCAAATTTCAATTCCGGAAACTCGCGCAGCAAAATATTGTTTCAAAGTTAAAAATTAATTTTATGCATCAAGTTTTCTGAAAATACTCGGCACGGTTTATCCCCTAGCTTGGCGCATCCCAGGACCGTTCATAACGTAAGAAAAACCTGTCATAAAAAATATATAATATCGGGAAACTAAGTAATCGAAGAGTAGTACCCGTAGCGTGATGGTTAGTGCGTTGGACTGTCATGCAAGGGGTCTTGGGTTCAATCCCTGCCTGTGCCACCTAACTTTTTTCACGGGTACTGCCTCTTGCGAGGAATTGACAAATCCTCCAAGAGTAATTCTTGTCATGAAAAGTGCTTTCTCAAATTAGCCGTTCGGATTCGGCATATAAACTGAAGGTCCCCTCCATCCCTGACAACATTACTCGCACACAGGGATGGTTGAGAGTTGTAAGTCACTAGGCCCTGGTTCGTCATGGACTGTTGCGCCACCTAATTTATTTATAAGTAAAGGAAATGGTTTGTGTATTGGATCAGTTCGTTCAAATGCACAAACCATTTTTTTCCAGTATTAACTTATTATTTTAATCTTATTGTTGTAATCGGTCCGATTTGTTGAATTGAAAAATTTGACATTTGTTGACGTTTCAAGGTCTCTACAATTTAATTATTTTCCAAACAATGATTTTACCTCCAAAACAATTGTATGCAACGTAGAATACTAAAAGTTCATACAAATATAAATGCTCGATTCTTGATATCTCGTGAATAAATGAAGGTATTGACTTCAATATCATTTCATTCTCTGCTAAATTTTGTTGTTAACATAAAATAATGGTCTTTGAAAAATCCAATCTTCGTTTTTGCATAAAAGAAATACGAACTTTCAAAAAATGCTCTTAAAAGTGGCAAAAATAGATTTTCTAGCTGATTTTGACACAAAACAAGCACATAAAAGTAGGCAATGTATTTGATCTACTCAACTGAAAAAAATTGTCTCCCATAATACGAATTTTTTTGCAGTTGTCTTCAAATTGAGTTGTCTTGATTACAAGTCAACTAAGTTTAGTTGTGATCCATAATAAGCCCTTAAGTTAATTATTAAGAAAAATTCAATTGACAACTTTTTTTACAAAACACGAAAACCTACAAAAACAAAAAAAAAAATAATTAGTTTTGGACTCAAGTATTATGAACAAAGAAAGATATTGACTTCAAATGTTTTAATCTCATACAAAATGTTGTTATTAATATTTTGTTAACTTCCCATCCAATCTGTCGATTTGTCTTACTTAAAAGGTTTGTAGGTTTTCGTTTTTTATTAAAAATGTATCAGTTGAAATATTTAAAAAAAAAATTAAATTACCAACAATATTTTGCATATGATGAAATAGTTTGATTTCAAAATCTATTTTTGTTAACGAGATTTTAGTCGTTAACCAATTTTTACCAATTTTAGTAGCATTTCTTATTTCACCAGAAGTTGAAAACGTTATTCTTTGTTGCACAAATATATTTCGGAGATACAATTATTTTTTGTTCGTAAAATTTTCGAGGTGACAATTATTTTTTTTTCAGTTTTTTTGATTTATAAAAAGAAAACGTTAATTGGAATTTTTTTCAAAAATATACTTACAATATATAATTTTAAACTGAATTCAACTCTCGAGCATTATTTGTTCGTTATATATTTAGGTTAACCAACATTTTCACCATTTTTTTAAATTGCTATCGTAAAACACCCATGTAATTTTTTTGAGAGTCCTTTCTGCATTTTTCGGCATTATTATCTGTATAACAACATTTATTTGAATCAATATCTCTACTGGTTCTTGCGTTTTGGAACGAAAAAAACGTCGCGAACGGATGTACGAACATATGTACATACCTACACCAACACACGCACGCACATACATCTCTCTACAAATCTTTTATTTCGACTCTAGGGATCTTGAAACGTTGAGAAATGTCAAAATGTTCAAATCGACAAATCGGACCGATTACAAAAACTTCTTATGGGAAGTTAATAAATCAATTGACAGCTGACAAAATGGCCGCCAGCTAAAATATTGTCAACTTACAGTTCCAAGTGACTGAATTAGGTGACCCAACATCTCGTAAAGAACCCGGACCTAGTGACTTACAACTCACAACCATTTGTGTGTGTTAATTATTTCAGGAATGAAGGGGACCTACAGTTTTTATGCTACATCCGAACGGCGAATTTGAGAAAGCACTTTTCATGACAATAATTTCTCTTGAAGGATTTGTCAATTTCTCGCAAGAGACGGTACTCGAGAAAAAAAACTTTATTTGGCACTGGCAGTGATTGATTGAACGCAAGCCCCTTAGAATGACAGTCCTACGGGTACAACTTAAAGTGGACTGGAATAGAGATCTTCAATACCTTAATAGATTTTTGATGCACGATTAGCTAAATGTAGTTTATCAGTAGACCAAAAACGACACTCATAAAAGTTGACCTTTGTTCGGCTACTTAAGTCCCGTTCTCCTAGTGTGATAATGTGTAATAAACGCTCCACTAAGCTTATAAATATTAGTCGCATTAAATGTGCTGCCCTTGATCTTAATTTAATAGCTTACTTACTTACTTAAGGTGGCGCTAGAGTCCGGGCGGACCTGGGCCTCAACCAACATGCGTCTCCAGTCAGCTCGGTATCTAGCTAGCTGTCTCCAGTTTCGCACGCCAAGTTGGTTGAGGTCCTCACCCACCTGCGTGCGCCACCTGAGTCGCAGTCTTCCTCTATTGCGACGCGCGCCGTCCCTCGAGATTGGATTCGAAAACCTTCCGGGCTGGAGCGTTAATGTCCATTCGCTCTACATGACCTAGCCATTTAAGTCGTTGGACTTTAATTCTGTTAACTAGGTCAGTGTCACTGTACAGTCCGTACAGTTCGTCGTTATATCTTCTCCATCTATGCAGACTGGAACAAAAATCACCCGAAAAATTTTTCTCTCGAAGCATCCTAAGACGTTCTCATCTTTCTTTGACAGGGTCCAGGCCTCAGCGCTATAAATGAGAACCGGGATGATGAGTGTCTTATAGATGGTATTTTGTATTTGTATTTGTATTTATTTTAATTTGTTTAACAATATACAACAAGATAATGAATCTTTTAGATGTATTTAAATGAACAATTACCAGGTTTACATGTTTGACTAATACTTATAATAGAAATATTACAGTAGAATTTAGATTTACTTATTTTTAAATATAAGTTAAATAAAAGACAATGTAAATTAAACATTAAAACAAGAAAAAAAAAAGCTAAGTTTTATTTTAAATTAGTTTAATGAAGCTGAGAAAAATAAAGATACCTTTTCCCTGAACAGAGTTGATGAGGTTAATGTCTGCAATTCGACTGCTAGACTATTCCACAGTCGAACAACGGACACGAATAATGATCTCTCTGCAATCGTATGTGTGTAGCGCGGCAATATTATTTTCAGGCCTCTCCTTGATTGGGCGAAACGAAGTAGTTCTTCTATTAGCTCGGACTATTTTTATGTTGTGAAGTAAACTCACATTCTTACGTTTGAGATAGTTTTCAAGGCTTAAGCCTAGAAGTGAGGTTTGAATATTGGAAACACTTACGAATCGCGGAATGTTATAAATGAAGCGAAGGCAGTCATTGAACGCAACATTTAGTTTTCGCTTGCATTCAAAATCTTACTCAGGATAAACGAACGAGTTATATATAAAAAATGGTAGTATCAAGCTTTTAACAAGATGTTTTTTTAAATCTGAATTTAAAAAGTGTGATGACGGTCTTAAAGATCTTAGTGTAAAATAAATTCTTCGTGTGGCATCAGAGATTGCATCACAGCATGTTAAATGATTATTTATTTGAAAACCTAAGTACTTCACTTTCGTCACATATTCAATATTTTGTCCATTCAAAGTAGTCATAGGAAGATTTTCTATATTTATTTGTCTTCGAGAACAAGCCATACTCACTGTTTTTGCAGGGTTTAGATGAAGTTTATTAGAAACTGCCCATTTATGAATATTAGCTAAGTCCTTATTTATTTCTGTAACACAACAATCCTGGTTACACGGTTCACAAAAGTTGTAAATTATAACATCATCTGCATACATATGAACTGAGGAATATTGAACTACATCAGGTAAGCCATTGATACACAATGAAAACAACAGAGGCCCAAGAACGGATCCCTGGGGAACTCCACTGTTCATGTTATAGAGACTGGACGTCCCAATATCAGTTCTTATTGCTTGAGTTCTATTTAGTAAATAACTTTGCAAGAATTTTATGGCCGTCCTTGAAAAACTGAAATCATTACTTAACTTAGACAATAAAATATTGTGATCTATGCTATCAAATGCTTTTGAAAAGTCAAGCAGTACCATTATTCCTAGTTGTCCATGATCCAGAAAGTTACGAAAATCTGTTGTTACCCTTAAAACAGCCGATTCACAACTATGTTTAGCTCGAAAACCAGATTGCCATTTAGTTAAAGCGTTATTCAATGGTAAAAAAAGATATTATTTGGTCAGCTAAAAGTTTTTCTGTAACTTTGCTGAAAAAAGGAAGTATACTAATTGGCCTGAAGTCAGATGGTTCAATTGGTTTGCTCTTTTTAGGAATAGGTAAGACTGTTGCATGCTTCCATTGCTCTGGAAAAACACTACTGTATATACATGTATTTATTATATGTAGCATCGGAGTGAAAATGACAGGTAAAATTAACTTAATAAACTTTGGAGAGATGTTAACCGAACCAATAGCATTTGAATGAATTGACCTGATAGCTTTACTTAATTCATGAGAATCAACATAGTTAAAAACGAAAGCATTGTCATGTTCACTAATATGCAAGTTACATGTTGAGCTAGGAATTGGTTGATCAAATACTGACTTCATCACTTGTGGATCAATGGGGCAATTAGACGAATTTTTGTTCTCAGCAACACCGATTTCTTTTAAGTTTCTCCAAAGTTCCTTAGAACTCAAAGAGACATTTAGTTTTTGAGAAAAGTACGATCTTGATTTTAGATGCTCGAGGGAGGACTTTACTACTCAATTGCCTTCTAAGTCCAAAGAAGAAGCCATTTGCAAGAGTTATTCTTCGTTTGATTTCAGCACTGTTGTCGTTGTCTGAGTTTATAGCGATGCTTAGGTAGACAAAGTCCTCAACTATCCCAAAGTTATAGCTGTCCATGGTGACGTTTTGTCCAAGACGTCGTTGTTCAAAGTTCTTTTTTGATGACAGCAAGTACTTGGTCTTCCACTTATTGACCACTAAATCCATCTTTTCCGCTTCCGTCGCAATGCTCAAAGACGCTCCACTGACATTACGCTTTGATCTTCCAATTATGTCAATATCATCTGCGTATCCGAGTAATTGGATGGACCTTTGGAAGATTGTGCCTCTAGTGTTGACGGTTGAGTTTTGCACAATTCTTTCCAGAACGATGTTGAAGAAGTCGCATGACAGTGCTTCGCCTTGTCTAAAACCTTTTTTGACATCAAATGCATCGGTGAGATGTTTTCCGACCTTGATAGAGCAGCGTGCATTCTCCAACGTCATTCTCCACAAACGGATGAGTTTGACAGGGATGCCAAAACTAGACATTGCTCTGTAGAGCTCTTCCCTATAGATGCTGTCTTACGCGGCTTTAAAATCGATAAAGAGATGGTGGGTATCGATTTGAAGCTCCTGGGTTTTTTCCAAGATCTGCCATAGTGTGAATATTTGGTCGATAGTGGACTTTCCTGGTCTGAAGCCACACCGATAAGGACCTATCAGGTGGTTGACGAACGGCTTCAGACATTCACATAATACGGCAGAGAGGATCTTATGTGCAATGTTAAGGAGATTGATGCCTCTTAATAGCTCCAAACAAAATAAATCAACAAACACTCCCTCAGGCAGCTTGATAGTCCAAAGATATCCTCTTACTCACTTTACTTATAATGTGTTTCCATTTAATGGACCTATGAAATTTCGGATATAAGAAAAAAAGTAAGTACCTACTACCTATCAAATTTGTCTAACTTCTTAATCTATCTACGTCTGTTAAAAGCCATATTTGATGAAAATACCCAGAAATAATACCATTTTGGATTTTTGATAAATCCATAACTTACCTTTATATTTATATGAAGGTAGTAGTTATGTAGGTTGTAGTGTAGCCTTATACCTTCATATATCTCATAATTTAAAAATGTGGGAAAAAAAGTTCACTGACTGTCACTCATAAATACATCAAATCTAAGCTTTATCATTTGGGTTGCAGAATGATGGTGGTTGGGGTTGTGGTTAGGGTTGGGGGTTGTATAGAGATAATGGTAGAGTGAGAAACTAAGGATATACAGAGATGGTAAAGTGAAGGAGGAAGGTTGCATCTTTCTTCTTTTTTTTTTAATATTTTTCTGCTCAACCATTTCAAATAAAGTATAATAGTGGATTTTAAGGACTTTTTAATTCCGATAAAAGGGTTCGTCGACATGCAGCCCAGTTACCCATAAAAAGGACAAAAGCAGTTTACCATCCTATAACCATAGTATTATTATCAGTTTTCTTTTTATATTGTATAGCTAGTCCTTATATAATAGAGGTATAAAAGTGTATAACAGAACGATATTAGGGTGGGATATACCATCACTCTATCTAAGACTAGGTCTGTATATATATATGGCAAAGGAACAGAAAAAGGACTAAGAACTCTATGCAAGGATGGATGTGTCTTCCTGACACGGTAAATTAACATAATGGATTTTTTTTTTTTTTTTTTTTTTGATGGATCTAGATTGTTGTACTGATGATGCGAGGCGATGGTCTGATGGTTTGGCTTGGCTATATCCTCATACCTATAGACAAGACAACACCATCCCATGTCGCGCGAAACAAAACAACAAAAGGCACAAGAATAAAATAAAATAAAATAAAATAAAATAAAATAAAATAAAATAAAATAAAAACACTTAAGTAGCTTAAAGTCTAAGGCAGAATTTTTTGTTATAGTCTTTGTTTAAATCAAATTTAAAACAACATCACAAGGGATGTGCGAGAGAGTGATGACGATGGGACGATGATGATGAGGATGATAATGGCTATGGTGGCGTATACTTACTATTTTGTCATCATCAATGTTTTTATCCCGCACACAAAACTTCCTTTTCTATATGTAGGTACTCGTATGTATGTATAAACTTATAGGTAATATCTACTTTGTGTTTTGAGCCGAGAGCCAACTTTTATGTATAAATACAAAATTTATATAGATACCCGGCACTCTGCCCGCTACGCCACGCCACGCCACGCTCCGCCATCCACACCACCATATACATAACTATACCTATAGATAGAAACAAAATAATATGCAAGTAAAATTTTGTGTAAACTAATTGTGGAATTTCATTAATTAGTCTTAATTTAATATTCATGGCCGAATTATAAATATTCATTTTAGTTAAACAGTAGAAAATTTAAAATTTTAATTAAAATAACTAATTTTCAGCTTAAAATACATAACACATAACCTCACAGCCACCTTTTCGTTTTTATTTCTATGTGGCCACCTGTCAATGTATATTATACATATTTTATTATAAATAAAATAGGGGAGAAAGTTCTTTTTTCTTTTTTTTTTTTTTTTGAAATTCTGTTATTACGAGTACCCTAAATGAGGAGGATGATATTTATTATGATTATTATAATTATTATTATATTTTGGATAAATTTATTTTATACGTGTATATATATCGATGATGGATGATGAGATAAATAGAGCAGTTTGTTGTTGATTTTTGTTTTATTTGGTGTTGTCTAAAAAAGGTTTTTAAATGGATTTTCTAAATGTATGTATGTACTTATACAGAAGTTGCTTGATTAACGACTTTTTGAAATAATAATGTCTCTGGATTGGAATTATACCAACCGCAAGTGGTTTGGTTTAGTTGAACCTTTTGCTCGGTTGGAATTTGATTATTATGGTATATTTGGTATACAAGTTATAAATAGTATAAGAAATCCAATTATGTCATTTGAAATAAACCTTAAAGTAGTTAATTAAGTTGATTGAAAGAGAATTGATTAAGCTTTTAATTTGAGAGATATATTTTAAGTATTTTAAAATGATTTTTGATATAGTTTAGTTTATTTCATCAAACAGATTACAACTCTTACAGACTACTTTACTACTTTAATTATATGTATACCTACATATGTATGTACAAAAATAATAATAAATAATAATGGTAGCAATAGATAAATCTTAATTACAAATCAGATTACGATATCAAAGCAGACAAAACTTTTTTTTTTAAAAACATCCCTTGAAATATTAGAAAAAAAACTATAACCTCAACATAATGTAGTCCATTTAATAAAGCTTTTCACCTCAAAAAAAAAATCCAACAATTTTGAAACTTGGCACACTTACTAAGGGATCTCTGGTGATGACCCAAAAAAAAGTCCCCAAGAATCCGACGTGATCTCTAGCGGCAGTTAAGAGAAACATGGAGCTTGTTTCAGTTTTTCACGTTTATCTCGAAAACTATTTGTCGTATCAAAAAATTTTGTTTCACAAAATTAAAGCTCATTAAATTTTATAAAAAAAAGCTATGATAAAATTTTTTCGTATCTCTTATTGTTTATAAAATAACTCTAGCGGCAGTGAAGAGAAACATACGGTTTTTTCGGTTTTTCGGGCTTACGAGTATCTTCAAAACTATTGTCGTATCAAAAAATAATCTTCTACAAAATTAAAGCTTATTAAATTTCCTAAAGAAATATGATATTAATTTGTTTTTACTTGTTTTAGTTTGTAAAATAATTTTATCGGCATTTAAGGAAAACATGTGCTCATTTTTTTAAACACATTGATGATTGTGTACCTAAAACCCTAAAAACCTTTCTGGGAACTCTTATAATAAAGAAAACGGAAATTGAAAATAGAAAAAGGAAGTGCATCGCAATAGGGCACATCATTATATCAGCTGTGCGTCCCAGATCATTCATGTCTCCAATGCTAAGCAGCCTTGCCTTATTTTTATACAGAAAGCTTGGTTCTAAGAAGTTGGTAAACCTTATATCAAGCTTAGGGTTTTGTTCTTCATACTATGAAGCTCAGAAATCAATACAAATATATCAACACAAAAATCCTTCCCAACCCGGCTGATCACCGTGGGAAGAGTAGATCAAACCCCCCCATATAAAAATAAGCGAACAGAGAACATAACACTCAAAAAACAATAAAATACATTAAAAAGCTGTACTTTCAACGTCAGGACACTCTCTTCGGACGAAAAACAGGAGGAATTAAGACTAGCATTGAAAGACATAAATTGGGATATAATAGGACTAGCTGAAGTAAGATTGCTTGGCCAAAGAATAATTAATAATGATAATGATATCTTCTGCTACATTGGTGAAACAAAAGGACTATATGGAGTTGGATTTCTAATTAAAAAAGAATTAAAAGACAAAATAATTAATATCCGATTCCATAATGAGAGGATATGTAGCATACAACTTAAAATTCAAAACACAAAAATGACTATAATACAAGTATATGCACCTACAGAAAAAGCTGAGGAAGAAGAAATGATAAAATTCTATGATAATCTTGAAGAAACATTCAACAACCAAAAAACAGAACTAATGTACGTGATAGGAGATTTTAACGCAAGACTTGGAAAAAGATTAAATGAAGAAGAAAACTCAGTTTTAGGACCTCATGGATATGGACTAAGAAATGAAAGAGGGGAGAAACTCATCAAGTGGCTGGAAGAAATGAACTTAAAATTTGGGAACTCATACTTCAAAAAGAAAGATAGCAGAAAATGGACGTGGATCTCACCAAATAGAAAGACAAAAAATGAAATAGACCTCATACTCACAAAAAAAATTGAAACTATCCAAGACATTACTGCCCTTAATAATGTAAATTTTGACAGCGATCACAGACTAGTAAGAATGAAGATAAAAATAAACCATAAAACATTAAGAAGAAATCGACAAGTCTATTACATCCCTAAAATAATACCAGAACAAAAAATTATCAACTACAACGAAACAATAAAGACAAAGATCAACCAACTTTTAGAACCGTCAAATAACGACCTTCAAAATACATATGACAAGTTAGAAAATATCATAAAGACTACAGCAAAAATCTCAATAACGAACATTAAGACTTCCAAAGAAAAAATATCAGACGAAACCAAAGCCCTTATATCAAGAAGAGAACATTTAAGAACAAAAACACAACTACTCAACCAAGAAAAAACAGAACTAAGTGAACTCAGGAAAACAATAAAATCTAAATTAACGAATGATATTCGTGCATATAATGAAAAAATTATAAAAGATACACTAAGACAAACAAAATCAATAAACAAAGCAAAACGATATTTGAATAATAAACAAGAATGGTTAGTAAATATGAAGGATCAAAATGCAGTTAATATAACAAACCGAAGAGACATAAATGAAAACGCTACATTATTTTTTGAAAAACTGTTCACCTCGACTAAAATCAACACAGAAGAAGAAACAATAGAGAACAATGATTGGCAACCCTGGTTTTAAAGAGGAAAGTTTGTTTACAATTCGGCTCCACATATGTATATAATTAATTAAAAAATAAAGTCAATAAAGTTTAGTGATCTAATTCAAGAAATAAAGTGTTAGAAGACACAGAAATTCATAGACTATAAAAATTGAGGTGAGTCCTTATTATCCTGGTGATTATTGCAAAAGCAAAAAGTGCAAAGAAAAGAAAAGGAAAAACAACAACAACAATGCATAGAACACCTGTCAAAAGTCCTCTTCATGACTCAGCATCCGAATCTTCTAAAAGACGTCGTATGGCTGGAACACTGAAAGGCTACGATCAACGTGAAATAAGCGCTGAAAAGTCTATTAATATAGGTACCTATTAGCGACTTGACCTCTATTATAGAAAGCACGATGGCTAAACTTTTAGACTCGAAGCTGGAAAATTTGGCGACCAAGACAGACGTAGGCAAGATTAGTGAAGAAATTGTAACTCTACAACATAACAATAAAGAGCTTAAAATCCAACTTGAACAAATGCACACCCGCTGTATGTCACTGGAACGTCAAGTTGAACTTCTTGAAAAAAGAACAAATGAGAAAAATCTAATTGTTCACATTCCGATGAAAGATGGACTTAATCCATTGGAAGAAGCTAAATGTGTTTGTTTGGATCTGCTGCAAACTAATAATCCGGCAAAAGTAGCCAGCGCACGGCAAATCAAATCCGGAAGCAAAACCGCGAACGTCATCGTTGAGCTGTGCGACAGAGATGATGTGGTACGGCTACTTAAAGCAAAAACAAAGTTGCATGTAACAGGCATTTCAATGCATAAAGATTACCCTTTGGCGTCAAGGGATCGTAGGAGACGAATTCTTGCACTACGGGAAGAGATTACAGCTAAAAACAATCACATAAAAACACAAATAAGAGGTGAAACAATGCTCATTAATGGAAAAACATTTTATTTTGATAAAAAAAAACAAATTAATTTGCAATGGTGAAGATGGTTTTGCTTTTTTGAATCAGCTGGTTGGAGATTTGACAACATCAACATCGATTACAGCAACAATGACAACTAATATGATAGCTGCTGCTAAGGGTAGCACCGCAATGAATTTAAACAGTGCTGTCGCTCCAACTACAAGTAGAGTAGTACTAAATCAGAGATTTTAGTACTAATGCCGTCGTCCGAAGTAAAAGTAAAAATTATAAAACTAAAAACACAATTGAACACAAAAGTATAAATATTTTATCATAGATATAATGTAGTATTTATTGATTTGTATAACTATGTTAACCAATTTGATTTTGTATTCTTATTCGAAACTTATGTAACCGAAAATAACTTTGTGAATTGTCAAAATAAATTTAAGAACTTTAATTTCTTGTGGATACCAGCAATAAGATATAACGTCAGGGGAAGAGCCAGCGGTGGATGCTTTTTCGCGTACAAAAAAAATATTAAAAACACTATCTGCGAATTTAAAACAGTGAATGAAACAACATATTTGAACCTTAAGTACAACGGCAAGCGCTACATCATTCTACCAACATACCTGAACTGCAATCACTGGGAACAAGATTTTGAAAAAGTGGAGGAGTTTATGCTGAACCAGACTAACAACAATGTTCTTTTGATTGGAGATTTGAATGCCAGAATTGGAAAAGAATATGGTTCCGTTAATATAGCTGAAGAAAAAGAACGCCAATCTAAGGATTGTACTAGTAATTGCAGAGGATTGAAGTTACTAGATTTGTGTAACACATTTGGACTGCGAATTCTTAATGGCACTACTTCATCAGACAAGGCTGGAGAGTACACGTTCGTTGGCAAGCAAGGAAATTCAGTGATTGATTACAGTCTACCAAGGATTTCAAAATTGACCTTGTTTCATATTCTGATCATCTTCCTATCATTACAATGGTACAACTGGAACAACCTTTTGATGAAGGGGTTAGGAATATGGAGTTGCTGCCGAAGCTTAAATGGAGAGACGCGAATGTAGATAGGTATCGAAGACGATTGGACTTAGCACTCTCAGAGCAGCAGGTATCTGATCTAGCAGGGATAGAAGACGCTATAAAAATTTCGTATCCAAGTAAAACATGCAGAAGTACTGCTAACACATTTTAAAAAGTTACTGAACGCTTCGGGAAATACTAGTTCAATTCTGTATGCTGCACCAAACATTGTTAATGAGATCCTTGATGCAATGTTCACATTAGATGAGGTAAATGACGCGTTGAAAAGGTTAAAAGACAAAAAAGCAGCAGGATCGGATGGAATTCCCGCGGAATTTTACAAATATGGAACTCAGGATCTTATTATTAATCTTGTAACAATCTTCAATAACATAATGGAAGATGGGTGTATCCCTCGACAATTTACAGAATCCTTGATCTTTCCTATCTACAAAAAAGGTAGTACAACAGATCCGGCAAATTATAGGGGCATATCCTTTTTGAACGCTTCATATAAGATTTTTACAACTGTCCTGCAGCATTGTCTCAATGTATGGATCAGGAACAATAATCTAATTGGGGAGTGTCAAGCTGGTTTCAGATCAGGCTATTCTACAATTGACGACATTTTCGTCTTGAGAAGTATTGCAGAATCATTTATGAATAAAGGAGCAAAATTATATGCATTATTTGTTGACTTTAAGTCAACTGTTACTGTTAATAGAAATGCTTTGATATATAAGGAGATATTACCTAGGTGCCAATATCTTATCGGTTATCCAGATAATAGATCTCCTCAATGATCTCCCCAAAATTATTTATGTACTGCAAAGCTGCGTTAAGATATCGACAAATAATAATAGGTCAAGACTTTTAATCTTTGCGTAAAGGTAGTCATGTTAATTACAAGTTATTCAGTTCTTTTTTTTTAATTAATTATTCTAATAAAATAAGAGATTTAATACATGTAAATTTTATTTTTGTCAATCGGCTGACGGCAATACCATGCTCAATGATTTTGTATATATATTATGTAAACTAAATGTTTGTAATAAGGAAAATCTATCTAATCTATCTAGAGAACAATGATTCAATATCGACACAAACCCATATATTCAGCAATGAAACTATCGAAAGGACCATAGACGATCTGAAGAGAGATAAATGCACTGGAAATGACGGAATATCAGCAGAAATGTTAATATACTCAAAAAACTCACTATCCAACATTCTTACAAACATATTCAACGAAATCGTTCTAACAAAACAAATCCCTAAACAATGGAAAGAAACAACAATAACACTAATACATACAAAAGGAAATAAGGACGATATGAACAACTATAGACCAATAAGTAACATTTCGACAATTTACAAGCTGTTCTCCAAAGCACTTTACAGGACCATAAAGGACGATTTCAATAACAAACAACCAAGAGAACAGGCTGGATTTAGAGAAGGATTCTCCACAATAGACCACCTACAGACAATGAATCAGCTAATAGAAAAGTGCAACGAATTTAAACAACCTGTTTATTTTTTTTATTGACTTTAGTAAAGCTTTTGACTCCGTTGAACATTAAATGATATGGGCCGCCCCTAGAAATCAAAACATAAACCCAGATTTAATAGAAACGGTTAAAAACATATACAAAAATAACACAGCACGAATAAAAACAGAGAAAATTGGACGAAAATTTAACATAACAAGAGGAGTCAGACAAGGAGATCCAATTTCACCACCTCTATTTAATGCTGTCCTGGAAGACATTTTTTTCAAAAACTTAACTGGAAGAACTATGGAATAACGATATGTGGACAGGTCCTTAACAATTTAAGATTTGCAGACGATATAGTTCTTATTTCTACAAAATCTGTACATATTCAAAAAATGTTGACGGAATTAACTAGCTTGTGCAGAAATTATGGACTACAAATAAACAAATCAAAAACTAAAGTCATGACAAATCACACTAAAGATGATATAACTTTGGACAGAGAAAAAATCGAGTACTTAGAAGATTATATATATTTGGGACAAATAAAATCATTCAAAGACCAAGAAAATAAAGAAATAAACAGACGCATCACGAGCAGCTGGAGACAATTCTGGAGCCTGAAAGAAATCTTACAATTGGACCAAAGTGCAGACACAAGGAAAAATATCTTCGACTCTGCTATTCTGCCGATTCTAACTTATGGACTACAAACAATGAGCTTGACTAAAAACCAAAATGGAAAGGAAAATTCTAAACATACGACCGCGAGATAGGATTAGAAATGAAGATATTCGCACAAGAACTGGAATTATAGACGTCATAAATAGAACAAGAAGACTGAAGTGGAGTTGGGCAGGACATTTATCTAGACTTCCGGATCAAAGATGGACAAAACTGACGACGAAATGGAAACCAGATAACAAGAGACCAGCAGGACGACCTAATAAAAGATGGAGTGACGATTTATCCCATTTAACAACAAATTGGTACAACGAGGCCAAAAATAGAGATACATGGGCAGCCCTGGGGGAGGCTTATGCCAATATTCGACCGACATAATAAACTTTTTGATTTCAATTCATTTGTTAAACTTTAATTTATTATATTTTAATTGCAATTCAATTTTAACTTAAAAGTATATATGTATGTATGTAATATTAGATGTAATTTTATGTTAAGTAAAATCTAAATGAAAATTAAATGTAATAGGTATCAATTAATGTATATATCAAACTTAAGGCAATAAAAAGCTTATAATAATTAGCTTATAATAATAATAACTATGAAGCTCAGTTGTTGGCGGTTCGTTTAACTAATTTGTAGTTCGATAATGCGGACTTTAATGTCAGAACGTTAGATGAACTAAATACATTTCATTCTTTGGGCGGAATAAAATGCATCGCTGCATCCACTTCCATAGGAAAAGAAACCGACACACGAATGCAAAAGCTGAAAAAACTACTTACTTTCGAAATATTTCAGAAAACAGATGGCGGACTAAAAATTTTAGTTTTTGAGAATTTGAATGCGTGTTCCGAAGAAATGTTACAACCAAAACCATATGACACTTTTTGGTTGGCATCAAAGTTTATTGGCATTTACGATGTTCCTGGATGAAAAGGGTATATACACTCAATAACAACAGATTTGTTTAGTGCAAAAACTAAAATCATTCCTCTTCCGTTCTTTACACTGCATTGCACTATGCTGGCAGTTTGTGTGAAAAATTTGACCAAAAATGCCTGGTGGTAACATTTCACCAGCCTCTTTATAAAAGTAAAGAAATCTTTGTCGCAGCTTCATCTGAGTCCTGTCTATCAAAATGCGTAGTGAGATTGGGTGGATTTCACACGTTAATGTCCTATATTGGTTCAATAGGTTTTCTGATGAGTGGAAGTGGCCTGCAAGAGTAAAAATTTGTTTCCATTATATCTTCATCGAGTTGATTTATTAGATTTTGATCAACACACCCGTGAACTACTGCTCAAGCTTTAAAATGACTAACTTTAGTTTTGTGAAAGTCAGAATTTTCATGTTCTTGGATGCGTGCTTTTGATTTTTTCCAATCACGGAATCCTTCGTCAGTAAAAGCATTCATTTCACCACTTCTACCAAATAATAAGCATGGAATACAAAATACAGAGCCTTTAATTTCTAAATAAATCTACCGCTCACGGCGCTGAATCGCTCCATTTTTGCGTACGTTGAAATAAACTTTTGAAACAATACCTTGTTTTATCACTATAAACATTTCTAGAATTTTTAAAGTCTGCATCATCAGTATTACTGATCCCTGCAGATACAAAAACAAAGAGATGAGGTGAGATTTTTCTATCTTACAGTTCTGTTTTGTTTGTTTTCGCAATTTAAAATTTAACTTAGATTTTCTAGATTGAATTTTTAAATTGGCAAACAGAAGTTATGATTTTGGATGCGTTCCGAAACTTTAGACCGAAGATATATTTGTGCCTTTCATTAAGGTATGTTTAAATGTAGAAACGCTTTCAAGTGTTAAGCATTTCATAAATTTTACCGCCCTTCAAATTATGCCGCCCTAGGCCTGGGCCTCACGGGTCTAGGCGTAAATCCATCACTGAGACAGTCATATTCAAGGTGGCACTGAATGAATTTCTGCTTAAGGGCCAGATTATCTTTTGTTGCTTTAAAAGCTTTATACGCTTTGTTTTTTCTATTTTCAAGATTAGATAATCTTTTGTTAAACCAGGGTGGGTTGAATTGGGTTTAGCTATTTTTTTTAGGAATATAAATTAATCAAGGTATTATCCCAAGGAATTGACAACAAAAAGTTATTGATTGCAATAAAGTTTGCACGTTTATAATCAAAATAAAAGTCTGGTACGTCAGTTGTATATCTTTAAAAAAAAAACTAAGTTTAATAAAAGGGGCGATGATGCTACCCACACTGATAACTTCCCACTAGTGCTGCACATCTGTCAATTTTTCTAATACTTTAATATAATATTAATACCAATATTTTGAGTAAAAACGTGTGAAGTCAATACAGGGTTATCCATTTTGCGGTTTCAAAAGTGAACGTTAATAAAACACATATAAAATATTTGTTTTCATGATATTTCTCTTTAATTTCCCATAGGAAGTTATTGTAATGGGTCCGATTTTTAAAATTGAAAATTTTGACATTTCTCGACGTTTCAAGGTGCGTAGAGTCGAAATAAAAGATTTTTAGAAAGATGTCTGTGCGTGCGTGTGTACGTACGTTCGTACGTCCGTACGTTCGCGATGTTTTTTTCGTCGTCCATAGCTCAAGAACCAGAAGAGATATCGACTTCAAATAAATTTTGTTATACAGATAATAAGGCAGAAAGATGCAGAAAGGGCTATTAAGATAGTCCAAAAGCATTTGATAGGGTTTGGCATCAGGCTCTCTTATCGAAAATGCGTGCTTTCGGTTTGCATGAATCCCTGCTTCATTGGATTAGTAATTACCTTTCGGATCGTTCAATACAAGTAGTATTGGATGGATTCAAGTCTGAAAATCATAAAATAAATGCTGGTGTGCCCCATGGCTCTGTTATATCTCCAACACTCTTTCTCATTTTTATAAATGATCTCCTGTCTGCAACTTCTAATCCAATACATTGTTTCGCTGACGATAGTACTCTTAGCTTTTCATATTCGTTTTCAAACTCACGTCCCTCTTCTTCGGATGTGGAACTGCAACGACAAAATATGATAAGCTCATTAAATTCCGACCTAAACAGCATTGTTCAATGGGGATTAAAAAACCGCGTGGAATTAAATGCTTCGAAAACGCAATGCTGTCTTGTATCGTTAAGGCGAGATATACCTCCATTGCTATTATCCATGGATGGCACTTGCATCAATGAGACTGAACATCTCGATATTCTCGGTATGTGTGTCACCAACCACCTCTTGTGGAATGATCACATACGCGATGTTCCCAAAAATGCCGCAAGGTGTTTAGGTTTCCTTAGGCGATGCAAGAAATATTTCACCCCTTTGGACTTACATACGTCCAAAGCTTGAGTATAACTCCCATCTCTGGGCTGGTGCTCCTGCAACTTATTTAAACCTCTTGGATAGTATTGAACGTAGAGCATTTAAATTGATAGATGATAATATCATCATAAGTTCATTTACTTCGCTTGAACATCGTCGTAAGGTCTCTTGTCTGACCCTTTTTACCGTTATTTTAACGGCTTATGCTCTAGTGAAATAACCAGTTGCATTCCTCCCCTTAAACAGTTCAACCGTAATTATCGGGCTTCTAGGAACGCTCATCAGTATACCCTCGAACCCAACTTCGGCCATACTGTCAAATATAGAGATTCGTTCTTTAGCCGCACTACGCGAATGTGGAATGCCTTTCCTATTCATTGCAATGATCAGGAATTCAAAACCAATGTGCAACGACATCTCCTTTTAAACCCTCTCTCCTCTTCCTAGTGCTCACACTGTGCCTCTGCTTATTATAAAAAAAAATTGTGTGGGTGGTTTTTTTACCATAGCAGTTTAAAAAAAGGGGGAACATTTTGGTTAACCCTAAATATCTCATGAACCAACGACGCTAGAGACTTGAATTAAATTTTATATTATATATTGTAATGTGATACAAAACAATTATGTTTTTGAAAAAAATCCAATTAACATTTTTTTTATAAATAAAAAAAAAAACTGAAAAAAAATTTGTCATCTCGAAAATTTTACGACCAAAATATGATTCCATCTCCAAAACCATTCTGTGCAAAGAAGAATAATGTTTTTGACATCTGATAAAATTTTGAGAAAAATCGAATTGACAGTTTTTTTTTACAAAAAAATAAAAAACCCAAACAAAAAATTAATAAAAGTTGGTAAAAATTGATTTTCGACTCAAATATCTTTTCAAAACTTTGAGATACTTTTATCTTAAGAAAAATATTGTTTTCAACATTCAGTAAAATTTTGAAAAAAATCGAATTGACAGTTTTTTTTAAACAAAATAAAAATCTAAAAAAAAAACAATACTAAAACTTGTAAAAATTTACTTTCGACTCAAACAGCTTTTCAAAAATTAAAAATATTGGCTTCAAACTTATTTTGTTTCACCGAAAATATTGTTTTCTATATTCAGTAATGTTTTTATAAAAATCCAACAGTCCGTTTTTTCATAAAAAAAATAAAATCTACAAAAAATAGTACGCAAATTTGGTAACAAACTTTTAAGCAAGACAAATCGACAGACGAGATGGGAAGTTTTCAGTGTTGGTCGCATCCCAGCCTATTTTTTATTATAAAGTTTGAACGTTGACATTATGTGTAAAATACTACTCATTTAAATGACGACCACGCTAATTGTTGCAAACATTGATTCTTTTGAGGTAAATTGCCATAACTTGACGAATGTTGGTTTTTAAGTGCTCAAGAGTTAAAGATTTATCTACCTATACATCAACAAAAGGTCTTTTACGTAGCCCCATAAAAAAAAGTCCAGCGATGTAAAATCACGTGATCTTGGAAGCCAGTTGATATCGCAACGACGAGAAATTACGCGGCCAGGAAATGTCTCTTGCAATAAAGCCATATTCGCTTGAGGTGTGTGGCATGTGGCTCCGTCTTGTTGAAACCACATATTCTCCAAGTCAAGTGTAATAAATGGATGGATGAGTATGCGGAGCTTTTTAATTTCCTTCTAGAAGAAGGAAGAATTGAAAATTTAAAATTAAATTTGAATTAATTTTGTATCGACAATTCAGCGGTGAGCTCTGTCCGAAATTCCAACTTCTATTTATATTAAAATAAAAATACAACGATTTTAAAGTCGAAAATTAATCAAAAACCACTATCTTTCCGTTTTATTTAAGATCGACCGTCTCAGTCGAAATCTATCAAGTCTCTAATTTTCTTTACATTTCTTATTGGCTCTAAATTCTCTTATACTCTTTCTTACTATATAGAAAACATCGAATGCAGAGTTGCCAGACTCATGCAGTTCGATACAAATTTAATTAAGGGACCCATGGTTTGATGCAAAATATGAAGCAGCTAGGAAAATCAATTCAAACTCAACAAAAATAATGTACCAAAATGCAAATGTGGCTTACAAAAATCTCTGCAAGGAAAAACAAAAACAATATTCCCTTTCTCTCATGGTAAGGCTGAACGCAGTAAGATATAGTAGCTCTTTTTGGAAATTAGCGCGAGAACTAAACGGGATACCTTTCGTTTAGAAAACCCAAATTAGTACGGGACTGTTAGCAGATCATTTTCAACGATTACAAGGAAGACCAGAAAGACCTTTCCAAATACAGTTTGCTTATCCTTGGATGGAAAACGAAATTCATGGATCAAGCATACACAATTCAAGAAGTAGCGACTGTCCTTCACAGTTGCAACAACAACAAAGCTGCAGGGAACGATCGCGTTCCCTATGAATTTTTTAAATATGCTTCAGAAAACTTTTTAATAAAACTAACAGATGCATGCAACTACATCTTCATGAGCGATGATTTTCCAGAAAGCTTCCGAAAGAATATCATTTTCCCAATCTTCAAAAAAGGCGAAGTAAACGAAACAACAAACTATCATGGCATATCTTTTATGAACTTTTTCATGAAAATCTTTACAGGTGTAATTTTAGACAGACTTACGCTATGGGTTCAAGATAACAATCTGCTAAGCGAATATCAGGCTGGTTTCAGAAAAGAATACTCAACGGTGGACAATATTTTTTCTTTGCACGTGTGTCGCCAGATCATTCCTAACAAAAGGAAAGAAGTTATACACTTTCTTTATTGACTTCAAGTCAGCTTTCGATTCAATTGATCAGAATGCACTGTTTTACAAGCTAAGCTGCTTAGGTATATCCACAAAAATGTTGAATACGCTGAAAGGACTCTACGTGAGCAACTAAACAACGGTATGGAATGCAACAAAAAGATCTGAATGGTTCTACACGACATCAGGTGTCAAACAATGCTGTCTTCTGAGCCCAGTTCTATTTTCTCTTTTCCTAAATGATCTCACTACATTTTTACCTGGTGGTATTAGTTTTTCCGGCGCCACAATTAAAGCACTGTTATATACAGATGATGTTGTCTGTCATATTTGCAGAGACTCCAAATATGTTGTAAATAATGATAAACAAATTCCAATCATATTGTAACCTATGGAATCTTACTGTTAAATAAATTAGGTGGCGCAACAGTCCGTAGATAACCAGAGCCTAGTGACTTACAACTCTCAACCATTCATGTGTGCGAGTAATTGCAGGGATGGAGGGGACCTACAGTTTATATGCTGAATCCGAACGGCTAATTTGAGAAAGCACTTTTTCATGACAAGAATTACACTTGGAGAATTTGTCAATTCCTCGCAAGAAGCAGTACCCGTGAAAAAAAAAAACTAGGTGACACAGGCAGGGATCGAACCCAAGACCTCTCGCATGACAGTCCAAAGCACTAACCATCATGCCACGGGTACTAATCTTACTGTTAATATACCAATAAATCGAAGGTAATTATTTTTCACAACGGAACAAGACGATATGCAAGAGAAGAAAAATGAAAATGGGAAAATGTAGATCTTGAGGTGGTGAGGGAGTATAAATATTTAGGGGTAATCATAATGCCATCACTATCTCTACAAAAAAATTTGAAGGCAAGGCTAATCGAAGCATAAAAAGCTATCAACTGCAACTGGAAAGGAGTCTTAAGCAAGAAGTACAGGGTGCGGCAGAGCCGACTGACGAGTTTAATGAGGTCATTAGCGTGTGATAAGACAAGAGTAGGCCTTAATAAGTGGTATATTTTGAATTGTACGGTAATGCTGTTTTTATTCGTAATCATGGTCTGGACAGATGTACATCGTGGTTTCGTCGTGCGTGCATATTACGAAAATAATCATTCTGTGATCGCTACACAAAGGACTTTTCGTATACACTTCAGCATTCCACGTGCTGAATCTGTTTCTTCTCCAAACACTATCAAATTGTGGATACGGAATTTGGAAGAAACTGGAAATACCCTAAGCAGACTTGTACATGGAGCACCCAGAACGGTAAGAACCCCCGAAAATGTGCACTTGGTTAGAGAGTCAGTTGAGCAGTCACCAAGACGCTTAGCCCGGAAACACGTGGTAGCTTTGGGAATCTCATACCGTTCTTTGAGGAGAATTCTTCACGAAGATTTATCATTTCATCCAGACATTTTCGGACATCGCCCACATACCATAGAAGAAATTAAACAGAAAATCACCGCGGAAATCGAGGCCATACCAGTCGAAATGTGCCGAAAATCATGGGAAAGCTTCAGAGATCGTCTACAACAGTGTATCAATGCTGACGGCCGCCATCTTGAAGATATAATTTTCAAAAAATAATTTTTAAAAATAGGATTGAATACTGATTTAAAAAAGAGGCTGGGATGCGACCCACACTGATAACTTCCCATCCCGTCTGTCGATTTGTCTTGCTTAAAAGTTTGTCTATATTATGTATCAATTTTTATCAAATTTGCGTACTATTTTTTGTAGATTTTTTTTTATGAAAAAAACGGACTTTTGGATATTTATATGGAATGATATATGAATATCGAAAACAATATTTTCTGTGAAAAAAAATAAGTTTGAAGCCAATATTTGTAATTTTTGAGAAGCTATTTGAGTCGAAAGTAAATTTCTACCAAGTTTTAGTATTGTTTTTTTTTTAGGTTTTTTTTTTGTAAAAAAACTGTCAATTCGATATTTCTTAAAATTTCTTATAAGTTAAAATTAGTAAGAAGCCATTATTTCAAAGTTTTGAAAAGATATTTGAGTCGAAAATCAATTTTTACCAACTTTTATTAATTTATTTTGTAGGTTTTTAATTTTTGTACAAAAACTGCCAATACGATTTTTTTCAACATTTTTCAGAATGTTGAAAACAATATTTCTTATAAGATAAAATAAGTTTGAAGCCTTAATCTCAAGTTTTTGAAAAGATATTTGAGTCGAAATTCAATTTTTACCAACTTTGAGTAATGTTTTTTTTTAGGTTTTTTTTTTTTATAAAAAAAACTGTCAATTAGATTTTTCTCAAAATTGTATCAGATGTCAAAAACATTATTCTTCGTTGCACAAAATTGTTTTGGAGATGAAATATTTTATTCGTAAAATTTTCGAGGTGACAAATTTTTTTTTTCAGTTTCTTTTGATTTATAGAAAAACCATTAATTGGATTTTTTTTTCAAAAATATAATTGTTTTGTATCACGTTACAATATATAATATAAAATTTATTTCAAGTCTCTAGCGTCATTGGTTCATGAGATATTTAGGGTTAACAAAAATTTTCACCTTTTTTTTAAACTGCTATGGTAAAAGAACCACCCTCTCAAAAACCTCACCTGATGGATTAATTTGGAATCGGACTAAAATTAGTGCTAAAAAAACCTATCGGAAAAGTGCAATTTAATTTCCAGAAAGAAAACCTTGCCGACCAGTTTAATTATACCACCCAGAATAGTAGAGTAGCAAAAATCATCACTAAATCAAAACCACGCACACAATTACAATTTAACATATTATAACTCCTTCCATTCTTAACGTTTCAATTGTCTTTTAACAAAAACCCTTTAATTATCTTTATATAAGTATTATGTACAATATGTTCATAAATGAAAAATTCACTTGATTTGTTTTTAGCATTTTGAATCAATCATGAAGGCACATTTCTATAATATTTATTAGTTAGGTACCTAATGCATTCTATTCACGTATTAAAATACATAAATATATATGTACGTATACACCTAATCGAGTGTAAATATTTCTAATACCCTAACTGTATACGTGCATAAAAGTATATATCATTAATTCATTTAGCTAATCCGATTATAATAAATATATAACAATGGAAATTTAATGACCAATACTCGATTGACTTATGACAGTTAGTTCTATGCTCTAACCCTGTTCTTCTACGTCATCATCCCTTCCCCCACAGCCTATTCCATTCCTTCCTTCAACCATAAGGATATACGACGAGTATAAGACATATATAACTCTGACATGAATGGAATCAAAAAACAAAAAAAAAACATTATATGAATATTTCAATATGCTATGACATATATCTTCCTACTTATCATTCTTTTATGTTTCAAACATTCACCCAAACTTGTAGCCTTCAAAGAAAAGTTATTCTTGTACAGTTATTTTCTTGTGTTTCTTTAAGGTTCTTTTTTTTTTTTGTTGAGACTTCAATGTTTCGCCCATTTTGTCAAATGACAGTATCTTGACCCAGAAATCTGTCCATCCCTTATTGTCCATTATCTTATAGTGCTATGCAAGGCAGTTTTACACTTGCCTCGACTCGACTCGATTCAAACACTGTACGACCGACCGAATGAATGAATGTTAGAACGAAGGATGAACAGAAAAAGGAAGAAAAAGAAAACACACATTTTTCGCCGGACACTTCCCCGAATGAAAGTTCATAAATAATTCCAGAGGGTTATATAGACAAGACATGGGCTAAGGCTTGGGCATGGACTTTTGTGAGAACTCCACCGCGCCACACCGCGCCAACCATCAAGGCAATGAAAATGAAGGAAGGCAAACCATCATACCATCACTATCAGCCTAACCAACCCAACCCTCTTGTGATGGTGATGCCAGAAGTGAATATCAAAGCTACTTACCCACTCGACAGAAACACTTCAAGCTTGTTAAAAAGTTTCGTCGGAAATACGAATCTTTATCAATGCTACCAGAACACCAGAACAGAACAGGACAGAATGTATTTCCAACTACTATATATATCTAGTATACTCTCGATACTCATCTTCTGCGGGAAAACTAAGGCACATTATCCTGGACTCTAACCACTGCACGATATGAAATTTTACTTCATCTTCCACCCATCAGATCTGTCCCTTCCCTAGACGAGCTGCTCGTCCTTCTACCCATGCCTGATGGTTCTTTGCTATCGCAGTTTGTATTGTACTGTTAAAATTTTCTGCATCAGCTTTCCTTCAATCCCACCAAGTATTCCTCCATTCTACAATTCTAGGTTTATAAAGATATGTATATAAGAACCAACGAGAACGACCAACACGTCCTTTAACAAGGCTTTCGACGTCCTGTGCACACACAAGTAAAAGAATCAATGGACCGTCCAGTGAAAGGATACTCAAGCTGGTACTAGACATTCGAACATTTCTATCTATATACATATATCTTTCTTATGTAGAAAAGCAAAGACAAAACGTACAGAAAAATAAACTCTATTCCTCTACAATGCATCCATCCAACGAACGATTCCGGGGCAACCCTTAAGGATTTTATATTCTTTTCTTTTCATCTTATTTACTCTTTTTTACAGTTTCTATTTAGTTTTTTTTTATTTTTGTGTTAAAAAAGACTCTCAATCGGAAATCTAAAATTGATAGAAAGTTAACCTAAAATGTACACAAAATCCGGACAAAGCCTTTATCTTGCCATATTCTGGCGACTGACAGACAAAAATAAAATTTTCGAAACACAAAACTTATAAAGAGAAACGGATTCGTTTTTGTATTTTCACAATCGTATTGGTATATTCAGATATTTCATTCAATAACGGTTATGGTTGCCACTTTCTTGACGCGCGTAAAATATTAACTGAAAATCTTGGAGTCTTATTTAAGCCTTATGAAAATGTTACCAATACCAAAATCAAACACTTGTTTAAAACCTTTTTTGACATCGAAAGGTTCTGTTAAGTTGTTTCCAACCTTTATGGAGCAGCGCGAATTCTCCATGGTCATCCTGCACAAACGGACGAGTTTGGCAGGGATGCCAAAACTAGACATGGCTCTATACAGTTCGTCCCTGTAGATACTGTCATATGCGGCCTTGAAATCGATGAAAAGATGGTGGGTATCGATTTGATGTTCTTGGGTTTTTCCAGGATCTGCCGTAATGTGAATATTTGATCGACTGTGAACTTTCCTGGTCTTAAACCACACTGATAAGGACCTATCAGGTTGTTGACGATGGGCTTTAGACGTTCACATATTACGGCAGAGAAGATTTTATAAGCGATGTTAAGTAGACTGATTCCTCTATAATTGGTGCAGTTTAGAGGGTCTCCTTTTTTCAGGATCGGGCAAACAATACTGATGTCCCATTCATCGCGCATGCTTTCTTCCGACCATTATCTTACAGATAAGTTGGTGCATGCTGCTAACCAAATTATCTCCAGCTGCTTTAAAGAGCTCGGCTTTTCAGCTTAGATATGGCAATCTTTACTTCGTCTAAGTCGGGAGGACGGGATTGTTGGCTTTCGTCGTCGATGTTGAATGGATCATTCTGCCTGACAGCGGAATTCGGTTCGTCGTCGCCGTTATACAGTCTGCAAAAGTGGCTCTTCCATATCCTCTGCATTGACTGCGATTCCACTTTGATGTTTCCACTTTCGTCTTTGCAGTCTTCGGTTCTAGGTTTATGGACTTGTGAATTCCGTTTCACCTGCTCATAAGACTTTCGAACTTTATTCCTGCTTTTGAACCTCTGAATTCTCCATGCTCTCTCTTGTTCCTTCTGAGAAGTCGATGTTCCTCTCGCCTCTTCTACTCATAGAGCTCATGAGCAGCTCTCGTCCTTCTATACAGCGTTGCTTTGAGTGCCTGTTGTTTGGCTCAATTTGCCTGCCGACATTCCTTATCAAACCAGGGGTTCCTTGTTGGTGGTTGCTTGAAACTCAGCACGTCAGGGGCGGCTTCTCTGATGGCATCTTGTCAATGTTGCCACTGGTTTTCCATACATTGTGTTGGCGGCAGAGAACTTCGAGAGAGGTTACTTCTAACTCGGTCGGAGAAGGATTTGGCGACCTCTTGCGATTGTAGCCGTTCGACGTTGTACCTTCTCCCAGCATCTCCCTGTTTAATTTGGGTCTGGAAACCCGAAGTGCTACCTTGGCTACAACGAGGTAGTGGTCCGAGTCTATGTTAGCTCCTCGGAAAGTTCGGACATCCATGATGCTGGAAGCGTGTCTAGCGTCGATCGCAATATGGTCAATCTGGTTGACAGTAGATTGATCTGGAGAACTCCAAGTTCCTTTGTGGATGTTGAAGTGTGGAAAACGCGTACTGGCTACCATGACGTTTCGCCCCGCAGCAAAATCTATGAGCCTGAATCCGTTGTCGGAAGTGTTGTAGTGCAAGCTGTTTTTCCCGATTATTCCACCAAAGATGTCTTCCCTTCCTAGCTTGGCATTAAAATCGCCCAGGACAATTTTAATATCGGAGCTAGGACACTGCTCATATGTTTTGTCTAAGAGCTCGAAGAACATATCTTTGGTGTTGTCATCCTTCTCTTCTGTGGGGGCGTGCGCGCATATCAGGCTAATGTTGCCGAATTTAGCCTTGATGCGGATGGTCATGAGGCACTCGTTGATGCACCTATAGCTCAAGACTTCTTGTCTAAGTCTGGCTCCAATGACAAAGCCGCATTCAAATAAGCGCTGTTGGTTTTCTCGGTAGCAGTCACCATAGTAAATATCGCAGTTTTTCATCCTCTTTTTGCCCGGCCCATCCCATCGTATTTCCTGGATGGTGATGTTTGCTTAATATCAGTCTAGGGCCTCCGCTAATTCTTCTGCACGTGGTCTGTTAAGGGACCTAACATTCCACGTACAGTTCCGAAGTTCGTTGTCCTTATTTCGTTTGGGTGGGTTGTCAACAGTAAATCCGTCCGTATGTGAGGCTTGTTGGTGCTTCACAACTAGGATATTTTTACGTGGTCAGGAGTCACCCCGACGCTACGGCACAACCCCCAACCTGGAGGGTCAGATCCTTAGTATAACTCCAAGGACGGGGAGCCGGATAAACCGCTCCTTATAGGCCTGGGCTCCGAATAAGTCGTAGAAGCCCTATAAGGTGTCCACTAAGTAGTTCAACCTAACTGGAACTGTAGACGTCACCGTTAATTCCATCTCGAGAATTCTTCCGCTGCCGTCTGGATAAGGAGAGGTTTCTTAGTGGAAACACCTCTCCCCCTCTCTCGTTTGTTACCCCCAACAACTTTCCACTGGGGTTGGGACCCAATCTCCAGTTGAGGTACTAGGCACCCGATGTTCACCACGGGGAGGTGAGAATAGGAGTTGATAGACAGAGCTGGGTTTTGAGAAAAACCAGTGAACGCTGGTGTCCTCTTGAATGCACATGTCTACCATTTTAACATTTGAAAATTAAGAACATCTTTTAAATTTAAGTTGAGATTTTTCAAATCCAATGCGTATCAGCCATAAGCGGAACCTGAAGACAAAAAAATTAAAGGCTCTAAAGTTTCTCAGGTGTTGAAAGAAATCGAGTTATATCCCTAACGGATCGGTCAACTAAACGAGAGAGAAGCTGATGTATGAAAACAATATCCTTTATTGCACTAAGTTTCTGTAATGAGTTCCCAGAGAAGGTATTGAAGCGCAAACCGAAAAAATCTTCCTTGGATGCGTTTTATTCTGCGTATATCTTGATATGAAGACCAAACCTGAGACGTATTTTTAAGTACAAATTGGACAGACGTCATGTAAATCAATCGGGTCACGAAAGTGTTAGAACATTTTAGACCATCTTTTAAAAACACCTAATGCAGAGTCGACGCTATGACAAATTGTTGAGATCTGTTGAAAGGCGATTTTGAAAAATTTTGAATCTTCAGCGTTTAAAAATTTGTCAATTTTTAATGCCATGCTTAATGTCGTTTATTCAAAGGATAATTAGGAAAAGTCCTAAATAACTACCTTTATTGACACCAGTATAGGATTGGAACGTACGGATCTAAATCAAACATAATATTCAAGATGCTGAAGGTAAAAAGCAATTCATTTCAGGAAAAGGGGTTCAAAACCTAAAGAGAAGTTTAAAGACTGTAAGATTGGTGGGAATTTTGTCAAACGCTTTGCGGAAGTTAGTGGATACCATTATCAACCTCATTCCCGTTTTTGAAGGCTCTTAGAGTGAATGAAACAAGTTCTATAATATTTGTGGTAAAAGATCTTTTTTTTTAAGAAATAGTGTTGTGCTGGGCTAGTTAGGGATCTACAATTGAAATGTTAAATATAAAATGGTTTCAAAAATGTTTGGGATATGAGAAAGTTTAGCAATTGGTCTATAGTTTTTCACATATCTCCCCGTTTGGTCCCTTATGAATTGGTGCTTTGAAAGATGTTCTCCATGTTTTAGGAAATGTTACTTGAGATAAGCAAACATTTTTGGTAGAGAAGTTGAAAGAGAAGAGGAAACTTTTTTTTTGTTAGGAAAATGGCAGAAACACCACCAGAGACCGAAGTCAACTCAATGCAATCTGGTAAAAGAAAAATTAGGAAAATACTCAAAATAGGACTGATCTGGTGTAAGATAATCCTGGAAAATTAATCTTTAAAATGCAAGGTAATTAGCTTCATGTTTATTATTATCATTGGAAGTTTCAATTACTAAAGGATATGGACTAATATCTAACTCATCTGTAATTCTCTTGTGATTAACGAAATTAAAGAAGGATTTAGAGTCGTCAATTTGTCAATTTGTGCAACTACCAACACGCTTACCTTAAAGGTAAATCAGTGGAGACTGCTCTGCATGAAGTAGTTTTATTTATTGAGAAAAGTCTTGAACATAAAGAATATAACCTGGCAGCATTTCTTGATATCGAGGGTGCGTTCAATAACGTTAAAACGGAATCGATCAAAACTGCCTTAGTTGAAGTTGGAGTTGAATCCGTCATTGTCACCATGTTAAATGGCAGAATTATCAACTCTCAAATAGGAGTTAGCACTATCGAGAAAACAGTTACTAGATGCACACCACAGGGAGGAGTCATCTCACCCCTGCTCTGGATCTTCGTAGTCAACAAAATTCTCACAAAGTTCAAAGATCAAGGCATTAAAATCGTAGCATATGCAGATGACATAGTGGTTTTGGTATCAGGCAAGTTTCTTACCATCATCGAAAATATTATGGAAAATACATTAAAGGACTAATCTTTTTGGGCAACTAAGAACGGTCTCGGGGTTAACCCCACCAAGACGGAGCTAGTTTTGTTCACGAAGAAACGGAAACTGGAGGGCTTCAACCCTCCCAAACTAAATGGTATTCCTCTAAAACTTTCTAAGGCAGCTAAATTTCTAGGAGTAATCCTTGACTCCAAGCTTACATAATACTGAGGAGAGAATGAAAAAAGCACTATTTGCATTCTACACATGCAAAAAGACCTTCGGTGTACGTTGGGGTATGCGACCGCAAGTCATCCAATGGATGTACACAGCGATTGTCAGACCCATTCTTACCTATGGCTCTATTGTATGGTGGAAGGCGGTGGAAAAATCAAGCTATCTCAAGAACCTGAATAAGGTACAGAGACTAGCTTGTATAGGAATAACAGGGGCTCAAAGATCCACACCACAAGCTGGATTGGAAATAATCTTGGACCTCCCGGCTCTGGATGAGTTCATAAAGTGCACGGCAGCCAAAACTGCAATTCGTTTAAGAGAACTGAGTTTTTGGAGGCATAGCACTTATGGCCACGGGCCAATCTTACAAGGATATGACACGATTCCAGGACTGATGGATACCACCGATTACATCCCCCTTTTACTAGATTTCGATAGGAAATTTTCTACTTTCATACGAGAAAGACAGGGTTGGGATCCCAATTCACTTATAAGTAAACAGGGTATCCCTTTCTCCTCACCGACGGTTCAAAAATGGAATCAGGAACAGGTGCTGGAGTGTTTTGCCTCCCGGCTGACTGTAGTGTCTTTCAGGCCGAGGTCTTTGCCATTGGAAAAGCAGCTGAATTGGCACATCACGAAAAGCTAAGCTCTGCGGAGATTACTTTTTTCGTGGACAGCCAGGCTGCTATCAAAGCCTTAGCCAGTGAGACCATAAGATCAAAAGCAGTTTTAAACTGTAGGAAGGAATTAAACAAAATCTGCCACACTAACCGGGTAAAGCTCTGCTGGGTTCCCGGACATAGCAATATAGAAGGGAATGATATAGTAGACGAACTAGCCAGGAAAGGGTCAAAAGCAGACACAAGTAGTAGCGACCATTCAGTTAGGGGACCACTCGTCCCGATTGGGGTACTCAAGAGGAAGATAGACCTTAAACTAAAAGAGAAAACCAATATCTCCTGGAAATCCAGGAACGATTGTGCAATCTCTAGAAGTTTATGGCCTAACACAAATGAAAAGGAAACTCGGTATATTCTATCGCTGAGTAAAAAGAACATTAAAATCTTGATAGGTGTACTAACAGGTCATTGCGCCATTAGCACAATGGCTAATAGAATAGGGGCATTTGCACCCGATTTTTGTAGGAGCTGTCAGGATGAGGAGGAAATAGAAACCATTAAACACCTGCTCTGTGACTGTCCGAACCTCCAAACCAGCCGACTCCGTCATTTCGGAAACAGGTTTGTTGGAGAACTGGATGATCTAGCACAGGTCTCAATGGCAAACATGAGGAAATTCATAGATAGCACAGGCTGGTTCGTTAACGAGCCAGTCTACGTTAATCGGCAAAATTGAGGAGCATCGATGCTAACTTTTACTTTTTACAGGGGATCACAATGGACCAGTAGGCCCCCGTGTACGCAACAGCTTAATGCTGGGCACACCCCTTATCACCTAACCTAACCTAAGCTCGTCAAGTCAGTTTAATGTAAATATTCTTGCTAAAGGAAATTATAAAGATCGTTAAAATAAAGATACCCACCAACGTACTAAGAGTAGTCAGTTGGGCATTGAGAGCTTGTTCATTTGGTTATGCACTCTATAAATATTTATTATCATTAATTGGGGAGGATTGGCTTTATGAAAATCATAAAAAAATAGGATATGAAGGTACGAGTTAAGCTGGAACATTTTTCCCTACTGTTAAATGGTTCTCTAGAATTGTTAAATCTCATCCTACCTATTCCAATCTTGAAATTCTAAAAGAAATGTTAAATAATCTTTTTCAATTTCTTTCAATGATTCCTTCAAATCATCATACTTAACATGAGTATTCATTGTTGTATTTTTGGGGATACAAATTATGTTAATTCAAATTCCAAACTGCACTAAATTGGTAACCGTATAATGTTTGCATTCATTTTCGACGCTAAGGCGGCTGAAAGCAAGCTCAAGCATCATCAGCCAGGGCAGAAGGACCAGCATCGGCATAAGCATCAGCATCACACAGAACAGAGTTAGAGCAAATCATAAATACAACATTATGTGGCCATTATGCAATGGTGGCTCCTGCTTCCTTGACTCCTTGCATCCCCTTTGATTCTTGCTGCTTCGCATCACAGCTCCACCAGCTTCGCCAGCTCTTCCTCCATTTCTATCCTCATATTATGTGAATTTATATTGAAAATGTCCTGGTGTACATTTGCCAGGAAAAGAGGACTGAAAGAGACGTTTTCAACTCAACTGGCAGTAGTAGTCATGTGCAGTGCCTTAGTTCCACAAAAGTTCAATAAATTATTTTTACTTTGACAATGTCGGTACTGCCCTGCAATGATCTATCTTTGTTTCGCTACTTTGCGGAATATCTCTCTTCCGTTTTGGATTTTTGCTTTCTGTCCAAAAAATACAACAAAGAAAAATCAACCAAAACACACAAAAACGGAAAGAAAAAAGCAACCATGATGGTAATGTTTTCTGGAGGAATATGCACAATGCACATAATGGAGTGGGCTTGAGGTAGGAATAGAAATAGGAATATAGGAACACTAACGCAGGCATCAGGAATCTCGAATGCAACCCTACGAGATGAGAGTATATTCCTATAAACTCGTATAGCCAATTGAGTTTTCCATTTTGTTTTTTCTGATTTCGTTCTTGTGTTTTTGAATCTACTATTTTGCGTTTTCTAAAACTTTGATGATGCTACGGGAAGGAAGGAAGAACGAGGACGAGGACGAGCACTAGGAGGATGATGGCTTCCTCCCATGACCTAGCCATCAGATTCATATACTTTCGCACCAGCAAACTAAAGTCCTTGTACGTTTTGATTTTCATCCTTTAGTAGGTTGCTTTTGCTGTTGCTTTTGGTTTTGGATTTTTGTTGAGCTTGAGCTTGAGAAAGGCCTGTTTTCTGATTTCCCTGGATGGATATCGCTTATAAAACTAAAACTTCAATTTGCTTGTGTTATACTCGTGTACAACAGAGTTGTGCACAGTTAGCCCCTGCCTCAGCCTCAGCAGCCGTGGCTGTATTTTACGCTTAATCGTGCAGTCCACTTGATAGGGAATGAAAATTTACTCCCATAAGAAACTGCATTGCATTTTGCCAGTGAAAGTTTTGTTTTTTAATTTCTATTTTTTTTTTTTTTTTTTTTTGAAGAAAAAGTTTGAATTGACTTGAGTTTTAAATTGGAGTAAACTTGGTTAAGTGGTTCTGTTTGATTTTATTTGAATTTTCAGGAATTTTCAAGTGGGTTTCAAATTGGTAATGTATTCGTTGGTATTATACATACATATGCTATATGCCTGCGTATAGTGCGTTTAAAAATATAGTATATGCCAAATGCACATATTTTCCCCATAAATAAAAATATGTGTATTTGCACACGCGAAAAACATGTACATTTTGTGGCTTATGTTTGTTCAATGGATTAGGATAAAATATTGCCTTTGTGGATACAAATTTTGGATTTACGAGTATATGTATATTTGTTAACAGTATAGCCTGTATAGATGAAGTGTACCTAGAAAACGGGTTGGCTTTTACTAAATCAATATTTTTATATTCATTTTTGAATTTTTGCAACGATGAAATAAGTTCTATGCAATAACATCTGCACTAACATCTCTTAACGTATATAGAGAATTCGTTTAAAGAGTTAATTCATAAAATGCTGAACAGCAGAATAGTTAACTCAAAACTAGGGCACTCTTCTGCAAGAAGTGTTGTCACCAGAGAGGTTCCTCTTCTAGTAGGAACCTAGTAGTCAATGAAATTCTGACTAGCCTCGATGGTTTGGAGGGTACTTACTTAAGGTGGCGCTACAGTCCGGGCGGACCTGGGCCTCAACCCACATGCGTCTCCAGCCAGCTCAGTCCCTAGCTAGCTGTCTCCAGTTTCGCACGCCAAGTTGGTTGAGGTGTTCATTGGGATTGGGATTGGATTCGAAGACCTTCCGTTGATGTCCATTCGCTCTACATGATCTAGCCATCTAAGCCGTTGGACTTTAATTCTGTTAACTAAGTCAATGTCACTGTACAACCCGTACAGTTCGTCGTTATATCTTCTCCTCCATTCTCTATCTATGCGTACGGGACCAAAAATCACCCGAAAATTGTGCCTCTAGTATTGACGGTTGAGTTTTGCACAATTCTTTCCAGAACGATGATGAAGAAGTCGCATGGCAGTGCATCGCCTTGCCTAAAACCTTTTTTAACATCAAATGCATTGGTGAGTTCTTTTCCGACCTTGATAGAGCAGCGTGCATTCTCCATCGTCATTCTGCACAAACGGGTTTTTTCCAAGATCTGCCGTAGAGTGAAAATTTGGTCGATAGTGGACTTTCCTGGTTTGAAACCATACTGATAAGGACCTATCAGGTTGTTGACGAACGGCTTCAGACGTTCACATAATACGGAAGAAAGGATCTTATATGCAATGCTAAGGAGACTGATGCCTCTGTAGTTGGCGCAATTTAGAGGGTCTCCTTTCTTAAGTATCGGGCAAACTATGCTGAGATTCCACTCATCGGGCATGCTTTTTTCCGACCATATTTTACAGATGAGTTGGTGCATGCTCCCTACCAAGTTATCGCCTGCTGCTTTGAATAGTTCGACAGCGATGCCGTCAGCCCCAGCAGCTTTGTTTGACCTCAGTTTAGATATAGTTATCTTCACTTCGTCGAGGTCGGGTAGGCGGAATTGTTGATCTGCGTCGCCTAGGTTGAGTGGTTCTATCCTCCCTTACAGCGGAATTCGGTTCGTTGTTGCCGTTATTTAATTTTGAGAAGTGGTTTTTCCATATTTGGAGGGTAATAGAGTAATTACTTATGTAGATGACATGGCTATGAAGCAAAGTATCTGGATCTCATCTTTGACAAAAAACTAAATTGCCAACGTAACATACAAGAAAGAGTCAAGAAAGCTACTGTAGGTCTTTTTTTGCTGCAAAAAGGACATTGGGAATAAATAAAGCTTACAAGCCCCAATTACTAGTAGGTTATACACATCGGTAGGCACGCCGATTCTGGAGGCATGTGCTCTAAACGATTGAAATAAGGTCTCTCATTCCACCTTACAAATCACTGTAGCGTGTTCCAGGCAGAACTTATAGCGGTAAGAAAAGTCTTGTCCTGTCTTAAAAAAAACGTGATTTCAACATCTGATATCAGGATTTTCTCTTGGATAATAGGTATCATAACCACTAACCAGGCATACGCCACGCGGTTAGGTGTATTCTCAAATGACTTTTGCAGAAGCCGTATGTATGAGTCTGAGCAGAAACAGTTCCTCACCTCCTTTGTACATGCTCTGCTATAGCTCAAAAACGAAATACCTAAAACAAAAATAAAAAAGATGCTGGGATGCGATCCACACTGATAACTTCCCATTCCATCTGTCGATTTGTCTTGCTTAAAAGGTTTGTAGGTTTTCGTTTTTTGTTTAAAAAGGTGTCAGTTAAAATTTCATTTCAAAAGAAATTTTTGTTAACGAGATTTTTAGTCGAAAATAAATTTTTACCAATTTTAGTAGCATTTCTAAAAAGTTTTTATTTCTTATATAAACAAATACAAATTAGATGAATGAAATTAATTTGAAGTCAATACTCACTATTTTTCACGAGATATCGAGACCAAACATCAATTTTTACCAAATTTATGTACTATTTTTTGTAGACTTTAATTTTGTATTAAAAAACTGACTGTTGGATATTTATAAAAAAAATTACTGAATATCGAAAACAATATTTTTTGTGAGAGTTTGAATCCAATATCTTTAAGTCTTGAAAAGATATTTGAGTCTAAAATCAATTTAAACCAATTTTTAATTAATTTAATTTTGTAGGCTTTTATTTTTTTAAAGTGAAAATTTGGGTTAACCCTAAATATCTCACGAACCAATAAAGTTAACGACTTAAATTATGTTTTATATTACATATTGCAACTTGATACCAAACTATTCTATTTTTGGAAAAAATTCCAACTATAATGGTTTTTTTTTTATAAATCAAAAAAAAAATATTTGTCACCTCGAATATTATACGAATAAAAAAATATTTTATCTCCAAAATAATTTTATGCAACGAGAAATAACGTTTTAGACATCTGGTAAAATTTTAAGAAAAATCAAATTGATAGGTTTTTTACAAAAAAAATAAAACGCTAACAAAAAAAGTGCGTAAAAATTGATTTGATCGGCTCAAATATCTTTTCAAAAAATTGAGATTATGACTTCAAACTAATTTTTCTTCTAAGAAATATTGTTTTTAACATTCGGTAAAATTTTGAGAAAATCGAATTGACAGCTTTCTTCCAAAAAATAAAAAAACCTAAAAAAAACATTACTAAAACTTGGTAAACATTTACTTTCGATTCAAATATCTTTTCAAAAATTAAAAATAGTGGCTTCAAACTTATTTTATCTTACAGAAAATATTGTTTTTGACATTCAGTAATTTGTTTTATAAAAACCCAACAGTCCGTTTTTTCATAAAAAAATGAAATGTACAAAAAATATTACGAAAATTTGGTAAAAATTGATGTTTGGTTCTCGATATCTCTCAAATTAATTTTATGCATCCAATTGGTATTTTTAACTTCCCATAGGAAGTTATTGTAATGGGTCCGATTTGTCAAATTGAAAATTTTGACATTTCTCGACGTTTCAAGGTCCCTAGAGTCGAAATAAAAGATTTTTAGAAAGATGTCTGTGTGTTCGTGTGTACGTACGTCCGTACGTTCGTGACGTTTTTTTCGTCGTCCATAGCTTAAGAACCAGAAGAGATATAGACTTAAAATAAATTTTGTTATACAGATAATAAGGCAGAAAGATGCAGAAAGGGCTCTCAAGCAAATTGCGTGGGTGGTTTTTTTTACCATAGCAGTTTAAAAAAAAGGTGAACATTTTGGTTAAACCTAAATATCTCATGAACCAATGACGCTAGAGACTTGAATTAAATTTTATGTTATATATTGTAACGTGATATAAAACAATTATATTTTTGGAAAAAAATTCAATTAACGGTTTTTTTTATAAATCAAAAAAACTGAAAAAAAAATTTGTCACTTCGAAAATTTTACGACTAAAATATGATTTCATCTCTAAAACAATTTTGTGCAACGAAGAATAATGTTTTTGACATCTGATAAAATTTTGAGAAAAATCGAATTGACAGTTTTTTTACAAAAAATAATATCCTAAAAAAAAATAAAAAAAAAGTTGGTAAAAATTGAGTTTTGACTGAAATATCTTTTCAAGACTTTGAGATATTGGCTTTAAACTACTTTTATCTTTCAAAAAATATTGTTTTCAACATTCAGTAAAATTTTGAAAAAAATAGAATTGACAGTTTTTTTACAAAAAATTAAAAACCGAAAAAAAAAATTAACAAAAGTTGGTAAAAATTGATTTTCGACATATCTTTTCAAAAATTTGAGATTATGGCTTCTAACTAATTTTAACTTATAAGAAATATTGTTTTCAATATTAGGAAACATTTTGAGAAAAATCGAATTGACAGTTTTTTTTACAAAAAATAAAAACCTAAACAAAAAAATTAATAAAAGTTGGTAAAAATTGATTTTCGGCTCAAATAGCTTTTCAAAAATTAAAAATATTGGCTTCAAATTTATTTTATTTCACAGAAAATATTGTTTTTTATATTCAATAATTTTTTTATAAAAATCCAACAGTCGGTTTTTTCATTCAAAAAATAAAATCTACAAAAAATAGAACGCAAATTTGGTAAGAATTGATACATTTAGACAAACTTTTAAGCAAGACAAATCGATAGACGGGATGGGAAGTTATCAGTGTGGGTCGCATCCCAGCCTCTTTTTTTATATAGCTTTTAAGAAATGCTGCTAAAATTGGTAAAAATTTGTTTTCGACTAAATATCTCGTTAACAAAAATAGATTTTGAGATCAAATTACTCGTATTCCATCATATGCAAAATATTGTTGGTTATTTTAAAATTTTCAAAAATAAACTTTTTTTTTAACAAAAGACGAAAACCTACAAACTTTTAAGCAAGACAAATCGACATACGGGATTTATTCTTTTTTTAAATTGCTATGGTAAAAAAACTACCCACTCAATTTTTTGAGAGTCCTTTCTGCATCTTACTGCATTATTATCTGTATAACAAAATTTATTTGAAGTCGATGTCTCTACTGGTTCTTGAGCTACGGGCGTCGAAAAAAAAACTTCGCGAACATACGGACGTACGAAAGTACGTACAGGCGCATGCACAGACATCTCTCTAAAAATCTAGGGACCGAGAAATGTCAAAATTTTCAATTCAACAAATCGAACCGATTACAATAACTTCCTATGGGAAGTTAATAAGGTGAGAACTAGGGCCTGGTATAACTCACAACTCTCAACCATTCCTGTGTGCGAGTCATGTCAGGGATGGAAGGGACCTACCGAACGGACAATTTTAGATGCCACTTTTTATGACAAGAATTAGGTACTATTGAAGGTTTGTCAATTCCTCCCAATATGCAGTACCCGTGAAAAAAAAACTTCAGATGGCAAAAGCAAGGATTAAAATTAAAAGCTTACTGAGTTCAATAACCATAATTGGCTGGGCAACGAGCAATATTGGCAACGAAAAATAAAGAAGTCGACGATCTCAATACGACCATTCAGAATTTATTTCCGGGACAGTTGGTTATTCAAATTACTCCTCACCATTATAGACCAAGATGACGTAGTCAACTATATCACGGAGTTTTTAAGTTGAATGGAATTGCCTGAATTACCACCTAACAATTGTAACATTAATCAACCTTAACTGTGCAAAGGATAAATGACGACAAGGGAGAAGATTTTCTTGATCTTTCCTTGATTCCTTTTGTTTGCTTTAAGTTTATTTTATACAAAAAGTTAGGCATTTTATTTATCGTTGAGGCCTTACGAAGTCTGCCGGGTCAGCTAGTCTAAAATAATATCAATAATAATAACTTAAATGTCCATATGCAAGCAAGGAATCATGAAATCATCATGTACCCTACTGAATTGAATCATTTGCCACAGTAACCATCATCGGGGTGCTCTGGGCGTATGCGTGATTATTTGTTGGCAAACCATTTTTAAAATTCAATTTTATTCATCGCCCTCATTTAATTGAACGAGCTTTACATCAACTCACAACTAATTGAGACATTTGTGGGAGTTCACCCTACATTAAATATTTAACAAAATCCCAAAAATTATTATGTATATTGACATCTGGTTTTCGAATAAATGCAACTATGCAAATATGTACGAACGAAAAATTCGGATGCTATTTTAGTTTAGGTCCAGTTAATGGAATTTTCTATTTTGGTGTTATTTTGTTATTCCATTAGCTTTGGAATTTCATGGTAAGTTAGTCATCCTTCTAATTAGAATATTGGGTTAATTCTGGTGTAGTTTCCTATTAGTTTCTTGCTCGAAAACAGTAGGTCACTCATTAGTGTTTTCAACGTTGCTTCGAAGTATAAATAACTCTCCACCCAATTTCCTTGCTGCATACCATCCATTTGTCTGGAATGAGGATTTCTTCTACTTGTTGCTGTTCAACTGAGCCTTTACTTATACAATTAGAGGGGGTCCCCTAAATTCATAGGCCAGAATCCTAAATACTTTAAAATTTCAAAACTTACAACTTTTTCGAGACATTAAAGCGAGCTTAACTGTAAAGTAAATAACAAATTTAAATTCCCCAAAATACTCGTATATGCCAATGTATAAAATTTTCAAACTTTACCTTTACTCCAAATGAATAAAAATACAAACACTGTACTGAAAAAAAAAAACAACAGAATATTTTATAGTGATGTTTTCTGCTCTCGCCCCCCACCGCCACACACTACCAACTAAACCATTGTGTGCTACTTGTAAAATTTTGTCTCCATTGCTAATTTATATTCCGTTAAATTCGCTTAATTTATGATAAAATATGAAATTCATTTTGCTGAAATATTTTGATTAATATTGTTTGTGAAATTAATGCCAATGGGTTTATACAAGAATATCTACAGCTATGGCCATAACAAAAGGAACATTTCTTAATTTTTAGGTGAACTGTGATTTTTTTAACGTAAAAATAGCCGCGTTTTATTATCACCATGATCTGATCCGGATCATGAATTTACATGCATTACAACAACACAAGATCCTGCTTTGTGTTTGGATCTCAATTTGAGATCCAAAATTTAATTCTTTTTTCACAACAAGGAGCGCTTTATTATTGTTATTTCACATGTAAATGTTGGTATCATTGCAAACAAATTAAATAAAACCTGTATTGCCATATAAACATTTCCATTTGACTGAAATAAAATATTTTTTAAATAGAAAGCGAGAAACTTTATATTTATTTATTTGGTATATAATCCATGAAATAATTAGATATTTTTACAAAACTAGATATTAATTGGTGAAATTAAAATAATTTAGTCCAAAAAAATGTATAGTTGACATAATTTATGGGTATTATTTTCCCCCAAAAAAAGGAACAAAAAAAATCATTGAGTAAAATGTTCTTTGGGCAACCCTGCTTTAAATGTCAAAAAATATAAATAAAATCGAGAAAGCTGCAGCACAAATGGGAGAAAAGATGTTCAAATAAATTGTAAGTAATCTCTAAATAAAATTATTTAAGTGTCACATTTATTAAAAGGTCAAAAAGAATCTGGACTACATGTGAGACAAAAGCGTTCCTGGATGCTTTGAGTTTGAGAGTGCAATGGTGATTTGCAGAAACATTTTCAAAATTTGTGGAGCTTCCATTTTTGGTATGTGTTTGTTTTTTCTTTGCTTCGTAATGTCACTTTTGAAGGAACGAATTTGACACTGCTACCAAACTTTAAATAACAAAAAATATGATGATCCATTTTCATAATACGAGTATTAAAGATTAATGTATTGTCAAACTATTCAATTAAGCATTTTATGAGTGAACAAAAACAGTAAGATCATGGTTGAACTTTATTATATTTTAAAAATTTTCATGTCAGCAGCAAAATTTCAGAATCTCACTTCAGCGCATTAGTTCTCTATCCTCTTTTTTTTTTAACTTCCCATAGGAAGTTATTGTAATGGGTCCGATTTGACAAATTGAAAATTTTGACATTTCTCGACGTTTCAAGGTCCCTAGAGTCGAAATAAAAGATTTTTAGAAAGATGTCTGTGCGTGCGTGTGTACGTACGTCCGTACGTCCGTACGTCTGTACGTCCGTACGTCCGTACGTTCGCGACGTTTTTTTCGTCGTCCATAGCTCAAGAACCAGAAGAGATATCGACTTCAAATAAATTTTGTTATACAGATAATAAGGCAGAAAGATGCAGAAAGGGCTCTCAAGAAAATTGCGTGGGTGGTTTTTTTACCATAGCAGTTTAAAAAAAAGATGAAAATTTTGTTTAACCCTAAATATCTCATGAACCAATGACGCTAGAGACTTGAATTAAATTTTATATTATATATTGTAACGTGATACAAAACAATTATATTTTTGGAAAAAAATTCAATTAACGGTTTTTTTTATAAATCAAAAAAACTGAAAAAAAAAATTTGTCACTTCGAAAATTTTACGACTAAAATATGATTTCATTTCCAAAACAATTTTGTGCAATGAAGAATAATGTTTTTGACATCTGATAAAATTTTGAGAAAAATCGAATTGACAGTTTTTTTACAAAAAATAATAACCTAAAAAAATAAAAAAAAAAGTTGGTAAAAATTGAGTTTTGACTCAAATATCTTTTCAAGACTTTGAGATATTGGCTTTAAACTACTTTTATCTTTCAAAAAATGTTGTTTTCAACATTCAGTAAAATTTTGAAAAAAATAGAATTGACAGTTTTTTTACAAAAAATTAAAAACCGAAAAAAAAAATTTAACAAAAGTTGGTAAAAATTGATTTTCGACTTAAATATCTTTTCAAAAATTTGAGATTATGGCTTCTAACTAATTTTAACTTATAAGAAATATTGTTTTCAACATTAGGAAAAATTTTGAGAAAAATCGAACTGACAGTTTTTTTACAAAAAATAAAAACCTAAACAAAAAAATTAATAAAAGTTGGTAAAAATTGATTTTCGGCTCAAATAGCTTTTCAAAAATTAAAACTATTGGCTTCAAACTTATTTTATTTCACAGAAAATATTGTTTTTTATATTCAGTAATTTTTTTATAAAAATCCAACAGTCCGTTTTTTCATAAAAAAAATAAAATCTACAAAAAATAGAACGCAAATTTGGCAAGAATTGATACATTTAGACAAACTTTTAAGCAAGACAAATCGATAGACGGGATGGGAAGTTATCAGTGTGGGTCGCATCCCAGCCTCTTTTTTTTTTTTTGGGAACACCCCAGGTTGGTGTCCTTTCGCCTCTTCTATGGCTTCTGTTCATGGATACAATTCTCGTTAAATTAGAGAGATGTGGAGTGAAGGCGGTAGCCTATGCGGATGATTTGGTGCTATTGGTGTCAGGAAAGTACACCTCTGTGATTAGTGAAATCACGGAATCAGCTTTGAAGAAAGTTAGCAGCTGGGCCACGAGTTGTGGACTAGGAGTTAGCAAAAGTAAAACTGAACTGATGCTCTTTACCACCAAAACTAAAGTTTCGCCCTTCACGCTACCTCGACTCAACGGTCAAATCCTATCATCGTCTTCCAGTGCAAAACATTTGGGAGTTATACTCGACCCTAAATTAAACTGGAAACTAAATATTGAAGTACGGGTTAAGAAGGCCTGTGTTGCCTTCTACGCCTGCAGCAAAACTTTCGACAAAAAGTGGGGACTTTAGTCGAAGATGATTTTATGGACGTACACAGCCGTAGTATGTCTAATCTTAACATATGGTTTGATTGTGGCCTGCTTTTAGCAAAGCCTATAATATTGATAAGCTAAAGAAGGTTCAGAGCAGAACAGCTTGCGTGGGCACCACAAGGCCCATGTGTACTTGCCCAACGGATGGATGCCTTAAACGTTATTTTGGATCTTCTACCAATTTTTTTTAAGGTTTTAAGGTTATTTTCCCATCCAGAGAAGATTGGGAGGATGACATCGTGTCGATAGGTTTCGACACAACCATCTTTACTGACGGCTCAAAGATGGAGTGCGGAGTTGGTTCTAGGATATTTTCTGAGTCCCTAAATGTAGCTAAATCCTTTAGGCTTCCTGATTTTGCTAGCGTTTTTCAGGCTGAACTGCTGGCAATAAGGGAGGCATGTAAGATACTTAAACAAAGCCCAAACCAAAACCGAAATGCGGCTATCTTCACAGACAGCCAGGCAACTGTCAAGGCCATTAACTCGGTCACATCCTCATTTAAATTGGTCCAGCAATGTCACGATGAGCTTGCGAGCCTGAATATTAACCTCGGTGTCACCCTGATCTGGGTTCCGAGCCATAGTGGTATCGTGGGAAATGAACGGGCTGACGAGCTAGCCAGGCAAGGATCGGCCCTTCATAGCTTACTTGCGGAAATGGTTAACATTCCTCTTGGTGCTATGAAGGGTAAAATCTTTTCTATCTACCAAACTGAATCAAACCGAAGGTGGAGCAATTTACCCAACTGCATTATATCTAGGAAGATATGGCCCACCTATAATAAAACCTTCTATGCAGGCCAAGGCAAGACATAGCCAGGATTGTTGCGGTTTGTACCGGACATTGGCCTATAGGAGTTCATGCAGAGAAGTTGGGTATCTCTTACAACACCTTTTGCCGTAGTTGTAGTGACCAAAGAGAAAGTGAAACGATAATCCATTTTCTCTGCAAATGTCCTGCTTTGGCAAACACTATAGAATGAAATGCTTTGGGAAAGCATTCTTTCACGAACTTGATGAGCTATCTGAGACAAAGATGAGAGACCTAATCTTTTTTCTCAATGCGACAAAATGGCTCTAACATAATCGCTATGAAGCTTCTCTATAAATCTTTCCCTTTCTATCACAGATCAAACGAGTTTTGGTATCAAAACGGTGCACTACAGCGCTAATTGGATCTCAGGCTAGGTTGCCTTGAGATCGCCATTTCTTTTTGGCCGGCCCATCCTATCGTATTTCCTGGCTGCCGGTGATGTCTTTATAGCAGTCTAGGGCCTAAATTAAGGGACCTAAAATTCCATGTGCATATCCGAAATTCGTTGTCCTTAATTCGTTTGCATGGGTTGTCAACAATAAATCCCTCGGTATCCGAAAATTGTTAGTGCTTTGCAACTGGGTTTCCCTTATGTGGTCAGGAATCAATTCTATCAGTTTATTTTCCACGTAGTCGATTAACACAAGCCCGATTTCTGTGAACGAAGCCTAATCGATAATTCACGGTCATCACTAACACTGCCGATATATGTAGCTGTCATATTTTCCTCAATTTGCACTGTACGTAAGCGTGTTGGTGGTCTAGTGTCCAACCAACAGTCTAATTGATAAATATTCCCAAGGAAAAGAATTCCCCGAGAGACTTAATATCTCGAGAGTTAAATTCTTCTATTCCGAATTCGACGTGGGACAAATTTTCCCTTCAAACTCGGGAACGAAAATTTTGTATGTATTATGAAATTGTGTGCTTGTTTGGGTTTCTTTGCTTGATGCAAGTATGCAAAACGGCCTCAAAAAAAGAAAAGTTTCGCTGGCCTTCTGTTCAAAACATACATTTTCTAGCAATGTAGGATTCGTTGTCGTTGATGAAACGCACCGTTTCGATCATTGGCCCTTCTGTAAAAAAGGCTAAATGTTATTCTAGTTTGTGATAATAAATTGAGAATTGAAAACGTTGATGCCTAACATCGAGGCTTGTATCATGATTCCTTTCACACGAAATACCACGTGGATAGCCTAATGAATTTATATTTTCCCCTATTTCATATTTAGAATGGCCATTTTCGAACTTGTTAAGAATAAGGGAAATTGAAAAGGAAACAAAATCTCAAGGAATTTTCTATTTAGAATGAGAGATAAGGGAAAAGGGAATATTTTTCCGGGAATAGTCATATAGAATTTGGCTTAAAGTATATTTGAGTCGAATTTTAGTCACAAAAGCCTGAATAGCCGCCTCAGTAGCTCGATGAAATTTAAAAATTAAAATGGAAGTAGCGAACGATTTGCGACTTTTGATAGTAAAATTCAATAATTTGCTTCATACTTACTTACTTACTTCGGTCTTCAGACCTGTTAAGTCCGTTGGGAACGCCTTAAGGGGCATAGGGCCTCTACTACGCCTAATCACCTTCCTTCTTGTGTGAGCGGATTCCACTGCATTGCTTAGTCTGCAATGCAGTTGTTACCTCTTCAAAGCTTATGTCCAATCCATTGCTGCCCACTGTTCTTCTATGAAGGACCTCATTAGATATTCGGTTTGGCAAGAAAATCATTAGGATGTTGGAAAAACATCTATTTATTTAGGTTATCAGCTTTCTTGTAATGGCTGAAGTAACTTTCCAGGTGCTGCACCCATAAAGAAGCACAGACTTGACATTTGTGCGAAACAGTCTTTGTTAGCTTTGTTATTAAGCTGATAAAGTTATTCTTCCAAATTTTCGGCAGCATACCGAACGCCGCTTTTGCTTTGCCGAACCGGCAGATGACGTCTTGTTCGGTTCCGCCTTCGATGGAGACGATACTTCCAAGGTATTCAAAGCTTTCCACTTTTTCCACCGGTTGCGAGGAAATATTTATTTGACAGGATGGTCGGGTTCCGAGACTGATCATTTTTGGTTATGCAGGAATTAATTTACAGCCCCACGACTTCTCTTGTTCTTGAGCGCAGTACATCGCTTATCACCAACAAAAACAATATTAGCGACAGAATACAGCCCTGTCTGACTCAGCTATGGATTTCAAAATCCTCTGATAACCTACCATCCTGCAGAACGTGACACTTAGATCCGTCATAATATGTTGCTTTCATAATAGCAATTAGTTTTTCTGGAATACCTCTGCTTCGCAAAGCTAACCAGATGTACTCCCTGTTGACGCTATAAAAGACCTTCTCGAAGTCGATGAAGAGCAGGTGTAGTGGTGCTCGATATTCAACGCACTGCTCAATAATGATCCGCAGGGTGTTGATGTGTTCAATACAGGAGGATCCAGCACGGAATCCTGCTTGTTTGGCATCGAGTGTGGCCTCAAGGTGTTCTCTGATGCGTTCTAGTATGATTTTTGCTGCTATTTTGGCTACGGCAGATAGAACGCAGGTTTTCGCACTCTGTAAGATCTCCTTTTTTGGGAGCTTGACGATCATTCCCTTCTTCCACTCATCAGGGAAGCTTTCGGTGGTCCAGGTTTCTTTAATGAGCGTATGAAGCAGTTCGCTTGATGACGTTGGCGCTTCAGAAGACATCGGTTCCTTTCACCTTCTGACTTGTTCATCCACCGAGCTTAGCAAAGTACCGTCTACTTCTTTCACCAGGTGTTGCCTTGAGCTGTGTGCACCGGTCAACTTTTTGGTTGTTATGTAAACATTTCTGCTGTCACACCTGTTTGTAGCATCTTCTGCTTTTTGCGTCAATGCGGAGCTTCATCGTTAAAATAAAGAGCAAACTTTATATGTTTGACATGTGATACAAAGCACGAATTTTTCGTAAACTGCCAAAACTAGAAGAAAATAGATATAGAAGAAAAAAAAATAGCTACAATATATATTATATATTGAAAGAAGCCAAGTAAAGAAATAAAAAAAAAATAGAATAATTAATTAATTTTAATGTTTGAACTCAATAGACTCAATGGTCAAGGCAGTAGTTAGTGTCCGACCGAAGCTTCGGCTTCGACCTTCGGTTCGGCCGAATTCGGCCAAAAAAACAACATTCGGCCAAACCTTCGGCTTCGGCCATTTTAGGCCGAAGTTTTGGCCGAAGCCGAAGAATCTGTTTATTATATCGAGCATCTTACTAGGCGCCGGAAAAAATATCAATTTTTGAATACCGAAGAAAAAATTGCAATCTTTTCTTCGGTAGGTATTCAAAATTTTCAAAACACATGTGTGCCATCATAGTAGGTGCCGAACAAAATTTCAATTCTTGAATTTTGCCTGACACCTTTTGGGCATCGTTTGTGGAAAGGAGAATTCTTGACTTTTTTCAACCTTCGGCCGAAGATTTTCTTTCAGCCTAATAATTAGGCTTCGGCTTCGGCTGAAAATCGACCTTCGGTCGGACACTAGCAGTATTTGTTGGGACATTCAGACGGAATCGCTGGACCCACTTCTTTCGAAACCACTCCCATCGTAATGTGATGTTTGACTTAAAACTCGAGCTCGAAATTTTGTTCCAATTCAATACTTCATGCCACATATAGATATAGATATGTATATATAGATATAGATATATAGATATAGATAGTTCCTTTCTATGTCGCATTTAAAAATTGCGGATTGGGAAACATTGACAATACATTCAAATCACACAAGTGCTATTACCAAAAATTAAGTTTTGTTCCTATTATTTTGACCACAGCTGTATGTATATGTTGTGTCTAATACATATGTATGTATGTATCTGGGGGATCAAGGATAGAATAGAATATGATAGAGTTGAGGGCGTTTGTTCATTTCACTTTTCTAAATCCTCTAAATAAATTCAAAACGAATGGTTAACCCTTAAGTTCATTCCTCTGATGCTAAACATAGGCATATAAAATATGCGTGTTTGCGTCGTGTCTGAGTTTTGTTTTTGTGTATTTGTATGATGTAAGGATCAAGACTTCCGCATAGAATTTTTGTGTTGTTTGGAATTTTTGAGTTTCAGTGCTGAACAGAGTTTTTTCTTATATGACTGGCTTGACTTGACTAGGTCGAAGGGTCTAACCCGTGAATCATATAGGTTGCGCGTTTTTGCCAGCAACACCATGGCATATCCTTGATCCTTACATAAGAACTTCTAATTTAATATGTTGTACAAGTTTGGAAGGAACTAATATACCATATACTATACATACCTTGGTATAGCTATGTACACCAAGGCCATGGAACATAAATTATAGTCGCACCATTGATTTATTGTGTTTTGTTTAGTTTGGTGCTGGCTGAAATGAATTGGTGATGTTTTTCAAATATTTTGTTGTTGGTTTTCTTTACATTTTTCGGGGGGTAAATACTTGCAAGAACTGCGGAAAATATAGATAATTAATGCTCGGATAAATAAAGGTAAAAGTTTTCCAATGGAAAATAACAGAGAAATATATATTAGGGCGGAAAAGAGGAGAAGTTTATGAGGATGAGGGGGGGGGATGGAAATGGTGGAATAGGGATCTGAAGCTGATGTTTGTATGCCGGTGCTAGTGGCAGACAGATTAATTTGTTTGTTTGTTATTTATATTTTTCTTCCTTAAATTAGTCCATCTTTTTTAAAGAAATCGCAAATAAAATTAACGATTTTTTCTTTTCTTACTTTAATTCACATAGATTCACTTAATTTTAATATTAACTCAGGCTGAAGAAGAATCATTGTTCGATGAACGCGAACTGACACATAAGAAAAAAATAAACTTTTTCAAAACAAAACTTTCAAATTGAAAACGAAAAAAAGAAGAAATATCTACCTTTGTGACTTTTTCTGAACCATTTTTATTAAGGTATGTATATAATAAAAGAGAATCAAGAAAGTTGGTGGTTTTTGAGAGTTTGGAACTGATTTATACCTCAGGAAAATGTGATTGGCCTTTATTAGGGTTGTCTTAAGAGGCCACTTAGCACTTAATCGTGCTAATCTTATTCGATTGTTTTGTACACATGCCAACATTTTGGAGATTCTTCGATAACAAAGGATAGGTTCTAAGTATTAATAAATTATCTCAGTATTCAATAATAGTTCGAATCAGAATCGACAATAATACTAGCGATTAAATTTATCTTCTTCGATGAGTTTTAATTCACATCCGGAATTCACGTCAGGTTTTTGAGATATAACCTTTGGAAATTTGAAAGAAATCTATACTAATATTTTAAACGGATAAGTTAGTTTGTTTGTTTGCTTGTAAATTTGTCTATTCTTCAAGTCGCAACGGAGCAATATTATGACAACATTTGTAGTGTTGAGGTAGTTACGAGGCCGGAGAGTGTTTTAAGCTACTTTTACCGGGTTAAAATATCTCAATAACAGCTCATTCGACCAGATCCACCGGTAACTCTTATAATTATATATTTATGTATAGTATTCTTTGTTTAAGAACACTAATAAGTAGCCTACAATTAGGTGCTTCCTGCTTTTGGACCTACCATCGTTGCATATAATTAGGCGTTTCTTATAATGACATTTAATTTACTCACTAAGCTATCCTGAAACAGTATTCAAAATTATAGATGGTGGTTATAGCTCGGTCCCCAGCTAGATGTCTCTAGTTTCGCAGTCCAAGTTGGGTGATTTCACTTCCCAGTTGTGCGCGCCACCTGATCCGTGGTCTTCCTCTACTGCGCTGTCCTGTGGGTGTGGATTCAAAGACTTTCCGGGTCGGAGCATTGGTGTCCATGCGCTCTACGTCGCTGTACAGCCCGTACAGCTCGTCATTCCATCTTCTCCTCCACTCCCCTTCGGTGCATACGGTACCGTAGATCACACGAAGAACTTTTCTCTCGAAACGACCCAAGGTACTTTCATCCGCTTTTGTCATAGTCCATGCTTCTGCACCGTATAGCAGGACGGGGATGATAAGGGTCTTATATAGCGACACTTTGGTCCTTCGAGAAAGGTCTTTTTCACTCAATTGCTTTTTTAGTCCATCAGCGGTTAGCAAGAGTTATTCTTCGTTTGATTTCAGCGCTGGTGTTGTTTTCTGCGGAGCCTAGGTAGACGAAGTGCTTGACTACCTTAAAGTTACGTCTGTCGATGGTGACGTTTTGACCAAGACGTCGGTGTTGTAGGTCCTTTCTTGACGACAGCGTGTACTTTGTTTTGCCCTCATTAACCGTTAAACCCATTTTTGCCGCCTCTCCCTCAATATTCACAAAAGCCCCATTGTGATGTTCTTCCGATTATGTCAATATCTTCAGCATTTGCTAGTAATTGGACAGACTTTTGAAAGATAGTGCCTTTAGTGTTGACGTGTGAGTTCTGCACTATTCTTTCAAGTATGATGTTAAAAAAATCACATGACAGCGCATCACCTTGTCTAAAACCTTTTTTGACATCGAAAGGTTCTGTTAAGTTGTTTCCAACGTTTATAGAGCAGCGTGAATTCTCCATGGTCATCCTTTGGCAGGGATGCAAAAACTAGACATGGCTACATATACACCTCGTCCCTGTAGATGCTGTCATATGCGGCCTTGAAATCGATGAAAAGATAGTGGGTGTCGATTTAGTGTTCTTGGGGTTTTTAAAGGATCTGCCGTAATGTGAATATTTGATCGACTGTGGACTTTCCTGGTCTAAAACCACACTGATAAGGACCTATCAGGTTGTTGACGATGGGCTTTAGACGTTCACATATTACGGCAGAAAAGATTTTGTAGGCGATGCTAAGTAGACTGATTCTTCTATAGTTGGTGCAGTTTAGAGGGTCTCCTTTTTTCAGGATCGGGCAAACAATTCCATTCATCGGGCATGCTTTCTTCCGACCATATCTTACAGATAAGTTGGTGCATGCTCCTAACCAACTTATCTCCAGCTGCTTCTGAGAAGTCGGTGTTCCTCTCGCCTCTTCTGTTCGTATGCAGCGCCGCTTTGCATGCTTGTTGTTTGGCTGCATTTGCCTGCCGACATTCCTCATGAAACCAGGGGTTCCTTGTTAGTGTTTTCTTGAAACCCAGTACATCAGAGGCGGCTTCTCTAATTGCATCTTGGCAACATTGCCACTGGTTTTCGATACATTGTGTTGGTGGCAGAGAACTTCGAGAGAGGTTACTTGTAACTTGCTCGGAGAAGGATTTGGCGATCTCTTGCGATTGTAGCCGTTCGACGTTGTGCCTTCTTCCAGCATTTCCCTGTTTTGCCTTGGGTCTGGAAACCCGAAGTGCTACCTTGGCTACCACGAGGTAGTGGCGAGGAAGCGTGTATAGCGTCGATCGCAATATGGTTGACAGTAGATTGATCTGGAGAACTCCAAGTTCCTTTGTGGATGTTGAGGTGTGGAGAAATAGCGTCCTGGCTACCATGACGATTCGCCCCGCAGCAAAATCTATGAGCCTGAATCCGTTGTAGGAAGTGTTGTCGGGCAGACTGTTTTTCCCGATTATTCCACCAAAGATGTCTTCCCTTCCTAGCTTGACATTAAAATCGCCCAGGACAATTTTAATATCGTAGCTAGGACACTGCTCATATATGAGCTCGAAGAACATATCTTTGGTGTTGTCATCCTTCTCTTCTGTGGGGGCGTGAGCCCATATCAAGCTAATGTTGCCGAATTTAGCTTTGATGCGGATGGTCATGAGGCGCTCGTTAATGCCCATATAGCTCAAGACTTCTTGCATAAGTCTAGCTCCAATGACAAAGCCGCATCCACATAAGCGCTGTTGGTTTTCTCGGTAGCAGTCACCATAGTAAATATCGCAGTTTTTCATCCTCTTTTTGCCCGGCCCATCCCATCGTATTTCCTGGATGATGATGTTTGCTTCATAGCAGACTAGGGCCTCCGCTAATTCTTCTGCACGTGGTCTGTTAAAGGACCTAACATTCCACGTACAGATCCGAAGTTCGTTGTCCTTAATTCGTTTGCGTGGGTATCGTATCCGAGACTTGTTGGTACTTCATAACTAGGATATTTTTACGTAGTCAGGAGTCACCCCGACAACGCACGGCACAGCCCCCAACTTGGAGGGTCAGATCCTTAGTATAACTCTAAGGAAGGGGAGCCGGATAAACCGCTCCTTATAAGCCTGGGCTCCGAATATGTCGTAGAAGCCCTATAAGGTGTCCACTAAGTAGTTCAACCTAACTGGAAATGTAGACGTCACCGTTAATTCCATCTCGAGAATTCCTTCGCTGCCGCCTGGATAAGGAGAGGTTTCTTAGTGGAAACACCTCTCCCCCTCTCTCGTTTGCTACCCCCAACAATTTTCCACTATGGTTGGGACCCAATCTCCTGTTGAGGTACTAGGCACCCAATGTTCACCACGGGGAGGTGAGAATAGGAGTTGATAGACAGAGGTGGGTTTTGAGAAAAACCTGTGCAAGCTTGTGTCCTCTTGAATGCACATGTTCAAATGGTAGAACATGACGGGTACCTGACAAATTAATCTTTGTGACCTCTTTTAAAGATTGACAGAAGTCAAGAATGGCAGCAGAGTTGAAGACAACATTGTTGTTTTGATCCACAGGTTCTTCTTTGGATATTCCAAGTCTTTCTTCTCGAACATATCCACTTATTATTGGCACTAATTTGGAAAACAAAGAGCTAGCGTTACCATTGTTCACTTTACCAAAAACTGAATTTTTTTCCAAATTCCTTTGGCAAGTGTAGTTTAACAACTTAAACAAATCCAGCGACACCGGAAACAGCCCTTGAGGTCGTAGATATTAACGTACTACTGAAATAGAAACCTAAGTTCCACTGTTCTTAACACCTCTAATTTATTATTCTATGATTAAGTTAAGTAAAAGTATGTTTGAATAAGTTGTTACTTAGAAATGCAAGTTCTCCGTTTTTACAATGTTGTTCATGTAAACAAATAGAAGTACACTTTTTCTTCGTCATCACAAAATATATTTCACCTGCAAACAAATCCTATTTTTGTCATTTTTTTTTCTCTCATGCACTTAAAACCTCAAAACAAATTTGCCATCAGGATGACAGCTTTAAAAAAGAGAAACTCAAAAAATAAAACACCCACATTGACAAAGTGTACTTATGCAGACACCTACACTACATACACACAGCTCACTTTTGTATGACACAAAACTTCAAAAGAAAAAGTACTTTTATTTTATAAATCCCAATTGGCACTTTCAAGGCTGAATAAGTGAGGTGAATCACTCCCAACAGCAAAGATGAAGTAAAAATTTTCCAAAATGGTTTCAACTCAAAATGACACTGATCCTGTGCTGTGCTGTACTGTGCTGTGCTATGAAAACTGATATATGTAGCTCTCTGGCTGGGCTGGTCTGGGCTTCGGAGAGAATATGCCTTTCTAACAGAAGCTAAAAAAGTTAACAAAAAGAAAAAATTATATTATAAAAGTTTGACGGAACCCAAAGTAATGTTTGTTTTCAATCTGTGAATATTAAACAGAGTATATAAAATGGTATGGTTGTGGACTTTTTGGTAAACAAGAATAGCAGCATCAGGATCAGAATCATTTTCAAAGTAGCTATGAAGGTGGAGGGAAGTCTTAAATGGAGTCTTGAATAAGAAATAATATCAAACCAGGTATAATATGTATGTATGTATGTACTTAGTCCTTATGACCTCCGAGATTTGCTTTAAGTGCTAAGATAAAGCAAACCTTTTGAAATGAAATGCTTGAGTGGAAAACTTTCCTTTAAATTCCTTTCCTTAAATACCTACTCTACGCTACGTAACGTATAGTGTATAGGTAAAGTGACATTTTCAAAGAGAAAAGCAAAGTTTTATTTTTCTTTGTTCTTTTAACTATAAAACGAGCCTTTTTAATGTTTTACTTTGTTTTGCTCCACGCAACGTCAAAGAAAGAAGCGCATAAAGAAATACTCGTAGGTAGGTTAAGCTTTAATTGGTTTGAAAAAAGGCATAAAGGCTTAGGATAATGGCTAGGATTTCAAGATTTTTTTTTTTACTTTCTTCTTCGTGAAATCGAATTTTCCACTACACCAGTGAAATAGCTCTTGATTTGGTGGTTCTATGTCAAAGTTACATGTATTTTTCTTGGATTTCAGGAAAATCTTAAAATATGTAGATGGGATTTGAAAATATAAGTTATAATGTTAACCTTCTTTTTAATCTACACTAATATTTTTTTTTTTTTTTTTATTTTATTATTAATTAACATATAATAAATTACATATTAACTTAATTTTTTATAAAGCCATAGCCACCAGGCTTTCAGCTAGTTTAAAAAATAAAAATTAAATAAACTTATCTAGTTGAAGAGAAGTTAGTAGGTTATATATATGTTTAATGTTTAACTCTGTGGGAGATGATAGTATATCACATAAGTTAGTGTTATTGAAAAGGGTTGTTGAGGTTTGTTTAATTTTTGGGCAATCATAAATAAAATGTTGAATTGTAAAAGGTGAGTTGTTATGGCAAAATTTGCAGTTCGGTTGGGTTTCTTTACTAATGAGATAGCTGTTTGTAGCAAGAGTGTGTCCAAGTCTGAGTCGAAGAAAGCATTTCACCATTCGGCTTGAAACAGTTGTTGGATATATGATGCGTGCACCTCTTGGATTAATGTTTGAATAATGATGGGTATATCCACTCCATTCAATTTGAACTTTATTTCGATGAATATTTTGTATCTTTCTTTTGATGTCTTCTTTGTTGTTGACTGAGAAAGTAAGTAGAGGTTCGCTTGACGCGATTCGTGCTGCTTTGTCTGCAAATTCATTACCTGGGATTTTTGCGTGCCCAGGAACCCAAACTAGTTTAAGGGTTCTTCTGTTGGCTATTAGCTTGTCCCGTATAATTTTTATGGTTGGGTTTTTATTGTCTATGTTTTGAATGGCGTTGATTGTGGTAAGGCTATCCGTACAAATGAGAGTTTTTTCACCTTGATGTTGATTTGCAGCTTGTAAGATTGCTACAGCTTCGGCTGTGTATACCGATGCAAATTCAGGTAACAACCCTTTGGCTTGAATGTCTCCCTTATCATTAACGACGGCAAATGATGTTCCTTTTTCGCTTTTTGATCCATCTGTGTAGATAAAGTTCCATTGAGAGAAGTCTTCTTGGATTTTCTTGAATACTTGTCTATAAACAGATGGGTTTGTTGTGCTTTTCGGAAATGAAGTGAGTTCGGTAATTATTGATTCCTGTGGCAACAACCATGGAGGAAATTTTATTGATCGTAATCCTTGCCCATTTATTGAAAGTGATATATTCATTTTTTGAGAAGCGGTGACAGCATTTAATAATGTTGAAGGTCGTTTGCTCGTTTTTTTACGGGATAAAATTTTGTTGACATCTGATACTATGGGCGAATTTTGTGATGTTGCAATCTTAGATATTAAGAGTGACGTCAAATATTCAAACCGATTGTTAATAGTTGGCAGGCCGCTTTCCGTGAGGATATTCTTGATGGGTGTTGTTCTGAACGCCTTAAGACTGATTCTGGCGGCAGCGTGATATGGTGATAAGACTGCTTGCATGTTTGACTTAGAACATTTGCCATATACAACCAATCCGTAATCGATTTTGGATAAGATAATAGATCTAGTTACATTTATAAGTGAGTTTATATGACAAAAGCTATTTTTAGATGCTAGTACTTTTATAATATTTAACCTGGTGACTAGGTTTTTCTTAAGTTCTAGACAATGCGTTTTAAAACTATAATTTGAGTCAAAATACAGACCTAAGATCTTAAGATAGTTATTATTATTTATGTTAGTATTGTTAAAATTAAGAGCTATATTTTTTATACAACTGTTTTTTTTACAAATATGTAATATTGTACTTTTCTCTAAAGAGATCTTAGCACCTGAAGTATTACACCAAGTGTTTATTTTTTCGAGAACATTTAAGAATAATGTTTTTACTATTTCTAGGTCCTTACATTTAGTGAAAAGTACAAGATCATCAGCATATAGCGAGTATTTTACAGAATTCACGTTTTTTAAGATATTAGAGATGTCGTTAAACGCTACATTAAACAATATAACCGATAACGGAGATCCTTGGGGAATTCCGTTTTTCAGTTGTTTGACATTTGAAAAAACTCCATTTGCTCTTATTCGGAATTGCCGGTTGCTTAGAAATGATTTTATAGTTTTAAACATGTTAGGACCGATTTTCCATTTTGCCAGCTTATTTAAAATGATGTGGATACCTATCCGGTCGAAAGCTTTTTCAAAATCTATTGAAAGAATCGAGATATGGTTTTTGCTTGATAAAGCTGTTGTAACATATTCGTCGATATGCAGCAATGCGTCCATGGTATCTTTATTGTGTTTAAAAGCCACTTGGTTAACATCAAGAAAATTTTTCTTTTCTAGGAACCAAGAAAGTCTTTTTGCAATTATTTTTTCAAGAATTTTTCCCGTGCAAGGCAGAAGGGATATTGGACGGTATCCTTGTGTGGAGGTGGGGTCTTTTTTCGGTTTAGGAATTGGAACAACTGTAGCTGTCTTCCAGATTTGAGGTATGATTCCTTTAGTGAAAACTTCATTAAAACATTTTAAAAGCCTTTCTTTAAAAGAAAGTGAAGTATTTTTAAGCATCTGGTAGTTGATTCTGTCGAATCCAGGTGTGTTTCCTTTTGTTGAGCCTAAACTAGAGTTCAATTCAATCATATTGATGGGAAGGTCAATGCTTTCAGTAATGGAATCTGGAATATGTCGTGAGTAGTTTGTCTCAGTAGCAGTATTTGTTTTGTTGATTAAAAAATTGGGATGGAATTCAGAGTCGTTTGAATAATCTGACCAAGTTTTGGCAAAATGTTCTGCGATTTGATATGGACAGGTTAAAATTTGCAAGCCTTCCGATATTGTTTTAATTATGTGGGGTGTAAAGTTCCCCGTCAATGTTTTTATATCGCCCCAGAGCTGTTTAGTGGAAGAACTCGGGTTTATGTTGGACGTGAACAGTTCAAAGCATTTTTTCTTTTCGATTCTAGCTGTTCTACGGAAAAGAGCGTTAAGTTTTCGATATGAAATAAGATTTATATCGGTTGGATGTCTTTTAAAGAGATGAAAAGCTGCTTGTTTTTCGGTTCGGAGTTTTTGAAGTTCTTTAGTCCACCACGGGACTACGGCTTTGTGTTGTGCATTTTTTGTTTGGGGAATAGACATATGAGCTGCATATCTTATCGATTTTGTGATTAATGCGGCTTCCTTATTAATATTATTGGATACTGGATGTGAAATTAAAAATTCATCATTTTTCTTTTTAAATAATTCCCAATCCGCATTGTTGGTTTTGAATTTGGGTTGAAGTTTTATAGGTTTGTGACTGATATATATTGGTATTTTGATCATAATTGGAAAATGATTGCTTCCATGTAAGTTAGGAAGGGTTTCCCAGCAAGCGTTTAATGTATTTTGGGAGGTAAGAAAGGATAGGTCTATATGTGTAAATGTTCGATGTGTAGAGAAATGTGTCGGAGAGCCGTCGTTTAAAATCGATAAATTTGATGTAGATAGAAAATTTTCTACAATTCTCCCTCTAGTATTAAGTGATGGAGATCCCCAAAGAGGGCTCCAGGAGTTAAAATCTCCAATCATTAATATGGGCGTGCTTATATTTTGGATAATTCCGTCTAGTTGAAAGCTTGTGAAGCTTTGATTAGGAGGAATATAAATACAGATTATAGTAATTTTGATTCTGAGATGAACTTCTACTGCTACTACTGATATTAGGGAGTTGATGAAAATTTGATTGTGTGGTATAGAATTGTGTATGAGTAATGCCGTACCCTGTTTAGCATAATTATTAACCTTGGGGTGAAAATAAGAGGTGTAATTTTTTGGTGGTTTTATTGTTTCTGGAGTTTTTATGTGTGTTTCTTGTAGAGCGATTATTGCAGGTTTATGTTCGTTTATAAGTAAATGCAGTTCATGGAGGTTATTAAAATACCCGTTTAGGTTCCATTGCAGAACTTTTAAACTGGGTGGGTTTTGGTATTTAGATCTATTTACATTTTTTATTGAATTTTGATTTAAGAAATTTGTGTTGGCAATGTTTCTTTGTTCATTTCTTGGACTCTGCTGATCGGGTATCGAAGCATCATCGCTCACGGGAGAGCGATGATGATTCGAGACTCGGTCAGCAGAGTCCAAATCAGGGTTATTATTGTTGTAATTAAACGTCGCCATCGTGATCACAACCACAATCCTCTGATTCAGAGGAATTTAAGAGTGAGTGAATAATAGGGTATGAATTTTGTTCTGTGTGAGAGGTTGTTGGTAAATTGTCAAATTGACTGTTTATGAGAGAAGAGTAAGAGCAAATTCCACTCTTAGAGTAATTTGATTCATTTGTCGGTATTGAGTTGTTATTGGTGTTGATTGAATTTTTGTTGTTGAGTGAATGGTTCTTAGGTGAGTTGGGGGGAATAGTGATTGTTGTTTTTGTATTTTGGAGATTGATTGTTGTTTTTTCTGTGTTTGGTGGGATGTGAGACGATTGGGAAACAGATGAGGAAGTATTCGGATTTCGAGCTGTGACATTTGTGTTTTCTTTAAGTTTTGTTGAGTACAGATTGGAATTAGGGACTATTTGAAGTGGATTTCTTTCTTTGTAAATTCGTCTAGCTTCAGCTAGAGAGGATTTGGTTTTTGTTTTTATTGTTAGGATATCTTTATTTTGTATATATCTGGGGCAGGTTGTTGATGAGGCTGGATGAGGACCTTGACAGTTTGCGCACATGGTCCGGGTACATTCGAGGTTTTCATGTGGAGGTAGATTGCAGTTCACACAAGTAGGTGATTTTTTACACCATTTAATGGTGTGACCAAGAAGCTGGCATTGACGGCATCTCATCGGATTTGGTATATATTCAGTAACTTTTGTTTTATACCATCCAACTTCGATAAAGTCGGGGAGTTGGAAGAGGTCAAAAGAGAAAAGCATGAGACCAGTTGGTCTTCTTTTGCCATCATATACTTTTGTAAACTTATAAACATCGGTTACCTTTTGACATTTCATCTCAGAGACAATTTCTGCCTCTGGTATATTTATAAGGAAGGGAGCATATGCTACACCTTTTGTGAGATTAAGGTTAGGGTGAAGTTTAATTGTCACTGGACATAATTTGTTCAAAGCATTTGAATTTATGAATTTGTCTGCGATTTGTTGATTTTTAGTCAATATGAGAATTGAGCCATCTTTCAATTGAGAGATTTTTTCATACTCTGTGCTTATAGAGTCGATCGTTTTTTTTAGAATAAAGACGCTAATGGATGTCAAAGGTTTTTCTGAATTATTCGAAGAAATAAGCACAAAACGTGGATTTTTTGAGTTTGTTTTCTTTGGGAGTTCGGGGTATTCGGAGAATATTATGGAGGAAGATTTATGTCTCTTATTTGGTCTTTCAGGGGGATCTGGGGGATCTGATAAAGAAAAATCTTCAAGACCCCTGAACCTATTGCTAGGTTGAGGTTGTGGCTTTGGAGCCATTTAAATCAAATTGATTTTCACTCACAATCACTCCGGAAAAGTAGAAAATGTGCGGTTTAAAGAAAAATTTATTAAGAAGAAGTAAAAGGTTTTGAACAACTGTCGAAAAGAAATAACTTTCAAAGAAAATCTATAACTCACCACGATGTGCACTGTTCGAATGTCAGCCGATGACTGTACACTAATATTATAAAGCGGAAAGATTTGTATTTTTGTATATAACGAATAAACTCAAAAAGTGCTGGACCGATTTTAATGATTCTTTTTTCATTAGAAAGCTACATTATCACTGAGTAACATAGGCTATATTTAGTACTAGACTAGTTGACCCGGCAGACTTCGTACTACCTCAATCGATAAATAAAAGACCTAAACTTTTGTATAAATTAATTTCAAAACAAACAAAATGTATTGAATATAAAAACATTTTTTTAATGAAGCATTAAGTTTTATTATTATTTTCGACACATCATGTTGCTTACTTAAAAAACAGAGTTTTTCTGAAATACTGGCTATTTATAAGGTTTAAATTTTTATTAACAGACACACACTGTTATGATACAGTTTGTTAATCAATTTAAAGCTTTCTCATAAACTATATTTTTTGTTTTGTTTTGTGTTGCGTAAATAAACAGAAAGACGATGTATAATTGTCCATGCGCGAAACGGAAACTCCAAGTTGATTCCGCAAACTTCTAAAGACTGTCCTTGCGATTTATTTATTGTCATCGCAAAGGCCAGATGTACTGGAAATTGTAAGCGTTTAAAATCGAATGGTAAATCCGTTGGAATTATCGGTATTCGCGGGATCAAGACATCCTCTCCTTTGTATTTTCCTTTTATGATTGTTGCCTCAATGACGTTATTCATCAGCTTTTTCACAGCCAGTCTTGTTCCATTGCATAGTCGAGGTTGATTAATGTTACGCAGCATGATGACAACTGATCCTACTTTTAACTGCAAATTGTGAGGTGGTAATCCAGGCAATTCCAGTGAATTTAAAAACTCCGTGGGATAGTTGACTACGTCATCCTGGTTCATAACGGTGTCGACTGATTTGAAGGAAACCAACTGTCCTGGAAGAAAATTCTGAATGGTGCATTGAGATCCTCGACATCTTTATTTTTCGCTGCCAATATTGCTCGTTCACCCAGCCAATTATGGTTATTGAACTTTTGCGCTATATCTGGGAAAATACGCTGAATGAGCTCCTCTTTTGAATCTGTAATGAGACAGAAATCTGTGGGTAATGTGATGAATCCGGTCGAGGTGTCCATTGCAACTTTATTATTTCCAATGTCCAACAACTGCTTCGCAAACACATTTGCAGTTTCATCATGTTGCAAAAATACTCGCATGTTAGTTGTTAATTGGAGTGTCTTTACGTACTGCCACAAATTCGATGATTTTAGGCATGCATTTAGTTCATCAGCAACAGTTGATCGGGGAATAACTGGAAGAGTCTGACGAAAATCACCTGACAACAGAATCATGGCCCCACCAAAAATATTTTGGTTGTCACGAAGATCTTTCAATGTTCTGTTCAGCGCCTCCAGTGACCTCTTATAGGCCATTGTGTATGTGCATTCATCCCAAACAATTAATTTGCATACCTGTAGGATCTTGGCCATTGCGCTATTTTTGGCGATATTGCAAATTGGTGTTTCGGTGATTTGCATGTATAATGGTAATTTCAAGGCAGAATGCACAGTTCTTCCGCCTTCTAGCAGAGTCGCAGCTATTCCAGATGAAGCCAACGCTAGAGCCACATCATTTCGCGATCTGATCCTCGCCAAAAGCAATGACATTAAGAACGTTTTTCCGGTTCCTCCGGGAGCATCAAGGAAATAAATTCCACCAGATCCACTGTTCACAGCTTACGACTATTTTCTTGATCTGTCTCTCTCTGGTCATCAGTGCGGTTAGCACGTGAGGTAGCTCTTCGCACATTTGATTGACTGCGACGACCTAAGTCAGGTCGTCTTCTCCTCGGCATCGTATCGTAATTATAATAATTAAAAAAATAATAATTAAAAAAATTTCTCGCTCACTTAACAGTAACTTAACAGTAAAGTGTCACTATAACAAAATATCAACAACGAAAGAGCACACTACTTGGAATGTCACTATCACAAAGGATCACAAAAGTAAAGAAAGTTGTCGCGCACGTAGCGGTAATCGTCACTCACAAAGATAGAAGGATGCACTCATAGAATATCGTAACCATGATCGTAACACAATATCGTCAATCGTAATACTTTTTTCCGTGTTCTGATTTTTTTTTAATTTATTTTCTTGTTTGTGACATAACTTAAGATTTATCAAACTTAAAAAAATAATCTGATACAGTTACAACTGAAGTTGGCTAAAATTAAGTTTCGCGAAGCCGAACAAATTAATTGGAAATCAGTACTATTAATAGTTTATTATATTTTTTGTCGCGTTCGCGATTCACTTTTGTTTATTTTCGGAACGCGACATTAGATCCTCCAAAGCGCACGCGAAGACTATTTTCATAGATATGATTGAATTTGAACTTTGACTTTGAAATTGACTCTTTGACGTTAGGAACAAACCTAAATTGCTTAATTATAATTTAATATGAACTTTAATGAATAGCAATAAAGTTCAAATTGACTCTTGAAAACGTTTGTATGGGAAATATGGCTGTTTTTAGGATTTTCCCGGAAATTATTATATTTTTTTCGCCTTTTAAACCTTCCCTAGACATCCACGAACATTTCAAGACTAAGATAAGATAAATCCGTTCACCCGTTCTCGAGCTATAGTGAGACTAACGAACAGCAATTCATTTTTATATATATAGATTACTATAGAAATCTTTAGAAATTCCTATTAAAACCAACCGAACTTTTAAAAAATTAGCCATAAAATGTCTTTCATCGCATACGCTGCGAAGAGTATTAATGATAGGACAAAAAAATGTTTTCTAATTTAGTGATTCATGGTCGTTTTAATTAGCATGCTTATAACTTAAATATCTGTACCTATTTATGTCTACCCGTGCGAAGCCGGGACGGGTCGCTAGTCATTTATATAAAGGCTAACCCTCTTTGCCTATGACATTCGCCTGAACTGTTCTGTCTTAATACGGGTACAGAAATGAGTTTTTAGATTTGATATGTCTAAGCTAAGGGATGCCTGCAAAAGTGTTTTGATTCACAGGACTTATCTTGTCCTATTTTTGACCTTTGGACGCTAAACGTCATCGCATCGGCTTCAATTCGAAACTGTTGTTGCTTAAGATCAATTAAAAACCCAAATTGAAAAGGGCGGTGTTTTATTTTAAAGGTCTAGAACTTTAAGTTGGCAACAGTATTTTAACTGGCTGCCATTTGTAAGCTTTTTTGTATATTGTACGCTCACCCAAGGGGTTATGGATACCCTTATAAAGATTAGACACAGTGCAGGCAATAAGGAGGATATACTATAAGAAAGGTGAAACTGATTGAATGACTGCAATTGTAATGAGTGCGGGAAATATTGAGCCATTCCAAATTCGTGTAGTGTGACTAAGAAAACAATATCTGTACTTTACAGTACGTTCGAAATTGGGCTCTGATGATGGTAAACGGTTGAATTGTTTGAGGTAGGAATGCATGACTATATCCCTAGAGCAATAAAACTATAATAGGCATGAGTCTTGAGAGCTCTTTTTTTAACTATGTCCAAAAGACTGGAGTACATTATTGGTTCAAATATGAGAATTATAATTGAGTTTGTGACGATGACGAATAAAAGCTTTGTAAGTTATGTCTAGATCAGAAGGGTAAACAAACTTCTTGCATCATCAATTCAATTCAATTTCTTTATTGTAAACAATACACTAAGACAATGTCTTTTATAGTATTTGTACTTTGGTTGAACAATTAAAATGCTGTTTGATTCTATATACAATAAGATAATACTTAGGCTGCCAAAAATAATTTTTTTTTTTTTTTTTTTTTTTAATAATACATATAAGACTTTTCCTCTCTTCTTCTTTCCTATTTCCCCCTTAACATCCTAGTTGTTCGAAAAATGTTTAAAAACCTCGGTCTTGAAACTTACTGCATCCGTTATCCTCTTAATGCTAACCGGCAAAGAGTTAAAAAGGCGAATGCTGTGAACGAAGAACAACCGTGAGGAATTTAGATATCTAAAAGTTGGAATAACAAGATTATTTGTTCTTGACGATGTACAGAACTCAATTTTTTCATAAAGGTACTCAGGTGTTCTTGTGCGAATAATTCTGTGGAGAAAGATACAAATGCGGAAATTTACGTATTCGACCATAGTGCACTTAAGAATTTTTTTGCTGAAAGCAGAGATATGGTCATATCGGCGAATACCATAAACGTAGCGATTCATGTCATTAAGCGCCACACGTAGTTTGTATTCAGATAAAGAATCCAGTTTCGGATACACGACTTCAGAAAAGGAAATGATTGGTACGAGTAGAGTTCTCATAAGACGAAGTTTTGTTTCTTGAGGAGTAAAAGAATTAGATACCCATAGTTTTCTTAAAGTTCCGTAAATACGTGCAATGACATAATTTATATGGTCTCTGCAAGAGAGATCCCTAGAGATTTTAAATCCAAGACTAATCACAGAATCTACAAAACTAACATGGGCACTATTCAAAGTATTTGAAGGTAGATCTCTTTGGTTGTATGTGTTCTTAGAAATTAGTAGGGCTTGACTTTTATTGGGATTGAGCACTAGACCATTTTCCTTAGCCCAGTTAGAAATTCTCTCAAGATCTTCATTAACGCGAAAGACAAGATCCTCTATTAAACCGATTCTACGTGAGAGATAAATTTGTATATCATCTGCATATAGATGAAAAGAGACGTGCTCACAAACCGAAGGCAAATCGTTTATAAAGGCATAAAACAAAATTGGCCCCAGAATAGAGCCTTGTGGCACGCCCATCTTCAAGTACGTATGTGCTGAAAAATTGTTTCCAACACATACACGCTGAGTTCTGTTACACAAATAACTACCAATGAGACGAACAGCTGAATTCGAAAAACCAAAGTAGTGCTCAAGTTTTTGACAAAGAACTCGATGATCAACTTTGTCAAAAGCCTTCGAGAAGTCCAATAGGCACAGTACTGAGGTATTGTCTTTATCGTATTCGAGTCTTATATCCTCTAAGATCTTTACCATTGCTGTAGAGCAGGAATGGTTAGCTCTAAATCCAGATTGGTATGGAGACAGCAATCTTTTGGACGTAAAATGGTCAATAATTTGTTTAGTAAGGATTTTTTCGAGAACTTTGGACATGCAAGGTAAAATGCTTACTGGCCGGTAGTCGGCGAGTTCGGAAGGTGTGGGCTTTTTCGGAACAGGAGTTATCCTGGCTGCTTTCCACGCAATAGGAAACGTAGAAGTGACAATACAGTGATTAAAAACATGAGTGAGAGCGTTAATCAAGCAAGGTAGGACAAGTTTCAAAAATCTTAGCGGAATACCGTCTTCGCCTATAGCTTAGGACCTCAAGGATTTAAAAGTGCGTATAATTTCGTCTTCAGTTACCGTCTCAAAGCAAAAATCGTTAACTCCATCATAAAGTAAGCCAGCCTTGGGCTCAAAGCTAGTAGCTAATTGATTTGTTTGAGTAAACTGATTGTTGAGGTCATTAGGATCAAGTTCACACTTAGAAATTGGCTTTTTACCAATACCAATGTCACGAAGATTTTTCCAGAGCTGTTTAGAAGAAAGATTTGTATTGAGTTTCGAGGCGAAAAAGTTACGTTTGGCGCAACGGGTAATGAGAGTTGCTTGATTACGAAAGTAGCAGTATTGTCGCCAAGTTGTAGGATTTGGAGAAGGCCACCACTTGAGGTAGTATTTTCTGCGACTTTTAATCGCATTCTTTACTTCAAAGTTGTACCATGGACATTTCTCGTTTTGAATTCTTACCGTTTTTAGAGGAACATGCGTTTCGAACAATCTCTTCACATGGTTGTAGATGAAGTTTAGTTTGTTATCTACATGCACTAAATTGTAACAATCACTCCAGGCCACTCTGCTGGCATCAATATAAAAAGCTTCTACATCGAGGGCTTTAAAATTTCTAAAAGTAAATGTGGAAGGAGCTTGGGAATGAGAGAAATCATTACTATAAGTACAAAAAACTAAGTCGTGGTCTGATATTCCATCAAAACATAATTGATCATTGAGAATAATGTTTGTTGGTTCAGATACAATAATGAGGTCAAGTGGGCTTGGGGAACAATTTGGAGCGTATCTAGTTGGGTATTTATTGATAACATTAAGACCTGAACCAGCAATAGCGTCAAGAAGTTGAAATGAAGTAGAGTCCCTTTTAAGTAGATCAACATTGAAGTCACCACAGATAATTATGTGTTCATATGATATAATGAAAGATTCTAGTGCTGTGAAGAAAGGAGTGAATGAACAGGTTCTTTTAGGGTTGTAGACACATGCTAGCAAACATTTTGTATTCGAATCAGAGATTTGATTTGATTTGATTTGATTTGATTTATTGAGTACGTTAAAATCCTAACGTTACAGGTAATTATAAATATAAATAACTATAACAATAAAAAAACAATTAAATTTCTAATTTGCATAATTAACGAAAAATCTAATTTTAAACTGTTTTGATTTAATATTTACGTTGACAGAGTCAATTAAGTTATAATGTTTATTAAAAATATTAATTAACTGATTAATCGGACTGTTAGACCCATAGTTCGATCTGCTAAAACTGGGACGTATTGGCAAACTAGTTCTTAACCCAACACGGGCCGCGTTAAAGTTCAAACGACCCAAAACTGAGAAGGAGGAAATAGATCCATTCATTAATCCAACGATGAAGCAAAGCTGTAAAAACTCTCTATGAGCAGAAAGGGATGGGATATTCAAGAGAATTAGGTTCTGAGGGTAGGAAGGCCATTCAATTAAATTTGACCGAGGAAGAAATCGAAGGTAAAACTTTATGAATTTCTTTTGGACACTTTCAATTCTATTTGTGTGAACATTGTAATAAGGGGCCCATATAACACAGCCATATTCTAATACAGATCTGGCAAACGAAAAAAATAGACATTTAATTACGAAGGGATCACGGAACTCACTTCCAAAACGTTTAATAAAACCGAGTGATCTATTAGCTTTTTTGATTATTGAATCGTAGTGATCAGTAAATGATAACTTTGAATCTAGAATTATACCCAGATCAGAAAAGCTGGATTGGACGTGTAAACTAGAGGAGTTTAACATATAATCAAAAACAATGAAATCATGCTTGCGTGTGAAACGCATTGTCTTGCATTTGTCAACATTTAAAAATAAACGATTGTTGTTGCACCATTCCCAAAAACATAGTAGGTCATTTTGAAGAAGATTACAATCATTCAATGAATTTATTTTCCGAAATATTTTAACATCGTCAGCGTACTATAATGAATTCTATGCCATTATTATCTGACCTGGATAATATTTTACATTTTAGACTCGATCTACAATAAATTGCAACACCACCGCCCGTTGTAGAAGTGACCCTATCATTCCGTATTAGGGTGTAGTTACTTAAATTATGAATGTGGTCAGGAATTTCAGGATCAAACCAGGTCTCACTCACACAAATAATATCTACTTTTGTACCATCGAAAACAGTTTTTATGTAGTCAAATTTTTGATCATTCAAACTTCTAGCATTAAAGTGGCATACCTTAAAACCAGACCCCGCTTTAGATAAATAATTCAACACTAGTTGTGCGGATTTGAACTCAGCATTGCCATATACAGCATCATAAAACTGTGACATTAAATTTTAAAATAACATTTAGAGTAAACAGAAAGCACCAAACAAGAGAACAGTAGCAGCAAATAACAACCGAAGTAGGGAAATTCCCGGAAATAAACAATAAATAAATGGAAAACTGAATAAGAAGAAAAGAAGAAAAATTTACACAATAGATAAAAAATAAGTAATTATATAATAACAATAATGAAAATATGTAGTAAATATGCAATTAAAGAAAAAAATATAAGTGTAAATATAAATAACAAGTGGGAGCACTGGTAGGCTCTCTTTATAAAGTGCATGTTTTTATTTGTTTTGATCGTTGTTCATAATAATATTAGCTGAGCTATGATTCAAGGTCAGAGATGTTGTTGCTTAGTCGTGCTGAGGCGATTTCATTTAGTTCAGGTAAACTTCTGATGCAGATCGCTCCCTCGTTTTTGCTAATCAAAATATTTACTAGTCCACGCATCGTGAAGGCAGCATAAATAAGACGTTTTCTTTTCATGTCAATTGCGGTGCGTAGAATCTCTCGGTTCTCAGTTGTTAAGCTTTCGTCTATGAAAATTGGTGTGTCTGAGTTTAGATTCAGGTCGATATCATTAAGACTTAAGTTCCGGGAAGACAATTTTCGAAAATCAGAAAGTGCTTTTATGGTTTTAATTTTGTCGGTTGAACTAAGGAATTTAATTATTATGACGGAGTTGGTTTTTACTTTTGATCTGAATATTGCAGAAATATGCGGAGGTTGGTAATTAATGCAATGACAAATTAATTTGAAAGTGTTTTTAAGTTGTTCATTCGGAGTGTACGGTATGCCTATTAGGATAGCATCAGCTGCAATGTTATTGATCGCGATTGTTTGGAGTTGTAGTTTTAAGCTGCCTATTTCTGTATGTATGTGCTCAGTTTCGTTGTCATCTATTGAAGCAAGTTGGAGACGGTCAACATTTGATGCGGTGTTGTTTACTTTCTCTCGAATCTCAACTATTTCTGTGCAGTTATTCTCGAGTTGTTTTACCCGCTCTTCCAAGTTTATAAGATCGCGAGATAATTTGTCAATTTTGTTGGACATATTTGTTTCAATGTTATCCATTCGACTGGTTAAATTTAATTCAAGAGTGGATAATCTCATCGGTGGAGAAAACCTAAACGCTTAGTAGTATTTTGATTACTTCCCAAAAGATGGTTTGTAATAAAAATACCTAGAACTGAGGGTTATCCGGTTTCTTCGATGTAAGTGGATAGTGGATGGCGTTAGCAGAGGATTACACTTTTGCGACAGTAGACAGCATTGAATTCTACACGGTTTTTGATTTCCCAATGGACAATGCTGTAAAGATTAGAATTTAATGAACATAACATACGTTGCCGTTGGTAATTCACAACAGGATGACAAGAATGAGAACCTGAAAATGAATAAGAAAAGACGAGGGTACTTTTAGCAGCGAATCAATTAGGTGAGTTAGAAGTTTCAAACAAAAGATCATTTATAAAAATAAGGAAGAGTGTTGGAAACAAAACGGAGCCCTGGCGCACACCAGGATTTATTTTGTGGATATTAGAATTGACCCCGTTCAATATAACTTGTATTGAACAGTCCGAAAGGTAAATTTTAACCCAAAACAAAGAAGAGATCCATCGATAGCAAATCTACGCATTTTTGATAAGAAAGATTGATGCCAAACTTTATCAAATGCTTTTCAAATATCAAGTGCAATAATCTTACTTTCTTCCAAAAACGATGTAAGTATGAGCTAAACCATGAAATCACCAGTGGACCAATTGCTAAGAAAGCACCCACATTCCCGGTCATTAAGAAGCTTTCGTTCTTCAAAATATTTCTTAGACTGAAAAGTGTTTTCATGACCTTGGAAAGAAGGGGCGTAAGTTCAATTGGGCGATAGATATTTATAGAAGGAGGAAGATTCGCCTTTTTAAGGGACTGACTGGAAAAATACTGATATTTACCTCTTCAGGGATACTATCCGGGCCAATGGACTTATAAACGTCGAGGTCTTTAAGTTTACGCTTTCAAGTACAGGAGAAATCATATTACTCATTAGGAACATCGAATTAACAGCAAACTGTGCTCTAAGCAAATTGGCTTTATTAATCGAGCTTACAAAAGTAGTGTTATTAAAAACGACCACTATTGAAGAAGACAATGTAAGAACCATGACTTTTCTTTGGGTTGGATAGATTTTACCATAATCGGGATACAACTTTGTATTCTACAAAGAATTAAGTTTGTAACTATAAATCATGTCACTATCGAGCATAGTGACCAGTTAAAGGTGTGGGGATTTATGGCCTCGTTTTGGGTCAAAATACGATGTAAGGTCCGTAACAATCGTGGAGGTCATATGCCAGAATTCATATTTAAATAATATTATTGTGATGCCAGAATATCATTTTTCGAATAAAGTAAATTTCATGTCAATTACCCAATTTTTTAAGTCGATTTATTCGTTCCTGAGAAAATTTAAAAATAAAGTCATGGTTAAATGGAGAAGTACTCTTGTGGAGAAATACAAAATCAAACCTTCCTAACTTGAAAGGAAACAAGTTAAGTGTTACAAAAATGATATAAGAACCTTAATTTCCAAGTTTGAAATGAGAAAAATCACCTTACGCGAATCTTCTAAAAATCTAAATTTCCATGTTTGAACCCAAATGGTGAGGAAATCGCTAGATCCACTTTTTTCGATTTCGCTACCATCGTAATGTCATGTTTGGTTAAAATCTCGATTTTTAGAATCTTAATTTTTAATGTCGCAAATAAAACAAAACAAATATTTGTCCACCTTTTATTACTTTCTATCTTTTTTAACTTCCCATAGGAAGTTATTGTAATGGGTCCGATTTGTCCAATTGAAAATTTTGGCTGGAGATATAGCTATTTCGTGCTTTGCCACTTTTGCACTCATCAGGCTCCTTTTTTTGTGGTGCTGAGCTTTAATCCAATTTTATTTGAAAAACTTTATGCACAACATAGGATTCGAACCCACGCATAACAGATTTGCTCAGTCTTAGAAGTCGTGTGCACTACGCACTCCGCTATATCTCCAGCCAAAACAATGAGTGGTAGCACCTTTAAGTTGTTGTTGTTGTTCAAAAACATTCAATAAAATTAAAAGAAATGGTCAAGTCTAACAAACTGACATTCTAGTACGAATAGTACAATACAAATAATAAAATTTTTGACATTTCTCGACGTTTCAAGGTTCCTAGAGTTGAAATAAAAGATTTTTAGAAAGATGTCTGTGCGTGCGTGTGTACGTACGTTCGTACGTCCGTACGTTCGCGACGTTTTTTCGTCGTCCATAGCTCAAGGACCAGAAGAGATATCGACTTCAAATAAATTTTGTTATACAGATAATAAGGCAGAAAGATGCAGAAAGGGCTCTCAAGCAAATTGCGTGGGTGTTTTTCTTTACCATAGCAGTTTAAAAAAAAGGTGAACATTTTGGTTAAACCTAATTATCTCATGAACCAGTGACATTAGAGACTTGAATTAGATTTTATATTATATATTGTAACGTGATACAAAACAAGTATATTTTTCCATCAATCCAATTAACGTTTTTTTTTTATAAATCAAAAAAACTGAAAAAAAAAAATAGTCACCTCGAAAATTTTACGACTAAAATATGATTTCATCTCCAAAACAATTTTGTGCAACGAAGAATAATGTTTTTAACATCTGATAAAATTTTGAGAAAAATCGAATTGACAGTTTTTTTTATAAAACATAAAAACCTAAAAAAAACATTACTCAAAGTTGGTAAAAATTGAATTGAATCGACTCAAATATCTTTTCAAAAACTTGAGATTAAGGCTTCAAACTTTTTTAATCTTATTAGAAATATTGTTGTCAACATTCCGAAAAATTTTGAAAAAAATCGAATTGACAGTTTTTTTACAAAAAAATTAAAAAACCGAACAAAAAAATTAACAAAAGTTGGTAAAAATTGATTTTTGACTTAAATATCTTTGAAATAATGGCTTCTAACTAATTTTAACTTATACAAAATTTTGTTTTCAACATTAGCAAATATGTTGACAAAAATCGAATTGACAGTTTTTTTACAAAAAATAAAAACCGAAAAAAAAATTATAAAAGGTGTTTAAAAATTGATTTTCGACCCAAATATATTTTTAAAACTTTGAGATATTGGCTTTAAACTACTTTAATCTTTCAAAAAATATTGTTGTCAAGATTCAGCAAAATTTTGAAAAAAAAAATCAAATTGACAGCTTTTATACAAAAAATTAAAAACCTAAAAAAAAATTAACAAAAGTTGGTAAAAATTGATTTTTGACTCAAATATCTTTTCAAAAATTTGAGATAATGGCTTCTAACTAATTTTTACTTATAAGAAATATTGTTTTCAACATTTGAACAAATTTTGAGAAAAATAGAATTGACAGTTTTTTTTTTACAAAAAATAAGAACCTAAAAAAAAATAATACTAAAACTTGGTAAAAATTTACTTTCGACTCAAATAGCTTTTCAAAAATTACAAATATTGTCTTCAAACTTATTTTATTTCATAAAAAATATTATTTTCGATATTCAGTAATTTTTTTATAAAAATCCAACAGTCCATCTTTTCATAAAAAAATAAAATCTACAAAAAATAGTACGCAAATTTGGTAAAAATTGATACATATAGAAAAACTTTAAAGCAAAACAAATCGACAGACGGGATGGGAAGTTATCAGTGTGGGTCGCATCCCAGCCTCTTTTTTCATAAAATATCGACACCGACAGGTTTTTGCGCGTTTTTTTAAAGCTTTTAGTCTTCAAAGACAAAATTTTCTAAACTTTTAAAAAATTATCATTTTTCTATTTTGTTTTTATGTCTATAACCACTGACTTTTTTTAACGAGCTACAATTTGTTTGTTTTGTGTCTTAGATTAACATTTTTCATGTGGTTTCTTTTTGCTGTGCGTCAGTGGCGTCTTTTCATACCCCATAAGCTTTGAATAGCGTGCGTCGCAAATGTTCTTTCCCATATACGACGCCCGTTTCCCAAAGCATCAGCGGAAGCAAACTATTAGAAAGTGTCACTAAAAGACAGAAGCACTATCGAATGTTTAATAAGCCGTCAAATGTCAAACTAGCATCGAATTAATGTTACCATTTCTTAAATTTATACGTCAAAAATTCTGCATGTAAAAATAAACCAGATATACTCGTATGTAGCTCCATCGTTGGCGCAAGCTGCGGTAGTTTATTTCAAGCCAACACAGTTTTTTTTACGACATCAAAGTCAATTACCTTCACGACAAAAACATTAGTTTTTCATCACTTTTCTGCTCAAACCAGACGAGTTTGACAAAAATGTCAAAACTAGAAGTACGAGTACTTAGAAGAAATGATATGAGTTATTTTTTCCAAGAAATACTTGGTCATTTCTGTACTACTAATTCTAAATTCTGGTCCAAAGTCACACTAATGAGTTTCTGATGAACTCCTTCAACAAGCACTCACAACATCTGAGTTTGAACTCTGGAAGTCACTTAATTTCATCATGCCTAAATCTTTTCACAGTCTGCTGCCTTATGTCATTACTGAGCCGCACAGAGAGTGCATGAAATTGTAGCACTCTGTCTGTCGTTGCACTTCTCATATGCATAAACTCACTTTAATATTCGAAATAGTCGTAAAGGTGTGTTTTCAAACTTCAAAAACATCATCGTTTTTGAGCTCTTATGATGAGGGAGACAACATCTTCTTTACCCGAATATCTTTTGTGAGTCTTTTTTTTCGTTCGGGTTTTCTTGGGCCATCAAAATGAGTACATAAACTCTTTCTATATATACATACATAGATTTCGAAACAATTCAACGTGAATGCGTTTATTTAATGTGAAAAGTGTTTAAATTCGTGACTGATGTTCCTAAATTCTAGGTGACACGTTTAAATTCGTTTAGTCCTATTGTAACAATGGGTATTGACCACGAATGCAATGCACCAGGATAACGATAATCACGAATTGAAAATGAACGCAGTCGAAGCAGAAGCAGTAGTGGTAGTGGTAGTGGAAGTGGTAGTGGAAGTGGTAGTGGCAGTTGCAGTGCCAATGGAAATGGCAGAGGAAGTTGTGGAAGCTCCGCAAAGAGCGTATAGCATTTTCACTGCATGCATCAGCATAGTGCATAGCAGCACTAACGTACTCCAGTTCGTATATAGCATGTGGACAAATTCGATTTTCATCTGTCAGAATGGAAAAGCAACAACTAATTTAATCGTCGTCATCGTCATCGTCATCGTCGTCGTCGTCGTACAAACTTCAAATGCAACCAGAAGCACACCATATACCAAGCCCAAATGCCAGTATATGTATGCATAGGGACAGATATACCTCGGTAAATAGGGGTAGTCCTAGATAAATACATAGTAGGTACATGTGTACTGAGTAGAGTAGCTATAGACAAAAGGCGAGAGAGCTTGTGACATTCGACATAGCAGTCAACTTCGACTACTGTATTAAGGACGAAAGTCTACGCTGCATTGCTAGCATACCAATTCGTAAAATCGAGTCAGGGCGACAACATACATAACCTTCCTAACCCTCTCCATCACCATCTCCATTCCCCAACTTCTACACCCTACCCACCCACCATCCATATCCTTAAACAGCAGCAACACCATTTCAAAAAGCGTTCATACTGTCGTCGTTGTCGTTATTCGTCGCTTGGCGTTTCGTTCGTCGTAGTTGTCCTATGTATAGTCCTATGTATATATATATATGTACATAGGTACTATATACCCCTTGCTACCAAAGGGATTTTCCAAACGAAACGGAACGCAATGCAGGAGCGAATGCATTCCTTAATTGAATTTGTAAAATCCCAAATTGAGTTCTATCGCAGCACTTTTGAACGAGTTATGCATTTCAATGAAGTTCCCGCCACTAAGCCCACAATTACCACTGTTTTATCTTTCAAGTATAGTACAAGTCTACGAGTCTACTTTTGTTGTTCTTGTTGTTGTTATTCTCTTGTTGTTGGTGTTGTTTTGTTTTTGTTGTATTCTTGTTGTAGTCTTTGAGAAATACAAAAGCCTTGAAAAGCCAATAACTACACCACCTCAGACCAGTGTTACCGCTGGATATTTTTGAAAAGTGGCAAAAAAAGTGGCTCTCGTAAAAAAAAGGTGGCACAGGAAATTAATAATGAAGGAACACCATATTTATATGAAAATTGTCTTCAGAGAAAAAATATCACACCAAAATCATATTATTTGAAGAAAACACACAATTTAAACGAACATTTTTTTATGATTTATTGTAACGCAAACTTAAAAACTTAAAATTTTACACTTCATTTTATATTTTATATATATACATACATAATGTGTATAAATAATACTAGGTTACTAGGTATTCAATAGAACAGAAAAATAACATTTTACTGATGTTTCAAAAACAAAATTTTTTTAAAACTAGTTTCAGTAAATTGACAATTACAATTGTAAGACCATAAAATAAATAAATAAGTAATACTTCATTAAAAGGTACAATAGTTAGGAATTCTTATCACATTTTACTTTTTTGTAATTGTTTCTCTATATTTTTTTATGAGGAGCTCATTTGGGCTCCACTCAGTAAGATCACAGTTACTTATTAAATTTAAAGAAGCCAACATATTTTCGCAAGTTTCAGTTCTTAGTCGGTTGGTGAGTTTATTTTTCATTAAAGTAAGCTTTGAAAATACTCTCTCAGCGCAGGCGCTGCTATGTGGCAAAGTTAATATATTTGCAACGAATTCATACAGATCAGAAAATAGGTATTCATTCATACTATTTTTAATATTACCCACCTTAAACCAAAACATTTCAATACTTTCGATTTCGAAAATTGATTTGAAATCTGTGTGGAATGACTTTATTTCGAGAAGTTTATATTGTTCAATAACCTTTTCAGGATTATTGGTAAAATTATTAAAAGCTGAAACTAGTTGAAAATATGTGAACTCTTGTTTTGACTTAATAATTTTTGGATCTAAATGCCTTAAAATAGAAAGTTTTTCATCTTTAATGTCAAATCTTTTAAATATTTCGTCACAAAGTATTTTATAGTAGTTAAGAATAGTTCTTTTAACTTCAACAATTTCATTTTCTGTTAATTTTTCATTGATAACACAAGTTTCGGCTTCAGAGCCTATATAGACATCTGTAATTTGTTTTATCAAATTTTCATTTTTGTAATCTATTTCCAAAACATTTTTGCCAAACATACATTCTTTTAAAATAAAGTTTTGAAAAATAATCATTAAAGTGTCTTCAATTGAGGAACACAAATAAACAATTTGTGAAGACTCTGTTTGGAAAAGTTTATTCAGTTTATTTATTATACCAAGAATATATTTTAGAAATTTTAAATAAATTAAATTTAAAGCATTTAAGTTTTCTAAAATAAAATCTATTTTAGAAATAACATTCTGGGCCTTCTCTTCCACCTTTGCCACTAAAAAAAAGTGTTGTAATACTGTCCATTGCTCTAGAATTCGACAGACGACAGCTTCAAATGAAAGCCATCTCGTTGCACTTAGTTTCAGTAATTTGTGCTCCTGAACATCAAAAAGTTTTTGTAGTTCTTTGAACTGATTGTTCCTTTTTGCACTTAATTTAAAGAAATTAAAAACGGTTCGACAAAGTTCTTCAATATTTCTCGGCAAAATATCGGCCGCTGATTCGTTGACTAGAGCTAAAGAGTGGCTTACACAGCCTATGTGCCAAATATTTGGGATTCGCTTTTTTAGATGAGCAATTACTCCACTATGTTTTCCAACCATAGTAGAAGCATTATCCGATGAAAAACCAATAAAATTAGACAGTGGAATAATAAAGTCTTCTAGGGTTTGGATAAGCTTATCAAAAATTGCAACCCCCGTACCGTTGATTATTTCAACAAGTCGAAAAAAATAATCATTTGTTTTGCCTTTGGATCTGTCAAATTGGCGGACAACAATAACAAGGCACTTGTCGGTGGATATATCGGTTGTTTCATCTACTATAAGACTAAAGACATTCGTACGCATTTTATCGGCCACAATTTTCTTTCCTTCACATCCAAGAAAGTTCGATATTTGTTTCGATTTTGTTCGGCCACACTTAACCTTAAAAATTTAAAAAGATTCAACGTCAAATAAAAAGAAACTTTTAAATTGTTCATCATACAATTTAAATTAGTTAAATGAATTAAAATATGCTATTCTATTTAGTAAAACTTGCTCTAACTCACACCCAAAATCTGCTGCGGGCTCTCGGTCTATTAAATAGTTTACAAAGTTGAACAAATAATGATCCAAAATAATATACTAATCATGCCAAATGTTTATATACAAAGGCTAAACATTTTTTTAGTTTACAATTTTTGCAATCATACCTGCTTAACAATTTTGGAATCCGTATATATTGAAGCGTGTAGTTTAGCCAAATTTGACATCGAGGTGAATGAATGTGTTTTAATTATCATATTAAGAACAAGTTTTATTTCCGCTATAGAGACAGCAACAGGAATTTTCTTTGCTACTGCACCTGACAAGCAATCCTTTAAATTAAGTTTTGCGGCTTCCTTTCCAATTTTATGGTTTTTAATATGCTTTTTTGTTTCTGCATGTCGTTTTATATGGGTACTTTGCCTCGTAAGCAGTTGTTTGCAAACCAAACAATAGGGTCTTTTTGTTTCCCTGTCTTCGCTCACCCAGTCATATTTGGTTTCCCAATTTTTATTATAAGATCGGTTTATTCGTCTTATTTTTGGTTTAGAAGGAGCTGTAGATTTTGTATGTAAAGCCGAATCTGTTTCAGAATCATAATCACAACTCCTACGTAAATCAGAATTTGAACTCGAATCAGAGTCAAATTTTGAGTCCGAACCAGATGATGAGGTGGAAGTGGATGAATGCTGTGGAATTAAAGATGAAGTTAATGTTGGCGGCGAAGTTGATGTTGGCGTTGACAATGAAGCTGTTGCTGGTGGCGAAGATGATGTTTGTGGCAGAATTAATGTCAAAGAACATGATGAAGATGAATCAGAGTTTGATTCTGAGTCAGAACTCGTAACATTCTTTCTGGATGAGGTGGATGTGGACGAATGCTGTGGAATTAAAAGCGCCGAAGTTGATGTTGGCGGCGGAGCTGATTTTGGCATTGGCATTGAAGCTGGTGCTACTTGCAAAGCTGATTTTTGTCCCAGAATTGATGTTGACGACGAGGCTGTCATGGCTGTTGGCCGCAAAGCACATGATGACGACGAATGTGGCGTTTTCGACTGAGCTGGTGTGCGTGGCGGAGCTGGTGTTGTTGACGTTGGAGCTGCAATTGGGGACGAAACTGTTTTTAGCTATGAAATTAATTGGGATGACCCAATGTGAGTTAGGTATTACTTACTTTTTTTACTGCTGACTGAGGATGTTGAAAGTGAAGGCTCTGAGGATTTGTCTACTTTTATTAAAAATCTGCAACATTCAATATATTCAGGAGATATATGTTATGTATGTCTGTTTGCACTGAGAAATAATATATTTACCTGCGCATTATTCTATTTTTCGTTTATTTTATGATCTCAATCCTCTCACATCAGACATCACACGCAAACGCAATACGCAAATAAATCCGAACTTAAATAATAAAATAAAGATAGCTTTAGTTTTCCAATAATCTATTTAAATTCCAATTCACAGTAAAAATATTGCATTCCATTTTCCATTGATTGTCACAGTTTTGTTGAATGTGTTTGTTATGTTGAACGAAAACGTCAGAACTTTGATGGTATTAGTAATTAGTATCGTATGCATGCATGGAAATGGAAAGGAACAAAAAACATAAAAACGCATGGAAAGGTGTGGTGAATTTCATGTTTCGGTTTAATTACATGGAATTCTAAAAAGGTGGCACAGATTAAAAGGTAGTGGCTCGGTAGCACAGGCTGAAAAAAGGTGGATTTGTGCCACTAAAGTGGCACAACGGCTACGCTGCCTCAGACCTCAAATGCGGATCACATCACACAAAATATTCGCATATTCTATAAAATGTTGTAGTTCTATAAATGTACCTATGTGTATGAATGTAGTTACAATGGCTATGGAAAGTCCTTTTGACTGTCGACTGTCGAAATACAAATACACTGTAAGAAAAACTGAAGGCTGTCTAATGTATTGGCTGCTGAAGATGATCAAATCTTTCAGCGGATTTAAAAGTCGGCTAAAGATTTTTTTCAAACAAATTTGAGGTTTTCTGCCAAAAAACCAAACGAAATATTTGTTAACCTCGGATCCAAGAAAGAGGTAGGTAAGTCATTTCAATGGTTTTCTAATATTCAAATATCTTCAATTAGTAACAAAAAAGTTCAGTCGCTTGTAAAACATTCTAAAGGTTCTACTTGCACCCTTGACGAAGAGAGTGAAAATTCGACTTAAAGGTCGAAATGATAAAAAATCTCAAATCCATAAAATCGACCCTTAGATAGTTTATTGATTTTGTTTAAATTTTACAATGGTTTGTTACCGCACATTTTACAATATAGTGATTTGATATAATGTATCTTTCAACTAAAATAGTATGTATATAAGTTTTATAATTTATTAACAAGGTTTATATAATTTTGTCCGGAGGAAAAACAATAAAAACCTCCATGTAATGTAAGAATATAATAAGATAAGGTTAACAGATGAACCAATAAATGAATAAATAATAATTTTTCAACAATAAGTATGCATAAATATACGAGTATAATAAATTACATAAATATGTAAATAATTGAATAAATAGAATAAAATAAAATAAATAAATAAATAATTTAAACAAAAATAACAACAAGTAAATAAATAAATAAATAAATAAGTAAGTAAGTAACTAAATAAATAAATAAAAAAAAAATAACAAATAAATAAATAAATAAATAAACAATAAATAAATAAATAAATACATAAATAAAAAAGCTTCCCATCCCGTCTATCGATTTGTCTTGCTTAAAAGTTTGTCTAAATGTATCTATTCTTACCAAATTTGGGTTCTATTTTTTGTAGATTTTATTTTTTTATGAAAAAACGGACTGTTGGTTTTATATATCGAATGATATATGAATATCGTAAGCAATATTTTCTGTGAAATAAAATAAGTTTGAAGCCAATATTTGTAATTTTTGAAAAGCTATTTGGGTCGAAAGTAAATTTTTACCAAGTTTTAGTATTGTTTTTTTTAGGTTCTTATTTTTTGTAAAAAAAAACTGTCAATTCTATTTTTCTCAAAATTGTATCGAATTTCTTATAAGTTGAAATTAGTTAGAAGCCATCATCTCAATTTTTTGAAAAGATATTTGAGTCGAAAATCAATTTTTACCAACTTTTATAATTTTTTTTTTAGGTTTTTATTTTTTGTAAAAAAACTGTCAATTCGATTTTTCTCAAAATGTATCAGATGTCAAAAACATTATTCTTCGTTGCAAAAAATTGTTTTGGAGATGAAATCATATTTGAGTCATAAAATTTTCGAAGTGACAAATATTTTTTTCAGTTTTTTTGATTTATAAAAAACCGTTAATTGGATTTTTTTTTAACAATATATAACATAAAATTTAATTCAAGTCTCTAGCGTCATTAGTTCATGGGATATTTAGGGTTAACAAAAATGTTCACCTTTTTTTTTAAACTGCTATGGTAAAAAAAAACACCCACGCAATTTTCTTGAGAGCCCTTTTTGCCTTATTATCTGTACAACAAAATTAATTTGAAGTCGATATCTCTTCTGGTTCTTGAGCGATGGACGACGAAAAAAACGTCGCGAATGTGCAGACATACGGACGTACGGACGTACGAACGTACGTACACACGCACGCACAGACATCTTTCTAAAAATCTTTTATTTCGACTCTAGGGACCTTGAAACGTCGATAAATGTCAAAATTTTCAATTCGACAAATCGGACCCATTACAATAACTTCCTCTGGGAAGTTAATAAATAAATAAATAAACGAATAATCAAATAAACAAAGAAACAAATAAATAAATAATTAAATTAATAAATACATGAATTTATAAATCAGTTTATAACGGGTGATTTTTTAAGAGCTTGAGAAAAAAAAACGCATAAAATTTGCAAAATCTCATCGATTCTTTATTTGAAACGTTAGATTGGTCCATGACATTTACTTTTTAAAGATAATTTCATTTAAATGTTGACCGCGGCTGCGTCTTAGGTGGTCCATTCGGAAAGTCCAATTTTGGGTAACTTTTTCGAGCATTTCGGCCGGAATAGCCCGAATTTCTTCGGAAATGTTGTCTTCCAAAGCTGGAATAGTTGCTGGCTTATTTGTGTAGACTTTAGACTTGACGTAGCCCCACAAAAAATAGTCTAAAGGCGTCAAATCGCATGATCTTGGTGGCCAACTTACCGGTCCATTCCTTGAGATGAATTGTTCTCCGAAGTTTTCCCTCAAAATGGCCATAGAATCGCGAGCTGTGTGGCATGTAGCGCCATCTTGTTGAAACCACATGTCAACCAAGTTCAGTTCTTCCATTTTTGGCAACAAAAAGTTTGTTAGCATTGAACGATAGCGATCGCCATTCACCGTAACGTTGCGTCCAACAGCATCTTTGAAAAAATACGGTCCAATGATTCCACCAGCGTACAAACCACACCAAACAGTGCATTTTTCGGGATGCATGGGCAGTTCTTGAACGGCTTCTGGTTGCTCTTCACTCCAAATGCGGCAATTTTGCTTATATACGTAGCCATTCAACCAGAAATGAGCCTCATCGCTGAACAAGATTTGTCGATAAAAAAGCGGATTTTCTGCCAACTTTTCTAGGGCCCATTCACTGAAAATTCGACGTTGTGGCAGATCGTTCGGCTTCAGTTCTTGCACGAGCTGTATTTTATACTGTTTTACACCAAGATCTTTGCGTAAAATCTTCCATGTGGTCGAATAACACAAACCCAATTGCTGCGAACGGCGACGAATCGACATTTCACGGTCTTCAGCAACACTCTCAGAAACAGACGCAATATTCTCTTCTGTACGCACTGTACGCATTCGTGTGGTTGGTTTAATGTCCAATAAAGTAAACTGAGTGCGAAACTTGGTCACAATCGCATTAATTGTTTGCTCACTTGGTCGATTATGTAGACCATAAATCGGACGTAAAGCGCGAAACACATTTCGAACCGAACACTGATTTTGGTAATAAAATTCAATGACTTGCAAGCGTTGCTCGTTAGTAAGTTTATTCATGATGAAATGTCAAAGCATACTGAGCATCTTTCTCTTTGACACCATGTCTGAAATCCCGCGTGATCTGTCAAATACTAATGCATGAAAATCCTAACCTCAAAAAAATCACCCTATATTAATGCATAGATATCACAGGTAAAAAAAAATAAAATAATAGAATTTTTAATTTTGATTATTTAGTTCACTAACCAAATTGTTCTCAGCAAGATCAAGTCGATCAAAGAATTTTGTTGTGAGTTTAATTATTCTATCTTCGATCAATTCGACATTCGCCTTGACGTGGACATCTAAGGTGGAATGATGCCAGGGTAGATTGAGCATCATTTTTAAAACTTTATTTTGATGGACTTGTAGTTTTTTATATGAGTTTTAGCTGCGTTTTTCCATACTGGACAACCGTACAAAAGAATTGCCTGAATATATAACCTTACAAATTATCGTTTTATTCTCGACTGAAAGTAAAGACTTCCTATTAATAAAAAGGAACAGCAGTTTGGTTGCTATCTTGACTTTTTTTAGTGATTGTGAAATATGGTGATTGAATGTTAATTTAGAATCAAGAAAAATACCGAGATATTTCACTTGATTGTCCCAAGAAACCCCTCTACCTAAAATTTGTAAATTATTGCTTGGGAGATAACAAGCTTTTCTTTTTCTCGTGAAAAAGATGGCTTGTAACTTGTCAGCATTAAGTTGGATTTTCCATCGATTGTAATATTGGTATAATATTCTCATCGCATTATTTAAGTTCGTCTCAATGTTGAGACCAAACGTATGCGAAGAAAGTATTGCAGTGTCGTCAGCAAAAATTGCTGATTCACAGGATGGTTATTTGGGAAAGTCAGAGGTACATATACAGGTTATACAAGGTCGACCCAATGACAGATCCTTGAGGGACACCAAAATCAAAGTGTATTATTTCCGAAACACTTTTATTTACATGTACCATAAAAAATCTACTTGAAAGAAAACTTTGAACAATTTTACACAGATAAGGTGGAAAATTAAGGGAAATCATTTTTTTATAAATAATACCATTGTGCCAAACTGAATCGAACGCTTTTTCGATGTCTAACAATATCATTCCAGTAGAGATACCTTGGGAGCGATTGCTTTTAATTAAGTTACTTGTACGAAGCACTTGATGAGATGTATTGTAGTGTCTCCTGAAACCAAATTGTTCATTTGGATATACGAGTAAGTTGTTATCAGTTATTATTTTACCAATTTTGTTTTTAATTATTTTCTCATATATTTTGCTGATATTGCTGAGTAAACTGATTGGTCTGTAACTTTCAGTCCTAACAGAGTTTTTTGACGAATGTAAGGAAGATTATTCCGATTTTAGGCAACATTTTTAAATAAAGATTTTTAACTTGATCGAGTCCACTAGATTTTCTCGATTTAAGTGTTTGAACAACTGCAGCTACTTCTTCTTGAGTTGCTAAAGTAAAGGGTGTCCCAACATTAACGCAAGATTTGAATTAAATAGAAAACGCCGTTTTTAGTCTTTTGATAGTTATATTTTTATTGACTCGTAAAGTACATAGGATAGGGTTATGTATGGAATAACACATCGGACAAATGGCCTCCACGGCTTTGCATGCACATGCGCACTCTTTTGTTGAAATTTTCCATGACCATTCTGCATAAATGTGGCTGAATTTCGTTGATGCAGCGTTGAATCTCCTCTTTTAATGCACGGGTGGTTGTGGGCTTGTTGACTGACATAGACTTGTGATTTCAAATAACAAATAAAAAAGAAGTCTAATGTTAAATCACACGATCTAGGAGGCCAATTTTGATCACCGAAACGAGAGAGTACACGACCTGGAAATGTCTCATGCAGTAATTGAATTGTTTCACGGGCTGTATGACATGTGGCACCGTCTTGTTGAAACCACATATTGGACACATCAATATCATCCAATTTTGGCAGAAAGAACTGTGTAATCATGTCGCGATATCGAGCACCAGTAACAGTCACTGCTTGACCAGCATCATTTTCAAAAAAATATGGCCCACGACGTCGAATTGAGGTTCCTGGATTGTCAGCAACACTCTCACGCACTGCTTCGACATTCACATTTGAACGGCTTGTTTTTGGACGACCAGTGTGTTTGGCGTCTCCAACGGATCCAGTCTCCATGAATTTTTCAATTAATCTCTTCACAGTTGACGAAGTTAAAACACTATTCCGACCATATTTTGTATGAAATTTTCGAACTGCAGCCGCCAAGCTTTCACTATTTTTGAAATATTCTTTAATAATGAAGACACGTTGTTCTCTCGTGTAAGGCTCCATTTTTAATAACCCTATACTGTTAGCTGTCAAATTGCTTTTTTTTCAGGGTTGCCAACACTTCACTTCACAAATGGCGGCAAATTCAAATCTTGCGTTAATTTTGGGACACCCTTTATTTTGTGGTGTGTCAAAAATCATCTGGTTTAAGTTTAGAACAGTTGTATCTACCAGATGATCTGTTGAAACATCGCGTAGGTATTGTGCTACAGAATGGTTTTGGGAGAAGCTAAGAGCAAGAGCATTTGCTTTTTCCAAATCCGTATAATGGATTCTTGAATCGTTTTTCAGAAAAAGAACCTGTCGATGTTGGTTTTTTACAATTTTTACAATATTCCAGAAGGGTTTTGTATTTTTCTCTAAGGAATGTAGTTTATTATTCCAGGCAAGATTTCTTTTGTTTAATAATTCAGAAGAGATTTGTCGATTTAAATATGTAACGTTATCACGAAAAATAGGTTGGCGATATCTTTGCCAGTTTCTTCTTTGAATGTTTTTATTTTTTATAAGTTCCAATATATGCGGGAAAGACTTTGGTGAAATGGTTTTTTATTAACTTTTGGAACAGATCGATTAATAGAGGCAATGATGTCTTTAGTAAAGTTATGCACAATATTATATCAACTTCATTATTGCTGCTAATACTTTCTAGACCAGTAGGAATATTTAGAAGTTTACTTTTTAAAATTGACCTAAAACGTGTCTAGTTTGCATTTTTAAAATCTAGGTAATATAGTTCTGGTTTTATTTTTGACAAAAGAAGTTCACATAATACAGGATAATGATCAGAGCTGAGCTCATTTAAAGTAATTGGTGAGGTTAATTGACTAGACACATTTGTTAAAAAAATATCGAGAACAGAGGGACTTCCAAGAGAACTATTGGGGACATAAGTATGACTAGGAGAAAAAGGAAACAACACATTTACTGGTAAAGTATTGGACAGATAATATAAAATATTTCCAAAGGAGTTTGCCTTAATGCAACCCCATTCTCTTTGTTGTCTATTGAAATCACCACCAATAATAAAGTCTCCACTTACAGCGAAAAGTTTTCTCAAGTCATGATTCAAGCATAATCTTTTTTGCAACGAAGATGAGCTACCTGGAAAATACGCACAATATACATAATATTTGAACTGTTCTACGATTCAATAATTGGACTTCAATACCAATATTTTCTATTAGTTTAGTTCGAATTACTGCCAAAAGCAAATGTCGAATTGATTTTTGGATGAGAATTGCAACTCCACCACCCTGTCTTTCAGTTCTATCAACTCGATAGCACTTATAATTAGGTGAAGTCAAGTGAATATCATTATCAAGCCAAGCTTCCGTTACTAAAGCAACGACAATCTTGTGCCTGTTTAAGAAATAAATAAATTCTAAACGTTTGTTATAAATACTTTTAGCATTCCAAGTAATAATTTTCATATATCTATCTTTTACGTTATTTATCATGATGGTACAAAAACTTAGTTGCTAAATGTGCGATAACGATGAATTGATCTAGCTTAGTCTTACATATTGATAATTTAGTAACCATTTCCATAAGCAGCGAATTAAGCTCTTCAAGGGAAAAAAATGTTCCACTGTTGTAGTTTGCATCTGTATGCACGTTATTGTAATTTGGAGGATGAGGAAGATTAGATTTGATTTTGTACGTATATTATTATTATTTTATTATCGAGTAATCACTAAAGCATTGTAACTTTGTTTGATGAAATAAACACTAAACTAAAAAAAAAAATTACCTGAAACATTTGATGGGAGTGTGTTTACATTACTCTGCACATTGTTTGATGACCAGTGACGCTGTCGTAGTTGACGGAGAGACGGTTATTAATCTTCCATAGAAGGTAGTGAGATTTGTTGATTTGAAATATGATGACCAGCACCGAATGATGCTGTTGTTGCTGCTGCTGCTGTTGTTGCTGCTGGCAATCGCGATGATCGTGTAGTTAAGAGAGTTCTTGGATGTGTTCTCTTCGCTAATTTATCTCTCAATTGCAGGTATTCTGTTCTGTTTCCGCACGTAACGTCAGAAGCTTTATGGTTTGCATCAAAAACACTCTATATGAAGATATAAATCCTTCGTACGTATCACTCTTCAAAACCCATTTGTTTACATTGTTGTATTTGTAATGTGGAAGAATTCAACGAGTAAAATTGACTTGTTTTTACGCATACATAGACACAATTACTGAGTTTTTAGGGGAAATTTCATAATTTAGAGGAGAAATTACATTGCAGTCGTTCTTTGACTTTCAAAGTGAAAACAAGTGTTTGGAAGTGATAAGTAGTGGACTTTTAAAATAAACTTACATTTGTAAGGTTTTAGTGGTTAAACAAGGCAGTTTGCCACAGTTTTCATTAACTAATCGTAGCCTAGTGGAGGTGGCGTCCGAAGACGAAGCCAGAGATCGTGGGTTCGAGTCCCGGGCTGAGTCTACGAAAAATATTTATGCTTTTTTCCACAATCGTGAAATAGTGGATTTTATTGATTGGGAAGAGAAGCAGATGGAGAAGGAGAGGAAAGCAGGGGTATCGAAAGATACCTCTGCCAACAAATCAGGCGATCTTACGGTGGTGCCACCAGCGGTACCGCAAACGACCGCAACAACATCAGGTCAGGCATCTGACCAGTCAACGGCCAGAAACCAAAAAAGAAAATTAAAAAAACAAAGCCCAAATAAGGTTGAAAGAACCAATTCGGCTAAGCGGCAAGCTAATAAAAAAAAATGGAAGAGAGTGGTAAAGGGGGCTTTACCACTGAAAGTGAGTTCTCAGACTACGCCGAGTCTGAGAAAACGGAATACATTTCCTAAGGTGGAGAGGGGCTCTTCAGGCCTACGAATAGGGATTTAATCCTTTCGGTGCCAAAGCAAGTCCCGCCGACAAGGAAGGCTCAGGAGGTAGAGGCGGACCTCCAAGAAACAGAACTGGTGCAGGCCCTGCAAGCCAAACAGGCAGCCATCAGCCAGTTCGAGCAAAGCCTCAACAAGCTCAAGCAGGAAATAGAGCCCCTCCTCAGTCAGCTAAAGCTGAAACAAGAGGCGCGCCGAAAGCAAGAGGCAGCCCAAAAACAACAGCAGCAAAAAGAACAGCAACAACAACCGCAGCAGCAAAAACAGCCACAACCCAAGCCCGCTCCCAAAAACACAGGAGCGGAGCAAAATAAAAAGAGGCCATCAGCAGTGACAGGCCCAATGTCCGAGGGCCCATCGACTTCGGCTAAGGCCAAACAACAGCAACAACAACAGCTACAACCAAGGCAGCAGGAGCAGCAGAAACAGCAGCAGCAGCAGCAACATCAACAACAGCAACAAAAGCAGCAGCAGAAACAGCAGCAGCAACACCAGAAACAACCACAGGCCAAGAAAGAAAAAATACCACCAATAAGGACCCATAGAGTTGACCTGGACGACATAAAACAGGTATGTAAGTCGGCCACTAAGGGCAATTTTTTCATTAAAATCCTAAACGAAAAAGAAAAGAATTATTCGGTACAGTGCTTCTCACTGGCCGAATACAACTTAGTAAAAGGGTTACTGAAAGAGGCCACAGCTGAGTTCTTCAGCTTCACACCTAAAAGTGAAAAATTTCAGACGGTCCTCCTGAAGGGCATAAGTTCCTGCACGGAACCGGAGGCGCTCTTAAAAGAGCTCCGTGAAAAAGCCACTGACGGTCTCGATTTTATCGGGGTCAAGCCTTTCACCACGGTGAAGTCCAGACGAGGGGGTTACAGGCTGCCAATGTTCCTCGTAACATTATCGCCCCAAAGTAGTTTTGAGAGTGTGAGGAAAATCGACCGCCTCGACTATCAATCCATACACTGGGATAAATTAAAAAGGCACGACGACATTTTGCAATGTACGAAGTGCCAGAGGTTCGGCCATGCGGGAGCCAACTGCAATATGCAGTTGCGCTGCGTCAGGTGCTCTGAAACCCACAATGAAGGAGAATGCAAGCTGGGGAATGAGCGGGTTGAGGATTTGACCCAGCTCAAGTGTGTCCTTTGTGGAAACCAAGGGCACCCGGCTAGCTATAGGGGTTGCCCTAAGGTCCAACAAATCAAACAAAAACAGGCCAGTCAAAAAGCCGAAGAAAGTCGAACAGTTCGACAGGCTCCTACACAAAAATTCGTGGATCCCAAATTTTCCTACGCCCAAATGGTGTCAGGGAATGGGAACACGAGACAGGCTCCACCAACGGTTGCCCCAAAGGCCCCTGTGCCTAAGGCACCAGAGGTGCAGCCTGACATTGTAGCCTTGTTGTTGAACATTCAAGGTCAACTTACAGGACTGCAAAGTCAGATAAAGGAGCAAGGCAAAAGGGTAGACCATCTCTACTCTTTGTTGCCTGGCCTGGCGCAATTTAGACCATAATGGGCGCGCTGCCGGAGACGCGCCTAAAAGTCCTAGCTGTGAATGTAAATTCACTGATTAGGATTGAACGAAGAGCCAATATGTTCCAATTGTTGAAAGACTACAGTCCCGATGTGTTTATGGCTAGCGAAACTAAGCTAAACCACAAACACAAATTGACTCATAAAAATTACAATATCGTAAGAAGAGACCGGCCCGACTCCACTCAAGGGGGCGGTGTCGCTGTCTTTATACGAAAAGGCATTAATTATAAAGTCATATACATTATACAACAATGAATTGCGAAAGCTCAAGACGCTAGAAGTTTGCGTTGTATGCATCTCTCTCACTCAAGGGAAGCGGATGTATATGATTGCGGCTTATGCGGCTGGAGCTCCGCAGGTTACTTACTTTTCTTCAGAACTCGAGATTCTTTTTAGGGAACTTAAACTGAGCTTGGAAGAAAACTATTTCATCTTGGCCGGTGATTTGAACGCAAAACATGAAGATTGGGGAAATCAACATAGTAATCCCAGAGGTAACCATCTTTTTAATTTGATGAATCTTTACAGCGTTGAATATGGCGTCGACCTGCTGGCTACTGAAAAGCCATCGTATCCAAGAACCGGCGCCTTTCTGGATCTTTTGCTGTACGACACCAGACTGACAGTAACAGACAAAGTGGGTAATCACCCTCGAAACTGCTTACAGACAGTCGAGTACGACAGTGATCACTGCGGACTGGCTGCTGTAATACAGATCCCGAACGAACGCGTGGAGTTGGAGGAATACGTTGCAACGCACTCTTACAATTACAGTAAGATGCGTTGGCCTCGTTTCACCAACAGTGGCGATTCCTGCTCATGATCTCAGGGTTAGCTACTTTCTCCTAGAAGTTGAAGATAAGTTTCTAAGAATAAAAATTAATTTTATTCAGATTTTCTGCAGTCCGCCCTGAGTCGATAAATGCAGCAAATGTTTCATGATTTTTTTTTATTAAAGTACTAATAACAATAGATAATTGGGACTTCAAATGAATGTCAGACAAAGCTATAAACTCTGGCTGTCGGATTCTATCAGAAATGTGATCGCCTAAAACGTCAGCAACAGTTTTGATTAAATCATTTTGGATAGCATTTGAAAAAATTTTAAAAATGTTGACGATTTAACACTGCACGATTTTTTTTAACGTTATGTTGGACTCTTAAAGCTTCGTCTTTCCTAAGGACCAAAGGTAGCTAATTTAATTACATATTGCGAATGAGAGGCACTTAGCTTGTGTTTTCTCTGAAATGTGGTTAGAGTGTTCATATTGTCCACATCCGAGGAACTCCATGCGAAAGAGATACCGGAAAAAAGCAAACAAGATCAACAAAATAATGTCTTGTTATTCTCGCTACCAAATAGCTTTTGGTAATATTATAGAATATTGATTTTCGCTAAAGGTTCGAGTATAATCTCTGTTTCTATACTTGTGTGTTTATTTTAAATCAGTAGGGCGCCCATTATTAGCTTCTCCGAAAACGATATTGTTGAAAATGGTTTCTCTAATAATTTTTTCAATTATGGTCTTTGCTTGAGAAGTATTGGAGATTCCATTTTAATTCCTACGAAAAGAAAGTTCCTATTGTTAGACCAAGATCATGAAAAAAAAGTATCTATTTTTAAACAAACAAACAAACAAGACTCTATTTACAACGACTTATCTCATAGCCTAAAACCTTATTCTTAGCTGGTCATAGAATTATACGATTTAATGACTTAGAAGTCAAATAGAATTTTTTATTGAATACAATTTGAAAATTAAACTTCATACAATTTTTATTATTTTGTTTTTGATTGCAAAAGAATTAAAATTGATCCAATGCAGCTGCATAAGTCGTAATGTTCTCTTATTTAGTTTTTTTTTCGCTCTGGTAGTTTTAAATTTAAAGTCTTATAGTTTTCATTTTTTTTAATTAATAAGAATAACGAATTCTGAATGAAAAAATATATGGACTTTATAAACATTTTGAAAAATCACACTTCAAACTGATTTTTTGACTAAATATTTGTTTTTTTAAATAAACTTAATTTTTATTTTCTGAAAATTTCTTTTCCCTTAAAAGAAATGCTTGTTTTAATTTGATCTGTTCTAAGGAAATCAAATAAAATAATTTCTTACGACTAGCCTCTACCATGTTTGAATTCGTATGGAATTATATTAATAGTAATTACAATAAAATATACATACATATTGATCACAAAACATATACAGTCTTATTTAATAGAATTCGCTAAACAGATGAATAGTTATACAGTGAATAAGGATTTATGTAGGCTCTATGTAACGTTGCGAAAATTCCTATTTATGAAAAATTCTGCTATAAATTTTAGTTATACAATGCTAATATCAAAAAAAGTACCAAAATGTCTATAAAATCAGCTTGTTGTCATAACAACTAAAATATAACAAAATAATTCCCATTATTTGTATGATATTCTCTTTCGAAAATCTATATTTTTTTAAATTCTTCGTTTCTTCGGCTCACGAGCTAAACTGGAGAGGCATTATTGTTTTTATTTTAATTTCAAAAAGAGAGGAGAGAAATCAAAATGACATTTACGAAATAATAATAACAATAATTTCCTTATGTAGGCTCTATTCAACCTCAAAACGCGTTTAGCTTATTATGGGACTATGCAACCTTGTATAAGTTTTATAAATAGCATTTTTGCGTTTAGAGGCATTATAGAGATTACATAACTGTATGTAGGCTCTATACAGCGTTTTTAAATAAGACTGATACAGTCTTATTTAATATAATTCGCTAAACAGATGAATAGTTCCTACTAACAACTAACACATGCACTTATGATGAGCCTCTGATCGTAGTTTGACGCTTGCTATAAGCTTACTACTTTCTGAAAATTCTGAAGTGTAAAAAATAGTTATACAGTGTATAAGGATTTATGTAGGCTCTATGTAACGTTTCGAAAATTCCTATTTATAAAAAATTCTGCTATAAATTTTAGTTATACAATGCTTATATCAAAAAAAGTACCAAAATGAAGCAATCTATTCCATTTATCTGTCTATCAAATCAGCTTGTTGTCATAACAAATAAAATATACAAAAATAATTCCAATTATTTGTATGATATTCTCTTTCGAAAATCTATATTTTTGTTTAAATTCTTCGTTTCTTATAGGCTCATTGGGTTGAACCTTTTTTTATAAACTTTCCGCCTTCTTGGAGTCGGTAAAACGCGATTTAAATTCTTTCAATCATTAATAAACGAGCTAAACTGGAGAGGCATTATTGTTTTTATTTTAATTTCAAAAATGGAGAGAAATCAAAATGACATTTACGAAATAATAATAACAATAATTTCCTTATGTATAGGCTCTATTCAACCTCAAAACGCGTTTAGCTTATTATGAGACTATACAACCTTGCATAAGTTTTATAAATAGCATTTTTGCGTTTAGAGGCATTATAGAGATTACATAACTTTATGTAGGCTCTATACAGCGTTTTTAAATAAGACTGTTAATATTTAACTAACAAAACAATAGATATTAAAATGCACTTTCTTAAGTCACTTTCCTTCCTACTACTACTTCCTATAAAACATTTAAATAATCCGCTTAAACTCCAACGTCTTTACCATTTCCTTTTCCTCACATATCGGCATCAAAAATCAGTATAATCGCTAAAAGCTGCGCTAACCGTCGAACATGCGTTGCTCGCTATATTCTCGTAGAGCAGAGCAGGGTCAAGCAAGTTCGCTAGCAAAACCCATTTTCATATAAATAAATAACATCGCACAATTTTATGCTTTCAAAAACGAATATGGTATGATGGTATAAAGTATACCGATAGCGAACAGTTGCCGTGTTCGACGATCATGTTCGATTCGTCAGTGTTGTTCTTTCTTCCATAGTCCATACGAAGTATAAAGAGAGAAGACATCAAACTCTTGGTCGCGCCTGGTCTTCATCTCTGTTGTGTGTGTCTTTAATGTGTACCTACAACTGCAACTGCAAACTTTCCTGGTTATCGCTTTTTTTTGCGCTAACCCTTCTACTTATTTGTACAGGCTTTTATTTGAATGTGTGTATTTATCTGTATGTGTAGAATGTATGAAATTTGATAGCGCAAACTTTTGCGATGCCCAAGCCAAATGTTTCAAGATAGATTTGGTATTGTATGAGAGTTGTATTGCATGAAATGAAAATTATTTGAAGAAAAGTCACCGAATTTTTTAACATAATCGTCAACTGTTCAGTTGGTTAGTAATTCAATTACCAAATAATATTCATATTACAAAATAAGATTAATTCTAAAATTCTTGGTTTAGCGCCGCTAAACCCGCTGACTATGAGGAATCGCCCCTGTTCACCAACGCCTTAGCGAGAGAACTTCGTTCGAGTGACTTAGCCCCACCAAACAACAGAAACCTTACAAATACAGAAATTGACCAACATTTACAACAGATGGACGAAACAATAAAACGAACAATGGAACGGACAATACCAAAGTACAAAGAACGGGACCAAATGAACGCTTACAGAAACGCGACTATTGACGCACTACGTAAGCACAAGAGTGGCTTACTGACAAGACTCAAAAACTTGTACAGACGATTTACAGACCCACACGACTTGGAGGTTAGGACACTGAAGTCGTCAATAAAAAATGTCAATCTGTTGATTAAGGAGAACTACAGGTTATCAATTAACAAGTACTGGGACCGCAAGATCCAGTCAGTTAATTCCAGTGACCCTGGTATGTTCCCTAAAATCAACAAGATATTTAGGAAAAAGAACGACAATGACCTTCCGTGTCTGAAACTCCAAAGAACTGAAGAGAACAGAGACGTACTCATGACAGCGCAAATAGATCCAGAAGAAGCCATCTTTGACGATGACTTTTATATAATTGAAGATCCGAAGGAAAAAGTGGAGGCGGTGGGAGCTGCTTTCCAGCAAGTGTACAAGGTGAATGTTAGCATTCGCCCCAACCACGACCTGGAAAACAGAGCCCTACTTAATCACTTTTACCTTCGAAATGATATAACACATTGGCGATCTGAGAACCACGGTTTTATGCGGTTCGATGACGATTCCTTGGCAAATGCCATAATCGCCGAGCAAATGGGACCAAGTCCCTTGTTAGTGACGAAGGTTGAGCTTCAGCTCATCTTCAACTCAATAAAAAATAAAAAGTCAGCAGGTGTCGATGGTATATCCAACGTTGTACTAAGACATTTACCGATGGAGGCAATTGACATTTACACCACACTCTTCAATAATGCACTGAATAATGCATATTATCCAGTGCATTGGAAGACCGCTATGGTTCATCCTCTCCCGAAAAAGGGAAAGGACAACTCCAACCCGTCAAATCTTCGGGCGATAAGTCTTCTTCCGAGCATCAGCAAAGTCTTCGAAAAAATCATTAATAGGGCTCTGACTAAGTGGGCTGCGGACAACAAAATAATTCCGGATAAACAGTTCGGGTTCAAGGCGGGTCATGACACAATTCATGCTGCGTCTAAACTCGTTTCTGATATCCAATGGAATAAAACAAAACAACAATGCACAGGTGCTGTTCTGGTTCATTTGGAAAAGGCCTTTGACACCGTATGGTTAGAGGGTCTTTACCTAAAATTGAGCAGGCTTGGCATAAGCAAGCCATTGTTGTATATACTTTATGATATGCTTAACGGTAGAAAGTTTGTTGTCAAAAGTGGCAATGTAACTTCTACCACAACATTCTTAATTAAAAATGGTCTTCAACAGGGAGCGGTGAATTCGCCGATTCTCTTCAGCATTTACACCAGCGATCTGATAGGTAGTCTTACAAAGGCAATTGCGTACGCCGACGATCTTATTGCGTACAGAACGGCCCGAAAGGTTGAGGTTATTAGAATTCTCTTGCAGCGTGATTTCGACAAGATTCAGCGATATTGCGACGACTGGAAACTGAAAATAAATGTCCATAAGTCGGAGACAATTCTGTTCCGGACTCCGTTGGCTAGGGCCACGAGGGATACGTGCAAGAATTGGCGCAAGATGGTTATCGTTGATCTTCACGGGCAGCCATTAGCGAGCAAAAGTGTAGTGAAGTACCTCGGTATCTGGTTAGATCAGTATTTATATTTCGACAGACATATAAATACTGCTCTGACCAGGGCCAGAGGAGCCTTCGCTCTGACGAAACGGCTGTTTTACAGCAGTCGGTGAAGGTAATTTGCTACATGGCCCTCATACGGCCGATTATCGTTTATGGTTGTCCTGTGTGGTTCAACGTTGCCCCTTCCCAGATGGAGAAGTTTCGGGTGTTCGAGCGGCAGTGTTTACGACGCTGTACCGGCTTATATCGAACAGCCGAATCTTCTTACGTGCATTACTATTCCAACGAGGTCCTATACAACGGGGCTCGAATCAACAGAATTGACAATTTCGTGATAAAACTCGTTCGAGGTCACATTGCAAGAGCTATGTCTTCGACCAACAATTTAATTTTCGGGGCGTTCTATCCGAACGACGAGTATTTTGAAAGTGCACGCTCGAGCGGCTTCATTCCACCAGAGGCATTCCTCTTTTTAGATAGATGCGGACTGATACAGGATAGATTAATCTACCACGTCAGACGACGAACCGTGGATAGGCGACTCCTGTACAATCGGGACGTCATGGCACAAGGCGGAGCAGAGCTCCTTCGGTTCAGTAGGGCTGTGTCCGAAAGGGACCGAACTGATAGGGTGAAGCAGGAGAGCCAGTTTTGGTGGCTTCAATCGGCACTTGATAGTGAGTAGTCGGGATGGGGTTTTAAGCCTTGGCCGGCTTACATACTTGTCTTATAGTTTTAGGGTTTAGTTTTAAGTAGAATAGGCATGGTGGTACAAAAAAAAAAAACATACAAAAAAAATACAAAAAAATACAGAAAAAAAAGAAAAAATTAAAAAAAAAATCAGGGAATAATCAAAAAAATAAAAATAAAAAAAAGACAAAATATGAAAAACAAAAAACGTTAGATAGTTAGTTTTGCTGCTGTGGTTGTTCTAGTTTTAAGTAGTTTATAGGTAGAATAGGTAGTTTTAGTTAGCTTTAAGTTTTATATTAAGGACCTTATTTTAAGTAGTTTTTAAGTAAAAATAAAAAAGGATATTGACATTAGTTTTTGCTAAATTTTCTAATGAATACACAAATAAATAAAATTAATTGAATTTAAATAGATCTTAGGGCCGAAAGGCATTAGCATTAAGTATTATTGTTTAACTTAGAGTGTTCGTATGGGACCAGTAAGTTAGTTGTAAGTTATGGATAATTAGGCTAGTTTTATGAATTTTTGTCTAGCTTTAAGATAGTCTTAAGAATGAATTAATAAAAATGAATTTGAAAAAAAAAAAAAAAAAAAGGAGAAATTGCACGCACACTAAGAAATACTTTATGAGGCCAGTTTCCGGTTTAGCTTGTAGGCAAACCAATATGGCTACCGAGGATTTATATCTTTACTAGAGTGTTTTTGGTTTGCATTACAATTTGCACATTTTGACATTGTGGGGTTGACACATTCAGCAGTCTTATGTGAGCCAGCGCAGTTGGCACAATATGTTTTTAATTGGCAGTTTCTTTTGCCGTGACCAAACATTTGACAGTTGTAACATTGCGTGACTTTACCTTTAAGCTTTCTTTGAAATTTCCAACTTATCTAGGTATGAAACACAGAGCGATAGTTTTTTTTTTTTTTCAATTCATTTAGCTTAATTGTACCATTTTCAAGCGATATTATGTAGAAAGTGTCTGTATAAGATTCATATTTTTTGTTATGGCTTTGACATCTAAACATATAGGACCGAGTTTAATGAGTTCAGTTTTAAGTTCGTTTACATTAATTTCTCCCAAAACGTAGAGACTAACTTTGAAAGCTTTGGCGCATTTGAGATCATGCGAAAAATATTGACAATTTTCGTCTTTTAATTCAGCCAACACTTTTAAATACGGTTCTAATAAATCACATTGAATTTTGATACCGATGGATAGATTTTTTATGCAATAGTTTTTAATATCTAATGAGCTCATCATTTTGTGAACATAATCACTTGACTTTTGCAAAAGTTTAATTGGTGGCACATAAGTTTTTTTTAACACTACTTGGCGAGATAATATCGTCCATTTCTTCAATTTCATCATCAGCTTCAGCTTCAGGCTGACATTGTAAAGGGGTCCAAAATTTGGGGACCTTCCAATTTTGCGGAATGTTTTTGACGTTTTCCATATTGGAACAAAGTTTTTTATCTGAGGACAATAAATTATCCTCAGGCTTGGGGGATCTGACACGTTTGGGAATGATTGTATAGAAGTATCAACACAACACACGAGTGAGATAAAGACGTCTTTCACAGCTAAAAGCTCCGACTAGACTGAAATCGAACCTTATGAAATAATTTGCACGTAGACAGACCTTCGTAAAACTTATATCCAAAATCGACTAACCATTTTTGGACTACACAGATTGTTGTAACATCATCTTTGTTACTGGTGCAGGTAAACGGGCTAAGTGGTCTCTGTTCTAGAAGACATTATGTATTATGTAAAAAGTTAATCTTTTTACGACTGTCTTAGATGCAAAAATTTGATTCATTTATTCAGCTTAATACAAGCTATAACTTAACATAACTTAACACTAACTTAAATTTTTTTTTTGTTCTTGTTATCAGTTTTCAACATTAATTCATGTGGGCCCTAAGGCCCTAAGGCCCTAAGGCCCTAAGGCGTCATTAAGGAAGTAGTATACTCTATAAGATGGGAAAAGATCATTTGCTTACGTTTAATGTTGTTAAACTTCAAAACGTGTTGTAAACTTGCCCATACACAGCCAACATGTACGCCACAACTTCACGGTTTATAAAATATTTCATAAACCGTGGATTTATTGGCCAACATGCCCATACACGAATGATTTTCAGCCCAACACCAACAAATCACACCAACATGTTCACCGTCTATGGCCAGCTTTACCTACATTTAACTCTAGTAAATTATGCGTACACCAAACAAAAAAGATATTCAGATCATTTTGTAAAAGTAAGGAATCAGATGGAGTTGAGATAATCTTTAAAATTTTCTTATCATCCGCAAACATTAGGATATTTGAGTTTTTTAATTTAAGACAGACATCGTTAACAGATAAGACGAAGAGAAGGGGCCCAAGGTGACTACCTTGTGGGACGCCAGAAGTTGCATGTATGGGACTGGAAACTGAGTTACGGAAGAGGACTTTATAAGTTCTATTGGCAAGGTAGGAGCCTATCCAGTTTATAAACAAAGATGGAAAGCTTAGGGCTCTAAATTTGAGATAAATTAATTTATGGGATATTTTATCAAAGGCTTTGCTGTGATCAGTGTATACAACATCAACTTCATTACCATTCTCAAGGGCTGACAAAACTTTTGATATAAACTCAATTAAGTTAGTCGTAATGGATCTACATTTAAGAAAACCATGTTGAGCGAGGGAGAATAAGGGCTTGCAATGGAAATAAAAGGAATCATAAACTAGGCTTTCAAAAAGTTTTGGGATGCATGAAAGTTTCGCAATAGGTCTATAATTGTTAATTTCAGTTTTATTGCCTTGTTTATGAGTGGGAAATATAAATGAATCTTTCCATATATGAGGAAACACACCTTGGGAAAGAGAAAGTTCAAAGAGTGCAGTTTGAGGCTTTGACAAAGAATGCATACATTTTTTTAGAACAACTGATGGGACGCCATCAGGACCAGGGTTAAAGTTTTCTTTGAGGCTTACGATTTTGGCAAGTACCATTTCTTCAGTTATTGTAAAAGATAGGTTTGAGTGCAGCCGTCTAAATAACTAAAGTAGTGTGAATCAGGATCATGAAGATGTTCAGTATACGATTTGCTAAAGTATTTAGCAAATAGATTTGATATGGTTGTTGGATCTGAGAAGATTATGTTGGAGATCATTGAAGGTAGAAACCCATCAGATTTTCGTATGACATTTATAAACTTGAAAAATGTCCTTGCATCAGAAAGAAGGTTATTTTCCATTTGGTTAAGGTATTGGTTATAAAGGGATTCCCTTAATTCAGAGAAAGAATTATAGGCAAGAAGATAGTGGTTGTGGTCGGTATCAGATTTGGACTGTAAAAAGATCTTCCAAAGCTTGTTACGAGTATTTCTTAGGCTACGGAGCTCTCTGTTGGACCAAGGGGGAGCAGAGGTGAAATCTTTTTTTACGAGAGAACGGTACTGATTCTTCAATACAGTATGAGAGAATCAAATAAAACCAATTTGTAAGGGCTTGTACTGTTGAGTGGAGGGAACTTAATTTAAAGTCGGCTTAGCTAAGAAGATTGTTGAGTTTGGAGAAATCAGCCCTGCGGAAATCATAACAGTAATTCTCCATTTCAAAAAAGTTATTTTCAAATTCAATGGGGTTGGAGAGATTAAGGGGAGCATGATAGCGCTCCAAGGTTAAGAGAAGGTGAGGGCTCGCGGAGACAACACAGTTATCGCAATCGGATGAGAATATGAGATGGAGGACGAGGTGTCTCGCCATAAAGTTTGCTACTCCATTTAGTTGAAAAAGACCACAATCAGACAGACGATCAATGAACAGCGATTCAGATTCAGAGGAGATTTTAGTTGGAAAGAAGGACGTCTGATCATCTGAGGTGGAGATTGCACGTGTTTAAGCAGATAATCGATGGCTTTAACAGCAGCTTGGTATGCTTTAATTTGTTGGGCTGGTCGAATATAACAACACAGGACAAAAAGTTAAAGCACACCACGGCCATGTGTATTACTCGCACATTCCACGACATCCATTCCATAGATGGAATAGTCGTTAGTGAAAAGTTCGGTAATAAGGATATCGGGTGTGAGGTTGGTTTCGGTAAGGGCAAAGATGTCATAAGGAATGTTTTGGGAGCTTTTAAAGATGGCAGGCGTTTTAGACCTTAACCCTCTTACATTTTGATAGTAAAGGCTAAGACATTTAGTTTTAGTGGTCTTCAGGTTAGGAGCGATAGTATTTCTTCATATCTGCATTTGATTTTTTTATTTTCTTCATATATCTGCACATCTTCATAAATCTGAGCATAGACATAGTGTTTTCTTATGGTCAAAAACTTTGTTCTTCATTCTGTTTTCTTTTATAACGCGAGTTTTAAACAAAAAATACGTTCATCCACGTTGACGAAATATTTAAAAATAATTTAACTAAAGCCAATATCAGGAATAGGAAATACACATACCATTAAACATTTAGCACAGTTCATCTCCTTAGCTCATCCAGTGACCACTCATATCATAATAAAGAACTTATCCCAAAAAATATCAAATACCGGGAAATTAACTTATCGAAAGTATTGGTTTGTGCATTCGATTGGTTCACTCAAATATTCAAACCATTAATTTGGATATATTAGTTTCACAGTATTTCATATTTTTATCATAATAAAAAGATAAGTTTTCCAACAAATTATAAACTTAAAAACATAATTTAAAAAAGTTACAAAACACGTAAATCTTTAAGAAAAAATTCAATTTTCAAATTAATTTGAGAGAATTGTACATTTTCTGACTGAGCCCCTTTCTGCCTGACAATTGCCATACAGTATCAACCCGCAGCATTAAAATGAGGCAATTGTGCACCGAGGTGTTCAAATGGTAGAAATGTGCATTCAAGACGACACAAACGTCCACTGGTTTTTCTCAAAACCCACCTCTGTCTATCAACTTCTACTCTCACCTCCCCGTGGTGAACGTCGGGTGCCTTGTACCTCAACTGGAAATTGGATTCTAACCAGGCAAAAAGTCTTAAGTTTCAACAGTGTGAGCGAGCGCATCACGACAATCCGCATCAAGGCTAAATTCGCCAACAAAAGCCTAATATGCGCACATGCCCCAAAAGAGGAGAAAGATGAAGGCACCAAAGACATATTCTTCGAGCTCTTGGACAAGACATATGAGCATTGACCTGGCTATGACATACAAATTGTCTTAGGAGATTTTAACGCCAAGCTAGGAGGGGAAGACATACATCTTTGGTGGCACAATCGGGAGATACAGCCTGCACGACACCACCTCCGACAACGGATTCATGCTGCGGGGCGAGACTTTCTGGTAGCTAGTACGCAGTTCACACATCTTATAATATCCACAAGGGGACATGAAAATCTCCTGATCAATCAACTGTCAACCAGTTTGGCCACATTGCGATCCAAGCACGAGACTTCTCCAGTATACAGGATGTCCCAACATTCCGAGGGGCCAACATTGACTCGGACCACTACCTCATTGTAACCAAGGTAAGGCTACGGATATCCCCATCCAAACCAAAACAAGGAAGTACTGTGAGAAGTTTCGACGTTAGACGGCTACAATCGCAAGAGACTGCTATGTCCTTTTCCGATCGAGTCTCTAATAACCTCTTAAGAAGTCCTATGGTGCTTGCATTAAGCATTGAAAACCAGTGGCAACATTGCCTTGCAGCCATCAGAGATGACGCCTCTGAAGTGCTAGGTTTCACACGGCCACCACAGCGAAACCCCTGGTTTGACGACGAATGCCGGAAAGCGCACGCAGCGAAACAACAAGTATACAAAACGGCGCTGCACAGAAGGAACAAAGCTGCTTGGGAGCTCTACGAGCAGAAGAGGAACACAGACTTCTTAGATGCAAACAAAGGGAGCATTAGAAGTGCGTGATCGAGGAGAAAGAGGGATGTCACAACAGGAATGAGGTTCGTAAATTTTATCAAAGGGTAAACAAAAACATCCCAAGGGTACCAACCACAAACCGAAGCCTGTAAGGACGATCAGGAGCACATCGTAGTAGAACCGCAGTCTATGTTGAGAATATGGAAATACCTTCTTCTTCTTTCAGCCGATTTATGTGAACGTCTGAAGCCGTTCGTCAACAACCTCATAGGTCCTTATGAGCGTGGCTTCAGACCAGGAAAGTACACCATTGACCAAATATTCACATAACGGCAGATCTTGGAAAAAACCCAGGAGCTTCAAATCGGTACCCACTATCTCTTTATCGATTTTAAAGCCACGTATGACAGCATCTATAGGAAAGAGCTCTACAGAGCAATGCCTAGTTTTGGCATCCCTGTCAAAACACATCAGTTTGTGCAGAATGACGATGGAGAATGCACGCTGCTCTATCAAGGTCGGAAAAGATCTCACCGATGCATTTGATGTAAACAAAGGTTTTAGACAAGGCGATGCACTGTCATGCGACTTCTGCAATATCGTTCTGGAAAGAATTGTGCAAAACTCAACCGTCAACACTAGAGGCACAAAAGTCCCTCAAATTACTCGGATACGCCGATAATATTGCCATACATTTGGAATTGGAAGATCAAAGCGTGATGTCAGTGGAGCGTTTTTGAGCATTGCGACGGAAGCGAAGAAGATGGGTTTAGTGATCAATGAGGGCAAGACCAAGTACATGCTGTCATCAAAAAAGAACATTGAACAATGACGTCTTGGAAAAAACGTCACCATGGACAGCTATAACTTCGAGGTAGTTGAGGACTTTGTGTACCTAGACACCGCTATAAACACAGACAACGACACTAGCGCTGAAATCAAATGAAGAACAACTCTTGCAAATCACTGCTTCTTTGGACTTAGAAGGCAATTGAGTAGTAAAGTCCTCTCTCGAGCATCTTAAATCACCATCTATAAGATACTCATCATCCCGGTTCTCATTTATGGCGCTGAGGCCTGGACCCTGTCAAAGAAAGATGACAGTGCCTTAGGATTCTTCGAGAGAAAAATTCTTCGGGTGATTTTTGGTCCCGTCTGGGCCGAGGGACGGCGCGGCGCAGAAAATGCATGGTGTCTTTTTGAGTGTTTCTCGGCCAAAATTAGTTCCGACGTTTTGATACCAAAGTCTTATCAAATGAATGTGCTGTTCCATTTTGTAACTTGCTATAATGATTTGGTAAAAGTTATTAAATAATAAAAAAATCATTTGACAGATATCATTTAAAAAAAAATGAATGCCATTTGCTGCCAGAATCTAATAGCTTTGTTAACTGATTTCTAAAACAAGCTGTGTTATATCGAACTTCTATAGAGATGAATTATTCCAGTTATAGCCAGGGACATCATCTTATATAAGTTTAAAGTTGGAGTTCTACCTGATGAATGAACGGAAAGTAAAATTCGTCGAAAACTCTTAGAGAACCATAACCAAGTGATTTACAACTTTAAATTATTCCTGTGAGCGAGTATATTGTTAGTTATGGAGGGAACTTAAAGTTCTTATACAGAATCTGAACGGCTCATTTGAGAAAGCACCTTTCATAACAAGAATTACTTTTTGGAGGATTTGTCAATTCCTCGCAAGATGCAGTAGCCGTGCAAAACAAATAGAACCTAACACCTCTTGCATGACAGTCCAACGCTCTAAACATCACTTCATGGGTATTACAAAACTCGTCGAACTATAATGTCTGATACTTTCAAGCACACAATCATCTCTTCAATGGCCACACGGAACTGATTGTTATCACGAAAATCTGATGTGTTAAGGAAGATCGAGTTCAATGAAATATTAGTGAAAATCCGATGAAAGAACACCCTAAGAAATCACTGCAATTTCATATATTCAAATACTTTGAAACCCCTCTCTTAATAAAACCGGAATCTGGTTTTTAATCGGTGCGAATAGAACCCAAATGATTGTTTCAAGCTAAGAAATTTTACTTTATCAGAAACTCCGTAAGACTTTGAACATATTACAACCTACAGGCCTTTAATCTACTTAGGTTGATAAGAAGCTTTTTTTTTAACTTGAAATATGGAAAAGGCTTTTTGATCACTACCTTCGTTTATAAAGTATGACATCGAATAGCCCTTAGAAGATGGGACTCTTCGAGCTGTTGTTAGGAATCCCTGCTTTTCTATCAGTGTACATTCTAAACAATACTTAAACCTATACCTAACCTATAGTATCTTGTACTTTAATACGACTAGTCTATAGTGCGGTAGACAACTATTTAAAAGTTGGAGTTAAATGTGTTGATACTGTTTTGACCTCCTTCCACCTTCAATTGTAGCTTTCGTTCAACTGTTCTCGTTCCTTCGTTCGTTCTATGGTTCTATCGTTCGTTTGTTCATTTCGTCCTTTCCTATGATGTGCTTCTTGTTCTTATTTCTATATCGTTTTATTGGTGGCATTCACCGGTCGGTCGGTTGGTTGGTTGGTTGGTTGGTTGGTTGGTTGGTTGGTGGTAATTCAAGTCAGATGATGGTTCTTCGGTTAAATTGGATTTAACATCCGGCTTCGACGAACACAAAAGTAGAGAGTGAGAAGTTTTATTGATATTAGGGGTTGATTTCGTTTGGTTGGGAAAACATGAGCTTTCTGGCATCTCAATATAGTCTCGAATAGTAGAGATATGGAGGAAAAACGAATATACCTTTCTATACGACTGACGAGGACGAACAACGACGTAGAGCGACGTAGAGCGACGTACCTTGTATACCGCTACCGTACGTTCGTTGTACGAACAACAAGACTTTTGGCTAGGAATCGTTTATATTTATCCGCACATCATCCACACTAACCCAGAGACCCCCGGATTGCTCACTCCCTCTGCTGTTATCTTCGCCTCCGTTAGCGTTAGGTAGGCCATAATTGATTTTGTTCTTCTTTATAAACCATTAAGTATTAAGGACGTACTGTGTTTCTTAAGTATCTTATCTATAGAGTCTTATTGTATAGATATCTTTGGAGAGACACAATGAAAAAGAGGTAGGTTAGGTATGCGTTTTATTGTGTTTGTTTTTTGAGGAGAAAGAGGAGCAGATATAAAGATTCTAACTTAGATTAAATTCTGAAATGACGCAAAATGTTCTCTTTGACTTTATTGTTTTTTTTTTTTTTTTATTTGCTTTTATTGTTTGAAAAGTCAGGTTAACTCGAAAGCGAAAATATCTGTGTTTTAAAATCTACCCTCTGAGACTATTTGTATCAATCAGATACATAATGAAATGCGAGATACAGGTAATACCTATCTAACCATCAACTTAACCAAAACCAAACAGTGCCTACCTGCGGCAATGATTATTATTATTATGAACAAGTTTTCGGGGGCAAAATAATATTATTTCACGGTGCCGGTTGCCGGGTGCCAGGTGCGGGGTGGCCACCTAAAAAATTGAAAACTGAAAACTGAACAAAACAAAATGAAAATTCCATTGTGATTAGCATATTTTCCAAATAAAATCGATACTAGTGCCATCTATTTTGTCCACATCCACCGCACTTTGTGCACCACCCACGCATATTTTTGTTGTATACATACCTATGCCCTCCTATACTCCCGCATTGGGATATAATGCCTTTTTCATTGACTAAAAAATAACTAATAGGGACGTTTAAATGTTGTAATCTCAGAGGGTAATTCCCAGGACCAAATTGGCCAATTATTATCATGATTCCCCTTGACTGCCACTAATATTCAATTCAACATATTCCATGCGTTTGCAGAATTTTCAGGAAATTTCAAAAGGCGATATTGAGAAACAGTTTTGGTTAAAAGTTGTTAAACAATTAGTGATAATTTTTCTTTTGTTCTTTAAGGTTATAAGTAATAACTAATTTACCGTGAAAGAAATTATCAACTAAGTTGGGAGGGGGGGGGGGGAGGGTGTTTAATTAGATTAAATTTGATACTTTTTTATTGAGCGAAAGTCTTCTCGGTACTTTTAGAACGAATCAACTCATCTACCGTGACACATTTATGAAACAAGCTATTTTACTAAAGGTGGAAGAGACCTTTTGAAATGTGGTCCTTTTAATTGAGCGTGAGTTTTGGTGACTAAACTCTGTTAGCTTCATAGGAAATTCATAACTCCCATCATTGTTTCTTCTTTGGTTCCAGAAAGTTGGCGTTTTAGAGATCAATAATCACCATATTAAATAAACCTTGATGGAAACACCCAAATTGCGGAAGTAAACATGGGTTACACTTTAATCTCGTTCTTAATTATTATCAAACCAATGAATGCTATAACTGAGAATCTTGGCAGAGGCCAATTAAGTTGGTGTGAGGAAGAGGCCCCACCACTCTTTGATAACCAAAGGATCCAAAACTTTAACCTGCGAGGGTGATAGAGCTTTGGCTCCGAGAGTTCATCAGCGAAACCGTGGCACCTTGGCCAAATGTTGAAATCCGTCTTAAAGACATTAAGGAGGTCAAAAATCTAAACCGGCTAACGGGAAAACTCCTGATAAAAGGGTGCATACTTCTACAGGATTGACTTGAGAGATTCATCTTATCTCTCAATACCATTCTACAAAGCCAAGACTGGGAGATAATCGGAGCCGAAAATATAGAAGACTGATATTAATAAATAAATTAATAAATTGGTTGTAGCAACAGTCCGTTGAGAACTAGGGCCTAGTGACTTACAACTGATGAAGGGGACCTACAGTTTTAAGTTGAATCCGAACGGCTAATTTGAGAAAGCACTTTTCATGACAAGAATTACTCTTGGAGAATTTGTCAATTCCTCACAAGAGGCAGTACCCGTAAGAAAATACTTTAGATGGCATAGGCAGGGATCGAACCCAAGAACACTGGCATGACAGTCCAACACACTAAGCATCATACTACAGGTACTGCAAACTGAGATTGCTGATGGTAAATTAAACTAATGATGAACATTAAATTAATTCAAATTAATCTTCAACACAATAAAACCGTCAGTGCCAATCTTGTCTACTTGAAGACATTGCCCATTATAAATAAACTCTTTGGCAGGTACTTTTTATTAGATAATCTTAAACTAGGAGAAATTCCAGAAAACAGCCTATTAGGCTTTATCAAAGCCTCTAAAAAGATAGAACAAGGCAATTCATAGGTATCAAAGGTTTAATTATTTATTTTTGTTTTAAGGAACTTCAATATTTCAGCGTATCACAATGGACCTAAAGGGTTTTTCAATAAGTGCGGATAGATGTTGGCATTGTCAATCGTGGCTTTTGCTGTGTGGCACGAAGCGCCGCTGGAACTACATGTCGTCTAGGTCCATATGGTTTAATTTAAGCCATAATACATTAGTTATCATCGTTATGTAGCGCGCGATGTTGACGGTGACCGCCTCACTAACGTCGTTTTAAAAAAAGTACGGACCGATTATGCCTACATGGATGCATTATCACCTGGTGAACTTCGCGTGGGTTGGTGTCGTCCCATACACGGTAATTTTGCTTGTTAACACAGCTATTCATCCAAATATGCGCCTTGTCACTAAAGATGATTTTTCGGCCAAAATTGGGGCCCTCTTCCAACGGATTCGAAGTCCAGTTAGCGAACAAACGGCGTTGTCTATAGTCTTTAACTTTAAGCTTCTGGGTCAGTTGGATCTTGTATACGGGTGTAGGCCCAAGTCCCGAAGTCCTGAAGTCTGCGAAAGGCCAAGTTCTTGTGCACGGCGAGGAATAGACTGCCTCCGGTTCTTACTTACGGTACACTTTTACGCACCGCGGCCAATCTTGAGTTCCTTAAACGTACGGGTGTTGACTAATTGTGTACTAAACCAGTCCTCTCAAATTTGACCACCAAACGTTGAAGAGTCGACTGTGAAGGCCCACCACGTCTACCGTAAAATGGGCGCTGTTCGTGCTGTTCAATCGTGTAACTTGCCATGATGATTTGGCATAAACAACTGAATAATAAACAAAAGATTTGGCAGATGTCACCAAAACAAAATGGCCACCGCAGGGCGCCAAAATCTACCCGCGCCAATAGAAAAACCCTCTATATTGATCTAAGTGTGGCAATAGCATCATCAATCGCTATATCATCAACCTTACCTAAATGTTGTGTAAATCCGTAGAGAACCAGGGCCTAGTGACTTAAAACTCTCAACCATTCCTGTGTGCGAGTACTGTTGCGATACAGGGGACCTACAATTTTATATGCCGAATCCGAACGGCTATGTTGAAAAGCACTTTTTATGACAAGAATTACTCTTTGTACGAAAGTACAAGTATAAATAAGATCAAATCCGGCTCGAAGGACCAAATGTAACGTCTAAGTTTTTTATTATAAAAAATTAGCAAAAAAAGGACAAAGAAATAAAACGCAACCACTTTGTAAGAAATCTTTTCGAATTATATTTTTAGTCACAAGACTATGTATAATCGATCGTACAACCATTTCATTAATTATTTGACATGTAGCTCATTTGTGGACTGTATTTGATATTTTTTTAAAAGGTTTGTTTCCTTCAAGTGTTGCATTGTCCTCTCTCCGCAAATTTGATCTTATTTGTAATGTACTTTCGCACACTCTTAGAGGATTTGAGTACAACTTTAAACTCGCTTTAAATTGACACTAATTTGTAGTTTGGCCTTTAGTTTACTTGGAAAACTGTCTAAAGTTTTCGCAAATTTTGAACTTTTTTCGAATTTAAAGTGTGGTAGACTTTTTGCCACAACTGTTCATATATTATAGAAGTATTGAAAAAGCCTTCGAGTGGTAGGCCACACCAGCATTCGGTTTGGTTTGGTTTGGTTTTGGATTCATTTAAACATTATGTGATAACCATTGCCATCAGGCATAATTGCTGTGTGAAGGGTATGATATTACCGGGGATTACCAATGTGCGATAGCTTAAATATTTCACTTGTCTACCGTAGGCTTAATTTGCTTTCTGGTTGCATGTTTATCTGTTCGTTTATATTTTTTTCATTTTTGGTTTGGTTGTTGTTGTTGTATTTCGTTTTTACTTTTTAATTTTATATTGAAGCAAAGCCACGATGCCGTGTCGGTCGTCGTCCACCCGTCGCGTCGTCGTCGCATCCGCTTTCTCCACATAATACCACCACCACCGCATCGTCATAATATACTGCATCGAACTCCGGACGGGGATCAACATTTTAAATTCATTCAAATGAAATTTGTTATGTTTTGGATTTTATTTTTATTTCATTGTGTATTTTAATAATTGAAAGAAACACGCACATGTCACCCTAAAAATTAAAAAAAGGACAATAAATAGAGACATGCATATTGCCTTATGTGGATTGGGTACATATTTAGGTTTTTGGAATGATGATGCAAAATTAGGAAGTGGCATTAGATGAAATTGTGGTTTTAAGAAGTCATTTGCCTGTCATATTGGTTGCTACAATAATAATTGACAAACAAATTGTTGGGGTAGCTATTAACACTTTGAAGACCTCTGGTCTTCCCTTGATATTAACTGCCACGGATATATTGCCGTACAAAAAGAAACAAACTTTTCCTTTTCACAATACGTAGATTTTAATTTTCCTTTTTTTTTTTAACTTTGATTTATGTTAATAATTAACTTTTATTTAATTTTAAGGTACTTTTTTTTTGGGTTGTTTTTAACTTTGCGTGTTGTTTGGGTGGTGACGATGTCGAGCGAAGAAGAATCGAGAATAGAATAGAATGAATGTATGACATTTTGCTGAGAAGCCGCGCGCCGTCAGAAAATAAGCCATAAGCCTATCAGAAAATAAGCCGTGAGCCGATCATTTTCTAAATCTCCACCTTAAAGGTGTTAACAACATAGGCGACGCGACTATTATGCTCAGCTTATACTTGAACATTACCGCCCGCCTTGAAATAATTAATAATAATTGTTGCAAAACAAGCTATCGATAAAAATACAACAACCGTCACCCACCAACAACAAATACAATTAAATTTGATTTGATAAGTTAAGGCAACGTTTTAATTAATATTAATTTTGTGAGAACAATTGAAGATAAAGTAACGAAATTTTTAATGATATACATATTAATTTTTATATCAAAACTTAGAGATACCATCCAATATTTTTCCAATTTGCTTTACTGGATATAATTGTATTAAGGAAATTTTACACTTTTTTTTTTTTTTTTTAAACAAATAGATCGCAACTTTCTTTTTCGGCTTTAAAAAATGTATTTCATTCTGAATACTCTGAAAATAGATATTTCTAAACGATTTCATTCTACTTTTGAGGTAAGAGGATACAAAGTTTGGCAATCGAACGTGTGACGATACCATTCGCAGTTTTTACATTTGCGACCCGAATTTTGTCATCATGACCGGCGTAAACTTTAATAACTCGACCCAGGCGCCACTCGTTGGGTGGCAAATTTTCGTTTCGAATAATAACTAGATCATTTACTTCAATATTTCTTGCTGGATATTTCCATTTATACCTCTTATGGAGTTCCTTTAAGTACTCTTCTTTCCACGGAGCACATAGTTGATGATGGAGAATTTTTAACTTTTTCCACCGATTCATTACGCTAAGTGATTCCGTTTGGTAGGACGGTTCGGGCAAACCTGTCATTAAGTCACCGGTGAGAAAATGACCAGGGGTCAATGGAACGATGTCTGCCACATTTTCTGACATGGGGGATATGGGGCGAGAATTTAAACTACATTCAATTCTAGTGAGCAGAGTAACGAATTCTTCAAACGTGAATTTTTCATTACCTGCCACTTTTCGGAAATGCATTTTGAAGCTCTTAACGCCCGCTTCCCATAACCCACCCATATGAGGCGATCCGGGAGGGATAAAATTCCACTTTATTTGCGAAAACTGATGGGCGGAGGCAGTAGGACAATGCCTGAGTGATTTATGAAAGTTCGATAAAAGAACTTTAGAAGCTCCGACGAAATTAGTTCCGTGATCAGAGAATACTTTATCAGGCGTTCCTCTTCGGGACACGAAACGTGTAAATGAGGCCAGAAAGGCTTGGGTTGTGAGATCACTCACCAGTTCCAAATGTATTGCACGTGTAGCAAAACAGACAAATATACAAACGTATCCTTTGTCTAACCGACATTTTCGACCATAATACGTTTTTATCAAAAATGGGCCTGCAAAATCAACACCTACATTCGTAAAAGCACGACTTAAAACGGTTCTTTCGTGGGGTAACGCACCCATTAATTGCGTTTGCACATGTTTTTTGTACCGAGTACAAGTTGCACACTTAATAATGCATTTTTTGATAAGGTTTTTGATACGAGGTGTCCAATATTCCGATCGAATCATCCGTAACATGAGTTGAATTTCACCGTGAAGAGATAGTTCGTGAACATATTCAACGTATCGTTGTATGAAAAGACAATTCGTAGGAAGTAAAATCGGAAATTTTTCATTGTAGGACAGAGTCGACAAAAACAATCTTCCATTGGAGCGCAAAATACCATTTTCGTCAATAAAAGGATTGAACCTTTGCAACCAATTCTTCGAAGCTAACTCTTTTTTCAACAACAAATCAGTATACTCTTTTTGAAAATATTTTTTCTGAGTAAGGACAATGAATTTTCGTTTTGCGAAGACAATTTCTTCGTGCGAAAGTTCTGAACTTGAGTGTTTTTTGTGTCCACGCTTATTGAAGGAGTGATAAAATCGAAAAATGTAAGCGATAACGCAAACAATCTTATGCCAATTTGAGTACTTGCAAATCTCCTCTTCAAAATCTTGGACAACTTGTACCGCGAGGGTTTTAACACTTCTCATCTCTAAAACTGATTCATCCACTGGTTTATGCTTCGATTTTGGCCACTGTGACTCTGGTTGAACCAACCACTGAGGACCATTCCACCATAAAGAATTTAGTTTTAAATCGGATGGAGAAACCCCTCGGGTAGCTAAATCAGCTGGATTTTCAGATGAAATGACGTGTGACCAGTTTGTCGCCGAAGAATGTTTTAAGATTTCCGCTGTTCTATTTGCTACAAAGGTTTTCCACGAACTTGGAGGTTTTTGAAGCCAGGCCAGTACTATAGTGGAATCCGTCCACAAATTTACTGACGATAGGTTTTGAATTTGAAGTGAGGTTGTCGATAATCTGAGCATCCTAAACAAAAGGACAGCACCTTGTAGCTCTAATCTGGGCAGCGAGATGGTATTCACTGGGGCTACTTTCGACTTGGCCCACAAAAGATGGGATGTGACTTTATTAGTATGTTGCACCCGTAAATAAATGCACGCTGCATACGCCTTCTCCGACGCATCGCAGAACCCATGTATTTGTGACACACCATGTGGACTAAATTCTACCCATCGAGGAATACGTATGTTTACAACTTCTGGCAAACTGGAAACAAATGATTTCCACCTTTGTTCCGTGCTGGGAAGAAGGCAGCTATCCCAATCTGTCTTATCCTTCCATATTTGTTGCATCAGTATCTTAGCAACAATCACGACAGGGGCCAACCACCCTACCGGATCATACAGTTTCGCTATCACTGATAAAACTGAACGCTTAGTGAAAGAGACAGATTGAGGAACTGATTGAACGGAGAAGGAAAAGGTATCCAGTGTTGCCTTCCATTGTATACCCAGAGTTTTAACTGAACTTTTGTCATCAAATTTCAAAAAATCTTCATTAAGCAGTGAACTTTTGGGTATAGATTTCAACAACTGTTTTGAATTTGACGTCCATTTTCTCAAGTTCAAACCAGCCGATTGCAAAACAAGGATTAATTCGGATTGCGCTTTTAACGCCGTGGAGATATCATGAGCTCCCGATAAAACGTCATCTACAAACAATTCTCTTTGAAGAATACTGGAAGCCAGAGGATACGATGTTTTAACTGATTTGGCTAAGTGATGCAACGAACGAATGGCTAAGTATGGCGAGCAAGACACACCAAATGTTAGTGTCGTCATTTCAAAAACACTGAGAAGATCTTTTGAGCTTTCACGAAATAAAATTTTTTGAAAGGGTGTTTGATCGGAATGAATTTTAATTTGGCGATACATTTTCTCTATATCGCTATTGAAAACGTATTTATATAGTCGCCAATTCAACATCAAGAGTGTTATGTCCGTTTGCAGCGCTGGACCCGGATACAATACGTCATTTAAACTTTTCCCGTTTGAAGAGGCAAATGACGCATTAAAGACGACACGAACCTTTGTCGTTACGCTTTCGGGCTTTATGACTGCATGATGCGGCATAAAAAATGACTTTTGATCATTCAAAACAGCTCTTGAAGTATCACTTGGCTTCATGTGACCCAGGTCAACGTACTCTGATAACACCGAATCATACTCGTGTTTAAGGCTAGGGTTGCTTAAAAGACGCTTCTCATTTCTGAGGAATTGTCGTTGTGCGTTGTCATAAGAAAATCCTAAACGAGGATCTTGCAAAAAATCTTGCTTAAATGGTAATCGCACAACATAACGACCGGTTTTATCCCGATATGTGGTTTTTTCAAAAAGATCTTCACAATGTTGTTCTGCCGCTGTCCATACTTGAGCTTCTGGGAGCTCTTCTAGCTGCCAAAATTTTTGAATTTCATCATTCAAAGAAACTTCGTTATAAAACGATAACGATTTAGAAAATTGCATATTATTTGCAGAATTGGGGTTTTGCAATGGGCCTAGTAGAACCCATCCAAAAACTGTGTTCTGAGCCATAAGTTGCTGAAACACCATAGGTTTTAGACCATCACGGATAATAAAGGGATATATATCCGCGCCAATTAGTAAGTCAATCTTGGAACTTTGAGAAAAATAGGGATCCGCTAATGGGAAATCGAAAAGTTTTTGGGATTCTCTTAGCTCCACTGACGCCGAGGGTAAATTGTCAGTGACCGTTTTGAGAACAAGAGCTTGAGCAAAGAGAATAAAATGTTTATCAATTTTTGATTTAAGTGTAAATGAACACATTTTCGACGAAGTTGCCGTCACCGTTGAATTAATGCCTGCCACAGTGGCTTGCACTGATCGTACGGGTAGTTGTAATTTCTTTTGGACTTCTTCAGAAATGAAAGAGATTTCTGACCCCGGATCAATCAGCGCTCGCCACTCAAAATCATCTTGATTTTGGTGAATTCTTACTAATGCCGTAGCTAAAAGAGTTGTTCGCTGTGATTTGGCAAAAAAAGCTTGGGCATTTACATTAAGGGTTTCAGTAGGATTTGAAAGATTTGAACTGTCTTTCGGAATAGTGGGTTGAACGCCGGGATTTTCAATTCGATACGAGTTTAGGAAAGTATTGCTTGAACTTGTAGTTGCAGCTTGAGTGGACTGTACATTTGGGTTAACACTCCCCGGTGGAGTGTTATCAAAATGCAAGAGTGAATGATGCTTTCCCTTACACTGAAAACATGTATTTTCACTTTTGCATGCGGATACCATATGGGTAAAACCTAAACAATTAAAGCAATATTTCAATTTTCGTACGATATTTCTCCTTTTAGCCACGGTCATTTTTAAAAACTCTGGGCATAGGCGCAATGAGTGTTCCCCTTTGCAAATTTTGCAGTGGGAATTTATTTGAGCATGATGTGCACGAACACGAGGCACATTGCTCGAAGACTGCTGTTTAGACACTATAGTTCGCGAAAATTTATTAACCTTTTGCATGTCGGCCACGTTTTCCAAAACGCGATACCGATTGGTGAGGAAGTTGTTCATACATTCCCACGTTTGAATTTCTGTGGGTTTGTCGAGGGACTCTTCCCAAAGAGAAAGTGTTTGCGTTGGAAGGCGAGTTGCACAAAAGTAGGTTATAAACGCGTCCCATGCTTTTACTTCGATACTATGTGACTTTAAAGCAATAAGAGCTTCATTGATATTGCTTTGCAGTTCCTTCAATGCCGCGGCCGATTCTACCTGAATACACGGTTGCCCGAGCAAAATACCAAGATGGCTGTTTACGAGTATTCTTTTATTTTCGTAGTGGTCTTTAAGAGCCGACCACGCAGCCTCGAAATTGTCGTCTGTAATTTCAAATTTAGAGACAATATTCAAAGCATGATCTTTAGTCCGGGCACGCAAATGAAAAAGTTTTTGAACGGGACTTAATTTTGCGTGCCGGACATACAGTGCAGTGAACATGTCCCTAAATGCAGGCCATTTCACAAAATTCCCACTAAAAATTTCAGTCTCGCACGGCGGAACATGCATACTATGCGTCAAACCATTACACTTGTTTTCATCACTCACTTTATCTTTATTTTTATCATCCCTAGTTTTTGATTCGCCCTCTAATGGCCGCGTGGCTTCGAGAATCTCACTAAGAAACTCAATATAGGTATTGGACGAGCTTTTGTATTTTCCCTTAACCTCAACGAGTGACGCCTTAAGTTCGTCATCCTCAGTCGCCGCCCAAACAAAATGGCTATAAGCCTTTTTAACTTCTAACCATAATTCTTGAAGCTCAATCCGAAATGCTTCAATCGTCGATTGCGAAAGCCCTATGACTGGTTTTTCTTTAAATGTTGCATGAAAATCGACCAACGTGTCGCATGCCAAAATAAGTTTCTCCAAACTCATAGCAAAAATGAAAAAAAGAAACGCGCCCAATTTATGTTGAAAATGAAAATTGCTCACCACCGTTATAACGCCGAAACTTAACCGTACAAATTTAAGGCGATTTTTATTTTTACCGTAGGATATAAACCCTTCCAAATTTTACCGCTTTATATTTTAACGCGTGGTAGAACGTACCAATTTTACCGTTTAACTACCTCACGTATATATAAAAAACAAATTTTAGCAAATTGGAAAAAATTGGATAAATACCTGTACAATACAAAATTTACGATGGCTGCAATGATGATGATGACACTGGAACTGATGAAGACTTCGATAATTATGGCTACAGATGTAATGGTTATACAGATGTAATTTTCCAGACATCGATTAAAAAAGGCTACAGATGTAATGGTTACAGATGTAAATTCTTTCTGGGGACTTCTTTGATGATTACTGGGTAATGATGGCGTGCCGTTATAATGGGACGGTGCCAACTTGCCGTTATTACGGGACGGTGCCAAGCGTGCGCACGTGCCGTTATTACGGGACGGTGCCAAACTTGCCGTTATTACGGGACGGTGCCAGACGTGCGGACGTGCCGTTATTATGGGACGGTGCCAAGCGTGCGCACGTGCCGTTATTGAGGGACGTGCCAGACGTGCGGACGCTCCGTTATTACTGGACGGTGCCAAACGTGCAGACAAGCCGTTAATATGAGACGGTGCAAAGCTTGCCGTTGTTACGGGACGGAAGCAAACGTGCGGCCGTGCCGTTATTAAGGACGATGCCAGAATTTATTTAGCACAAAATGGCGCTATCTGGCTCGAATGGACCAAATGTTGGGGTAGCTATTAACACTTTGAAGACCTCTGGTCTTCCCTTGATATTAACTGCCACGGATATATTGCCGTACAAAAAGAAACAAACTTTTCCTTTTCACAATACGTAGATTTTAATTTTCCTTTTTTTTTTTAACTTTGATTTATGTTAATAATTAACTTTTATTTAATTTTAAGGTACTTTTTTTTTGGGTTGTTTTTAACTTTGCGTGTTGTTTGGGTGGTGACGATGTCGAGCGAAGAAGAATCGAGAATAGAATAGAATGAATGTATGACATTTTGCTGAGAAGCCGCGCGCCGTCAGAAAATAAGCCATAAGCCTATCAGAAAATAAGCCGTGAGCCGATCATTTTCTAAATCTCCACCTTAAAGGTGTTAACAACATAGGCGACGCGACTATTATGCTCAGCTTATACTTGAACACAAATTAAAAGGTATAATTTTGGCTCTTTTGCATGACAAGCATACTGGAGAACTGTCATTTTCTAGTAATTCTACTCATGCTCTCCTCAGAATAATTTACTCAACCTACGTCAGACATATTCGAAGTAATCTGAACTGAATAGAAAAAAGTACAAATGAAATACCAAGGCAGTACGAAATGAGTTGCTCAAATTTAATTTTCTCCATTTTATTGCATTGCAAGAAATTTGTATTTCGCCCACCCTATATGAAATTATTATAAATCTGCTTAAATAGAGATTTAACAAAATAAGACTTATATTTGGTTTATTAAGGTCTTCTTTTACTTAAGTATGTCACATCATTCTTTTTTGACAACGGCAACGACAATTTGTCCGATTTAAATTAATTTGGAGTTGTGTCAGAAATTGAAATGAAATAAAACGAAAATAAGGCAAATGCGTGTCATAGATTCAATAAATTAAAAAAATAAAAGGCGTATGCGTGCCTGGTTGAACCACAATACAAATATCAATGTCCATATGTTTGAATGTGTACAATAAATACTCTAATACTCGTACCCACAGCGATCCTATGAGATCATCTCATGAAACTTGTCAATACTGAATTCTGTAAATAAGAAGTACAATACCACAGACCTGCTTACGAAAACGTTATTTTGAACTGTGATATAACACTCGTTGAAGTGATGTCAACAATAGGTATGCAAACTGATAGAAAATAAAATTCCTGGCTGCAATAGGATACCTGATGAATTTTTCAAAGGTGCAACGGAAGAGTTGTATTTAGTACCGAAGTTATATATGAAGCTTTAAAAAAGAGGCTGGGATGCAACCCACACTGATAACTTCCCATCCCGTCTGTCGATTTGTCTTGCTTAAAAGTTTGTCTATATGTATCAATTTTTACCAAATTTGCGTACTATTTTTTGTAGATTTTATTTTTTTATGAAAAAACAAACTGTTGGATTTTTATAAAAAAAAATTACTGAATATCGAAAACAATATTTTCTGTAAAATAAAATAAGTTTGAAGCCAATATTTGTAATTTTTGAAAAGCTATTTGAGTCGAAAGTAAATTTTTACAAGTTTTAGTATTGTTTTTTTTTTTTTAGGTTTTTATTTTTTGTAAAAAAACTGTCAATTCGATTTTTCTCAAAATTTTATAGAATGTGGAAAACAATATTTCTTAAAAGATAAAATTTGTTTGAAGCCAATTTCTCAAATTTTTGAAAAGATATTTACGTCGTAAAACTATTTTTACCAACTTTTATAAATTTTTGTTTAGGTTTTTATTTTTTGTAAAAAACTGTCAATTTGATTTTTCTCAAAATTGTATAGAATGTTGAAAACAATATTTCTTAAAAGATAAAATTTGTTTGAAGCCAATATCTCAAATTTTTGAAAAGATATTTACGTCGTAAAGCAATTTTTACCAACTTTTATAAATTTTTGTTTAGTTTTTTATTTTTTGTAAAAAACTGTCAATTTGATTTTTCTCAAAATTGTATAGAATGTGGAAAACAATATTTCTTAAAAGATAAAATTTGTTTGAAGCCAATATCTCAAATTTTTGAAAAGATATTTACGTCGTAAAGCAATTTTTACCAACTTTTATAAATTTTTGTTTAGGTTTTTATTTTTTGTAAAAAAACTGTCAATTCGATTTTTCTCAAAATTTTATCAGATGTCAAAAACATTATTCTTCGTTGCACAAAATTGTTTTGGAGATGAAATCATATTTTAGTCGTAAAATGTTCGAAGTGACAAATTTTTTTTTCAGTTTTTTTGGTTTATAAAAAAAACGTTAATTGGATTTTTTTCCAAAAATATACTTCATTTGTATCGCGTTACAATATATAATATAAAATTTAATTTAAGTCTCTAGCGTCATTGGTTCATGAGATATTTAGGGTTAACCAAAATGTTCATCTTTTTTTAAACTGCTATGGTAAAAAACCACCCACGCAATTTTCTTGAGAGGTCTTTCTGCAGCTTTCTGCCTTATTATCTGTATAACAAAATTTATTTGAAGTCGATATCTCTTCTGGTTCTTGAGCTATGGACGACGAAAAAAACGTCGCGAACGTACGGACGTATAGGGACATACGGACGTACGAACGTACGGACGTACGAACGTACGGACGTACGAACGTACGTAGACAAGCACGCACAGACATTTTTCTAAAAATCTTTTATTTCGACTCTAAGGACCTTTAAACGTTGAGAAATGTCAAATCGGACCCATTACAATAACTTCCTATGGGAAGTTAAAAATCAGTAAGTATTGTCCAACAGGTGCAACGGAAGAGTAGTATTGCCGTTTCTACACTGAAGACCTTCTTAAGATCATAGCTTGCGAAATCACTTTTAACGGACTCCAAATAAAGTTCTAAATGTACCCCGACGATATCTCCCTTTTGGGAGATATCGATATGTTCGGTCCCTCCAGTTGATGATTAACAGATTGCGTAGCTATTGATTTGAGTGGAACTTGACTGTCAATCTAAACAAGTCAAAAACAATTGCGGTCAGGACGCTTAACTTAAAACGAAAAATGGTTTAATGGTCACGATCTAATCGAAACAGTGAAATAATACCAATACTTAGACTTTAAGATATGAAGCAAGCTCACCTTATGAAACAAATATTGCCATCCAAAAACTCGATTGGAACAGTTTGGAAAAATTGTTATGGGAACAAGGCCCTCCGTTTCAGCTCAAAAACCAAGATTTTTTTTTGTTATTTCTGAAGCTACTACGCTTTATGCAGTTCAATCTTGGGAGTTGCGTCTGTATGAAACCATTGCAAATCTCCTTTGATTCGAAATCTAAAAAGTCAATTCCGACTTCCAGACACAACACCAAACTTCATGCTCTCGTCATAAAAAACAGGTCTCTCACCTCTATACTCCCAATACATAATCAACTAAAAATATTGCTCGAAAAGTTGCAATTTCAGCCATCAAATCCAAAAGTTCCTGGTTCGAATAATGGATAAATTAAGCTGATATAAGTGTGCGCTGCCGTTTAATTTAACTTTGGAAAAGCTGCTAACAACGTAAAAACCATGTTTGGATGACCTGCTCGAACAGCTTGACTGAAAACACAAAACTTACAGTATTGAACAAGCAAATAGCTCACTATTGAAACGTTCTCCAAACTTTAACACAATCTTGGCCAGGTGAATTATTTTAGTGACCATCTTAATGCAGAGAATATTCAATTGATTTTCAGTGAAACCGAAATTCACACTGAAACGATTTAGGGGGGCAAGCAAGTCTTTTTCAACATTCTAAGACATCGAATAATACATATAAACCTTTAAAAACAAATTTAAAATAGAGCATTATGAGAAGAGATGTTATCATAACCAAAGAGCAAATGCAATCACCAATATTTACATGGCTTGAAAAGAGACTGTTGCTTAGTTCGAGCCTAGAACTATGTTTTGATTACCAAGTCAACAAGCGCATTAATACAGCACTTCCATTACTCTTTTTCCAAAAACTCGATATTATTAAAAAACTGTGTCAAACTGAAATGGTCTATGGAAACATAAATTTGGTACCAAGTAATGCCTGCTGTTTCAGGAAAATTAACAGACCGATTTCTTAGCGAAAAAAGGCTTTGGACACTATTGTGGAATAGGAAAAAACTCGAGTAAAAAAAAGAAACAAATCCAAACTGCAGGAGACCACAATAATAAAACTTCGAAAAAAAAGCTGAGAAAAGCAAAACTGGCTTTATCTTGTATCAGTTTATGTAGGAATAAATTGAAAATTAAAATAGAAGCATGAACCGACTTATCTGTAAGATATTTTTTATTTATTTCGGGTAAAAAGAAACACCTTAAACGTTGGATGAATAACTATCTTCTAAATAAGATCAGGAAAAAGAAAAAAATGAGTTTAAAATGTAAAAAACATCCAAACAATAGCAAACTTAAAAAATACTATGAAACTTTGTGCAAAACGGTAAATAAAGAAATTGATGATACTCGTAATAACTACTATTGTGAGAGGTTTTCTAGAGCTGAAGGTAATATTCGTGAAGAGTGGAGAGTGGTTGATAGTATTCTAGGTAAAAATAGAAATTCGGTTAAAGTTGACTCTATTGAAATTGAGGGAGCTACAGAGTCCGATGCGTTGATCACTTCTAATAAATTTAATGAGTATTTTACTGAAATTTCAGAAAGATTAAAACCTGTTATTGAACCTTGTTTAAATTGCGATTGTTCCATTTCTTCAAATTTGTTTTCGGATAATACACAACCAAATAGTTTTGTTTTTGATGGAATAAAAATTCGTGCACTAGTGATGGTGTATCAAGTATTTTGTTGAAAAATGTTGCTTGGTATGTTGTTGACATTCTAACCTTCGTTTTTAACAAAAGTGTTGAAATTGGTTGTTTCCCTGACCATCTTAAATGTGCAGAAGTCATACCACTTTTCAAAAAAGGAAATAGGAAAATTATTTCGAATTATAGGCCTATTTCGCTCCTTTCAACCTTTTCAAAAATTTTCGAGAAGTTACTTAAGGTTCGAATTGTTTCCTTCTTGGAAAAGTTTAATTTCTTTTGTAATAATCAGTTTGGTTTTAGAGCAGGTTTGTCAACAGAAGATGCTATCTTAAGGTTATGTAGTCAGCTTTATGGAAGTTTAAATAGCAATAAATCAACAATGGGTCTGTTTATTGATATGACTAAAGCTTTCGATCTGGTGAACCACGATCTTTTGCTAACTAAACTTTATAATGCAGGCTTTCGCGATAGTTTTTTCAATCTGCTGAATTCTTATTTAAAAAACAGAAAACAAAAAGTTAATAATAACGGAACCTTAAGTGAATCAAGGCTATTAAAGAACGGTGTTCCACAAGGATCTGTTCTTGGCCCTTTGTTTTTTTTGATTTATATTAATTCCATTTTCAAATTGAAATTAAATGGTACTTCAACTGCTTTTGCTGACGACATTGTTTTTACATATTCATCTAGGATTAGCTTTGAAAGTATTGTGAACATTGAAGAAGATCTGGAAGTATTAAGGTTTTGGTTTACTTATCATAAATTGATTATCAGCGAAAAAACTAAATTGATGTACGCACGAGTGAACAACGACGCTTAAAAGACGTGTTTTATTTTGCTCCTAATATTTTGTTTCATTTCTATTGTCTCTGTACCTAATCGTTCAACTTAGTTTTGCAAAGTGTTTTGTTTCTACTTTTGGACTAAAAAATTATATAACTTAATCAAGTTTGTGCCATAATTGATAGTTTTGTTATTACATTTCTTTTTTATTCGTAAATTGTGACAACCATATATATACGGACTTTACATAACGAACATTTGGCTGTTTACTCTTTATACATTATATTTATTCTTAAATATAATACTCTCCCTCTTCCGCGATCAGCTGTTACTGCATTCAACTTATTGACAATAACGCAACGCCACCTATTGGGACATAGAAACAACTTTATTGCTGATTTTCCAATTTGCAAACAGGGTGTTCATTGCCAAATTGACTTAAATCGAAATATTTGATATTTTTATAAATTTTAAATATCATGGCCAATTGCGCTCTCTGTGATACAGTCTCTAACTATTTAATTGACTCTCTTATGTGTAATGGTAGTTGTCAAAGGATTTTTCATGTTCAATGTATTGACGCTCCGTTCAGCTGCATCAAATTGTTTAAGAAAAGGAAATCATTTTTCTATTTCTGTGACGAATGTGACCCGTTCGCTGAAAAAAATATTGCTCGTGATGTCCTTCACCATACTAGTCAGCTAGAGAAACTTGAAAAGCAACTACATTTTCTCTGTAGCAAAATGGATAATTAAACTTCAATTGACGACAAAACAACTAATAGAGAAATAACGGCTAAACCAAATAGTAAAATAATAGCTTTATCTAAACGTAGAAGTGATGAACTGGACGAAGATATTTCTGATGCTTCTTCTTCTTCCTCCGTATCAGCAACAAAGCCTGCGCAAATCTCTCATTACCCGACGAATATGTTGAACAACTCATCTTTAAGACAGCCGCAGCCGAATCTCGCTCCGGATAGTTTAAATGTAATTATCATAGACAAAAATGGAATTTCGTCTCCTATTGTATCAGGGCTCAAAATTGTAGAAGGACAAAAGGTACTATTTTTATCCAAACTTGACCCATCGACGAATGCCCTTGACATTAAAAACTATTTAGCGGATAAACTTGGTACCTCGCTCATCACAAATGTAGAGAAAATTATTCATCGGAATTACACGAAATATTCATCATTTAAAATACGTGTACCAGATTCAGTTTTTCATGTACTCAATTCGTCATCGTTTTGGCCAAAGGGTGTTATAATTCATGAATTTGTGCATAAATCAAACAACCGAGATATAATTCAAAACCCTTTTCGTCAAAATCGGACAACGCTAAATCGACATCAAGGCAGCTTAAACAAATTCTAATTTACTATCAAAATGTAAATGGAATTCGGACAAAGACAAACATGGTCTACAAAAACATAAACAATTTACCCCACGATTTCATTATACTGACAGAAACTTGGCTGATTACTTCTATTCTTGACTCGGAGCTTTTTGATGCTTCCTATCAAATATTCAGACGCGATCGTCATATCAACGACATCTCAGACACTGTAGGAGGAGGAATTCTTCTTGCCATCAAAGATTTTCGATCCAAGGACATCGAAGTACTTTGTATAAAAATTAAGATGGTATCCGGACATTTATTTATTATATCGACTTACATACCTCCAAGTTCTAACAATGACATTTATGAAAAATTAAACAGCTGTATAGAAAATCTATATACTCTTTTGGAGCCAGAAGATGAAATTTTGATTGTAGGTGACTTTAATCTACTGAATCTAAATTGGATGCATATTGACGATGATAACTTCTACGTTCCAATAAACGCGTCCAGCTTAAATGAACTTACTGTAATAGATGGTATGTGTTCGTGTGGTCTTAATCAGTTTAATGGAGTAACCAATCGTTTGGGAAGAACACTCGACTTAGTTTTTTTCTCCGATACAGTTTGTACTGAAACCTCAGTAATTGCTTCTGCTGTTAAACTTATAAAAGAAGATCGACATCATCCTGCTTTAGATATTTCACTTAATTTAAATATGTCTTCTCCTAATTATAAATATTCTTATAACAAACTTGAATTTAACTTTAGCAAGTGTAATTTTGAAATATTGTTTGAATTGTTATTTACCATCGACTGGAACCAATTATTTTTAAATTTAAATATTAATGATATGTGTAACGTTTTTTACAATACACTTTTTGACTGTTTCAGTAAAAGTATTCCATTAAAAAAAGCTCGTAAAAACTCGCATGCTCCACCATGGTTCGATTCTCATATCAAAAACTTAAAAAACAAGAGAAACAAAGCGTGGGTAAAATATAATCAAACAAGAGCTGATGGTGATTATAGAACGTTCCTTATTCTTAAGCAATTATTTAATGAATATTCAAACTCTTTATACGAAGATTATATACATAAAATTGAAACTGATCTTAAAACTAATCCTGATAATTTCTGGAAGTTTGTCAACTGTAAGAAAAAAACCTGTGGGTACCCTAACTCTATGTCAAGTGCAACATCATCTAGCCATGAACCAAAAGTTATTGCAAACATGTTTGCTAGCTTTTTTAAGGAAGCGTTTGATGAATCTAATCCAGTAAATACTTCTTCCTCTTCTTCTTCAGTTTTGAACTTTCAGCATTTAAATAATATCAATTTTGAAATAAGTGAACATACTTTTGCACAAGGCATATTGAAACTAGATGAGTGTTTTAGTCCTGGTCCTGATGGTTTGCCATCCTCTATTTTGAAAAAATGTGTCTCTTATTTGTCGTATCCTTTATGTGTTCTCTTTAACACGTCTTTAAGAAGTTCGGTCTTTCCATTTATCTGGAAATGCTTATTTATAACCCCAGTGCACAAGAAAGGTCCTAAAAATGATATTATGAACTATCGACCTATTGCTAAGCTATCTGTGATACCTAAACTATTTGAGTCTATCGTATGTAGTGTCCTCTCCTTTCATTGTAGTTCAATTATTTGTGATAACCAGCATGGTTTTGTTAAAAAACGTTCTACTGTTATTAATTTATTTAATTTTACGTCCTTTTGTTTAGATGTTTTTGAGAAACTTTGACAAGTAGATTGTGTATTTACTGATTTTAGTAAAGCGTTTGACAAGTTGTATCATAAAACGCTAATTTTTAAATTATCTCGTCAAGGTTTTAATGAAAATTTCTTAAACTGGATCGTATCTTATTTAGATTTAGTCGCGACTTCCGTGATCCTTATGTTCTAAAGATACTTTTTGTCTCATTTGTGAGACCAGTTCTGGAATATGCCTGTGTAGTATGGGCACCTTATTATTCTACACACGAAATGAGGATTGAAGCGATTCAGAAGAGATTTTTGCGTTTTTGTCTCCGTTCTCTTCCCTACGAAAATTCTCTGCCCCCTTATTCTCAAAGGCTCACTTTAATTAATCTTCCTTCCTTGACAAACCATAGAAAATATTTACAATTTTGTTTTGCTGCAGCAATAATAAATGGAACAGTACCATCACCATCGGTTCTTAATCGTTTCAACTTTAGTTTTAGTCGATCGAGTATACGGCTCCAAAAACCAGTAAATATAATTTTTAGCAGGTCGTACTATGGTGCTCATAGCCCACTTACTTAGGGTACTTGATCCCTCTCTCATAGACCACAACATCAGAATCCCTCAATGCGAACTAAAGAGAAACATTAGTAATAATATCATTCAAAAAGCAAATGATAGATATAACCTATTAGAAACCTGCGGTAACACCAGGAAACTCTGGCCTCATTATGACAAGGAAAAATCCAAAAAGATTTTACTTCTCAAAAAACCGTCCCTAAAATCCCTCATAAGTGTGATAACGGGACACAACCTACTTGGCTACCACAAAAAGAAGATGGGGCTTAGTACGGACGACATATGCAGAGGCTGCGGCGATGAGGATGAGCACGAAAACACGGCTCATTTTCTATGCCACTGTCGAGCACTCTGCCGTACCAGATCAAAATTCTTAGGCAACTATTTCTTCAATGAACTAGAAGAACTATCTGAACTCCCAGGCAATCGCCTATTGAACTTTATCAAGTCCACCAAATGGCTCGATCAACCATAGAATTCATAGGTTACAACACTTCAGGGTATCACAATGGATCTACATTGATCTAAGTGTGACGGTAACAAAATCAACTGTCAGCCCATATAACCTAACCTAACCTAACCTAGCCCACTTAATCAATTGATAGAAATATAACATTACCTAATGACAATTTTAAAAATTTCAAGTTTAAAACAATGTTTTATAATAGTTTGGATTAAAATTAGATGTTAAGTAGTTTTAAGCATTACTATTAAGCTTTTGTTCACGTTAGTATTTAACGAATTGAAATAAATAAATGTATTTTAATGTAACTGGAAATAGTCTCACTGATTTTAATTTACGGTTTCACGCTCACGATTGTAAAAAAATTCCTTTACCTCTTCATAAGTGTGGTAAAAGTAATTGTATAACCAACTTACATTGCACAGATAATTGCTTTAAAATTGAAACAGTTCAACATTTTAAGTACCTAGGAGTAATAATTAATAGCAATCTAAATTGGAAGAATCATATTGATATGATAAAAACATACATGTTATTGGTCTCACGAAAAATGTATTTAATTAAGCCTTTTTGCTCCCAAAAAGTTTTAAAAATTAAAAAAAAAGTTTTAATATTATGGGCTTCCAAACTCAAAGCTGCAATACGGCATAACAAGTTGGGGTGGTTCCTATGTTAATACTTTTCGACCTCTATTGATTGCACAGAAGCATTTAATACGAATTATTTTAAATAAAAATCGGTTGGCTGAAAGTTGGTCTTTATTTAAGGAGTTGCTAATTCTACCAATGAGGCATTCATATGTTTTTAAAGTTTTGAGAGAGTTTTTCAAACAAAGCGGAAATATTCCTAGTAGGAATTATCAAATGTACAACCTTCGTGTGAACCCATTTTTCTCATTTTTATACATATACAGCTCCAAATATTTTCAATAAATTGCGCCTATCCATAAGAGAAACATTTCGTTTTTCATGTTTTAGTAAAAAGGTTAAAGACTGGTTATTCACTTTAAATTTTAATTGTATTGAATCACTAATTTAGTATTTTTTTTTATAAGCTAGAATAAAATGAATGTAAAATAAAATAAAATATCTATAAGATGTATATTATTAATGAATTGTTAAGTATCTTCTTATATTTTTTCTATACAGTTGCTAGCCAGCTTTTTCATTTTCTTATATTTAATTTTTTCGTTTTTTCTTGTATTTTAACTTACACTGATTGTCACTTCACATCAGATACCAATGAATTTTCAATGGATTTGTCATTCACCACTAACTTCTAGTTAAAGAATGAACACTATTATTCACCTTTCTTATTAATTAATTGTAATATAGTTTTAAGTTTAAATGAATGAATAAAAATACAATACAATACAATACAATACAAATACAATACAATACAATTTTATTTATTTATTTCTTTATTTCATTTGAAAATACTTAAACTATATAAACTTCAATCCATAGTTATATAAAAATACATTAACTTTAAGATTTTTTTTTAAGAATGAAATAGTTAAGTATAATCTGTTGGCCGAAGACAAGAAGCGAAAGTAATTATTAATTACAATTAATTTATCGATGTGGATGCGATAAAGATATAAGAATTTAAATTAAATTAAAAATTGGAAAAACAAATCTTAAATAAATGAATTTAATATGAATGAAAAAAATAATAAAAAAAAATAAGAGCAATAATTTCAAAAATTTAAACTAAGGGAATTATCAAGTTTTCAACAACATCAAAATTTGATAATAAAAGCCAATGTTTAATATTTTTCAGATATACTGATTTAACTCGCTCACTTCTAAGACTAGTAGGTAATTTATTAAAAAGACGAGGCGCAGTAACATTTTAAAAGAGTGAAAAATGTGCTTTCTTGATTGTGTGTACTTTGACAAGATAACTGGAGTTCACGAGTAAATTACAGTTTACTAGATCCTTGAAGCATTGTAACCGGAATTTTCAAAAAAAAAAACTTTTAAAACCTTGTAGAAATACAAATACCTTAATGGTAACAGTCTCAGATTTTTAAAAAACCCAAAGCTAGGAGTTAGACGATTAACCTTCCACAGAATACGAATTGCATGTTTTTGTTTTATAAGTAAAAGTTCTAATTTATTAAAATTTGTTCCACCCCAACAATTTATCCCGTACTGCAACTTAGATTTAAAAAGACCGTTGTAAACTAATTTTAAAACTAACAAACCACAGTATTGTCTGAGTAGAAAAATCTGTCTAATAACATTAATTAAAAAATTCTTTACAGGTAGTGTATGCGGTCTTTCCAACTAAATCTATAGTCTAAAGTTACACCCAAATACTTAAAACTGTCAACTCGCTCAATTGAAAAACAATCCGTGGCGCAACACAGATTAGAATTAGAAGTTATAAAATTATGATCAAAAAAACAGGAATCTTTCGCAATTAGGAGAATGATATTTTAAAGGCATATCACTACAGATTTTACCCATAATATTATAGATCATGAACTTCGTTTTTTCACTAATGACCACTTTATGAAGATTAAACTAATTACGCAACAGTTCTAAATCGTGGTTAACGACCGAATAAAGGTTGAAGTAACATTTATTGTTGTACTTCAAAGCAGTGTCATCGGCAAACGCTGTTATTGTGCCCTTCAAAGGTTGCAAGAAAAGTGAATTAACAAAAATCAAAAACAAAACTGGTTCTAATACAAAGCCTTGTGGTACACCAACGTTAATGAAGTTTTTAGCACTTAAGATATTTTTAATTTTAACTCTTCGACTTCTTCGACTTCTAGTTTTGACATGAGAGCTCTGCACTATTCTTTCAAGAATGATGTTAAAAAAATCGCATGACAGCGCATCACCTTGTCTAAAACCTTTTTTGACATCGAAAGGTTCTGTTAAGTTGTTTCCAACCATTATGGAGCAGCGCGAATTCTTCATGGTCATCCTGCACAAACAGACGAGTTTGGCAGGGATGCCAAAACTAGACATGGTTCTATACACCTAGTCCCTGTATATGCTGTCATATGCGGCCTTGAAATCGATAGAGAGATGGTGGGTGTCGATTTGATGTTCTTGGATTTTTTCCAGTATCTGCCGTAATTTGAATATTTCTCCTTTTTTCAGAATCGGACACACAATACTGAGGATCCATTTATCGGGAATGCTTTCTTCCGACTTTCTTTTTTTTTGGTTTGGTAAATTTGCTCAATGTGCCAACGCGTATAGTTCAAGATTCAAGTACTTGTCTTGATCATATATTTATAAGATTACATAGAAGTAATTCTACAAATTATAAAACGAATACCTTTGATCTTGATATAAATGATTACTTTTTAACAACAATTCAGCTTGATCACAGTGTGTCCAGAGAAAAGACGCCTATTACTAATGAATTAACTAAAATTGACTACACTGCACTAAAATCGGCCTTAGTTTTTGAGTTTTGGGAGGATGTTTATGGTTCACAAGATCCATCTACTGCCTTTATGTTTTTTTCTTAACAGACTTCAATTTCACATGGAGTCATCTAGCAAGAGGATTAAAAAACGTCAACAAAACAAACATCTAAAACAGTGGATGTCAGATGCTCTTTTAAAAAAAATTCAAAAGAGAAATTACTTTTTTAAGTGCTCTAAAAAACATCCCTACAACTCTAGACTCAAAAAGTGTTACGAAAAATTGTGTGAAGAACTTAAAAATGATATATCTTTTCAAAGAGATACTTATTATAGGAACAAGTTTATCCATAGTATGGGTAATTCTAAGAAAGAATGGCAGGTCGTTAATGAGATTCTGAACAAAAACGTGATTAATTCTGATATCGTAGTTAGTAAAAATAATTTGTCCTTTTCTGAGCCTTTTGAAGTTGCCACTGTAGATATTTAATGATTATTTTTCAAATATTACGAGTATCTACTATTCGTACCACAGCAATGAATAATTCTTTTGCTTGTCAATGTGACAATGTCAATGCTTTTGAACCCATTCAAAGTCAAACTTTTTGTATGGAATTTTGTTCTGCTTTTGAAATAAATAAAACTATACAGTCGCTAAAAAATTCTGAAAAGAATATCTTTTCTAGTTGCAGATGTTTTAACTAACATTTTCAATTTAAGCATACCAAAAGTTATCTTTCCTGATTTTTTGAAAACTGCAGTCGTTATCCCTTTACATAAAAAAGGCGATGCTACGAATTTAAATAATTATCGACCTACATATATCTCTTTTATCAGTCTTTTCTAAAGTTTTCGAAAAGGGGATCAAGTCTAGGATGCTGTCTTTTCTAGACAAAACGAATTTTTTCAGTGACTCACAGTTTGGCTTTAGAAGTGGTAGATCTACTGAAGACGCTTTGTTAAAGTTATGCAGTGAAATTTTTAAAAGTCTTAATGAATCTGTTATACCAGCTACACTATTTATAGACATTACCAAAGCTTTTGACATGGTTGACCATGATATTTTGCTTATGAAATTATATAATGCTGGATTTAGAGGTTATATACATGAATGGTTTGTATCGTATCTGCAGAATCGTAGTCGAAGAGTTAAAATTAAAAATATCTTAAGTGCTAAAAACTTCATTAACGTTGGTGTACCACAAGGCTCTGTATTTCAAAAGTCTGTCCAATTACTAGCAAATGCTGATGATATTCACATAATCGGAAGAACTCAGCGTGATGTCAATGGGGCTTTTGTGAGTATTGGGGCAGAGGCGGCAAAAATGGGTTTAACGGTTAATGGGGGCAAAACAAAGTACATAATGCTGCCATCAAGAAAGGACCTACAACACTGACGACGTCTTGGTCAAAACGTCACCATCGACAGACGTAACTTTGAGGTAGTTAAGCACTTCGTCTACCTAGGCTCTGCTGTAAACGCAGAAAACAACACCAGCGCTGAGATCAAACGAAGAATAACTCTTGCTAACCGCTATTTCTTTGGGCTAAGAAAGCAATTGAGTGGAAAAGCCCTCTCTCGAGGGACCAAAGTGTCGCTATATAATACCCTCATCATCCCCGTCCTGCTATACGGTGCAGAAGCATGAACTATGACAAAAGCGGATGAAAGCACCTTGGGTCGTTTCGAGAGAAAAGTTCTTCATGTGATCTACGGTCCCGTATGCATAGAAGGGGGGAGTAAAGGAGAAGATGGAACGATGAGCTATACGGGCTGTACAGAGACGTAGAAAGGGTAAAAGTCCTACGCCTAAGACGGTTGAGTCACGTAGAGCGCATGGAAACCAATGCTCCGGCCCAGAAAGTCTTTGAATCCACACCCACAGTAGAGGAAGACCGCGGATCAGGTGGCGTGCACAAGTGGAAAGTGACCTCACCCAACTTGGAGCGCGATACTGGAGACATCTAGCTAGGGACCGAGCTAGATGGAGAAGTTTGTTGGGTGAGGCCCTAGTTCACACAGGACTGTATAGCACAATCTTAAGTAAGTAAGTATAGCTATACATCAATATTGACAAATTCCGGGTATAAAAATACATTAATCAAAGCTCCAGTAGCTTAAATTATTCATCGTAACAGTTGCACTAACCTCACTTTCAAATAATTATATTCTAATCTCACCGCAGTGGTGTTAAATCCATTCCAAAAACCGTGACATTTTAAGAATCGAGTTTCCACCAACACTTCGTGTTACAGCAGAAATATTCTCAGTTATTCTTGAGCTGTTTCAATACTTCGTTTAACTTATCTCACCAGTTTGAGTATTACAGGTCGAAAAGGTGCTTCACACCTACCCAAAAGTGGCATTTTATAAGGAATTTGAATAATATAAATTCGTTGTTAAAGCTCGCATCGTACCTTTTTTTAATAATAACGTAGTTTTTACTTATCAAATGTTAAAATAAAACAGCTTCAACCGTGACATCTTCCCAATTAGCGGGCTATTCATAACGAAACCTCTAATTGACAAAAAAAAAAAAACTCTCTTAACGTCTTCAAGTAAGTAACAAGTAAGTAACAAATTCCTTTATTAATTCAATAATTGTTTACGTTTAAATTTATACATGAATTTTAAAGCTATGGCTAAGCCTTCAGCGTCTCTTAAAGTCTTCAATATTTTGCGCAAGTTAAGCAAGATCAAATCGTTTAAAAACTACATTAAGTTATTTCAATTAATTTTCCTATAAGACCACTTGATAAAGTCACAATAGATGTGCTAAAAGCTCATACTTATACATCCATAATACATTGTATAAAACCACCTTACCTTTACAACAAATTTAATTACTTTTCACCTTTTCCTTACACATATAACGTTATACCTACTTCTTTATACTGATTAAGTCCATGAAATTCTCTCAATCAATAACTTTGTTATGTATTTACAAGTAGGTAACAACTTCCTCGATTAACCATCAATGACATTCAAAACACCATAATACAATATACTACATATATATGCATTAACATAGGTATGTTTATGTAGTCATATACACTATGTATACCTAACAATCACTAGCAATAAATAATACATTAAGTCCTGCTCAAATAGTTCTGTCAATTAAAGCTCGTAATCATATCCTTCATTTGTAGCCTGGCACCAAAGTGGATATAATAACAAATTGCTTTCAAAAGTCGAACAAAAATTCATTAAGATAGTTAATGACCATCTCATACTGAGTTCTTGTATATATGTACATATATACGCACAAGGATAATAGTGTAGTAAGGTACAACAGATACAGGATTATAGTATGTAGGTATGTACATATCACATAGGTATCACATCACACATCGCCTTCATTCGACTTGCCTATACTACTTAACAAAGGCTAAACAATATTCTAACAATGATCACAACTAAAACAACAACAACAATAACCAACAACTAAGAACGATGAACGATAAACGAAGAACGAAGGAAGAACCATTCTCTCGCTCTTATACTTGTATAAGGACGAAAAATCCCTGTCGGAAAAGCATAAAATATACTAACAACGAAGATACACGAAACATCTTGATTTCATATTGCTTCACTTTATGTGTGTGGCACTATACTATACTATAGATAGATAGATAGCCAAGCTGTAGAAGGGGTGGTAGGTATATGGGGTGAACAAGGCCAAGGTAAAATACAATCTACCATTCAACTCAACTCAACAGTATTAACTTACTAACCGGCAGAATAGAATTGTTCCATAATAATGAAGATATCTTCATCCTTCCTTGCTTCCTTCCCATCCAAGCCAAGGTAAGCCAAACCAAACCAAGCCAAGCAACCATCAACCAACAAACTATACCTGCCTGCTGCGTGCCTCGCCTACCAGCTCCCCATAGCCCATCGTCGTCATTCCTTGCCCTTTCTTATAGTATAGATAAACTTAGAGCCTTCAAGGCAAAAGGAGGCACAGCATATACACATCGACGGCATTATTGCCATTAGACGTATGTAGGTAGGAAGGTAACGTGTATACCTGAGCTGAGTCGTGATCATTGAGGATACTTTTCTTGTGCCTTCTGCCTTGTTCCTTACGCTGAAGCTGGAAGCTGAAAGCTCATGATTTGAGTCGAGATTCGAGAAACTGTTGCGCTTCCCCTGCCCTTTTTCGCTTGCTTTCTGGATGTATCTCTAAATATACAAATGTACATATAAATGGGGTCGGTATATATGCCATATATTCATTTACCCAATGGGTTCACAACTAATTAGAATCGTGTAGCATAGAGATGCCTCTGTCTATACTCCACTCTACTCAGTCCTTGTCCTTAGGTATATCAACTCTCGTATTTATACACAAAGGTTGCTTCGTATTGCTTTGCCTTGCTTATACCATCGTCATCTTCTACATCGTCGTCATCGTATAACTTTGGATGTCCTTGCTGAAGCGTAAAGGAGTCTCATCTCTTCTCTTCTTATCTTATCTCAGCATCCTTGCTGTATAATTTCCCAATAAAGATGATAATTCTGTATTTCTTTAGGGCTCCCTGACAGTCAGCCAATACTCGTATACCAACCAGCAAAAGTACCAGAACCAGCAACAGACTATACGAAGATGATATTATATGGAACATAGGTAGGTATAGAGCATAACGTCTATAAAAGAGGTCTACATTTTCCTTCTAAATACATTCTTTAACATAGCATGATGCTGCAGATTTCCTAAAAGCAGACGATTTCTTTCTTTTTTCCTTCTTCTTCTTCTTCCTTTTTTTTCTTGTTATTATGTAAAGGACAAAGGCGCAACCATCCGGTTGTTTTGTATTTGTTGTTGGTTTTCAGGTTCAGCCCTTGCCATATAAACGTCGTCGTCAAAGCTTGTGCTTGAGGTTGGTCCTCAGTACTCAGTCCTCCTCCATTCTCTGTCGTCGGTCGTCTCAAAGTATTACCTTTGTTTTGATTTTTTGTTTTTTTTTACTTAAGGCTTTGTAGTGTTTAACATCATAATTTATCCTGCTTGGTTTGTAAATTCTATTTAATGATATCTTGTGCGATTGTCAAGTTTAACATTGCACTATTAATATTATTATATAGCTAAGAAAAATAAAAATAAAACAGGCAAAAATCAGAAAGTACAAAAGTTATGACTGTGACGTGTGAAATTATGCTTTACGCAAATTAACAATGTTGTTTGTTGGAAGCTTTCACGAGTTAACTGAAAATAACTTTTTAAGGAAACAAGGATTGGAGAAGTACATATGTATTGTATGTATGTAAAAAGACGGAAATAGGGTGACGGAAGTATCAAAACAAAAGAAGGGCTTATACACCCTAAAGGGTGGACAATCATAGTAATTTTTTTTAAGAAGGTTGTTTTGACAATGACAGCTGTTTCCTACTATTAGTATTTGTAGGATATAAAGGGTTTTTCAACAGGTAAGCTACAAAAGTAGAGCGACATTGACAGCAAACGTAGCTATATTTCTTGCCGCTCCACAGTGCGTCGATCGTATGGGTTAAGTGGACAAAATTCTATTTTTTTTTTAGATTAGATTTTTATTCATCAAATTCTTAAATTTCTAACAATGGTTTTGCTTATAAGTATTGAATAATATATAGGGCATGGCAGATATGCCGTCAGCCCGAGTGGTTACTTTACAATGCTTAAATTTTTAGTTGCAAGTATCTCTATCAAAGTGATGTTTTTATTATTATTATTTTTTTTTTTTAATTTATTTTTTTTTTAAATAATTTAAAAAAAGTTTGAATTCGATTTCTTTTATATATTTACACATTTTCAAAAAGAATACATATAAACAGTTTTTGCGACTTTTAGTTTAGTCAAAACAAAATATAAATTTTAAGTTAATTAAACAAGATTTACATTGCATATATTTTGGCATGAATATAAAAACTAGAAACACTCATTAATAATTTTATTTCTGTATGATGTCGCTTCAGTATAATATTCTGTGAGCTGATTCCAGTTTTGACCGTTTAGCAAGTTCCATATATCTTCTTCCCTTAAAGAGTTTCTACCAAAAAATGTCCTTCTTAATTCCTTTAAGATTGGACATGTTCCAAGAAAGTGGCCAATATCTTCTCGCTCGCGTGAATTACACATATTGCAGATGTGATTTAAATTGGGTCTGTGTGGCATATAGTTAAGACGCAAAATCTCCCCTCTCATCTTAAATATGACACCTATTGCACTGCACGACAAGTTTGAATGGAAATAATTTGATTCGTTTAGATTGTAGTTCAATTTGGAGTAGAATTGCCGTTCTGTTGAGGCTCTAGCGCGTTCAATAAATGAATACCTTTCGTTTTCATCAATGGTTCGAATGGTTTCATAAAGCATTTAGTTTATCTGGATTACGTCTTTTCCTACTACATTGAAAGTATATCCACAATCCGCTGCAAGCTTGCGCCAATCTTCGAACCACATCTTTTTATACATAACTGCATACATCCAGAGCTGTTTCGGTAACCTTGCATCTTCCATACCCATAATCTTTAAGATGTAGTCTGCATTCATTTTCAACGATGAAATAAAAAGTGTTGGCAAACCGGTTTCGAGATAGTACATATACTTGGGAGTGTTTATTGGTAGAAAGAATGATTTCCTCAGAAAAAAAGTCAACAGATTATCTACTATATCATATTTTTTTAGTCCCCACACTTGTGCTCCGTACAAAAGAACCAATCTCGCGGTAGCATTAAAAACTCGGAACTTTGCATTCATTGACACATGTTTATTGTTAAATATTTTTTTCCAATTAATGCATACAGCGGACTTAGCCAACGCAGCTTTACCTTTAAGATGTCTTTCCATATTCAAGTTATACGTTAAGTCTAAGCCCAGGTAAGTGTATGATTTTACTACTTCTAAGTGTATTCCGTTGTAGTTCCAGTTTTCACACCTCGAAACTTTTCCACTACCGTTTTGAAAGATCATCACTTTAGTCTTTACCGTGTTTACCTCTAAGCTCCATACCTTGCAATATTCAGCTAGTCTGTTTACCATCATTTGTAAGGACGTGGGTGACTCAGCAAACATGACAATATCGTCGGCATACATTATGACTTTTACCAGCTTGTCACCAAACCTTACTCCACATGGCAGATATTCAGTCAGGTCATCGAGAAAAAGCGCGAAGAGCAAAGGACTTAAATTGCAACCTTGTCTTACTCCTCGATTGACTTCCAGTTTCTTTGATATATTTTCTCCATCAAATACGTACGCTTCAGTCTGTTGATAGAGCTTTTCCAAAGCTTTTACAAATTTGTAAGAAACTCCCAAGTTATACAGTTTGTTAAAAAGGGCCCTTCGGTCTATAGTGTCGAATGCTGCCTTAAAGTCTACAAAGCAGGCGTACAGTTTTTTATTGTGACTAATCTTAATCCTCGCCAGACTACACAAAACAAAAATATTGTCCGACGTGGAATATCCTCTTCGAAAACCCGATAGAAACTCACTCAGCCTCTGGTTCATTTCAACCCATCTTGTGAGCCTATTACAAAGTAGTGACGTGTAAATTTTTAGAGCCGAGTTCAGGAAGGAAATACCCCTATAATTTTTTGGATCCAGACGTTCACCTTTCTTAAAAATTGGCCAAATGAGCGCTTCGTAAAAGTGTTCCGGAATGACACCAAACGTATATATAATGTTCAGAGCTTCGGATAGCTTTTCTTTGAAGAGACTTGAATTGTACTTATAAAATTCACCGTTAGTACCCGCGGCTTTTCCATCTTTAAGACCATTTAAAACTAGCTCCATTTCAACTTTTGTAATTTTGGCGTCTAAAATTTCATTCTGTAAGAAAGGCATCGCGTAACTTGAATATATTGGGTCTACAGTATAATCTAACAGACTTGAGAAGTGCTCGTAAAGAACATTTAAGTTAATTTTAATACCAGTTTTTGACAATTCATTTCCGTTGACCTTTCTTGTCAATGCCCAAAATTCTTTAGAATTTGTACACCGACCCAAGGACATTGCTATGCTTTCCTCATATTGTCTTTTCTTGTCCAAGCAGCATAGTTTAAATTTTTTATTTGTTTCGACATAAGCTATTTTTAAACTTTGAATATTAAATTTCCTGAGCAACCTCAGCAGACCCATTGATATTTTTCTTAGTTTTTCACAGCTCATATCATACCATTTATTTTTTCTCTTTAAGGAATTGGTTGGTTGCATGACTGTTGCAGCATCACTAATAATACCTTCCAGCTCATGTAAGGGAAAGTATTTCAGCATCATGTTTTCTTCTTTTAATTGTATGTTTCTATTCACTTTTGCTTGAAACTTTGTTACACAGTTATCATTCTAAGTTAAGGCCTTGTAGCTGTTATTGTTATTCTTGGATAATTCTTTAACTCCATTTATTTCAATTTTTATTATAATTGGAAGATGATCTGATAAATTTAGATTTCCGACCCGAAAATCTTTAATAACGGTGTAACAATCTCCACCCGCAAGACAATAATCTATTGTTGAACTTCCCTGTTTTCCTATAAATGTTAACTCCCCTTCCAGGTCTCCAAAAGAACATCCATTTAACATACTCAATCCAAAATCATTACAGAGCTCCAAAATTGTATGTCCCTCAGAGTTAATTTTTTGGTCTTTAGCCTTTCTTTGTTGTATTCCCTGATTATTAGTTGGTTCATTGTTTGCTGTTCTGGCATTTAAATCACCCACTACTATGAAATCATGTGTTTTTATTGAGCAAAGCATGTCATAAAATAAGTTATAGTCCTGTTGCTATTTAGTGCAGTTTAAATATATTGGAATTATAAACATTTTCGTTTGATTATTTTTAATTTCGATATAAAAAAATTCGTTTATTTGGTTAACTTCGTAATCTATTGCAAGATCTTTTTTAATTGCCAAAAGCGTACCACGACTTGCTCTTCCTTTGGTAGCAATCTTCTTTGCTGGAAGACAAAAACAGTTATAAGAAGTAAAAAACTTTTCAAGATTTACATTTTTATCTTCAACAACATGTGTTTCAAATAGACATATAAGGTTAAACGTGTAGAGAAAATTAATGAAGTCTGGAAAAATCAATTTATTAATAAGTCCAGCTACATTATACGCCACAATATCAATTTTACATATATTTTTGTTTTTATCCGATTTAGCCTCAGTGCCACCCCTGAGCTAATGACTAGAACTTTGGGTTTGACCGGAGTCATTTTCTTGCTGGTTGACGTTTCCTGTCAACTTTCTATCACTGACAGTAGAAGATGGTAAACAATTTATAAAATAATTCTCTGAAAAGCCGAATGTTTGTGAAAGTTTATCAAAACCACACATATTTCCATGTCGTAGTCCTGATATATCGTCCCATGAAAACTGGATATCTTCAACATACAACCTATCGTCTTTTACCACTGCCTTGATGCTTGCTCGGTTCTGCTTGATCAGCTTTCGGACGTGAAGCAAACGCGCTCTATTTTCCGTAGTTAAGTTGATTTTTAGTAGTAAAATTGTTTTAAATGCAATAATTAATTAGTTTCTCCGAAATTCGCGTCATATTTAAGCAAACCTGCCACGCCCACTTCTGAATATCGATTATATCTCAAGACCGACTTGCACAATTTTATTGAAAATTAGGGCTAAGTTTAGAACCACAAGAAAAGTCATGTCCACCCACTGACATGCGCACTTTTGAAGATTTTGTTACAACATACATTGTTCAAACATTGTTACATTTGGAACCTGAGTTTACTCCAGAAGTCGTCTACCCCACTAGATCGTCAAGGGACATAAAAATCGATGGGAACGGAAGAAGACTGATCGAAATGTGCCAGACGTTAGGACTTACATTTTTAAACGGAAGAACCAAGAGTGACCCGAAAGGACATTTCACATTCATTAGGGGTACGTCCTGCTCAACCATCGATTACTGTCTCGTCCGAGGGAAATGGTTACAATATGTATAGAGGACTTAAAGGTAGAAGAACTGGTTTTCTCAGAGCACCTCCCATTGTCCGTCAAATGTGTTCTCTCCGAAAACCCGCCCGCCAGTGACGCTACCATGAACCTCTTGCCGAAGCTCCGTTGGAAGAATGCTCATCTTAACAGATACAAAGACAACCTCAATGCCTTAATAGACCCCATCAACATCAACCAGCTCAACTCAAATTTTGGCGCAGATATCCTAGTGAATTGCATATCGGAGGCAGCTCATCCCTTTCAATCAACAATAAAAAAGAATTGGAAAGATCCCTGGTTCGACGCGGACTGCGAAAAGGCTAGGAAAAAATCATTCGGATTTCTGAGACTCTTGAGAACCACTAATTCAGACTTTGCGAAAAGGATGTATCAGGAAGCAAATAAAGCATACAAAAGGATATGTAAGGCAAAGCAACACTACTACACTCAACAGCTTATACGAAAATTATGAGAGGTTAGGGACAGCAGGTCTTTTTTAAGTCTCACCTGATCACTAAACAGAGTCCCTTTTGCAAGAAAAGTCGAAATAAACATGAATGTTTTAGCTGATCACTTCGAAAATCTTCTTAACTCAAGGACAAATCCAAACGCCATGTTATACGCTAGCCCTTACATAGAAAAAAAAAGTCTGGACCAAAATTTTTCTACGCAAGAAGTCATCGAGGCACCAGGTGAGGACCGAGTCCGATATGAATTTTTCATAAACGCCACCGAAAACTTTTTTGAAAAACTAACGACTGCTTTTAACGACGGTGTCATTCCCGAAAGCTTCCGCATCATCACCATCATTTTCCCTTTATTCACAAAAGGTGACGTAAATGACCCTAGTAACCCTAGAGGTATATCGTTTATCAACACTGTAAGACGGCCAGACAATTAAAATAAAACAAGATCTTTTCGTTTCAAACGATGGACAAGAACTGAGCTTTTATTTTTCTTAAAGATAACATTGTCAAGCTTAACTAGCGTTGCATGTGCATGATACGATTACTTGAATAAAGTACATTAAAGGGTATACGGTAATATTTAGAAAATACACTAAGCCTAATTAGAATATATATTTATACATAATGAGAAACATATTTTGAGTTGAATCATACGATACATTAATACATTAAAACATTAATACATATACGATAAATAAATAAAAGGTGTTATAGTATAACTTTTAACGAAAGTAACACTTCGGTTACATAAAATAAAGCCTACATCTCGGCCATTCCTGACATTAAATCGACTCGATTTTGGTATATTTTATTAGTATTTTCAGAAGCAGAATGTTTTTTTTGGATTTTGCATTTAAACAGTGACAACAAATTAAACAGACGAAATTAATTTAAACGAAACTGAACAATTCAAACAAAATACATTTTTTTTTTTTTTTATATAGGTACATATGTATATAAAAGTTTTCTTTTAAATTTCTAGTATTTTAATCGGTTACCTCATACAGCTTCATATTTTCAGGGCTGCATATACCTTCGTATCGAAGTCGAGAGACTTGTAAATTTGGTGGATCTTTAATACAATATCTATCATTTGGCAAAACTTCGTGCACAACGTAAGGCCCTTTGTACTTTGGCAATAATTTTTTGTTTATGCCTGCAGTGGTCACAATGTTCTTAACAACAACATAATCGCCTACCTTATAACGATGTGGCTTTTTATGATTTTTGTCATACTGAATTTTATTCATCTCTTGACTTCGAGTGATTTTCAAACTTGCGTTTTCTCTCTCTTCAGACAAATTTATCGGATCTCTCTGAAAGACTTGCGACTCAAGGTACTCGCGGACTTTATCGTAAGCTTCTCCTTTCTGCAAAACGCCAAACAGTAAGATACTTGGGCTAGTTCCTGTGCTTTTATTAATGGTGTTATTTATAGAAAATTCGATTTTATTCAAGTGCGTTGACCATTCACCCGGCTCTACTTCGGTTTCTTTTGAAAGCATAGCAGTCAAAAGCCGGTTGACTCTTTCAACCTGCCCGTTCGATTGGGGAGAATGAGTAGCAACTTTAATGTGGATTACACCAAAATCTCGGCAAAACAAGGAGAACTCTTCAGATGTAAAGCATGACCCTCTATCTGAAACTAATCTTTTTGGGCGACTGTAAATTGAGTAATAGTTTTGCAGACATTGTATGACTTCCTTAGTACTCGTAGTTTTTACCGAATAAAGTTTCGTGAATTTCGTAAATCCATCGACTACAAGAAAGATGTGTTTCTTTAAATTTTTAACACCAGCTGGAAGCGGCCCATAATGGTCTACGTGGATTGTTTCAAAGGGTTTATTTCCCTTAGGAATATTATGTAGTTCACCTTCTTTTTTCCCAGAAGGAACCGAAAAATAAATGCATTTTAAGCAAGATTTTATATAATTCTTGATTTTATCTTTCATGGATGGAAACCAATAAGTTTTCTTAAGATATTCAAACACTTTATCGGCACCCACATGACAAAGACCATCATGATGACTTTGAATTATGACCTTTTCCATTTGCTTTGGAACGTAAAACGCAACATAATCTTTACATTTTCGGTATATGAGACCATTTATCATTTCGTAGAACGGATGTTGTTTATGTTCTAGAGTTTTGACTATGTCTTGAATTACCATGTCTTCGTTTTGAGCGCAAGCAAGAGCGTATTCAAAGGTATCAGGTTGAATCAAAAGGATGTTATGGCACCTGCTCAAAGCGTCGACATGATTCATTCGACTAGAATCTCGGTGCTCGACTAAATAGTCATATTCTTGGAGCTCCAGTGCCCATCTAGATATACGAGGATTGATCATTTTCTTACTTAAAGTGAGAGTTAAAGACTGACAGTCTGTTACTATCTTGAAGTTTATACCCATTAAATAGATTCGAAATCTTCTCAAAGCGTATATTATCGCGAGAGTCTCGAGTTCGAAAGAATGATATCTTGACTCTGCAGGTGTAGCTCTTTTGGAGAAAAAGAAAATGGGATGAAACTTCTTATCCTGTTGTTTCTGCACTAAAACTGCACCAAAGCCTAATGCACTGGCGTCACAGTGGAGTTCGGTTTCTGCCTTTGGAGAATAAATGCACAAAACTGGTGCTTCGAGCAGTTTACGCTTTAAAATTTCAAAGGTATCTATCTCTTTCTCGCCAAATTGAAATTTTATATTTTGCTTTAAAAGGTCGTAGAGTGGTTTCGATATCACTGAAAAGTTTTGAATAAATTTCCTAAAGTAGGAACATAAACCTAAAAATGAGTGAAGCTCCTTGATGTTTTTCGGAGTGGGGAAATTTTGTAGAGCAGCTAAGCCACTTGAATTAGGTTTTATTCCATTTGCACTCACTTCATAACCTAGATAGGTGATTGTTTCCGTCATAAAAAGGCATTTGTCGTACCTCAATTCAAGGTTAAATTCTGAAATGAGTTTAGCTACTTGTTCAAGGATAGCAAAATGCTCCTCTTTGGTTTCAGTGGCGACAAGTAAATCGTCAATATAAACTAGTAATTTACCTTCGGATATCAAACTTTTAAAGATGGAATTAATGTAGCGCTGAAAAGTAGCCGGCGCGTTTTTTAGGCCAAATGGCATATAAAGGTATTCAAATTGCCCCAGGGGCGTAACGAACGATGTAAGCTTAACCGACTCATCTGCCATTTTAACATGGTGAAACCCGTTCTTAAGGTCCAATAACGAAAAGTACCTTTTATTCCTTAACCTATCTAAATTATCCTCGATCAATGGAAGAGGGTAATTATCCTTTTGCGTCACACGGTTTAACTGTCTATAATCAATACATAGTCTATAATTGTCATTTTTTTTCTTAGTTAAAACAATGGGTGACGCAAATGGAGAATTACTCTCTCGAATTATTTTTCTTTCCAAAAGATCATCCAAAATTTTTCTCAACTCGATAGTATGCATATAAGGTAACCGTCGTGGTGCACAATTAAAAGTTGAATTAACGTTTGAAAGATTGATTTTCATTTCATAGGGAACATTGGAACGAGGAATATTTTTGTCTGAATTAATTTGTTTCATAATATTGAAAACTTTTTGTTTTTCGTCGTAAGTTAAGTTATTATTTATTATAAGATTAAATTCATTTTTATCATAACAAGTATCTATATTTAAAATATCTCTCGCGAAAGTTTCGTCACTAAGATCGGTGCTGTCATTTTTGCTTTTGAAAATACTATCACAATTATTTTCATCTAAATAATTTTCATTAAAATTTCCATAAAAATTTTCGTAATTTGTAGTAAAATCGTTATTAGTTTTATCACTTAAATAGGTATCATAATTTTTAAATTTCTGTTTATCATAATTTTTAGCATAATTAATTGATCTAATTTTAGATTGGTTATCATAAGAATCATAACATAATTTTATTTTACTTGTTTGCAAAAAATCTCTGCCGAGGACAACAGAGCTTGTCATTGTTTTATTTTTTACAACATGCAACATGCAACTTAAAGGACTATCACTTACATAAATTATACATCTAACTTGTCCAAGAATTGTCATTTTTGCTTCGTTTATTCCAAAATATTGAACGTCATCTTTTAGTGGCAGGATTACGAAAGGTGGTATAAATCGTTCCTGAACGAAGCTAATTGGGCTTCCGGTGTCTACCATAGTACGAGCTTGAAATTCAAAGACAACATTAGTCAAATTGTTTAAAAATCTATACCTAACATGCAGAGTAAAATCGTCATTAAATAATTTCTGCATTACTTCGTCATGATCACCGATAGCTTGAGGTTCTGCATTATTTTCAGGCTGTTGTACCAAAAGAACTGCTGACTCCTGCTGATTTGTTGTTGGATTAACAGGTAACTTGGTGATCTTACAAGCGGGTGCCAAATGCCCTTGTTTCCCACACTTGAAGCAGCTTCCCCTTTCCCTTCGTGGCTTTGGACAAGCACTTGCAATGTGTCCAGATTCATTGCAATTAAAGCACTTGTCTTTCACAAAATGCCTTGAAATTGTTGGTGATGACGATGTCGTTGCCGCAAGAGAAGTTGTGTTTTCTGGTGTGTAAGACTTCAATTTCTGGTATTTCTTAAGCATTTGCTTTAATTCGTCTATGTTATTTGCAGACAAAAGAAGTTGTTTGTTGCAAAACGCATCAGGTATGCCTTTTATGATATAATGTATCAAATCTTCTTCTTCAACGTCGGCATGGAAAGCAATCTCTTGCATGGCCAGTGTGTATTGGTGGATAGTTTCATCTCTCTTCTTCCTTCGGTTTCTAAGGGTATCATGAACATCGGCTGACGTCACTGCTCGATGGAACTCTTGAAGCAGGCCAGACTTAAGCTCCATCCAATTTAAACAACGTGACGAGCGAAGAAACAATTTGGCGGTGCCTTTAAGACTTCGTCGGGCATAAATATATGTTTGTTGCTCATCCCACCTGTGTAAAGTTTTTGCCTCTTCAAAGCTACGCACCCATTGCTTTACTGAAAAATTATCGTCTCCAGAGAAGTAAGGCACTGAGTCTTCAACGTCTTTGTATGACAATGAACATGTGGTACTAACATTTGTTTGACACAGCGCTGCGAGTTGTTCCTGAAGTTTTAAAATTTCCTGTTGCTTTTTAATTTTTTCGGCAAGCGTATTAATCTGAAGTTGAAGGTCATCGCCTTGATCGTCACTGGATGACTCCTCATTTGGATCTTCCGGAAAATGAATTAAAATTTGAGGTTCTTCTAGCTGGTCCAAATGGTCCTGCAACCTCATCTTTAACACCGATTTGTTTCCATCCGTGCTGAGATTAAAGCTGATTAATTTTTCTTTAAGAGAAGCAACAGTTGCCTCTTGTATAAAATTTTCTGCTCGAACTTTAGCCATTACTTTAGTTTTTAGTAATCACGCACGAAATTTTTATTTTTTTTTTTTTAATTTGAAACATGCAACATGAAACATAAAATGTACTTTAAACTTTGATTGTGTAAGGGAAAAAAAAACGGGGTTAAATCGATCCCACTTCTGATATGTAAGACGGCCAGACAATTAAAATAAAACAAGATCTTTTCGTTTCAAACGATGGACAAGAACTGAGCTTTTATTTTTCTTAAAGATAACATTGTCAAGCTTAACTAGCGTTGCATGTGCATGATACGATTACTTGAATAAAGTACATTAAAGGGTATACGGTAATATTTAGAAAATACACTAAGCCTAATTAGAATATATATTTATACATAATGAGAAACATATTTTGAGTTGAATCATACGATACATTAATACATTAAAACATTAATACATATACGATAAATAAATAAAAGGTGTTATAGTATAACTTTTAACGAAAGTAACACTTCGGTTACATAAAATAAAGCCTACAACACCATAACGAAAATCTTCACCGGAGTTATTCTTGACAGACTTTTGAATTGGACACAACAAGGAAAGAATACTCTAGTCTTGATCATATTTTCACCCTAACCTGCATTTCTAGATCCTATCTAGACAAGAGAAAGAAGCTGTACGCATTTTTCGTTGATTTCAAAGCGGCTTTTGATTCAATCGATAGAGACTCCCGTTTTTACGAGCTTAGCTGCCTTGGAATCTCCCATAAAATGTTGACAGTACTAAGACGGCTCTATAAAAACAATATGACAGCGATATGGAACGGTAACGAAGGATCCAATTGTTTTAAAACATCGACTGGAGTCAAGCAAGGATGCCTCCTAAGCCCACTCCTGTTCTCTCTTTTTTTAGATGACATCACATCGGCTCTTCCCGGAGGAATAATGTTTGCTGGTATCAACATCAAAGCGCTTATGTATGCGGACGATATTGTAATTTTAGCGGAATCACCTCAAATGCTGCAAATGATGATAAATAAGCTTAAAATATATTGCGACCTCTGGAACCTCACAGTCAATACCGACAAATCAAAAATTTTGATATTTCGAAATGGATCTGGTAGATACGCCAGAGAAGAGAGATGGACCTGGAATAATGTTGCACTGGATTTAGTTAAGGAGTATAAGTACCTTGGAGTTTATAATTACCCCAAATCTTTCATTCAAGAAGCACCTGCAGGCAAAACTAATAGAATCGAAACAAGCCATCAACTGCAACTGGAAGGGAGTGCTGGGGAAAAAATATGTAGCTCCAAGTGCAAAATATAAACTTTTCGAAGCTTATGCTATGCTGGTCAAGTGTGGGGATTTCTACAGTACGAGGAGGTTGAAAAGCTTTTAAGATATCTCCTCATAAAGATATTCTGGCTCCCTGAGCATACACCTACGTAAAGGGTGTCCCAAAATTAACGCAAGATTTGAATTAAATAGAAAACGCCGTTTTTAGTCTTTAGATAGTTATATTTTCATTGACTCGTAAAGTACATAGGATAGGGTTATGTATGGAATAACACATCGGACAAATGGCCTCCACGGCTTTGCATGCACATGCGCACTCTTTTGTTGAAATTTTCCATGACCATTCTGCATAAATGTGGCTGAATTTCGTTGATGCAGCGTTGAATCTCCTCCTTCAATGCACGGGTGGTTGTGGGCTTGTTGACATAGACTTGTGATTTCAAATAACCCCATAAAAAGAAGTCTAATGGTATTAAATCACACGATCTAGGAGGCCAATTTTGATCACCGAAACGAGAGAGTACACGACCTGGAAATGTCTCATGCAGTAATTGAATTGTTTCACGGGCTGTATGACATGTGGCACCGTCTTGTTGAAACCACATATTGGACACATCAATATCATCCAATTTTGGCAGAAAGAACTGTGTAATCATGTCGCGATATCGAGCACCAGTAACAGTCACTGCTTGACCAGCATCATTTTCAAAAAAATATGGCCCAATTATGCCTCCAGCCCAAAATCCACACCATACAGTCACGCGTTGTGGATGCATTTGTTTTTTGACAATCACATGTGGGTTCTCCGAACCCCAAATGCGGCAATTTTGGCGATTGACAAAGCCATCAAGATGAAAATGAGCTTCATTGCTTAGGATGATTTTGCTCGAAAAATCAGGGTCCATTTGTTGATGTTTAATAATCCATTCAACGAACTCTCTTCTCTGTCCATGGTCATTAGGCTTCAATTTTTGTGTTAATTGAATTTTGTAAGCATGAAGACACAGATCTTTGGTGAGTATACGCTGTAGAGAGGTTCTTGAAATTTGCAATTCTTGTCCACGACGTCGAATTGAGGTTCCTGGATTGTCAGCAACACTCTCACGCACTGCTTCGACATTCACATTTGAACGGCTTGTTTTTGGACGACCAGTGTGTTTGGCGTCTCCAACGGATCCAGTCTCCATGAATTTTTCAATTAATCTCTTCACAGTTGACGAAGTTAAAACCCTATTCCGACCATATTTTGTATGAAATTTTCGAACTGCAACCGCCAAGCTTTCACTATTTTTGAAATATTCTTTAATAATGAAGACACGTTGTTCTCTCGTGTAACGCTCCATTTTTAATAACCCTATATTGTTAGCTGTCAAGTTGCTTTTTTTTCAGGGTTGCCAACACTTCACTGCACAAATGGCGGCAAATTCAAATCTTGCGTTAATTTTGGGACACCCTTTATATGAACATTTATGTAATTTTAAAAAATTGTATTGGTTAAAAAAATCAGCAGTTTTCATTTATTTTTTAACTTAATAAAATAAAAAAAAATTGTATAATACAAATCGTCTACAACATATATCCAAAGAACTTGAACCAGAGATCAAGGAGACCTTTATGTGGGAAATCCGCCATATTCCAAATCGGTGCAGGGAATTAACTTCACGGGAACTACCTTCACATGGGAACTAACTTCACCACTAGTGGGAATTAATTTAACCTTTTTTTGGTGAAGTTATTTCCCACTGAAGGTGGGAGATAATTTCACTTTTTTGTGGGAATCAATTTCACTTTCATGTGAAGTTAACATAAGTTGAAGTTGAAAAATGACAGATACTTGTTGCTCGATTGAAATTTTTGAAATTGGAGCCTAAAACAAGTTTTTTTGAATTGATACCACGGCGTACTAACAGCTAGGTATGTAAGGGGGGGCATGCTGCCCCCCTGCAACCCCCCTGCTTGGGATCACTATAGGATTTGGGGTGGGTGCGAGTTTGGGTATATGCAACGAACACGAATGCGTTGTGATTCTTTCATAACTGTGAGCCATACTTGCTTTTTTTTTGTTGGGAATTTCTTTGATTTTAGTGCTCAAATGCAAAAGTTCTTTGCATATACCCAAACTCGCACCCACCCCAAATCCTATAGTGATCCCAAGCAGGGGGGTTGCATACCTAGCTGTTAGTACGCCGTGCTATCAATTCAAAAAAACTTTTTAGCAAAAGTAGCTATTCTAGACAATAAATCAACCATTTTTGCGTGTTTTGTATGTAAAAAAGTGAACTTTAAAAATTCGGCGTTGTTTGCATTATTTTTTTGGCCTTATTTCTTTTTATAAATCAAAATAAAGCCAAATTGGTTTTATTTCGTTTTGAACAACGAAATAAGGCCAAATTTGAAATTTGGTGTTTTTTCATTTGGTACTAATTTCACGTCACCAATTCAACGCTTGATATTTTTTCAGATATTTCAATCGTAGGTGGGAAGTTACTTCACACAATTTTCTGATGAAATTATTTCCCGCCTTCAGTGGGAGATAACTTCACAAAAAAAAAGTGAAATTAATTCCCACTAGTGGTGAAGTTAGTTCCCATGTGAAGGTAGTTCCCGTGAAGTTAATTCCCTGCACCTTCCAAATCCATCGATGAATAACTCATATGTTTGCAGAAAAATTCCTTTTACATAAAACAGATAACAAATCGCATTTAGGATCAAAGAACACCACCAGTGGCATTTAAAAAAAAATTGATTTTAATACGTCAGTACAAATCCAATGTTTCAATAACAAAAAAAATTGCTACAACCAACTACCGAAGAAGTTGGATTTCAAAGCAATCTATGTGGGATATTCCCAAAACATATCTATAATATTGAGAGTCTAATCGAAAAGGTCAAGGCAAAGTTAATTTTGAAATAAGGGAATGAATGGACTTACGGACTAAGTGATAAATTAATATGTAGGTTATTAGAACCCAAAATATAAGATATTCCCAAATATAGTATTTAAAAATAAAAGAGTCTATAATAGGAAAATATCAATTTTTAAAGTTATGGGTCATCTTCCGTTAAACAATGCAAGATATTATGTTCACGTAAGTTAGTGGGACAATCCTAGAATATACATATTAACACAAAAAGAAAACAGTTAACTCGTTTCAAAATTTCGTCTCGTTTGGAGGTGCTACATAATGTTCAGCTAGTGGAAAGCGATTGGAGAAGCTGGGACCCGACCTTCCAAATATTGTTGGAAAGAATTGAAAGAATTTTCGAGAACTTTACGGAAAGAGCTGAAGGCAGTGAATCTCGTAACATGTATAAGGCCTTGCAGCACAACCTTTGTGAAAACAACTATTTCCAAGACAAGTATCCGCTAAAGACCATTTCAACCATCTTTAAAACCAGAGGAGAGCTGATACGGTTAAACTACCGACCATATGGCCCTGAAGAAAACACGGAGTGTAGGTACTCTTTGCAACCATAGAACAGTGGAAAACATTCTCCACTTCATAGGGATTTGCCCTATTTTGTCACCAATCCGTTATGCGCATTGGGGAAAAAGCGTTCTTAACCAAAATGAAATTCTCGAAGTGCTTAATGGATCAAACTGGAATGTTCTAAGCAGTGTTCCCATAACGGCAATATTAATGCTAGATCTAGCATTAAGAGAAGAGAAAAGCATTATGAAATTTTAAAATAATGCTTAATGCTTTTCTGGCATTATTGTTTTTAAGTTTTGCATTCTTGAATGCCAAAATTGATTTCAAAAGATTGATTTGATTATATTGATTATATCATATTTGGAAAAAAAATAAAAATCATCATCTTTTTTTTTTAATTACAAACCATTGTGATTTAACTTTAAAACGTCAAATCACGAATTAGTTAAACGCTGAGGTTGAGCGCCTGTTCAGCCAAACGAATATAATTAAAACAAAAATTCGTAATAACATAGGAATAGAACTATTGAACAGCATTGTCAAAATACGCTAGGGGCTGAAAATAGAAGATAAATGCTGCTTTTCTTAAGAGGTTTCAAGAACTGTTATAGATGAAGTTGGAGCCTCAGCAAAGTGTGAAAAATCTAAGGGCGAAGAAGACTATTTATATGAAGAACTTTGGGATAACTCATTATTTATACAAAATTATAAAATAGATAAGAAATTTATTTTTTAAAACTATATACTTAAAAACATTGTGCTGTTAATACATATTTACATATAAAGCTTTAAGTTTTGTTATTTTGAATTAATTTTGTTTTGTTTTTGTTTTTTTTTTTTGTTATATACCTATGTTTGATAGGTATTTTTATGTGAAAATAAATATTATTTTGCATTTTTTAAGATGTTTGATTTTTAATCATCGATATGGACGTTTTATATGGATTTTAAAATCTAGCATTTTGTTTTTCAAAATCTAGCGTTATGAAATTTGAGATTATGGCAACACTGGTTCTAAGTAGTTTTGTCTTAACTGCACAAAGATATAGAAACCAAATTCTGAATGAAGCTTTCTAATTTTGTATGCACTAACTCTAAATTCAATCATAATTTTTATTTTTAAAATATATGCAAATTTAAACTTTGTTTAGATAATACTCTCTTTTTCGGGCTGACTGACGGCACAGTCCAATGCTGTAATATTGTGAAAAATGTAAAACAAAGACAAATTATTATTGTTACATAAAATGCTACTACTACTACATTGTTCAAAACTATATTTTTAAAAACCTTAAAACAAAAACAAAAGACAAGAAAAAGAAAAACAAAAAAATAAATATTTCAGCTCTTTTTTTCTAAGATTAGAAATTAAAGGATCGGACCTGAGAAACAAGATCTTCAAAATGTCCTGGTTAGTGTTAACACGGGATAACTTTCTTGCGCGACCCAGCCGATTTTTTCGGAATTCCTTATGTGTTGCTTCAAGCGCACAGTAAACCATTTGGGATTTCGAAAGACGATATAAATTAAAAGTTTATGCACACTTATTGGCATGCAGGACCAACTGTAAAGCTCTAAATATAATTCCCTTACTTCAGCGAGTAATACAGAGAATTGACTTACATATATCAATAGTTAGTCCTGAAGCCAAAACTCTCAAGACTATTGAAAATTTGTATATAAGTCGTTCATCAATTCCTGTAATTTCCGCCGTTAACTATGAGTTCTTGAAAAATCTCCTTTTGATGTACAATTGGTGTTTGATAAAATGTTACATATATATGCTCCCATCAACCATTGTAAATATCAACTTAAATGAAATGTTTAAACTATAGCCGTTTTTGGTTATGGTCTTGGGAGTGAGTTTTTCTATAAAAACGAAAAAAAAAAAAATAAAATATTTTTGCTACTGAAAAACTGATCATAAACAAATTTACCGATCTGAGATTTCATTTTTGTTTCCTTATTTCTTACAAGTTCTGGGATTCCTTAATGAACATGAACTTAATCGGACGGCAAAACATAATAGAAGAACATCGAAGATTTTTCCATAACTCAACACCGGTACTTTTTTAAACCAATTTTAAAAGTGGTAATGCTATCAAAAAAAGATACTCATCCGTGTTTTTTGAATCGAAAAAAACTTGTTTATATTGGCTATGGCCGGAACTTCCATCAAAGGCCATTTATGTACATGTGAGAATGGCATGCGTGTCGTCCTTTACTTCAGAAATATCGACAATACTTTTTTTTTTACTTAGGAAAATCGTTAACTACAGATCTCAATATATTATATTTTTTTTTTCGGAAAGTTCAAGATCTTAGTTAAGTTGTAATGTCTAATCTATCTTACAAGAATCCACTCCAATACCAGAGGAATGTTCGGAAACTTCAGCAGCGAATCTCAGCTCTTCAGATGAATTGGAGACTAAAAGATTCGCAATTCTTCTTTTTTGTTTGTCTTTATTGGAGCATCTAAAAATGTAGTTTGGGGTCTGCCACGACAAGTTTTTAGTCATTAGACGATGTACTCTGTAAGTGATTTAAAATGCTGACAGGAAGTGTAAAATTATTATTAAGCCAAGCCTCTAGTCGCTTCTTGAAAAGAGTATGATTCCATGAACATAGCTTCCATTTCCGTTCAATTATTTTCGGACAACTATTAACCCTTGAGTCAGTCAAAATTGAAGTTAAAATATTTTCAATACTCGATTTTTTGTCGAAAGAAATCCATTCTTCATATATTTGTTGACCAACAAAAAGTTGAATTTTTAAAGGTTAGCAAAAAGTAGCATAAAAACTTTGCTTTTTCCGCAAAGTTAAATGGTAATACGACATATCTACATTCAAAGTTCTTTAAAACTTTGTAATCAATAACCAGCTAAACCAATTCGAGCTTAATCACGATTCACAATGCAACCTTGACCAAAATTACCTTATATGCTCTAAACAATTCCGCTAATCTTTCCATAAAAAATGCAAACAACAAAAAAATATTGAATAACAGTTAATCAACATGTGCCAGACCTGCATCAGTGTATAAATGAAAAAAATTGCATTTTTTTATTATTTAAAATTACCTACCAAAATATGGAGTTAGTGGCGTCATCATAATAGTCCTAGCAGTGGCCTATTTCACCAAATTATAATTACAATTACAAATTTGTTTCCTGATTTTTTGCTTCACAAAGTACAAACTTAATTCCAAAAAATTTGCAAAAACGAGAAAAAAAGAAGGAAAATTGTATTATGTTATTCTTACTTACTTACTTAAGGTGGCGCTACAGTCCTGTGTGAACTAGGGCCTCACCCAACAAACTTCTCCATCTAGCTCGGTCCCTAGCTAGATGTCTCCAGTTTCGCGCTCCAAGTTGGGTGAGGTCACTTTCCACTTGTGCGCGTCACCTGATCGGCGGCCTTCCTCTACTGCGCTGTCCTAGGTGTGTGTGGATTCGAAGACTTTCCGGGCCGGAGCATTGGTTTCCATGCGCTCTACGTGACAGAGCCATCTTAGTCGTTGGACTTTTATCCTTCTGGCTAAGTCGCTGCATACGGGATCGTAGATCACACGAAGAACTTTCCTCTCGAAACGACCCAAGGTGCTTTCATCCGCTTTTGTCATAGTCCATGCTTCTGCACCGTATAGCAGGACGGGGATGATAAGGGTCTTATATAGCGACACTTTGGTCCTTCGAGAGAGAATTTTTCCACTCAATTGCTTTCTTAACCCAAAGAAACAGCGGTTAGCAAGAGTTATTCTTCGTTTGATCTCAGCGCTGGTGTTGTTTTCTGCGTTTACAGCGGAGCCTAGGTAGACGAAGTCCTTGACTACCTCAAAGTTACGTCTGTCGATGGTGACGTTTTGACCAAGACGTCGCGACGATGTTGTAGGTCCTTTCTTGATGACAGCATGTACTTTGTTTTGCCCTCATTAACCGTTAAACCCATTTTCACCGCCTATGCCTCAATACTCACAAAAGCCCCATTGACATCACGCTGAGTTCTTCCGATTATGTCAATGTCATCAGCGTATTCTAGTAAATGGGCAGACTTTTGAAAGATAGTGCCTCTAGTGTTGAGCTCTGCACTATTCGTTCAAGTACGATGTTAAAAACATCGCATGACAGCGCATCACCTTGTCTAAAACCTTTTTTGACATCGAAAGGTTCTGTTAAGTTGTTTCTAAACTTTATGGAGCAGCGTGAATTCTCCATGGTCATCCTGCACAAACGGACGAGTTTGGCAGGGATGCCAAAACTTGACATGGTTCTATACAGCTCGTCCCTGTAGATACTGTCATATGCTGCTTTGAAATCGATGAAAAGATGGTGGGTATCGATTTGATGTTCTTGGGTTTTTCCAGGATCTGCCGTAATGTGAATATTTGATCGACTGTGAACTTTCCTGGTCTAAAACCACACTGATAAGGACCTATTAGGTTGTTGACGATGGGCTTTAGACGTTCACATATTACGGCATAGAAGATTTTGTAGGCGATGTTAAGTAGACTCATTCCTCTATAATTGGTGCAGTTTAAAGGGTCTCCTTTTTTCAGGATCGGGCAAACAATACTGAAGTTCCATTCATCGGGAATGCTTTCTTCCGACCATATCTTACAGATAAGTTGGTGCATGCTCCTAACCAACTTATCTCCAGCTGCTTTAAAGAGCTTGGCATTCAAGCCATCCAATCCAGCGGCTTTATTAGACTTCAGCTTAGATACGGCAATCTTTACTTCGTCTAAGTCGGGAGGACGGGATTATTGGCTTTCGTCGTCTATGTTGAATGGATCATCCTGCCTGACAACGAAATTCAGTTTGTCGTCGCCGTTATACAGTCTGCAGAAGTGGTCCTTCCATATCCTCAGCATTGACTGCGGTTCCACTATTATGATGTTTCCACTTTCGTCTTTGCAGATTTCGGTTCTAGGTTTATGTACCTTTGAGTTTCGTTTCACCTGTTCATAAAACTTTCGAACTTCATTCCTGCTTTTAAACCTCCGAACATCTTCGACCGCACGCTTGTCATGCCCTCTTTTTTTTCTCCTGAGAAGTCAGTGTTCCTCTCGCCTCTTCCGCTCATAGAGCTCATGAGCAGCTCTCGTCCTTTTATGCACCGCCGCTTTGCGTGCCTGTTGTTTGGCTGCATTTGCCTGCCGACATTCCTCATCAAGCCAGGAGTTTCTTGTTGTTGATTACTTGATAAAAAAAATGTATTATAAATATTATAAAAAAATGTATTATATATTATTTGGATTGCCCTTTTAGGTTGCACTCTCAAATGGTTGAGGCAAGGAAATTTCATTTTTAGAATAACAATTGCATTTTCTATTATTCTTCGAGTTGAATTGTGCGCTCTATTATAGCGACCGATTACTGGAGATGAGGTTCTCTTGACCGGTGTCATCAGCCAATTTGTTAACGGATATTCCGTATCCCCAAGCAAAACGTAATGAGGAAAAGGCCGGAATCCATTTTAAAATGCTGAAAATAACGGGCTTCTTCCGAGTACTCGCGCATCATCAACACTACCGCGCAAATTAACGTACCTAAGCATTACAAAATTTATAGTCAGGACCGCAAACCAACATACAATTAATTTATTGCTTGCTGTGTCTATCGACATACGCTGATTCGAACTCGTTAGGACAATCAATTTTAATAAGCGTTCCATCGATACATCCATTATCCATAAACAAATGGCATACCTTAAGACAAAATTAGTCACAAGTAGAAACATGGATTTTTAAGGTAGATTATATTTATCGGCAATATTAAAGAACCGTTCACGAATGCTTTCGTGTTCTCCTTGCCAACGTAAATGTATCAACAATGGCTAAATAAACACGATGGACAGTTCTACATACCGTAGATTTAGATATTTCCGGGATGCTGTACACCATTTCCAAGCCAATGTAAACTTGTTAGAAATTGCTGTGTCAGTGTCAGTAAAAAGTTTTTTTCAGACTCATTTCCAATCCGAGGTCCAATTAGTCTTATTTCCTCTGCCTTGACACGTTGTAACCGAAACTTTTCGTTGAAAGCAAATACAAAAACAACATAAAATCTTCAATTATGTATATTACTATCGGTGCTACTAAGCCTTACACGTAAGGACATTATTAACTTCCCATAGGAAGTTATTGTAATGAGCCCAATTTGTCAAATTGAAAATTTTGACATTTCTCGACGTTTCAAGGTCCCTAGAGTCGAAATAAAAGATTTTTAGAAAGATGTCTGTGCGTGCGTGTGTACGTACGTTCGCGACGTTTTTTTCGTCGTCCATAGCTCAAGAACCAGAAAGATATCGACTTCAAAAAATTTTTGTTATACAGATAATAAGGCATACAAATGCAGAAAGGGCTCTCAAGGAAATTGCGTGGCTGTTTTTTTTTTACCATTGCAGTTTAAAAAAAAGGTGAAAATTTTGGTTAACCCTAAATGTCTCATGAACCAATGACGCTAGAGACTTGAATTAAATTTTATATTATAAAGGGTGTCCCAAAATTAACGCAAGATTTGAATTTGCCGCCATTTGTGCAGTGAAGTGTTGGCAACCCTGAAAAAAAGCAATTTGACAGCTAACAGTATAGGGTTATTAAAAATGGAGCGTTACACGAGAGAACAACGTGTCTTCATTATTAAAGAATATTTCAAAAATAGTGAAAGCTTGGCGGCTGCAGTTCGAAAATTTCATACAAAATATGGTCGGAATAGTGTTTTAACTTCGTCAACTGTGAAGAGATTAATTTAAAAATTCATGGAGACTGGATCCGTTGGAGACGCCAAACACACTGGTCGTCCAAAAACAAGCCGTTCAAATGTGAATGTCGAAGCAGTGCGTGAGAGTGTTGCTGACAATCCAGGAACCTCAATTTGACGTCGTGGACAAGAATTGCAAATTTCAAGAACCTCTCTACAGCGTATACTCACCAAAGATCTGTGCCTTCATGCTTACAAAATTCAATTAACACAACAATTGAAGCCTAATGACCATGGACAGAGAAGAGAGTTCGTTGAATGGATTATTGAACATCAACAAATGGACCCTGATTTTTCGAGCAAAATGATGCTGGTCAAGCAGTGACTGTTACTGGTGCTCGATATCGCGACATGATTACACAGTTCTTTCTGCAAAAATTGGATGATATTGAAGTGTCCAATATGTGGTTTCAACAAGACGGTGCCACATGTCATACAGCCCGTGAAACAATTCAATTACTGCATGAGACATTTCCAGGTCGTGTACTCTCTCGTTTCGGTGATCAAAATTGGCCTCCTAGATCGTGTGATTTAACACCATTAGACTTCTTTTTATGGGGTTATTTGAAATCACAAGTCTATGCCAACAAGCCCACAACCACCCGTGCATTAAAGGAGGAGATTCAACGCTGCATCAACGAAATTCAGCCACATTTATGCAGAATGGTCATGGAAAATTTCAACAAAAGAGTGCGCATGTGCATGCAAAGCCGTGGAGGCCATTTGTCCGATGTGTTATTCCATACATAACCCTATCCTATGTACTTTACGAGTCAATAAAAATATAACTATCAAAAGACTAAAAACGGCGTTTTCTATTTAATTCAAATCTTGCGTTAATTTTGGGACACCCTTTATATTGTAACGTGATACAAAAGAAGTATATTTTTGGAAAAAAATCCAATTAACGGGTTTTTTTATAAATCAAAAAAAAACTGAAAAAAAAAAATTTGTCACCTCGAAAATTTTACGACTAAAATACGATTTCATCTCCAAAACAATTTTGTGCAACGAAGAATAATGTTTTTGACATCTGATAAAATTTTGAGAAAAATCTAATTGACAGTTTGTTTTTATAAAAAATAAAAACCTAAAAAAAAAAAAAGTTGGTAAAAATTGAATTTCGACTCAAATGTCTTTTCAAAAACTTGAGATTAAGGCTTCAAACTTATTTCATCTTATAAGAAATATTGTTTTCAACATTCTGAAAAATGTTGAGAAAAATCGAATTGACAGTTTTTTTTACAAAAAATAAAAACATAAAAAAATGTATAAAAGTTTGTAAAAATTGATTTTCGGCTCAAATATCTCTTCAAATCTTTGAGATATTGGCCTTAAACTACTTTTATCTTTTAAAACATATTGTTGTCAATATTTAGTAAAATTTTGAAAAAAAAAAAAATCGAATTGACGGGTTTTGTACAAAAATTTAAAAACCTAAAAAAAAAATTAACAAAAGTTGGTAAAAATTGATTTTCGACTCAAATATCTTTTTAAAAATTTGAGATACTGGCTTCTAATTAATTTTAATTAAAAAAAACTTTTTAGCAAAAGTAGCTATTCTAGACAATAAATCAACCATTTTATATATATTAAAAATCTGGAAACTAAAATTGAAATAAAAAGATTTTTTCTTAATTTTGTATTACTTTGTTTTTAAATGATTCTTACAGGGTAAGCTGGAGTGACACTTAGAACAACATAATATTTTATTTTTGAACCACAAACATTTTGATGAGCTACAACCCTTCTTGCAAAGAAATTTTTTGAATTCTTGTCCCAGTTGATTGCATATTCGCAACTGTGCGTAGTGAAATTTCGGTACTAGGTACTTCTTTGGTATCCAGAATACCTTTTGGACACACACTGAATTCAGATCTAGAATACAATTGTTTTATGATTCCATTCGTTGTTCCAATCTGATAAATCTCGTTATCTGTTTTATGTAAGATTACACCTATAATATTTCGGGCGCCACCACGTCCTCGGTCGACTTCTGATACGGAAACCCCTTACAGAAGTTCCTATCGGTACAGAAGGAAACTTCTTGTCACTTATTTTTAACATTTGTCCTGCCTGTTGTTGTAGATTTTGCTTAGCAGAAAGACGATTTTTTTGCACTGTTTAATTTTTTGAACACAATAGACAAAGCAGTTTGGACCTCTGTCCTTTCGTTGTCTTTCTTCTGCTACAGAAAAAATTGCGTGGAGTGCCCATCCGCATTGTCTACAAGTATGATCTTCGGTCGTTTCTTTTGAACAGACAATGCATTCCCTATCATATGCACTGGCTGAAGGTACTGTGCTGGTCTCACACTGATCTAAATTATTACAGACTGGGATTGGTTCTATCATATTTACATTAAGTTTAGCCGTTGATGCCTTGGGATCTTCTTCACCATTCTGTTGAAGGTTTTTAATGATTATCTCTAAATCTTCTTCAGTTTCGATCTTTTGCGTGAAATCATTGGTAACCTGTAGACCTAATTTAATTTTACATCTAAAAAGAGGCTGGGATGCGACCCACACTGATAACTTTCCATCCCGTCTATCGATTTGTCTTGCTTAAAAGTTTGTCTAAATGTATCAATTCTTGCCAAATTTGCGTTCTATTTTTTGTAGATTTTATTTTTTTTATGAAAAACCGGACTGTTGGATTTTTATAAAAAAATTACTGAATATAAAAAACAATATTTTCTGTGAAATAAAATAAGTTTGAAGCCAATATTTTTAATTTTTGAAAAGCTATTTGAGCCGAAAATCAATTTTTACCAACTTTTATTAATTTTTTTGTGTAAGAAAACTCAAGGTAGTTCTTTTTTCGACCGATAGTTTATTGTAATTGAACTTAGAACTAGACAGTTGGTTTCTTAGAAGGTAGTTACATAAGATTAAGACAGTTATTTTCTTAGAAGGTAAATACATAAAATTAAGAAACATGTTATACACATAATTTCACATCGTAAGATCGATGACGTGCGTTATTAATTTCTTGTTGATTTCTTTGATGTTTTACATAAACGAGCATGCATGAGTACAGACCTAGGAGATGATTGATGGGAGTACATTTTGATTGAATGATGAATGTCTTAAGATCCTTACAGACTCGACCATCCTGACAACAAATCGTCCTCGATTTGCACATGCATTTATTTGGTTTACAATTTTCTTTTAAGATTTTGTTTAAGCAATTCAGATCTTACTCGATAACATAATTAGAATGAAGCTTACATTTTCTTATGTTTTATTTTTGTTTTGAAAATCATTATTTAACGAAAGAAATAAGATACATATAATAGTTAAAATATAAAAAGGTAAAACTAAACGTAAAAACATGAATACAAGAAAACATAATACGTGCGAAGTGTGATAGTTTTTTTTTTATAATCATGCAATTAACTATTCGAAGTGAATATATGGTTTCATATTTTCCGGCGAGGCAATTCCCTCGTAAGGAATTCTTGAAATTTGAAGATTTTCTAAGTCTTTTATCACATACCTATCATTACTTAAACATTTAATAATTTGGTATGGACCTTTATATTTAGGAATTAACTTTTTACTTACTCCAGGAGTGTTACATATATTTTTTATCATAACATGATCTCCATTCTTATAGGCATGTGGGGGCTTATGTCGTTTGTCAAAGTATTCTTTATTCGTTTTTTGACTCTGGATAATTTTTTGTTGCGCTTCCAGTCTGACTGCCTCTAAATTTCTGGGTTCTTCTTCCATAATATTGTTTGCGAGATAATCTCGTATAATGTCACAAACAGTACCCTTCTGAACGACACCAAATAGAAGTACACTTGGGCAAAAACCCGTGCTCTTGTTTTCAACGTTATTAAGAGCAAACTCTACTTTACCTAAATATTGTGTCCACTCACCAGGCTCTACTTCGCTTTCTTTTGTTAACATTGGGGTGATGCTTCTATTTATTTATTCTCTCCACTTGACCATTTGACTGTGGCGAACTTGTGGCAATTTTTATGTGTTGTATGTTGAATTTATTACAAAATATCGAGAATTCTTCCGACGTGAAACAGCTTCCTCTATCCGAAACTATTCGGGTAGGCTTGCTGTAGTTTAGAAAATATGACTCACAACAAGTTAACACTTCTTTGGTACTTGTATTTTTCACAGCATAAAGTTTTGTAAATTTAGTGAAACCATCCACCATTAAAAAAATAAATTTCTTTAAATTTCGGACGGATGAGGGCAAAGGACCGTAGTGATCGATGTGAACTGTTTCGAAAGGCTTATTTCCTTTGGGAATGTTATACAACACACCCTCCTTCTTGCCAGTCTGTGTTGAGAAATGTATGCATCGTAAGCAATTGCTTATGTAATCCTTTATTTTCGATTTCATAAATGGAAACCAATAGGTTTTCTTCAAAAAATCATAACATTTCTCAACCCCGACATGGCACAAGGCATCATGGTGAGTTTGTATAACATTCCTTTCCATTTGGACTGGAACATAAAACAATACCTTACCGTTTATTTTGCGGTAAACGAGCCCGTTTATTAATTCGTATAAAGAACTTTCCCTTTCTTCTAGCATTTTTACTATATTTCTAAGGACTTTATCTTTTTGCTGTGAAGCTGCAAGTGCATGCTCGAACGATTCAGGTTCAATAGTGAAAATATTGTGGCACCTGCTGAGTGCATCGACATGACTCATATGCTTGCCATCTCGGTGTTCTATAGTATATTCAAAATCTTGGAGCTCTAGTGCCCAGCGTGATATTCTTGGGTTGAGAAGTTTTTTGCTCAAAGTCAACGTAAGAGACTTACAATCTGTAATTATTTTGAATTTTATTCCTACCAAATAAATTCTGAATCGTCTTAGAGCAGAAACTATAGCCAGAGTCTCAAGTTCATAGGAGTGGTATTTAGATTCTTGAGCAGTAGCTCGTTTCGAAAAGAAAAATATAGGATGAATCAATTTATCCTCCTGTCTTTGTAGCAATACTGCCCCGAAGCCCAAACTGCTTGCATCACAATGCAGCTCGGTTTCCGCAACCGGATTGTAAATGCGCAGCAAAGGCGCATTTAAAAGCATAGTTTTAAGCGTTTCGAAAACAGACAAAACTTCGTTGTTAATACAAAATTTACAATCCTTTTTTATAAGGTCATAAAGCGGCTTTGAAACAATGGAAAAATCTTTTATAAATTTGCGAAAATAGGAGCATAAGCCCAAAAAAGAATGAAGAGATTTAGGGTTTGTTGGTGTTGGAAAGTCTCTTATGGCACGTAATCCTTCCGCGTTCGGGCTTATTCCTTCTGCTGACACTTTATAACCTAAATACGTTATTTCGCTTAACATAAAAAAACATTTATCTAAACGTAACTCCAAATTATTAACGTGTACGATGTTCAAGACTTGTTTCAAAATTTGAAAATGCTCGTCTTTAGTCTGTGTTGCAATCAAAAGATCGTCAATATAAATCAAGATTTTTTCAGATTTAATGAGTTCTTTAAATATTAAATTTATGTATCTCTGAAAAACTGCAGACGCATTTTTGAGCCCGAAAGGCATACGTAAATATTCAAATTGGCCTAATGGAGTCACAAATGCTGTATATTGAACTGATTCAGGAGACATGTGTACATGATGGAAAGCACTTTTAAAGTCAAGGAGGGAAAAGTATTTTTTATCTCTCAAGGTATCCAAATGATCCTCAATCAGAGGCAAAGAAAAATTATCTTTTTGTGTCATTTTGTTTAATTCTCTAAAATCGATACACAACCGCAATTCTCCTGATTTTTTCTTAACAAGCACTATAGGCGAAGCAAAAGGAGAATTACTTTCACGAATAATTTTACTTTTTTGAAGGTCATCTAAAATGTTTTGTAATTCCTTTTTATGGGCATAAGGCAGACGTCTTGGAGCGCAATTAAAAATTTTGTTCGAATTAATCAAGTTAATTTTCATTGAAAAGTCTTCACATTCATTTTTAAATAAACAAGAATTGGAATTTGTATTCTCAATAGAATTACTTTTATCGGCAACACTCTGGTTCACTATTTCTCTTATTTTAACTTTTTCTTCAAATTTCAAATCTTCACAAATATTTAAATTATTTTCATTCGCGTCTTCACACGTATCAATGCTAAGAATTTCATTCCTATCTGTTTCGTTGTCGTTTTCTTTGACATTATTTTCATTTTTTTTGTTTCCTAATGCTAATTCTATATTGCTCTTCTGTAAATAATCCCTGCCTAAAATAATTACATTTTTCATTGTATCATTTTTTACAACATAAAGATTTAAATTAACATATATGTTATCAACTTTAACTTTGCATAAAACCTTACCGAACATAACTATCTTACTGTTGTTGATGCCATTGAAATCAGGTAAAGGGCTCTCTAAAGGTGTCATCAGGTACTGTGGGACATATTTTTGTTGAATCAAGCTAATTGGACTGCCTGTGTCTATTATTGTCATCGCTCTGATGACTGATGAAACTGCTCCAATGTCGTTGTTTACGAATTCGTATTCAAATACTCCATGAAAATCACGGAGAAATGATGGTTGTTTGTTGAGTTGTGAGTTTTGAACTATGAGCACGGCTGATGTTGATGTTGGACAATCTTTAATCATATGACCTGCTTTCCCACAGCGAAAGCAAGTGCCTCTCTCTCTTCGTGGCTTAGGGCAGTTGGTGATTACGTGCCCTTCCTCGTTGCAATTGAAACACCTTATTGTCTGGCTGGTGCGTGTTTGCGATGTGGTTCTCTCATATGATGACGATCTAGTAAAGATCGGCGTTGTCAGAAGGTCTGATTTCATCCTCTCATATTTTCTGAGTACACATTTAAACTCAGACAGGTTATCAGCTGTAAGCAGAAGTTGTTTATTAATCATTGTGTCAGGTATACCTTTAATAATGTAGTTGATTAGATCTTGTTCCTCAATATCAGCAGCACTGGCAATCTCCTGCATGCGAAGAACATATTGTTGGTATTTCTCGTCTTTATATTTTTTTCTGTTGCGTAGGGCAGTGTGGGCATCAGATGCTGTGGAATGGTGATCGAATTCTTTAAGCAAGGCTGATTTTAAATCATTCCATGATTGACACTGAGTAGATCTCAAAAATATTTTAGCTGTGCCTTTGAGTAATCGTTGCGCATAAATAAAAGACTTTGATTCTTCAAAGTTATATACATAAATGCTTAGAGTCTTCAAAAGCCTTAATCCACTTTGTGATGGAATAATTGTCGTCACCTGTAAAGACTGGTAATGACTCTTCAATTTCCCTGAAACTCACACTTTCGGTTTTTTGTATCGTTTCCAATGGGCCATCAAGCTCAGCAAGCCTTTTTTGAAGAGCTCGAATTTCCTCCTTCCTTTTGACTACTTCGCGTAAGGTTTCGAGTTGCTGCGTCACGAGTCTGTTCTCCTCTTCAAGCTCTTGTGAGCCATCGTCGTCGTTGCTTATTTCGTCTAGAACACTTGATGGAAAATAATTTTCGATTTGGGAACTCGTTGACTGCTCGATTGCTTGTTCCAAACGAATCTTTAGTGAATGTTTTAGACCAGTTGTAGGCAAATTCATTTCACCAAGTTTGTCCTTAAGCTGCGGCACAGTTGCCATTTGCAAGAACCTCACTGCGCGCTCACTCATTTTATATAACTTCGTAATATAATTTATTGGTGGTTAAATTAATTCTTAATTCTTAGTTCTTAATTCTTAATGTTTTGTGTTAAATTTTTAACAAATTAAATAAAACGTAACATAAATTTTAAACTCTGATTTATTAACTCATAAATTGACATAAAATTAAAATTTGGGTACAGTAACCACTTCTGATTTAGTTGTAAGAAAACTCAAGGTAGTTCTTTTTTCGACCGATAGTTTATTGTAATTGAACTTAGAACTAGACAGTTGGTTTCTTAGAAGGTAGTTACATAAGATTAAGACAGTTATTTTCTTAGAAGGTAAATACATAAAATTAAGAAACATGTTATACACATAATTTCACATCGTAAGATCGATGACGTGCGTTATTAATTTCTTGTTGATTTCTTTGATGTTTTACATAAACGAGCATGCATGAGTACAGACCTAGGAGATGATTGATGGGAGTACATTTTGATTGAATGATGAATGTCTTAAGATCCTTACATTTGTTTAGGTTTTTATTTTTTGTAAAAAAAACTGTCAATTCGATTTTTCTCAAAATTTTTCCTAATGTTGAAAACAATATTTCTTATAAGTTAAAATTAGTTAGAAGCCATAATCTCAAATTTTTGAAAAGATATTTAAGTCGAAAATCAATTTTTACCAACTTTTGTTAATTTTTTTTTCGGTTTTTAATTTTTTGTAAAAAAACTGTCAATTCTATTTTTTTTCAAAATTTTACTGAATGTTGAAAACAACATTTTTTAAAAGATAAAAGTAGTTTAAAGCCAATATCTCAAAGTCTTGAAAAGATATTTGAGTCAAAACTCAATTTTTACCAACTTTTTTTTTATTTTTTTTTAGGTTATTATTTTTTGTAAAAAAACTGTCAATTCGATTTTTCTCAAAATTTTATCAGATGTCAAAAACATTATTCTTTATTGCACAAAATTGTTTTGGAAATGAAATCATATTTTAGTCGTAAAATTTTCGAAGTGACAAATTTTTTTTTTCAGTTTTTTTTGATTTATAAAAAAAAACGTTAATTGAATTTTTTTCCAAAAATATAATTGTTTTGTATCACGTTACAATATATAACATAAAATTTAATTCAAGTCTCTAGCGTCATTGGTTCATGAGATATTTAGGGTTAACCAAAATTTTCACCTTTTTTTTAAACTGCTATGGTAAAAAAACCACCCACGCAATTTTCTTGAGAGCCCTTTCTGCATCTTTCTGCCTTATTATCTGTATAACAAAATTTATTTGAAGTCGATACCTCTTCTGGCTCTTGAGCTATGGACGACGAAAAAAACGTCGCGAACGTACGGACGTACGGACGTACGTACACACGCACGCACAGACATCTTTCTAAAAATCTTTTATTTCGACTCTAGGGACCTTGAAACGTCGAGAAATTTCAAAATTTTCAATTTGACAAATCGGACCCATTACAATAACTTCCTATGGGAAGTTAAAAAGGGCTTCATAAGGAGTTTGCTTGATGCCAGCGTGAAAAGCCGGACCCATTACAATAACTTCCTATGGGAAGTTAAAAAGGGCTTCATAAGGAGTTTTCTTGATGCCAGCGTGAAAAGCCCTGTTTTTCATGATAAAAAGCGGAGAAGTATAAAACCTAGGATTTATATAAAATTCCTATTGCTGCTTAGGAGATGTATAAAATCCCTAGGCAATGTGTATAGAAAAAATTAAGTCGTGTGACTTTTCTGGCGATTTTTGGCATTGTATACATTTCCTATGAATTATATATAAAGACGGATCACATACATTTCCGGTAACATATACATACATATATATACTGATTAAGTAGAAAAATATAATGTATCAATCTTATATCAAATCTCTGTATAATATATGTAAACTGTGCGATAGCTTAGCAAATGTAATTCAAATACGAAAATAAAAATCTATCTATTTAATAATGAACTCTGTAGGTACCCTTGTTTAACGCCTGCATCTGTTTCAAACTCATCAGAATATGATAAACCATTTCAAACTGCAGGATTGGTCAAACGCCGCCGCCGCCGTGAACAAAACAGGGATACTACACCTTTTTACATCCGGGCTTGGAACGCTTTGACATTTGATGTGCGAGGTTAATTATCTGATCTAATATTGAATAATTCTTTCTAAAACCAGCTTGTAAGTTGGTTAGAAGATTTTTGTGTTTAACCCATCTTTCTAATCTTTCTACGAAGATTTCTTAGACTATTATTCATATGTGGTTCTCTACAATGTCCAAAGGACCTTTTTTTATATTGGTACATATATTGGGAAAATTGACGACTTTTTACATAAGAATGGAATATATGCTGTAAACAAAATGTCTTTCCATTTTTCGTACTAACGATGACAACATTAACTTATTCCATAGTTTCATCTACATAATGCACGTCCAGTGTCTCATCAACAGTAAGACAAATTTTAAAAAGACTCTTTTTGACAGGAGATTAAATTGTGTGGCAGGGTTTTCAAACGATACTCCTACACAAATTCTTAATTTTGTTTCATTGATTTCTCTCGTAATATTCTTTTATTTTTAAGGTTTTGAGTTCGGGCGAGGGCTAAAGCTTGTTGTAGCTCGAGGATCGCAAGAATCGAAGAAGCGCAAAAGAGTTTACCACGTGGTTGCAAAATGTCCTTATCAGACCACTTTTGCTGATTTCGTTCTTATAATTTTAGCTGGAGTATCAATACTCGTCATAATCGGCCAATTAGGCAAGCAATAGGGAAATTTGTAAAGAATTTTTGTTCAAAAAAAAAAAAAAAAAAAACATCCTGTTCGTCCACAACATAGGTACTCGTATGTAAAAGTCCAATAATGACCAATCAGATCGCAGAGTCGAATCAAACATTAAATGTATTGATACTGGCACCTGTTTAAATGCTATCAAATGCATTACAACTCGTTATGACCATTTAAAATTAATCAACAACAAAATAAAATTGAAAACAAAAACAAACTTTTTGGGATACGGGGGGTCTTTCAGCTATACATAAAGTTGAAAAACCGTTTGTCAATATCAATTTGAGTTTAAATTTTCTATTCAATCTGTGCTTTATTTTTGTTGATGAATTTTTGTTGTTTTTTTGTTTTTATATAAAAATTCCTTTGAAGTTAACATTCAGTTATACTGCCAGTTGTGAATAGTTTTACAATTTACTGCACCCAGTTTACTCAATCATAAAAGCTTCCATCTTCCATCAACGTCATGTCAGAGAGTAATTGACTACAGCTTGCTTGTGCTTGGGCTGGCAATGCAACCGACCAACAAAAAACGTCTGCTGAATGCTACTCCATTGCCAACCTCTAACCAACCCTTTCCACCCCAAAAAAAAACACCCCCCATAAACTGTTTCTGCCTTATGCATTCTTTATATTAATATGAGTATATTGCCCCCTCTCTTACATCCAAAAAGGCCGCCTCCTTTTAAACTCATTCCTCAGTACAATTTTGACGTCCGTCCGCGTCGCGACGTCATTTAGCCCGCCCAACAGTACAGTGACCAACACAGAATACACAAGCTACGCTCAGATTCAGAGTCAGAGTCAGAGCCCGAGAACTGACTCCAACTCAACCCAAAATTCTCATTCAAAAATATTTTGCATGCAACAAATACAATTATTCATATTTTTGGCATCTGCAATGTAACAATTTAATGATTAATTTTTTATTTATTTTATTTTATCAGTGATTTATTCATTTACTGCATATTTGCAAAATGGTTATGGCAAGCGTGCTATTTGGTTACGTTAAATTGCTGAAGCGTATATAGAGTAGGTATTTACGATTTGTGTACATACATACATACAACATCCAGTTGGACAGTGTGAACTCTCTTTATCGAACACTTTTCTATCACAAGTACTACTGATGCTTGTATTTAAGTACTTAGTGCAGGTATTTTTCGAAATTTTCTAATATTCGGTTATGAACACCAAGTATGAACAACTGGGACATACTTAAGTATAGTAAAGCACTTCAAGCACTTGGGCAGTACTTTCCTGCTTTTTCATTGTTAATTTATTCGTGCAATTTTGTATGTATTTTATAAGAAGAATGTATTGGTCTTGAGGATTGTAGGTTAAGTTAGTTTAAAGTGGCTGTCCGTGATGGAGTAGGACACACTTAGGCCAGTTTAATGGCCCATTTTGATACCACATGAATCTTGAGGCTTTCTTCTAAACTCAATGAAACCAGTTTGAGTTCCTTACGAAACGTGAGAGGCTGATTATTAACTTCCAATAAGAAGTTATTGTAATGGGTCCGATTTGTCAAATTGAAAATTTTGACATTTCTCGACGTTTCAAGGTCCCTAGAGTCGAAATAAAAGATTTTTAGAAAGATGTCTGTGCGTGCGTGTGTACGTACGTTCGTACGTTCGTACGTCCGTATGTCCGTATGTCCGTATGTCCGTATGTCCGTATGTCCGTATGTCCGTACGTTCGTGACGCTTTTTTCGTCGTCCATAGCTCAAGAACCAGAAGAGATATCGACTTCAAATAAATTTTGTTATACAGACAATAAGGCAGAAAGATGCAGAAATGGCTCTCAAGAAAATTGCGTGGGTGGTTTTTTTTACCATAGCAGTTTAAAAAAAAAGTGACAATTTTGGATAACCCTAAATATCTCATGAATCAATGACGCTAGATACTTGAATTACATCTTATATTATATATTGTAACGTGATACAAAAGACGTATATTTTTTGAAAAAAATCCAATTAACGGTTTTTTTATAAATCAAAAAAACTGAAAAAAATTTGTCACCTCGAAAATTTTACGACTAAAATATGATTTTATCTCCAAAACAATTTTGTGCAACGAAGAATAATGTTTTTGACATCTGATAAAATTTTGAGAAAAATCTAATTGACAGTTTTTTTTATAAAAAATAAAAACCTAAAAAAAAACATTACTTAAAGTTGGTAAAAATTGAATTTCAACTCAAATATCTTTTCAAAAACTTGAGATTAAGGCTTAAAACTTATTTTATCTTATAAGAAATATTGTTTTCAACATTCTGAAAAATGTTGAGAAAAATCGAATTGACAGTTTTTTTACCAAAAATAAAACCAAACAAAAAATTTTAAAGTTGGTAAAAATTGATTTTCGACTCAAATATCTTTTCTAAACTTTAAGATATTGGCTTTAAACTACTTTAATCTTTCAAAAAATATTGTTGTCAACATTCAATAAAATTTTGAAAAAAATCAAATTGACATTTTTTATTTTTTTTTACAAACAATTAAAAACCGAAAAAAAAATATCAAAAATTGTTAAAAAATGATTTTTGACTCAAATATCTTTTCAAAAATTTGAGATAATGGCTTCTTTCTACTTTAAACGTATAAGAAATATTGTTTTCAATAATAGAAACAATTTTGAGAAAAATCGAATTGACAGTTTTTTTTACGAAAAATAAAAACCTAAAAAAAATGTATAAAAGTTGGTAAAAATTGTTTTTCGACGTAAGTATCTTTTCAAAAATTTGAGACATTGGCATCAAACTAATTTTATCTTTTAAGAAATGTTGTTTTCAATATTCTATAAAATTTTGAGAAAAATCGAATTGACAGTTTTTTTTTTACAAAAAATAAAAACAAAAAAAAAACAATACTAAAATTTGTAAAAATTTACTTTCGGCTCAAATAGCGTTTCAAAAATTACAAATATTGGCTTCAAACTTTTTTTATTTCACAGAAAATATTGTTTTCGATATTCAGTAATTTTTTTATAAAAATCCAACAGTCCGTTTCTTCATAAAAAATAAAATCTACAAAAAATAGTACGCAAATTTGGTTAAAATTGATACATATAGACATATAGACACCGATTAACGAGCTTATATGCGATCTGCTTAGAGATAGCAAGTACCTTGATTGCTTTAAATCTAGTAGAGGCCAGGTCTTCTTCATAGCGTCCTGTCAGCATATGCGGAACGTTGTAGAATGGGTTGTACTGTACCATTCATGGCGAGTTCATCTGCCTTACAGTTTCCAGGAATGTCTCTATGGCCTGGAACCCAGCAAAGATGAATATGACGTTTAGAGATGTTAGATGTTAACGCCGCCGCCGTTTCCACCGATTTACCTTTACAGTAGGCAAGTTGAAACGTAGTCAGAAGTTTTGTATCAATAGTTGTCCTTAAATGTATATCATATCAACCAATCTCTCTAAGGTATTAAGAAGGAATGATGATAGACCAATAGGTCGTAGATCCTTAGGATTGACTTGAGAGTATTCACCTGCTTTGGGTATAAAAAGAACTTTAACTTCTCTCCATGCTGAGGGAATATGGCCCAGATACAGACAGCTGGTAAAAATTGCTTCAAGGATTGGTGCAATTATGTCTGAAGCCTTTTTGGTTCTGCAGATTTATGTAAATGATTCGAAACTTTTGAGAGCCCATTGTAGCTTGTCCCTTGTGATCAGACCTTCTGGATATGTCATATTGAAACGTTAAAGAATATGATTGTTGCAAATTCCGGTTAGACAACTACTAGGAAAGTGAGTATCCAGTAGTCAGTTCAGCGACTCCTCACTTAAATTTGTCCAGGAGCCATCTGCATTTTTCAGACAGCTTGGTATCGGTAGATTAGTTGAAAGAATTTTCAGAAGTTTCTTCTATCGTGCCACAGAAGGATCCTTAGCGCCTTCTTATAAATTCTAATGGATTCTTTGTAAGAATCCCAGTGAGAGGCTATTCTTGCCGCTTTGGTTCGATTAAAGTAGGAAACTCTTCTATTCTGAGCGAATCGAGCTCTCAGGCCCACTATTGTGGTTTCCTCTTTTCTCTTATGAGTATAAGTAGACAAGTTATTTCTAGCGATCTATTTATAACTAAGGTGAGGTCATTGACTTTGTTGTCAAGTTCACTAGCGTTAGAGGAAGAAAAAACTAAAAATCCCGATTTCAGTAAACTTTGTAATATGTTTCTGTATGTAGTCCAGTCAGTTTTCCGACAATTTCAAAAGTCAATGGACTAGGATTTTCATCCACATTGATATTGAATTGGATATTTCTATTTTTTTAAAATTTGTTTAAAAATATATTGGTTGTACAAGGCCCTAGAAATGGTGCATTTGGTGCTAAATTGTATTGTATCTCCTTCGCCTAAAAAAGTCCAATTTCAGCAGAATCTTGTCACTTGTCAAAATATTCTACTATACGCAGTTTCGAAAAATCTCGTATCCTATTTTGAAACAACCTTTATTATAAAGTGCCAAACAAAACTCACGCCTTCAAGAGCTTAGACTGTTTATAGATACAAAAAATAGCAAACAAAAAATTACGACTAAAGCCCGGCAAACTCACTACGGGTGTAAAACTGACCAAAAAATGGACAAGAAAAAAATTATACATAATATAAATGAAAAAAATTAAAATAAAAAAAATAAAAAAAAACATCAGGAATTATTAACGGTACCCTTTTAGTGCTTCGCTGACTATTATGAACACGAAGGCTTTTAACGAGCACTAACATTCATCTGCGGTCTCGGTATGTGCGGCGGCAGAGGGCGGAGGGCGAAGGATGGCGCGCGAGGCTCACTGAAGAGAAAGAGATCTGTGAAAAAGTCCAACTCGACCCACCAGCACCCAGAAAACCAGCCGGAGCCAAAGCATCCAGAGTAGAACAGAAGCATCATTGGCAGGAAAAATTGTGGAGCTTTAAAAACCATAGACCAAGCCAGAAAGCCATATGATAAAATCTACATGCACCGTTATACACCAAAAGTACACACATGAAAAATAATTTTTTACCACAATCATAAAAATTAAAGTGCGCAGTGAACATATCCTATCCAGGAGTTGTGTTAACAGTGCAACCTTGCCGCGATTCAATTAAAAATTGTAAACGTTCGACATTAGCTGGCGAATAAATTATACTCTGAAAAATATGCAATGCAACGCAAAAAAGAAAAACAAAGACCCATAATAGGACTCCAACTTCCTGTCCTCCAGCTTCAGCTTTGGTATAAAACAAAAGGATTCCACTAACATTGGAATTTACACTCAGAGTCATTTGTAGACATGCGGCTAGGGGAAGTTTATACTATTTAAAGCCTTCGCTTGTCCCCATACCACCCACGCCCGTCGCATCGCAACGACATCACATTTGAGAATCAAAGCACACATCCATTTGAAATGTGATTACGACAAGAGTTGATATAATTGAACACAGTATTCTAGCCAGCAGATGCGTCCCGGGCTATCCCTATCCCTATCCCTATCCCAATCCCTATCCCAGCTCCAATCCCAGCCCCTCAATGGTTGGGAGCTGCGCTGGATGTGTTCTTTGAAATTTAAATTAAGTATCACATGAGGGTGATGGTTCTGCTGTTGCTATATGTTGAGCTGCATTATGACCAAACCAGGCTATAGATGTTATTAAAGCCAATAACAGCATCAGCATCAGCATCAGAAGCAGTATAAAACAACAGAAGCAGCAGCTGATGTGGTCAATGATGCCGCCCTGGGAAAATATTTAAATAAAGTTTGCGGTTATCCGTAAATAGTATTAAATTAACAAATTAATGAAATGTACACAGATTTTGAAAGTTTCAAGTGTCATAAGACTCACAAAACGTGCGGTGATTAATTTGGCATAGCACAGATGAATTCTAGAGAACATACCACCTCACAAACCAGCACCAGAACCACTGTCACCATTTGCTATTATAATAACCTCCCCAAAACACTTCAGAGACAGCAACAGAAACAACAGATATATGTATATAGATGACAACGAATGGCGATGGCAATGGCGATGTCGACGGAAACAATGACGACGACGACACGGCTGACGGCGCGGCGGCGCGGCGGGAGCGGCAAAGGCCAGACGTATCTATATATAGAGAGTAGGGACGATATGGAGTATAGGTAAGTAGGTACTCTAGGGGTGACATTCCATTTGGATGTTTGATGAGAACCAGAAAGCATTATAATCGTTGCTGATGATGGGGCTTCTGGCGCTGCCTGCTATACTACACTACTGGAATCTGATACTGATGCTTTAGCTGTAGCTGTGTGAGAAATTCGGATATAAGTTAAGATTTGTTTGAGGACCGCGATTTAAGAGCTACAAGCCGTTGGTATTTAATCATGCTTTAAGTAAGAAAACGTGATTCGTGTTCCTAATGAAAACCAAAAATGTTCATACTTCGTATATCCTTGGAGGAAATATTCTTAGCCAAGCGAATATAAAAATAAAATAAACGCAGGGTTGGAATATGGAGTCCTTGCTTTATTGAGGAGGCCTTCAATAAGACAACTTTTTTTCTGTAATAAGATGATAAGAATGAGGCATGAGAGAGAAATATCCTCAATAAAACTTTTAAGCTTATTGACTTAGTTTTTTTTTTGTTGTTGTTTTTTTTTTTTGTTAAATCTTAATCTGATCATATCATAACTGAATATTGACGGCTTGAGTTAAGTCCTATAGTTCAAGGTTATAGTATGATGGATCTTTTCCTGGTAATGGAGATTCAGCTTAGAGAAAAATTACACTTAAGGGCTTCAGGATAGTTGCAATTGGCATAGTTTTTCAGAAAACCAGGTTTTCCTACTGTGCGTAACTACGTAGTTCGTCCAGAAATGGGTCTTTTATTTGGTTAAATTAACTTTTTTTTTTTTATATATAATAAGCACACACTCAAGGGATATTACTACCCTTATTATACAGAGGCACGGTGTGAGCACTAGGAAGAGGAGAGAGGGTTTAAAAGGAGATGTCGGTGCACATTGGTTTTGAATTCCTGAATATTGCAATGACTAGGAAAGACAGAGTGTGGTCAGGCAATTCACATTCGCGTAGTACGGCTAAAGAACGAATCTCTGTATTTGACAGTACGGAAGAAGTTGGGCTCGAGAGTATACTGATGAGCATTCTGATGCGCGAGTATTACGGTTGAACTGTTTAAGGGGAGGAATGCAACTGGCTATTGCACTAGAGCATATGCCGTTAAAATAACGGTAAAAAGGGTCAGGCAAGAGACCATACGACGATGTTTAAGGGAAGTAAATGAACTTATGATGATATTATCATCTATTAATTTAAATGCTCTACTTTCAATACTATCCAAGAGGCTTAAGTAAGTTGCAGGAGCACCAGCCCAGAGATGGGAGTTATACTCTTGTTATACTTATCTTGTTTTACCTAGATTTATTTTTCCTTTATGTTTGACATATATAAGACAGGTAAAACAAAATGGCCTCAAGTGTCATAATGTACCCAACCCTTTTGGATAAGTCATTATATCATATATGCCCCGCTCAAGTTTTTGGAATTTTCTTTCAGCATCTTTTGATGGTATTAGTTGTGCAGTAAAATTTATTTGAAGTATCAGCCGTTTCTTGAGATATGATATGACTTACATTTTTAAAGTGAATTTAAATGATTGCATCAGCTAGTTAATTTTTGTACCAGAAGAAATACAAAATGTTGCAAAGAACGCTTACTGCTTTTAGATAAATGGCTTTTGTAGCTAGGCTTATAAAAATGGCTAAATAGCCCTAATACCATTTAGCACCTTGACCCTTCAAAGTCCGGTTAGTAATTGGAACGGCATAGTCAAATTGAAGAAATGTCTGGATTTCTTCCGCCGCCGGAAACTGGCCTTAAAGCTGATTAGCTGGTTTAGTTTAAAATCGAAAGTAGTAGCAGTGCAATTATCTATATAATGTTCAAACGTTCGTTTCATCACTTGAATGCAAAATATATCTCAATGTCATTCTAGAAAAAGTAATGATCCAACCCCTTATTAACCCATAACCCCGATTCGAATGCTTACATGTGCCACATCTCCGTCCAGCATTAGTCTGTTGTCTGTCCCTAGCATGAGAAATCCGGCTCGAAGGACCAGTGTTTTGACTGAATAGCCTTAAATATTTAGATTGAATGAAATTGTAAATCAAAGAACACACGACTTGTTGAAACGATAGGATATTTTATTATTTTAAGTGAAATGAGCTAGTACATTTGAAATGATATTACAATGAACTAAGTGTCAGCGTTCAGGTGTTTATTGTTTTTATAATTAAAGGTGGAACCAACCAAGTTGCATTCTAAAGCATTTATTTTAATTTTTCTAATTTTCAATTTAATTTTATTTTCACATACTTTTCGATTTCTCGGATTCAAGCAAAACAAAAAAGGTTTGACCTTATTGCTATCTTAAGGTTAATATTCAAACATTGAAGCAGTACTTAATGTAAGTCCTGGTTAAAACCTTGAAACAAATATTGATCAACAGTAAATTTAGGTATCGCTCTGTTCTTTGACTATCAGATCAGCATCAGTTGCCAACGTCAACGTAGATTTTGGCGCCCCGTGTCGTCCATTTTGTTTTGGTGACATCTGTCAAATATTTTGTTTATTATTGAGTTGTTTATGCCAAATCATCATGGCAAGTTACACGATTAAACAGCACGTTCAAATGATAAAACTTTATTATAAAAATGAGTGTTCGTTAACGCAAACGTTGCGCGCATTGTGGTGGCCCTTCACAGTCGACTCTTTAACGGTTGGTGGCCAAATTTGAGACGACCGTTTCAGTAAACAATCAGCCAACACCAGTACGTTCAAGGAACCCAAAATCGGCAGCAGTACGTGAAAATGTACAGCAGAACCCGAGGCAGTCTATTCCTTGCCGTGCACAAGAACTAGAATTTTGTGTCATGACTTGGACCTACACCCGTACAAGGTCCAACTGACTAGGAGCTTAAAGCTCATAATCATATAGACAACTCCGCGCCGTTTGTTCGCTGACTGGGTTTTGAATCGTTTGGAAGAGGGCTCCAATTTTGGCCGAAAAATCACCGTTAGTGACGAGGTGCATTTTTGGATGAATGGCTATGTTAACAAGCAAAATTGCCATACATGGGACGACACCAACCCAAGCGAGGTTCACCAGGTAATAATGCATCCTCAAAAAGGTTCGGTTTGGTTTGGATTTTGGGATTTTGTAAAATCCTATATAAAATGAGGGAGTTGCGTCAATTTTCACTTTTATATGATTTTTCGGGATTTCATTTTTAGTAGTTTGAAATTTCGGTCTTTTGGATTTTTGAGATTTTGGAACTTCGGGATCCTGGATTTTCGGTGATTCTTGTTTTCCGGAAAAAAGTAGTAGCAAAATGTTTAAATGAAATGTTTTGATATTTTTTTTTTAAAGTAAGGAATGAGAAGTAAATTGAAGTATTTATAAAACAGTACTAGTTTTAATATAAATAAGTATGTTGAGAAAATTCTTGTTTTTCGTATCAAATGTGCAGTGTGCACATCACCCAACGGTTTATTAATAAGTATGAAACCATCATTCTTAACAAAATTGATTGGTTTCATTTTCAGAATGTTGACCTTCGGGGATTTAAGGTTTTCGGGAAATTAGAATTTCGATATGTTGGCTTTTAGAATGTCGGTGTTCTGGGTTTTCAAGATATTTGATTTTAGGGATTTTGTATATTTAGGTTTTTGTGTTTTTGGTATTTTGGTTTTTGGGATATTGTTTATCTTCCGAGGTTTTAACTTTATAAAATGTTAGATTTCAGAATTTCGATATGCTGGGTTTTCAATATTTTGGATTTGCGGGATTTTGGATTTTCAGGATTTTGGATTTTCGGGATTTTGGATTTTGAATTTTCGGTTTTGTGTTCGTCTCCAGTGGTTTTAACTTTATGTAATGTTAAATTCTGGTCTAAAAAATATAAGTAAAATGAACCAACACAAAAATGCTGTGTAAGATATTAAAACATTCAGCCAAATGATTTTTAAGTTACGATACATTAATTAAGAAATCTTGAGAACTCTTTAATTTAAAAAAAAAATGCTGCAACTTCTGCTTTGGTAATTAATAAAATTCTCACACTGAATACATCCCTGCCAAAAACCAGGATCATCATCATCAACATCATCTTCCAGGTTCTACAAGAAATATAGCGAAAGCAAGCTAAAAATAAAAATGTATTATATACTACATACTCGTACATATAAAAACTTGACTCTTTCTATAAATGTAAGTTGCAGATTTAATACAATCCAACTTATAGATAAGTCACGTTTGTGGTTTCGTATTGATCACGTATTTCTGTGGTTTCTTTAATTCCTTAAACATCCCATGACAGTCACGGGTATGAGAATGGAATAAACCATCAGCATCAGCATCAGCATCAACTTCAAGGTAAGGACTTTATGAAATCGTAAAAATACTTTCGTGAAATAACATATATGTATACATATAATTACTATACCTATATCTACCTTTCAATACACACATTTATATACTGTGTTAAGTTTTTGGACAATCCCGAAAATCCCATACAACTAATTCGAATCCTCTCAATTTTGAACACAAAATCATCCCTAATACCTTCGAAGTTCCAATAAATGCCAACTGATTTAGATATCAGGTGATTTTGGAAGCAGGGAAGCATTTGTGTCTATTTCTGACTAATTATCTATTATTAATTATGTATAAGGGAATATCTATGTATATTAGAGTTTATTACATACATGTATCTTTTATAGCTAATGAATATCTCATGGTTAAGAGCATCAGATGAAGAACGTTTCTATATTGTTCAAGTTTTTCTTCGAAAAATTAATAAACCTCCTTTGCAAAGGAATTGATTTATCACGAAATATATTCACGCACGAGGAAGAGCGAAGGAATGGGAAGTATTATGAAAACTGAATTAAATATCAATTCTTGGAACACCTTGGGTCATACATAAGGTAATGAAAGTTTATATAGTATTTTAGGTGGTCGTATCTCGCTAAATATGCATCTTAGACACCCTGTTGCATACTTTGAACTAGTGAATTTTATTATTGTGATTTCAGAATCATTTCCTTTTAATTTTACACAAAGTGAATAACTAAAATCGATGTTCAAACTTTAAATGATATTAAAGTTTACAAAATTTGAACTAGATTATTTCACAATGCAGATTTTGATGAAGGGCATTGATTCTGGACCTTACTATCCAGCTTCTTTCACAACAACTTAGATTTCCTAGTCTTCTTTATCTTTGAGGTAATCCTGGCAAAGCCTGGACGTGTGTTTAGGGTCATTGTCCTGTTGAAATACAAATCCTTGGCCAATCAATCTTAATTCAGAGATCACAGCGTTTTCTTCCAATAAAGGTGGATTGATAAGTTCCCGGCCTGACCAAGAAAAACAACGTGTTTAAGAATTTTTTTTTTATTTCTCAACATAATCTCCTCCAAGGCTGATACATTTCTCAAAGCGGTGTTCTAGTCTAGTAATGCCATCTCTATAGACTGATTCATCAAGCTCCTCAAAATACCCATTTACAGCTTCGATTACTTCTTCATTGTCCGCAAATCTCTTACCACCAAGCCATTTTTTGAGGTAAGGAAATAGATAAACGGGTACTGCCTCTTGCGAGGAATTGACAAATCCTCCAAGAGTAATTCTTGTCATGAAAAGTGCTTTCTCAAACTAGCCGTTCGGAATCGGCATATAAACTGTAGGTCCCTTCCATCTCTGACAACATTACTCGCACACAGGGATGGTTGAGAGTTGTAAGTCACTAGGCCCTGGTCCTTCATGGACTGTTGCGCCACCTAATTTATTTATTTTTAAACAGATAATAGTCACTCGGGGCTAGGTCTGGAGAGTTGGGAGGATGCGGCATCAATTCAAACTTCAGATCGCTGATTTTAGCCATCACAACGATTGACTTGTGCGCTGGTGCGTTATCGTGATGAAACAAGATTCTTTTCTTCACCAGATGAGGTCGTTTAGTTTTCACCTCGTGGCTCAAACGTTGCAATAAGTCTGCGTAGTATTGACCAGTGATAGTTTTACCCTTTTCAAGGTAATCAATGTATATAATACCTCTTGCATCCCAAAAAACAGTAGCCATAACCTTGTTCGCCGAAAAAATTGTTTTTGCCTTCTTTGGGGTTGGTTCCCCTGGTCCAATCCACTGTTTAGACTGTTCTTTGGTTTTAGGAGTGTAGTGGTGGACCCAAGTTTCGTCAACGGTTATGAATCGACGCAAAAAATTGCTTGGATTACGCTTATACAACGTCAAATTGGAGGTAGAAAAGTTTTTTCGAACCAATTTTTGGTCGACTGTTAGCAAACGCGGCACCCATCTTGCGCAGAGCTTTTGCATATGCAAATGTTGGTGCAAAATATTTTGCACACGTTCATATGACATCTTACAGGTATTAGCTATCTCATGCACTTTTAATCTGCGGTCTTCCAGCACTATTTGATGGATTTTTTCGATTATATCTGGAGTTGTGACCTCAACAGGGCGTCCTGAGCGAGGCTCATCAGAGGTGCTCACACGGCCCTTTTTAAACTCGGAAACCCACTGCTTAATGGTTGAATATGATGGGCAAGATGTCCCCAGTGTTGAGTCCATCTCTTCTTTGATTTCCTTTGGCTTTAACCCCTTCAAATAGAAGTATTTGATGACAGCACGATTTTCCAACTTTTCCATTTTTAAGAAAAACACTGAGGCGTCTTATTCAGTGTGCTCTCAAAACTAAACTAGCGTGGCGATCGGGCTGAAACTATAGCTACAAGCTATCTAAGGATGGTACTATAGAACGCCACCTCAAGGTATGCCTAGTGGCGCCATCTCTTGATCAGACCGGAAACTTATCAATCCAACCGTATCTTGTTCATTTTATAGTTTTCCAATCACGCGAGTAAAATTTTCCACTACACTTAAAGAGAAACAAAACCCACACCATCACAGAATAACCATGCTTGACGGTAGGATCCATAAGGTCGGGAAGTATCTTTTGTTCAGCGCTGCGTCGAACGAAAACTCATCCTTTGGAGTCAAATATCTCGAACTTAGATTCACTGCAACTTAAAACTCTGTTAAATTCTTCTCTATATTTTTCGGCTCACTCTAACCGTTTCACCTAGTTTTATGGTCGAAGAAGTGGTTTTGAACTTATAAGTAAGTCGAAACAATTTCTTTATGGCTTGCTTATTAGGGTTATTAACAAACACATCCTATATGTAATTCCAATAATTGGTTTTAGTTAAGGTATATCCTCTTACTATTGTCCAGTTGCACTTACGTCCATTCTTTCCAAGGTCATGGAAACGTTTATCAATTTTTAGCTTCAGAAATATCTTGAAGAACGAAAGCTTCGTAATGACCGACATTATGGTTTACGTACCAATAGGTCCACATGTGATCTCATGGTTTATACCACCGAACAGAGGAACAAATCTTTAGATCGTTTTGGAGAAAGTAAGATTATTGCACTATTTCAAAGGACATTTGATAGAGATTGTCATCAAGCTCTCTTATCAAAAATGCGTGCCTTCGGTTTTTTAAGAATCTCTCCTTCATTGGATTAGTAAATATCTTTTCGATTGTTTCATACAAGTAGTATTGGATGGGTTCAAGTCTGAAAACCACAATCATAATAAATGCTGGTGTGCCTCAGGGCTCTGTTTTGTCTCCAATACTTTTTCTTATTTGTATTAATGATCAACTTTTTGTTACTTCTAATCCAATACAATGTTTCGCTGGCGATAGTACTCTTAGCTTTTCATAGTCTTTTCAGACTCAATTCCCTCTTCTTCGGATGTGGAACTGCAGCGATTTATTAAATAAGTTCATTAAGTTTCAACGTAAACAGTATTGTTTACGTGGAATTTAATGTTACGAAAACCCAACGCTATATTGTATCAAATAAATTATAGGTATTGAAACAGTCCATTGAGAACTACGGCCTTACAACTCACAACCATACCTGTGTGCAAGTAATGTTGTCAGGGATGCAGGGGACCTACAGTTTTAAGCAAAATCCGAACGGCTAATTTGAGAAAGCACTTTTAAGACAAGAATTGCTCTTGGAGGATTTGTCAATTCCTGGCAAGAGGCAGAACCCATGAAACAAACTTTTGATGGCACAGGCAGGATTTGAACCCAAGGCCTCTGACATGACAATTCAACTCACTAAAAACCAATCATCTCTGGGCTGGTGCTAATGCAATTTACTTAAGTATTTTGGACAGTATTGAACGAAGAGCATTTAAACTGATTGGTGACAATACCATCATTGCTTCATTTACGTCGCTTGAAAATCGTCATAAATTTTCTTGTCTCACCCTTTTTACCATTATTTCAAAAGTTTATTATTATTATTATTATTCCAAGCTTTATTCACTCATTGATACTTTAAAATGTACAATAATTTTATAATACCATTTGATTGAATATATTTACATTACATTTAAACAAGTATCTGTACGTAAAATTAATTAAATTACAAGAATCAAATAATTCAATCAAGGTTTTAAACTAATTTGAATATATACATTATTTGAAAAGAGAGGTATAATTTTAGGTTATCTGAGCATAAGCCTCCCCCACACTTCTCCATCTTCTTCTATCTAGTGCTTCTCTCCAATAAAGTGGGCATATTTTTTGGATGTCATCCTTCCAGCGTTTATGTTGTCCACCTACGCTTCTTTTGCTTTCTAAGGGTATCCATTCGGTTACTAATTTTGTCCATCGATTATCAGGTGTACGTATTACATGTCCTGCCCATTCCCATTTGAGTTTCTTAAGCCTGTGTATAACGTCTTCAAAATTAGTTTGACTTTTTATATTCTGATGGTTAATTTGCTGGGCAATATGAAAGTTCAAAATAGCTCTCTCTATTGCTCTCTGACATGATTGGAGTTTCATTTTAGTGTTTTTCGTGATTTGCTAAGTTTGGCACCCATAGGTGAGGACTGGAAGAACTGTTGAGTCAAACACATATTTCCTTGTTTTATTCGAAATATTCAATGTAAGAAGATGCTTAACGTTCCAGAACTGCCTCCAAGCGTTCGTCATTCGCTGCTCTATATCCTTTTTTTCTTTGTCTTTGAATGATATAATCTGACCAAGGTATGTGTAGTCTTCAACGTATTCTAATATATTGTTATTAACACTAACTGGATCAGAAGCACCATTTGTCATAATTTTAGTTTTCTGTTGATTTGTTGACAACCCAATATTTCCGCATTCCGAGCACAGTTCGTTCAACATCGTTTGAAGTTATTCACTGCTGTTTGCGATAATTATAATGTCATCGGCAAATCGGAGGTTTGAGAGACATTTGCCATTTATCTTCAATCCTTTGTCTTCCCAGTCTAGCTTTCTAAATACTCCTTCTAAGGCAGTGGAAAAGAGTGCTGGCGAAATTGGATCTCCTTGCCTTACACCTCGCGATATTTTAAAATCTGGTTCGATGCATTCCGTTTTTATGTGGGATGTGCTCCTGTCATACATTTTCTTTAGGATTCGAACTATTTTTTCGTCTACACCTTGATTGAGAACCGCCTCCCAAATAAATCTCTGCTCTACTGTATCAAACGCTTTTGCAAAATCGATGAAGGCAAAGTATATTGTGATGTTATACTCTTTGCATTTTTCTATTATTTGATTAACGGTTTGTAGATGATCTATTGTCGAAAAACCTGATCTAAAACCGGCTTTTTCAAAAGGTTGATTTAAATTAAGAGTGGTTTTCATTCTCTCAAATAAACACTTCGCAAAAACCTTGTATATCGATGATATTGTAATGTGTATACACTCTTTATCTCTTTCAATAATAAGGGGCAACATCTAGTGGTAGTAATAGGAGAACTCGCTTCTTTAAGCATCGAGAAACCTCTAGTGGCTAATAGGAGAACTCGCTTCTTAAGCACCGAGAAACATCTAGTGGCTTAGAGGGGAACTCATTCAGCGCATACAAGAACCTCGAAAGGGGTAAGCATCTAGTGATAAAGTGAAGAACTTCGTTAAGCATCGAGAACAACCTCGTAGATTCTCGAACCGATTGGAGGTATATAAATAGGCGCTTGGAAGCGAAGCGGTTCATTATGGATTGTGAATTGCTGTAAAGACAGTGTTTGAAAAGTAAAGACTGTGTTTGAAACGTAATAATTGAGTGTTCAATAAATAAGTTTATATCGATTTAAATAAAGAAAATTTGTGTTTTTATTTACGAAGTGTGAATAAGTTTTAATTATCGGACCAAGCCGAATATTACATTGGTGTCAGAATAAGGGATTAAAACTTATTGAGAATAAAAACAGTGAGCAGTGATTGAACTATTTTGTGTGAAGTAGTGAAGTTAAAAAAAAAAAAAAAAATGAGTAAAGTTTTGAAAGACTTAACTGTCCCTGAGCTATCGGCCGAACTAAGCAAACGTGGCTTAAGTGGGACAGGCGTAAAAACCGAACTCGTTAAACGGCTGCAGGAATATCTGGAGCAGCAAAATGAAGACCCAGATACGTTTGCTTTCGAATTAGAAGCAAAAGTGGAAGAGGTAAATGCAAATGTTGCCTTATCTAACATGGTGTCAGTTCTTTTACCCAAATTTAAAGAAAATAAAAATGATGTCCTGAAACAACTAGAAGCCCAAAGAAGCGACCAAAAGCAAGAACAGCAGAATATTCTAGAGCGGTTCGACGAACAGAGAAACCTTTTAGAAGGCAGGTTTTCGGTCTTCGAAGGAAAAATCAATACTCTTGACGAGCGCGTCGAGCGTGTCGAAAAACAAAACGCACGTATCGAGAAAATGGACGAACGAATCGAAACCATTACAAATGAACTTGAAAAAGTGCGAAAGATGAAAGCTCGAGAACCTTCTGGTGAGTGCTCAAGGAAAAGAGAAGTAAATCCTCCAAGCTTTGATGGGCAGATTCCGTGGTCAATCTACAAGAAACAGTTTGAAGCAGCAGCGTTAACAAACGGCTGGGACGATCACGAAAAATACATTGCTCTTACGCTTGCTTTAAGAGGATTTGCTGCTGAACTGCTACAAACCATACCAGCGGAGAAGAGTGGCGAGTTCATAGTTCTGGTAAATGCAATCGAACAGCGGTTTGGGGATAGCCACATGACAGAAGTCTTCCGAGTTGAGCTTAACAATAGGACACAGAAAAGAGGTGAAACTCTGCAGCAGCTTCAGGCAGATATCGAGCGATTGGTTCACCTGGCATATCCAACAGCTGGTAACGAGATAATAAATCAACTTGCTGTTGAAGCCTTTGTGAGAGCTGTGGGCGATATAAATCTCCAAAGGGCTATCCGCACTGCCGGAAAGCGAACACTACCAGAAGCATTGGCTTTCGCTCTGACGATGGAAGCTGCAGAACAAGCTTCCCAAAACGTGCATCGCGTAAGAGAAATAGAAGTCCAAGAATGTTCTTGTCAGAAGGCTACTGTGGAAAGGAGTCAGCGAGACGGACCAGCACGATGCTGGAACTGCAATAAGACTGGGCATCTACAGCGACAGTGCAGATTACCACGAAGAAGAACCACATGCCAACACTGTGGAAATAGTTCAAAGCAACACCAACAACGTTGCTTCCGAAGTTGTTTCCCACCCGGGAAACGAATAAGAACCAACTTCGAGGGGCAGAAGCTGGTTTCTGGTATCGATGGCCCCAGAAACGACATCCAGGTTTCTCAAACGAAACGTGACAACAAGAGCCTGACAGTGGAAGCAAGTATAAACGGCAAAAAATGTGTGGCTACCATTGACACCGGTGCCACGGCGTCCATCGTACGGCAAGACCTCGTCATCTGTGAAAACCGTGATCAAAGAAGATCTCACTTTGCCTGCTTCTTCAGAAGTATTCGTGTGGACGAAATTGAAGGGTAAGCCTGGCAGCCATCGATACCTCATGGTCGAACCAGCATTTGTAAAGTCCTCCCAAAACGTCACCATCGGGAAGACTCTTGTGAGACCATTAAAGAACATGGTTCCGGTACGAATACTGAACATCAAGCCGTATGAAGTTAAGCTTAGAAAAGGTGAGATTGTCGGACAATGCGAATCTGTATCAGCGATAACAAGGATCAACGAAGAAGAGTCAAGGCAATCCTTGAAGTCCGAAGAGCTGAACTCCATAAAGACGAACATTCTCAAGTCATATAATCTTGGCCACCAACAACGAAGAACTGCAGAAGGTCTCCTCGAAGAATTTGCAGACATCTTTTCGTCATCGAAAGGGAAATATGGCAGAACGCAACTGGTGCAACATCGAATCAATACCGGGGATGCAAGGCCGATTCGTCAACCTGCAAGACGCCTTCCACTAGCCAAACAAGGTGAGGTTGAAGAACTGATAACCACCATGAAGGGAGAAGGTCTGATCGAAAACTCTAAAAGCCCTTGGGCGTCTCCAGTGGTCCTGGTAAAGAAGAAAGACGGATCAACCCGCTTTTGCGTGGACTATCGAAGGTTGAATGATGTGACCAAGAAGGATAGCTACCCTCTGCCTAGGATCAGTGATACTCTGGATGCAATGGAAGGAGCACAATGGTTCTCAACTTTGGACTTGAAAAGTGGTTACTGGCAAGTCGAAATCCATCCTGAAGACAAAGAAAAGACAGTATTCTCAACAGGAAACGGATTGTGGCAGTTCAAAGTGATGCCTTTTGGACTTTGCAATGCTCCAGCGACTTTTGAGCGCCTAATGGAATGCGTCCTGCAAGGACTCACATGGAAATCTTGCCTGGTCTATTTGGATGACGTCATAGTATACGGGAAAACATTTAACGAACACTGTACAAATTTGAGAGCCGTGTTTCAAAGACTTCGAGAAGCCCACCTCAAGTTTAACCCAGAAAAGTGTTCACTCTTCAAAACCGAAGTAAAATATCTGGGACATATCATCTCATCCCAAGGAGTAAAAACGGATCCTGATAAGGTTGACACCGTGAAGAATTGGCCAACACCACAGGACAAACACCAACTCCGAAGCTTTCTGGGTCTAGCCACCTACTATAGGCGCTTTGTGAAGGACTTTGCTGGAATCGCCAAGAGTCTACATCAGCTAACGGAAAAGGGAAAGCAGTTTATATGGTCAGGTGAATGCGAGCGCAGCTTTCAAGAGCTCAAGCAACGCTTGTGTAATGCACCAGTGCTGACCTACCCAACTCCAGGAAAACCGTTCATAATTGATGCTGATGCGAGCAATGTCGGGATAGGTGCTGTACTATCGCAGGTGCATAATGGCGAAGAAAAGGTGATTGCCTATTACAGCAAGGTACTCTCGAAGTCGGAAAGAAATTATTGTGTGACCAGAAGAGAACTTCTTGCACTGATTTTGGCAACAAAGCACTTCCATAAGTATCTCTATGGACAGAAGTTTCTTCTCCGAACTGACCATGGAGCACTTAACTGGCTTTTGAATTTCAAGAATCCAGAGGGTCAAGTGGCAAGGTGGATTGAGAGGTTGCAGACGTACGATTACGAAATTCAACATCGGAAGGGGAAGCTTCACTCAAATGCAGATGCACTGTCTCGGAGACCATGTAAACAAGACTGTAAGCATTGTAGACGACAAGAAGAAAAAGAAGTGGTTACTGTCCAACGAACCAGAGCCGATCCCATTTATGGCTGGAGCAACGACGAGTTGATAGGAAGGCTCAACAAGAAGACTCAGATATCGAACCCATCCTCGCTTGGAAGGAACACCAGGAAAAACCAGAATGGGCTGATATCTCCGATAGAAGTCTGACTCTGAAGGCCTATTGGGCACAGTGGGACTCGTTTCATGTCCAAGAGGGTGTCCTTCGACGTAAATGGGAATCAGCAGATGGAAAGTCTTATGTAATGCAGCTAGTCTTACCGAGATCGAAGGTTATGGATGTTCTGCGAGAGATGCATGGTGGAGTTTCGGGAGGTCATCTAGGAGTGAACAAGACGCTAGAAAAGGTTCGACAACGATTTTACCGGCTACATGCAAGGGAAGATGTCGAGAAGTGGTGCCGAAAATGTGATACCTGTGCTGCCACCAAAGGCCCGAACAAAAAGAACCACAGCCAAATACAGCAGTATAATGTCGGAGCACCCTTCGAAAGGATTGCAGTAGACGTGGCGGGTCCATTTCCGGAAACAAATAATGGAAATCGTTATATTCTGGTCGTCATGGATTACTTCAGCAAGTGGCCTGAAGCATACGCCATTCCAAATCAAGAAGCCAAAACAGTCGCAGACCAAATTGTCTTCAACTGGGTGAGCAGATTCGCCGTTCCATTAGAACTGCATTCCGACCAGGGAAGGAATTTTGAATCAAACATATTTCAGGAAGTTTGTGGGCTTCTTGACATCAAGAAGACAAGAACAACACCACTTCACCCACAATCTGATGGCATGGTCGAACGATTCAACCGAACCCTGAAAGAATAACTTTGCAAAGTTGTGGACGACAACCAGCGAGATTGGGATCGACACATTCCACTGTTTTTGATGGCGTATCGAAGTGCAAGACATAGCTCAACTGGCCATACATCGTCTGAGATTTTGATGGGAAGGAACATCAGACTGCCGAGCGAAATAAAATTTGGATGCCCCACATCGGAACCGCAAGCCGAGGATGACTACATTGATGACCTCAGAGAAAGACTCCTTCAGATCCACGACAATACCAGGTTGAAAATAAAGATGTTCAGTGACCGAATGAAGACACGCTACGATATACGAGCGACAACAACAGAGTTCCAAGCAGGGGATCGGGTGTGGCTTTACAATCCCCATCGACAAAAAGGATTGTCACCGAAACTTCAACGGGACTGGGAAGGTCCATATACATTCATTACAAAAATCAACGATGTCGTGTACCGGATACAAAAGGGAGTCAGAGGAAAACCTAAAGTTGTACATCGCGACCGGCTACATCGCTACAGTGGTGATGAGAACGATGGATTTGTTCGGGACGATCAATCCTAAGGAGGGGGCAATGTAATGTGTATACACTCTTTATCTCTTTCAATAATAAGGGGCAACATCTAGTGGTAGTAATAGGAGAACTCGCTTCTTTAAGCATCGAGAAACCTCTAGTGGCTAATAGGAGAACTCGCTTCTTAAGCATCGAGAAACATCTAGTGGCTTAGAGGGGAACTCATTCAGCGCATACAAGAACCTCGAAAGGGGTAAGCATCTAGTGATAAAGTGGAGAACTTCGTTAAGCATCGAGAACAACCTCGTAGATTCTCGAACCGATTGGAGGTATATAAATAGGCGCTTGGAAGCGAAGCGGTTCATTATGGATTGTGAATTGCTGTAAAGACTGTGTTTGAAAAGTAAAGACTGTGTTTGAAACGTAATAATTGAGTGTTCAATAAATAAGTTTATATCGATTTAAATAAAGAAAATTTGTGTTTTTATTTACGAAGTGTGAATAAGTTTTAATTATCGGACCAAGCCGAATATTACAATATTATGCTTATCGGGCGATAATTGTTGATATCGTTCCTGTTCCCTTTTCTATGTATGAGAATTATTTCTGATTTCGTCCATTGGTCTGGGACTTCCTCGTTGACCAAAACCTGATTGAAAATAGTAGTCAACCAGTTGGCCAGTGAAAAGTTGCCGAACTTTAGGTATTCAGCTAATATCCCATCTTTTCCTTTGCTTTTTTCTTCTTCTTTAAACTATTTATTGCTCGCTCTATTTCACTTTTAAGAAATGGTGGAAAATCTTCTTCCTGGTTTTGTCGCTCTAGAAATATATCATCAGTGTCTACTATGCGTGTTTTGTATAGATCAATGTAGAATTTTGTAGCTATTTGGTTAATATTCTTCCTTTCGTGAATTCTTTTACCATTATCCGCCATTGCTGCTGTCGCTATTTCCAGTGTCTTGTAAAAGCGATTCATCTCGTCATCAGTTGCTTTCTCAGTTGGTGCATAGATTTGTATGATCAATATGTTACAATTCTCTACTTTGACTTTCATTCCTATTATCCTATCGTTAAATCCTTTAAATCCTTTAATTTCTTGAATATTCTTTTTTAACTCTTTGTTTATAAGGAAACCGACACGCCATAAAGACCTTGTTTAGTTCCGATGTAAGCAAATATATTTCCGTTGTTGAGTTCTTTTATGCTTTCGCCTTGTCGCCTTACTTCTGCTAAACCGATTATATCCCAGTGTATCTTATTAAGCGCGTTTTCTAGTTCAACAAATTTGTCTTTTGATTGGAGAGTTAGTGCGTTTAGAGTTTCTACGTATAAGGGTTTCGTACCTGTATTGCTTTTATTAGTATAGTAGTTTTTGTTTGTATGCATGTTTCTTGTCTAGTGAATAGTGAGATGCTTTCCGCAAATTTATAAAAGGGGGGGTGTTGGCCGAAAACCTCCACGGTGGCCGACCGGGTTGGAGGTTTATTCTTCAGTTTGTCCATTATAAAATTGTCTTCGTTATTAACAATTGGCTCGCTGGGGTTGGCTTTTGGCATTTGTTGTGGTGGATTGTTCGTTAGTTGTTATTGATTTGTTGTTTTTTCGAAGTTATCTACAGCGAATTGGTTACCATTTTTAGCGTCAGCACTTTGACCCATAGTGACGGTTTTCTTAAGGACATATTTCATCAGGGGGGGGTGATGACGACGATAATGATGACGATAAGAAAATTTTATTTTTTGTTTGTGGTCTACTGTTCTTTTTGGACGAACTCCTCGCTATATCTGAATCTTTTTCAAAGTCATCATCAGAAAGCTTTCTTTTGTTTTGCTTAGGGTGCGTCTTTATATTCATAATTTCTTCTGCTGTTAATGTTTTACCATCGACAATCAGCCTGTTGTTTTTGACTTTTACTTCTGCGTTGCTATTCATTTTTCTTAAGGTATTCGCTTTTTCAAGTAAATTTTTCCGCTTTTCTAATACATCTTTCGGTAAGTCATCATAAAGAATTAAGTTTGTATTATTTTTTGTGTTATATGCTTTTAGTTTTATTTTATCATCCATGATCAGGCATTTTGTTCTATATGCCAAGAATCCAATTTTGATAGGTCGAGTTTTATTTTTGTTTTGAACTCCAAGACGATAGACAAAGTCAATGAAACTTCAATTTTGAAGACTTCACTTAAAATTTGTAGCACTGTTTGCTCGAGTTAGGTTGTTGATTTTTCAATTTCTTCAAAATTGAGAAGAATAACGTTCTTTCTTCGTAGTTGGCATTCTAAAATACTAATTTTTTTTTTCGTGTTTACTAACTTTTTCTTCTATTTCGTAAACTTTTTCATTGATTTTATCAATCTTTGATCCAACTTCAGCGACGTTAGTTCCCACTTCTTTAATTTCAGATCTTATATCTTTCTTTGAATATTCGACACTTCTATAGATGAGAGCTATCATGTCTTTAAGCTCAAAAGTTTATGCTCTTGTGAAATAGTCAACTACATCCCTCCTTTAAACAGTTCATATGTAATACTAGCGCTTTTAGGAATGCTCATCAGTATAACCTCGAGTCTAACTTCGGTCGTACAGTCAAGTACAGAGATTTGTTCTTTAGCCGTACTACGCGAATGTATAATATTTATGAAGTTCAAAAGGGTTGCAATTTCAGTAATGCGAGATAAGTTGACCAAAATGTTATTTGTCTGGTTCGGTGATGGCAACATTTTAAAAAATAATTGAAACTGTCAGTTAGGCTTATTCTGTAATAAGGATAGATATTTTAGTATTTCCCACTTCTGACACCTATGAATACGTAAGGGTTGTATTTAACAATCAACACAAAGACTTTAGTGAAATTTATTTTTCAAAATTACAGCTATAACTCTTAGCTACCAATAAGTATCTTTTATAAACAAGAAAAAACTGATAAATTTAAAATGAATGAAATTTGTATTTACGCGTATGAATACAAAACGAACAATAATAACATAACTATTATCATATTATATTTAAAACTCAAACAATTCAAAGGAACTGATTGTGCGGGTTGAGGCAATAATATATTTATAAAATAATAAATATTATTCAAAAATATAATACGAAAATATGGAAATTTCCTGAAATATACTTAAAAACGCTGCTATATTGGATCGGATATCAGTCATTAATATAAACGAGTACTTAGCTTGTATGTAGGATGCGTGTTGTGTGTTGGATAGCGTCCGTTTGTTTCATTCTTTTTATAGATTTTAATCGATTTAAATATAATAAAATCGTTAAATTTAAATGATTATTTTATCAGGAATATTGTATAAATGAAAAAAAAATGAATAGTTTTTTTATTTTTTGCTCGAAATTATTATTTAATTTTTGTTTTTATCATTGATAATGTTCATAAATAACAAAGAATATCAATATTTTAATCAAAATTAGCACACAAAAGAGAAATTTGAAAAAGGGTGATTAATTATGACTACAAAAAGATTTTATTTCTTTACTTTTTATTATTGATATAGTTAAAAAACTAAAGTTACATTGAAATTGATTTTTCGAAAACCAAATAAGTCAAATGCTATAAATATAGGTATAGGTACTGATTTTCAGCTTTATTTTTTGAAAAGAGGTTATTTTGACACCTGGTCAATATCTTGATAGAAAGTCTTCCCACTATGCTTGAACAATTTTGGGAAGTTTTTCAAACTGATTTCCAAAAGCAAATAGTTGGTATTGAAGAAAATGTGTAGACAAAATGAATTTCACACATTTCATTCTGTAAGAAGGTTTGTGCAAAAGATTCGTAGGACTGGTAAGCTAGTAGACAAAATGAGTCAAAAATGTGGCTAATCTAGCCAATACTCAATTTACGAACAATAATACGAGTATTATAGGACTGGCACAGAGATGAGACGATACTATTTTTAAAGCTAAATTTTGACATTTCTCGACGTTTCAAGGTCCCTAGAGTCAAAATAAAAGATTTTTAGAAAGATGTCTGTGCGTGCGTGTGTACGTACGTCCGTACGTCCGTACGTTCTCGACGTTTTTTTCGTCGTCCATACCTCAAGAACCAGAAGAGATATCGACTTCAAATAAATTTTGTTATACAGATAATAAGGCAGAAAGATGCAAAAAGGGCTCTCAAGAAAATTGCGTAGGTGGTTTTTTTTACCATAGCAGTTTAAAAAAAAGGTGAACATTTTGGTTAACCCTAAATATCTCATGAACTAATGCCGCTAGAGACTTGAATTAAATTTCATATTATATATTGTTACGTGATACAAAACAAATATATTTTTGGAAAAAAATCCAATTTACGGTTTTTTTAAAAATCAAAAAAACTGAAAACAAAAATTTGTCAACTCGAAAATTTTACGACTAAAATATGATTTCATCTCCAAAACAATTTTGTACGACGAAGAATAATGTTTTTGACATCTGATAAAATTTTGAGAAAAATCTAATTGACAGTTTTTTTTATAAAAAATAAAAACCGTAAACAAACATTACCTACTCAAAGTTGGTAAAAATTGAATTACGACTAAAATATCTTTTCAAAAACTTGAGATTAAGGCTCCATTTATCTTATAAGAAATGTTGTTTTCAATATTCTTAAAAATTTTGAGAAAAATCGAATTGACAATTTTAACAAAAAATTAAAAACCGAAAAAAAATTTAACAAAAGTTGGTAAAACTTGATTTTCGACTCAAATATCTTTTCTAAACTTTGAGATATTGGCTTTAAGCTACTTTTATCTTTCAAAAAATATTGTTGTCAACATTCAGTAAAATTTTGAAAAAAATCGAATTGACAGTTTTTGTACATAAAATTAAAAACCTAAATTTATTATTTAAGAAAAGTTGGTAAAAATTGTTTTTCGACGTAAATATCTTTTCCAAACTTTGAGATTTTGGCATCAAACTAATTTTATCTTATAAGAAATATTGTTTTCAACATTAGATCAAATTTTGAGAAAAATCGAATTGACAGTTTTTTACAAAAAATAAAATAAAAAAAAAACAATACTAAAAATTGGTACTTGGTAACTTTCGACTTAAATAGCTTTTCAAAAATTACAAATATTGGCTTCAAACTTATTATATTTCACAGATATTTTTTTCGATATTTAGTAATTTTTGTATAAAAATCCAAAAGTCCGTTTTTCATAAAAAAATAAAATCTACAAGAAATAATACGCAAGTTTAGTAAAAATTGATACATATACTTTTAAGCAAGACAAATCGACAGACGGGATGGGAAGTTATCAGTGTGGGTCGCATCCCAGCCTCTTTTGTGTACCGAAATTTACCGAAAGTCTCACCGGTTCCGCCGGACTTTTCGGGTCTTATATTCTTCGTCTAGATAGAAAAAAAATTATAAAGAAACGTCTAAAAATTTAAATTTAAAATTGTGTGATTCCCCAATGCTGTCGATTGTGGTTTGTTTGCATAGACCTGCGACTTCAAGAAATCCCACAGGAAAAAGTCTAGCGGGGTCAAATCACATGACCTTGATTGCCAATTAACATTACCCCTGCGAGAGATAACCTTACCCTTTAATAGTTCATGCAAAATTTAAATCGTGGCGTTTGCTGTGTTGAACGTAGCGCCCCGTCTTGCTGGAACCACATGTCGTCTAGGTCCATATGGGTTATTTTGGGCTTGTTAACACAGCCATTCATCCAAAAATGCCGCTCGTCATTAACGGTGATTTTTCGGCCAAAATTGGAGTCCTCTTCCAAACGATTCGAAGCCCAGTCAACGAACAAATGGCGTTGTCTATGGTCATGAATTTTGAGCTCCAAAGTCAGTTGGATCTTGTACGGGTAAAGGCCCAAGTCCCGATGCAAAATTCGCCAAATTGAAGTCTGTGACAGGCCGAGTTCTTGTGCACAGCCGGCGAAGAATAGATTGCCTCGGGTTCTGCTGTACACTTTCACGGACCGAGGCGATGTTCTCTGCCGATCTTGAGTTCCTTGAACGTATGGGTGTTGGCTGATTGTGTACTGAACCGGTCGTCTCAAATTTGGCCACCAAACTTAGAAGAGGAAACTGCGAAGAGTCTTCACATCTAGCGCAAAATATGCGCAATGCGCGCAACGTTTGCGTTAGAAAACACTTATTTTGATAATAAAGTTGTATCATTTGTTCAATGATGATTTGGCATAAACAACTGAATAATAAACAAAATATTTGACAGATGTCACCAGAACAAAATGGCCGCCACTGGGCGCCAAAATCAACCCACGCCAATTGAAAAAAACTTTAGGTAAGAAGAATCCTGTCTGTTTTTGTTATTGCTTTCAAATAATTTTGGGATATGGGACATTTTGACAATTGGGAGATATAGTTGATAATATTGGGCAGGTTCAGCCGACATACGGGACTTGAAAGTAAGGCAAGTTTCTTGCATCTGATTGGCCAGCTGCCAAAAAATTGCCTTCCAATTAAGGCAACTTTATTGGAAAGTTGACTGGAAAGTTAGGCAAGAAAAATCTCCCTTACTATCTAGTCAAGTCAACTTATGTCAAAATGACAATTGATCATATTTTTTAATTCAACTAAAAGCTGAACTTTATTACTCAATGATTTATTTATTTTCTGCACAACTTCATTTAATGCTTTCTGTAAAAAGGTTCCTTGTAAATTTGGAAAAGAAATAAGTAATATTTCTTTAAAACACAAAATACAAATTATGATGGACTTGTAGCTTGCCTGAGGAGTGTTTTGTAGAAAATAATGATTTTGGTAATTTTTGTACTATAAACTTGAAGTAGAGGTTTGTGAAGTAAAGTTCTGAATCTTAAATTCATGACACTTGAAAAACTAACTAGTTGCCTTGGTCAAAATTTACGTTCAAAGAATGAAGTTGACTGCAAATGAAGTCCCTTATGTTGTCTGAACCTGCCCATTATCTCTGTGGAATTTTGTGTGAAAAAAAACCTGATAGAAATAGAAATAAATAATAGCTGCCGATTGTTGATAGCACGAAGGGCTACACTTCAACATTACACTTCAATCACTTATCATTTTTAATTACCAATTTTTGAAATTTATGGCGTACTTAAAATTCCATCCTTCGTACTTCCGCATTCCGTGGTTAAGTTTTTTGACTTTAATATTTTCACTTTTCACTTCGCATTTCACAATCTACACCATTTATAATTTCATACTCCTTATTATTTGCATCACACTCAAAACATACAGAATTTTAATATCATATGGGTCACGGAACTCTCGGAAAAATATTTTGACGAAACCAAGTGCTTTGTAAGCTTTTTTCATAACAACATTTTAATGATCAGGACACCAAGGTCAGAAAAACTGGATTCTGTATGAAAAGGTGACTCCTTTGATGTACACCAGAATTGAATTTAAATTCACATGAAGAGTTACTCCTGAACATGACGCTATAATACCTAGGAATAGCAGATAATTTTGCTAAAGGACGATAATTTCTAACCTTTTTTATATTTTTTCAAAGATCTGGAATCTTAGGACATTTCATAAACTCGTTGAAAAGATGAAACAATGGATATGGAATATCTATATATCCATATAATGCTCGATCAGGAGCATTAAAAAATTAATTTAGTTTTAAAATATTATCACATTTATAGGCCTCAGAATTCGAAAAATTGATTGATTTAAAATAACTGTATTTTTGTGTATTAGGAGAAATAAGAGAAGAGGTGCTTGCACAAGAAAAATCTTCAAATGCAGTCCTCAAAAATAATGTGGGAACGTGATTGATGGCTTGAAGAAATTTGAAACGTCATAATACCTGCATGTCTGTCAAATTTACGTTACTATCACAGTATCCCCAAAACATATGGGGTTACATTTTTAAAATCACTTTAAGTATTCGAAATGAATGAATTGAAAGTACAAAAAGTTTGAATAAGTACAAAATCGTATTGCAGTTCTTAATAAACTCTAATCGTCTCATCACTCTTCAATAGATTAAATTTAAATTCAGGCCTTTTTTCTCTTATTTTTAGCTTCCCATAGGAAGTTATTGTAATCGGTCCGATTTGTCGAATTGAAAATTTTGACATTTCTCGACGTTTCAAGGTCCCTAGAGTCTAAATAAAAGATTTTTAAGAGAGATGTCTGTGTTTTTTTTCGGTCATCCATAGCTCAAAAACCAGTAGAGATATCGACTTCAAATAAATTTTGTTATACAGATAATAAGTGCGTTTTTTTGGTATTCCATATATAGTACAATGAGAAATTGACAACAAAACGATCCGCAGTAGCCAGATTTTTGTATTTAAAAATTGGTACAACTGAAAGAAGATCTGTTAGAATATAATAATACAAAAACAAAAAAACACACAAATAGAAGAAAGTTTTGTGAAAATCAAAAACTAAAATTAACTTAGCAAAAAAAAAACTAACTAAAACTAATAATGATAAGAAAACATCTGGAAATTGAGATTCTATAAAAAAGTTCATTTAACAATTGCATTTGAGTCCAGTGCCAGAGGGAATGAGTTTATCCCAGGAATGTTTTTTTGAAGAGCATACTAGTCTCGAAGACTCAACAGAAGATTATAAGCATGCCACTGTAGATTCCTTCATAATGACCATTGAATCTTTCAGTGAAGAAGATTTTAGATCCCACTTCAGAATACAGCGTATAACATGTGGTGTTGAAGCGAGCTTGAAGCTCTCCTCAATTCTTTATATACCTGAATCGAGTTGAGATTTATTTATTCTAAACTGAGATAAACCTTTGGTGGAAACATAGCAAAACATAAATATCTTTTCTATTGTTTTTTCTTGCAAAAAAAGCCCAGTTAGTCCATTTTCACTAACAAAACTAAATAATATCAACAGTAATAGATTGATGTTTTCCCCAATGGAAACCACACATGATTCCAAATGCACAACTACTCAACGAACACAGCCATCGAGATACAATTGCAATATCAATCGTACCAACATTTGAGAACTAAATCACATAAGATCCATTCGAGACTTGTATAAATGTCAAAAACCCATCCCTAGTAAGATTCTACTCTAACTTTTATCGCTAGTATTCATACTATGGATATTGTTTTTGTTATTCGTGTAAAATCCTACTATACTATGGATAGATTTTCCAAAAAAAACATGGGTAATAATGCAGAAAGTTTTTGTTAACCCAATTTGATGGAATGAATGGAATTAAATTGTGTATTATATATTGTGACGAGATACAAAATAAGTGTATTTTTGGAAAAAAAAAATTATTAACTGTTTTCTTTTATGAATCAAAAAAACATAAAAAAAACCAATTGTCACCTCGAATATTTTACGCACAAAATTATTTTATCTCCAAAATAATTGTATGCAATAAAAAATTACGTTTTTGACATCTGGTAAAACTTTGAGAAAAATTAAATTGACAGTTTTTTTTTTATAAAAAAAAAAAAAAAAAACCTAAAAAAATAAATTACTAAAAGTTGGTAAAAATGATTTTCAACTCAAATATCTGTTCAAAAATTTGAAATATTGGCTTTAAATTAATTTTATTTAATAAAACATATTATTTTTAACATTTAGTAAAATTTTGAGAAAAATCACAGTATTTTTTACAAAAAATAAAAAACCTAAACAAAACATTACTAAAAGTTGATTTAAATTTACTTTCAACTCAAATAACTATTCAAAAATTAAAAACATTGGCTTCAAACTAATTTAACTCACAGAAAATATTGTTTTCGACGTTCAGTAAATCTAATATATAAAATATTCCTGTCACAGTGTTAGTTACCATATACTCCTCCGAAACGGCTTAACCAATTTCAATGAAATTTTGCATATACATTCGGTAGATCTGAGAATAGGTTTTTGTCTATTTTTTATATTCCTAAATGCTGTGGTTTAATTGCATCAACATCGTATACGGTGCAACGATATTACGATAGTATTCAGTGACGCTTTTTACAATGAAGCATTGATTGCTATTGAGGATCTTTGCATTATCATTGCCAACTTACCACTCAATCATTCCGGTATGCATTCACCAAATCGAAATGCATCGATTTAATAGACACTGAATTGAATCGGGAAATACAATACAAAACTGTAGAAATGGAAGCGATTGTTGCTCGCAATGTTCCACTAATGAATGAAGAACTAAGAACCATTTTTGACCACATCATGTTCCCAGTTTCCGCAGGACAAGGTGGATTGTTTGGATGCACCAGGTAAAACTGGCAAAACATTTCTTATTTCGCTAATTCTCGCTAAAATACGATCAAATAATGGTATCGCATTGGCTGTTGCGGAAACTTTATTGGATGGAGGTAGATGAATGCACTACGGCACACAAACATTCGCTTGAGGCGTTGAACAGGACATTAAAAAAGATTTAAAAAACAGCGACACACTATTTGCCGGCACTCTGTTACTCCTTTCAGGTAATTTCAGACAAACACTTCCCGTTAATCCACGTTCCACGTACGCTGATGAGATCAACGAGTGCTTAAAATCATCGCCACTGCGGCGTAATGTTGAAAGAGTACAACTGAAAGTAAATATGCGTGTTCAAATGCTTCAAGATCCATCCGCTGAAACATTCTCAAAACAACTGTTAGATATAGGTGACGGAAAAGTTACTTCAGATAAAACTGGATGCATACAATTACCGGTCGATTTCTGCACGATTATTGATTCACAAGATGCTCTCATTTATCAGATATTTCTCGATGTACATAGACAATATACAAATCATGAGTGGCTGGCAGAAAGAGCAATGTTAGCAGCAAAAAGTGTGGATGTCAACGAATTAAATCTCAAGATACAACATTTGTTACCAGGAGACTTGGTGTCATACAAATCTATTGATACAGTTTGTGATGCTACCGAAGCTGTAAATTATCCAACTGAGTTTTTGAACTCATTAGATTAACCAGGTATGCCACCGAGTAATTTACAATTGGACCTCCGATAATTTTGTTTCGTAATTTCAACCCACCACGGTTGTGCAACGGCACACGATTCGTAATTTAAAATTGATGAAAAATGTTATCGAAATCATATTTCTAAATGGAAAATTCTGAGGTGAAAAATATATTATTACAGCGAATCCCTATATTATACCCACAGATGTGCCAATTTAATTCAAACGCCAATTCAATTTCCAATTCCATCCAGTTTGTTTGTATCGGCGAAATGGGATCATTAAAAATATTGTAGGTCCACTCTTTTGCATTAAGGGATTGATATTGTTTTTTTTGAAGTATTGTCATAATTAGCGATTAGTATATAATTTTAAAGAATTAATTTTAACAAAGTAAAAGAATTTGCTTGGTGATTTGTTATTTTAATATTTTGTCACCGTTTACAGTGCTCTACCACATCCTTACACACTTACAATAAGTTATTTGTTTCTAGCAAAATATTCTCTAGAAATTATTTATATGACGAAGCAACGTTTGTCGGGTCAGCTAGTTTTGTATAAAAATTCAACAATCTGTTTTTTCATAAAAAAAAAACTAAAATCTACAAAAATAGTACGCAAAATTGGTAAAAATTGATGTTCGGTGCTCGATATCTCGCATAAGAAATGTTACTAAAATTGTTAAAAATTGTTTTTCGACTAAAAATCTCTTTAACAAATATAGATTTTGAAATCAAACTATTTTATCATGTGAAAAATATTGTTGGTAATTTAAATTTTTTTAGAATAATTCAACTGACAACTGTTTTAACAAAACTTGATAATCTACAAACCTTTAAAGCAAGACAAATCGGCAGACGGGATGGGAAGTTATCAGTGTGGGTCGCTTCCCAGCCTTTTTTTTTAATTTTTAAATTTGTTGTGGAATAGTATCTAAAAAGGCATTCAAATAAGATTTCATAAAATCGTACAAATTTGAAAATAATGCATCCCAATCAATTTCGAGTACTTAGTTAACTAGCTGAGTTAAATTACATAATTTGAAGTGAAACTCTTAATGATTTTTAAATAAGCTAAGAACATTGCATTCACGCAAATTTGATGAAATGGCAAGGGTAGGAAGTTGGCGATCTTCACGTACGAACTTTGAATTATAAACATTTCTTACTTCGGAATTGGGAATCAACAGTTCGCATTTTTAACATTTATAACTTACCCAATTGAACTTTCTAACCATAGCTATTTGCTCCACTTTTATGTATGTTTCGTTTGAACTTAATACTTTGTATGTTTCTAACTGATGTAGTAATAACATCTTTAAATAATTTGTTGGCAGCAGTGTTTGCCTTTGAACGATTGCCATTCGGAATTGCGAGTGCACCTGGAATCTTTCAAAGAATCACGGAAGGTGTAGTAGCTGGTATACCTGGATGCGCAGTATACCTCGATGATGTCATTGTCAATGGTAAGAATAATGAAGAACGCCGAAATAATGTCGAAACACTCTCAAACAGGCTCTCCGCACATAACCTCAAATGTAGACAAGAAAAGTGTCACCTTGCGCAAGACAAATTAGAGTATGTGGTCCACGAAATCGATGCAAAGGTATTAGACCAACTGAAAAAAGAATAGAAGCAATTAGAATCATTTATTGGCAAAATAAATTATTATAACAAGTTTATTAAAAATTTTTCATCAAAGGCCTCAGCCTTGAATCAACTTAGACGACACGACAACAAATTCGTGTGGGGCACAGAACAAAGTACAGCTTTTAATTTATAGAAGAACGATATCATCAATGCGGTTCAATTAATTCATTTCGACGAAAATGTTCCTCTCGTGTTAGCAACTGATGCGTCAAAAACGGGAATAGGAGCTGTATTTTTCACACCGCTATCCAGACGGCATAGAAAAGCCAATTTCTTTCGCATCGAAAACCTTGAACGAGCATCAGGCAAAATACTCTCAAATTGAAAGAGAAGCCTTATTAATTATCTTCGGCGTTACGAGATACCATCCGTACCTCTATGGCAGACAGTTCATTTTGCTCACCGATCATCAAGCACTTGTCTTTTCCACCGATCAAAAAAACTACAGGTTATGACTCTCATCGGCTTCAACGTTGGGCAATTATTCTCCAGGCCTATAGTTATACGATTCACTACCGCAACACAAAGAATCATGCAAATGCTGACGTCTTATCACGCCTACCCATGGGAGATGACATTGAATTTGATAACAGAGAGAAAAAAATGTTTACAGTTGACCAGATTTATGAGTCAATAATCTCAGAATTTCCAATAAGCGCAGAAATCATCGCATCACATACTAAAACAGACGAAACTCTCAGTCGCGTTATACATTACATTCAAAACGGGTGGCCACAGAAGCTATCTAAATCACAGGTAAATTTAATTCCATATTTTCATCGAAAGTTTGATCTTTCTCTGCAGAGTGGAGTATTGCTTCTGCAAACAGAGCATACTCGCGTCGTTATACCGAAATCGATCGAAGACCAGGTTCTCAAAATGCTTCACGAGGGTCATTGTGGCCAAACTCATATGAAACAACTAGCGCGCAGGTATATATGGTTCCCGAACATTGATCAAGCGATTAAAAATTGTTCAGAAGCTTGTTCAAACTGTGGTCCACATGCAAATCAACGGAAGCAACAATATTCATCCTGGCCTGCGGCAGCTGAACCGTGGGAAAGAATCCACATCGATTTCGTAGGTCCTTTTTTCTCTCGAATGTGGCTAATTGTTATAGATTCTTTTTCCAGTTTTACATTTATTTTTGAGCTGTCAGCGACAACAGCAGAATCTACAATTTATGCATTACAAAAAATGTTTGCAATCGAGGGACTGCCAAGCACAATCGTTAGCGGCAATGGCCCGCAGTTCTCATCAGCCAAATTCAAAATGTTCTGCAAGCTAAATTCCATTGAACATGTCAGAACAGCACCATTTCACCCAGCATCAAACGGCTTACTGCTGGAACACAATGCAAAAATCGGAGCCGCAGCCGGAGCCGGAGTGGGAATAGCTGTCACAGCTTGTCGTACGTTAACAGAAAGTGCGCCACACAATACGTCGTACGACTTTTTGACGTTTGATATAGATTTTGTTGTAATTTTGAAATTATTGATTTGATACTTTTGTTTTGAGTTTGGCTGAATTTTAAAATTATTTAATAAAATGGATTTTGAAAACGAAGATATAGTTTTAATAATGTCTTTTTTTGAAATGTCGTGTATTTTTTTTAAATATTATAGTAAAGTTAATACGCGAAGGTGGTGGGTCCGGCCAGTGTACCAGGTAAGAAATGAAAAGGGGTATCACATCCAATACAACTTGTTGTTGAGTTTTGTGGAAAAGCGTTTGACGAAATCGTCGATTCGAAAAGCTATAAGCCCAGAATGTAGAATGGTGTTAACATTGACGTAAGTTCACACTTATGTAGTTCAATTCAACTTCTGATTGTTTATTTCTCTAGATATCTGTCACAAGGAGTAACACCTAATTATTTGGCATGGTCTTTTCGGATGGGTGCTTCAACAGTTCGAAAAATAATTGTTGAAACATGTATGGTGTTCTGGGATATTTTGTCCCCAATTTATATGCCGGAACTCAATCAATCCGACTGGAAGCAAACTAGTAAAGAGTTTGGTGAAAGGTGGAACATGCCCAATTGCGTTGGCAGCATAGATGGGAAGTACATAGAAATAAAATGCCCTCCAAACTCGGGATCTAAATACATAAATTACAAAGGGTATTTTAGCATTGTGCTTCTCGGGGTCTGCGATGCCAATTATACTTTCAGTGCAGTTGATGTTGGCGCATACGGCAGTCAGAGTGATGCTGGAATTTTTAGGAATTGCGAAATAAGAAAAAAAAATACTGACAAATTCCATAAACTTTCCACCTTGCCAAATCCCAGAAAAAAGTCCCATATTACTTTGTTGGCGACAGTGCTTTTCCGCTGAGAATGAACCTTATGAGGCCTTACCCAGGGGTTCTTTTGAATAAACGGAAGAAGTTTTCAATTACAGGCAATCTAGAGCCAGAAGAGTAATTGAAAATACATTTGGAATCCCAGCGGCTCGATGGCGAATTCTCGGAAAGGCAATTGAATTCCATCCCGAAAGCGCCGACAAAATTGTGCTTGCGTGTACAATTTTGCATAATTTTTTAAAAATTACCGATGTGGTACACAAATCAAAAACATATTGCCCCGACCTGTATTGTGACACTTACAATGAGCTTGGAGAACGAGTCAATGGCGGTTGGCGACAAGAAAGCATTAATTTGCTTCCAGTGCGCAGACTTGGATCAAATAACCGAGCAGACGGTGCAGCCGAGATGAGAAATACTCTCACAAATTATTTTTTGAACGAGGGAAAAGTTAGTTTTCAACCTCAATAACTTAATCATCTACATATGTAAAATTTTAGTTTATAAAAACAAAATAAAAATAATTAATAAAATGTTTTTTGTATTGAATTTTATTTTGTATTATAGAAGGAACACTTTCTAACAGAAATATTAAACAAAAAAAAAGAAACAAAACCTTGGAGATTGCACAAAAAATAACTGTACCAAATTTCAAAAAAATCCATCCATCCGTTTATGTCTGCTAACTCATTCCGTAAACTCTATTAAATTCAAAAAATTATTTCAAAAAATTTCCATCTAAAAATTGTTTGAACTTTTTTTTTGAGAATCAAAAAATGTTAAAAATACTTTTACATGGGAATTTTTTGAAATCATTCTTTAAATTGAAAATGGTTGCAAGAAACACTTAGGTGACATAAATTAGAACTCAGAACCGTTTGGAACATCTCAATGAAGAGAGTAGTTTTGAAAGGACAGTGGTTTGTATGTAACACTTCCAAGAATTTCGAGAGAAAATCATACAAAAATCTTAAAAGGGTTACATACAACCCACCGTCATTTCATAACTACTCTCTTCATTGGGACGGTTCAAACGGTTCTGAGTTCTAATTTATGTCACCTAAGTGTTTCTTACAACCATTTTCAGTATAAAAAATATGAAAATTTTGAAAATATAATGTAATAATACATGATACATGTTTTAATTAATATTATTCTCCTCCTTCTTGAATCCAATTCAGCTCAACTTCGTTTAGAAATCGGAGCATTTCTAACTTGCTGCTGTTTCGGAGGTGAATTGGAAACTTTGCCAGCTAGTAGTAGTAGTGAATTTTATTGTTCTTTCTTTCTTAAACATATTACATATTTCACAATAGTGCAATTGGCTTTGTGCCGTCAGCCGAAAAGAGAGATAGAAAATTTGATAATATATCTAATTAAAAAAAAGTTTTTTATTAAAAGTATTCGTTTATTATTTGTTGTCTGTACTTGAGTGCCGTTTTGACGTAATTGTAGAGCAGGTTCCAGTTTTCTCCGTTTAGTATTTCCATAAGTTCATTCGTTTGTAGCATAGATTTCCCCCAGACCTGTATTCTAATTGTTTTCAGCACTGGGCATATTGCGATGAAATGTTGTGTGTCTTCTATTTGTCTGAGGTTGCATAGCGTGCATGTTGGATCAGAGTCAGTTATGTATGGTTTATAGTTTAACGGCAGGAGTTCACTTCTGGTCATACAGATTGTTGATATCTTATCTACACTTAGATCGTCATTGAAGTAATTTTTAGGTCCTAGGTCATGTTGGAGATGCTTATACGTCAATCTCATTTGGCTGTCTTGGATTTGGTCGCGGAAGCTTGCAAATTGGGCGGAGTCAACTTTTGAAATAAGTTCCTGTATTAACCACTGTCCATTTGTTGTTTGACATTGTGTTCTCTGCAAAGCTTAGTCTTTTCGTAGAAGCATTGTTTGTTGCAGTTTTGCAGATGCGAAGCAATTATAAATGTGAGGCGATGTGCCGGTTGGTTCATCACCTTCTTCATGTAGTCCAGATGGAGTTTTAGGGTATATGTGAACATTGTAGGTAGTCCGGTTTCTGTGTGCAGTATATAGTTAGGTGTGTTAACTGGAAGCCTGAACATTTTTTTGATAAAGTATCTTTGGAGTTTTTCTACTTCTTCGAATTGCCATATTCCCCATAATTGAACTGCATAACACATGATTGCACGGACAACTGCTTCGAATATTCTAAATTTGGCACTTGCCACAATATTATTCTTTTTGAAAATTTTACTCCAGGTCCAGTTAATTGCTCTTTTTGCCTCCTTCAACTTTCCTTCCAAGTGAGACTTGAAAGAAATTCGAGGTTTTAGCAGGACGCCCACATACTTATACTCTTTGACTTTCTCCAATTCTTCATGTCCCCAGTACCATTTCTCCTTACTCGCATACCGTCCGGTTCCATTACGGAAAATCAAGATTTTTGATTTACTAGTGTTTAATTTTAAGTTCCATGAGTCACAATAAGACTGGAGTTTGTTAATCATTAGTTCCATTGTATTTGTATTATCAGCTAATATGACTAAATCATCTGCGTACATCAGAACTTTGATCTTAGTTTCCGCGTAAGGTATACCTCCTGGTAGGTGTACGCTAAGGTCATCCAGAAAGAGAGAAAAAAGAAGTGGACTAAGGAGACAACCTTGTTTAACTTCTGTTTCTGTATGAAACCATTCTGATAGTATATTACCATCCCAGACAGCTGAACGATTTTCGTGGTAAAGCTGTTTCACTATTTTAAGCATCTTTGTAGATAGTCCTAGATTTGAGAGTTTGAAGAATAATGCTTTTCTATCAATGGTGTCGAACGCAGCTTTGAAGTCTACAAAGAAGACATAAAGTTTTTTTCCGTTTTCTAGATATGATCGTGCAGTGCTTGTCAGGATGAAAATATTGTCTACTGTGGAGAAACCCTTTCGGAATCCGGCTTGGTATTCGCTTAATAGGTTATTTTCATCTACCCACCTGGCGAGTCTTTCCAATAAAACTCCTGTAAAGATCTTCGTAATTGCATTAAGGAAAGATATACATACCTCGGTAGTTGCTTGGGTCCGTTGGATTTCCTTTCTTCAGTATAGGGAATATGATATTCTTCCTGAAGCTTTTTGGCACTTCACCGCAGTCGTAAATCCAGTTGAAAGTTTTTGTTAGCTCTTCCCGAAAGGAGTTCGTTGCATTTTTGAAGAATTCGTAAGGAATCCGGTCCTCTCCTGGTGCTTTATTTTCGGTACAGCAATCAATGAACCTGGATACTTGTAGCTGGGTGATTTCTTGGTCTAAGATATCGTTGGTTATAAATGGTTCTGCGTAATGGATATGGTTGCTATTTAGTTCTCTATTCAAAAGATTTTGAAAGTATTCAGCCAGAATTGGGGCATCTACTTTTATGGTGAACCCGTTATGCTGTTTGTTTAGGGCTTTTGCTACATATTTTCCAGAAGGCTTTACTATCCTTGGCATTACTAAGGCTAGACGCTAATTGTAGAGTGTAGTTTTTTTGTTTCGTCATACATATATTCTTATAGGCTTTGTTTGCTTCTTGGTATTTCAGTTTTAAGTGATTAGTTCCATTTTTTCTAGCTTGTCTGAGACATTGGAACGATTTTGTCCTTGCTGATTCGCACTCCCAGTCGTACCAGGGTTGTTTCCATTTACATTTTGGTCTGTTTTGACTTCCCGCAGCTTTGATAATACAGCTTGTCAGAGTATCTATGCTTTTTATTGGGTCAGTGCTACTGTGTGTCACTATGCTAAGTTCATGGTCTAGGTTGAGTTTATATCTTTCCTTTTTTCTTTCGTTCCATTGTAATTTTGGAAGTAGTGTACTTTTTTCCACGTCTGATCTGCAACGGTTGGAGCTGATTTTTAAGTCAACGGAAATTGGTAGGTGGTCTGATAGAGTGTGATTTTTTATTGTAAAGTCCGAAATATTTTGTAGTCCTAGTCCTCTTGCAAATATATAATCTATGGTTGAGCATGCTGTCCCCCTCATGAATGTAAAGTGTCCTTCCTCGTCGCCCTTAGTCCGACCGTTCAGGATTGTTAGTCCCAAGCTGTCACACAATTCAGCAATCTTTTTTCCATTTGCATCTATTTTGTCATCTTTTGAGGTTCTGTTTTCTAATATTGAATCTGGTGCTTCTTCAGTTTCTATGTTTAGAATTTGGGTATTACCCACTCTTCCATTGAAGTCGCCTGCTAGCATAAGATTATCTCTGTCGAAATCCAGTAAGAAGTTTTGCAAGGTTGTGAAGTCATTCATCCATTTATTGCAATTGATGTAAACTGGTATTACAAATATCTTTCCTTTTTCTGTGGGGATTTCTACGATGTCTCTATTACATTGTTTTATGAAGTTGCAACCCCATTTTTTTCTCACTTCCGTTTTAATTCCGTACAAACAACCTCCACTAGCCCTACTGTGTGTTGACGTTCTTTCTGCTAATATCCACAACAATTCATAGTTTTTAAATAAATATTCAAATCTTTCTAAATCATTTTCTACAAAAGTTTCATATAAAAAAAAGATATCGTAATTATTAACAAATTGGAAAAAATTAGAAAATAAAAGTTTGTTGGCTAAGCCTGCTACATTAAATGATAAAATTTTTACTTTGTATAATATTATATTCTTAAGGTGACTCTTATTTCTAACGTTAGTTTTTGCTTCTACTTGGCTGACGGCATTACAATTAAAAACGCTGAATGCGTTCATCTCCCGGCTTTCTTGAGCCGCTGTACGAAGCTGTATCTGCGTTTGCATCATAGTTTGACATTTCTGTGTTGTCATTTCTGTCATCTAGCAACTGGTTCAGATATGTCAATCCTCCGTCTTCTTCACATGCGATTTTGTTTTCGTTTATGAAAAAGGTAAATTTCTCATTTATAATTAGTTTTTCGCCTCTTATTTGGAGCTTCAAGTTCGTGTGTCTGGCTGCAACTTTATTCTTAGTTTCCACCATGCGCCTCCTCCTCTACCGAGCCGCGAAAGTGTAATCCTTGTGCATGGAAACACCACTTCCACGCTTCCTGTTTGCCGCTTGTAATAACCGTCCAACTAGCTCCTTGTTTTGAAGCTCGACAACAACATTACCAACATTCGGTCTCGTAGATTTTAGTTCTCTAGCTGTTGCAATTATTGCGGTGTTTTGGGTTTCAAGCAGATCCAAACAAAGTGACTTTGCTTTCTCTATTGGTGCCGTCTCATCGTGTAGCGGTAGATGGATGACTACGTTTTTTTCATTTGCCTTGCTTGTTAAACTTTGCCAGCTTTTCCACCAATGAGCGGCAAAACAATTCGTCCTCTGAAGTAAGCTGGGATGGCGAAGGAGACTGTAAAATTATCGATGGCGGTTCACGGGGCTTAGTCAAAAACTCTTGTACCGTCATCATAGTATTAACAAAAGTTTTTTCTATCTTATTTTGTTGTTTTTCTATTCTCCTTCTTTTAGGAGGATTTAAAAACGGCTCACTATTCACATAGTTTCCTATGGTAGGTATAGGAGGATTTAAGTGCGACGGTGTATAATTTCCAATTGTTCTTGAAAAAAATTAATTTTAATAACTTAATAATCATACACCCCTATTGCGATTGTCAATTATGAATTGACAATGGGAATAGGGGTGTTAATAATGTATGTTATATTACTGTCGGTGCCTCAAATATGCTCTTAAAAATTCCATTTGGGCCGAATACTTTCCCCCAACTTCCTCATCATCGCATTCGGCTGCCTGTCCAGACACAGGTTTTTTGGAGATGGCTCTGGAGTAGGTGTCTCGCAGGCTTCTCCACTTTTTTTAATGAATTCCACTAAAAAAAAAAAACAAAAAATAAATTATAACAATTAAAACAAACAATATCACACGAAACACGCTTGGGATATTAAATTGTTGGGCAATTGCTTCCCATTCCTTTGCTTTTATTTTATTGTTTTTATAGTTTTTGTTCTCTAAATTCCAAAGGACGTCTCTTTCAGCGACCGCTTGGAAAATTTTTTCAGATTCATCCATTTTGTTTTAACTTTTATTTGTTTTATTTTTACTTTTTTTATTTATTTTAACAACCGCAGTGAAAAATATTAATTGCAGAAACACAAACCACGAAATCAAATTTGATGTGCCAAAAATGATAGACGTCAAAAGTATCGTACGTCAAAGTTAAAAGTTGGTGAACTCTTCCGACTCCGGCTGCGGCTCCGATTCCAGTTCCGTCGCGTTGTGTTCGTACATTTGCATTTGCGTACATTGAATACTTTGACAGCTATTCCAGTTACGACTCCGACTCCGGCTCCGACACCATTGTGTTCCAGCAGTTAGCTGAACGCGCTGTCCGGACATTCAAGGAATCTTTCAAAAAAATAATGCAGGAGGAGAATGACTCAGAGAAGGCTTTATATAAATATCTCATCACATTTCGAGCGACACCAATCCAATCATCAAAAAAATCACCATCGGAACTCTTGCACGGCCGCCAACCTCGCACCATATTTTCAGCCATGTTTCCAGAAAATCACCTTAGTCAGCATCAGTTTACTAAATTTGAAATTGGCCAAAAAGTGTACGCCAAAAAGTATACGCAGAGGTAATCGTTGGATCGCTGGACTGATAACCAAGGTGGTCGGTCGGATGATGTTCATCGTAAAAACATCTAGAGGCAACGTCAAACGTCACCAAAATCAACTGCGAGCACGAAAAAATACAGAAAACGGAGGCGAAGTTAACACTGACGAACTCGACATCGATTTGGATTTGCGTACAGATCCATTATCGTCACCCGACAGCTCTTCATACAGCGATGTTCGATTAGACAACGAAGTAAGAAGTGGGTCCAGCCCCATGGCATCGGGCAGTCAGATACCATCAGGACTTCAAATTGATCAGCAGAAAACAACAGCGCAGATGACTGAATCCACAGCTAAGCCTACACTCAGGCGTACGGGAAGGATAAGGAAAAAACCAGTCTTTTTTCCAAATAAAGTCTGAGGGAGTGATGTAATAACAACTTTAAAAAATTACTGTCATCTAATTATATTTCGTCACTTCCTTTCTAACCTTAAACCCGAGCTTATCTCTTTTCTTTTTCTATATTATTATACAATTAATTGAAATAAATCTTTGCAATCGTAGAAGTGTTAAAATATTACTTTTAATTACAACACTTACCATCACATTTTGGGCAAAACATTTAAAAAATTGCACTTTTAGATGATCATTTTTCAACTTCACTTCGCATTTTGCACTTTAGCATTGTGAACTTTACAATTCGAACTTAACATTCCCTTACTTTTGACTTCATATGTCATTTTTTAAATTATTAACTTCACATAGGAAGTTATTGTAATGGGTCCGATTTTTCAAATTGAAAATTTTGACATTTCTCGACGTTTCAAGGTCCCTAGAGTCGAAATAAAAGATTTTAAGAAAGATGTCTGTGCGTGCGTGTGTACGTACGTCCGTACGTTCGCGACGTTTTTTTCGTCGTCCATAGCTCAAGAACCAGAAGAGATATCGACTTCAAATAAATTTTGTTGCACAAAATTGTTTTGGAGATGAAATCATATTTTAGTCGTAAAATTTTCGAAGTGACAAATTTTTTTTTTTCAGTTTTTTTGATTTATAAAAAAAACCGTTAATTGAATTTTTTTCCAAAAATATAATTGTTTTGTATCACGTTACAATATATAATACAAAATTTAATTCAGGTCTCTAGCGTCATTGGTTCATGAGATATTTAGGGTTAACCAAAATTTTCACCTTTTTTTTAAACTGCTATGATAAAAAAACCACCCACGCAATTTTCTTGAGAGTCCTTTCTGCATCTTTCTGCCTTATTATCTGTATAACAAAATTTATTTGAAGTCGATATCTCTTCTGGTTCTTGAGCTATGGACGACGAAAAAAACGTCGCGAACGTACGGACGTACGGACGTACGTACACACGCACGCACAGACATCTTTCTAAAAATCTTTTATTTCGACTCTTGACGTCGAGAAATGTCGACCTTGAAACGTCGAGAAATGTCAAAATTTTCAATTTGTCAAATCGGACCCATTACAATAACTTCCTATGGGAAGTTAACAATTTTGTGCAACGAAGAATAATGTTTTTGACATCTGATAAAATTTTGAGAAAAATCGAATTGACAGTTTTTTTACAAAAAAAAAATAACCTAAAAAAAAATAAAAAAAAGTTGGTAAAAATTGAGTTTTGACTCAAATATCTTTTCAAAACTTTGAGATATTGGCTTTAAGCTACTTTTATCTTTCATAATAATAATGTTTTTGACATCTGATAAAATTTTGAAAAAAATAGAATTGACAGTTTTTTTACAAAAAATTAAAAACCGAAAAAAAATTAACAAAAGTTGGTAAAAATTGATTTTCGACTTAAATATCTTTTCAAAAATTTGAGGTTATGGCTTCTAACTAATTTTAACTTATAAGAAATATTGTTTTCAATATTAGGACAAATTTTGAGAAAAATCGAATTGACAGTTTTTTTACAAAAAATAATAACCTAAAAAAAAATAAAAAAAAAGTTGGTAAAAATTGAGTTTTGACTCAAATATCTTTTCAAGACTTTGAGATATTGGCTTTAAACTACTTTTATCTTTCAAAAAATATTGTTTTCAACATTCAGTAATATTTTGAAAAAAAATAGAATTGACAGTTTTTTTACAAAAAATTAAAAACCGAAAAAAAAAATTAACAAAAGTTGGTAAAAATTGATTTTCGACTTAAATATCTTTTCAAAAATTTGAGGTTATGGCTTCTAACTAATTTTAACTTATAAGAAATATTGTTTTCAATATTAGAACAAATTTTGAGAAAAATCGAATTGACAGTTTTTTTACAAAAAATAAAAACCTAAACAAAAAAATTAATAAAAGTTGGTAAAAATTGATTTTCGGCTCAAATACCTTTTCAAAAATTAAAAATATTGGCTTCAAACTTATTTTATTTTACAGAAAATATTGTTTTTTATATTCAATAATTTTTTATAAAAATCCAACAGTCCGTTTTTTCATAAAAAAAATAAAATCTACAAAAAATAGAACGCAAATTTGCTAAGAATTGATACATTTAGACAAACTTTTAAGCAAGACAAATCGATAGACGGGATGGGAAGTTATCAGTGTGGGTCGCATCCCAGCCTCTTTTTTACTTTGCAATCCACAACGTTTCTCTAAATTTGACCTTTCGCACTTTGTAATTTTCAATTTGTATTTCATGCTTCTCAATTCGGAAACTTTGCACTTTCACCTAGATTTGACTGTAAAAACGGCTTGGTTTTTCGGGCACTTTGAACTTTTTCCTTATTTCATCGTATTCTCCGGTTTAACGTTTGCATCTTAAACGTGTTGCATTTTACATTTTTAACTCTCATTCGCACTAAATTCGCACCAAATTTACATTTTTGGACATTAAATAACCAACACGCTTACATAGAGTACTAACTTAAGAAAATATCGCAGCTGTATTCGTCGTCGTTCGCAGCAAACGTGGAAAATTTTGTGGAAGGATTTAGATGTGATGCCTTTCAAAGCACAGCTGATGCAAGAATTGAAGCCGAACGACCTACTGCAACGTACTATTTTTGGTGAATGGGCTCTTGGAAAGTTGGCCGAAGGTCAACTTATTTACCGAAAAATTGTGTTCAGCGACGAAGCTCATTTTTGTCTCAATGGGTACGTAAATAAGCAGAATTGTCGATTATGGAGTAAATATCAGCCAGAAGCATTGCAAGAGCTACTAATGCATCCAGGAAAGTAACAGTTTGGTGCGGTTTATGGGCTGGTGGCATCATTGGACCGTACTTCTTCAAAGATTCGTGGTCTTAGAAAGAAATTCTGTGCCACATTATGTTCACACTGCAACAAACAGGCCAGCTGTTTAGGCATTTTTGAAACTCGAGATAGGTGAAGATTCCGATCATCTGGAATTTAACCTAAATGGGTATATCTTAGTGCCATTATTCTTTTTCCACCATGGATTAGCCGTATATTATAAGAAATGATGTTGCATACCAACTTCAGCCACAATATGGTTTGTGCTTTAACTCTAACACAAACTTTAACTTCATGTGGTTAAAATTTACGGTAAATAAGCACATCATCCACACATGCTTTCTATATCGAAGTCCAAACCTGGATAGAAATTCAACTTTTAACGAATTTGATGCTCTGTCCGACTCCATCTCAATTGTTGCTCATTATCCTCACACTGAAATTGCGGGTGAATTTCAATGTACACATTTCTTCTTGGCTTCACTATTCTGGCCAGCCAACACCCGAAGGAAGGTATGTTGAGGTCTTTGCTGAGTTAAATCAATTAACTCAGCTTGTTGTTGAGCCAACACGAATTCCTGACGTTGCAGGTCAATCCGCCAACACCCTAGACTTGTTTCTTACCTCTGACCACCCTAATAAATATACAATCAGTGTGTTACCGCCTCTAGGCACATCAGACCATTGTATCATATCTGCAAAATTCTCATGTCTAAGAAACCTAGTTAAAAAAATAACTGCTATAAGAACCGTTTGGCAATATGAGAAAGCCAACTGCCTCAATGAATTCTTCAGGAACTTTAACTGGTCACTATGCTTCCTCGATAGTGATGTGGATTCCAGCGCAGATATGGTTAGAAACTTAATTCTTTGTGGAATGAACAATTTTTTCCCGAATAGGTTAAAATTAATCAAACCTAAAGAGAACTCATAGTTTGATTCGAGCTGTAAAGAGGTTATTAGGTTCAGAAATGTAAGTTTCCGGATTTATAAAGCCAACCCCACTGAGAAAAACCGGAATAAGCTCAAACAAGCTAGAAAGACCTGTAATGGTCATATTCGACGAACAAAATTTTTGCATGATCAGAAATTAAGGCAAAAAATACTACAATGTCCCAAAGGTAGCAAAAATTTCTGGTCATTTGTAAAAAAACGTACGAAACACCACGTCATCCTCGGTTGCAACGCTCGTCCACAATGACACTCCCTATGTAAGCTCGATTGATAAAGCCAATTTGCTTGCAGCACAGTTTGCTGTTAATTCGACGCTACCGGAAAGTGTCATGAGTCCTCCTGTTCTTGAGAGCGTAAATGATTTTATGGGACAAATCTTCTTTCGCACTCTTACAATTGCAAGAATACTGAAAGACCTTGACATACACAAATCAGCTGGCCCGGATAGTATTTTCCCTATTGTTATGAAGAGGTGTTCTTTAACGCTGGCAAAACCACTACGTAAGCTTTTCCATCTTTCCTACTCTGCAGGTCTCTTTCCGAGCGGATGGAAAACAGCATTTGTACAGCATGTCCCTTAAAAAGGCGAATCCTCCTCCCCCTCTAACTATCGTCCAATAGCACTCAAGTCCCTTCTTTTCAAGGTCATGGAAACGCTGATCAATTATCAGCTTAAGAAATATCTCGAAGAACGGAAGCTCATTAATGACCGGTAGTATGGCTTTCGTAGCAATAGGTCCACTGGTGATCTCATGGTTTATCTCACCGAACAGTGGAACAAATCTTTACATCGTTTAGGAGAAAGTAAGATTATTGCATTTGATATTTCAAAGGCGTTTAATAGAGTTTGGCACCAAGCTCTCTTATCAAAAATGCGTGCTGTTGGTATTGATGAATCTCTTCTTCGTTGGATTAAAAATTACCTTTCTAACCGTTTAATACAAGTTGTTTTGGATGGTTTCAAGTCTGGAATTTATAAAATAAATGCTGGTGCTCCCCAGGGCTCCGTTTTGTCTCCGACTCTCTTCCTCATATTCATAAACGATCTCTTGTCTGCCACTTCTAATCCATTAAACTGTTTCGCTTTTCATATTCGTTTCTAGATTCACATCCTTGTCATTAAAGCTCATTAAATTCTGATTTCGACAGCATTGTCCAATGGGGAATTATAAACCGTGTAGAATTTAATGGTTCAAAAACTCAATGCTGTCTCCTGGCGTAACCCACCCCCGATGCCACTATCCATGAGTGGCACTTGCATCCAGGAAACTAATCAACTGTCAGTACTCGGTATGTGTATCACAGATCACCTTTTATGGAATGATCATAATATATTCGATATTGACAAAAATGCTGCTAGATGCTTAGGATTTCTCCGACGGCGGCGAGACGGTGCAAGAAATTTTTTACCCCTTCTGATCTGGCTGTAATTTAAAAAGCCTTCATTCGTCCAAAACTCGAATATAACTCCCATATTTCGGCAGGTGCCCCTAAAACAAGTTTAAGTATTTTGGACAGGATACAAAAAAGAGCTTTGAAAATGATAGGCGATAGAGCTATAACCAAAACAATTACGTCACTTGAACACCGCCGCAATGTTTCATGCCTTTCGTTGTTCTACAGATATTTTTATAAACAGTGTTCTTTCATATTAGCCAGTTGCATTCCCCCCTCAAACAATTCAGTCGTAATACTCGTAATTCTAGGAATGCTCATCAGTTTACCCTTGAGCACAGTTTCGGACGTACTGTGAAGTATAGAGATTCTTTTTTTAACCGCACATCGATAATGTGGAATGCTTTACCCAACTCTGTTTTTCACCTTCATTTTAACATTCGAAACTTTAAGACCAATGTGCATCGGTATCTCCTCTTTCATCCTTCCCTATTTTCCTAAAGCTCGTACTGTGTTTAAACTTTAAACATGTAAAGGGTATTAATAACCCCTTGAGTGCCCGTCAACTATATAAAAAAAAAAAGTGTTCGGGACCGGTCAATTGGCCGCCTAGATCGTGCGATTTAACGCCTTCAGACTATTTTTTGTGGGGCTTGTTAAAACTCATGTCGATACAGACAAGCCCGCTTCAATTGACGCATTGGAAGACAACATTGAAGCATTTATTCGTGAGATACCGGCCGAAATGTTGGAAAGAGTATGCCAAAATTAGACTTAGCGGATTGTCCATTTGAGGCACAGATTTGCATGAAATAATCTTCAAACATTAAATTATATGGACCGTACTATCGATTGAAATATAGATTTCATGCATTTTTCTGAATTGTATGTTTTTTTTTTTAAACTTTAAGCTTTTAAAAAATCACCCTTTATATTTTGTAATTGGAATGCGTGGATTTTACTCTGAATCCGAATGACTAATGGGTTATTCAATTTTCTCCACAAAAGACACTCTGAAAGATTTTCAATCTTTCCTAGAATGAGTGCCCCGTGAAAAAAGGAATTCTAGCAATTTAAGCAACGAATACTATTTTGACGTATCAATTTCAAATTGTATTTTCACTTCTATCGATTTTCAAGTTTTAATTTATTGCTCGTGCGATGCGGTCAAAAATGTATTGGTCCTTTTAAAGGGCCTCGTATTCCTACTTCTACTCGTTATTGTATGTGGGGTGGTGTGGTTTTTGAAAATCGAAAAAAAAGAAAAATATCCTAGATATTCGTACCTAGCTAAGAACTTGAAGTGTTGGTGACTGCGAGATGATATAAAGTGCATCCTTTTTTGATGGACATATCTCGTATAAATTGAAATGAAGGAACTAAGTTGATAGATTGCAATTTTTTTATGACATCAATTGGCAAAATGGAGAATTCTGAAAACTGAAAACTGAAAAATTTCACATCCTTATATTGGAAAATCGAATGGAAATCACCATGCCACTGACTGATGCCATGCAAATGTTTTTCTCTTTCTCACAATTGCATGTACGTAGCTTATAGTGATAGTCTATGCTGTCAACCTTTTGAACCTATTTTAAGTGTGCAAAGAGATATCCAGGACCAAACAAAAAGAAGAAACAACAACCCACCCACAGACAGACGGCAACAACAAAAAGCTATGTCCTTCATAGGTATGAGTATAATGGGTCAGAGTAAAAAGACACACCCTCACCAATATGATTACTGATTGCATGAACTTGTAACCTTCAAATTGACAGTTAAACACGACAGTGTATGCTATACACTGCACTAAAAGGATAAGGGATATACCATCAGGCTATACCTACCATCCCTTCCCTATATACATACATACATATATACAGTTGTGGTCATGTAATTAAACTACAAAACGAAACAAACAAAACATTTTTTCTGTGCATCAACTTAAATTACATTCCCTACACAACCATAAATTGCTGCTACCTACGGGCCTTGGAAATAAAAAAAGCAAAAGCTAAAATTTGAAGTTCAAAGTAAAATCTAAGTTTTGGGTTTCAATTCTAAATTTTATTAGTTTTATCTAGCTTGTATTTTGTATTGTATTTGTATTGTATTTATTAATTCCTTTTGGTAGGTTTACAATGCTTTCAATTATAATTTAAGTAGAAGACGTTAAAGATAAAGATAGATACACTTTGTAGGAAAATGGACAATACTCTAAGACTTCTTATTGAGAAAGGCAATTAATTAAAAACTGAAGGTGCTACTGTTGTGAAGAATTTGCGAAAGTGAATTTTATTATAAGAAGGGACAGATACTAATTCATAGAATTCACTCTTAAATTGTATCGGCTTGGTCCGACAATTAAAACTTATTCGCACTTGTAAATAAAACACGATTTTACTTTATTTAAATTGTTCCACTTATTTATTGAACACTCAATTATTACGTTTCAAACACAGTCTTTACTTTCAATTATTACTTTTTATACACAGTCTTTACTTATCGCAGTTTACAACCAATAATCATCCGCTTCGCTTCCGAGCGCCTATTTATATACCTTAAATCGGTTCGAGAATCTACGAGGTTGTTCTCGATGCCTAACGAAGTTCTCCTCTTCATCACTAGATGCTTAACGAAGCTAGTTCTCCTCTTAATCCCTAGATGTTGCCCCTTTCGAGGTTCTTGTATGCGCTGAATGAATTGAGTTCCCCTCTTAGCCACTAGATGTTTCTCGATGTTTAAAGAAGCTAGTTCTCCTATTAATCCGATATTAAAAGAGGTAAAGAGTGTATACACATTACATTGCCCCCTCCTTAGGATTGATCGTCCCGAACAAATCCATCGTTCTCATTACCACTATAGCGATGTAGCCGGTCGCGATGTACAACTTTAGGTTTTCCTCTGACTCCCTTTTGTATCCGGTACACGACATCGTTGATTTTTGTAATGACTGTATATGGACCTTCCCAGTCCCGTTGAAGTTTCGGTGACAACCCTTTTTGTCGATGGGGATTGTAAAGCCACACTCGATCTCCTGCTTGGAACTCTGTTGTTGTCGCTCGTATATCGTAGCGTGTCTTCATTCGGTCACTGAACATCTTTATTTTCAACCTGGTATTGTCGTGGATCTGAAGGAGTCTTTCTCTGAGGTCATCAATGTAGTCATCCTCGGTTTGTAGCTCCGATGTGGGACATCCAAATTTTATTTCGCTCGGCAGTCTGATGTTCCTTCCCATCAAAATCTCAGACGGTGTATGACCAGTTGAGCTATGTCTTGCACTTCGATACGCCATCAAAAACAGTGGAATGTGTCGATCCCAATCTCGCTGGTTGTCGTCCACAACTTTGCAAAGATGTTCCTTCAGGGTTCGGTTGATTCGTTCGACCATGCCATCAGATTGTGGGTGAAGTGGTGTTGTTCTTGTCTTCTTGATGTCAAGAAGCCCACAAACTTCCTGAAATATGTTTTATTCAAAATTCCTTCCCTGGTCAGAATGCAGTTCTAATGGAACGCCGAATCTGCTAACCCAGTTGAAGACAATTTGGTCTGCGACTGTTTTGACTTCTTGGTTTGGAATGGCGTATGCTTCAGGCCACTTGCTGAAGTAATCCATGACGACCAGAATATAACGATTTCCACTGTGCCCAATAGGCCTTCAGAGTCGGACTTCTATCGGAGATATCAGCCCATTCTGGTTTTTCCTGGTGTTCCTTCCAAGCGAGGATGGATTTGATATCTGAGTCTTCTTGTTGAGCCTTCCTCAACTCGTCGTTGCTCCAGCCATAAATGGAATCGGCTCTGGTTCGTTGGACAGTAACCACTTATTTTTCTTCTTGTCGTCTACAATGCTTACAGTCTTGCTTATATGGTCTGTTCTTGTTGTCATGTTTCGTTTGATAAACCTGGATGTCGTTCCCGGGGTAATCGATACCACAAATCAGCTTCTGCCCCTTAAAGTTGGTTCTTATTCGTTTTCCAGGGTGGGAATCAACTTCGTTGTTAATGTTACTTTGAGCCGTAAAATTTCTTCTGTTTCCAAAGTGTTGCCATGCGGTTCCTCTTCGCGGTAATCTGCACTGTCGCTGTAGATGCCCAGTCTTATTGCAGTTCCAGCATCGTGCTACTCCGCCTCGCTGACTCCTTTCCACAGTAGCCTACTGACAAGAGCATTCTTGAACTTCTAATTTTCTTACGCGATGCACGTTTTGGGAAGCTTGTTCTGCAGCTTCCATCGTCAGAGCGAAAGACAATGCTTCTGGTAGCGTTCGCTTTCCGGCAGTACGGATAGCCCTTTGGAGATTTATATCGCCCACAGCTCTCACAAAGGCTTCAACAGCAAGTTGATTTATTATTTCGTTAGCAGCTGTTGGATATGCCAGGTGAACCAATCGCTCGATATCTGCCTGAAGCTGCTGCAGAGTTTCACCTCTTTTCTGTGTCCTATTGTTAGAGCAATGCATTTTTCCTGATCGTCCCAGCCGTTTGTTAACGCTGCTGCTTCAAACTGTTTCTTGTAGATTGGCCACGGAATCTGACCATCAAAGCTTGGAGGATTCACTTCTCTCTTCCTTGAGCACTCACCAGAAGGTTCTCGAGCTTTCATATTTCGCACTTCTTCTTGTTCATTTGTGAGGGTTTCGATTTGTTTGTTCATTTTCTCCAAACGTGCATTTTGCTTTTCGACGCGCTCTTCGAGAGTATTGATTTTCTGTTCGAAGTCCGCAAACCTGCCTTCTAAAAGGTTTCTCTGTTCGTCGAACCGCTCTAGAATATTCTGCTGTTCTTGCTTTTGGTCGCTTCTTTGGGCTTCTAGTTGTTTCAGGACATCATTCCCTTGGGCTTCTAGTTGTTTGAGGACATCATTCCTTTGGGCTTCTAGTTGTTTGAGAACATTCTGCTGTTCTTGTTTTTGGTGACTTCTTTGAGATTCTAGTTCTTTGAGAACATTCTGCTGTTCTTGTTTTTGGTCACTTCTTTGAGCTTCTAGTTGTTTGAGCACGTTCTGCTGTTCTTTCAGGCCATTCTTTTCATTCTCTTCAAATTTGATTAAAAGAAGTGACATCATGTTAGATAAGGCAACATTTGCATTTACCGCTTCCACTTTTGCTTCTAATTCGAAAGCAAACGTATCTGGGTCTTCATTTTGCTGCTCCAGATATTCCTGCAGCCGTTTAACGAGTTCGGTTTTAACGCCTGTCCCACTTAAGCCACGTTTGCTTAGTTCGGCCTTTAGCTCAGGGACAGTTAAATCTTTCAAAACTTTACTCATTTTCATTTTTTTATTTTTTATTTGTAACTTCACTACTTCACACAAAATAGTTCACTCACTGTTTTTATTCTCAATAAGTTTTAATCCCTTATTCTGACACCAATGTAATATTCGGCTTGATCCGACAATTAAAACTTATTCGCACTTGTAAATAAAACACGATTTTACTTTATTTAAATTGTTCCACTTATTTATTGAACACTCAATTATTACGTTTCAAACACAGTCTTTACTTTCAATTATTACTTTTTATACACAGTCTTTACTTATCGCAGTTTACAAACAATAATCATCCGCTTCGCTTCCGAGCGCCTATTTATATACCTCAAATCGGTTCGAGAATCTACGAGGTTGTTCTCGATGACTAACGGAGTTCTCCTCTTCATCACTAGATGCTTAACGAAGCTAGTTCTCCTCTTAATCCCTAGATGTTGCTCCTTTCGAGGTTCTTGTATGCGCTGAATGAATTGAGTTCCCCTCTTAGCCACTAGATGTTTCTCGATGTTTAAATAAGCTAGTTCTCCTATTAATCCGATATTAAAAGAGGTAAAGAGTGTATACACATTTCACTATTATGAAAGCGATTTTTTTTACAAATAATTCTTATTACATGTTTTTGAGGAACAATAAGCGGATTGATATTATTTTTATAAGACCCTCCACAACAGGTTATTCCATACTGAATTTTAGAGTGAACAAAAACAATACCAAAGTAGATCATAACAAGTATTTTTCTCGAGCACTATAAACCAAGTGCATAAAACTGTAAAGAGCAACATAGTGATTAATTTCTAAACGATAATGTATGTTCGGACCAATTCATTTTACTATCAAGTATGACACCAAGGTATTTAAAGGTATTCACAAATTCTACCTGAAAGCAATGAGTTGAACAGGGTTCCCTAGAGACAAAACTATTAGATTCATTTACACTGAATTTAAATTTTTGACAATCTGAGGAATTATAAAATATATCGCAATCAACTAAGTTAGAAGATCCTGACAGACTAAAGTACATTAGTTTTGTTTTATTGCTTAATACCATTTTATTAACTGCAAACCAGCGTCTTAAGATATCCAAGTCTGAGTTAATGTCAGAATTTCAATTAACCAGAGAACTGCAACCATATGAAAAGGCCTTATCATCAGCAAATGCTGTAATTTTGCCTTTGAAATTTTGATTGAAAATAGAATTAATAAAGATCAGAAAAAGCAAGGGACCCAAAACCGAGCCTTGGGGAACACCAATACTAATTTCACACAAACTACTTAAACTACCATTTATATTCACTAATTGCTTTCTATTGGATAAATAAGAATCTAGCCAATTATAAATAAATCCACGCATTCCTGCATATTTTAATTTTCTCAAGAAAATATTATGATCAACTAAATCAAAAGCTTTAGTTAAATCAATGAAGAGTCCAGCTGTAAACAAATTATTGTTTATGTTTTCATAAAGTTAACTGCAAAATTGTAATAATGCATCTTCAGTTGATTTATGGGCTCTAAATCCAAATTGAGATTCACTAAAAAAATTATTTTTATCAAGAAACTTCAAATAGCTTCAGCTGTAATATTATATCAAACGTTATCCGGTCTAGAAAGTTTTGAGTTGTTATTTTGGAACTATTTTCAATTATAATGCTATTATAGCCGAGTTTATAAAACTAAAACAACCAAAAAATTATAAAACTCGGTTATCGAGGAATATTGATTTAAATTTTTACCAAGGTGATCATTAGGTAAATCATTTTTGCATTTCTCTTTTGTCATTTTATGAAGATCCATGAACCATGATTTTATGAGATAACAAGCATACGTATTTTATGATGAAATATTCGTCTCCTTGAAAGAATATTTCTAGTTTTTTTTTTTTTTCTTTTATAAATCAAACAATTTCTTGTACGTTGAACAAAAAACAGAATAATAATAAATTTTATTTCAAAGTCAAAACATATTTTAGAAAGCATTAGTGATTATATATAATTTGAACAGTAGATTTTATCGAAAGTATTTTTAATTTCCAACATTCCCACTAAAAACTTTATTTGATAAAATCTAAAAAATGCCCATTAATTTCGAAAATTTAATATTCTTTGCAAGAGATAAAGATTTAGTAAAAATGTCTGCAATCATATTATTTGTATCTACTGTTCTTAAAGTGATTTGCTTATTAATAATTGTTTCTCTTACAAAATGATGACGAACTTGAATGTGTTTTGTACGTTGTCTATAAGCTTCATTCATAGCAAGATCAATCGCTCCTCGATTATCACAAAAAATGTTGGTTGGAGTTAGGTTTGTATTAAAAATTTCTTCTTCAAGACCTCTTAACCACAACGCTTCTTGCACTGAGGATTCTAAAGCCATATACTCAGCTTCGCAGGTCGATAATGCCGTAGTTGTTTGTTTTTTAGATCCCCAAGAAATCGCTCCACCTTGACTGAGAAACACGTAACCTGTGATTGACTTTCTCTCATCTGGATCATTGGCATAGTTGGCATCACAGAAACCTTTTACATTAAATTCTTCTGACTTGAAATAGTTCAATTTGTAGTCAATTGTTCCTTTTTAGGTATCGCAACACACGTTTAGCTGCCTTCCAATGTTCATGTCCGGGGTTATTGTTGAAACGACTGATTAGGTTTACTGCATAACATATATCGGGACGAGTTAACTGTGCAACAAACAACCAACTTCCAATTGGTAGGGAATTTTAGCCATTTCTTCTTCTTCTTCTTTTGTTGATGGACTTTGTTTTTTGCTCAATTTCACATTGGAATCTAAGGGTGTACTAACTGGGTTACATGATTGCATGCTAAAACGTTCAAGCATTTTTAAAATGTATTGTTTTTGATTTATTGATATTTTTTTTTTAAATCATATTCTAAATGTAGTCCCAAAAAAGACTTTGCTGGTCCAAGCACTTTCAATTTGAAATTTTCTTGAAGATGTTCTACTAATTTATTTCTTGAAACTTCGTTTTTCCAAAGTATAAAAATGTCATCTACGTATACTATCAAAATTAAAAAATCTTCAGAACCGTCGTCAAAAATATAAATACATTGATCTGTTTTCAACTGCTTGAATCCAAATAGTTTCAATACTTCAGTTAACTTCTTGTTCAACATTCTTGACGATTGTTTAAGTCCGTAAATTGGCTTGTGAAGTTTTAAGACTTTACCTTCTGGTATATCGAGACCCTCTGGAGCTTTTAAATAAATCTCCTCTTCAAGATCACCTTGCAAAAAGGCTGTTACTGCATCTAAGTGATCAATATGTAAGTCTTTGTTCAGTGCTAATGATAAAAGATAACGCATTGAGTTGTATCTAATAACTGGTGAATAAGTCTCTTGATAATCCACTCCACTACGTTGTCCACATCCTCGTGCTACAAGTCTTGCCTTGTATCTTGATATTTCACCTTTTTCATCTCGCTTGGTCTTAAAAATCCATTTTGTTGTTAGAGCCTTTCTTTCCTCTGGTAGATCTGCTATAGTCCATGTCTTGTTTTCTTCCAATGAATTAACTTCATCTTTTGCTGCTTCTGACCATTTTTTTGCATTTTCACTGTTCATGGCTTTATAATAATTTTCTGGATCATCGTCACAGTGAACGTTATCAGCCAAAAAACTAAAACAGTACCTTCTTTTTGTTTGGTTTTGAATTCTTTCAGAACGACGAATAATTATTTCTTTATTTTCTGTATATTAATACAACTGTAACGCTTTTAAATGAAATATTTATTTTAAATTATACAAAACGAAATGAATTTTAATTTTTTAATAATTAAATCATCCAAATATTGTCCATTTCGCCTACAGCACTCTTCCAATCTGACTCTGAGATTTTGGAACACTTTTGTCAAAAGTTGCGGAGTGATTAAGCGGATTTCTTCTTCAATGTTCGCTTTTAATTCAGCCGTCGTTGAAGGATTATTAGAGTACACCTTACTCTTGAGGTAGCCCCATAAAAAGAAATCCGGTGGCGTTAAGTCAGGGCTCCTGGGTGGCCAAGCAATATCACCCCTCCTCGATATCAACCTTCGAGGAAACATTTCTCTAACGACCTCCAGAGAGTCGTTACTTGTATGGCAGGTAGCGCCATCTTGCTGGAACCAGGTGTGAATAGTGTAACCACTCGATTCTTGCAGTTTTGGAGCTGAAAAATCTCTAAGCATCGAAACATAACGCTCTGAATTATCGATCTTCATAAAAATACGGCCCTATGATCCCCCACTTGGCTATTCCGGCCCAAACGGTCACTTTCAGAGAGTGTAACGGTCGTCCATGTTTTAAGCGTGGATTTTCTGTTCCCCAGTATCGACAATTTTGTCGATTAACAAATCCGTTGACATGAAAATGAGCTTCGTCTGAGAAGATAATGTTATTGAAGTGAGGGAATCTCCGTAACATTTCTGTTGCGAAATTGAACCGTGAAACAAAATCGGATTCTTTCAAATCTTGGACAATCTGAATTTTGTAAGGGTATAACTTCAAATCATCCCGTAAAATGCGACGTAAAGTCGTTCTGGGTACTCCCAGGGCCGCAGCGCGTTTCCGTGTAGAGCTTCTTGGATCCTCGCGCACAGAAGCTTGTACGCGTTCATTTGTTTCTGCAGTCCGCCTGGAACGTGGGCGTCCTGTAGGTCGAAGTTTTTGCGTTGATCCAGTTGCCTCGAATGTTACGATCCATTTTTTGATTACCTACATTCGTACTTGGACACTCGGTGATGTTGCGTAATCCAAACTTTACCCGAAAAAGGCGACGAACAGTCACGTATGAGCGATTGTTTTCATAAAAGGCGCGAACGCAGAAAGCGCGCTGCTCTCCCGTGAACGGACTTATTGCGACTAAAAATTTAGATCTCGAGCTGCAAGGAGATACCATCCCCGCGCGTCTCGGTTATTTCGTTCGGGAGTTAGAGCGAGACAAAAAGTGCACTTATTAACGGCACACCCTGTACTAGGTAAATCTAATTTAACAGAATCAAGATTTCCTTCTTTTTCATAACAGTTTCCCACTAAATCTTGATTTTTTGCAGTTTGTTCTTGGTTGAATTGTTCAGATTTTTCTGTTGCTGGGAAATACATTTCATTTTCTATAAATGTGACATCACGACTAATTAGTAGCTGTCTCTTGATTGGGTCATATAATCTATAGGCTTTAGTTGTTTCGGAATATCCCACCATAAAACATTTTGTGGATTTCAAATCCCATTTCTTGCGTTTTTCTTTAGGCGTTAAAACCATAGCAATGCATCCAAAAACGCGCAAATGCGACAAATTCTTGTCTACGCCACTCTAAATTTCTTCTGGCATCTTATAATTTATCTTCTTTCTTGGAATTCTATTAAGTAAATACGCAGCAGTGCATATAGCTTCTGCCCAATAAAATTTCTTCAAATTTGCATCTGCCATCATGGTACGAGCCATCTCACATAAGCTTCTATTCATGCGGTCCGCTTTCCCATTCTGTTGAGGGTTGTACGGAGCTGATGTTTGGTGAACAATGCCATTTTCTTCACAAACTTGTTTCATATCAGCATTGCAATATTCCAAGCCATTATCCGTTCTTAATATTTTAATCTTTTTTCCAGTTTGATTCTCGGAAACATTTTTGAAAATTTTAAAATATTTAAAAACTTCTGATTTCATTTTCATAATAAGGGTATTCATGTAATGGTATAATTTTCTACTTTGTAGAAAAATATAAATTTCCGCAAAGGGTTTACATGAACTGAACACCCCATTAAAAATATTTGCGGAAACGTTAGAAACAAACAAAATTTATCTGTTTTTTTTTTTTTCTACGATTTCTGCTTCAAATTTGAGAGATAAAAGTCTATATTTTGCAGAATATTTTTCCCATACAAATTTTGACAGTTGATTTCTACCGATAGAAAATTCTACAGTTTTTAAGGTTTCTGTGGGTTTTCTGTGTTTGCATGAATACCCTTAATGTAAACAAATACTTTTGATGAGAAATCATCAATAAAAATTACATAATACTTTAAACCACCAATTGAATCTCGTTCCATTGGACCGCAAAAATCTGAATGTACTATTTGTAGTACATCGGTCGTAGAACTTCTTGAATTTTGATAAGGAATCTTAGATTGTTTACCAAAAAGACATGAAATACATCGTTCTTCTTCCGAACTTCTTGTAAGTTCTATTCCTCGAGCCTTGACTTGAGACAATTTATGAAGATCGTCTTGATTTGTATGACCTAAACGTTTATGCCATAAATCGGTCTTTGTAGCTTGAAAAATCTTATGATCCTTTCTTATATCAAGCTTATACATATTATAAACTACCTTAGCTGAACCAACCAATTTACCTTTGTGTAAGATATGACATTTTGTATCATAAAAATTAACAGTCAAACCATTCTTAGCCAACTGGCTAACAGACAATAAATTTGCACATATTTCTGGTACCAATAAAACATTCTGCAATGTTACTTCGTAATATTTTTCGTTCAAAAACACTTGTAAAGGAACATTTCCTGTTCCAATGACTCTTAACTTATTGTTATTAGCCACTGTTACAAACTCTTCTGTTTTGAACTCTTGAAAAGTTAAACAAATATCTCTATTTTTTGCCATATGGGAAGATGCACCTGAGTCTATAAACCAGTTCGTTCCATCATCATTAAAATGTGCTATAAATGAACTGAGAAACCAGCTTGAACCCATACCAACATTATTCGAATTATTTACTTTCGATTTGTTTTTGCAAAATTTAGCAACATGACCTTCTTTGTTACATTTGTAACATACAACACGCTTTGTATCAAAACGACGTTCTCTATGGTCATGTTTCTTACCTTTGTTGCTATACAGAGCTGCAGCACTTCCGCCGGTTGCACCTGCATCTTTATTGAAATATTCGTAATCTTGAAGTAATTTTGTTTTAATTGCATCGCCAGTTATTTTTAAATTACTACTTTCCATTGCCATAATCATGGGCCTTAAATGTTCTGGTAACCCCGAAAGTAACAAACTTCCCACCCATTCTTCAGTTACTACCATTCCTATTTGGTTCAATTTTTGGGCAGTATCAATAATAATGTCAACGTACTCACTCATATTTGCACAATTTTCTAATTGAGTTGTTGTAAGCTTCCGAAGTAAGCCCCATCGTCTTGTAAGACCGGAATCATCATATATTGAACATAATTTTGTCCAGATATCCTTAGCTGTTGATATTCCCTGAATATGCGGATATAGGTTTGGAGATATATACAATATTAGTCTTGACATTGCCTTCTCTTGAATTTCTTGAGACTCTTCTGTCCCCTGGATCGCCTTCCAAAATCCTTGAAGCTTGAGAGCATGTTCGACCGTGAATATCCATTTATGAAAATTTTCTCTTCGTTTTAGTTTTTCAATTTGTTCTGAAAATGTATCCATTTTTAAACAATATAGTTCTTTAATTACGTAAGTGGATGCAGCGAGGGCCCATAACCTGATGAAATATTCGTCTCCTTGAAAGAATATTTCTAGTTTTTTTTTTTTTTTTTCTTTTATAAATCAAACAATTTCTTGTACGTTGAACAAAAAACAGAATAATAATAAATTTTATTTCAAAGTCAAAAACATATTTTAGAAAGCATTAGTGATTATATATAATTTGAACAGTAGATTTTATCGAAAGTATTTTTAATTTGCAACATTTTATGTAGTCCAAATGTCCAAATTCTTACATTTCAATTTGACAAAGCTGCGTGCCATACGTCACTTATCGCCAATAAAAAAAAAGTATTGGAGAGAATATATACAGCCTTGCCTAACCCCACTTTGGATTTGAAATTTCCTTAACGACCAATATACTTTTATGCAAAACTTGACACTTGGATCGATCATATGGAGTCTTGATAATAGCCTTGTCTGTCGAACACCTTTTTCGAACACCTTTTTTGAAGCTCTAGACACCTGGATCTCTTTAGAAGTTCTGTAGATGGTCCTACTGGCACAACTTCTAATGGCTTTTTCTGCTTCTGTAGCCAAGAAGTCGATGTAGTTACCGTTATCACATCTGAAGCTTCGGTGAACATCCCTAATTTTCATGAGATACGTAGATTCTAGAGGTCGTTTTTGCCTTCTACTACGGAAACTGCGTTATGACTTGGCACAAAATCATCTTTAAAAAATGTCTGTTGTTTTGGAACTTAAAAAGTTTGTAGTGATAAATATTAGTTCGAAGTATTTTGAAATGACCAAAGACCGTACGTCAAGCGTTCTTCAATTATAATCAATTTATTGTGTATTATAAAAAGAGTAGTTACGTCGCGAAAGCCGAGTATTACTAGCTACACAAATTGTAAAACTAGATTTAAAGTGTATTAAAAAAAAATCTCAAAATTCTTAATTTTTGAAGGCTTGAAGTGTTTCCACTTAAGTCTTTGTTGGGGTCAAACTTCTTGTTTCCTAAAGGGCGGCAAGACTACCATAGACGTTTTTAATAATAGTATTAAGGAGGTCTTTCTATGTTCAGGTGCTGTTGAAATAAAATGCACGATTGGGTCGCACGAACTTGCTCCTGTATGCAAAGAGTCTGTTTAAAAAAGCACCTATATAAGATTTAAAATTATACCCTTAAAACAAGTTTGTCTTCAAAGATTTAAATGCTATTCGATTTGTCAAAAAAACCGCGCGATTCATCCCAAGACACAACTCATCCTAGGACAACTCATCCCGGAAATTAATTGGTATTTACAATAGTTATAGTTATAAACAATACATAGTCATCAGCCCTATCATGAATTCCATCGTAGTCGGAATTTTTACGAATCCCGAAAAACTGTATCATGAAATCCGTTCGTAATGCAAAATTGTATGAGATTTTCCACTACGAACGGATTTCATGATACAGTTTTTCGGGATTCGTAAAAATTTCCGATTACGATGGAATTCATGATAGGGCTGAATATAATAAAAGTTTTGTCAATGTAATGCGCTCTTTCGGGCTCACGCACAGGATTTGATCTGGTGAGATGGGAGGGAGTTACATTTAATACAGTTAAAATAATTAAAAAAAAAAAATATTTTAAGATTCAAAACTTTACCTGAAAAATAAGTTTGTCTTCAAAAATTTAGATGCCATTTTATAAATCAAAAAACCTTTGATTTTTCAAATTTTTTTTTTGAAAATCGTTAGAGCGGTTTTTTTTTTTAAATTAATTTTTTATATATAAAATTTTTAAATTTTGTTCTAAAAATATTTTTGGTATGCAGTTGTTTAGTGATTGTAAATATACGCTCTACATTTGAATTTCGTAAAAAAATGTTGACCCGTTTTTGAGATATAGAATTTTGAAAAAAAAAATTCAATATATTTTTAAAAATCCAAACAATAAAAAAATTTACTTTTGATAATCAAATATTGTTAAGGCAATATAAGAGCTTATTCAGAAAAAAAATTATTGAAATCGGTTGATAAGTTGCTGAGAAAATTAAGAAACAAAATAACGGTTCTATGAGCGGTACCTTTCCTGAGCAATACAAAAATATGTTTTTCTTATGAAAAGAAGCCAAGTTTAAAAATAAAATTTTAGAGAAAATTTAAAAAATATCTATCGGTTTGTTTTTGAGAAAATTCGAATTTTCGTTTTTTGACCAAAAAAATTGTATGGGGGCCACTGTTAGTTTTGGTCTTAAAAAAAAATGAAAAAAACGCCTAACGCGAATCTGCTGAAAACCTTGACTTCCAAATTTGAACTCAATCGACCCAATGGTGTAGGCTGTAGGAGCGTGGACAGACAGACATAACAGACCGGACGGAATCGCGGGACCCACTTTTTTCGACTTCTCTACCATCGTAATATCATGTTTGATTAAAATCTCGAGTTCGAAATTTTGCACGAATGCAAAACTTGCCATATAGTTCCTATACCTACATATGTCGCAAGTAAAAAGTGCTTGAGACGTTAATGTGCTAACATAATCAATTATTTTGTCTCCCAACTCAAAACGGCTTAAAATCAAAGGATCAAAGGTTTTAAGTTGGATCGAGTGGATTTAATCAAAAATAGTTCCTTTTTGACCATTGTAGGATGAGGTATAAATCCTCGTTCATTGAAGCTACAACATTATTTTTCGCAGCATATAAGTGTAGACTTAGGGTCCGGCCACGCAATGAGCGACGAGCGACTGAGCGACCGAGCGACGCAAAAAAATTAGAACACATGAGATCGTATGGAGGTGACCACATAAACCCTAAGCGACTGAGCGATTTTTTAAGCGACAAATCCGTAGTAGTAGTCAAATCCGTTTTAATTTTTCAGTCGATCGCTGAGCGACGTAGAAAAAAGATGTGTACAATAAACACTGAAAGTTTAATTTCAGCTGTCCAAAAGCGCCCAGTGCTATAGCAGAAAACCCACAAAGATTACAAAAATAAAAAGAGGCTGGGATGCGACCCACACTGATAACCTGTCTGTCGATTTGTCTTGCTAAAAAGGTTTGTAGGTTTTTGTGTTTTGTCGAAAGTAAATTTTTACCAAGTTTAAGTATTTTTTTTTGTTTTTGTTTTTTTTTTAAGAATTTTTCTCAAAATTTTACTGAATGATGACAACAATATTTTTTTAAAAGATAAAATTAATTCAAAGCCAATACCTCAAAGTTTTAAAAAGATATTTGAGCAGAAAATTAATTTTTACCAACTTTCATTAATTTTGTTAAGATTTTATTTTTTGTAAACAAAACCGACAAGTCGATTTTTCTCAAAATTTTACCAGATGTTGAAAACGTTATTCTTCGTTGTACAAAATTGTTTGGAGATAAAATCATTTTTTGTTCGTAAAATTTTCGAGTTTTTTTTTTAATTTATAAAAAAATCGTTTATTGGAATATTTTCCAAATATATATGTATATATTTTTTTGCTATCACGTTACAATATATAATACAAAATTAAATTCAAGTCTCTAGCATTATTGGTTCGTGAGATATTTCGGGTTAACCAAAATGTTCACTTTTTTTTAAATTGCTTTGGTAAAAAAAAAACCACCCACGCAATTTTTTTGAGAGTCCTTTCTACATCTTTCTGCATTATTATCTGTAGGTATAACAAAATTTATTTGAAGTCGATATCTCTACTATTTCTTGAGCTATGGACGACGATAAAAACGTCGCGAACGTACGGATGTACGGACGTACAAACGTACGTACACACGCACACACAGACATCTCTCTAAAAATCTTTTATTTAGACTCTAGGGACCTTGAAACGTCGAGAAATGTCAAAATTTTCAATTCGACAAATCGGACCGATTACAATAACTTTCTATGGAAAGTTAAAAATTTCACCGATAAAGAGTGGAAAAAAGTTGGACAAATTTGTAATTGTTCTAGTAAGTTTTTATTTATTTAATTTTTAATTACAAATAGTGTATTTTGTTCAAAAGATGGTACTGACATACGACAATATTGCCAAAATCGATCTGGAAATGTGCGAAGATTTAGATATAAATGATGAAATTCATCATAATTTTCCCTTTCACTATTTATGGGGTGAACACCAAATCTACGTATTCTCGATCTTATTACAGATCTATAAATATGAACGCGATTTTTAACTAGTAAGCTATGACAATGGCATTTTTCCAACTAATCGCTCAGCGACGTATCGTTTAGTAAATGGCCACCCATCGCTCAGATTGGTCGCTCAGCGACTCGTCGCTCATTGCGTTGCCAAAGCCTTATAATGACCTTCACAACATCAGCATATATGTAAATGAATTAAAAAATTTCAAACAATATGTTGCAGCTCTTTCAAATATACGGAAAATAGAATGGGTCCGAACAAAGATTCCTGAGGAACTCCAGCAGAGACATTCAGAGAATAGAAGACTGTTTGCTACAACACATTGTTGTTTACCGTTAAGGTACGAATGAACTAGATTTATAAGACTCTACGGAGAAACCAAAATTATTTCTCAGCTTATTACAGAGTATTGGATGACTTACAGTGTCAAAGACCTTAGAAAAGTACAATAATGTTATCAGTGTCCTACAATCACAACTACTCTGAACGTCGAACTTGTCGAGTTGTAGAAGCTGAATAAGGTCAATGATTCTCGAGAATTTTCTCCAGATGAGCCCTGAAACCAAAGGACGTTCTTATCCCTCTACCTTCCCAGAATCATCATCCATTCCCACATAAACAAGGCATACCAGCCTGCGTTTATGTCACCAACTCCCATCCCACCTCCCACGTTGTAATGGCGAAAAAGCTAGACATCGCAGCGCTCCTATCTTCTATGCTCCTTCTCACTCTAGGTAACCTAGCTGAATTGCTGTTACCGAATCCCACTCTTTTCCTTACATATCAGAATGATGATATAACATCAACTGACTCCTCACCCTATCTCTTCCTCCCCTACCACCTCTCATCTTTATTGGGCTAGATATAAGGTGTTAAACGACCCGTGCCGATGATCAGCCTGGCTGGGGGCCCAATTCAAAAATAGCTCAGTCTCTAACGGAGTATCCGGATACCTGGCGACCTCCGGATTAACTAGCCTTATCTGTTCATGTGAATCTCTGTGCAGACGGACCTCTTTTCTTCGCAACTCGTGGGATCAAGATGAACAAAATAAAAACAAAAATGTAAAGAATGATGAGACCGGTATCTCTTCATAACCGGGCGGCAGTTTGGCGTCAAAGCCTGTTGCCGTATCTCTTGCGGCCAACACAGAGAAGGGAGTAGTGGCTAACCATGGATTCTCCTCTGCTGTTGGTAGCAACGAGAGTATGAAGGTAGTGATACCTAATTTCAGTAGTGGCAGGGTTGTGAAAAATGGCCCTACCACTACTAATGAGAGTACAGCCAGAAATGGAAAGGGGAAACTCTCAAAAAGCCTATATAGACAAAGGTGGCAAGCGGCGAAAATCCTAAAGGCCTCTGGTGCATCATCGGGGGCTGAAAGGACACCGCAGCAAACCGCTAGCGTCGAATGGGCTAAAAGCATACTTGCTACTTCTGGAACAACATCACCATGTGTCAAGTCACAAAAAACATCTGGCCAACACTGGATTTAAAACGTTCAATGTGCTTGCTCTCTCTAAGCAGATCGCATATAAGCTCGATAATAGGTGTCATAACCGGATACTGTCTAATAGGAAAGCACGCCACGAGATTAGGCGTATTTTCAAATGATTTCTGCAGAAGCTGTATGGACGAGGAAGAAACAGTTCTTCATCTTCTCTGCACATGCCCTGCTCTGGATCGAAAACGCAAGAATTACCTAGGAGAATTCTTCTTTAACGATCTAAACGATCTAAATCATATCGGCATAATCAGCCTCTCACGTTTCGTAAAAAACTCAAACTGGTTCCATTGAGCTTAAGAAGAAACCTCAAGATTCATGTGGTATCACAATGGGCCATTAAACTGGCCCAAATGTGTCTGTTTCCATCTTGGACAGCCACTATAACCTAACCTTACCCTACGATCATTATTTATTGCGATTCTTATTTTAACAATCAGAAAAGTAAACAAAAAGTAATTTATTTAAAGTTACAGAACTGCTTTAAAACAGTTTTTTTCAAACACCTTTAAAAGAAACAGGAAAATGTCAATAGGCCGGAGCTCTGTAGCATTTTTAGGGAAATGAACTATGTATTTAGATCTTTTTAAATCTAAAGGAAACTTTGATGTGCTTAATAAATTTAAATTGGGTGGCGCAACAGTCTGTTGAGAACTAGAACCTAGTGACTTACAACTCTCAACCATGCCTGTGTGCGAGTTATGTTGTCAGGAATGGAGGGGACCTACAGTTTTTAAGCCGAATCCGAACGGCTAATTTGGGAAAGCACTTTTCATGACAAGAATTACTCTTGGAGAATTTGTCAATTCCTCGCAAAAGGCAGTACCCGTGAAAAAAACTTTAGATGGCATAGGCAGGAATCGAACACAACACCTCTGGCATGACAGTCCAAAGCACTAACCATCATGCCACGGGTACTACTTATATGGTTAATATGATCTAGTAACGCACTAGAAACTTACTACTTAAATGTATTTAAAAATTTAATTTTCCAATGAATACTTAATCTTTAACTTTAAAACATAAACTTTAATTTCAGTGGCTTAATTTAATGAACAGAACTGTATCTATATTGTATCGTTATACCTACCTGAGTTCAAGTATACGAGCTATCAGTAGAAGCAGACATGGGATTCATTCAATACTTTTTGTTGTTGATGTTGGGTTGGAGTTGTATCCCCTAGGGAAACGCTTAACAGTTGATTGCCTTCTTTGTGTCATCCTGTCACCTGAATGTATGGTGTCCTACTCCTGCTACTGCTATGTATAACATAGGTACTGCAGTACCTATTATAGGAACTGTAGTGGAAATGTGGAGGCATCATATGAGTATGTAAACTGGCATGATATTCCACATGAATGAGCAAAATATTTATTTCACTATTCAATATGCTTTTCATTTAGAAATTGAGCGATATAATAAAAGGGGGAAAAATATATGAGTATACCACCCTCCTTCTTCTTCCCATAAAAAAGTTAAATATCATAAGTTTTTGGTGAATGTTCTTCTGACAGCTTTAAAGGAGATAGGGAAGAGGGTTAAAGTAACAATAATACCCTACCTATGCTAACAATAATGCTTAAAACGAAAGTTCTAGCAAAGGGTTTTTCAATAAAAAGTTTCATTTAGAATAGCACGTTTTTTTTTTAAAGTTTTTAACTTTTTTAACGTTTTTTGGGAGATTTTTAATTTTGTAATTTTTCTGACATTTAAAACGTCAGTCGGCAATATAGTTCAAAACTCGTGGCGGTGGTAGAAAATATGGGCTCATGGGACAATTTAGTAATGTGAAGAATCAAAACCACATTTCTCAAGAACATTTCAAAAGCAGCCCGTAATGTTTACTAAAACCCTGGTATTGCAAGTCCTCATCGGTTTTTGGAATAAGAACTCTACAAACGACATTTTACCGTATTTTACATAAAACCAAGGCCTTAAGGCTTTTAAAGTTCAGTTAACACAAGAATTCCAGCCGGCCTAACCTCAACACTATCATATATCTTCGATAATTAGGCTCTGAAAAGTTAAAAAAATGTTCCGGATTTTCATCGGAAGACCTTCAGTTATGATGCCAATTTTAACATTTTGACATTTCTCTATGATTTAAACAAATTTTGTTATACAGATATTAACATCAAAAGATGTGGAAAGGACTTTTAAAAATAGTAGAGTTATTTAGTAGAGGGACACCGCAAGGTGGTGTTATATCCCCTCTCCTCTGGAACCTAGTGATGAATGAAATCGTAACTAGTTGGATGCGGAGGGTTTCAGAGTGATAGCCTATGCGGACGACGTTGCTATTGAAGTTTCAGGAAAGCATCTTAACACGTAAAAAGAACTCTTACAAAATGCCAATACAGACAGACTAATACTTTGGGCTGATCGGTGTGGACGGGGCGTTAACCCACACAAAACTGATTTGGTCTTATTTTCGAGGAGATACAAAATTCCATTTGTCAACCCTCCCCATATTAAAGGAATCCAATTAAAATTCTCAGACGAGGCTAAATACCTGGGTCTTGTCTTAGATAAAAAACAAAATTGGAAACGCAACGTACAGGAAAGAGTCAAAAAAGCTACTTTAGCTCTCTTTTCTTGCAAAAAAGCTATTGGTAATAAATAGGGCTTACAACCCATACATATACACATCGGTAATCAGACCGATTTTAATTTAAGGTGTGGCAGTATGGTGGACTGCTTTATAGAAAGGTATAAATCGGGATAAATTAAATAAAGTCCAACGTTCAGCTTGCATATGTATAAGCGGATCGCTTCGCACCTCTTGACATTTTTAGCAAACAAATAGCTGCAAGCTCTGCTATTCGCCTCAAAGCTTCGTCGCAGTGGACTAACAACAACATTGGACACTCCGTAATTCTTAGGTTTTTAGAATCAATTCCAAAGCACACAAACTACACCATCCCCCAACTGCAATTCGACAGAAATTTCCAGATTTCTACACCTCCCAGATCTTTTTGAGAGGATAGGACATTACTGGAAGATGAGTCAATTTATTTCTATACAGATGGGTCAAAAACAAAAGAAGGGATTGGTGGAGGTGTGTACTCTGAACGACTGGAATTAAGTCTCTCATTCCGCCTTCCCGTTTTTGGTCCAGTCTTCAGTTAAAAGTATTACTTTTAGCAACAAAGTTTAAGGAAGTAAAATACAAATTTTGTTTTCATATACAAAAATTAAATAATTCAAATATAATGGGGGTCATGTCCATTAACGCAATACGATTAGTTTTGACTTAAAGGGAATTCCTTTGAAAAAAACAAACAAATTATCTCCCAGGGGGGTCATGACCCCTACGACCCCCCCCCCCCCTGGATCCGCCATTGATTCTGATTCTGTTTTCTCAGCCGAAGCTATGGCTGTTCTAAAAGCAATCGTAATTTCAGGATCGAAAAAAAAACAATTATCTGTTCTCACAGTCTCTTTAAAATAGAAGCAGTGCGTAATGTTGACAATAGAACCCTCTTACTGGAGATTATTCGCAACAAAAAAAAAAGTGTTAATCATCAAATCAATCTCACGGGTATCGTCCAGGGGTGCCAGCACGTAATTTGATACAACCGAGTATAGTCGATACAATCGAGCATTAACAGCACACATTTTGGTTCTCGATTGTTTCGAAAGATTTAGCATCACACAAACTTCAAATTGACGTTTGAAACAAAAGTTTTCACTCGACAGAAATTAGTTATCGTCGGCAGTGATTTTTGTACGGAAAAATGGAAAAACAAAATATTTCAATAAATAAAAAAACAATGTGAGATTTTGACCAATTTCATGAGTGCTCACGTTGATTTAGCGAGGGGGAATTCTTAAAACTGCCCAAGGGAGGAAAAATAGCAATATGATGTGGGGAAAACTGATTGAATCCCTAAACACAGAGGGTCCTCCACAAAAAGATCTTAAAGATAGGCTAGGTAGGTTGGTGTTAAATATTATGTACATATATATGTATGTACTTATTTACAGATAATGTTTTTTTTAGACCTGGAGTGCTAAGTTAAGCTAAGAAGTAATAAACTTCACTTAAAAGGCACGGGTGGAAGTCCATACATGCAAAAAACAATCGACGACTTGGAGGAAAAAAATATTGAGTGCGCCGCCGCCGCCGGTTTGGAAGCAGAAGTTGATGGAGTCCCTACAGCAAAATCCTTTGGAGTTGGACAAAATAATTTTGCTGACAATATTAATAACAACGATAACGATAAAATCAAACAAAAAAACAACTCAGACAGAAACATACTCGTAGAAACTAAAAGCCCGGACATTTGGGAAGATATAGTGTTAGACTATGCAAACGAAAATAATATTATTGAAGAAGAATCATATGTGGAAGATGTAGGTATGTACCTAGTAGTTGTATGAAGTCTTATTATTGATTAAATTCTAATAACAAATTTATTTAAGGCAACTCAACTAAAAAGAGTACTTATCATCATAAAAAAGAAAAAGAAAATGAAAAAGAAAATTTAATGAAACAATATGTGACTACAACAGTCACAATCAATACGAAATTGGACAAAATTCATGAAACGCTTTGCAGCACTTTAAAAGTAGAAAAAAGAAGACTTGATTTAGAAGAAAAACAATATAAACTAAAAAAAAAGGAAAGCTTGAGATGTAAAGTTTTAAAAGTTTATTATTTAAGCCCAGGCGCGCACATGTAACTAAACAGTTTGGTTTCGTTTTTAGGACCATGTAAGCAGATTGAGGTCAAAATCGAAATTAAACGGCTTCGTTGCATGCGCAGCGCACGCCTGGCCTAAGAGTATCTATGCAATGTTCAAAACTTAAAAATCATCTAAAAGCTGTCAACAAATTTTGGGTGCAATCATAACCAAAATGAAAATAAAAGATTCCTAAAGCCTTTGTGTTCAATATAAGCCCTTAAGTATTTTTGTATTTTATTGTTAGTTTGTATACCAAAATGGTAGACATGTGCATTCAAGAGGACACAAGCGTCCACAGGTTTTTCTCAAAACCCAACTCTGTCTATGAACTCCTACTCTCACCTCCCCGCGGTGAACATCGGGTGCCTAGTACCTCAACTGGAGATTGGGATCTAACCCCAGAGGAAAGTTGTTGGGGGCAGCAAACGAGAGAGCGGGGAGAGGTGTTTCCACTAAGGCACCTCTACTTATCCAGACGGCAGCGGACGAATTCTCGAGATGGAATCAACGGTGGCGTCTACAGTTCCAGTAAGGTTGAACTACTTAGTGAACACCTTATAGGGCTTCTACGACTTATTCGGAGCCCAGACCTATAAGGAGCGGTTTATCCGGCTCCCCGTCCTTGGAGTTATAATAAGGATCTGGCCCTCCAGGTTGGGGGTTGTGCCGTCGGAGTGACTTCCTGACTACGTAAAAATCTTCTAGTTGCGAAGCACCAACAAGCCTCGGATACGGACGGATTCATTGTTGACAACCCACGCAAACGAATTAAGGACAACGAACTTCGGATCTGTACGTGGAATTATAGGTCCCTTAACAGACCACGTGCAGCCGAACAATTAGCGGAAGCCCTAAACTGCTGCAAGGCAGATATTACCGCCATCCAAGAAGTGCGATGGGATGGACCGGGCAAACGCAAACTAAAAGACTGCGATATATACTACAGCGACTGCTATCCCATCCGTTTTGAATAAAGTTCAAATCGGAGATCAAGTTGTCGAGATTTCGAATTTCAACGTCAATAGTCATGTTTTTGGCTTGAAGAATGATAATTCTTTCATTTATAGCGCTAAGAACTTTGCACCAAATCGAAGACATCAGAACGCATTCAAATTTGTGCATATATTTTAAAACTCCATTTACATCTCTTCGAGCTTTAGGTTTTTAAGATGGTTTCACTGCCTCAATTATAGCTGACCATCTTGTATCGGAAAAATTGTGAAGGGATCGGAGCACATTTTTCTTAAGAATTTCCCAACGTTCAGGACTGCTGCTAAACAAGTTGAAACACTTTTGAACAACTCCAAAAAATGTGATTGCGCCAGTACAACATTTCGCTGAATCGACTCCACACAAGTTAAGGGTGTGTGCTGCACATGGTGAATACACGGCATTCGGATTTTTCTTTAAAATGTGACTTTGTGCACCATTATACTGTCCTTTCATATTGCTACCATTGTCATAGCCTTGTGCACAACAGTCTTCTAAAGGGATTTCGTTCTTTGCCAATGTTTCGCCGAGCAAATCAGCTATTGCGGTGCCATTTTTTTTTTGTTGCAATTGACAAATTCCAAAAACCGCACTTCGATGGTGAACACATTTTCTTCAAAACGCATAAATCGCAAAATAAATGTGTTTTGTTCTACATCACTTGAATCGGGCGTTGCATCGACAATTATAGCGAAATATTTGGCCTTTTCTATCTCCTTCAAAATAGCTGAATTCACATGTTGGGCACAAATTTTAATGAACTCATTTTGAATCTCAACGGAAAGGTAGTGGACTTGCTAACGTTTGTGTTTTTGTTGTGAAACTCTTACTTTTTCCAAGTGCTCCTGAAATAAGGGGTCATAATAACTAATTGATTCCAAAATTCCCAAAAAATTACCATTATTTGGCTCTCCAATTCCTAGTCCCCTGGTGGGATTTTCCGGTCCCTTGAAACCGAATCAAACATTTCATTTACAGCAGAAACAAAAATAGAAGAAAAGAAACTATAAAAACAGAAACCGAAATAAATATTTGTGTTTTGTTTTAACTTCGCGGGCCCCTTATTTTGACTTTAAAAATTTTCAAAATAAAATAAATTTGAAATTAACGTTAAATTAAATAACAAAAGCGAAACAATTTATTATAACTTTCTTTCAATAGTTCAGAGTTGCCCAATTTTTTATTAAATATAAACAAAAATGTACGTCAATAATAATCAGGGGCCCAGATCGGCAAGTTTGTGACTAATAGATTGGCAGATAACATGCAAACAGGGGCCCGATTGCGAAAGCACGAATGATTTAAAATTTTCGGGCCCCTAAAAATAAGTGGAAACAGGTATGTTGATGATAAATATAGAGTATATTCTCATTGCTTTCCCCCTCTCTCGACGTGGCTGGTAAAGACACGCGAAGAGAATAATAAATATTGACGATCAATGGATCATTTTTCCTACCCAATAATAAATAAATTAGGTGGCGAAACAGTTCATGAAGAACCAGGGCCTAGTGACTTACAACTCTCAACCATTCCTGTGTGCGAGTAATGTTGTCAGTGATGGAAGGGACCTACAGTTTATATGCCGAATCCGAACGGCTAATTTGAGAAAGCACTTTTCATGACAAGAATTACTCTTGAAGGATTTGTCAATTCCTCGCAAGAGGCAGCACCCGTAAAAAAAGTTAGATGGCACAGGCAGGGATTGAACCCAAGACCCCTTGCGTGACAGTCCAACGCACTAATCATCACGCTACGGGTACTACTCCTACTCCTACCCAATGCTCATGGAAAAAGATACAAATATATCTTCGGCCGCGATTGGGCCACAGTTATACTACCCACGGTCATCTCATGACAAGAACCGAGCCTGCAAACTGTCATCCCTGCAACACAAACGACATAATCACTATTAAACACCTCGCCTATGATTGTTCTAAGAATAAAGAAGTAGCCAAAACAGTACTACCCGACTCATCGTTCGATGCTTCATGCGAGAAACTTATTTAAGGTGTTTTGGGCTGAAGCTGTAAATTACGGCTGTTTATGTCTTGACCCGTACTGGCGTAAGCGCTATAAAAGATAAGTCACCTTATGAGATGTGGTGTGGTCGTAAGTCCAGCTTTGAATTTTTCAGAGTTTTTGGAATCGAAGCATTTATCCACATACCCAAGCAAAGGCGCAGAAAATGGGATAGAAAAGCTGAAAAAGGTTTGTTCATGGTTTATTCAGAGACTTCCAAGGGATACCGTGTCTGGATACCTACTCATCGAAAAGTAGAAATAGTGCGAGATGTTACGTTCAAAGAATTTGAACAATATCAAAATGTTTTAACTGAAGCTTCTCAAGAACCATCAACATCCCAAGATTTGTCAATCGCAGAAAATGAAGGAGAAAATGGAGAGCAAGCAAGGGAAGACGATTACGAGTCTGCTGACGAAGAAGTGGAAGGAGTTGAAATAATCCAAAATTGTGACAATTCGTTTACGACGTCGTAAACTTTCCGACGCTTACTATCGTGTCAACGAAAAACATAAAAACATCGGAAAATGCCAAAAAATTAGAAATATCCCTAAGTCTTTTCATCGCAGAACATAATTTACCATTTGCAGTATTGGATCATTTAAATATTCTTTAAAAAAAAACCTATCTGACTCAGAAGTGGTCAAAAAAATGTTCATGAATCGACACAAAGGCCAAAAAATTATCAAAGAAATAATGGGTTCGGAAAATTCGAAAATTATTTCCGAAATAACAAACCGCCAATATTTTTCATTAGTTGTAGATGAAAGTACCGATATAACTATAAAAAAAATTTGGCGGTCGTTATTCGAATATACGACGAAAAGTGCCATGATATGTTTTTGACACTTACTGAAGTTCCTGAACGGAAAGGCTTCCGGAATTTTTAACACAATTAAAAATATTTTTGAACAAAAAAATATTTCATTTAAAAACATACTTGGATTCACCGCAGATAATTGTCCTGTTATGATGGGCAAAACAAACGGTGTTCAGTCAAAATTAAAGGAAGTCGTCCCCAGTCTCATTGTAAATGGTATGTCATAATTTAAATCTTTCATTGAAGGCTGTAGACGAACAATTTCCAGACGTAGTCGATAAGCTAATAAAGGAAATAAATTACCATTTTTGTAACAGCTCTAGCAGAAGGTTGGAATTCCAAGAGTTCCAAGAATATTTTGGAACTAATTTACACACAATTTTAAAATATTGTGCTACGCGATGGCTTTCCCGTCAGGTACTTGAAAGAATGCATTTCAAAATTGCGCTTATGCTAATTTTTTTGTGTTAATATGCAGCACTTGACCGCATCTTAGAGCAATGGACCCTTTGTGTTATTACTTTGGACTTGGTGAATTTGAATCCAATTATAAGAAACAAAACCTCAACTTCATATCTTCCAGCCTTAAGGACTTAAATGTTAAGTTATATTTCACTTTTTTATCTTATATCTTAAAACTAATTAATGATGTTAACTTGGAAATGCAATCCGAAGATGTAAGAGTGCACGTCTTAATTCCAAGATTGAAATCTATTTTTAAACAACTCTGCAGAAATTTTATGAAAAGCGAAGCATTTGATGATAAACTCCATTAATCTTTTAGAAAACCACTTACCTATTATGGAAATATATTGCGGCACCGAATCTGAAATCCTATACAATTCAAACAAATTAAGGGAAACAGATATTCATAGCTTTAAAAATCATACTAAATTGTTTTACATTACATTTCTGCAAGACATTAGAAAAAGATTTGATTTCGATGACGTTTTCTTAAACGGAATTCAACATTTTTCCCAAAGTGCAGTGTTGGATGGTCGAGTTAACTCTATCGTTCAATTTATTTTAAAGTTTTTTTCCAATGAACACAAAAATATTGAACTGATAGACAATGAATATAGAGCTCTAGCTGACTGCGAATATTTAAAAAAAAAATGAGAAATGTTTCCATATCAGAGTTTTGGGCAAAAATTGGTCTTCTTAAAAATGAATGCAATGAGTTAATGTTTGAAAATATTCATCTTTTGTGTTCCTCACTCTTCGGCAAATGTCGAAAGAATATTTTCATACCAAAACATAATTAAAACTAAATTAAGAAATCGTTTGCAAGTCCAAACGTGCTCTGCACAGATAGAAATGAAAAATCTAATAAAAAATGAATGTTGTCACAGCTTCATAATTAATACAAATCTTGTGAGTAAAAATGTTACAAACAAACCACTTCAAAAAGAAGAACTTTTAGAGTAAAAAATTATCTACATACATACGTAAGTCATCAGATGAGTTTCAATGAAAACTCCTAACTGTGATATGGGGATTGGGGATCCGTCCGATATTTATCTAGCTATTAATAATGAAGTTCCTTTTTTTCTTATTTATGTTCATTTAATATTAAATATGTAATAACAAATGAATTGTTTTTGTTTTTGTTCTCGTTAATAAATACCTACATTTCGTTTTTAAATTTGTGTGTTCGTTTACATTTAAAAGAGCTCAGTACTATTTGGTCTTTTTCAGTACTTTTTTGTTTCAGCTTTCAGTACAATCGAAAAAAGTCGATTTCCATCACTGGACTGAAGGTTTCTTATTATTTTAATTTGGATGTGGGAATCGGAAATGTGTTAGTAACAAGGTGCGCCATAATTTCCACTGCGCCATAATGCCTGAAGTTACTACTTAAATATACTAATAAAGTTTGTGTTTCTCTTGTCATCATACACTACGGTTGTCTTCTTTTATGACTCATAAGTTAACATAAATAAATAAAAGTTTTTCTCCCCTCTAATTTGGCTGTTATCTACAAGACGTCCAAATAATTAATAATAATATTTTTTTTTTGAAAGTTTTTTTTTGTGTTAGTTAAAATGAATATTGGTAGGTTAGCGCATTTCCTCCACTGTCCCTACTTTTAATCCTCTGACCTTCATCTTGTAGGCCAGTTCGTCCTGCGCTAACCTACCAATATTCATTTTAACTAACACAAAAAAAAACTTTCAAAAAAAAATTATTTATAAAAAATTAAAAAAAAAAATCTAATGAAAAGAAGTATTGGGGTGATAATGCATGCTTATAACCTATTGATTGCTAATAGTAGATCAATAGAGTTTTTCACCGCATTCATTCATGTGGCTACCCTTATCATAAATTTATATTGTTGACACTTGGGGTATCATCGGTGTAAATAAGGAAGCAGTAGAATAAATGTATGTATTGCGATCATCATGAATACATATTTTAATTGTCGGCATCCGTCCCTATAGATAAAATAATGTGTTGACCTTATTGACATACATTTGTATTCCGCAATAAAAATAACCCCTGGACCATTTTTCAGGATTTTAATGATAAGGGCCAGGGTTTAGTAATATTATTGACATGATGCTAGCAAAGCAATAGATAAAGGTATAGCCAAACATCATGTTCTGTTCATGATTTTGTTCAGTTTTCTATGGTGATTTTTGCGTTCCGAACGTGAATTTTGCGTATTACCGTGAACGTGAACGTGAATTTTACGTTTTTACGTTCTAACATGAACGTTAATTTTACGTTTTTTTTTTTTGCGTTTTAACGTGAATTTTACGTTTTTACGTTCTAACATGAACGTGAATTTTACGTTTTAACGTGAATTTTACGTTTTTTTACGTTCTAACGCGAACGCGAATTTTACGTTTTTACGTTCTAACGTTTGCTAAGCATGGTCCAGAACCCCAAAATAATACCGGTAACTAACGTTTGCTAAGCAGGGTCTAGAACCCAAAAATAATAACGGTATTTAGCATAGATCGGAACCCTGGTGATGCCGGTGCACCGGTGCTGCACCGGTGATCCAGAACCCTCTAGTTACAACTACTGATATCGATTTATTTATTCCAGAAAAAAAAAACATTAATATACAGTAGTACGTTCTCGATTATGGCAACTAATTAAAACAAGGGTGGTTGCAATGACCGAAGTTGTTGCAATAACCGAATAAATATTTTTTTAGGCTCAATTCCAGATGCAAAGTGAAAATCAGAAAACCAACACTTATTTAATGCAACATGAATAATAAGAAACGAAACTAAAATAAGTTAATTCATTATAAGATATAAAAGTAGATACATAAGTACATAAATGTGATTACATAATCATTATTTTTGGAAAAAATTGGACTTTTTGGAAATTTCGATTTTTTTAAAATCGCCATGTTCATTAGGGGCTGAATTCTATTCGTACCTAAAAGACACCACAAAAAGCGTATAAAAAAAGACATACCTGTGGCCGGTTAAATTTTATTACCTCAGGCACAAATGTCGAATGGAACCCTTGTTGAAAGAATGCTAATGTCATCTAAGCATTTTTATTTGCCTTGCATACAACGGGCATGTGGTCAAAATTTTGAAATGATCTTGGGTTTACAGATTTACCGATGACGAATAACTTAATTTTTGTAAACCGGATGCGTTGGTGCATACGAGAAACGTGATTCTCTCTTTGCTTGTCTTTCGACCAGGAGCAGTCGATTCCTTAAAAGCTACAAGAGTTGTGTTGGACATAAGTCGGTAGACTAACTCAGACTCATCGGCGTTATAAATGTGATTGGGAGTCAAATCCAGCTCTCTGACTTTTTCCTTAAATATAATCAAGAATGGATCTACAAGCTGCGGTTTGTTTGATAGTTTTTGTCCACAAATTTTTAACAGGCGAATTCCGTGTCTTTTCTTAAAATTTTTCATCCAACCATTGTTCGCATTAAAAGATCATGGCCTCTCTCTAATTTTTTCATGCAATGAGCACGCCTTTGTTTTTAGGACCTCGCTGGATATTGGCAGATTTTGCTTTCTTTGATTTAGATTCTGTTTTTTTCGAAACACAAGCGACTCACTGAGCAAAATTCATTAAAACTAATAAGAACATTTTGCATTGTATAGATACATAAATGTACATTCATATAACTTCATCGTACCCATTACTCAAAAGTAGCGGTAAAATAACTGCCGACACAAAATGTAACGCAACAGGCAAAAATAAAAATAGCAAATAACCTGCGTAAATAAGGATATGCATATAAAAACAAAAGTTGCACTTATCGAGTCAATTGTTAACTTCCCATAGGAAGTTATTGTAATGGGTCCGATTTGTCAAATTGAAAATTTTGACATTTCTCGACGTTACAAGGTCCCTAGAGTCGAAATAAAAGATTTTTAGAAAGATGTCTGTGCGTGCGTGTGTACGTATGTACGTCCGTACGTCCGTACGTCCGTATGTCCGTACGTTCGCGACGTTTTTTCGTTGTCCATAGCTCAAGAACCAGAAGAGGTATCGACTTGAAATAAATTTTGTTATACAGATAATAAGGCAGAAAGATGGAGAAAGGGGGTGGGTGGTTTTTTTACCATAGCAGTTTAAAAAAAGGTGAAAATTTTGGTTAACCCTTAATATCTTACGAACCAAAAATGCTAGAGACTTGAATTAAATTTTATATAATATATTGTAACATGATACCAAACAAGTATATTTTTTGAAAAAAATCCAGTTAACAGTTTTTTTTATAAATCAAAAAAACTTAAAAAAAAAAATTTGTCACCTCGAAAATTTTACGAATACAAAATGATTTTATCTCCAAAACAATTTTGTGCAACGAAGAATAATGTTTTTGACATCTGGTAAAATTTTGAGAAAAATTGAATCGATAGTTTTTTTATAAAAAATAAAAACCTAAAAAAAACATTACTCAAAGTTGGTAAAAATTGAATTTCGACTCAAATATCTTTTCAAAACTTTGAGATATTGGCTTAAAACTACTTTTATCTTTGAAAAAATATTGTTGTCAACTTACTTACTTACTTACTTAAGGTGGCGCTACAGTCCTGTGTGAACTAGGGCCTCACCCAACAAACTTCTCCATCTAGCTCGGTCCCTAGCTAGATGTCTCCAGTTTCGCGCTCCGAGTTGGGTGAGGTCACCTTCCACTTGTGCGCGCCACCTGATTCGCGGTCTTCCTCTACTGCGCTGTCCTGTGGGTGTGGATTCGAAGACTTTCCGGGCCGGAGCATTGGTTTCCATGCGCTCTACGTGACCTAGCCATCTTAGTCGTTGGACTTTTACCCTTCTTGCTAAGTCTACGTCGCTGTACAGCCCGTACAGCTCGTCGTTCCATCTTCTCCTCCACTCCCCTTCGATGCATACGGGACCGTAGATCACACGAAGAATCTTTCTCTCGAAACGACCCAAGGTGCTTTCATCCGCTTTTGTCAAAGTCCATGCTTCTGCACCGTATAGCAGGACGGGGATGATAAGGGTCTTATATAGCGACACTTTGGTCCTTCGAGAGAGAATTTTTCCACTCAATTGCTTTCTTAACCCAAAGAAACAGCGGTTAGCAAGAGTTATTCTTCGTTTGATCTCAGCGCTGGTGTTGTTTTCTGCGTTTACAGCGGAGCCTAGGTAGACGAAGTCCTTGACTACCTCAAAGTTACGTCTGTCGATGGTGACGTTTTGACCAAGACGTCGGTGTTGTAGGTCCTTTCTTGATGACAGCATGTACTTTGTTTTGCCCTCATTAACCGTTAAACCCATTTTTGCCGCCTCTGCCTCAATACTCACAAAAGCCCCATTGACATCACGCTGAGTTCTTCCGATTATGTCAATGTCATCAGCATATGCTAGTAATTGGACAGACTTTTGAAAGATAGTGCCTCTGGTGTTGACGTGTGAGCTTTGCACTATTCTTTCAAGTACGATGTTAAAAAAATCACATGACAGCGCATCACCTTGTCTAAAACCTTTTTTGACATCGAAAGGTTCAGTTAAGTTGTTTCCAACCTTTATGGAGCAGCGTGAATTCTCCATGGTCATCCTGCACAAACGGACGAGTTTGGCAGGGATGCCAAAACTAGACATGGCTCTATACAGTTCGTCCCTGTAGATACTGTCATATGCGGCCTTGAAATCGATGAAAAGATGGTGGGTGTCGATTTGGTGTTCTTGGGTTTTTTCCAGGATCTGCCGTAATGTGAATATTTGATCGACTGTGGACTTTCCTGGTCTAAAACCACACTGATAAGGACCTATCAGGTTGTTGACGATGGGCTTTAGACGTTCACATATTACGGCAGAGAGGATTTTATAAGCGATGTTAAGTAGACTGATTCCTCTATAATTGGTGCAGTTTAGAGGGTCTCCTTTTTTCAGGATCGGGCAAACAATACTGAGGTTCCATTCATCGGGTATGCTTTCTTCCGACCATATCTTACAGATAAGTTGGTGCATGCTCCTAACCAACTTATCTCCAGCTGCTTTAAAGAGCTCGGCATTCAAGCCATCCGCTCCAGCGGCTTTGTTAGACTTCAGCTTAGATATAGCAATCTTTACTTCGTCTAAGTCGGGAGGACGGGATTGTTGGCTTTCGTCGTCTATGTTGAATGGATCATCCTGCCTGACAGCGGAATTCGGTTCGTCGTCGCCGTTATACAGTCTGCAGAAGTGGTCCTTCCATATCCTCAGCATTGACTGCGGTTCCACTATGATGTTTCCACTTTCGTCTTTGCAGCCTTCGGTTCTAGGTTTATGTACTGGTGAATTTCGTTTCACCTGTTCATAAAACTTTCGAACTTCGTTTCTGCTTTTAAACCTCTCAACATCTTCGACCGCAACATTCAGTAAAATTTTGAAAAAAATCGAATTGATAGTTTTCTTACAAAAAATAAAAACTTAAAAGAAAATTTAACAAAAGTTGGTAAAAATTGATTTTCGACGCAAATATCTTTTCAAAACTTTGAGATATTGGCTTTTATCTTTTAAAAAAAATTGTTTTCAACATTCAGTAAAATTTTGATAAAAAATAAAAACCTAACAAAAAAACAATACTAAAACTTGGTAAAAATTTACTTTCGACTCAAATAGCTTTTCAAAAATTAAAAATATTGTCTTTAAACTTTTTTTATTTCACAGAAAATATTGTTTTCGATATTGAGTGGTTTTTTATAAGAATCCAACAGTCCATTTTTTCATAAAAAAATAAAATCTACAAGAAATAGTACGCAAATTTGGTAAAAATTGATATCTCTCAAATTAATTTAATTCATCTAATTAGTAAAAATTTAAGAAATGCTACTAAAATTGGTAAAAATTTATTTTTCACTAAAAATCTATTTAACAAAACTAGATTTTCAAACTAAACTATTTCTTTATATGAAAAATATTGTTGGTAATTTTAAAATTTTTAAGAATAATTCAACTGACAACTTTTTTAACCCAACACGAAAACCTACAAACTTTGAAGCAAGACAAATCGACAGACGGGATGGGAAGTTTTCAGTGTGGGTCGCATCCCAGCCTCTTTTTTTTTGAAGAGTTGCGATTACCGCGTCAATAATGATAAAAATTCAGCTGTTGCGAAAATCGAGGAGTTGTGTGAATCGAGACTTGCGTTAATCGAGAACGTACTGTATTTCTCTTTATAAATTCTCTTTTTTTTTATATTTCAAAAGTATTTTCCTATTGAAAAATTTCGTTTCTATGTATACCCTAAAATTAACAACTTTACATTCACCCTTAAATGTAAATCAAATTTATCAATATTTTTCTCAAAATTTAAATTAACTTTTGTTTTACAGAAGTCTTGTTTCATACTTAGGTACATATGTACATATATATATATATATATATATTAGGGTGATTCAAAACATTTTTTTTTTTTTTTTTCTTGCAAACAAGCTTAAAAGTTTAAATTCAATGTAAAAAGATGCCAGTTAAAAGTTGAGCCCTTAATATTAATATTAAGACTGTCCGCATCGCGTTTTTCTATTTCCCGTAAGAATAATATGGAAAAATTATTCTCTGCACTTTTTGAATTTTATTGCTAGTCTGTCATGTATTATAAAAAAGTGACTTTTACTTATTTTTGTAGGGAATCGAACGCTCTACAAAAAAGGTCTCATATAATTTTTTGATAAACCTAATAGTTTACAAGTTATTTAAGGCCAAAGTTAAATTTATCGAAAATTTTAAGGTTTTTGATGCATTCCAGCAATTTTGATGGTTTTATTGGAACAAATCACTCAAAAAATTCATGTTTATTTTAAATTTAGTTTATTAGACAATCATTGCTAATAATTGTCGGTAGTTATCCAAAGAAAAATTGAATAGTCTAAAGATTTATTATAAATTTTGTGTATGAAAATAAAAATTATGTTAAATTGTTTATCTGTTCATCCAATAGCCTGTAAATGCTCATTTAAATTCCCAAAATTATAGGTGAAAAATTAATTCATTATTGATTGACCGGTCAGAAAGAAATTTTTTTACGTTTCGTCGGTAACATAGTTAGTTAACACCTCGTTAGTTAACACGCGCGACCATTCTTTGTCAAATCAGCAAAACAGCATAAAATCATAAGCTCCCACGATTGGTGGGTATCGTATTACGGACAACGGTGCATTAAGGTGAATGCACGAATACTAGGTCAAGGTCGCTGACAAAACAAGTCAATGATGCACGCCGTTAGGTGTAATGTTAGGGAATTAGTTTTAAGTGCGTTATAAATAGAGTTGTGAATAAAATAGTTTAGTTTGTTGATACTGGGAAAAATTTAATTTTGTTTTTCTCCGTGCATTGTTTTGTTGAAGTATTTTCATCAAATATTGATAGTTATTTGGTTAATTTGACTTTTAATCTTATTTTTGTTTAATAAGAGCAATCCATTAACAATGGATTATTTAAGTGGTGTTATTGGTAACAATGTAATTGAAAATTTTGATGGACGTAAGCTTCCTTCCGTACAAGAGGTTATGTCAGTATATCTTTATCATAAGAAAAATTTAAAAGCACAACGGAGAGAATGTCTTTTGATTACTATTAATAAAGTGAAAGAAAAGTGGTCACAAGCAGGAATTCCAACGTGTGGAACAGAATATGCAATAAAAAAACTTTCTGGCCTCTTAGGTCAAGTGAAAAACTTACAAAAAAGCTCCAAGCGTAGACGGTCAAAGACACAGAAGCAGAAAGAGTCAATTTTTGGTCATAAATTAAAAAATTTATTCGACATTGCTCAATTCAATGTCGAAAAATTTATCAATGACGATCAAAAATTATTTTTGGCCGGCCAAAGATCAAAAAGTCGATTCGGATTAATCGATAATGCTTCAAAACCGGAAGAAATCGATGAAGATGTGATTGTTGATTGTGCTGGTACGTTTATAACATTTTTGATAGCTATTTCAAATTGAAATGATTATTTGGTAAATTTGAATTAATATTTATAGTTTTAGATGTAGGTGAGGTTGAAAGTAATATGCTTTTAACCTCACAACAATCTGGGATTATTCAATCTGATTTATCAGCGACCACGTCTAGTCAAACATCAATTCCAGAATCTGACTTTGAAATGCCGGCGAGCCAACTTACGAAGATTGACATAATGACGCCTGAACTTGCTGGAGCACTTGATCGAGGAAAAATTAGTAATCGGAACGCTCTTTTTATATTAGCTGCTGCGTATAAGAGCGTAGGGATTGATATTTCCACCCTCAATCTTAGTTATAGTACACTTTATCGAGGCCGTAATAAGTTTCGTACGAACATCGTTGAAGATTTGAAAAAAGAATTTCGCACAGACGACCGTTATGTTGTGCATTGGGACGGTAAAGTTCTATGCGATATTTCTGAAAAAAAATCTGTAGATCGCATTGCGATTCTCCTATCGGTTAATGGAGTTGATCAGCTTCTTGGAGTTCCAAAAGCTGACAGTGGAACAGCACATCAACAGGCTTCAGCTGTTATTTCAACTTTAAATCAATGGAATGTAGCTCCATACGTAAAAGCAATGTGTTTTGACACGCCAGCTGTCAACACTGGTAAAGTTTATGCAAATAATAAATTACTCTAAAATTTTTATATTTAATCTTATTTGTTGATTTAAATTTTTTCTCCACTTGTAGGTATTCACAAAGGCACATGTGTTTTGATTGAAAAAGAGTTGAAAAGGAAGTTAGTATGGCTTCCATGCCGCCATCACGTAATGGAAATTATTTTGCGAGGAGTCTTTGAAATATACTGGAGTACGACATCTGGTCCTAATGTACCGATATTTGGTCGTTTCAAAAATTATTGGGACAAACTCGATCAGTCAAAGTACAAAAATGGGATGGAAGATGAAGCTGTCGCGGATATCTTAACGAATGAACGTGCCGAAACTGTCACCTTTATTAACAATTGCTTACAGGTTAAAATTGTTGACGAAACTTATTCATTCAACATAAGTAATTTATTGAATTTAATTTCAGATATCTCAACCACGAGACGATTATCGAGAATTGTTACTATTATCACTAGCTTTTCTTAACAGCTGGTCAGGAGAGACATTCATTTTTAAGCGTCCTGGTGCCATGCATCATGCGCGGTGGATGGCAAAAGCCATCTATAGCTTGAAAATTTTTATGTTTCGAGATCAATTTCATCTTTCACTACGCGAAACAAATACTTTACGACAAGTTTGTATATTTGTGATTGTATTCTACTTGAAAATGTGGTATACGGCGACATCTGCTATTCTGGCACCAAATAATGATTTGGAATTGTTAAAAAAATTGATTACTTATGATCGTGTTGATGCAGCAGTTTCACAAAAAGCGTGTGCTAAAATGAGTGACCACTTGTGGTACTTAAATGAGGAATTAGCTGTTATCTCTTTATTTGATTCCAATGTTTCGATTGAAATAAAAAGAAAGATGATTGAGAAAATTAATTCTCGATCAGCTTCTACAACAATGGATCAGCGGTATCGAGTACTCGAAAATGAGCACGAATTATTTTTACAAAAAGATTTAAGTGATTTTGTATCAAAACAATCATTGGAGTTGTTTAAAAAATTCGATTTACCAAGCGATTTTTTAGAAAAGGATATTTCAATTTGGTCTAGTGACGAAAATTACATCGAATGTGCCGAATTTTTTAAAGGATTAAAAGTAACAAATGATGTAGCAGAAAGAGGAGTTGCATTAATCGAAGAATACAACAATTACCTTACCAAAGATGAAAATCAACTACAGTATTTGTTACAGGTAGTTCGAGAACATCGACAACGCTATCCAGATTGTTTAAAAAAAAGTCTTCAATAGCAATATTAATTTAGATTATATTAGACTAAGTAATTTTAAAAATAATTCTTAAAAAAGTGAATAAATTTTTCTATTCAAACAAAACCAATTGTTAGTTAATATATTCCTTCTGTGAGTATTTCAAATGATTAAACAAAATCTTTTGTGTTTAGATAAAACAAAAAAGATGGACTATGATTTCGAAGCTAATCGATGCTAAAAATAATTTCAAAAGTTTCACTAGTCGCATTATTGCAAAAAATTATTAGCAATGATTGTCTAATAAACTAAATTTAAAATAAACATGAATTTTTTGAGTGATTTGTTCCAATAAAACCATCAAAATTGCTGGAATGCATCAAAAACCTTAAAATTTTCGATAAATTTAACTTTGGCCTTAAATAACTTGTAAACTATTAGGTTTATCAAAAAATTATATGAGACCTTTTTTGTAGAGCGTTCGATTCCCTACAAAAATAAGTAAAAGTCACTTTTTTATAATACATGACAGACTAGCAATAAAATTCAAAAAGTGCAGAGAATAATTTTTCCATATTATTCTTACGGGAAATAGAAAAACGCGATGCGGACAGTCTTAATATTAATATTAAGGGCTCAACTTTTAACTGGCATCTTTTTACATTGAATTTAAACTTTTAAGCTTGTTTGCAAGAAAAAAAAAAAAAAAAAAAATGTTTTGAATCACCCTAATATATGTATATATACTTTTCAAAAAAACTAACCTTAAGATATTACTTTTCAAAGTAGCTAGCTATATCTATGTACATACATACCTATTACCTAGGTAAGCCCTCTTGTCTAGAGAAGGTAAACAAAAAATTCACTACCTACCTTCTCTCAAACCATCTTTCATTTCCATCTAGGTATAGCTATAGCTTGTGCAAAATTAGCTTGGTCATATCTTTTTGTTAAGTTTTCGCTATTCAAAGACACCCTTAAGCTAACCAATCTAACTGAATGGATGTTATCGTTGAAAAAAAAAAAGAAAACACCACCGAGAGGAAACGGCACCCAAACTTCTTCTTTCCTTTCGAAAAAATATTTAAAGAAATAATAATATCTAATAAAAAGACAAAAAAAAAGAGCTAACTTTTATGAAAGACAATTCTTTTCGGACTTGAAGAGAATGAAAACTTATATAGGTAGGTACCTGAATCTTCACCTCCACCAGTAAAAAGTAGCGAACGCATAGGGGTTAGGTATATCGCCATCACAGGGCATAGCATCAACTTTAGCATCAGAATCAGCAGCATCAACTTCAGCACCAGCACCAGCTACGGCTACGGCACCGGCACCAGCACCGGCACCATCGTCACCGGCACCGGTTAAACGAATGAATTCAATCATAGTACAAGCTCCTTGCTGCCACCAAAAGAATAACTTTATTCGCAGCAGTAATAATATTTTTGAATCTATAACTTTTTTTTTTTTTATTTATTTTGGTATAACAAAACCAGGCAAGGCAAAATCCAAAGTTAACTTAGCCTAAGAACCCCCTCCCCGGTTCTTCTTTCTTTCAACCATCTATCGTGTAGCCTTATAACCCTATATATGCCCTATAACTGTTCAGTGTTCATGTTCTAAAGATTCTATTGCTGCAAAACGAAAGATGCCATTGGCAACTTTCTTTCATACTCAGGTAGGTAACTTTTTAATAAAATAACATCCTTTCAGTCGAATTTCCATAAACTTTCATTATTTTAAGAAACTTTCTTTTCGCCTGCTGCCGCTACCGCTGTCGTTGCCGCTGTCACTACCGCCGCCGCCGCTGCGTCGAACGCTGCAACACACCATTGCCATCGACACCGTCGCGTCGGTCGTCGTCGTCATTTTCGTCGTTGGCCGCCTTCGATACGACTCTGCTTCTCTATCTGTGTCTCTGCCGCTGTTCCTCAATACAAGATTCAACGCCTCAACTTCAGCACTACCCCTCCCCTTTTCCCCCTCCCCATCGAAAAACAACAAGAACAAGTAGAACACCTTAGATGTGCTCTTTACTTGAACTAATTTTCCAATTTTCTATAGAACCTTTCACTTGGTCTGAACCCCCAAGGGGTGAAAATAGGCAGGGGTTGGGGGTGTTGGTAGTTAGGTTAGGTTTGGTAAGCAACGACCAATAAGCACCAACCCTGGCAAACTATGTCGCGGCTTCTTACCTGTCGGTCGTTTTTTCGTTTTCGTTTTTGTTCGGTTAGAAAGTCCTTTAATGTAACGCTGCTAAACTTATAAGGACGAAAATGAAGAACAAAAATAAGAAGAAATGTTGTTCGTTCTTTAACTGAAGAAATGTCGTTCATTTTACACAATAATAAAATGTACAAAATTGCCACATAAACAGTTATATTTATACTCAACTTATACCTAAGTTAGATAGGTTGAGGCTTTAGTTCTGATGTAACTGGTATTGAGGTACATACATATACCTGAGCCCTATCATAGCCAGTTGTAGTAAGATTCAAAAAATCTGTTCATCTCACCTACTTGCAGTTCCATGACTTCTTAAAGATGAAGAAAAAGAAGAAGAAAAAGGATACTGGGATAGAGAAACCTATCCTGGAATTATCCTGGCATTCTATGCTTGTCTATTTCTTGTACTCTGGTGTATATTAGTGTATGGATGAAGAAGCTATGGTCTATGGTGCGTCTTCAGAGGCTATCGCTTTAACTTTTTCGAAGCATCGTATCGCTTGAGAAGAAAAAAAAAAAAAAAAAAAAATATAAAGAAGAAAATGAAGACAAGAGCGTTCGTACTCGTATACAAAATGTCTGCCTGTTTTCTTGTTGCTGCTTCTTCTTTTCCTTCTTCAGTTTCAGGCTTCAGCTTTACGTCGATAATAGAAGAAACTTAAAAAGTTGTTAATTATTTTCATAGAGAAACTTTTTCTCAGACACTTCAGATTTTTCTTCCTCTGCTCTATAAGGTTTTTATTTTGTTTGGTTTGTTTTTACTCCTAGATGTATACTTAGCATTTTATTTTCCAGGAGATATAGAAACAAGATCCTGTGAATCCTGTGATTTCGATTCCATTTTATTGGCTTAGGGGTACTCTATGTTATATACTTGTAGGTATAGTATGTCCCGTATACGAGATGCTCTATTATAAGTGTAGTGTAGTGCGAGAGTAAACTTTTTAATTTATTTATTATGGAGAAAATTGTATACCTACCTATCTACCTATAGCTCCATTTAGATTTGGTCGATTTATGAAATCTTCAAAACGCCCTGGAAACCGCAACAGGATACACACTGGCAAAGCAACCATCAGGCATTTGAGTAGAGTATAGGTGGAGGACGGAGTTATAGCAAAGCAAAAGCTCAGCAGAGTTAAGGTTTTTGTGCTTGAACTTATTTCTAATTTGTTTTTATTGTATATTCTTTTTATAATTTTCACAAGTTTTAAATGAAGTGAAAAATTTAATTGAGAGGCTTCATTGTGAGGAACAGGGCAGAGCCAGCGGAGAAAAAGAATATCAGAAAATAGGTTATGGTCTAGTTTTTGTATTCTTGGAATTTTGTTTTTGTTTTTGCTTTTTCAAATCAAGTTTGGGAACTTTTTTTTTTTCAAAATGCAAACATAGAACTTCGTTTTTGAAATATTGCTATCGTTTATTTAATTTGGTTTATTTTGTTTTTTGTTTTTGAAATTAATTTGATGCGTGTGCAGAAGGCAAGGAGTCACAGGAATTTTAGGATTTGGTAAGATGCAATCAAAAGTGAAGTGTCAGTGTGTGTATCGATTTAAATAGAGTTAAACTTATACTCCGGCAACAACAGAGTATATTTCTTTGTTTTTTTTTAAATTAAAAAAAAGTGTGTATACGCCAGAGTGCACAACTGCACACAAATTACTCAATATCATGAAGGACTTTGAATTAATTACAAAGTACTGGTGGAAACTGCTTTTGAGGTGTAAAATTATTTTATTATTTTTCTATTTGAATTCAGATTAAAACAAACCACGTTCAGGTCAACTCTTTTAGCATTGAGTGGAACTCTGACAGTTGAAGACTTTGATCAAATGGGACGGTTTCTATGATTTCTTCAAAAACTTTAAGTGGTGACTATGATTCCTATATAGTGGCGTGGACTCCAACGCAGATATTATTACAAACTCAATTATTTGTGGAATGATGAATATTTACTCCAAATAACAAAAATCGATAAAACCCAAAGAAAAAAAGGGACTGGGATGCGACCCACACTGATAACTTCCCATCCCGTCTGTCGATTTGTCTTACTTAAAAGTTTGTCTATATGCATCAATTTTTACCAAATTTGCGTACTATTTTTTGTATTTTTTATGAAAAAACGGACTGTTGGATTTTTATATCGAATGATACATGAATATCGAAAACAATATTTTCTGTGAAATAAAATAAGTTTGAAGCCAATATTTTTAATTTTTGAAAAGCTATTTGAGTCGAAAGTAAATTCTTACAAGTTTTAGTATTGTTTTTTTTTAGGTTTTTATTTTTTGTAAAAAATCAGTCAATTCGATTTTTCTCAAAATTTTATAGAATGTTGAAAACAATATTTCTTAAAAGATAAAATTAGTCAAAAGCCATTATCTCAAATTTTTGAAAAGATATTTGAGTCGAAAATCAATTTTTAACAACTTTTTTTAAATTTTTTCTTCGGTTTTTAATTTTTTGTAAAAAAACGGTCAATTTAATTTTATTCAAAATTTTACGGGATGTTAACAACAATATTTTTTGAAAGATAAAAGCAGTTTAAAGCCAATATCTCAAAGTTTTGAAAAGATATTTGAGTCGAAAATCAATTTTTACCAACTTTGAGTAATGTTTTTTTTTGGTTTTTATGAACACTAATATTATAAAGAGGAAAGATTTGTATTTTAGTATGTAACGAATAAACTCAAAAAGTAGATTACTAGATTACTATAGAAATCTTTAGAAATTCCTATTAAAACCAACCGAAGGTGTAAACAAATTAGCCAAAAAATGTCTTTCATTGCATACACTGCGAAGAGTATTAATGATAGAACAAAAAATGTTTTTTAATTTATTGATTCATGGTCGTTTTAATTAGCATGCTTATAACTTAAATTCCTGTACCTATTTATGTCTACTCGTGCAAAGCCGGGACGGGCCGCTAGTTTTTGTATAAAAAAAAACTGTCAATTCCAACAAGTATCAAACAAGTGTTGTGTGATACAGTAGTGTAGTAGGTACATAATAGAAAGAATTTATGCAAAACTCTATATTTTCAACAAAATTTCTTTGGAGCTTTTCTATTGCTTCAAATTCATGCGTTCCCCAAACTTGTGCCGCGTAAGAAAGAAATGTTTTGACAACACATTCAAATATTTTGTATTTAGCTGACTGCAATACATTTTGGTTTGAGAAAATATTTCTCCATGTCATATTCAGCAAGCTTTGCGAAGACTTCGCCTTTTCAATTAGATGATTTTTGAAATCCATCCTTTTTTTCAACTTCACGCCGAAATAATTGTAATCTTTAGTGATTTCAAGACAATGGCTATTGAAGAACCAACCTTCTCTAACCAAACTGTGAGAAGATCTTGTGAATACCATGATTTTGGATTTTTCAATATTTATTGTAAGTGTTGTAGTATGTTGACAACCGATTTATCATAAGCTGCCAATTTTCTGGTGACTCTGAAAGGATTACTAGATCATCTGCATAGAGTAGAACATTGATTGTAGTGCCAGCTATCCGAATTCCACCAGGATGATATTTGCCAATATCGTTAATGAACAACGCAAACAGCAAATCACTCAAAGGGCATCGTTGTTTAACACCAGCGTTAGTATCAAACCATTGTGAGAACGTATATCCATCCCAAACCGCTGCTTCTGTACCAGTATACATATTCCTTAATACATTTAAAAGTTTTGAGGAGATTCCGAGTTGGGAGAGTATAAGAAAAAGTGCATTTCTGTTCACAAGGTCGAAAGCTGCCTTAAAATCAACAAAAAAAGCTTAAATCTTCTTATTTCTGGATTGGAATGGTTTGACAATTGACTTTCAAACAAATATCTGATCCACAGTACAATAGTTTTTCCTGAAACCTGCTTGAAAGTCAATTAAAATGCTGTTATTATCAACCCACTTTTCTATTCTGTTCACTAAAACACCGCAAAATATTTTAGCCATAACATTCATAAATGATATTCCTCTATAATTTTCGACGTTGTTTGGTTCAAATTTCTTATGAATAGGGAAACTAACAGATTTTTTTTAGCGAAGAGGGAATAAAGCCGGTTGAAAGAATTTTGTTGAAAAGCTGCTTTAGCTTATCAATGAAAGCTGGTGTTGCATTTTTGAAGTACTCATTATGGAATTCCGTCTTCGCCTGGTGCTTTTCCATCGTTTGCTCTTTGAAGTACAATTTATATTTCATTTAATGTCTATTTCACAGTCCAAAGTTTCCTCAATAACCAGTGGTTCTGCATAAGCAAAGGACAAATCAGATTGATTTGAGAGCAGGTTTTTGAAGTGGTATGAAAGATGATCTGCAAACATATTTGTACTAATTACAAGTTGGATCCATTTATTTCTTTGGCTAAATTCCAAAAGTGGCAGTGCACCACTTTCTCAAGAACAATATTGAAGCAGCTATGTATACGACAGTCCGTCGACGAAAACTTATCGTAATCCCCTGGAGCTTTCGAAGGATTCTGTTAATTTTGATGGAGCAGCAAGCATTCTCCAACGTCATTCTGGAATATCAACACTGTACATGGAATGGTTCTTCAATCTTGACACTGTCATAGGTTGCTTTGGAATCACTGAAGGGGTGATGTGTGTCGATTTTGTATTGTTAGATATTTTTTAGGATTAAGTGTAAAGTGAAGATCTAATCGATAGAAGATTTTCCAGGCCTAAAGCCACACTGATGTTAAGGGCCAATCATAGTTTCTGGTCATAACATAATACGCTTGACATGGTTTTGTATGCGTTCTTTAAAAGACTAATACTCTAGGAGAGAAGGTGATCGAGCAAATGGTGCTTTAGTTCCATACTTCGTTTGGCACATTTTATTCCAACCAAACATATTATGACTACAAGTTGGTGTATGCAGGGCCAGCCCCAGCCAAACTTGCGCCCTGTGCAAGATTTGTAGAAAGCGCCCCCTTTTTATATTTTTTTGTACACATAAACTGATACACAAGCATAAGCCTTTCCCACATTAACCAGGAGTTAGACTTTCAATGCGTTTTTTTTTATTGAGGTATCCCCAGGAGGCCTAAACCATTAAACTAAAACGCAGCGAGGAAGTGAGCAGAGGGGCAACTTTTTAACTTGGAAACTTACTTTTCTGGCCTTACATTTTGCAAATTCAGAAATGAGATCATCAAAGTCTTATTTCTTTTCAATGGACATTATAGATAAACCTACCAATCTCTTTTGAGTCATGGTTGTCCTAAGATAATTTTTAATAATTTTAAGTTTAGAAATTTCTATTAAGGATTTGGAGAGCAATTACTAAATTTGGATAAATATCTTCAAGGTTTGAACTAAAAATAAAAATTAACTCATCTAAACTTGAGCTTTGTGGTGTAACAAGCTGTGATATTACGGTTAACTCATGAAACAATTCTTCTCCATCTATAAATCTTTAAAACTACTTTATGTTAAAACATTCTGCAAATTAAGGCATGAAGCACGTACCTACATTTTTAATTTTTAAACCTTCGCTTATGTTACTTAAAAATGAAAAGTTGATAGTATCAAACCTTTCAAGTACTTAAAAAAAATTAACTTTAAATTTTTGTTTGGAGTCTAATATAGTTTCAGGACATTCATCAGCATAAAGTATTTTTCTCCGTTGAGATCGCAATGATGAAGCTACAGGAAACATATTTGGTATTTCTAGGGAACTAGCAATACGCTCGGTTAATTGAACATACCTACTCATTAAATTTTTCATCGGAACGCATTAAAATCAAACTGTTTTTTGTATTTTCTAAAACTGTTATGCCAGTTGACAGATTAACGGACGGACTTTGCAAATATTTACTAGTTTAATTTATATTTTCTAAAATATCAAACCAAATTAGCAGGCAGCAAATAAATGTAAAATCAAAAATTTTATTTCCTAACGATTCTGCAATGTTTTTTTCCTCATATATAGATTTCTTAATTCTATAAGGGCTTCAAATATTTCTTCTAAACTTGTTTTTGAATGCCTCAATGCATCTAACCTGCTCTCCCATCTAGTCTCAGAAAGGGGTTTCAAAGTAAGACTTGGAACTTTTTTCTTACAATTATCCCACCTCGTTGTGAAACTTGTAAAAAAAAGTAATTCAAACATTGAATTGTATCGAAAAATTTAACTGCATATAATGAGCACCGAGCAGCATCATTAACCACTAAATTTGAGGAATGCGAGCAACATGGAAGGAAAAATGCTTTTGATTCCAGGGTTTGAATTCGATTCTGAACACCCGCTTCTTTTCCTTTCATATTCGAATTATTATCATAACTTTGGCTTCGATAGTTTATTAAAATTCCATGTAATTGAAGCTTGTCTGAAGCGGGCTGTATGACATGTGGCACCGTCTTGTTGAAACCATATATTGGACACATCAATATCATCCAATTTTGGCAGAAAGAACTGTGTAATCATGTCGCGATATCGAGCGCCAGTAACAGTCACTGCTTGACTAGCATCATTTTCAAAAAAATATGGCCCAATTATGCCTCCAGCCCAAAATCCACACCATACAGCCACGCGTTGTGGATGCATTTGTTTTTCGACAATCACATGTGGGTTCTCCGAACCCCAAATGCGGCAATTTTGGCGATTGACAAAGCCATCAAGATGAAAATGTGCTTCATCGCTTAGGATGATTTTGCTCGAAAAATCAGGGTTCATTTGTTGATGTTCAATAATCCATTCAACGAACTCTCTTCTCTGTCCATGGTCATTAGGCTTCAATTGTTGTGTTAATTGAATTTTGTAAGCATGAAGACACAGATCTTTGGTGAGTATACGCTGTAGAGAGGTTCTTGAAATTTGCAATTCTTGTCCACGACGTCGAATTGAGGTTCCTGGATTGTCAGCAACACTCTCACGCACTGCTTCGACATTCACATTTGAACGGCTTGTTTTTGGACGACCAGTGTGTTTGGCGTCTCCAACGGATCCAGTCTCCATGAATTTTTCAATTAATCTCTTCACAGTTGACACTATTCCGACCATATTTTGTATGAAATTTTCGAACTGCAGCCGCCAAGCTTTCACTATTTTTGAAATATTCTTTAATAATGAAGACACGTTGTTCTCTCGTGTAACGCTCCATTTTTAATAACCCTATACTGTTAGCTGTCAAATTGCTTTTTTTTTCAGGGTTTCCAACACTTCACTGCACAAATGGCGGCAAATTCAAATATTGCGTTAATTTTGGGACACCCTTTATATTAAAAGTAGCCGTTACAACAGTCATTAACTTTCAAAAAAAAAACTTCCTGTGCAAGAACAATTCGACTCCACATAGAATCATCCCTCTTTAACTTTTAAGCTCTATGCTCCTTTTCCATTCTATTAAAAATTTCATCTCCTGAAATCAGGCACTTAACTATTACACAGTGTGCAATAAGAAAACCTGTACGCTCTGACCCATACGATTCCGTACAAATAAGTTTTTTTCTTAAATATTTCCCATGTTAGTTTCGATACTCAGTGTGCAAAAAAGAAAACTTGCACATCCATTGACCATTTGTAGCAAAGACACCTACCTACATAATTTCCAAATATTTCACCCTGTTCGTACAAGAGAAAAAAAGAAAAGATCTCAACACAAAAAATGTCCATGCCATCGCATATGCACGGTTGCCACTTGTAAAAAAATTGCATGACCAAAGCTGAAAATAAAAATGACCAATCGTACCAAAAAAGGACCAAAATAATTTGTATCCGCAATGGCTTTTAACTTCCCATAGAAAGTTATTGTAATCGATCCGATTTCTAGAATTGAAAATTTTGACATTTCTCGACGTTTCAAGGTTCCTAGAGTCTAATAGCACTATTATGGTTATCAAATATCAACACGATATTTGATAATAGTTGATAATTATCAACAAAATTAATGAATCGGTATTATGGTGATCAATTATCAATATTTTTGATGAATAGTGAATTAAAAGATCGATTGTGAATAGCTTTATTGATAAACTCGGTATTACGGCTATCAAACATATTGATACCCATCAAATATTCTATCAACTACAAAATCTTCGTTGACAAATGTATCAAATATTCGGTAAATGGTAAAGAATTGTAATTTAAATACGATTTATAAAATTTGTTTTGTAGTTTTTATTAAATATACAAATTGAAGAACGAAATGCCTTCACTAGAACTGTTGTTTGAAGGCAATTGTACTGAGGAACGAAGGTTTATCGTGCAAGCTAAACTAAACAGCATTACGAGATACTTCAAACCAACTGGACAAATTATAAATTCATGAATTAAAATAAGAAAATTAAACTTATTAAAATTATTATAGACCAAAACACAAGAACTAAACACAAATGACAAACGTCAAACACCAAACACCAAACAAAACCTATTCACAATCGTATATTGATTAGTATTCACAATGGGTGAAAAATTATCATTTGATACTCATAATACCAAATTATCAATAAATTGATAGAAGTTATCAATTATCAAATAATTGATAGTTGATAGCCATAATAAGGCTGTAAATAAAAGATTTTTAGAGAGATGTTTGTGCGTGCGTGTGTACGTACGTTCGGGAAGAATAACGTTTTTGACATCTGGTAAAATATTGAGAAAATCGCATTGACATTTTTTTACAAAAAATAAAAACCTTAAAAAAACAATAGTAAGACTTGGTAAAAATTTACTCTCGACTCAAGTATATCTTCAAAAATTAAAAAAATATTGGCTTTAAGCTAATTTTATCTCACAGAAAATACTGTTTCCGACATTCCGTAAATTGTGCATAAAAATCCAACAATCCAACAAATTCATACAAAATTAAAAACTACAAAAAATAGTACGCAAATGCTACGAAAATTTGGTAAAAAATGGTTTTCGACTAAAAATCTCGTTAACAAGAACAGATATTGAAATCAAACTATTTCATCATACTCAAAATACTGTTGGCAATTTTTAATTTTTGTACGAATAATTCAATTAAAAACTAGCAAATCACGAAAGCCTACAAACCTTTTAAGCAAGACAAATCGGCAGACGGGATGTGAAGTTATCAGTGTGGGACGCACCCCAGCCTCATTTTTTTAAGATCACAATATGTTAACATTATGTCAGGAGATCGAATAAGTGAGGAGATCGAATACTATCGCTAAATAAAATTCATATAAAATTAATTCAAATAAATGTTTTTGCAGACCAAACGCTATGGTAATTTTTGTCATCTTGACGCTATTTGGCCAGCATTATATTATTAATGGTACCCAAATTAAGTCTGCCTTTCGTTTTTATCAAAGTTAATTCAAAAAAATTCCTCTGAGCAGCAGCTGAGCTGTGAGGAAGTAACATCAAGTTATAAACGAACTGACTTAAATTTTGAAAACAATATGCATTTGAAGCGTTTTTATGATAACTGAATTTTTCCCAAAATTCTTTAGGTATGTATTTTATTTTTGAGATTATAAAAGGAATAGAGTCGAGTTATTTTTTTTTTCAATTTCTTAAAAAAGGGACCAAATGGAATAAAAAATGACCATGCGACCAAGTGAGAAAATAATGACCAAATTTGGTCGTAAAAGACCAAAGCCAGTGTTGCCAGACAATATTTACTGAAATCGGGAGATTTCCACATTAGAAATCGGTGTAAATCGGGGCAATTTGTTAAACCCTACAACTCATGACAAAGATAAACTTTCTGTCAATTGTTATGTACCAACTCATCAAATTCTAATAAACTTTACACCTACACTATATAATAAATAATTCTATTATTTTTGTCAATTCAACAGATTTTTTTTTTGAACTGTTTATATCTTGTTTTTTGCATACTGTAATATGAATTTGCAAGACGCCAACTTCTTTGGCGTCCCTTCATAGTTTTAAGATTCAGATTGAATTAAGCTGTCTACTCGAGTGGTCATACATTAACTGTTTGTACATTTTTTGCATTTTATTTGTATTGATTGTATTTTTATATTTTTAATAAAGTAACGAATAAAGTAATCATAATAAAATTTTTTCTGAATGTTCTTTTTTTAGAATGTGTTTTTCATTAACTATGAAAATAAATTCAGATTTCCTATTACAAAAAATAAAAAACTTTTTGTTTCATTTGTATCATGACTTAGGTATTTTATTTCATTTAAATTAATTATAATAGGTAATATTGCTTGGTTACATTAAAATTAAATATTTTTATTTCGGAGGTACTGAATACGTTATTTAATAAGTAACAATTGATATTTTTTGTTTTATTATGCTTTTTTATTAAAATTCATATTCTTTGAACACAAAACGTAAAACAGTCTTTTAAGGGGCATTGGCTTACAAGAAACTTAATTATTTAGTGCTTATAGCACCTAGCTAGCTTAGAATTGAAAAAAGTAATATGTACATAAAGCTAACAAATACTCCAAGGATTCAAGTTTCTTATAAACCAACGGCTTAGGTACATATGTTAGTATCCTAATTTGTATTATTTTTAAATATATTTATTTTGCTTGAATTTTTTTAACAAATCATCAGACACTTTTAAGTTTAAACAATGGCAATCTTTGAACTTCAGGTAATCCTTAGAAAGTAATATTCCTTGTAAAGTATCAACATCTAGCCTATTTCTTATTTTCGTCTTATTCAAATTTATTTGCGAAAAATTTCTCTGCGCGTTAGCGGATGAATTCGGTAACGATAATACCGATGAAATAAATCGAGCCATGAATGGAAAAGCTAAAGTTTGATTGCACTTTTTGATTGAGCACACAATCTTCCAAAATATTTCTGTTTTAGTATTTTCAATTCCATCAGATAATAAATTTTCAAAATAAAGATTTCGTATTTCCCTATATTCCAAATCAATTCGCTGGATATCTTTGGAAGGAATAATATTATCAAACAAGTTGAAAAGATTACTTAATGAATCAATTTGTTTATTTACGGTCTTTTTAGGTTCCAATAGTTAGTTAGAGAGAATTCTCTCAATTTATTTAGCTAAATTTGCTATTAATAATTACAATAAATATGTGATGAATAGGTATATAAAATATATGTTATTTACAATGGCATTGGCATTTTAATAGATTATTTAACATTTAAATAGATTGTTTAACAAAACTTATTATTTCTTTTTTAAATTCGAACTTATTAGTTAATTGTTTAACATCATTTGGTAAATCATTGAAAAGTTTAAATCCTTTATATATCAAACTATTTTAAGATCTTGCATTTCTAAATGTTTGCAGTCTAAAATTCTCTCTATTTCTTAACAAATATGGTTGAACATCTCTGACGTAACGAATATATTTTGACAAGTATGTTGGTAATAAATTATTTTTGATTTTGAAAACAAAAAGTAAAACATTGAAATAAATACGCTGTTTAACAGACAACCACATTAAAGTATTTAACACAACTACAATAGAAGTATATTTACTACATCGGAGTATTACGCGCATTGCTTTATTTTGAGGTTTCTGTAAATTGCTCATAGAGCTTTCATTAATTAAATACAAAACAGTAGAACAGAACTCAAAATGCGGTTTAATAATTACATTGCAAATATTTATAGCAGTTATATAGTGTCTACTTTATTTCGAATCCTTCGAAAGAAACCTACTTTTTTTGAATTTTTTTTTGAAATATATTGCACATGTTCACATGTTCAAAACTTAATTTATAGTCAATAATTACACCTAAATACTTTATTTGTAAAACTTGTTCTACAATTTCTTGATCTATAGTTACGTTAACATTAACACTATCATTTAAAGCCATGCACTTAGTTTTTGTTAGATTTAGTTTAAGTTTATTAGCCTTCAGCCACACATTTAAAATATCAAGGTCTTCTTTTAACAGTCTTTCACATTCATGGGTTGTTTCCGCTTCAACAAATAATAGGGAATCGTCCGCAAACAAAGCAAGCTCACAATTTTTAATAATTTTGTCCATGTCATTGATGTAGCAGTTAAACAGTAATGGCCCAAGTATTGATCCTTGCGGGACTCCCAGACCAGTAGGTTCAGGATCAGATATGACATTATTGATTTTGGTTCTTTGAGAACGTCCCAATAAAAAACTATGAAACCAATCAAGAGCGACATCATTGATTCCATACTTGCACAATTTCTCCAGCAATATATAAGGATCGATTGTCTCAAAAGCTCGTTTAAGGTCAAGAAAAACGCATACATCTTTCTTACCTTTTGAGATAGATTCTTTTCAACTTATCAGCACCATGTTTACTGCAGATTCACAAGAATGTGATTGACGGAACCCTGATTGATTTTCAATAATTATTTTATTATCAGACAGATATTTTGAGAGCTGTTTATACACAATTTTTTCAAGAACTTTTTCATACACAGGCAATGAGTTAATAGGCCTAAATTCTTTTTTTATTTTTTCAATAGGTGTCACAATTGAATTTTTCCATGCGGATGGAAATTGACCGTCTGTTAATGATGTATTGATTATTTTTAGCAAAGCAGGACCAACTACATCAAAAGCATCGAGTAGAAATTTTGGGGATAGAAGATCACTGTCTTTTTTATTATTTAGCTCTTTAATCGTTTTCTTTAATTCATGTATCGTTATTAAATTAAATACAAAGGGATTTTCAACAACATAGTCTATTTGATTTATGAATGGGACATTGTCAATTGCACTATTTATTGTTTTTACACTGTTAATGAAGAATTTATTAAACCGGTTTGCTAATTCTTTGTTATCTGTGATAACATCACCACCAAATTCAACTTTTCTTATTTCACTTTTTATTTCTTGTAGTACTAATGTTTTAAGGATTCTCCACATATCTTTTTGATTGGAACAGTTTGATAGATTTCTTTTTATATGGTTATTTTTCGCACGGTCAAGTTCTTTGGAATAGGTATTTCTAATATTTCTGAAATTACACCAATCGTCTAGACTATTTGTAAAGATAGCTTTTCTTTTTGCGACACCTTTTTGATTTTTAAGCGAATTTAAGTGCTGATTAAACCATGGGTTTTCATTTTTTCTTATGTTTTTAGTGATTTTAAACTTATTTACAACAGTGAACAACTTATTAACAAAATTTTCCGCGATTTCGTTAACATCAGTACGATGATACAAATTTATACGACTTTGATCAAATGTTAATAGCAAATTAGCCTTGGAATATTTCAAAATCTGTACTTTCTTAAGTTTTGGTTCAGGATATGATTTTTCTCTAAGGGGAAGTTTGACGCAAATGGATTCATGATCTGCAATATCAAAATCACCATTAACTTTAGTTATCAACTGAGAACAATTTGAAACAACATAATCTATTAAAGTTCTAGAAGTACTCGTTATTCTTGTTGGTTCATTTATCATCTGGGTACATCCATTTTCAAGAATTATTTTATAACAATCGCGTTTATAAATATTATTTTCATCGAACCAGTCAATATTGAAATCACCAATTAAAATAACCTTATTATTGTCTTGGACCAGACAATCCATCAACTCACTAAAATTATCACAAAATTGTCTAATAGATGACGATGTAGATCTATATAGACCAGATATTACAAAATAAAATAACCCACATCGTACTTTAATAGAAACACACCATATATCCATGTTCACTGTTAGTGTATATAATTGTTCAAACTGCAGATTTTCATTAACATAAATAGCAATTCCACCTGTATGTCTTGATAAACTGTCACATCTTATTAAATTGTAATTTTCGATATTAATTTCATTATCCGAAATATTTTCAGTCAAACAAGTTTCACTTAATACAATTATATCAAACTTCATAGTTATTACAATTTGTTCAAGTTCATTGAAATTTGCTATTAAACTTTGTATATTAAAGTACACAATTGTAATTTCGGTTGGTTGCTAATATTTAATTTTGTTCTTTTGAATTTGAACTTTCTTTTTAAATACCGGACATTCATTACTTCGGCTATCATGATCAAAATCAAGATTGAGTTTTAAATTCGCATTATATTGAACACAATTTATACACTTCATAGAATTTTCACATTTTCGCTCTTCATGGGATTCACCACACCGAGGACAGACTGCATCATTTTTACACGTTTTAGCTTCATGGTTATAGCCCCAACATTTATAGCATCTTTTTACCCATGTATAATCATACACTGAACATTGATCCCAGCCAATATTAATCACTTGTAAATTTAAAAACTTTTTATATAACTCGCCATTAACCTTTAAAATTGCATTAAATCTTTTATTACGTGGACATTTATAAATGCGGACACATTTGAAGTTTTCAATAATATCATTTTGTGATTTTATTGCTTCACATAAATCATCAGCTAGACAGCTACCCATTCCTCGTTTAATCCACAAATTATTACATTAGGATCATTCAGTTTAGGTGTCATTACACTATAATCATCCCCCATTTTAGTCGACACTTCACGTTCAATCTTTTCTCTTGAATTGGTATCTGCACATTTAATTGCTATTGCTCCATCTCTGCGATTTGTTACACTTTGAACTTTTAAAGATAGAGATTGAGGATCAATATTTCCTTTAATCGCTTTTTTTGTGGCATCACTGTTTTGCGTATTCTTAGGAGCAATAATAATTGGCGGTTCATTTACCAAAACATTTGCAAAAGATACATTATCTTTTTTTTGCGGAATAAAACTTGAACACGGATTTACATAGTTAATTTTCTTTTCGATATTATTTACCACCTCACTGTTTTTTATTAGAAGAGTCTGGATGTCGTTTAAACTCTTTAATAATTGTTTTGTAAATTTTTGACACTCAATGCAATGAAAGAGCATGCATTCGTTTTCTAGTGTCAAGCGCAGTGTTGGGACTTCTACCACTTAAGTGGTATTTCTACCACTTTTTGGTGTTCATGAAAATCTACCACCTAAAAAGCAAATTCTACCACTTTTTGCAACTCACCGTTCACCTATCATTAAACTCTACCTTTTAATATTTATAGTATATTTAAATTTTTTATCAAAAATCTTAAAATTATAAACGAGTTAAATAAAACATTTCAATCTGAGAACACAAAATTACACTTGATATTCGAAAGAATGACTACATTAAAATTAAATTTAATGAAAAATTTTGTAAAACCAGTAAATATGAATGTAAACACAAATATAAGAAACAGTGAAAACTATTTACCATATTCTCAAATGTATTTTTGGCCTTTACTTTGAAAGGTACTTATTTGAAAATGATATTGTTGAACAAGATGTAATGCAACTACGAAAAGTTATGTGCAGCTATTATATTGAATTATGTGTTCAAATTGGAGAAAGGTTTAACCTTTCAAACGATGAAATAAAATGTTTCAAATATTTAAACCCGAAAAACGTCATTGATGGAACAATGCCATCAGTTTTAGGTCTCACGAAACATTTTTCACCAACTATATAAATAACTCAGAACTAGAGTAAATTAATAATGAGTGGAGAAAATTAATTGGAGAAAATCAATTACTCCAAATTTTTAAAACTGATGACATTGTTTCACAATGTCTTTTGATAAAAAACTTAAAAGACGGAATGGACAATTTAATTTTTGAAAACATATCTTCCGCATAGCAGCGCTATTTTCAGATTTAAAAAATATAAAAAATGAAAAAAGAAATAAATTAAAAACTACAACCGTTCACAACATTTTGGCTGAAAGGGAAATTTCTGTAAATTTTCAGAATTTTAATCCTCCGGAAGCATTACTGAAATATGCTTCAAAATTTAAATTTTCCGGCGGTCTATATAGGAAAAAATAATTTTAAGTTTTTCTAACTAATTTAATTATTGTGAATTGTGATAATTGAAACTGAAAGAACTGAATTATTGTTTAATTTAATTTAATTTTAATTTAATTTTTTCCGGAAGCATTACTGAAATATGCTTCAAAATTTAAATTTTCCGGCGGTCTATATAGGAAAAAATAATTTTAAGTTTTTCTAACTAATTTAATTATTGTGAATTGTGATAATTGAAACTGAAAGAACTGAATTATTGTTTAATTTAATTTAATTTTAATTTAATTTTTTGTATTTTTTAATAATTTATTGAATATAAGATTTACTACATAAAAATGGGTTTTAATTTCTACCACTTTTCTACCACCTTTTTGACATCATTTCTACCACTCTTTTGCTTCTGCGAGGTCCCAACACTGGTCAAGCGTTTATCATAATCGGTAATATAACCACAAGAGAGATGGAAAACTTCATTACACACACCACTGCACAAAATGCCGTCTTTTTCTTTCTTTACGTGCTTGTTGCACAACTTGCATATAAGCGAGCTCATTATGTATTAAAGTTTTTTTTCTCTTGTTTTTTTTTTTCTCTTTGTTCTTTGTTAGCTTTTTTCACTCAAGTTCAATCACTAAATTTTATTTGTATTTTAGTTTTTCTTGACGTTTCCAGCAGTTTTTGTTAAAAACAATTTACTAGCTTTATAAAACGATCGTTAAATTTCACTTTTCACTAAAATTTATTGTTGCCAATGCCTAATAACAACTTTAAATTCATGAAATAAGTAGAGCACTTAATCCGAGCAACCGTCGTGATCAAACTCACTCAAATAAGGTCAAAGCTTTAAGCAATTTATTTTTAAAATCAAATCCTTTGAATATTTTGTTCGCATAGTTCGACGTAGAAACTTATACAGTTATTTTTAAATCGTTCGACTTTACAACTTACAATAAGATTTTTTTCCAATTGTAAATTAACGTCGCTGCCGAGATATAAATTATCATTACTCATTATATTGTATGGACATTTGAAATTAATATTTTCAATAGCCGTTGCCCTTAGATAAGCCGGCTTAATGAAACAATCTAAAATTGCTAGTACTAAAGTTTTATTTTACTGTATAGCTTGTGAATCTGTGGCTCTTCGCTTTGAAAAAGTCGGTTCAATTTATTAACTTGAGGAAGAGCAAAGCTTAAGAATTTTAGATTCAATTCATTTAAAGGATCTTGTAGATACATTAAAATTATTTTACCACTTTCGAGATTATCTATATTCGCTTCAAAGGCGAAGTATATCTTAAGGGGTTCATACAATTCTAATATTCTGGAAACAACGCATTGCAATGATAACCAACGGGTCTGCGACGGATGGAGAAGTTTATATGGCTTGTATTCCAATAATTTTAGAATATCTTGATATTTTGCCACCCTTTTTGTACTATTTTGAATATACATAGTTGTAAATATCCCGACACATTGTTTCAACAATTGGAGGAAGTTTTAAGCAGGCGTAAGATGCACAGAGGGCATGAATGTTAGTTCTCATCTACAAAGAAAACAACGAAAAAATGCCCCCGAAAAAAGAGCGCAGGTAGGTTGCTCTGCTACTTTCTACTACAAATCAAACACTCCATATATTTTTGTTGTTGTTTTTTTTTTGTAGATGAGAACTCACATTCAGGTACGGTGCGTGATACAAAACCTGCACGTTCTACTAGCCCATACGATTCAATATGAATAAGTATCGGGTGATCTTTTAAGAGCTTGAGAACTTTTTTTAAAAAAAAAAACGCATAAAATTTGCAAAATCTCATCGATTCTTTATTTGAAACGTTAGATTGGTCCATGACAATTACTTTTTGAAGATAATTTCATTTAAATGTTGACCGCGGCTGCGTCTTAGGTGGTCCATTCGGAAAGTCCAATTTTGGGTAACTTTTTCGAGCATTTCGGCCGGAATAGCCCGAATTTCTTCGGAAATGTTGTCTTCCAAGGCTGGAATAGTTGCTGGCTTATTTGTGTAGACTTTAGACTTGACGTAGCCCCACAAAAAATAGTCTAAAGGCGTCAAATCGCATGATCTTGGTGGCCAACATACCGGTCCATTCCTTGAGATGAATTGTTCTCCGAAGTTTTCCCTCAAAATGGCCATAGAATCGCGAGCTGTGTGGCATGTAGCGCCATCTTGTTGAAACCACATGTCAACCAAGTTCAGTTCTTTCATTTTTGGCAACAAAAAGTTTGTTAGCATTGAACGATAGCGATCGCCATTCACCGTAACGTTGCGTCCAACAGCATCTTTGAAAAAATACGGTCCAATGATTCCACCAGCGTACAAACCACACCAAACAGTGCATTTTTCGGGATGCATGGGCAGTTCTTGAACGGCTTCTGATTGCTCTTCACTCCAAATGCGGCAATTTTGCTTATTTACGTAGCCATTCAACCAAAAATGAGCCTCATCGCTGAACAAAATTTGTCGATAAAAAAGCGGATTTTCTGCCAACACACATTTCGAACCGAACACTGATTTTGGTAATAAAATTCAATGATTTGCAAGCGTTGCTCGTTAGTAAGTCTATTCATGATGAAATGTCAAAGCATACTGAGCATCTTTCTCTTTGACACCATGTCTGAAATCCCGCGTGACCTGTCAAATACTAATGCATGAAAATCCTAACCTCAAAAAAATCACCCATTATTTTGCTTTGTCATACTCTCTATGTTAATTTTGGGACTCCGTGTGCATGTAATAAATCTTGCACATATGAGATGGCATGGACATTTTTTTTCTTGCTCCTGGTAATGCGCCCCCAGAATCTTGCGGCCTGTGCATTTGCACATCTTGCACATATGCTTTGTCCGGCCCTGGGTGTATGTTCTTTTTCAAATCCTTTTCAAATCAATTTCCGGTGGTGAGTTTAAAAGGCTTTTATTCTACTATCTTGATCTTCTGTAACACCATCAACCAGATGAATTTTTTAAAAGGCCGCTTGTTTGCAGGATCCTGGAATTCATCATCGTTAAGCCCAAATGGTTGAAATGGTCTCTCCACGTTTCAAGCATCAACTACTGCGTCTTCAAAAGTGTCCTTTCTCATATTTGCTGGCCACAAAACGGCTTATGAATCCTATTGTATTCTTTTTGATTTTTCTTAGAAGTTAATCAAATGTTTTTTTTTGTAAAAGCATCTCTGGATCTTTTCGACTTCACGCTGCTCATGATTCTCTCTTATCTTCTAGAACATAAATTTCACACTATTTTCAACACACTTCAACTGATTGAAAGATTGACTGTAAAAGTCAAAAGAATTAGGAGAATCTCAAAAACAAGACTATTTTTGACTATCAATCAGTTGAGAGAAATAAGTCGAAGTTTAAGACCTGCCTCTAATAGTGTTAGCAGTAATTGAATCTTCGTTTTCATAAATTATGCATTATTCGAAACAAAACATATAAAGCATCCTTTTTCCGGAAAAGTTTAACTCACAACACCATCCATAAAATACGACTATAGCTTGGTTTTATGTGCGGAACATAAACTTTTCTAAACCGAAAAGTAACAGCAAGCACGAGCACAACCAGTTCCTCTTTAGATTTCCATCATACAACTATCAGCAAAATACAAAACTGACTTGAATTCTAACCACAAACTATAATCTGTTCGTCTGTCTTTCTGTCCATATATCCATGTCCACCCTTATATAACTAAACCACCCAAAAACTTCAAACCATCATTCAGCTTGATTGATCGTTTCTTATCGCACAGTTTTTGGGCTATGGCCCAATTTCTGGAATATAAATAAACTTATTTCGCCCTTAAAACTGGATAACGAGCTTTGACAGTAAAACATGAATTTACATCAAACTTTATACCATTTCGTATAAATTCGAGTAGGTACTTATTTAGAGCAATCGTTTGTAAAGAGTTTTGCTGCTTTACTCAAAACTGATGATGGAAATGCATCCTCCAAGAACTTTCAAAATCACATTGAATGCCGCTGAAGCTAAAGCTAAACCTAAAGCTGAAGCTGATGTTGTGCCAATTTATTTTGAAAGAGTAATCAATTAGAATAACCAAACCTCCCCGAAACCCTTCTCTTAAGTAAAATCCTGTCCTAATGTACAGTATAGATATATTCAAATTGAAAACTAATGCAAAACCCTGTTATGAACCAGAACCATCAAGCAAATATGTAGTTCACCCAGCAAATAAACGCACTTAACCCTTGCTTTGACGAAACGAATTGATGCGTCTTCGCAATCTACATTTTCTTCTTTTGCCCCAAATAAGCAGTAAAACATAACCAAAAAAGGATAAAGGATATGTGAATCAAAAGTTTCTCGATATATGTTCAACAATACACGTCATGACTCGAGCTGTATTTAATGTCGTTATTGTTGTTGTGTTGTTGGTGTTGATGTTGATGTTGGTGTTGGTTTTGTTGGTGTGTTTTTGTTACTCTGAATGCTGACAAAAGTTTTTCAAAATTTAGCTTCCCCCTAATCGGGTATCCGGCGAAAACATCAACAACGCTACACATACTGAATTATGAGAAACACCATCATGAATAATATTAAACTCATTCCGTATCCCGTATCCGTCCGTATATCGTATCCTATCGTTCGTCGTCGTCGTCGTCATATACGATATATACATAAATTGGTACATAAAAATATGTATATTCTATTGGTAGCTGTTGCTGCTTTCAGTGTATACAACGACTATATGAGTGGTATATGCTCATCGAAGCCCAAACCTGAATACATTGTGCTATCCTTTAGATATCCAAGCTATTTTTAGCTATTTCACGGGTATCGAAATGTTCAGTTGGAAATTCAATTTGCCTTGGATCTTTTATTCAATTTGTTCATCCAGTTGACTTGGCATCAAACTCTGGATGCGGCGAAGGTGTTTGTGTATAGGATGCATGGATGGTATAGCTGCTATAGCTCCTATAGCTGCTACTCTCTCTTTCTCGACTCTCGGAGTCCGACATACTTGAGTGGTTCCTATTTGTATTATTATGCGATCACAAGGATTGTGTGAGATGAGACAAGTAGCAAGCATCAGGGGGAGGTGGCATTGAACATGGATGACAACGAGGCATGAGGCATGAGAATGACGACGACAAACGAGACGATTCGTGAAGGGGGACCGGGATTTCGGAGGCACAAACATCAAGCTCGTCGAGATAGATGAATATGGAGTGACGTGGCGAAATCTATTTTGAGGACTTGAAACGAAACGAAATCCATCGCCTTCTCTTTATCCTTATTGCTTATTCCATAGCCTTCGCATCACCAGTTGCCTTCGCTATATTTTTTAACTCATCCCATTCCACTACTAACTTGTGATGCTGATATTTTGAATGGTGAACGGTTCGTTTCATGCAAATATGAATTTAGCTACTTCATATACAATAATTATACCTTCATACATAGCTACCAAGGTCCTGATTCCTGAGCCAAGCTGAGTCGAGTTGAAAATCGTATATCGAAACGAGTTGAGCGAATGAGCTAGACCTACCCTGTTGATGGCGAATGGCGTACGGACGAGCCCTTTAATATTTCACTTAATTTATCTTTTCACTTGGTTTGATTTCATAAGATTGCTGCTCTACCGCCCACCCTTTGATTTTTCATAAGAGGCATCAGAGGCGAAAGCGAATCTGAAATGTTTGGAATGTGGAATCACATGGAATCACATTCACATCTTCAACAATAGAGCAAGAGAGCGACAATGCGAAAATCCTGAGAGAAAGATGATAATGAAAAGTTATTACATTCATTTTATTCAAACATGAATTGTATTTTATTTCTTGGATTTTCCTTTTTCTTCTTCCTTCTTCGTCCTTTTACCCTCCTCTCCAAACCTCACAAATATATATATATATATCTTATAGTCGTTTAAAGGGAAAAAAAAATGAAATTCAATAAATCATTCTTGATTCTTTAATTAGATTTTGTTCTGGTACTAAATGGGGAGGGAGGTGGTTTATGGTAATATGGAGAAGGTTTTGAATTTAATTTAGATTTTGATGCAAAAATCTTAAAGATTCTTGATCAATGGTTTTGATTTCAAGTTTGTAATTAAATGTATAATAGAAGTTGTATTAAAGGTTTTGAATCAAATTTTATTCAAATGAGAAACTTGTTGCAAGATGCATTTTTAGTTGTGCTTAAAAGAAGTTATGGACCATTGATGACCGTTAAAAGAATAAAATGGTGTTTGGCTGTTTTATTCAACTTATAAAGGGTGTCCCAAAATTAACGCAATATTTGAATTTGCCGCCATTTGTGCAGTGAAGTGTTGGCAACCCTGAAAAAAAAAGCAATTTGACAGCTATATATAGGGTTATTAAAAATAGAGCGTTACACGAGAGAACAACGTGTCTTCATTATTAAAGAATATTTCAAAAATAGTGAAAGCTTGGCGGCTGCAGTTCGAAAATTTCATACAAAATATGGTCGGAATAGTGTTTTAACTTCGTCAACTGTGAAGAGATTAATTGAAAAATTCATGGAGACTGAATCCGTTGGAGACGCTAAACACACTGGTCGTCCAAAAACAAGCCGTTCAAATGTGAATGTCGAAGCAGTGCGTGAGAGTGTTGCTGACAATCCAGAAACCTCAATTCAACGTCGTGGACAAGAATTGCAAATTTCAAGAACCTCTCTACAGCGTATACTTACCAAAGATCTGTGTCTTCATGCTTACAAAATTCAATTAACACAACAATTGAAGCCTACTGAACATGGACAGAGAAGAGAGTTCGTTGAATGGATTATTGAACATCAACAAATGGACCCTGATTTTTCGAGCAAAATCATCCTAAGCGATGAAGCACATTTTCATCTTGATGGCTTTGTCAATCGCCAAAATTGCCGCATTTGGGGTTCGGAGAACCCACATGTGATTGTCGAAAAACAAATGCATCCACAACGCGTGACTGTATGGTGTGGATTTTGGGCTGGAGGCATAATTGGGCCATATTATTTTGAAAATGATGCTGGTCAAGCAGTGACTGTTACTGGTGCTCGATATCGCGACATGATTACACAGTTCTTTCTGCCAAAATTGGATGATATTGATGTGTCCAATATGTGGTTTCAACAAGACGGTGCCACATGTCATACAGCCCGTGAAACAATTCAATTACTGCATGAGACATTTCCAGGTCGTGTACTCTCTCGTTTCGGTGATCAAAATTGGCCTCCTAGATCGTGTGATTTAACACCATTAGACTTCTTTTTATGGGGTTATTTGAAATCACAAGTCTATGTCAACAAGCCCACAACCACCCGTGCATTAAAGGAGGAGATTCAACGCTGCATCAACGAAATTCAGCCACATTTATGCAGAATGGTCATGGAAAATTTTAACAAAAGAGTGCGCATGTGCATGGAAAGCCGTGGAGGCCATTTGTCCGATGTGTTATTCCACACATAACCCTATCCTATGTACCTTACGAGTCAATAAAAATATAACTATCAAAAGACTAAAAACGGCGTTTTCTATTTAATTTAAATCTTGCGTTAATTTTGGGACAACCCTTACAAATGTACATCGTACAAAGGATGTACTAGTAATAAAATGCCTTCATCTTGGAAGAATGATCCATTTTTGACAGACGATGACTGAGTCGATGGAGGCATATAGATAGATAGATAGATAATCTTTATTCATTAAAACGATACATATTAATTTACAATAGATAAAAAAAAACTTAAAAGCAAGACATTTACATTGAGAAAAAAGAGTATACAATTATGGAATATAAAATAAAGAACATATATATATTAATAATATTACAGAAATGTGATCAACTTGTTAAATGTTGTTTTGTTAAAGTGGCAAAATAATTTAAAGAAGAAAATGAATAGTTAACAATAAATATGTGTTACAATGCAAAAAGACAACAATTAACAATTAGGCACTTTAAATGATTGTTCAAAATATTTAAGTTTAATTTTTGTTTTTTAAACTAAAAAAACCGAAGATGACGAAGAAGTTGAAAAGTTTCGGAGAATATGGACTTTTAGTTTAGTTAAAACGGAAAAAGGCGAACTCTAAGAGATTCAAGTAATGGAATATTGGGGCTTTTAGTTTAGCTAAAAAACAAAAACTTTATTTTCTTTTTTTACTTAAGTAGATACTTCAAAACAGACTCATATAAGAATTTCTGTAATTATTTGCATGGGAGACATAGCGTTTCAGCAATTTCCAACCATACTCCCCGTTCAAAACACGTAAACATTCTTCCGACGAAAAGAAGCTTTTCAAATTCAAATTCAAATTTATTTCTTCTTCAATGAATTCGTGTTACATGGTAGAATATTTATAACATATAGAGATTAGAATACAATGATTCTTAGCAACTAAAGATTTTATAATATAGAAAATTCTTATGAAAGTGGTTGTTATTATGAGAAAAATTGAAAAAAAAAAAACTCAATGGATGCAAAAAAAAAAAACTTAAAACTATGAATAAAATAATCTTAAAATCTAACTTAATAATAACTTCAACTAAATTGGCATGTTTAAACAATTGAATTTATTAATACATTGTCGTGAATAGAACATTTGTTCTCAAATTTATTTGAAATTGTTGTAATTTTAGACTTGATTGTTGGAATTTTAGTAATGTCATGTAATGCTAGTGTGGAAAATGCCAGGGAAGATGCATAATCATTTTTAGAGTTTTGTTTTGACAAATTTGAAGTTTTTTCAGGTGACATTCAGCACATTTATACCAGCAAGGAGCAGCATATACTAATGAAGGTAGAATTACGACTTTATAAAGAAGAATCTTATTATCTTTGCTTAAATAAGAATTTTTATTTAAAAGTGGAAATAACATTTTTATTAAAACATTTACTTTTTTGATAGAGGAAGTAATATGATTTGAAAATGTTAGCGTCTTATCGAGAGTGATACCAAGGTATTTAATTGTTGTTGTCCATTCAATTGGAGTGTTGCAGATCGACAAATTATATTGAGGTAGATTTGAGGCTTTTCTCTTTCGTGAGAAAAATATTGCTTGAGATTTCGATGGGTTTATTTTGATTTTCCACCTGTGAAAAAACTTTTCGATATTAAATAAAGCATTTTGTAGATTAATTAATATACTTTGACAGTCGTTTGAACTACAGAATATAGTTGTATCACAGTGTAAATCTCTTGGAAAATCAGCAATATATAAGTAATATAAAAGGGGCGATAGGGTTGAACCTTGTGGAACCCCTGCCTTTATGGGGAACAGAGGTGATGAATCAGACAAAATTTTGAAATAAAAAAGCCTATCTGTAAGAAAGCTTTGAATAATTTTAAGAATGTAAGTAGGAAAATTTTGAGTAAATAGTTTATGAAGCAGGCCGTTGTGCCAAACACTGTCAAATGCCTTTTGAATGTCAAACGAGACCATACCTAAGGATTTTTTATTTGAAAGCGATTCTTTGTGATTCTTTTTATTTGGTGAACCGTCGAGTGTTCCCTCCTAAAACCAAACTCTTCAATTGGAACAAGACTGTTTGATTCTACATATTCATTCATCTTAAAAAGGATAATTTTTTCAAAAAGTGTGCCTAAACAGCTGAGTAAACTTATTGGGCGATAACCAGATGCCTTTGTCAATGATTGTGTAGGTTTAGCTATGGGAATTATCTCAGCAATCTTCCACCTTCTTGGAAAATAACCGTGTCGAAGACAACTTTCAAATAGGGATGTTAAATACTGAACAGCATTTTTTGGTATGTTTTTAATGACCCTGTTTGAAATTTTATCATTACCAGCAGCTTTTTTTATGCGAATAGAAGCAATGGTGTCTGTAACAAGAGATATTGGTATATGGATATTATTTATTTCTATTGAAGATAGATTAATAGAGTTAATACTGTTGTGTACTATTTGTTTGGTTTGAATGTCGCTAAAGCCTTCTGTTATTGAGTGACTAGACAGAAAACATTTAGCGAATTCAGTAGCCTTCTCTTTATTCGTATGAAGAATTTGGCCATTACATTCGAGGTATGGGATTCTATTATTTTTTTTTCTTAAAAATCTTCGAAAGTTTCCATATTTGTTGGTCATGTTTATTAATTTGGGATAACATTCGATTCCAGTCTTTATTACGAATTTCCTGCATTTTTTGTATAACTAATTTGTTAAGCAAATTCAATTGAAATTTCAGAAATAGGTCTCTTGACCTTTGATAACGTCTACGAATTAAATTCCTAAATGTTATCGTCCTTCGTACGTCATTTGTGAGCAATGAAATTTCGCTTTTGTTTTTATGGGAGGCAGAATGCAAAGGGACATTCGCCTTAACCCCCTCATTGATGAAACATTCAAATGTCTTAATTTTACTAATTACTAATTGGAATTAATTTATGTTTCACAGACTTGTTTACGAAAATGCATACACCTCCCCCCTTCTCTGTTAATCTGTCCAATCTGTAACAATAGTAATTTCTGTTATATATACTGATATTTGGCTTAAGCCAGGTTTCGGTTATCACTGCGATGTCAATTTTGTTTTCAATTAAAAAATTAAAGTATTCTATTTCTTTGTTTTTTAAACTTTTAGCATTCCACAAAAGCATTTTTAATTTACTGGCCATTTGTTAGTCTAAAGATATTTAATGCTAAGATCAGCTATGACGTTAAATTGATCTTGTCTACTTTTACATAAAGATAATTTACTTAACATTTCATTTTTAAGTGAAATAAGTTCATCAAAACTAAATAAATTGTTGTTTTGGTTTGGCGGTGTCGTGGTGCTGTTGTCATCTGTAAACTGGTGCTGGTGAGTGTTGTTGGAAGGCTTCGCGGTGCAGACACTGGAGGAGTGTTGTTTGAATGTTGTTGTTTTTTCTGAACTAATCGAGGAAAGTCAGAGGTGTTGAGGTTAAAGCTGTTGTTTCTGCTTGGAAGTGAATCATTAATGATATGTTCTGATCCATATCGTCTTCTCCGGTTCTTGGCTTTGAGTCGATTTTGTATTTCAATGAATTCTAACCTCTTTCTACATGAGGCGTTCGGTTGCTGTGTGTTGTTCACCACAGTTAACACATTTAGGTGGTTTTTCTCTGTTAGTGCATTCTTGTGAATTATGTGATTCAGAGCAGTAGGAGCATGCTTTGTTTACATTACAAAAAGAAGAGCCATGCCCAAACATTGAACATCGATGACACTGAGGCACAAAGTGTGGGTTCTTTCGATAAAAGTCCCAATACACTGAAACGTGTTTAACAAACTTAGCTTGCCTTCTTAGTTCATTCATTTTAATGCTTTTATTTTTAAGGTAAACTAAATAATTGCACTGTTCTTTGTATTTAGGATTTTTAATGTTCATTATAGAAATTTGGAGAACTTCTAATTTAAGATTTGTACATAATTCAATTTTAAGGTCATCCGTATTCATTTTATGCAATCCATATAACACCACTTTAAATGGTTTAAGATTTTTAATATTAAATTGTGAAAAATTGGAGTTCTTTTTCGCGAAGGGCAGATTTAATTTTATTTAACTCAGATTCAGTGAGGAGATTAATGCGGCAACCAATTGAAGTGTTTTTGCAATCAAATTTGTCTATTCCGTTATCATTCATGCATTGAGTCACAAAGACGCTATATTTTTTCCTATCAAGTGAATAGGAGGTAGTTCAATTTTTGTGGGTACAGGCTGCACATTCTCAGTCATTATTTCTTCATTATCGGATAAATCAGAAAGATCACTGAAGCGATTATAAGAAGATAAATTATTTTGGGAGCTACCCGGATTATTTGCCACTTTTTTACGATTGCTCATTTTTACAGTTTGGGAATTCTCATCAGAAGATGATGAATCCCGTAACCGTTTTCGATTTAGCAAAATAATCAAGCGCAGTTAGAAATAACACAAGAGAAATTATTTCGGGCTAGTATAATGATGTGCGCGGCTTGGCTAACAAACAAATACTGTCAAAAAGGAGATTTTATCAAAATGAAGTCTACGGATTTCTTGTAAAATAGGACAAGTTGCTAAAAAATGGTAAACATTTTCGTTTTGGTTTGAGTTGCAGAGTGAATAGATTGCATCTAAGTTAGTTCTATGTGGCCTGTAGTTGAGTTTAAAAGTCTCGCCCAAGGTCAAATTAAGACGGCTATAGGTTGCTCTAGAGAGTGATTCCCTAGCCCTTTCGAGATTAGTTTTGTACATTTCCTAATCAACCATCGAACTGCAGTTGTAAAAGGTATTTCTCCATTCTTCTTGGTTGTTTGCATTTAGATTCATTGCTAAATTATGTGCTGTGGCAAGAGCATGCCAATTTCTAAAAGGGGAATATCCACAATGGAGTGATATAGGCAGGATTTGCTTGTGCAGATTACTATCGGGTCTATGCATAACTTTAATAAGATAGTCTGCGTTAGCCTTTAAATTTCTAACATATATTTGAGGAAGCCCGGACTTAACATATATGGCGTAATTAGGCGTGCTACGCGGTAGCCGGAAGATTCTTTTGAAAAAGTATCTTTGAATAACTTCCATATCCTCTAGAAATTGGTGTCCATACACTTGATTCCCATAACAAAAGCAACTGTTCACGGTAGCCTCAAAAACCTTAAATTTCGATGTAGGGTCCACGAAGCTTCTTGAAAAAAAATGTGACCACATCGAGTTTATAGCTGATTTGGGCAGTTTATCTTTAATATGATTTTTGATGTTCAAATTATGAGTGATAGTAAAACCAAGATATTTATACTCGCTGATAACTTCAATAGTGTTACCATCTAATGTCCAATTTCGTACATTATTATCTGAACGGTTTTGAGGTTTAAAAATCATAATTTTAGATTTAGAAATGTTGATTTTGAGATCCCACGAATCGCAATATTGTTTAAGTTTATTTATCTGAAGCTGCAATGTCACTGGGTTATCAGAGAACACCACCAGGTCATCAGCATAGAGCAACATCTTCAAAGATAAATTGTCATAGTTGACGCCTCCCTGTAATTTATTTTCCAAATCATTGATAAAAAGAGCGAACATCAGCGGACTCAATATACAGCCTTGTGGAACACCTGTTTCGGTATTAAAGGATTTTGACATAGATATACCATTACAAACCATTGCAGACGTGTTTAATAAAAGTTGGTTGAAAGGCCAATAGCTGCTAGCTTATATAAAAGTGATCTTTTGTTGATGGTATCAAAAGCAGCTTTAAAATCAACGAAAAAAGTGTATAGGGGCTTCTTTTTGTCGATAAAACGCCTGGCAACACTCGTAAGATCAAAAATTTGATCAATCGTTGAAAGGCCCGCCCGAAAACCAGCCTGATATCGACTTATCAAATTATTTCTTTCAATCCAATTCACAAGCCTAACGTACAATATTTGTGCAAACAGTTTTCTTAGTGAGCTCAGAATTGAAATGCCTCTATAATTTTCTGGTGAACTCGGATTACCCTTTTTAAATATAGGAAATATTGTAGCCAAACGAAAGTAGCTCGGAAACTTCTCTTCTGGTAAACATTTTGTTTAATAACCCCAACACAACACACGCTCGAGAAATTCAGGAGTTGAATTCTTATAGAATTCGATAGGAATGCCATCCAAACCCGCTGCTTTGTTATTTTTCATTCTGCTTAGAGATGCCAACATCTCAACCATGGTATAAGGAGAGTCTAGCTCATCGATTAAAACATTTTGCAGGGCAAAACTGATGGAATTCTGGTCAGGATCTGGCAGTACCTAGTAAACCTTCAAAGTATGTGGCCAGGTCGTCAACACTAATACTTAAAGACGATGACTTGCTGCGACCTCCCAAAATCCGTACATTGTACCAGAATGACTTTGAGACCTTACAGTCTAGAAATTTCCCAGTCGCTTTGATTAAATATAATTGCTTTTTCCGTCTACACAAATCTTTATATATTTTATTCTGTTCAAGGTAATTTCCTCTGTGAGTTTCGTTGTTAGATTGTCTAAACAATTTTAGGTAAGCGAAAGACTTTTCCCTACATTTCTTACATTCATCGTCATACCACTTCGATTTTTGTATCAGTGTTGAAGGACGAAATCTGTGCGTTGCTGATTGTCTTATAAGTTCAAAAATAGAAACTGTAACAGATTCTATACATTCTGATAACAGACGTATAAGTTGACTTAGGTTTCGTCTATAAACACCAGCCTTGTTTTCAACCCATCTTAATTTATTGCTAATTGGATATTATTCAACTTCTCTATTATTTTTTTCTGAAAGGAACTCACATGAGACTAATATTGGTAAACGATTTGAAAACTTCGCTGGGTGTACTTCAAAACTTTTGACTAAATTGAACCAATCTCCCTTCACTACGCACAAATCTATTACATGAGCATCCTTGGTTCGAAATAAATGTATAGTTACCACTAGAATCTTCGTTCGTAACCCCATTGAATACACAAAAAAAAAAACAAAATCTTCAAACATTTCTATCAGTAACTTTCCGTTACCGTTAAGACATTCATCTAGTGAGTTTTTCGTGGAGAAAAACCTCCCATCGTCCTGAAGCTGAGAGTTTTGAAAATTGCTAATACGACCATTGAGATCACCGATAATCATGAGGTTTTCTAAATTACTATTCACTAAAAAGTTTTGTAGCTCATCATATTCTGAGCTCCAATTATTATAATTTAAGTAAACAGGACAAATTTGAAAATGTTTTGAACCACAAACTATGTCAATCAAAATTTTGTTTCCATAATTTTTGAAACTTATATTATCTACGCATATATTATTTTTAAAACCGCACAATATTCCACCACTAGCTCTCCCAAGTCTATTATTTCTTACAGCTGGAAAGCACTTTACGCTAAAATTTTCAAAATATTTTAGATATTCCAGTTCTTTTCCAACCTCTAAGAAAGTTTCTAATAAAATAATAATATCATAACTTAAAACTAATTTTAAAAAATCTGGCATAAATAATTTACTTTTAAGACCTGTGATATTAGAGCATAAAATTTTAAATTTACAATTATTGATCATTTTTTGGCAGACGGCAACCCTATCCTATTTACTATGATGAGAAAAGCTGGGGCGCTCCCCATCATGGTCACGCGTAACATGATTGACAGGTGGCTCTGCTCTTGATAAGAAGTTAGGATTGTCAAAAAGGCACATTGCATCTTCTCCAAATGTTGTTTTGATAAATGTTTTTTGTTTTGATTTGTAATCCACGTAAAGAGTTCTAGAAAAGCGAAAACTTGTCAATTTGCAATTTAGATCCCTTAGGTTAGATTAGGTTAGGTTGTAAGGGGTGTGCACAGCAAGAAGCTGTTGCGTACACGGGGGCCTATTGGTCCATTGTGATCCCCTGTAAAAGTAAAAATTTAGCATCGATGCTCCTCAGTTCAATTCAACTCTGTCGATTAGCGTAGACTGGCTCGTTAACGAACCAGCCTGTGCTATCTATAAATTTTCCTCATGCTCGCCATTGAGACCTGTGCTAGATCATCCAGTTCTCCAACAAACCTGTTTCCGAAATGACGGAGTCGGCTGGTTTGGAGGTTCGGACAGTCGCAGGGCATGTGTTTAATGGTTTTCATTTCCTCCTAATCCTGACAGCTCCTACAAAAATCGGGTGCAAATGCCCCTATTCTATTAGCCATTGTGCCAATGGCGCAATGACCTGTTAGTACACCTATCAAGATTTTAATGTTCTTTCTACTCAGCGATAAAAAATACCGAATTTCCTTTTCATTTGTGTTAGGCCATAAACTTCTAGAGATTGCACAATCGTTCCTGGATTTCCAGGAGATATTGGTTTTCTCTTTTAGTTTAAGGTCTATCTTCCTCTTGAGTACCCCAATCGGGACGAGTGGTCCCCTAACTGAATGGTCGCTACTACTTATGTCTGCTTTTGACCCTTTCCTGGCTAGTTCGTCTACTATATCATTCCCTTCTATATTGCTATGTCCGGGAACCCAGCAGAGCTTTACCCGGTTAGTGTGGCAGATTTTGTTTAATTCCTTCCTACAGTTTAAAACTGCTTTTGATCTTATGGTCTCACTGGCTAAGGCTTTGATAGCAGCCTGGCTGTCCACGAAAAAAGTAATCTCCGAAGAGCTTAGCTTTTCGTGATGTGCCAATTCAGCTGCTTTTCCAATGGCAAAGACCTCGGCCTGAAAGACACTACAGTCAGCCGGGAGTGTATATGACGCTCTGATGTTGAGAGATTGGCAAACCACTCCAGCACCTGTTCCTGATTCCATTTTTGAACCGTCGGTGTAGAAAGGGATACCCTGTTTACTTATAAGTGAATTGGGATCCCAACCCTGTTTTTCTGGTATGAAAATAGAAAATTTCCTATCGAAATCTAGTAAAAGGGGGATGTAATCGGTGGTATCCATCAGTCCTGGAATCGTGTCATATCCTTGTAAGATTGGCCCGTGGCCATAAGTGCTATGCCTCCAAAAACTCAGTTCTCTTAAACGAATTGCAGTTTTGGCTGCCGTGCACTTTATGAACTCATCCAGAGCCGGGAGGTCCAAGATCATTTCCAATCCAGCTTGTGGTGTGGATCTTTAAGCCCCTGTTATTCCTATACAAGCTAGTCTCTGTACCTTATTCAGGTTCTTGAGATAGCTTGATTTTTCCACCGCCTTCCACCATACAATAGAGCCATAGGTAAGAATGGGTCTGACAATCGCTGTGTACATCCATTGGATGACTTGTGGTCGCATATCCCAACGTACACCGAAGGTCTTTTTGAATGTGTAGAATGCACATTGTGCTTTTTTCATTCTTTCCTCAGTATTACGCTTCCATGTAAGCTTGGAGTCAAGGATTACTCCTAGAAATGTAGCTTCCTTAGAAGGTTTTAGAGGAATGCCATTTAGTTTGGGAGGGTTGAAGATCTCCAGTTTCCTTTTCTTCGTGAACAAAACTAGCTCTGTCTTGGTGGGGTTGACCCCGAGACCGTTCTTAGTTGCCCAAGAAGATAAATCCTTTAATGTATTTTTCATAATGTTTTCGATGATGGTAAGAAACTTGCCCGTTATCAAAACCACTATGTCATCTGCATACGCAACTATTTTAATGCCCTGATCTTTGAACTTTGTGAGAATTTTGTTGACTACGAGGATCCAGAGCAGGGGTGAGATGACTCCTCCCTGTGGTGTGCCTCTAGTAACTGTTTTCTCAATAGTGCTAACTCCTATTTGAGAGTTGATGATTCTGCCATTTAACATGGTGAAGATCCAATCGACAATGACAGATTCAACTCCAACTTCAACTAAGGCAGTCTTGATCGATTCCGTTTTAACGTTATTAAACGCACCCTCGATATCAAGAAATGCTGCCAGGGTATATTCTTTATGTTCAAGACTTTTCTCAATATGTGAAACTACTTCATGCAAGGCAGTCTCCACTGATTTACCTTTAAGGTAAGCGTGTTGGTAGTTGCACAAGTTGTGTTCGTTGAGAAGTTCTCTAACATGTATGTAGATCAATTATCCTCTCTAGTGTCTTAAGGAGAAACGAAGAGAGACTTATTGGTCTATAATCCTGAGCGGTCGAGTGAGTCGGTTTCCCTGCTTTTGGGATAAAGACTACCTTGACCTTTTTCCAGCTATTAGGGACGTATCTAAGTTTGATACAACTTATGAAGATTACCCTAAGCCACGGAGTTATTACTTTGAGAGCATTAAATTAGGGTAAAAGATCCCTTAATATAAATTTTAGTTCTCGAATTTATTTGCATGAGTTTACGTTTGATTTCATTAAGTGATCTCCTTTTTTTGCGGTACAATAAAGACTGTTCTCTGTGCACAAAGATATCAGCGTTCTATAGTTTAGGCGCGGCTTCAATAATTTTGTTTGCAGTGTCTGTGCTTTTAAAATTCAACACCATCGTTGTTTTATTATTGTGGCGATTATTAAATTCTTTTGTGTTATCCAAAGCTAAGTCAGCATTTTCGCTTAGATCAAGAAGGTTCAAACAAGTTTGTTTAGCAAATTCAACCTTGTTTGCCTTATTATCTGAAGGAAAATGCATCACAACAGATCTTTCGTTGCTTTTTCTCGACTGTATTTCAAGTTGCCTTTCGAGTGTTTCACAATAATTTTCAACAAAGGACAAGCGCTCTGAGAGTTGAGCGTTTTGAGACCGTAGTAGCTGCATATCGGTTAATATGGCTGCGACATCATCTTTTGTTGAAACATTTTTCAGGTGAACATTGAGACAACCATCGACAATAGATTTTATTTCGCTGTGTTGTAATGTTGTTGATGCCATTTTTGAAATGTTTACGTACACAGATTTTTTTCTTGGGGTGTTATCCGGAGATACTTCTGGCAATTTTCTTTTGGGTAAAGGTGCCATAAAGCAATGGAAAACGCGGTTGCAGTTTCAGATGGCAGGTACAGCCCTTTAATAAGTAAATTCTCCTACCTTGGATAGCAAAATTCTGGATTTTTCACTTTATTTGTATTGGTACGATACTTAAGCACAACTTTAGATATATTTTATTAGTTAATGTTAACTTTTTATTAATTAAATAAATACAAAAATTTAGAACTGAGACACTTTTGACTTTGTTGTACATTCTCTCTCTCACTGATGAAGGCATTTGTACATATATATTTTGACGGAATAAATCTATCTCTTTTATTTCGTCTACCCAATCACATGCATACTTTTCGACTTGTAGATCAACCGGAAACTACTCAATGATTTTTGTTAAAATTCCTTTTCACATATTTTGATATTATTACTTTTAAAACAACATTTTTTTTGAAAATCTATTAGCTGAATACACAAAATTTTAATATCCAAGATTTAACAAAAATAATTTGTGTTAGTATTTTTCAAATATTTCAACTTGTTTACCTATAGTTTTTGGAAATAATACTTTTCTTTTGATGTTATTGAATATATTTTATCATCGAAACCGGCTCTATGATTTTTGCAAAGTGAGATTTTTCAATCCTTACGTTTCCTTGCAAAAGTTAATGAATTGATTTTGTTTTATCGACATTTCCTGAGTATTCTTAAAACAATCGAACATAATAAAAATTAATTTAAGCAAAGATTGTAAAGTACCCGTGGCATGATGGTTAGTGCGTTGGACTGTCATGCCAGAGGTCTTGGGTTTGATCCATGCCAACACCATCTAAAGTTTTTTCACGGGAACTGCCTCTTACGAGGAATTGACAAATCCTCCAAGAGTAATTCTTGTCATGAAAAGTACTTTCTCAAATTTGCCCTTCGGATTCGGCTTAAAACTGTAGGCCCCCTCCATCCCTGACAACAGTACTCGCACACAAGAATGGTTGAGAGTTGTAAGTCACTAGGCCCTAGTTCTCATCGGACTGTTGCGCCACCCAATTTATTTATTTAAAGATGGTAAAGTAAAGAGTTTTGTTGAGTTTCTGCCAAACTTTTGGGGATACTGTAAACCCTAAACAAATATTACCGACCCTAACTACAATATTTAGTTTCTTTATTACCAGAACGTACGAGGTCTTCGCACAAAAACGATTTCTTCCGATTTGACGGCACGGCGGCCGGCGGCGGCGTTAGTAATGATAGTGATCATTATGTGGTTAGATGCATAGTAAAAAGATCAAGTGGTTCTTCTTTTAAATTTACGTGTTTCAAAATATCGTTAAAAAGCGGAGTGTATAATCCATCTGTTTCTATATTCGTCTCTCACAACCTACTCAATCATATCAACTTGATGTTGATAAAATCGACTCCCTGTTTGAACTCACAAATACTCTTGTGTAGGCCGTCTGGAAACCACTTTGCAACTTTGTAGAGTACTTTTCTGTCTATGCGGAATTCCGTACACCAAGTTGCCAAGTATTTGAACATTGTTTTCACAATTTCGAAGACGCTCGAATTTTCTTTTTGTCTGAAAGCAGACATAATTTCCGCGAATCGTTCTTTTCATCTCCAGCTTCAGACCGATCCATATCCTAGAGACTTAACAAAAGCCTTGGTTATACTACTCGTAATATAAACCTCGGATTTTCATAATTTAATTGGTATCAAGTATTTAAAACCGAAATACCCAAAATCTTCCAACGAGGAAGTACGAAAATTGGCAATATAAGCTAAATCAGACATAATCTCAAAGCAAGCGAAATTCATGGAGACCCATCAACGGAGCTTTGTGGAGAGTCTTACTGTCCACATCGCTCCTGATCAAGAACTTTCGCTAAGCAAATCTGAATAATCAGTCAGTGTCGGAATTTGGCCGGGTTACATTGCTGAAAAGCAAAAGTAAAAACCAACGTGCGCTATGCACACCAAACCCAACCAAAAAAATCATAACATTCACCTGTAAGCGATCACATCCCCCTTTCATGTTGTTACCATTTATTCTGTTTATGCTATTCGGGAATTAGGAGTGCCTGCGGCATGGCAGATCGGGTAGTTGGTGATTGATTAAAACGTGGTTTAGGCCAGCAATGCAACTTTCTTGTTGAAGTTCTTGCTTTACCTCCTCGTGGTGGCCCCCGGGCAATGATTTGTGTATCCCTATATACATAAGTTAGCAAAAATTGCAAGGGCGAAGTTTCCTGACTCTTCACAATAGGTTACGGAGATTAGCACTCTTCGTAACTGAACTCCATCCCGCTACGGAAACCGAAATTACACCTCGAATAACTAATGATAACTCATTGACGATTTTTGACTATTGTACCCAAACAAAGATTGGTTTCTGGAATGTGAGGACGCTTCTGAAGGTCCTAACAATTAGGTATTCCTCCAATTAGAGAGAGACTTTATGCGGTACAGGAGAGATACCTTAGGGTTAAACGAAGTGCGATGGTTCGGATCGGGCAAATACAAGTCACCGACATGTAACACTGTGTCACGATCCAGGAAACACTCGAGAAGCTAAAGTTGGGTTACTACTTACAAAAACGGCAACCAGAAGCCTTATTTCGTGGGAGCCCCTTGGAGAAAGGCTTATCAAAGCTAGGTTCCAGAGTAGAGTTCGACCCGTCACCATTATACAGTGTTACGCACCCATATCAATACTGTTATCTCCAAAATTTATGCTTCACTCCGAGGACTATCCGTTACTAGATCAATTCTGCCTACTCAAGTTAAATTAAAGCTAGTTAAATCACTTATCATACCAATAGTAACGTATGGGTGTGAGATATTTGCAGATCCTGACTCCAACTCGCTTCGTAAGCTAAAGGTAGCATTCAATGCCATTGCTCTGTTTGTTTTCAACCTCCGAAGATACGATCACGTTTCGTCTGAGGCTCTTTTAAATTGCAACTTGAAAGCTTTTTTTAAATATCGGTGTTGTTTGCTTCTCTTCAAAATAATTTTGAACAAGACTCCAAATTATTTGTTTAATAAGCTTGATTTTTGCTCTTCAAATCGTTTTACCTTGTTGCGCTCCCCCAGGTTTACCTGTTTGACATCACGGAGGCAATTTTTCGTTTATGCTGTCAGACTGTGGAGTAATCTTCCCAGTCACATGAGGTCTGGAATCGAACATAGAAGGTTTCATCAACTTTGTTTGGAATATTTCTCAAATTTGAACTGAGGTAACTTTTTTGTAATTATTGTAATTTCTTCTTCTTGCGACTTTAGTTTTTAATTTTGTTTTTAATTGATTGTTATTTAAGAAATTATTAATAGTTTGCTACAATTGTTTTAAATATAGTGTTTGCATACTTGCATTGTTCTTAATAAATATTGTATTATATCCTGTACTATTTATAAGTCAATATTGATGTACAGCTGTTTTTTTTAATCAATAAATATCAAAAAATAAAATTACGCCCCGACGACGGAGCTCGCATCTGATGAAGAGAAAGAATGCTTTTATAGTCAACTAGGATCCGCCTATAACAACACTCCCCGCGGAGATATTATTTTGTTTATGGGAGACCTTAATGCTAAGGTTGGCAGTAGCAACAACGGGCTAAGGCATGAGATGGGTGTTCACGGAGTCGGCAATTGCAATGATAATGGTAAAAGGTTCATTGACTTCTGCAACGCCAATGGCCTTGTGATTGGTGGCACTATTTTTGAACACAAACTCTGTCATAAAATTAGCTGGGTGTCGACAGACAGGCAAGCGTCTTCCAACCAAATTGACCACTTCGCGATAAGTCGACGCTTTAGAAGCAGTCTTTTGGATGTCCGAAACAGAAGAGGCGCCGACATGGGACTTGCCTGTGACCACCACTTAATGATAGTTACCCTGAGATTGCGTACAGCTACAGTTCGAAGATCCAACGGATCCAAAATTCAACATCTCCAGACTAAAGGATCCCACGACCTGTCACGAATTCGGGGACCACCTGTCTTACGAAATGAGAACAATCAGCAGCACAATATATGACGACATCGAATACGATTGGAATGCTGTGAAAAATATTTTCATTTCAGGTGCTGACAGAATAGTCGGTCGGAAAGAAGGAAGCAACAACACCTGGCTTTCAGAAGAATCTTGGACAAGGATCAACGAACGCAAACAGTTAAGGGCTCGAATAACTGCTGCACAAGGGGAAGAAAGAAACGAGCTGGAGTCCTCGTACCACATGAAAAAGAGAGAGGTTCACTGCAGTGTGCGCAGCGACAAGCGTAACTACTTCAACGCATTGGCGCAAGAAGCAGATCGTTTAAAGAATAACCAAAGAGCTGACCGGTGCACACAGCTCAAAGCAACACCTGGTGAAAGAAGTAGACGGTACTGTGATAAGTTCGATGGATGAGCAAGTCAGAAGGTGGAAAGAACACTTTTTCTCGGTTTTAAACCGAGTGTTTGCAAACAACGTCCAGCGCCTGAAGAAACTAATCCCCGAATCCGCACCGCACCTCCAAGTAAAAATGAGATCGTTGTCGCAATTAAAGCACTTAAGAACAAGAAAGCGGTAGGACTTGATGGAATTCCCGCAGGGCTTTTACAAGCAGCGCCAACGTCATCAAGCGAACTGCTTCATCCGCTCATAAAAGGAGCCTGGACCACCGAAAGTTTCCCCCATGAGTGGAAGAAGGGAATTATCGTCAAGCTCCCAAAAAAAGGAGATCTTACAAAGTGCGAAAACTGGAAAGGAATTTGCGTTCTACCTGCCGTTGCCAAAATAGTAGCAAAAATCATACTAGAACGCATCAGAGAACACCTAGAGGCCACACTCGATGCCGAACAAGCAGGATTCCGTGCTGGATCCTCCCGTATTGAACACATCAACACCCTGCGGATTAGTATTGAGCAGTGCGTTGAATATCGATCACCACCACACCTGTTGTTCATCGACTTCGAGAAGGCCTTTGATAGCGTAAACAGGGAGTATATCTGGTTAGCTTTGGCGAGGAGAGGCATCCCAGAAAAACTAATTGCTATTATTAAAGCAGCATATGATGGATCCAAGCGTCACGTTCTGCACGATGGTAGGTTGTCAGATGATTTTGAAATCCAAAGCGGAGTCAGACAGGGATGTATTCTGTCGCTAATATTGTTTTTGTTGGTAATAAGAGATGTACTGCGCTCAGCTCTGTCAGGTTTTGTATTTAAAGCAATTGGATTACGCGGACGATGTTTGCTTACTCTCTCATATATGTAGGATCATGGATCTATATCGAATGACAACAAGTGTGGAGAGAGAAGCAAAAGTTGTGGGGCTAAAAATTAATTCCGGCAAAACAAAAATGATCAGCCTCGGAACTCGACCATCCTCTCAAATAAATATTTTCTCGCAGTCGCAACCGGTGGAAAAAGTGGAGAGTTTTTAATACCTTGGAGGTATCGTCTCCATCGAATGCGAAACCGAACAAGAAGTCATCTGCCGCATCGGCAAAGCAAAAGCGGCGTTCGGTATGCTGTTAAAAATTTGGAGGAATAACTCTATCAGCTTAAAGCTACTAATCTTTCGCACAAATATCGAATCTCTGCTTCTTTATGGATGCAGCACTTGGAAGGTTACTTCAGCCTCAGCCATAACAAGAAAGCTGGAAACCTTCGTGGATAGATGTCTTCGTAACGTCCTAAGGATTTTCTGGCCAAACCGTATATCAAATGAGGTCTTTCATAGAAGGACAGGTCAGGAACCTATAGAATCTATAATACGAAGATATAAATGACAATGGATTGGACATACGCTTCGAAAAGGTAACGACTGCATTGCAGGCCAAGCAATGCAGTGGAATCCGCTCACACAAGAAGGAAGAAGAGCTGGACGACCGAGAAGCACATGGCGGAGAACAGTCGAGGCGGAATCAGCGTCCCTAGGCAAGAGTTGGAGGGAGCTGAAACACATCTCCTGAAACCGTACACGATGGCGCGTAGGCTTAAGGGGTTCCTAAATCAATTGAAACTGATGTAAGGCCCATTTTAAACTTTACGTTGAATTTTGGTTTTTATGTTTTTGATATTTTTTCCACCGCATTGTTCAGCAGAATCGATTCCAAAATAAAAAGGAATTGACGCATTATCCTGATGCGACCAGAGAAAGCAAAATCAAAAGCAGAAGCAGCAGCAGGAGCAGGAGCAGGAGTAGAAGCTGTATCAATATCAGCACACACATCACATTTTTATATACCTATACATACATTCATACACATACATATGTATGTATAATGAAAATAATATGTGCCGGCACGTTGCTCAATTGACTTGAGATTTTTTCTCGTCCGCGTGCGCTTCCCCGTCCCGACCAATTGTATTTTCCTCTCTAGTTATATTTTTATTTTTATTATTATGTATTATTATTTTTATTTTTGTTAGCAATTCTTTACCTACTTTGCTGATCCTGATGAATGGAAAAATATTGATTTTCAAGCTCTATTCTAACTGTTGTTGGTTGGTTGGATGGTTTGTTGCTTGACTGATGCCTTCAATGGTCTTTTTTAGAAAAGAACAAAAATGAAAATGGGAAAATCGCTGTAAATGGGCACCAAGTGGGATTATTTTTTAATTATAAATTGAAATTGAAAAAAAAAGAAGAAAGAAGGAAAAATCGAGAACAAATAAAAAGGAATATAAGCGGGTAATTCCTTTAGTGACATCTCTTGTGGTGTTTAACGTTACTCAGAGTAATCAGTCAGTCACAGAACAGAACAGGGGAGACGTTAGAGAGAAGAATGTGGTGAGAGTGGAGGAGTTATTCGTCCTTCAAACCAAACAAAATACAACGTTCAATGCTTATGCTGATGATGATGATGAAGGAGAATGAAGAAGGATGAAAGATGCAATGACGATGGAAATGACGATGAGGATGAGGACTTCTTTTCTTTTTAACCATCACCATCACTATTTTCATATATACGAGTACCATACCAATGCTTCTCCTCTGCTGCATTTTGCTTCTAGTCTTGGTCCTGTTTCTGGTTCTAGTGGCTTCCGGGGCTTCCCTATACCCTATACCCTATGATGCTATTGCTTTTGCTTACTTGCTATCGGGCTATTGGTATTAATATTATTGCTGGATTCAAGGAATGGAATGAATATAGTATGTGGGTATGGATGAATGTACCTACCTACTCGTCGTCGTCATATATAGTAAAGCTGGAGTTGGAGCTGGAGATGGGGAGACTAAAGCTAAAGCTGAAGCATGCCTTCGGGTGTAAGGAGAAGATTAATGAAACGAAACAAAATTCTGCCTTTGTACTGAATAAGTGCAATATAAATCTCATTACCGGATTCCGGTCATTTACTTCTCTGTTTGAATAAATTGTTGTTTTTGTTTTTGTTTTGTTTTGTATTTTATATACTCAGTGGAATGGATTCCGTTTTTCGTTTCACATACATAAAACAAGTGTTTTCAGATAAAATTGAACAAATATCGTTTTATTCGTTACTTTATTTTCTTTTCTTCTCATTTTTATTTTTCTTTCAATTTTTATTTAATTTTAATTTTTCAGAAAAAGTTTAAAAAATTGGATGGACGATGTGTGTGTTCATCAGAGGATAAAGTGTAAACATGGAAAAAGGAACATTTGGGAAGACTGTTCGGGTGAATGTCCTAGTGCGGGAAGTGTTGTGGATTGCGTGGAGAAAATTTATCTGCGGTTTATTTAACACAGATTTATGAAAATGATTGATGATAAAGAGTAAGAAACTCATAGGATACCTTAAAATAGAATAAATGGAGAAAGTGTTAGGAGGATCAATGAAATTTTGATAGTTAAGAAGAAACTTGAGAAACCTTGCGTTTAGGAGCAATTATAATTATTTCGAAATCTTCAAATATAGTTTTTACTTGGAAAGTTCCAAATTACAAACAATTTTTGATTACAGAAATACACAGAACAAGCAAAACTCCACACTGGAATTGATCACATCAACAACTTTTGGATCACCACTGATAAGTGCGTTGAACATCAATCACTATTTCACCTATTGCTCATAGATTTTAGGAGGACTTTTGACAGCGTTAAGGGAGTTTATTTGGCTTGCTTTGCAAAAAACTAAGATGTTCAGCCTCGGACCAACCAATACCTACCTCTATGATAAATATTATTTAACATTCAGTAGAAAATGTAATGTGTTTCCAATATCTTGGAGGTTTTACCTCTACTGAAGACGAACTCAAACAATATTACTAGCCGTATCGAAAAACTTAAGCTGCGTTCGAGATGTTGTAAAATGTTTGAAGGAACGACTCTCCTCTCAAACCTCGTATATATCATTCCACTATTTTAATGATTTAAAAATTAAATTAGGTGGAACAACAGTCCGTCGAGAACTAGGGCCTAGTGGCTTACAACTCTCAACCATTCCTCTGTGTGAATACACAAGAATGTTCTTAAAATATGGATGTAGGGACTCACAGTTTTAAGCCGAATCCGAACGGCTAATATGAGAAAGCAATTTTCATGACAAAAATTACTCTTGGAGGAATTGTCGATTCCTCGTAAGAGGCAGTTCCCGTGAAAAAAAAAACTTTAGATGGCACAGGCAGGGATCAAACCCAAGACCTCTGGCATGACAGTCCACTAGCCATCATGCCACGACTACTACGGATTAAGCACCTTGAAAACAGCAGCAACGATTACCAGAAAACTGCAAACCTTCATTAATAGGTGTCAACGAAACATTTTACGAATTTTAAGGTCATATTTTATATTCAGCGAAGAACTATATAGGATTACGGCTTAGGAACCAATTGACACTATAAACACGCTTCGAAGAGGTTAGGTTACGATTCGGGAGACCAGACCAAGAAGCAAGTGGGTAAGAACAGTCAAGGATGAATCGTTAAGATTGGGAAAAAGCTGAAGGGAGCTCAAATACATCGCTGAAAACTGCACACGATGGTGCGTATTAAAGAAGTTGGGTTCCTAAGTCGTGCTAGGAAACACCCCCAGACGTTATAGGTCTGAAAACCTAAGTAAGGAAGTTGAGAAAAATTTTAATTTTTCGAAAGTACTTTCTTTGTTAAGAGCTTGTGAACTCTTAATTAGTAATACAAGCAATAATATTGTTGTTATATGTTATAAGGGAGATAATTTTGTGGTTTTTATTTTTCAAAAATGATTTCCGGCATAATGTCTGCCCTGCCGCCGCAGTTAAATAGTTTAAATAGTGCGTTTTACTGATTTTTCCATTAAAACTGGCCGTATGGCGTCAATAGTGAGTATTGTCTTCTAATGCTTCTAGTGTTTGTAGGCATAGGCCGTTAACCAAGACAAAGAACAGGAACCAAGACCAAGACAAAGTAAAGACCAAGACCAAGACCAACGCCAAGACCAAGACCAAGACCAAGACCAAGACCAAGACCAAGACCAAGACCAAAACCAAGACCAAGACCAAGGCCAATACCAAGACCAAGACCAAAACCAAGACCAAGACCAAGACCAAGACCAAGACAAAGTAAAGACCAACACCAAGACCGACGCCAAGACCAAGACCAAGACCAAGACCAAGACCAAGACCAAGACCAAGACCAAGACCAAGACCAATACCAAGACCAATACCAAGACCAACACCAACACCAACACCAACACCAACGCCAAGACCAAGAGCAAGACCATGACCAAGACCAAGACCAACACCAACGCCAAGACCAAGACCAAGACCAAAACCAAGACCAAGCCAAGACCAACACCAACACCAACACCAAGACCAAGGCAAAGTAAATACCAAGACCAAGACCAAGACCAAGGCCAAGACCAAGACCAAGACCAAGACCAAGACCAAAACCAAAACCAAGACCAAGACCAAGACCAAGCCAAGACCAAGATCAAGCCAAGACCAAGACTAAGACCAAGACCAAGCCAAGCCAAGACCAAGACCAAGGCCAAGACCAAGGCCAAGACCAAGACAAAGTAAAGACCAAGACCAAGTCCAAGACCAAGACCAAGAACAAGCCCAAGACAAAGATCAAAATCAAGACCAAGACCAAGACCAAGACCAAGACCAAGACCAAGCCAAGACCAAGACCAATACCAATACCAATACCAATACCAATACCAATACCAATACCAATACCAATACCAATACCAATACCAACACCAACACCAACACCAACACCAACGCCAAGACCAAGAGCAAGACCATGACCAAGACCAACACCAACACCAACACCAACACCAACACCAACGCCAAGACCAAGACCAAAACCAAAACCAAGACCAAGCCAAGACCAACACCAACACCAACACCAACACCAAGACCAAGGCAAAGTAAATACCAAGACCAAGACCAAGACCAAGGCCAAGACCAAGACCAAAACCAAGACCAAGACCAAGACCAAGACCAAGCCAAGACCAAGACCAAGCCAAGACCAAGACTAAGACCAAGACCAAGACCAAGCCAAGCCAAGCCAAGACCAAGACCAAGACCAAGGCCAAGACCAAGACAAAGTAAAGACTAAGACCAAGACCAAGCCAAGACCAAGACCAAGGCCAAGACCAAGACAAAAGTAAAGACCAAGACCAAGACTAAGACCAAGGCCAAGACAAAGACCAAGACCAAGACCAAGATCAAGACCAAAACCAAGACCAAGACCAAGACCAAAACCAAGACCAAGACCAAGACCAAGACCAAGACCAAGCCAAGACCAGGCCAAGACCAAGACTAAGACCAAGACCAAGCCAAGACCAAGACCAAGACCAAGACCAAGACCAACACCAAGACCAAGACCAAGGCCAAGACCAAGACAAAGTAAAGACCAAGACAAAGTAAAGACCAAGACCAAGGCCAAGGCCAAGGCCAAGGCAAAGACCAAGACCAAGACCAAGATCAAGACCAAGATAAAAAACAAAGTTAAGATTTTAAATCATTAAACATCAAAAATTGAATATTGCAAACTATCATAATACAATGCAACATGTTTTATACAATGTGTTTGATGTTAAATGTTCGATCTAACATGTTTGATGCATCATGTTCAAATTCTGTTATTCAAAATTCTTTAGACTAAAACCTAGTGAAATTGGGTATTGGTTAAGTTGTAGAAAAATCAGAATAGGGACTTATTCAGGCAGCACTATCATCTGAAACCTGTAATCACCATTTCTTGAATTTGAAAAAAAAGCCTGAAATTCCTAATGAATTTTTAGGGTTTAGTAAAAAAAAAAACGAACATTTTTTCACTCCTTTTTGTTTCCGTTCAGTTCAGACGATACTTTCAACGAATTCGGTGGCTTAACAAGAAAACCGCATACAGTTTTTGAAATATATGCAATGTCGGATACATTGGGGGCGTAGGGTTCATGCCCCACCTCGGTAGAGTATTTATGTTTGTTTTCGTAGGAATTCCTTTGAGTTCAAAACTTATCGTTTTGCGTTAATGGATATAACCCCCCCTTATATTTTAAATTATTTTAAAAACTTATTTTAAAAACTTTAAACATTAAAGAATATTTTTAAGCGGTGTCCCAAAACTCGGCTTTATGTTAAGTGTGTGATCTCCCTCCATTATTTTAAAATTGAGGATTTTTTTAATTTGAGCAGATAACTGAATTCGAAGTTCGGAATTGAAATCAACACTCAAAATTAATTCAAAAATTATTTGTTTAAAACTATTGAAGCATAAGATTCAAGGTTTCTATCTAATGAGACATTTCAGAAATAAAGTAAGAGGCTTAATTTTTCCAAATTGTTTATCTAGAAGTTTTATTCTCGAAAACTATGTTGTTTTTTTTTTCTTAGCTTAGCCTTAAAAACACCGTGTTTTGTTTTCTTCGACGTTTTTAAAGAAGCATATTTTAAAAACCTGATGCGATAAATAAATTATAAGACGAGATTCAAATCTGAAAAGAACATAATTTTGCCATCCTTTGAATTGAAAAAGATTTCACTTTCTTTTGATTAAAGTGAAAATTTTTAAATTTTTCAAGAACTCAAGGACATAGCAGATTCTTTGCATAAAATCTTTTCCTTAAAACATATTTGAAATAAAAATCAGATTTTATTCATAATTCTATAAATTGAAATGGGATGCTCGATTTGATATCCCTTTACAATTATTTCATGATTCTGGGTTTAACGTCCCTTATAATATTCAGATCGATTTCTTACAAAAGACACTTTATCACATGTGTAACTGACTTTTTTTTCTGTTGATACAGTTATGTAGAAGTCCCTATATACATGTGTAAAATATACAGAACCAACATGTGCAATAAATTAAATTAAAATAAAATTATATCCTTCTTCAAATGACATAGAACATTCATTTTCTACTTTGTATCTACAACCATAAGACTTGAAGTTGCTTAACCAGATTAAAGGAATGCAATGAACTTTCCTATACATATGATGGTAAATGCAAATGTAAAAGTTCATTGAATTAAAACAAAAAGACATTCTCATTCACAACTTGAAATTCACATAAGTCCAACTTTCTGCAAAAGGGGGTTGGGTTAGGTACACGAGTATGTGTGTTCTACATACAATTCAATCATATATGTAAAATTGTACAATTGTACAATAGATATATATGTACATATTTATATCAAAGTCCAATATTCCCTTACATGCGACTTAGTCCTTTAATGGTGAAAATTAATTTTGGAGCCTTTAACGACTTTTATCGTTGTTATTCTAACCATTTAACTTCCGTCTTTTGTACGCCCGTTAAATACAAATCCATTTTTAATAGAGTAAAGTTTTTCTTGGATAAAATAACACATATAGTATAACCCCTACTACCCCTACTACCCCTACCACCCCATCCTCAATTCAACCAACAACCGTTCGAAAGGACGAAAGTATAAGGATACGAAATAAAAGTGAATCGAATGAACAATGTTTTGTTTTGGGCTTGTAGCTTTGATGAAGGAAAAGTTTAGTATTACATTTACCAACATCGCCCTCTATAACGTCTCCTTGTCGTTTTCTTCGTCTCTAGGATCTCTATAGGAGCCAAAGTCAGAGCCAGAGTAAAGTAGTCAGTAGAAGGTACCTACATATATAGGTACATATATATGTATGTAGTTATGGAGGACTCCATAGCCATCATCTCCTCCACCTTAGTCGTTTATTTGTTGGCAAAACTTTCAACATAAAACTCACTTTGAATTTTTCCGTTCTTTTTTGGTCTTGAGTTTTTTTTTTTACTTTTTATATTCTCGAAACTGAAGTCATACAATCGTCGTTAGTTGGTAAACAGTGTTGTGTTCTCGGCACAAGTCTTAGTCCTTGTTGTTGTTTTTGTTTTTGTTGGTGTTTTTATTTTTTACATTTTTTTTTCTGTTCACTGTTCTTGGCTGCTACTGTAACATGGCTCCTTTAGGATGCTTTTGCTGCTTCTGTGACTGTTGCTGTTGCTGCTTGTGGTGCTTTTAACAAATATATACATGAACCATGTAGAACCTCTTTGAGTCTTAAATCAGCTCTAGCTATTTTAACTTTAATCACAAACAATGATGTCGGTAGCTAGCTATAGGTCCTATGTGTGATTTGTCATTTTACATGTAGAATAAGGACTCAGACTCGTATATACTATGTGTAAAATGTAAAAAGTGGTTGTTACAGTGTAGATTAGGTAGAAAATTAATGATCATATGGCAGATTGTTTTGTTTTCAATTCAAAAACTGTTTGTTTTGTTCTGTTCCGACTTCTTGGTTTCGTAAATAATAAAAACGAGTCTGGTTTGAAAACATGTCAAAAATTCATGTAAGAACTTAGAATTTTTGTACCGAATTTGTGAGCAACTACAATGGATTCATTTTTATGAATATTAAAAGATTGAATGAAGATAAGCACGACAAAGTGAAATTTTAAGCAAAATTATAAAAGTTCAACTTTAAATGGAGCGCAAAAATGGGGAAAGGCTATAGTCTAGACTATTCTAACACATTGAGAACACAGCAACTAGGAGAATAAAAACTTGAGCTTTGTATTCAACCTACGGAAATAAGATGGCTTACCGAATGTTTTATCTCTTTTCAATATAGGTAGTAGTTGTAACTAGAGGGTTCTAGGCCACCGGTGCACCGGCATCACATGGCTTCTGATCTATGCTAATCACCAGGGTTCTGATATATGCTAAATACCGGCATCACCGGGGTTCTGATCTATGCTAAATCTCAATTGGGATGCATTTCCACCACTTTGATTCTAATTGGGAATAAGTGTCAGTGGTTGGATTTGTAGCACCATTTGTATTTTCATTTGAATATTGGTTGTGGGATTGGATTTTCAGTGATAAATTGGTTGAGGGATATACTTTCATAGTTGGATTTTTTCGATAGCACAACCTTTGTATATGAAAACTATTGTACTCTCATGGGCAGAAATTTGTTTGCGCGACCGGACGCCGTCGTTGGCGGTAGTTTTGGGGACCGAGAGAAAAATATTATTTCCATTCCCATCAGCAACCAGTAGAATAAGGGAGACAGTTAATTTCATTATATTTGAATCTATCCTTGTATATGTTTTCATATACTAAGCTTCCATATGAAGGGCGATGAATTTGTTTTTGTAATTTCTTTATATCAATGCATTTTTATATGAAAAAGGGCAATATCTTAATATTGTGTCTAATAAGGGGATGAATTAAATTTTTGTATGCTTACATCAGCTGTTTAAGATCTTGTACCGATTTTTGTTTTTATTTACATTCATGACTCTGCTTCTCCCTGTGTACGATCTTTGTATATGAAAAATGTTGTGAAGAAGAAACATATTGGGATAGTTATACGTTTGGTTATAGTTATGTATATTTTGGCTGGTGGGTATTTTGATTTTATTTTTTTTTGTAGATAAATATCAATTGGTAGGTGATTTTTTTTCAGGATTTGGGTTTGATTTTAAATTCAAATTTTAGATATAAAAGATATTGGTAGGTAGGCAGGTAATTTATGAAATTTCCTAATAGTATCCGGACAGTGCGATAATATCCGTACACTTAGCACTTTGTTTGAGATTAGTAGATAGGTAGGTACAGTATTTATAAATACCTACATATGTAGTTTAAAATAAAAAAAAGAGGCTGGGATGCGACCAACACTGAAAACTTTCCATCCCGTCTGTCGATTTGTCTTGCTTCAAAGTTTGTAGGTTTTCGTGTTGGGTTAAAAAAGTTGTCAGTTGAATTATTCTTAAAAATTTTAAAATTACCAACAATATATAAAGAAATAGTTTAGTTTGAAAATCTAGTTTTGTTAAATAGATTTTTAGTGAAAAACAAATTTTTACCAATTTTAGTAACATTTCTTAAATTTTTACTAATTAGATCAATTAAATTAATTTGAGAGATATCAAGAACCGAACATCAATTTTTACCAAATTTGCGTACTATTTCTTGTAGATTTTATTTTTTTATGAAAAAATGGACTGTTGGATTTTTATAAAAAACCACTGAATATTGTAAACAATATTTTCTGTGAAATAAAAAAAGTTTGAACACAATATTTTTAATTTTTGAAAAGCTATTTGAGTCGAAAGTAAATTTTTACCAAGTTTTAGTATTGTTTTTTTGTTAGGTTTTTATTTTTTGTAAAAAAAACTGTCAATTAGATTCTTATAAAAATTTTACTGAATGTTGAAAACAATTTTTTTTAAAAGATAAAAGCCAATATATCAAAGTTTTGAAAAGATATTTGCGTCGAAAATCAATTTTTACCAACTTTTGTTAAATTTTCTTTTAAGTTTTTATTTTTTGTAAAAAAAACTGTCAATTCGATTTTTCTCAAAATTTTACTGCATGTTGACAACATTATTTTTCAAAAGATAAAAGTAGTTAAAATCCAATATCTCAAATTTTTAAAAAAATATTTGAGTCGAAAATCAATTTTTACCAACTTTTATTAATTTTTTAACTTCCCATAGGAAGTTATTGTAATGGGTCCGATTTGACAAATTGAAAATTTTGACATTTCTCGACGTTTCAAGGTCCCTAGAGTCGAAATAAAAGATTTTTAGAAAGATGTCTGTGCGTGCGTGTGTACGTATGTACGTCCGTACGTCTGTACGTCCGTACGTCCGTACGTTCGCGACGTTTTTTTCGTCGTCCATAGCTCAAGAACCAGAAGAGAAATCGACTTCAAATAAATTTTGTTATACAGATAATAAGGCAGAAAGATGCAGAAAGGGCTCTCAAGAAAATTGCGTGGGTGGTTTTTTTACCATAGCAGTTTAAAAAAAAAGGTGAACATTTTGGTTAAACCTAAATATCTCATGAACCAATGACGCTAGAGACTTGAATTAAATTTTATATTATATATTGTAGCGTGATACAAAACAATTATATTTTTGGAAAAAAATCCAATTAACGGCTTTTTTTATAAATCAAAAAAACTGAAAAAAAAAATTTGTCACCTCGAAAATTTTACGACTAAAATATGATTTCATCTCCAAAACAATTTTGTGCAATGAAGAATAATGTTTTTGACATCTGATAAAATTTTGAGAAAAATCGAATTGACAGTTTTTTTTACAAAAAATAAAAACCTAAAAAAAAATTAATAAAAGTTGGTAAAAATTGATTTTCGACTCAAATATCTTTTCAAAACTTTGAGTTATTGGCTTTAAACTACTTTTATCTTTCAAAAATATTGTTGTCAACATTCAGTAAAATTTTGAAATAAATCGAATTGACAGGTTTTTTACAAAAAATTAAAAACCGAAAAAAAAAATTAAAAAAAGTTGGTAAAAATTGATTTTCGACTCAAATATCTTTTCAAAAATTTGAGATAACGACTTCTGACTAATTTTAACTTATAAGAAATATTTATTTCAACATTCGATAAAATTTTGAGAAAAATCGAATTGACAGTTTTTTTTACAAAAAATAAAAACCTAAAAAAAACAATACTAAAAGTTGGTAAAAATTTACTTTCGACTCAAACAGCTTTTTAAAAATTACAAATATTGGCTTCAAACTTATTTTATTTCACAGAAAATATTGTTTCCGATATTCAGTAATTTTTTTTATAAAAATTCAACAGTCCGTTTTTTCATAAAAAAATAAAACCTACAAAAAATAGTACGCAAATTTGGTAAAAATTGATACATATAGACAAACTTTTAAGCAAGACAAATCGACAGACGGGATGGGAAGTTATCAGTGTGGGTCGCATCCCAGCCTCTTTTTGTTTAGGTTTTTATTTTTTGTAAAAAAAACTGTCAATTCTATTTTTCTCAACATTTTTCCGAATGTTGAAAACAATAATTCTTATAAGTTAAAATTCGTTGGAAGCCATAATCTCAAAATTTTTGAAAAGATATTTGAGTCGAAAATCAATTTTTACCAACTTTGAGTAATGTTTGTTTAGGTTTTTATTTTTTATAAAAAAACTATCAATTCGATTTTTCTTAAAATTTTACCAGATGTCAAAAACATTATTCTTCGTTGCACAAAATTGTTTTGGAGATAAAATCATTTTGTATTCGTAAAATTTTCGAGGTGACAAATTTTTTTTTTCAGTTTTTTGATTTATAAAAAAAACTGTTAACTGGATTTTTTTCAAAAAATATACTTGTTTGGTATCACGTTACACTATATTATATAAAATTTAATTCAATTCTCTAGCATTTTTGGTTCGTAAGATATTAAGGGTTAACCAAAATTTTCACCTTTTTCTAAAACTGCTATGGTAAGAAAACCACCCACGCAATTTTCTTGAGAGCCCTTTCTGCATTTTTCTGCCTTATTATCTGTATAAAAAAATGTATTTGAAGTCGATACCTCTTCTGGTTCTTGAGCTATGGACAACGAAAAAAACGTCGCGAACGTACGGACGTACGTACACACGCACGCACAGACATCTTTCTAGAAATCTTTTATTTCGACTCTAGGGACCTTGAAACGTCGAGAAATATCAAAATTTTCAATTTGACAAATCGGACCCATTACAATAACTTCCTATGGGAAGTTAATAAAAACAAAAATGCATTCCTTATGTTGGTTCAGATAATTTGATTAAATTGATAATTGAAATTTGTGTCTTTTTATGTTCCAATCCTCTTTTTGTTTTATCATTTTTAATAAATAAATGTAAACAATAAAGTTGGGACCTTAGGCATAAACAAAAAAAAAAAAATTTGTTTATATTTAGGTAGGTATTTTTTTTTTTTTTTTTTTTTTTTAAATTCATTTTTTTTTATTCATTTAAACTTAACTCGACTTACATGCTAGACAAAATGGGAAACTAGCCTAATTAATTCTTCTTAAATATAACTTACTGGCCCTAATCGGGCGCTCTAAGAAATTCATGATTCTTAAAATTAATGCCTTTCGGCCTACGAACTAAGATTGTTTTATTTATTTCAATTTATGTTTTTTTTTTTTAGAAAAGTTTAAAAACTAAAATCTTTATCATTTTTTGGGGTTTTTACTTACATACTAAAGTCCTTAAAATAAAACTTAAAATTACCTAATCTACCTACAAACTACTTAAAACTAGAACAACCACAGCGGCAAAACAACTATGTCCTTCTATTTGTAATTCCATCGAGGATTTTTATAATATTGTCTGTGATATGTGTTTGCATTTTTTTTTTTTTTTTTTTTGTATTTTTGATTTCTTTTTTTTGTTTTGTATTTTATGAGATTTTGTTTTTTTATACTTTTTTTTTTATGATTTTATTGTGCCACCATTCCTGCTCTACTTAAACCTAAAACTTAAGACTAAAACAAGTATGTAAGCCGGCCAAGGCAAAAATACCCCACCCCGGATTACCCATTATCAGTTGCAGTTTGAAGCCACCAAAACTGGTTCTCCTGCTTCACCCTATCAATGCGGTCCTTTTCGGACACAGTCCTACCGAACCGAAGCAGCTCCGCTCCATCACGAGCGAGGATGCCCCGTTCATACAGGAGCCGCCGGTCTACGGTTTTTCGCCTGACGTGGTAGATAAGCGGTACTGCCAATCTATCCTGTATCATGCCGCACTGGTCTAGATAGAGGAATGCCTCTGGTGGGATAAAGCCGCTCAAGCGTGCATTGTCGAAGTAGTTGTCGTTCGGATAGAACGGCCCGAAAATCAGATTGTTGGTCGAAGTCATAGCCCTCGCAATGTGACCCCGAACAAGTTTTATCACGAAATTGTCAATTCTATTGATTCGAGCCCCCTTGTATAGAACCTCGTTTGAATAATAATGCAGATAAGAAGATTCCGGTGTCCGATACAAACCGAGACAGCGCCGAAGACACTGTCTCTCGAACACCCGAAACTTCTCCATTTGGGAAGGGGCAATGTTGAACCACACTGGACAACCATAAACAGTCATTGGCCGTATGAGGGCCATGTAGCAAATTACCTTCACTCTGGGGTCAAGCCGACTGCTGTAAAACAGCCGTTTCGTCAGAGCGAAGGCTCCTCTGGCCTTAGTCAGAGCAGCATCCATATGTCTGTCGAAATATAGATACTGGTCCAACCAGATACCGAGGTACTTCACTACACTTTTGCTCGTCAGTGCCTGTCCGTGCGGGTCAACAATGACCATCTTGCGCCAATTCTTACACGTATCTCGCGAGGCTTTAGCCAACGGAGTCCGGAACAAGATTGTCTCCGACTTTTGGACATTTATTTTCAGTTTCCAATCGTCGCAGTATCGCTGAATCTTCTCGAAGTCACGCTGCAACAGAATTCTAATAACTTCAACCTTTCGAGCCGTTCTGTACGTCGGCATACGCAATTGCGTTAGTTAAGCTACCTATCAGATCGCTGGTGTAAATGCTGAAGAGGATCGGCGAGTTCACCGCTCCCTGTTGAAGACCGTTTTTAATTTCAAAGGTAGTGGTAGAAGTTACATTGCCACTCTTGACAACAAACTTTCTACCGTTGAGCATATCATAAAGCATATACAATAATGGTTTACTGATGCCTAGTCTGGTGAGTTTGAGGTACAACCCTTCTAACCATACGGTGTCGAAGGCCTTCTCTAAATCAACCAGAACAGCACCCGTGCATTGTTTCTTGGACTTGTTCCATTGGATTGATTTAGGTAGGTATAGGTAGGTATATGTTGTTTGCTGTTGTAGGTACCTTTAATACAATTTTATCAGCTCTTCTATTTTAAGATGTGTGACTCTTAGGAAAATCCAATTGAAAGTTTTTTTTAACTTATTAACCATAGTAAGTATACCTATTTTCGTAAATGTAGTGTCGAAGTTGGTATATTTGTATTGATTTGAAATTTTCTTTTATACGATTTCGCAGTTTTTTTTTTGTGCCACTTACCAACCAATAATTTTTTAACATTAAACGCAAAATTATACCAATGATAATTACTCATGTTATTTCACAAACTTGGTGTTATAACCTTGTTAAGATGAAGGATTCTTCAGATATTTAAAGTCAACTTAAGACTTAATTTCACAATTTAGAAAATCATGGTCTGAAATTAATTTTTTTACTTGCTTCATATAGGCAAATTTTGCATTCGTAAAAAATTTCGAACTTTAGAATCAAAAATGACATTTCGATGATAGAGAAGTAGAAAAAGTGAATCCACTGATTCCGTCCTGGCCCGTACCTTCACCCCAAGGCATTAGGTTGATTGACCTAAAATTTGGAAATTAAGGGTAAGAGCCGATTCGCGTTAAGCGTTCTTAAATTCCCATAGGAAGTTATTGTAATCGGTCCGTTTTCTCGACGTTTTAAGGTCCCCAGAGTCGAAATAAAAGGTTTTTAGGGAGATGTCTGTGCGTGCGTGTGTACGTACGTTCGGGAAGTTTTTTTCGTCGTCCATAGCTCAAGAACCAATAGAGATATCGACTTCAAATAAATTTTTTTATACAGACAATAATGCAGAAAGATGCAGAAAGGGCTCTAAAAAAAATTGAGTGGGTGGTTTTTTACCAAAGCAATTTAAAAAAAGGTGAACATTTTGGTTAACCCTCACGAACCAATAACGCTAGAGACTTGAATTAAATTTTATATTATAGGTATATTGTAACGCGATACAAAACTAGTATATTTTTTGGAAAAAATCAAATTAACGGTTTTTTATAAATCAAAAAAAACTGAACAAAAATATTTGTCACCTCGAATATCTTACGAACAAAAATATTGTTTTCAACTTTCACTTAAATTTTGAGAAAAATCGAATTGAAAGTTTTCTTGCAAAAAATAAAAACATTACTAAAAGTTGGTAAAAAATTACTTTCGACTCAAATATCTTTACAAAAATTAAAAATATTGGCTTCAAACTAATTTAATCTTACAGTCCAAATTCCAACAGTCAGTTTTTTCATAAAAAATTAAAATCTACAAAAAAAAATACGCAACATTGGTAAACAAGGCAAGAGTACGATAACTTAGGCGACAAGATAATATTATAACGGAATTTTTTAGAACAGTTAAAAATAAGCATTTTTTACTATGGAAGGGGGGTCTATCTCCCCCCGTTTAGGCGGGAGGGGCAATTTAAAAAAATTATTACTTAAAATGGAAAAAAAAAGTTAAAAAATAACGGTAATACTTACTATTAAGTTTTATACGTTGTTTTAAAGCCAACATTCTGTTCTATTAGCCACTTTTTAAATAAAGTCAAAACTATACATAGGTAGTTATTGAAAAACGTAATTTTAAACTCAAAATTTAAGTAAAAAAAAGTTAAAAAAAAAATGTTAACTTCAATATTTCAAAACCATTTGTTTATAAATATATTTTTTTTTTAATAATTTGTTTCTCTTATAGTTTTTGAGAAAATTGAAAATAACCACAACTACTTTTTTAATTAAATTATTATTTTTTTTTGCTTGAGTGGTCTTATTTTGATAGTAATAATGGTAGGTGCGAGTTTGGGCGCATGCAACAGTGAAGTGTGTATGGGGGGGCATGCTGCCCCCCTGCAACCCCCCTGCTTGGGCACACTATAGGATTTGTGGTAGGTGCTAGGTTGGGTGTATGGAAAGTTTGTTTTACAAAAAAAAAGAAAATACATAAATACTCAATCAAAAACAAAAATTATTACATTTAATTAGTAGTAGGTAATCGTACTCTCCCCAAAATTAATATTAGAGAGGTAGTACTGTATTGTTTTATATTCTTTTGTATATAAGTATGTACAACGCATATATAATGCAATTGGTAATGTATACATACCTACAACTTAGTCATAGATCATAGAAAAAAAGGCACAAACATTCATATTTTGTGCCGTTATTTTTTCTTCATGCGTGTACTGTGGTACATATAAATTTATAATTACGAAGGTCATTCTTTGATGAACCTCCGCTTTGGTAAAGTGTAAATAAAAATGGCCGCTAAACACCAATTACTTCATCCGAAATTAAATAATTTCTCGATTTTTTGTTCTTTTGGGGATTTGGTGTCATCCAACGAAAAAACAATTACATTTTTGGAAGAAATTGGACTCATTCCATCAAAGTTTTCAATTGCACCATTATGTTGCAACGTTCCAATGAATGTGGAAAACAATACAAATACTAAATTTGGTTGGATTTGGAGGTGCTCCACAAAAAGTTCAAAAAAAAGGGGTACAAACATGCAGAAAAACCTTTAACCCATCCATGGGAACATTTTTTCATGGACCACAATGTCGTTTGGAGATTCGGGAAGTCCTTGCCTTAATAATCTCTTTCATCATTAAAATTCCCGTGAATACAGCTTTCCAAGTAAGTAAATAAAAACCTAAACTTAAATCGCCACCATGACAACAAAAATGAGCTAAGTAAATCTTCAGTAGTAGATTACTACAATTATTGCCGGGAGATAGCGGAGATAATTGCATCTCACGCTGATGTCAACATCGGTGGGGAAGATAAAATTGTCCAGATCGATGAGACCTTTTTGACGAGGCGCAAATACCATCGAGGCCGCTTAACAGATCAAATGACAATCGTGGTCCTGGGATTGTACTGCAAAGAGGATAAGGTTGGACTCTTTTTCAAAGTTAATTCCAAATGTAAAGCAGATTTGTGGCCCTATATACACAAATATGTGAACCCGAAAACCAGCCGAATTTGCACAGAGAGTGCTGGCCAATATATTGGCGTGGACAAAATATTCCCGGGATGCAGCCATAAAACAACAAACCACAGCAAAGGTGAATATGTAAATGCAGCAGATCCAAATAACATCATCAATGATTTGGAAAACCAAAACAGGCTTTTGAAAAAAAATATATTGTGTCGAAAAACTACAACGCATATTCACCAATACATGGCGCTATTTTTTTATCGGAAATATTGTCTGGAAAAAAATTATAAAAATGACTTGGGTTCTTAAATTATGGAGTTTTTCATGGATATGAAAAAAAATATACCCATGCGTTGTCGATGGAATCCAATGTGAGGGTCTACAATTAAAAGATTTCGATCCACCCACCATTCAAAGTGAAAGTCTAGAGGATGTTATTCCACCAAAACAACCTAGACTCCTCACCATCAACGACGAACTCAACGAACTTTACAAATCGGACAGTGACGACGACGCTACAGATAATGACTTCATTGATGAAACTAACATACATTTTTAATATGCTGACTAACTGACCCACTAAGTGACTAACTAACAAACTGACTCGACTAGGACGTGGAATGCAATGTAAGTCTACCTCCTCGTGGTGCATTCTGGGTAACGCCAAATGACTTACTGTACTTTTCTTTTCTTTTTTTCCTTGCACATAAATATGGGGCAAGCATTGAGTATTACGGTGGAGTTTGAACGGTGAGGTATATTTGGAAATTTACTACCCCCCAACAACCCGCTGCTTGGGCAAATTATGCAATTTGGGGTAGGTGCGAAGTTGGGTGTATGCAACACCGAGGTATGTATGGGGGGCATGCTGCCCCCCTGCAACCCCCCTGCTTGGACTCACTATAGGATTTGGGGTGGGTGCAAGGTGGGGTGGGTTCAAGGTGGGGTGGGTGCATGCAAAGTCTCTTTTGCATTTAAATAACCTGGATTTAAGAAAAATGAATTTAGCCTAGGTATCTATATCTTAATCCATATTCGCTTTTTAATAATTTTCAATTTTCTCGAGAACTAGTAGACATAAAATCATCTAGTTTTCAGTTTTTGATCAAAAACAAATAAGAGCAATGAATTCTAAAAAAAAAGTAGTAAATAATCTTAAGGTTTTGAAAAATTACACTTTAAACCATATTTTTAACTTTTTTTTTGACCAAATTTTGAGTTTAAAACAATTTTTTCAAAAACTATGCATAGTTTTGACTTGATTTAACAACAGGCTAATAGACAAAAGTGTTGGCTTTAAAAAAAGGTATAATACTTAATTGTAAGTATTACCGTTATTTTTTAATTATTTTTTTCCATTTAATGTATATATTTTTTTAAATTGCCCCTACCGCCTAAACGGGGGGAGATAGAACCCCCCTCCCATGGTAAAAAATGCTTGTTTTTAACTGTTCTATACAAATCCGTCATTAAACTTTGTCGCCTAAGTTATCGTACTCTCCCCGTAAACAATAATGTTCGGTTCTCGAAATCTCGCGGACAATAGAAGATATTGACTTCAAATTAATTTAATTCACCCAATTTGTATTTGTTTATATAAGATAGCACACCAGGATCTTTTTTAATATGAAATGTATGGCTTTTATTTATATTACATAAATTCTACTTTTTGCTTCATTTTTAACAAATTAATGTGGACAACAAAGCTCGGACCTTATAGAGGGCATAAACAACATATATGTAAATATGGTTTATATTTAGGCAGGCATCTATGTGTTGCTTAAGCCGATAGATTTTTTTATTGCTCCAGAAGGGTACCCCACGTTATTTTGGTTTTAAGTTTTCTCAAGAACGAATCAACTGATTTCAATAGTTTTTTTTCTGCACAAGCTCTTATATTGGCTTTATTTTTGGATTTTTTAAAAAATAGTACATTTTTTTTCAAAATTCGATGTATCCAAAATGGGTCATTAGTTTCTTACGAAACTGTATATTAATTAGTTCAAAATAACTGCATACCAAAAATATATATTTTAACTAAAATTAAAAAATTGTATGTGTACAAAATTAATTTAAAAAGTAAACTGCTCTAAAGATTTTCAAATAAGAATTTTGAAACATTAAGGTTTTTTTTTTGATAAATCAAATTTTGGAAACAAGCTTTTTTAACAGGTATATTTTTAAATTTAAAAATATAAATAAAATAAATTGGGTGGCGCAACAGTCCGTTTGAGAACTAGGGCCTAGTGACTTACAACTCTCAACCATTCCTGTGTGCGAGTACTGTTGTCAGGGATGGAAGGGACCTACAGTTTTAAGCCGAATCCGAACGGCAAATTTGAGAAAGCACTTTTCATGACAAGAATTACTCTTGGAGAATTTGTCAATTCCTCGCAAGAGGCAGTACCCGTGAAAAAAATTTTAGATGGCATAGGCAGGGATCGAACCCAAGACCTCTTGCATGACAGTCCAACGCACTAACCATCATGCCACGGGTACTACAAAAAAATTTAAAAATACAGGAAATATTTTAAATAGTGTTGGTTTGTCAATTGAACTGATTCGTTCTAAAATTGCCTCTACATCCTACACGAAGAGACATAGACCCCCATTTCGCTAGTCAAAAGTGCACGTACGTATATTTTAAAACAGTAGTAAAACGTTATGTTTGTTTTAAATTTATAGAAAAATTATTCCTAAGTAAAAGACTTTGCTCTGGCATACAAAAATTGGATTTGCTAGAATTTACATAGATATATCTTTAGACTGAGACAAAGGCATCAAATTTATGTAAGTACAATTACAAATGCTAATACTTCTCTAAAAATAAAGATCCAAATATAAAGTCTTTTACCTTATTAAAAGTAAACATTTGCTTATACCCTTGATCATTCAAAATTGTTGATAGGAAGGTCCTTCTTTTAATAAATACCTACATTTAGGTATATCATAAGAACTTACGTTAAAACGCAAAAACGTAAAATTCACGTTCAAGTTAAAACGTAAAAACGTAAAATTCGCATTAAAACGTAAAATTCACGTTCACGTTAAAACGTAAAAACGAAAAATTCACGTTCACGCTAAAACGCAAAAACGTAAAATTCGCGTTAAAACGTAAAATTCACGTTCACGTTAAAACGCAAAAAACGTAAAATTCACGTTAAAACGTAAAATTCACGTTCACGTTAAAACGCAAAAAACGTAAAATTCACGTTAAAACGTAAAATTCAAGTTCACGTGAAAACGCTAAAACGTAAAATTCACGTTCACGTTAAAACGCCAAAACGTAAAATTCACGTTCGGAACGCAAAAATCACCATAGGAAACTGAACAAAATAATGAACAGAACATGATGTTTAAGAGTTAAGTTTTTTCAGAAAAGGTGTTCCATATGAGTGAAGAGAGAAAAGAATCGTTAAGTAAAAAGACATGTTAATTTATATAATAAACATGTCTTTTTACAATTTATAGTATGGTGTTTAAATCTAAAGTTCAACATTTTACTATATAGAAGTTTTGTTTGTATAGCAAACAGTCTCTGTAATTTTGTAAAGACATTTTTTTTACAGCTGCTGATTTAACTCCCTTAGCCTTTTTTATTAGTGCTGCATCTTATATGTCTATACTATGCATTTTAGCTCTTAATCCTATAAATTCCTTCATTATTCTACCATTATTTTCATCCTTCATAAATCCTAACTTTTTCACATTGAGCTGGGGCAATACCGTAGCGGTTTTGAGGTGGATAGTATGAAGTATCAAATTTATCTATTATATCATTTCTTATTTCATTGTAAAAATCATCTGTTCTTATTTTATAAATAAATGAATCGGTATCCATGTAGGCCAGGTGTAGATTATCAGTAAATTTAGGTTTCATGTACGCATAATGAAAGTCGTACATTTTATACTTTGAAATCTCCAAAACACAAAAACCTAAGTATATAGGCTTATTATATATGTACACAGTAAATTCGTTTTTACTGAATAGCAGCCATGGTTTTCGAAAATTCTAATATACTATGAAAATTAGGTTTAGCTATAAGAGCGCGACTACCGAGATGGGTGCCTTTGCTTTCTATTGAATCGACAATTCGAACATCTTTTCGTTTGTCTACATTTTCCATAGTTTTTCCGAATACAGCATTATTGCAAAGTTTACGCTGATCCTTTTCAAACTTTGTGGTGGTTTTTTTCTTAGTTCATCGTTTAAATCAATATATTTTTTCAGCCATTGAGATTGTTTGAATTGCATCACTCCATGAATTTTCTTAAGCACTAAACCATTATCAAGGCATTGAATTAATGTTTTGTGATGAATTATATAATTAACTTTATTATTCAAATCAGCAATCTGATGCTTTAGAATTTTTGAATGGAATGAGGATGTTTAAAGTCAACGGAAATAAAAAAAAATTAAAAATATTTAAATAAGGTTAGCACTATATTTCTATAAGGATGAATGCCGGCAATTAAAATTTACGATTATAATACGTGCATTGATATATCAAGACCCTGATACATCGTTACCATCATGTCACTCATCTGACTAATAGGACTTAACCATGTATATCTTTTTACGTTCTAACGTTTGCTAAACATGGTCTAGAACCCAAAATAGTACCGGCATTTATCATAGATCGGAACCCCGGTGACAGGTGAACCGGTATTTAGCATAGTTCAGAACCCTGGTGACACCGGTATTTAGCATAGATCAGAACCCTGGTGATGCCTGTGCACCGGTGCACCGGTGGCCTAGAACCCTCTAGTTACAACTACTCCTGTACCCAAAACTTCCAATGACAAAGAGTTTCGTCCAATTTCTCTACATCCCTTTCTCTCCAAGGTTTTGGAAAGGATTATGCAAAAACAAATAAGTATACATCTTAGTTGAGCCAATTTACTGACACCTTTTCAGTCTGGTTTTCATCGTAAGCATAGCTGTACGACAGCACTAATCACTGTGACTGAAGACCTTAGGCAATTTATTGATGACGATAACGTGAGTTTTTTGGTACTACTGGATTTTTCTAAAGCTTTTGACACAATTGACCACTCTATTCTTTTACGTAAGCTAAAACACCATTTTAATTTTTCGTCTTCTGCAACAAATCTGGTACTTTCATATCTAAGTAATAGAAAGCAGGCTGTATCCGTCTCCAATACGCTCTCTCTGTTTTTGCCAGTCTTGAAAGGTGTTCCACAAGGTTCGATTTTAGGCCCAATTCTTTTTTCACTTTATATAAATGAACTGCCATATATTTTGAAGTTCTCCCTCACACCCATGTATGCAGATGATGTGCAACTTTATTTGAGTAGTTCGCTTGGTCTTATTGAAAATTTCATCCATAATATAAACCAGGACCTTCAAAGCATTCACACATGGTCCCTGCAAAATGGCCTGTTTTTAAACCCCACCAAAACTAAATGCTTAGTTATTTCTTAACGGTCTCTGGATCTCTCTTATTTCCCTCGATTAATGCTTGATAATGCCTCTTTTGAATTTGTAGAGACAGCTAAGAATCTTGGAGTAGTTTTTAACAGGTCGTTAACATGGAAAAATCACATTAATACTACTGTTGGTAAGGTATATGGAGCTCTTAGAATTCTTCAAAATTCCCAATACATAACACCTAAAAATACTAGAAAGATTCTAGCAAAAACATTGATCATCCCTATACTCACGCATGGTTGTGAAATCTATTGTAACTGTGATGCTAAAAGAGTAGACGAAAACTTACAGTTGGGTTCAACAATACAGTGAATCCGTCCGTATCCGAGGCTTGTTAGTGCTTCGCAACTAGAAGATTTTTACGTGGTCAGGAAGTCACCCTGACGGCACAACCCCCAGCCTGGAGGGCCAGATACTTAGTATAACTCCAAGGACGGGGAGCCGGATAAACCGCTCCTTATAGGCCTGGGCTCCGAATAAGTCGTAGAAGCCCTATAAGGTGTTCACTAAGTAGTTCAACCTTACTGGAACTGTAGACGCCACAGTTGATTCCATCTTGAGCATTCGTCCGCTGCCGTCTGGATAAGGAGAGGTGCCTTAATGGAAACACCTCCCCCCCTCCTCGTTTGCTGCCCCAACAACTTTCCACTGGGGTTAGAACCCAATCTCCAGTTGAGGTACTAGGCACCCGATGTTCACCACGGGGAGGTGAGAGTAGGAGTTGATAGACATAGGTGGGTTTTGAGAAAAACCTGTGGACGCTTGTGTCCTCTTGAATGCACATGTCTACCATTTAAAGGGAGATAGAACCACTAAACCTAGGCGACGCAGATCAACAATTCCGCCTACCCGACCTAGACGAAGTGAAGATAGCTATATCTAAACTGAAGTCAAACAAAGCTGCTGGAGCTGACGGCATAGCTGCCGAACTATTTAAAGCAGCAGGCGATGACTTGGTAGGGAGCATGCACCAACTCATCTGCAAAATATGGTCGGAGGAAAGCATGCCCGATGAGTGGAATCTCAGCATAATTTGCCCAATACATAAAAAGGAGACCCTTTAAATTGCACCAACTACAGAGGGATCAGTCTCCTTAACATTGCATATAAGATCCTTTCTGTCGTACTATATGAACGTCTGAAGCCGTTCGTCAATAACCTGATAGGTCCTTATCAGTGTGGCTTCAGACCAGGAAAGTCCACTATCGACAAAATATTCACACTACGGCAGATCTTGGAAATAACCCAGGAGCTTCAAATCGATACCCACCATCTCTTTATCGATTTTAAAGCCGCGTATGACAGCATCTATAAGGAAGGGCTCTACAGAGCAATGTCTAGTTTTGGCATCCCTGTCAAACTTATCCGTTTGTGCAGAATGACGATGGAGAATGCACGCTGCTCCATTAAGGTCGGAAAAGATCTCACCGATGCATTTGATGTCAAAAAAGGTTTTAGACAAGGCGATGCACTGTCATGCGACTTCTTCAACATCGTTCTGGAAAGAATTGTGCAATCACAATCTTCCAAAGGTCCATCCAAATACTCGGATACGCAGATGATATTGACATAATTGGAAGATCAAAGCGTGATGTCATTGGAGAGTTTTTGAGCATTGCGACGGAAGCGAAGAAGATGGGTTTAGTGGTCAATGAGGGCAAGACCAAGTATATGCTGTCATCAAAAAAAGACATTGAACAACGACGTCGTGGACAAAACGTCACCATGGACAGCTATAACTTTGAGGTAGTTAAGGATTTTGTCTACCTAGGCACCGCTATTAACACAGACAACGACACCAGTGCTGAAATCAAACGAAGAATAACTCTTGCAAATCGCTACTTCTTTGGACTTAGAAGGCAATTGAGAAGTAAAGTCCTCTCTCGAGCATCTAAAATCACCATCTATAAGACACTCATCATCCCGGTTCTCATTTATGGCGCTGAGGCCTGGACCCTGTCAAAAAAAGATGAGAACGTCTTAGTATGCTTCGAGAGAAAAATTCTTCGGGTGATTTTTGGTCCCGTACGTATACATAGATGGAGAATGGAGGAGAAGATATAACGACGAATTGTACGGGCTGTACAGCGACACTGACCTAGTTAACAGAATAAAAGTCCAACGGCTTAGATGGCTGGGTCATGTAGAGCAAATGGACATCAACGCTCCAGCGCGGAAGGTCGAAGACCAATCCAATCCCGAGGGACGGCGCAGTAGAGGAAGACCGCGACTCAGGTGGCGCACTCAGGTGGGTGAGGACTTCAACCAACTTGGCGTGCAAAACTGGAGACAGCTAGCTAGGGACCGAGCTGGCTGGAGACGCATGTTGGTTGAGGCCCAGGTCCGCCCCGGACTGTAGCGCCAACTTAAGTAAGTAAGAAAGTTCAACAATACAATAATACGTATACCTATTGTCTAAAAAGGTATGACCACATCTCTGGCTTTGCTAACTTTTTATACAATATGCAGTTCAATCATTTTTTTCATTACCAAACCCTTCTTCATCTTTTTAACCTTATGCAGACGCGTCAATCACAGTACCTTTTTTATAGATTACAATTCCCGATTTCTAATAGATCAAATACACTTATAATCCCACGACATTCATGCCTTACATCTGAGCGACAGTTCTTTGTCAACGCCATTCGCCTTTGGAACTCCTTGCCAAGAGATATAAGAAGACTTGAAAATGTTAATATATTTGAAAACAAACTTAAACTCTAGTTTTCTTCGTTTTAGTTATTTGTTAGGTTTTACCTTTAATAATTTAATTTAAATCAATGGTGATACCAATTAAAATTAAACTGCTCAGTTTTTTACATTAAAATGTAATTTCTATTTTATAATTTTGCATATCTACCTATTCTGGCTTGCTATTGTACTCGTATTAAATTAAAGTTAGCTTTTGTTATCAAATTTTTACATTATTTTAAGCTATCACTTTTTAATAAGATATTGTATCTTAATCTCTATAGCATATCAATGAATTAAATAAATAGTAAATAAAAATAAAAAAAATATACTCGCTGACAACTTCAATAGTAGTACCATCTAATGTAAAATTTCGTACATTATTATCTGCACGGTTTTGAGGTTTAAAAATCATAATTTAAATTTTTCAAAACATAAATTTTTTGGACATTTTTGAAACCTGCTTTCTGCTAAAATATTCGAAGTATAGATTTCCATATAATAATGGCGGCTATATTAATTCCGCACCAATTCACATTTTCTCCGTATGTTAGGCATATACCTTGTTTGTTTCCACAAACAAAATTCTAATCTCGCATTCGACTACACAAAAGCCTCGAGGTGTTTCTAATTAATTTTTCAAAATATAATTATGTACGTAATAAGTTAAAGTTCAAGGAATAATGTCCCTAGGTTGTTAAAAAAGCCTATATTTTTGTATGGGTATGAATTTTCTAATATTTGCTGAATAAAATTCGAATATATCTAAAAATATTTCTATTTAACTTGGAATTAAAGTTTAGGAAATGTGGGTTGGTTGGTTCTCTGGTTGGTTGGTTGGTTAGTTGGTTGTTTTTGTGTGGTTGTGTATATAGAATTGAAAACGATATAATTTAATGCTTATTTCTATTACAAAAAATTGCTCAACTTAGGGGCACATTTTGTACTGGTGTAATATGTAGTTTAGTTTAGAAATGAAATTGCTGATGTGCCGCAACTTACAAATGTAGGTAATACGTATACATATGGTTAACCCCAACAAAATGCATATAATACCCGCTTATACATCATATACATATTTATACAAAGGCGCAATGTATGTGTGTGTATAAGTGTAGCCTTTTGAAAATCTGCAATTTAGCATTAAAATTTGGTTTGGATTTATACCATTACCTAACCTACCTTCCAGTATGTTGAGTTGTTGGAGCCAAATTTCATAAAATGATGTCGAAAATCTAATATTAATTTCGACACATATAGAAACGAAGGATGAAGGACGAAGGACGAAGAACCCAGATGGAGAAGTGATATTCGAAAATACATAGGATACAAAAAAATAGGAAAACAAACCAAGTTCAAAATTCCACATCATGGGTAAAAATCTGTATACGAGTATGTAGATTTATTAATAACTGAGTCTTTTATTTTTGGTATGTTTTGCATTTAGGACGAGTAGGAGGGACTATGTCCTTTATCGTTATCGTTGACGTCGTCGACGTTCGTTGATGTCGTTGACGTTCAATAGCTCAAACAAAATTTAGCCCGCATGAATGCATAAGCACTGTGAGCTATATCGAGTATGAGCCAGTGACTCAGTGAGAGCTACAGAGTAGTAAGACTATATCGTCATCGTGTTTCGTGTCCTGGCAATAAAGTTATAGTTAGAAGGGCAGCATTGGAATTGTAGACAGCCTGAGGCACAATACAAAATGAATTATGCCATTGTTCGCAGCAGTTCAAACTCTCAGTCCTCAACCTTTATAAATGGTTGCAATGCAAGGCAAGGCAGAGCATAGGGCAGGGCAGGGCAGGGCAACACAACTGAGAATCACTGCAATCCACTGACTATGACTATGTGTGGACGACTTGCTGATTGTGGGAAAGTGTCTATGCTCTATTTTTGTATTAGAGGGTTTATAAAACGAGCATGATGATTATACATAGGACACTCGGGATCGAGGTGGGGATGAGGATATGTAATGTGTATGGTGGAAATCCATGACTAGTATTATATTTTACAGATATGCTTCATGTGCAGTAACTACCTAGTACCTACCTACCCGCAGCTATGCTATCCTGTGCTGAACTTCCAAATGATACTACTTGTAGCAGTTATCCTACGAGTAGTTCCTATAGTTTCTGATGGTTCCTGATATGGGAAGTTCGCAACTTTAGGGAAGTATAGTATGAAAGTGAGATTGTAGTGATGATGGAGTAAATAAAATTTAAATTAAAATTAATTGCTGGAGATTTTCCTAGACTTGGTTTAAATTGGATTACATACCTACACAGTGAGCAGATTAAAACTTTTTGAAATTCGGTTTGTGTCAAATCAGTGTTGGTGCTGGTGTTCGATTTGAGCTCAGTTCAGTTCAGTTTAGTTCAGCTCATGATGGGTTGGGGGGTAGTAAAGCGAGATGCCAGTCTTAATGCGGGGATTTGAAAGAGCAAACGAACGAATAACTAAAGGCTTACCTTTATAGCAACAGACTTCTTGCCGTCATCTGACTCCTCCACTTCCTGCCTCTGCAACTTGTCTGATTTTGATGGATAATAATTGTAAAAATAATACCAAATCTTTAAAGGGAATTTATGTACTCGTATATTTTTGTTTTGTATTAAAGGTAATGCTGAAAATTATTCAGGCAAAATGAACATTTGAAATTTGAATGGTTTTTCGGATGAGTTCTTATCTGATGAAACTAGTTTTCCATTATCATTATCATCATCATTATCACGGGGAAATATTTAAGGAAGGAAGAAATATTCAGTATGTTATAGCTGAAAGGTATATTTAACGTATGTATAATAAGTCCTTAGAATGATGAGCTTTTATTTAAGCTGTGTACCTAATCGTACCCATGTCAACGACAAAAACAAAGTTAGTATTATAGAATTATAAAATCGTGGCCACGTGAGTGAAAAATAGTTTAATAATTACCTTAGCTAGAATAATGTTAATAAAGTCGTTAGTTTTTAATGGTTTTAAAACATCAAAAAAAAAAACAGAATGTGGCATAAATAATAATAATTTTATCGGGTGTTTTTTAAGTAGAGGTATAGAACTTTAAGCTGGCGATTTAACTATTTTAACTTTATGGATGCCATTTTGTCAAGTTATTTGAAGTTTAGTTTTACATTTCAAAAATTGAAGCCACAAGATCACCTATAGCAAGTCGTAGATTCGGCGAAATAAAACAAGATTGCACTTGATTCAAAGTTTCATGAGCGAATTATGTTTAGCGGTACATCTTCTTTTTGGTTAAATGCAAATGTCAATAAACAAAATTGCCATTTTTGGAGTGATTATAATTTTCCAGTGTATATTGAGACACCATTAATCTACATTTAAAGCTTACATCATTCAACTATTTATGGGTTAGGTTAGGTTAGGTTAATGTGGCTGTGGATACAAAAACCACACACTTAGGCCAGAAGAAAGGCCCATTGTGATACCACATGAATCTAGAGAATTACTTTCCACTAGTCGAACCATTTTGAGCTTTTTATAAAGCGAAGGAGATATCTGATATCCTTTTTAGCTAGTTCACTGGGATTATCAAAAGAGTAGTCTCCCAGATGAAAATTGCGTCTTAGTGAAAGAGCAGGGCAAGTGCAGAGGAGGTGAGAGATTGTTTCTTCTTCTTCCTCGTCCATACAGCTTCTGCAGAAGTCATTTGCCTATAAGACAGTGTCCCGTAAGGACACCTATTAGGGAGCTAATATGAAGTCTGCTTTGGGATAGCAAATCTTTAGAGCGCTTTAGGTCCAATGAAGGACATATTAGTTTTGTGGCTGCGCATGTTGGTAAATTGTGCCATCTAGAGTTTGCTATCTCGAAAGCTTTTTCTTTTAGCAGAAGTTTACATGTAGCTATTGGTATACCTATCTTCTCCCTTTCAGGTGAAATAGTTATGGCAGTTCCATTTTTAGCGAGTTCATCGGCTCTACAATTTCCTGCGATGTCTCTGTGGCCCGGCACCCAGCATAGGTGAATGTTAAATTGCTGCGCCATCTCCATAAGAGATGATCGACAATCGAGGGCCGTTAGAGAGTTGGTTGAGACACCGTCAAGAGACTTGATAGCAGCCTGACTGTCAGAGAAGATGCGTATATCAGAAGTTGATATCACGTTTTCTCTTAGCCAGGAGAGAACCTCTTTGATCGCTAAAATTTCCGCTTGGAAGACGCTACAATGATTAGGGAGACGGAATGAGATGCTTAGATTAAGCTTTTCTGAGTACACACCACTACCAACTCCCTCTTTTGTCTTGGATCCATCTGTGTAAAAGTGGATGCTTTTGTCATCTAGGAGATTATTGTCTTCCCATTCATCTCTGGATGGAATGGATACCTGGAAGTTTTTACCAAATTGAGGTTTTGGGATAGTGTAGTCTATGTACTTTGGTATAGAACCAAAGAGGTTCAGAATGATGGAGTGCCCAACATTGTTGTTGGTCCATTGAGATGAGGCGTTGAGACTTATAGCTGTACTGGCTGCCATTTGTTTGCTGAAAATGTCGAGGGGTGTCAGATGGAGGAGAGTGTTCAACGCTACTGAGGGTGTGGTTCTCAAAGCCCCGCTAATGCAGAGACATGCAGTGCGTTGGACTATGTTGAGTTTGTCGTAGTAAGTGACTTTCTCCAGTGCAGTCCACCATACTGCAACCCCGTACATAAGTATTGGTCGGATGACCGATGTGTATAGCCAATAAGTTATGCGAGGTTGAAAACCCCATTTGTTTCCTATGGCTTTCTTGCAAAGGAAAAGAGCTGCTGTAGCTTTTTTAACTCTTTCCTGAATATTAGGTTTCCAACTTAATTTTTTGTCCAATATCAGACCAAGATATTTGGCCTCATTGGTAAAAATTAGTGGTACGCCTTTTATTGAGGGAGGTATAATTTCTGGGATCTTGTATTTCCGTGTAAAAAGTACGAGGTCTGTTTTTAGAGGATTAATACTAAGTCCGCAGTGATCTGCCCATCTAGTGAGCATATTTAGTGCGTTTTGGAGGAGGTCTCTCAGTGTATTAGGAAACTATTTATAGCAAATAATTTAAATTTAAGGCTTGTAGAATAAAGATTGTCATATTTAATCACTTTTCGATAACCAAGAAGAATGCGGTGTTTGAGTTGAGATTGCTTGCTCCGATCTTGCTGTATAAAAGCGCTAGATCCCGTGTTGAGTTTCAGTTTTACAATGTTATGTTATGTTTTCACTGAGTTTAACAGCAAAAGTTTGGTTATGCCTTCAATCTTTGCCTGTGGGTCATCGGTGGTTTTTGGGATGGAAATTATCAGATTCTTTCCACGTATTTCACTGCTTTGTAATTCAAGTTCCTCTTCTAGAACACAGCAACGTATTTCAAAATCGCGAAGTTGCTTGCATAAATCTTGCTTTTGATGCCGCAGATGATCAAGTTCCTGTTCTTGGTTCAGTTTGCAGAGGTCATCTTTAGTTGCCAGATTAGCTATAGCAATTTGTAGAGAGCTGTAGCCTTGATTTGTTGGAAATCGGATTTTGTCATAGACATTTTTTGGGATACTTTCAAGATTTTGGAAGATTTGTTAATATTTGATGAAGTATTTGGTATTTCTTCGGGTGAAGTTTGAAAAATTTTTCTCTTGTTGTCGGTCATTTGACACTGTAATCAGTTTAAGTAATTGAACACTATTGTTACCTGGTATTTCAATTTTTTTTTACGGGTATAGTTAAAAGAAGACTTCAACTGGGTGCACTTTAAAGATTTAATTATACGCTAAAAAAATATTTAAAACTGAACATTTTACAGAGCGATATGAAAGTTGAACTTTTATTTGTATGGCAGTGCTACCAACCCCCAAAAAAGAAAGTACTGATCATCCAGTTATATGTGTTACTAGCGGATCTGCTCTCATGAGCTGGGAATGAGATATTTTAACGCGGTAAAAAGTAACTTTAAACACTTTCCAGCCTCGTAACTACTTTCACACAAAAAATCGTGTCATAATATTGCTCCACTGCAACGTGAAGAACGGACAAACACACAAACAAACAAGCTGACTTTGTAATATTAGTATAGATAGATTATTAACTTGCCATAGGAAGTTATTGTAATGGGTCCGATTTGTCAAATTGAAAATTTTGACATTTCTCGACGTTTCAAGGTTCCTAGAGTCGAAATAAAAGATTTTTAGAAAGATGTCTGTGCGTACGTCCGTATGTCCGTATGTCTGTATGTCCGTACGTCCGTATGTCCGTACGTCCGTATGTCCGTACGTCCGTATGTCCATACGTCGGTACGTTAGCGACGTTTTTTTCGTCGTCCATAGCTCAAGAACCAGAAGAGATATCGACTTCAAATAAATTTTGTTATACAGATAATAAGGCAGAAAGATGCAGAAAGGGCTCTCAAGAAAATTGCGTGGGTTGTGTTTTTTACCATAGCAGTTTAAAAAAAAAGTGACAATTTTGGTTAACCCTAAATATCTCATGAACCAATGACGCTAGAGACTTGAATTAAATTTTATATTATATATTGTAACGTGATACAAAAGAAGTATATTTTTTGAAAAAAATCTAATTAACGGTTTTTTTTTATAAATCAAAAAACTGAAAAAAAAAATTTGTCACCTCGAAAATTTTACGACTAAAATATGATTTCATCTTCAAAACAATTTTGTACAACGAAGAATAATGCTTTTGACATCTGATAAAATTTTGAGAAAAATCTAATTTACAGTTTTTTTTATAAAAAATAAAAACCTAAAAAGAAACATTACTCAAAGTTGGTAAAAATTGAATTTCGACTCCAATATCTTTTCAAAAACTTGAGATTAAGGCTACAAACTTATTTTATCTTATAAGAAATATTGTTTTCAACATTCTGAAAAATGTTGAGAAAAATCGAATTGACAGTTTTTTTTACAAAAAATAAAAATCAAAAAAAAAACATTTTTAAAAGTTGGTAAAAATTGATTTTCGACTCAAATATCTTTTCAAAGCTTCGAGATATTGGCTTTAAACTACTTTAATCTTTCAAAAAATATTGTTGTCAAAATTCAGTAAAATTTTGAAAAAAATCGAATTAAAATTTTTTTTACAAAAAATTAAAAACAAAAAAATTTACCAAAAATTATTAAAAATTGATTTTTGACTCAAATATCTTTTCAAAAATTTGAGATAATGGCTTCTTACTACTTTAAACGTATAAGAAATATTGTTTTCAACAATAGAAACAATTTTCAGAAAAATCGAATTGACAGTTTTTTTTACAAAAAATAAAAACAAAAAGGAGTAGTATATTCCATGTGGTAGAGAACAGACGTCAAATAATTTGCTGCCTAAGATTTTAATAACCCCAACTGTGCTTTTTGAGTTTTAAAATACGTGCGAGATATATCTGAAAACAGTGTTTTTTGTTGACTCAAATAAATATTTGAATAAAAAGTGTTTTTCATAACTAATTACAAAAATTACAAAAAAAACAAAATTAAATATATTCAGACTAGACCATTGACAATGGATCAATTTAATAAAACCCGCTCAAAAAAAACACAACTCTTTAGCCCTTTAATTAAGAGTAATTCAACTAATTCTCACATAATGAAAAACTCACCATCTCATGTAAACAAAAGTGACAGTAAAAATTCTCCCGCACAAAAGTCCACCAATACCACCAATAAACCTCCTGGTTAGGTCACTATTTGCTCTTCTCCCTCTGCAAATTCAATTACCGTCGCCTCCGCCGTTTCTGCTGCTTCTGCTCCTGCTGTTGTCATCCCAGTAAATGATGTGAATGTCGTCACTGACTCTCTTCTTGATCAGCCAGTTGGAAACAATTTTTCAGCACATACGTACTTAAAGATGGGCGTGCCACAAGGCTCTATTCTGGGGCCAATTTTGTTTTGTGCCTTTATCAACGATTTGCCTTCGGTTTGTGAGCACGTCTCTTTTCATCTATATGCAGATGATATACAAATTTATCTCTCACGTAGAATTGGTTTTATAGAGGATCTTTTCTTTCGCGTTAATGAAGATCTTGAGAGAATTTCTAACTGGGCTAAGGAAAATGGTCTAGTGCTCAATCCCAATAAAAGTCAAGCCCTACTAATTTCTAAGAAGACATACAACCATAGAGATCTACCTTCGATTACTTTGAATAGTGCCCATGTTAGTTTTGTAGATTCTGTGACCAGTCTTGGATTCAAAATCTCTAGGGATCTCTCTTGCAGAGACCATATAAATTATGTCATTGCACGTATTTACGGAACTTTAAGAAAACTATGGGTATCTAATTCTTTTACTCCTCAAGAAACAAAACTTCGTCTTATGAGAACTCTACTCGTACCAATCATTTCCTTTTCTGAAGTCGTGTATCCGAAACTGGATTCTTTATCTGAATACAAACTACGTGTGGCGCTTAATGACATGACTCGCTACGTTTATGGTATTCGCCGATATGACCATATCTCTGCTTTCAGCAAAAACATTCTTAAGTGCACTATGGTCGAATACGTAAATTTCCGTATTTGTATCTTTCTCCTCAGAATTATTCGCACAAGAACACCTGAGTACCTTTATGAAAAAATTGAGTTCTGTACATCATCAAGAACAAATAATCTAGTTATTCCAACTTTTAGATATCTAAATTCCTCACGGTTGTTCTTCGTTCACAGTATTCGCCTTTTTAACTCTTTGCCGGTTAGCATTAAGAGGATAACGGATGCAGTAAGTTTCAAGACCGAGGTTTTTAAACATTTTTCGAACAACTAGGATGTTAAGGGGGAAATAGGAAAGAAGAAGAGAGGAAAAGTCTTATATGTATTATTAAAAAAAAAAATATTTTTAGCAGCCTAACTATTATCTTATTGTATATAGAATCAAACAGCACTTTAATTGTTCAACCAACGTACAAATACTATAAAAGACATTGTCTTAGTGTATTGTTTACAATAAAGAAAATTTACTTTCAACTCAAATAGCGTTTTAAAAATTACAAATATTGGCTTCAAACTTATTTTATTTCACAGAAAATATTGTTTTTGATATTCAGTAATTTTTTTATAAAAATTCAACAGTCCATTTTTTCATAAGCAAATAAAATTTACTAAAAATAGTACGCAAGTTTGGTAAAAATTGATACATATAGACAAACTTTTAAGCAAGACAAATCGACAGACGGGATGGGAAGTTATCAGTGTGCGTCTCATCCCAGCCTCTTTTTTTGTAACGAATTAAAACCAAAGCTTAATTGCTATTAAAACAACAGATTCTTGATTTTGTTAAATCTCAAATATTCAATGTATCTCAAATTTAATTTTATTTCAAATGATGTTCGAGATATACCTATGTAAATATCTAAATCCTTACTACTTCCGATACGTGGTAAATTAGTAAGTTGTTTACTTACGACAGTTTTCCTCCAAACAATTATTATTTATAATATTTTTTGTTGTTGTAATTGATTGTTATTTCGAAAGTCTGATAAATGATTAATATTAAAAGTAAGTCTACCCAAAAAACAACAAAAATATTCCAAAGAACATATAAATTGAAGAAGAGAAAATGCTTTGAGTAAATTATTGGAGGCCGGAATGGAATTCACGATTCCTAGTTGTTAGAAATACGTGATGCCTATTGCGTCGTCGTCACTCGCTGCTCGCTGCTCACTGCTCGCTGAGGTCGTGATTTGGAAATGTGATTTTTCCTATGCCTTTTCCTTTCATATTATAGAAATTGAGCCTATAAGGTTACAAGCAGTTTAGAAAATCTAAAATTCAGCTCACGTAAAAATATGAATGATACATTTCATTTCGTGTCGTTTATTTCGTTCGTTTGAAAATACAAAAGAAAAAGATATTCTCTATCTTCCCAATGGAGCTTCCTTCACAACCAAGAATATAAGTTGTGCCATCATCCCTATCAAAAACAAAAACAAAAAGAAAATGGAAAAGGAAAGGAATGGATAAAAAGAATCATTATATTTGTTGCATGATGATAACTTGAATAAATTAATAAGAAAAATAACTATCTATTAGGGTTTTTTCGTTGGGGTTTCTTGCTTTATTCTCGTATAAAGTTGTTGCGGGAAGCTTTTCTGGTAATTGAGTAAGTCTTGATTTGAAGAACTACGGAAAGAGAAATTATTTATGCACACTCCTTCAAATACTTCATTAGTTACGAAATACAAAACAATACTTGAATAGATTTGTGTCTATAAACGGCCAGAATAAGGATGAAGGGAATTGAGAAGCAGTTTTTAACTTCATTTCGAAAGTTATTTAATTTCCATTATTTTGAAGGTTATGAGAAATATCTTATTTTTTTTTTTCATTAATTGTTGGGGAGAATAGTAAATTTTTAAGGTCAAAATTACATCGACTCACAATGAACCTTTGTTAATTAAATGAAGCCTGCCAGTTTTTTTTTTTAATAATTAGCGAACACTTAAAGGGTTTTGTATACCTTTAATATGCCAAAGACACAGTGTGGGCATTAGGAAAAGAGGGAAGAGTTGGATAGGAGGTGTCGGTGTACATTGATTTTAAATTTCTGAGCATTGCAATGACAGGCAAAGATAGAGCATGGCAAGGCGTTCCACATTCGCGTAGTACGGCTAAAAAATGAATCTCTGTACTTCATAGTACGGCCGAAGTTGGGCTCAAGGGTAAACTGATGGGCATTCCTAGAAGCGCGAGTATTACGGTTAAATTGTTTAAGGGGAGGAATGCAACTGGCTATTTCACTAGAGCATAGTCTGTTAAAATAACGGTAAAAAAGGGTGAGGCAAGAAACCTTGCGTCGATGTTCGAGAGACGTAAACGAGTTGATGATGTTAATGTCACCTATCATTTAAAAAGCTCTACTTTGAATACTGTCCAAGAGGCTTAAATAAGTTACTGGAGCACCAGCCCAGAGATGAGAGTTATATTCAAGTTTCGGACGTAGCCAGATCAGACGGAGAGAAAAATTTCTTGCAACGTCTCAAAAAACCTAGACATCTTGCGGCATTTTTGGCAACATCGCGTATGTGATCGCTCCACAAAAGGTGGTTGCTGATGCACATTCCGAGGATGTCTAGATTTTCCGTTTCGTTGGTGCAAGTGCCACTCATAGATAGTGGCAAAGAGGGTTTATCTCGCTTTAACGATACAAGGCAGCATTGCGTTTTCGAAGCATTAAATTCCACACGATTTTTTATTCCCCATTGTACAATGCTGTGTAGGTCGGAATTTAATGAGCTTATCATATTTTGCCGTTGCAGTTCCACATCCGAAGAGGAGGGTAGTGAGTCTGGAAATGAATATGAAAAACTAAGAGTGCTATCGTCATCGAAACAATGTATTAGATCAGAAGTAGCAGACAGATCATTCATAAAAATGAGGAAGAGGGTCGGAGACAAAACGGAGCCCTGGGGCACACCAGCATTTATGTTATGGGTTCAGACTTGAATCCGTCCAAAACAACTTGTATTGAACGGTTCGAAAGAAAATTTCTTATCCAACGAAGAAGATATTCGTCGATACCGAAAGCACGCATTTTCGATAAGAGAGCAAGATGCCAGAGTTTATCAAATGCCTTTGAAATATCAAGTGCAATAACCTTAGTTTCTCCAAAACGATGTAAAGATTTGTTCCACTGTTCGGTGAGATGAACCATGAGATCACCAGTGGAAATATTGCTACGAAAGCCGTATTGCCGGTCATTAAGAAGCTTCAGTTCCCCAAGATATTTTTTGAGCTGAATAAAACAATCTTTGAAATAAACAGAATAAAAGAATTCCATTATCATCTTATTTATTAATTTATTTTAAATCCACTTGGAAAAATAATATAATAACATACACGGAAGCAATCATTTTCCAATTATGATCAAAATACCAATAGACATCAGTCACAAACCTATAAAACTTCAACCCAAATTCAAAACCAACAATGCGAATCGGGAATTATTTAAAAAGAAAAAAAATGATGAATTTTTAATTTCACATCCAATATCCAATAATATTATTAAGGAAGCTGCATTAATCACAAAATCGATAAGATATGCAGCTCATATGTCTATTCCCCAAACACAAAGCCATAGTCCCGTCGTGGACTAAAGAACTAACTAGAATTATCTGTATAATAAGAATCTCAGTACAGATGGACCTCCCTTTTTTCACAACTCGGGGAACCAAAATATAAATAAAAAACAATTAAATAAAGTACATATTTCTGAGACTGCTACCTCCTAAAGTCCGGGTGGTATGGTTTGGATTTAAAGCCTGTTGCCCTTTCTCCTGCGGTAAGCATACAAAAGGTGCCTGTAGCTTACTCATGGCCCCTCTTATCTTGTTATAGTGGCAGTGAGAGTAAGAAGATAACGCGAGTACACCTCTCAAAAACAACATAAAGAACGATAGACCTTTTAATAGCTCCTAGAAACAAAGACAGCAAACTAAGAGAATCTTGAAGGCCAGCAATAAAATAAATGAAACGATGTTGATGGAACAATTTTGTCTGATCGATGGCAGGTGGTCAAAATAAAGCTCTTGGGTGGCTTTTTACGCATTATAAGAGAGCTTCTAGAACCATCTGCTTCCATAGGCGATAGGGGTTGGCATCAAGGACGTGTCAAACTACTTGACCAAAGGTCTTGTGATATGTACAAGCTTGCTTTCAGCCGATTAGGTCAAGTTTGGCCTGGTGCGAAACTCAAAGCTGACCAAAAGTCCGCACTTAGATAAAAGAAGTCTTGCCCTGGCTTAAAGAAAAACGTGATATCAATATTTGATATCCAGTTTTACTCAGACAGTCATTAAAATCTTTGGACTCGATCTCTACAAACTCTATAAAAGTCCAAAATTGTAGATCATCTCAAATGGAGATGACACAGAAGTTTAATATTCACCTTTACTCGGTGCTGGGCCATAGAAACATTCTATAAAATTGTAGAGCACAAAGACTCGGTATAAATGGTACAGTACCAGTAAAAATGGCTTGCCAATCGCTAAGACAAGGCGCTATAAAGAAAACCAACATCAGGTGCAATAACATCACCAGCTCTCAGGCCACACAAAAATATCTGAGATATTATAAGCTTGTTAATCGGTGTCATAACTTGATACTGCCTAAAAGATAGTATTCTTGGACTTCGACTTTAGCAGAAGCTGTATGGACGAGTAAGAGGAAGAAACAGTTCTTCACCTCCTCTGTACATGTCCTGCTCTCACTCAAAAACAACAGATCTACCTAGAACAATTTTTCTATAACGATCTAAACGACATCAAATACACTAACATAATTAGTATTTCTTATTTCATAAGGAACTCTAATTGATTTCATTTAGCTCAGAAGAAGGAAAATTCATGTAGTATCGCAAGGGGCCAACAACTGTCCTATGACTCCATCCCAGATAGCCTTTTGATCCTTACCTAACCTAATCTTCCTGCATCTTTGGATGATATTATCTGTACAAAAAATGTATTTTAAGTCGATATCTCTACTGGTTCTCGAGATATGGCCGACGAAAAAAGGTATCCTTCAATTTGTATCCTTTTTGAACATTGTGATTTAAGTATGTGAAATAGTAATAGTAGAATTTATCACTCTAACGCACCTGAGAAACAAACGCACACAAATTTCAGTGTAATGATTTTTTGATTTGTCGTAATGATCACCACAGTTTTCTTGTGCGATGTCAAGAAAGAAGGGGATCAGCTAAGGTCAGGTTGAATTGTTGAGGAGTTTCTAAACTCTTCAATAGTTTAAACCCTCAGCAATGCAATTTGACCATAGTCCCTAATTTTCAGTGGTGGTGTGAGCGATTTTCATAATCCGTGCCGAAGAAATGGAAGGCTGGGTGGTAAACCAGTCGCGAACGAGCTCATTCGGATGCCTTGGCAGGGTCCGTCTTACATCTTGCCTTACCCCGGTATATCGGCTCTGCCGGGGCTGACCTTTTCCTTTCCGTACTACACGTGGGACCAAAATTACTACACAAAACAATTCACAGGACGATTTAGACATAACGAACTTAGGACCATCCGCCGACTATGAGGATGAACTTTTGGCCTCCAGTCAGGAGACCGTTGTGGGGCAACCTGCAAAAACTGGAAGTGCAGCGAGTACCAGCCATAGTACTCCTGTGCCTCGATCTCAACCAATAAATCCAAATTCCTCTACCAGCAATGCCAGCCATAGCAATGCTGCTAAAGGAAAGAATAAAAAGTCGTCTGGTGTCCGCATCAAGAACCAGTTCAAGAAGGGCTCTTTCTTTCTTAGCAAGATTGCTGATAATGAGAAGGCTGGAATTGTGCTGGAGAAGGATCGCGAGGACAAGATCATGTACCAGAAGATTGTTGATGAATACAACAGTCTCTTGGCTACATAAAAGAAGGCCGACAAAAGAAACCGGTCTTGTGAAGAGACCGAAAAACCTTCTAAAAAACCAAAACATAACGAACCAAATTCAAATAAAGATGAGAAGGCATCATCTTCCGGAGCGGCGCAACAGCGTACTTTAAGTGAGGTTGTCAGAGACGACCTCCAAGTATCGGTTGTGGATGAGCTCTCCACAAACAGCAGAGGTCTGCTAGCTGTGTGGAGTTCTATCGAGGCCAAGTTCTCGGAGATGGTGTTTTCTTACACAATCTCGGCAATTGAGGGTCCCTATCCTAGTTTTGACTCTGGCGAAGTGCTCAGTGGACACAGGGTAATCAAATGCGATGACGTGTTTTCCAGGGATTTCCTTAGATCATTGCATTGCTAAGATAAGCAATGACTGGGAAGGCTTGAGACTTAAGCTTATCCCAGCTAAGGACATCCCCAGACAGCCTAAGGCTCGCATTTGGTTGCCCGTCATGAGCATCAAGCCAAGTGGACAGGAGCTGATCCGTGGTCTTCAGAGGCTAAACCCGCTGGTTCCAATGCATGACTGGACAGTCATCAAGGCTGAGGAGCCGCAGAAGAACAGCGCGTCCTATCTTTTGAAGATCAGCGGGGAGAGCTTGGGGGCCCTTGAGAAGGCTGAATATAAGTTAAGATTCGGCATTAGAAATGCAAAGATTAAGGTCCTACAGAGTCAGGGAGCAGACTGCGACAACAATGATGGCAAAGTCAAGACCGACGATGACATCATTGTTGCCGAAGTCCCCGGCGAGTCGCCGGGCCCTGAGGGTGCAGGCCCTTCTTCTTCAGGCAATTAAAAACGCACTGCGTTCTATACAGATTAATCTGAAGCACTCGAAATGTGCCTCAGATAATCTAAAGGTCTTCCTGAGTCAGGAAGACTTGGACGTAGCGTTCATACAAGAACCTTGGGTGAATGGCCTCAGAGTTCGAGGCCTTCTGGACCACAAATACGACCTTTTTTATAAAATCCTTAATACTGACCAAGGTAAGCCTAGAACCTGCATTCTAGCTAAGAAACACTTAAAAGCCTTTTTGTGTCCCATCCTTAGCACCTCCGATTTGACGGTTGTCAGAATTGAAGCAAAAAATGCTGGCCTACTTCTGGCATCGGCTTACTGTGGCCACGACCGGCAGTCACCTCCGGAAGAGTTGGAGACCCTGGTAATCGCTTCCAAACAACAAAAGTCAGACCTCCTGATTGGGTGCGACGCCAACGCATGGCATTCTCTATGGGGCAGTACGGTAATTAATGAACGAGGTGAGTCACCTTTTGATTTCATTATTAACAATAATTTAAATGTATGCAATAGAGGTAACACCCCAACTTTCATTTTTCCGAGCTCGGTTAACTTCGAAGGTTGGGAGGATGTACTTGATGTTACTCTATCAAATAACCATCTTTATTCTATGGTGGAAAATTGGAGAGTCTCACTTGTGAATTCTTTTTCTGATCACAGGTGGATTTTGAGTCTGAAATTACTACCCCTCACAGAAACCCCAAAAATACTGATTGGAAGAAATTCAGTCAAATAATTAACACGAAACTGTGTAACACGCCAAATCGGTGTCCAGAGTCGGTAAGCGATCTCGAGTCTAAAGTAAAGACCTTCGAGGCAGCTTTTGACACGGCTTACAAAGTCTCGTGCCCTATTAAATACAGTCGCAAATCACTCCCTATGTGGTGGAATGAAGAACTGTCTAGTTTTAGGAAAAAGACTAGAGTGATCTTTAATATTTGCCACAAACACAAATTCTACCAACTGTACAAAGACAGTCTAAGAGTTTATAAGCGAGCCATTGCCAAGTCTAAACAGCAAAGCTGGAGGGATTACTGCCACAAAATAGAAAATATAAAAGAATCCGCCAGGCTTAGTAAGATTCTATCGAAGGACCATTGTTGTCCTTCCTTTCTTAAAAAATCTGGCGATTCCTGGGCAGCATCTCCTGCAGAATCCCTAGAACTGCTGTTGGCTGCGCATTTTCCGGGTTGTGAGAATAACAACCCTCAAACTCTTAATTCAAATGGCGTGTCGACGGCGGATATAGAACACATTGATACCTTGATAAATAAGGAAAATATTGCTTGGGCAATCAACACATTTTCCCCGTACAAGTCTCCAGGCCTGGACGGCATAATGCCGATCATGCTTCAGAAAACGCGATTTCTGGCGATTCCTTGGCTGGAGATGATCTTTCAAGGATGTCTCTGTCTAAATCATGTTCCCGAGTCTTGGAGACATGTTAGAGTAGTTTTTATCCCGAAGGTCGGCAGGCGAGGACATGAATCCGCGAAGGATTTCAGACCAATAAGCCTTACTTCCTTCGTGCTTAAGACAATGGAGCGCATTCTTGATTACCATATCAGAGGCATTTTAGATGTAAATCCTCTTGAGAGTTCTCAGCACGCTTATCTTAAGGGCAAGTCTACGGAGACAGCCCTACATGAGGTAGTGCGTACAGTTGAAAAAACCATACATTTCAAAAAATTTACTCTCGCTACCTTCTTAGACATAGAAGGAGCTTTTAACAACGTCTTAACAGAATCTATTCAAGAATCACTAGTTGATCAGGGTGTAGAGGACTACATCAGAAGTTGGATTGTATCCATGCTCAGTGATAGAAGGATTCAAGCTACCTTAGGTAACACTTACTTGACCAGGTGCGTAAACAGGGGAACACCTCAGGGGGGTGTTCTGTCCCCTCTTATTTGGCTTCTGGTCATGAACAAAATTCTTTTTAAACTGGAAAGTTGTGGTGTGAAGGCCGTTGCTTACGCAGATGATTTGGTGATACTGGTATCAGGAAAGTACACTTCCGTGATTAGTGAGATTACGGAGATGGCATTGCTAAAAGTAAGCAACTGGGCTACAAGCTGTGGCCTGGGTGTCAATAAAAGCAAAACTGAACTGATGCTCTTTACTACGAAAACAAAAGTACCACCCTTCACCCTTCCCCGCCTCAACGGTGAAACTATTTCCTTGTCTTCCAGCGCTAGATATTTGGGAGTAATACTTGACCCAAAGTTAAACTGGAAACTTAATATCGAAGAAAGGGTCAGGAAAGCCGGCATAGCTTTCTATGCCTGCAATAAAACCTTTGGCAAAAAGTGGGGTTTGCAATCGAAGATGATTTTGTGGACGTATACAGCCGTGGTACGTCCAATCTTGTCCTATGGTTCGATTGTTTGGTGGCCCGCGCTTAGCAAAGCCTACAATATAACTAAACTAAAAAAGGTTCAGAGAACAGCTAGTGTTGGCTCCACGGGAGCTTTGCGCTCATGTCCGTCGGACGCCCTAAACGTTTTTCTCTACCTCTTACCAATAGACCTGCATATCAAATACTTAGTATCTTGCAGCGTGTTGAGACTTAGGGAATCGAATAGTTGGTATTCTAGGCCCTTTGGTCATAGTAATATCACTAATCTCATCCCAGCGGACATCTTTTCGACAGAAACCGACTACTGCACCCCTACTGTGGACCTCAGTGCGGATTTTAAAATGATCATCCCATCTCGAAATGAATGGGATGATGACTTAGTGACGAGAGGCTTCGACACAACTATTTTCACTGACGGCTCGAAGATGGAGTGTGGGGTCGGTGCAGGAATTTTTTCCGAGTCTCTAAATGTCTCCAGGTCTTTGCGACTTCCTGACTTTGCTAGTGTTTTTCAGGCTGAACTACTCGCGATCAAGGAAGCATGCAAGTTACTAAAACTAGATCCAAATCAAAACCGCAATACAGCTATTTTTTCGGACAGTCAGGCGGCTATTCAAGCGATTGGCTCGTCCACTTCATCCTCCAAACTGGTTCAACAATGCCGAAGTGAATTAGCGAGCATGAACATTGGACTCAGGGTCACTCTCATCTGGATTCCGGGTCATAGAGGCTTTGAGGGCAATGAACGAGCTGACGAGCTGGCTAGGCAAGGATCAGCCCTTCATAGCTCACTCGCGGAAAGAGTCAACATTCCTCTTGGTGCTATGAAGGGCAAAATCTTCTCTATTTTCCTCGCTGAATCAAACCACAGGTGGAACAGCCTAACCAACTGTATCATATCTAGAAGGATATGGCCCACCTACAACAAATCCCGTACTAATAATCTCATTTGCAGACCCAGGCAAGACATAGCCAGGGTCGTTGCTACATGCACCGGACACTGGCCTGTTGGAGAACACGCATCTAAGCTGGGCATCCCCCACAATACTTTCTGTCGTAGTTGTGAGGACCAGCGAGAAAAAGAAACTGTTCTTCACTTCTTATGCAAGTGTCCCGCCTTAGCCAAAACGAGAGCCAAAACATTGGGAAAGTCCTTTTTCAACGACCTCAATGAGCTCTCAGAACTGGAGATCAAAGATTTGATCTCCTTTCTAAACGCAACAAAGTGGATTTGAGGCGTATTTTTCTCTTTATAATCCCCCTTTTATCTTTATAGGTCAACCGAGTATTTTATGGTATCAAAACGGCGCAACGCAGCGCTAATTGTGTCACCGAGCTAGACTGCTCGTGGCCACCATTTCTACTACTACTTAGCCTTCATCGAAGCATTCTTCATAATATAAACGCTACTTTTCTTTAAGAGAAAATTACATAATGACCTTCATGTATAGCGTATTACCACCTTCCAAGCCTATTCATAATTTTTGCTAAATCAGTTGCAATATGTGATTTAGTTCACATTTGTTGGAAACTACTAATTTTGAGACCCTTAGTCCAAATTTATTGTTTCCCTAGTTGCACGAAAATTAACTTTAAGCAATGTCATTCCAGAGATAACAAACAAAAAAAAAATAATTTGCAAATAAAAATCAAAAACATATCTGCATTCATTCGATCCTAATGAATTTAGAAAAGCCCACTATTTTGTCTCTGATGTCAACTGAGTTACGTTTACTTACGAAACGAAAACATAAATTGAAAAGTTAATCTGCAAAAATAAAAATAAAAACAAAAACTAACTCAAAACAAAAATAAACACAAAAAATATTGACATATCCTGTGCGAGGGAACATTTTGGGAGATGCGACGAGTATAGAAAGCTTTCGAGTCAAAGTGAAATTAATTTATTTGTACAATCTATTTATGAAGTCCTTTTCCAACTCAAACCCCGCATCATCGTCCTCGTCGTCATCAGCCATCGCACAAAAGCCCATCATCACAACCCACAAAGTAGGTACCACCAACCGACAGCATCATATACATATATGTAGAAGACCAAACATCACTGACAAACCGACAGACCGATCGGACCGTTTTACCAAGCCCCAAGTAGTGCCAATGCACTGGATAGCGTTGTGGCTAACTTTTACAGGCTATGGCGGTGGATGCTCTGTTCTGCTCAACTCAGCTCATGCTAACTTAACTCACAGTCACAACTCTAAATTATTCCTGTCACCCAAAAAACAGTATGCACCACACTTTAACGGTATGTAGTATACATAGTTTTAGCATATCAAAAAACACACTACACACAAAACAGTGTTGTTTCGAAAAAAATTGAATAAATCTGAAAGCTTTTCTAGAGAAGAGGTTAACGCATTCACGAGCGATGGTTTAGAAATAAAGCCATATTTGTCTAGAGCAACCATGAAGTTACTTTTATTAATAAATATTTACAGAGACACAATCAAAAGTGTTGCTTAACATATTTGAAAAAAAAAAATCACGTATACGCACCGGTGAACTAGATAAAACAAACAAATCGCTTTCGATCGTCAAAAATTAATTTGATTTTTTTGTTTTCTTACCCAAATCCCCTTTCTTCAAAGACCTTGCTTATGGTTGAATATATGATAAATTAATAAGTGGGATACTTGAGAAACTTAAGTAATGAGTAGTATGTATATTCATATTACAATAACCAATTACCTCTCGTTCACTGTAATCGAGCTACGGCTTGTTAACTGCTCTTGATGGTAACTACAGCTGTTGTTCTTCGGGTTTTCCTGGACCGTCGACGGTTTTACAAAAACTCCGAACCGAAAAACAAACAGCTTTTCATCTCTTTAAAAGACATCCAACCGATATAAATCTTATTTCATATCGAAAACTTAACGCTCTTTTCCGTAGAACAGCTAGAATCGAAAAGAAAAAAATGCTTTGAACTGTTCACGTCCAACAAAAACCCGAGTTCTTCCACTAAAAAGCTCTGGGGCGATTAAAAAAAAAAACATTTACGGGGAACTTTACACCCCACACAATTAAAACAATATCGGAAGGCTTGCAAATTTTAACCTGTCCATTTCAAATCGCAGAACATTTTGCCAAAACTTGGTTAGATTATTTAAACGACTCTGAATTCCATCACATTTTTTTCATCAACAAAACTAGTACTGCTACTGAGACAAACTACTCACGACAAATTCTAGATTTCATAATTGAAAGCATTGACCTTCCAATCAATATGATTGAATTGAACTCTAGTTTAGGCTCAACAAAAGGAAACACACCTGGATTCGACAGAATCAACTACCAGATGCTTAAAAAGAAAGGCTTTTAAAGAAAGGCTTTTAGAATGTTTTAATGAAATTTTCACTAAAGGAATCATACCTCAAATCTGGAAGACAGAGACAGCCACAGTTGTTCCAATTCCAAGACCGAAAAAAGAGGCTGTGATGCGACCCACACTGATAACTTCCCATCCTGTCTGTCGATGAGTCTTGCTTAAAAGTTTGTAGGTTTTCGTGTTTTGTTAAAAAAGTTATCAGTTGAATTATTCTTAAAAATTTTGAAAACTACCAATACCTAATATTTAGCATATAATGAAATAGTTTGATTTCGAAATTATTTTTTTGTTAACGAGATTTTTAGTCGAAAACTAATTCTTTAAAAAAAATAATTTTTTATATAAACAAATACGTGAATGAAATTAATTTGAAGTCAATATCGTCTATTGTTCACGAGATATGGAGAACCGAACATCAATTTTTACCAATTTTGCGTAATATTTTTTGTAGATTTTAATTTTTTATGAAAAAACTGACTGTTAGATTTTTATAAAAAATGTACTGAAAGTCGAAAACAATATTTTCTGTGAGATAAATTAAGTGTGAAACCAATATTTTTAATTTTTAAAAAGATATTTGAGTCGAAAGTAAATTTTTACTAAGTTTTAGTATTGTTTTTTTTTTTTTTTTTGTTTTTATTTTTTTGGATTTTTCTCAAAATTTTACTGAATGTTGACAATAATATGTTTTAAAATATAAAATTAGTTTAAGACCAAAATCTCAAAGTTTTGAAAAGATATTTGAGTCGAAAATAAATTTTTACCAACTTTTATTAATTTTTTTTTTCAGGTTTTAATTTTTTGTAAAAAAAAGTGTCAATTAGTTTTTTGTCAAAATTTTATCAGATGTCAAAAACATTATTCTTCGATGCACAAAATTGTTTTGGAGATGAAATCATATTTAAGTCGTAAAATTTTCAAGGTGACAATTTTTTTTTCAATTACCTATTTTGATTTATAAAAAAATCAATAATTGCATTTTTTTCCAAAAATATAATTGTTTTGTATCAAGTTACAATATATAATATGAAATTTAATTCATGAGATATTTAGGGTTCACCATTTTTTTAAACTGCTATGGTAAAAAAACCACGCATGCAATTTTCTTGAGAGCCTTTTCTGCATCTTTCTGCCTTATTATCTGTCTAACAAAATTTATTTGAGTTTTGTTTTACTTGAACTATGGACGACGAAAAAAAAAACGTCGCGAACGTACAAACGTACGGACGACGTAAAAATCTTTTATTTCGACTCTAGGGACCTTGAAACGTCGATAAATGTCAAAATTTTTAATTGGACAAATCGGACCCATTACAATAACTTTTTATGGGAAGTAAAGACCCTACCTCCACACAAGGATACCGTCCAATATCCCTTCTGCCTTGCACGGGAAAAATTCTTAAAAAAATAATTCCAAAAAGACTTTCTTGGTTCCTAGAAAAAAAAAATTTCTTGATGGTAACCAAGAGGCTTTTAAACGCAATAAAGATACCATGGACGCATTGCTGCATATCGACGAATATGTTACAACAGTTTTATCAAGCAAAAACCATATCTCGATTCTTTCAATAGATTTTGAAAAAGCTTTTTTTTTTTTTAATTGTTTATTTGTGTTCCCTTAAAGTCTAACAATTTGTATCTTAGTTAAATAAACTTAAAACTATTACATTATTTTTTTCTTTTAAATTATTAGTACATGACATAGAGTTCTCAGTACCTACTTATTTATCGATTTCTCGTATACATACTAATTAATATTTCATTTTTAATACAATTAATTATTATTTACATTCGTATTGTTGTTAACTGTGTCTATGTTTTTTTGTTTTTCATGTTAAAGGAAAGTGGGATTTAAAAAAACCTTTTGAAATCTTTATTTTTTTCATTTTTTTCTTAAAACTAATTCTTAAAAATACTTAAAATACTTAAAAAAACTAACTAACCTAGAAGGTGTCCTGGTATATGGTCTCTAACCTTTCAAGATATAAGCAGGATCGACAATTGTTTCCAATTATCTAGCCTGCCCTCTCGACCGATCAGAAACCATATATCAGAACGTTATGGTAAAAGGGACTATGCGTCTGCAACGACCCAGTCACGCCACCAATATCTTTCGCGATTATAACGATCGAAATTTTGTTCATCTCTTTGAGGTATGCTTACGCAGTATCTTAGGTCTGTATTTCCACTTACTAATTCAGAAGGTTCATATAGTATTCTTTTATCTGTAGCTCTTCTTGCCATATGGTATATTATCGGTACGTTCATTGAGTCGGACAAATAGCCATGTGCATCTAGAAACAAGAAAGCCTCGGGAGGTATAAATCCACTCGTAAGTGTGTTTTTGTAGTATTCGGGGTTAAAATAGAATAACCCAGAAACAAGATCCTTCTCAATAACGTTTGCCGACCTCTCAAAATGATTTCTCACAAGGTTCAGAATGACATTGTCAATTCTGGACACACCGGAAGCATCCAAAAGTTTCTTGTTCGAAACGTAATGTCGAAAGTCAGAATGTGAGCTTCTGTACATTTGCATGCAAGTTCTAAGACATTTTCTCTCGAACATGCGAAGCTTTTCCATATACGACGGATTAATATTCCACCATACTGCACTCGCGTAAGTCAGAATTGGACGTATAAATGCTTGATAGCAAATAATCTTCACATCGGATCTCAGATAGTTGGAGAAGAAAAGGCGTTTAAGCGACATAAATGCCTCTCTTGCCTTTTGCAATTGATTGTTTATGTGATCATGATAGTATACAAATTTGTCCAAATGAACACCCAGGTACTTCACAACAGTCTTAGATTCGATGGGGAGACCCTCCGAGTTTATTATTTTTAGGTTTTTCCAATTTCGTCTCAAATCTGAATTTTCGCGTCTTATTGGGCTGCGGAATAGTATGGTTTCACACTTAGGCCTCTTTCACACGAGACGGTTTCGTCCGTACGATTAAAATCCGTACGGTTTTTATCCGTGAGCCATGGATAGTAAACTAATAAAATTAACTAAAGCTTTCACACTGGACGGAGACGGGTTTTTTCCGTACGGACGATTTAAAACATCCGTCTCAATGACTGAGATATACTTCGGCCGTGTACGGTTTTTTTCCGTACGGAGAAAATCGTCATGTGTGAAAGAGGCCTTAGTGTTGTTTATTTTAAGCTTCCACTCGGAGCAGAATGATTGCAGCTTATCAAATTTTCTTTGCAGTTCTGTTTGAATATCTGCAATTCTTGATCCACTTGCATACAAAGTGGTATCGTCAGCAAACGCTATCGAGTCATCGATTTCCCTTAATATGTCAGAAACATATAAACTAAACAAGTGAGGTGCCGACACAGTGCCCTGTGGCAAACCATTGGTGATACTAAAAACCTTAGTTGTAGTGTTTTGTCTATCGGTTACAACAAATTTCTTATGTTTCACCATAGATGCAATTACTTTAACAAGATGGGGTGGAAATTCGTACCGTATGAGTTTAAATAAAAGCCCGTTGATCCAAACCGTGTCGAAGGCTTTTTCGATATCTACTAAGCAGGCAGCTGTACATCTCTTTGCGTTCAGATTCCAGTTTACATCTGAAATCAGTTTTGTAACTGCGTGCACTGCTGAGTGATTTCTCTTGAACCCAAATTGGTTTCGCGGTACTAACTCCTTTTCTTCGCACACGAACTGGATGGACTTACAAATAACAATTTCAAAAATCTTTCCGATATTAGGCAGGAGACTTATTGGCCTATAGCTAGAAGGATCAGAAGGATCCTTTTTCTTTTTTATTATTGGAAGTACCTTTGAAGTTTTCCAGCAACTTGGGAAGTAACAGTTATTTAACAAGTTATTAAATATAACGCAGTATTGGCGTATGATTTCGACTGGAATATGTTTTAAGACAATGTTCGGAATGTTATCTAGACCGCTTGATTTTTTATTATTAAGTTTACGAAATATTTGTGTTAGTTCGTCTTGTGTTATGAAGTAGTTCATGGTCCGTTCTATTGTAAGTTCATTTGCCTTAAGATTATCAGTAAATCTTAGGAGTGTCGGTATTTCGCTACTGTAAAGTCTTGACAATTCGGTATTTACCTCGTTAGTTTTGGTGCTAGGAAGTTCTCTAGCATGAATTGACTCAAAGTGAGATCCTATAAGATTGAGTTTATCTGCTTCAACATCTACTATAAAAGATTCATCGATGATTGGGCATTGTTGACTGTCAATCCCAGATTGAGAAAGTAGTGTTTGCGATGATAATGGTATTTTGAGCGTATGTATTTTAACATTATTAAATTGTTTGTAAATCTGTTTTATTTTTGGAAACATGTTTCTTGAATCAGATTTTATAATACTTTCGGCACGTTGCTTCCAATAATTGTTAATACTATTTTCGAACTGTTGGCGTATTAAAACTTTTACATTTCTCAAGAGGGATTTTAATCTTACTAGCTCTGCACTTTGGACATTCTCTTGAAACTGGCGACGTATTCTGTTTATTTGTGTAATTAAAAAGCTTTTATATTTTTGTAGTGTATTTATGTCACGGTTTAAATAACATTCCATACTGTTCTTTGATTTAACTTTAGGAACTGACGACTCCATAGCTTGTAATACCACCGTATTGAGATTCCCGATATAGAAATCACACTCCTCGTTCGTTAGATTCGTATTGCTAGGAATGTTAGAAGAGGCAGTGCAGTTCCTATATTTTGTGGTGGCGCAACGTTGAAACCGACACCAATCAGTCTGCCTAAAATTGAATTTAGGGACTTCGTGTCGTGTTGCGAAGCTAGACATCAAGTTGTCAGCAAATGTCAATGGTATAACTATTGCCTTATGATCGCTATCATACAGCAATAGCGACATTTTATTGTCGTGAACCGTTTGTATTTGCAATCGTGCGTTTCCACATCATTTTAAATAAGCTGGCAAAATGAAAAAATCGGTCCTAACATAAGAGAAAATGGAGTTTTTTCAAATGTCAAACAACTGAAAAACGGAATTCCCCAAGGATCTCGGTTATGGGTTATATTGTTTAATGTAGCGTTTAACGACATCTCTGATATCTTGAAAAACATGAATTCTGTAAAATACTCGTTATATGCTAATGATCTTGTACTTTTCACTAAATGTAAGGACCTAGAAATAGTAAAAACATTATTCCCAAATGTTCTCGAAAAAATACACACTTGGTGTAATACTTGCTAAGATCTCTTCAGAGAAAAGTATAATATTACATATTTGTAAAAAAACCAGTTGTACAAAAAACATAGCTCTTAATTTTTTAACAATACTAATATAAATAATAATAACTATCTTAAGATCTTAGGTCTGTATTTTGACTCAAATTATGGTTTTAAAATGCATTGTCTAGAACTTAAGAAAAACCTAGTCACCAGGTTAAATATTATAAAAGTACTATCATCCAAAAATAGCTTTTGTCATATAAACTCACTAATAAATGTAACTAGATCTATTATCTTATCCAAAATCGATTACGGATTGGTTGTATATGGCAAATGTTCTAAATCAAACATGCAAGCAGTCTTATCACCATATCACGCTGTTGCCAGAATCAGTCTTAACCCATTAAAGCCCTGCGATGCCAAATGGCATCACAAAAGAAACCGAAATATATCCGTTATTTTTTCCAATTCTTTTGACCCCGTTGATCTAATTCCGTTATTTTCTTATCAGATGAGCATGTAAGAAGTGTTATTTTCAACATTAATAGTTCGAAAGTGATTCAGTTAAGTGTAATCTAATTTTAAAAATGGAACAATGTGTGGAACTAGAGTCTCTGCGAAAATCGCTTGCGTAAGTAACCAAAACTTGCATCTACGGTATTTTTTTTCATTATTTTATTATCTAAATATATTATTTCACCTAACACCGATAGATAAAAACATCGAGTATATTGGTTTTTGTGTCGTAGGGAAGACCACATTTATGAGTGATGCCGTATGGCATCACTGGACCAATATGGATGTGCTATTATTTTGCATATTTTGTATGAGAATTTATAGGTATTATTCCAATAAATCTTTGCAGAACTGGATTTTCGCTGCAGGATGCACTGGATATCTTATGTTCGGATGCACCTAAGAGAAATGTTGATATTTATATCGAACCTCCTGAGCCTTGTGTTCTCACCGATTAAGAGTCCGGCAACGAGGAAGATGAGGTCCAAGACACTTTGACACTTACCTGGAAAACAACTAGCCCCAGCGGAAATACATTTTGCTAACCAAATAGTCGTTGCACGGATGAAATTAACCAAACAGAATTTCAGGATGAGCCAAATCTCTCTGATCAGAGTTCAAAATGGTTGAAAACTCGGATGGAGAAAAAGGAAACGGGACTGACTTCCTCGTGGGTAGAAGGTTATTTTGAAAACTCGGAAAGCACCGAATTTCCGCTCCCAGATTATGAAGCCTATAAAAACAAAACACCAACTGAAGTTTTTGAGGAGTTTTTCGATGAAAAAGTATGGGAGCATTTACGAGAAGAATTGCAAAAATACATGTGTCAAAAAAATGTAACTGATGTTGCTCCCAGAACAGTCGAAGAACTCAAATGTTTTGTTGGAATTTTAATTCTAAGTGGCTATAATGTTCTGCCTTCCTGTCGTTATTATTGGGATCAGAAGTCTGACATGTATAATGAAATGGTCAGCAACGCTATGCGCCGAAATAGATTTTTATCCATTTCGAAATATATACACTGTGCTGACAATGATGCGGATTTTGATTCTTCCGACAAGCTTTGGAAGCTACGAGTACGTACACTAATCAACACCGTCAAAAAAAAATTTATGACACATTTCGTGCCGAGTCAAGATATTGATTATGACGAAATTATGATCAAGTATTTTGGCAGGCATCCAATTAAGCAATTCATCAGAGGTAAGCCAATCAGATTCGGATTCAAAGCCTGGTGTGTAAATTCTCCCGACGGGTACCTGGTAAATTTTGAAATCTATCAAGGAAAATTACAGAAGGTTGATCCAATACATGCATCTTTGTTTGGGAAAGCAGCCGCACCTCTGACGAAGATGCTCACAGAATTACCAAACAGTGTCTGCGATCTTTATTTCAAAATTTTTCTTGACAACTTATTTTGCGGACCAAGGGAAAAGTTTTGCAGAGAAAAGAGTAAATTCTAAGCTCACTAAAAATAAGAAAAAAACCAAAGCTTTCCTCGAAACAAAAACAGCAGCTTTTTTTGCATAAGAAAACTTCACAACTTAGGTCAAGGGGGGTAGTTGTGAACAGGGGTAATTGTAAACATACTTAATTTTCTCAAAACCGTTTATAATTTGAAGCATGCCATGAAATTATTTGAAAAGACATTATATTTAAATAATATTGACGGGTGGAAGGCCTTATCTGTCAAAGGGTTATTTGTGTTTTGTTCGTTTCCATGAGTCGTTCGTTTTTCTGCGTTTTTAAGTTTTTCATTGCTAATTAAAATTGTTGCAAAACAAACAAAGGCGATCGAAGTAAGTTAAATTTTATGTTTAAGAAAGTGAAATATGAGTATAAATGCATGCTATATGTTTTTATTTGTCTGTATAACAAAATTTAAAAGTTATTGGCTGTTTACAATTACCCCATTATGTTCCTATCATGGGTAAATGTAAACACCGAAATGGGGTAAAAGTGAACAATTTGGGATAATTGTACCTAAACATTCATTTTCAATGGCTTTGGTGTTGATCTAACAATATTTTATATCAAAAAGATGTCACGTACATATCAACCAAAAACCACAGCTCCATCATACACGTCAGTGGATCGGTGAAGGGAAAAATCCTACTGTCATTTTATCTAGAGTTAGAAAACCAGCACTTTCGTCAGACATGGAGGACACTATAGCAAGGTGCCTTATTTCAGATCTCGTGCTGGTTACCCTTGCGATAAGGATGGTACCGGGGTCTAGTAGGTACCTACATATATAAGGACAGAGAACTTGGTTAGGTTAGGTAAGGTTTGAACGGGCTGACAGTTGATGTTGTTACCATCACACTTAGATCAATGTAGATCCATTGTGATACCCCGAAGTGTTGTAACTTCCTGAAAAGATATAATAACCTATGAATCATGTGGTTCGTTTAACCATTTAGAGGTCTTGACAAAGTTTAGTAAGCTTTTGCCTGGCAGTTCTGATAGTTCCTCTAGTTCATTAAAGAAGAAGTTGCCTAGAGTTTTCTTCCTAGCAAGACAGAGTGAAGGACAGTGGCAGAGAAAGTGAGTGGTGTCTTCATGCTCGTTTTCATCACCACAGCCTCTACAAAGGTCATCAGTACTGAGCCCCATCTTCTTCTTATGGTAGCCGAGTAGGTTGTGACCTGTAATAATGCCGATAAGGGATCTTAGGGAGGGTTTGTTAAGAGTTAAGACCCAGTCGGATCTTTTCTTATCGTATCTAGGCCATATCTTCCTGGTGTTAACACAGGTTTCTAGGAGATTCCATCTGTCATTGGATTTGTGAATGATGGTTTTACTGACGTTATGTTTCAGTTCACATAACGGTATCCCTATATGATGGTCTATCAGGGAGGGTTCCAGTGTGGAGCCCTCCCTAGCAAGTTCATCCGCCTTTTCGTTGCCTGGTACATCACTGTTGCCAGGAACCCAGCAGAGTCTTACGTTATGCTGTGTGCCAAGAACCTTTAGCTCTTCGCGACAGCAAGAGACAAGCTTTGACTTGATTTGGGTGGCAGAGATAGCTTTTATTGCTGCTTGGCTATCAATGAAAAAAGTGATGTCCGCGTGTGATATCGCCATCATGGATATGTGTTTAGCAGCGTTTTTCACTGCCAAGATCTCAGCTTGGAAGACGCTGCTATAGTCGGGGAGCCTGAATGCTTTGGCAAGGTTTAGGCTTTCAGAGTAAAAGCCTGCACCTACTCTATTGTCCATTTTCGAGCCATCGGTGTAGATGGTAATGGTTGAGTCGTTGGTGTAGGGCTCACTATTTTCCCAATCTAGTCTATTAGGGAATCTAGTACTAAAAGATTTGTTGAAATCTAAGTAAGGGCTCATATAATCTGTGCAGATATTGTTGTCTACGTATTTCGTAAGAATAGCTGCGTGGCCAATCTGGCTAGTTTTCCAGATGTTAGTTTGACTGAGCCTGAGGGCGCTGTTTGCTGCTGATTCTTGGACGAATAAGTCTATTGGGGGGAGATTGAGGATCGTTTCTAAACCCGCAGTTGGGGTAGTCCTCATCACACCACTAGTACAGATACAGGCCATTCTCTGTACTTTGGTAAGTGTTTTTTGGTTCGTGGATTTCTCCAACGCTTTCCACCAAACCAAGCTGCCATAAGTTAGAATCGGTCTGACAATGGCAGTGTACATCCACATTACTATTTTGGGGTTCGGTCCCCAATTTCTACCCAGAATCTTGTTACATGAGTAGAGTGCGATTGTGGCCTTCTTATATCTTTCTTGGATATTTGGACCCCAATTGAGTTTTTTATCCAATATAACTCCGAGGTATCTAGCTCGGTCGGAGATTCTTAGTGTTATATTATCTATTTTAGGTATTATAAACGGAGGGATCTTCCTCCTGTTTGTAAAAAGAACCGGTTCTGTTTTAAGGGGGTTTACATTAAGACCGCATTTCTTAGTCCAGTTGTTGACCTTTGATAATGCGGTTTGTAATTGTTCGCTAATAGTGGTAAGGTATTTACCCGTCGCCAAAAGCGCTAAGTCATCAGCGTAGGCTACCACTACTATACCGTAGTTCCTAAGTTTTATTAGGATCTCGTTCATCACTAAGATCCATAAGAAGAACTTGGTTACCCCTTTCCTCAATGGTAGGACGACTGGTACCGTTTTCATTTACCCCATTTTTCTCGTTTACTTAAAAAACTAGGGGGTAAATGTAAACATCTAATTTTATGAAAACTAATAAACAAACGCCATTAAGATTACTACTCTTTGATACATAATACAATCCAAACTTAAGTAGCATAAACAAAAATGTTTGATATTGCATGGTTAAGCTGTTACAAACATTACAAGTGAACAAAAATAAAAAATGCAAAATCGTTTACAATTACCCCCTTTGACCCTACTTTAATTCTGAGTTTGAAAAGCAGCCAAGAGGTACCATCGCCAGTGCAATGGAACAAAACGATAAGATTTTGTATGTTCGTTGCAGAGACAATGGTGTTGTTACGGCCGGGTCTACAAAATTTGGAGTGAATCCAACAGTCGCTGTAAAACGTTACTCTCCGGAATTGAAAAAAAAACGTTACGGTTCAAATATCTTCAATGATACACCGCTACAACAAAGGAATGGGAGGAACAGATCGAAAGGTTCAAAATATAAATGTATATCGAATCAATATCAGAAACAAGAAATGGTGGTACGGGATTTTTTCTTGGATGATCGATGCAGTCATTCAAAATTCTTGTATTCTTTCAAAAAAACAAACAAAATAACGCAACTGAATTTCAGACGTGCTATCGTCGAAACGTATCTGACAAGGTATGCTGTGTCACGAAAAAATCCTGGACCTTCTGGAAGGTTTATTTCATCGGCCAGGGTCTTGGATGATATTAGATTTGATCGTTATGACTATTGGATTATTTCCACACCAGGCAAAAAACGGAAGAGATGTGCTGCTCCAAACTGCAAGTCTCAAACCAGAACAATGTGTAAGAAGTGCAAAGTTGGTTTATGTGTCGAATGCTTCTTAATGTTTCATTCCAAAATGTAAATTCTTTTGAAAATAAACTTTATTTGATTTATTGTAACATAATTTGATTTTTTTGTTCAATATTTATTTTCCGTTTTTAGCGAAAATCTATAGATAGCAGATAAGTGGCATTTCCAAAAAAATGGATGAGCATAAATTTGTTTTAATTTTTTTTTAGGTTCTAGAACCCATCTACAACATTCTGACCAAATATTATACAAAAATTTTAACATACAAAAATACGGGCGCTAATGGGTTAAGAATCAAGAATATCCTCACAGAAATTGGCCTGCCAGCTATCACCCATCGGTTTGAATATTTGACGTCACTCTTAATAGGTAAGATTGCAACATCACAAAATTCGCCCATAGTATCAGATGTAAACAAAATTGTATCCCGTAAAAAAACGAGCAAACGACCTTCAACATTACTAAATGCTGTCACCGCTTCTCAAAAAATGAATATATCACTTTCAATCAATTGGCAAGGATAGCGATCAATAAAATTTCCTCCATGGTTGTTACCACAGGAATAAATAATTACTGAACTCGTTTTATTTCCAAAAAGCACAACAAATCCATCTGTTTATAGACAAATATTCAAGAAAATCAAAGAAGACTACTCTCAATGGAACTTTATCTACACAGATGGATCAAAAAGCGAAAAAGGAACATCATTTGCCGTTGTTAATGATACGGGAGACATTCAAGCCAAAGGGTTGTTACCTGAATTTGCATCGGTATACACAGCCGAAGCTGTAGCAATCTTACAAGCTGCAAATCAACATCAAGATGAAAAAACTCTCTTTTGTACGGATAGCCTTACCACAATCAACGCCATTCAAAACATCGACAATAAAAACCCAACAATAAAAATTATACGGGACAAGCTAATAGCCAATAGAAGAACCCTCAAACTAGTTTGGGTTCCTGGGCACGCAAAAATCACAGGTAATGAATTTGCAGACAAAGCTGCACTATTCGCGTCAAGCGAACCTCTACTTACTTTCTTAGTCAACAACAATGAAGCCATCAAAAGAAAGATACAAAATATTCATCGAAATAAGATTGAAGTTGAATGGAGTGGATACTCATCATTATTCAAACATTAATCCAAGAGGTGCACGCATCATAATATATCCAACAACTGTATCAAACCGAATGGTGAAATGCTTTCTTCGACTCAGACTTGGACACTCTCTTGCTACAAACAGCTATACATATCTCATTAGTAAAGAAACAAAACCGAACTGCAAATTTTGCCATAACAACTCACCTTTTACAATTCAACATTTTATTTATGATTGCTCAAAAATTAAACAAACTTCTTCAACAACCTTTTTCAATAACACTAACTTATGTGAAATACAGTAATCCCCGCTTAATTGCACCTCGTTTAATTGAACATCCCGCTTAATTGATCGAAAAATTTGGCTTCGAAAATTTTCCGTATTAGTAGCAAAGCTTTTTAGACTGTTAATTGAACCCCGCTTAGTTGAATTACTCGCTTAATTGATCTTAAAAATATGCAGCAGAAAAACCAAATACATACATGGACATTTTTCGAATAATAGGACGGGCAAAAAAATGATTGTGATTGGAAAAATAAGGTTGTACCTTTGCAATATATCTCCAACAAAAACGCACATATAAACCAACATTTATGGGCCGCCCAAATTTTATATTAATTTGACGAAGAAATGATAATGCAGAACAGAAAAATAATTCTTTTTGTCGATAATGCTGTCATAAGAAGTTGGACGATTTAAAAATATAAACGTGCAGTTTGTACCCACAAATACAACGTCCATCGTTCAGCCCCTTGACCAAGGCATTAAAATTCGGCAATATTAGCCTGATATGCGCGCACGCCCCCACAGAAGAGAAGGATGACAACACCAAGGATATGTTCTTTGAGCTCTTAGACAAAACATATGAGCAGTATCCTAGCTACGATATTAAAATTGTCCTGGGCGATTTTAATGCCAAGCTAGGAAGGGAAGACATCTTTGGTGGAACGTCGAACGGCTACAATCGCAAGAGATCGCCAAATCCTTTTCCGACCGATTTACAAGTAACCTCTCTCGAAGATCTCTGCCACCAACACAATGTATCGAAAACCAGTGGCAACATTGCCAAGATGCAATCAGAGAAGCCGCCTCTGATGTGCTGGGTTTCCAGAAACCACCATCAAGGAACCCCTGGTTTCATGAGGAATGTCGGCAGGCCAAGCAACAGGCACGCAAAGGGGCGCTGCATAAAAGGACGAGAGCTGCTCATGAGCTCTATGAGCGGAAGAGGCGAGAGGAACACCGACTTCTCAGGAGAAAAAAAAGAGGGCATGAAAAGCGTTCGAAAGTTTTATGAACAGGTGAAACGAAATTCACAGGTACATAAACCTAGAACAGAAGGAAACATCATAGTGGAACCGCAGTCAATGCCTGGGATATGGAAGGACCACTTCTGCAGACTGTATAACGGCGACGACGAACCGAATTCCGCTGTCAGGCAAGATGATCCATTCAACATAGACGACGAAAGCCAACAATCCCGTCCTCCCGACTTAGACGAAGAAAAGATTGCCATATCTAAGCTGAAGTCTAAAAAAGCCGCTGGAGCAGATGGCTTGAATGCCGAGCTCTTGAAAGCAGCTAGAGATAAGTTGGTTAGGAGCATGCACCAACTTATCTGTAAGATATGGTCGGAAGAAAGCATGCCCGATGAATGAAATGAACCTCAGTATTGGTTTCCCGATCCTGAAAAAGGGAAACCCTCTAAACTGCACCAACTATATAGGAATCAGTCTACTTAACAGCGCCTACAAAATCTTCTCTGCCGTAATATGTGAACGTCTAAAGCCCATCGTCAACAACCTGATAGGTCCTTATCAGTGTGGTTTAAGACCAGGAAAGTTTACAGTCCATCAAATATTCACATTACGTCAGATCCTGGAAAAACCCAAGAACACCAAATCGACACCCACCATCTTTTTATCAATTTCAAGGCCACACATGACAGTATCTACGACGAGCTGTATTGAGCCATGTTTAGTTTGGCATTCTTGCCAAACTCGTCCGTTTGTGCATGGAGAAGTAAACGTTGGAAACAACTTAACAGAACCTTTCGATGTAAAAAAAGGTTTTAGACAAGGTGATGCACTGTCATGTGATTATTTTAACATCGTACTTGAAAGAACAGTGCAGAGCTCACACGGCACTATCTTTCAAAAGTCTGTCCAATTACTAGCATATGCTGATGACTTGACATAATCGGAAGAACTCAGCGTGATGTCAATGGGGCTTTCGTGAATATTGAGGTAGAGGCGGAAAAAATGGGTTTAACGGTTAATGAGGGCAAAACAAAGTACATGCTGTCATCAAGAAAGGACCTACAACACCGACGTCTTGGTCAAAACGTCACCATTGACAGACGTAACTTTGAGGTACTCAAGGACTTCGTCTACCTAGGCTCCGCTGTAAACGCAGAAAACAACACCAGCGCTGAGAAGAATAACTCTTGCTAACCGCTGTTTCTTTAGCCTAAGAAAGTAATTGAGTGGAAAAGTCCTTTTTCGAAGGACCAAAGTGTCGCTATATAAGACCCTTATCATCCCCGTCCTGCTATACGGTGCAGAAGCATGGACTGTGACAAAAGCGGATGAAAGCACCTTGGGTCGTTTCGAGAGAAATGTTCTTCGTGTGATCTACGATCCCGTATGCAGCGACTTAGACTTAGCCAGAAGGGTAAAAGTCCAACGACTAAGATGGCTATGTCACGTAGAGCGCATGGAAACCAATTCTCCCGTTAGGAAAGTCTTTGAGTCCACACCCACAGGACAACGCAGTAGAGAAAGACAGCGAATCAGTTGGCGCGCACAAGTGGAAAGTGACCTCATCCAACTTGGAGCGCGAAACTTTAGACATCTATAGCAAGGGACCGAGCTAGATGGAGAAGTTTGTTGGGTGAGGCCCTAGTTCACACAGGACTGTAGCGCCACCTTAAGTAAGTAAGTAAGTAAGTAATTCTCTTCCCATGTCGAAATTAACTGGTATTTCTTTATTGAAATCAACATGGGTTTCTGAAAAAAAAAAACTCTACAATTACTAATTTACTACAATTCTCTACTTTTTGTTTGGATGCATTAGAAAAACACTCTCAAGTCGATAGCATCCTTACAAATTTTACCAATTCATTTGACAAATTAAATCATGAAATTCTTTTTTAAAAAATCACTTAAGAACTTAACGACCCCCTCGATATGTGAACTTCGTCATATCTTAAAGATAGATATTAAAGTGTCATGTTCAAGATTAACCTTCCATGTCGATTTAAAGTCAATTCTAGTGTACCTCAAGGAAGTCACCTAGGTCCATTGATGTTTATTTTATTTATTAACTATTTGCCTTTTGTTTTAAATAATTCTTTATCGCTTATCTATGCAGATGATGTTAACATTTTTTGAATTATTAACTTCATCAAGGATTATAAAGAGCTACAAGAAAGTCTAAACCAATTTTGAGAATAGTGCAATAAAAATTGTTTAGTTTGAAATATTGACTTGCATTCATACTTGTAGTCCTTGCATTCATTTGAAGTCTTTGCGTTAAAGAAACTTAATTAAGTTTCTGGTATCCCAGTTCAGAGATTGGAGTTTTTACCTTTGAACGTTATTAAGTTTTTTGTTTTGCATCCCCAAGGAAATCCAGACATTTTCCAGCATTTTGGTGACATCCTGAGGTGTAACAAAATGTTCAGTTTTATCATATAAGATAAATATTACCTTTAAATTGTTTCAATCCTTGAGATGAAATAATGTAGGGGTAGAGAATTATTCCTTGTATCATTTTCCTCTTTCGGATATCCAAGGCTTCCTATTCTAGTTATTTTACATTTTACAACTCGAAGGGTTAGTGAAAAATTTGCAGATTTTTTCCATATTCGAATTCCGGTTTTAAAGGATAATAGACGAGTTCTCGTCGTGATCTGTTATAAGTCAGACGTGCACCTCTTTTGTATATAAAGTGAAAGTCAAAATAGCCCCTAAGCGAGAACGTAGTAAAAGTGATGAAGATCTTAGATCTTCAATCGCTAAAATTAAAAAGAACGATATGTTTTCTCAGTTAAATAATCCTCTTAGAATGAACTTTAAAAGTAGTGATTATTGGGCCCCGCTCCAAGCCCACCCGGATTCGGATGTTAATGACGATGAAACGTCTATCGCCTATCCGCGTAATATTAAAAAGGCAAAAACATCGCCTATAAAATTACTTCTCAAATCAAGTGAATTCGTACATAGCTTATTGAAGGATTTAAAAATCGAAGACTACTTTATCAAAAGAATTTCTATTGGTATTAAAATAATTTGCGAGTCTTTAGATTCATTTAATACAGTGCGTAGTGCTCTTATCGAACAAAATTGTCAATTCTTCACTCATGATAATAAAAGTGATAGAGCATTCAAAGTAATACTCTTTGGGTTAGATGAACTCAATATTGAAACTTTAAAAGCCGAGTTAGTCTCACTTGGACTTAAATTAAAAGACTTAAAAATGATAAAAAAAAACTACGAAAAATACACTGAAGTTTTTTACATTGTGTTCTTAGAAAATGGATCTATAAAAATCTCAGATCTAAGAAAAAACATTAACACCCAAGTTCGTTGGGAGTTCCAAAAAAAAATCTAAAGGTAGAATCACCCAATGCCATAACTGCCAAATGTATGGCCATGGAGAGCGAAATTGCAGAGTGAAAACTTATTGTGGTAATTGTTCCGAAAACCACAAAACAGTGGACTGCAAAGCAATCGGCATATCCAAGTGTGCCAACTGCAACGGCAACCACAAGTCAACTGATTCAACATGCCCACGTAGAGAAAAGTATATGCAAATTAGAGGATCTACAACCTCTAGTAAAAATCGATCACCTCATCAGACAAACCGTATTCAATATCAGGAGAGACCTGCGCCCAATTATATGAGTACTCACGATTTCAGATAAATAATCGTCGCCTTCAAGCTCCATCATCTACATCAGCTGCTGCTGCTGCTACTGCACCCGCAAAGCCACCTCGTTGGACCCCAAACATCACCGGCACAAGCACAAGAAAGAATGATCTCTTCTCAGAGGATGAGCTATGCTCGCTTACTATGGAAATGATATCTAAGCTAAGTGAATGTAAGAGTAAATCTGATCAGTTTAATGTTATTGCACAGCTTGCAACTAAATATTTGTATAATCATGGAAAGTAGAATAGTTTCTCTTAATGTTATTTGCTGGAATGCCAGAAGTATTAGGAATAAATGTACTGAGTTTTTCAATTTTCTATGTGTTAATAAAGTAGATGTTTGTCTTGTATGTGAAACGTGGCTTAATAGTAGTGTTAAACTCTCTCATAGTCTCTACACTTGTCATAGACTAGATAGAAATAATGATGAAGATGAGATCGGAGGTGGAGTTGCCATCGTTATTAAAAAGAATTTAGTGCACAATCTGGTACCAATTGTGAAAACAAATGTTTTTGAATCAATTGGCATTGAAATTTCACTAAACGACAATTCTAAATTTAAAATAATATCTATATACTTCCCCGGTGGAGCACCGAATGCACAAAAGATTAGTTTCTTTAAAAGTGACTTAAGGAAACTAGTAAGAAATGATTCAAAATTCTTAATTGCAGGCGACTTTAATTGCAGACATCGTTCTTGGGGTTGCATAAGAGCAAATAAATGGGGGAATTTACTTTTTGATTTCATCACCAGGAACCCTATTAGCTTGCTAAATCCCAATGGTCCAACATATTTTCCAGCTAATAAAAAGGCTTCACCTTTCAAATTGTGTAGAACTAGTCACGCAACCAATTACTATACATGCTCTTAGTTCCGACCATATACCTTTTAAATGTGATATTCTATTAAGTGGTAAAAGATCAAATGTGCAATATTTAGATTTAAGAAACGCAAATTGGAACAGGTTTCGATCAAGAATGAAAAGATGTCTTCGAGATACTCCCTGTGAACTAGAAAATATAAGTCATAATCAACAAGTAGACGAAAAGGTTGAAATTATAACTAAAAGTATTTTGGATAGTATTGATGAGTCGTGTCCCAAAAAATCCATAACTAATAAAACAACAGTAATTCCTGGTTATATAATTAATTACATAAAGCAAAGAAACTATATTAAAAGAAGATGGGCTAGGTTCAAACATGATAATGACTTTTATTTAATGAAAAATCTTACGAAGAAAATATCTTTTGAGATCACAAAATTCAGAAACAATTCCTGGAACAATAAGCTCAGTTCCCTTGAGCCAAATTCTAAACCTTTTTGGAACATCGCCAAGGTCTTAAAAAACAAGAATAGATCCATACCTCATCTTGAAAATAATGATTGTCTTATTATTACCCATGAAGAAAAAGTAAACATTTTCGCTGATACATTTGCGAAAAACTTCAACAATCCTATGTTAGCACAAGTAAGCACGGTAACAAATGCAGTTACTGATTCGGTAAATACTTAGAGTAATACAGTAGTGCCCTTACCGTCAGATGTCTATGTTTCAGGAGAAGATATTGAGTATTTTATTAGCAATTTGCGAATAAAAAAATCTGCAGGTTTTGACAGCATAAAAAATATTTACCTGAAGGAGCTGCCAAAAATTGCTATCCGTTTTATTTGCGTCATAGTTAACGCTTGTATCAAATTGCAGTACTTCCCAGAAACTTGGAAGATGGCAAGAATTATCCCTATACTTAAACCAGGAAAACCACCAAATAAAGCTAGTAGCTATCATCCAATAAGTCTTTTAAGCAACCTTAGTAAAATCTTGGAAAAAGTGATTAAAACTAAGCTATTAAATTTTCTTGAAAACAACCATATTATACCAAACAACCAGTTTGGATTTAGACAAGGACATAATACTTCTCATCAAGTTTTACGTATATGTAATCATGTTAAAGATAAATTTTCTGTAAAGCAATCTACTGCTCTTGTACTCTTAGATGTGGAAAAAGCATTTGATAGTATATGGCATGAAGGAATTCTTTACAAACTCAAACTCTTTGGTTGTCCGGATTACATTATTAAGTTTGTTCAAAGCTTTTTGCAAGGGAAAACATTTAAAATAAACTTAAATAATATTTGTTCTAGTTCCAAAAATATATATTCAGGAGTTCCACAAGGATCAGTTTTAGGACCTCTCTTATACATTGTTTATGTTTCCGATTTACCAGTCCTTCTTAACTGCAAAATAGCTATGTTCGCTGATGACACTGCTATATTTAGCTCAAATGAATTAGGGTATAATATCGAAAGTTCTCTTCAATACGCACTTGATACTATACTTCAATACTTTGAATCGTGGAAGATAAAGATTAATGCAGAGAAAACACAAGCTATCTTTTTCACGAGAAAAAGAAAAGCTTGTGCTTTACCGTTAAGTAACTTGAAAATAAATAATTCAGATATTCCGTTGGTTGATTCTGTCAAGTATCTTGGTGTATATTTAGACAAGACATTAACCTACCGAATCCATGTGAATAATACATTAAAAAAAATAAGTTTAGCAACTAGAATGTTATATCCATTGATTTGTCGACGTTCATGTTTAAGTAATCATAATAAAATTACTATCTACAAAGTCATTTTTCAAGCAATTATTCTTTATGAATGTCCAGTCTGGGGAAGGTCGCATATTAATAAACTGCAAATATCTCAAAACAAAACTTTGAAAATGATGTTAGACCTGCCCTGGCATTTCTCAACTTCAAGATTGCACGAAAATAGTGGTGTATTAAAAATTTCTGAGAAAATTGAAAAACTCAATAAAAAATTCTTCTATAATTGTAAAGATTCTGAAAATTTGCTTATTAAGAACTTGCAAATATAAACTGTTAAAAATTCAAACAAAACTCTGTGATATCAATGTCACTTTTAATGTTAAATTATTGTTGTATTTCTTTTGTTCATTTATTTATTTATTTATTTATTTATATATTTATTTGTTAATTAATTAGGTAATATATTTACTTATTTATTTATTTACTTATTTTATTTTATTTATTTATTTATTTATTGATTTGTTTATTTATTTATTTATTTATTTATTTATTGGTTTCTTTATTTGTTTATTTATTTATTCATTTATTTATTTATTAATTTATGTATTTATTTATTTATTTTATTTATTTATTTATTTATTTATTTGTTTGTTTGTTTATTTATATATTTATTTATTTATTAATTTATTTATTTTGTTTATTTATTTATTCGTTTGAATATTTATTTATTCATCTTTTTATTATTCATTTGATTGTTAATTTATTGATTTATTTATTCAATTATTTGTATCTTGTTATCTATGCATTAAATAATTATCAATTTCATTATCATCTGGTAATTCCATTAGTTTTAAGTCCATTTTATCTATCCAACAGATTTCTAAAATAAAGAAATCCTTAGCTTAAGATTCAAATGTTAAATGAAGGTTTTTCTCCGTAGTTCTCCTTCAATAATTTTTCATTCTACATCTCTATTACCATACCGAAATATATATTTTCCTCAGTTGTAAGATATAAACTAAATATCATATCTCTGTGCAAGCTGTGTGTATTCACTTTAATTCATGTAAAATTGTAATGCTTTATTCTACGCAAATAAATATCTAAGGATAATAGACTAGGATTGAATTCT